>JAWDJD010000004.1:312343792-313574417 GCA_035047305.1 Bradypodion pumilum
TGGCCGCCGCGCTCTTTGCGGCCCCCCCCCACCGGACGAAGGCATCCGGGTAGTTAGGGGCGTGGCCAGCTCCCTTATAAAAGGGGTGGCCACGAGGCAGCCGAGCTGCCATTTTGCGAAGCGACGGAGCGGAGATGTTTTTCCCTCCTACCTCCGTCGCTTGTACTCCTGAGCCTCTTGGCTGCTGATTCTCTCCTTTTAGGCTTCCCATTGACCAGCTGCAATGCCCTCGAAGAAGAAGGCGACTGCGAACGCGGCTCGTTCCGCGCGGAGGCGCAATCCGGGTCGGAGGACCGCGGCTGCGCCTCCCCAGCAGCCTCCTCTGCCCGAACCCACCGGGACCGGTGGGATGGGGTTAATTCCCCCTTGGCCGGAGGCTGGGGGTCCGCGTGCGGGCACAGTAGGGGCCGCGGCTCCCGGCCCGCAAGCGGCGGCCGCCGCTGCTGGCATCACCCATTCTGCTGGGCCTTCCTCCGTTGGGGCGCAGCTTAATGCGGGGGCTTCCAGCCTTGGGGGGTGGTGTGGCCCCCTTCCATGGCAGGGTTCTTCCCCGGCCCTACCGGGCCCGGGCTTTGGATCGTGGCCCTATGCCGGCCCCGGGGTACAGGGACCTGTGCCGACGCCTGTAGTTAGTGGGCCGGCTGGCCCTTTACCCCCCCCCCTTGGTTTAGGTGGCTATGTCAGCGTGGAGGCCCTCCTGGCCCGCGTTGCGGCCCTTGAGGCATCCCTGGCCCGGGTTAGTCACCCTGGGGCCCCTTTTGGGGGGCTGGTCGGTCCATCGTCTGCTGGGCAGCGGCAGGCGGTGGGACGGGTTGAGCTGCCTGAGGCGCATGGCCCGGCTTCGGCCACTGCCCCGCAGCTCCCCAATCAACAGGCCGGTGCTGATCAAGCCCCGTCGACGAGCTCTAGGGCGGTCGTGAGCTCCGACGCTCCCAGTGGGTCGGAACCCCCGGTGGGGGCGGCCCATGGGGGCGCAGCGTGTGAGTATGCGGTCCAAAATAGTGCACAAACACACATGGCCACGTTAGGGGGGGCTTTTCAATGGCCTTGGCCTCGCACGGGTGGTGCGGCGGTCCAGTCGCCGACGCCCCACCCGGTGACTTCAACTATCACCCTGGGCCCCGGGGTAGGGGGTCCTTCTTACCCGGTCGGGAATCTTCTAGGGGTGACTGGGTTAGTCCAGGCTCCTTCGCAGATGCCCGCAGTTTCCACCGTGCCTGTGTCGGCTTTGCCAACGGCAGGGTATACTTTGCCACTGGGGGACCATTTGGCACAGGCCACCAGAGAGAAGATCTGGCGGGGGGAGTATGTGGACATCTTCTCCCTCCTTAACAGAGAGCCCACCAAGGAGGAGAGGGAGGGGCAAGATGAGAAGGATAAGGAGCAAGCGCGTCGTCGCAAGCCACCACGTACGTGGGCCAACTAGTTCCCGGCCTACCTCATCTACATGGCGGTATACCTCAGGGCCCGGCCTGATTTGGCGATTCCGATGGTCCAGTATTTGGACAACATTTACCGGGCGATGGTTGACTTCCCGGGCCCGTCGTGGTTGGCTTACGACGAGGAATTCCGTATGCGGATTCCCCTGCACCCAGAGATGAGGTGGGACGAGCCCTGCCAGCGGCTGTGGCTGCTGTACATGACTCCCACGCGCCCTGCGCCCGGGGAAAGATACCATTGTGGACATGCGGTCCAGTGAGTGGCCCCAGCACAGGCTCCCCGCCAGGTGGCGGGGCAGGGGGTTCCAGCCCGCCTGCTGTGCTGGACTTTCTCGTCCAATGGTTCCTGCAACAGGAAGAATTGCAAGTACAGACATGAGTGTCCCTCCTGCGCTGGCCCCCATGCGGCCTCTGCTTGTCCCAGGCCTGGGGGGATGCGGGGCAGAGGAAGGGGCGGACAGGGGGCTGGCAAAACTGCCGTGGAGGGAGCTGGTTCACCAAAAGGCCCCCTCCCCAATTAATGTGGACATGTTGGAGCGTTGGCTCGCATTGTACCCGAGGGAGGAGGATGCGGTTTACCTTCTTCAAGGTTTTAGACGGGGGTTCCGTATCCCTTTTGTGGGCGACAGGTTCCCCCAGGATGCCCCCAACCTTTTGTCCCTTAGGGGGCGGGAGGAGGTAGCTGCTGCCAGCATTACTAAGGAGGTCGATATGGGCAGGGTTGCTTCCCTACACCCCCGTTCCCCAATCTTAAGGTGTCACCTTTGGGCTTGGTCCCCAAAAAATCGCCGGGCGAGTTTCGCCTGATTCATCATTTGTCTTATCCAGCCGGCCGATCGGTCAATGATGCTATCCCTGATGACCTTTGCTCAGTCAGGTATACATCTTTTGACCACGCGCTGCACATGGTGCGCTCATGTGGCCCGGGTGCGCTGTTGGCCAAGTGCGACATTAAGTCGGCATTTCGCCTCTTGCCAGTGCACCCGGGCGATTTTGAGTTGCTGGGTTTCAAGTTCCGGGGTGAATATTACTTTGATAAGGCCATGCCTTTTGGCTGTTCCATATCATGCTCGGCTTTCGAGTGTTTTAGCACGTTCCTACAGTGGGCTTTTGTCCGCAGGTCAGGGTCCCGGTCTGTAGCCCATTACCTGGATGATTTTTTATTCGGGGGTGAACAGGGCTGGGACACGTGCACACGTCTCCTCACCACATTTCAGACGCTAATGGAGGAACTCGGTGTCCCTTTAGCGCCCGAAAAGACCGAGGGCCCATCTACTCAGCTAGTATTTCTGGGGGTGGAGATTGACACGGTAGCGCAGGCTTCTAGGTTACCGGGGGATAAGGTGTCAAGGATTGTGGCCCTTATCTCGGACTTGCTTGCTAAACGCAAGGCGTCCCTGCGGGAACTGCAGGTGCTACACGGTCACCTCAATTTCGCTTGCAGGGTGGTCGCACTGGGCAGGGCGTTTGCTCGGCGCTTGTGCGACGCCATGGCAGGCTTATCTAGGCCCCACAATAGGGTTAGACTCACCCGGGGTATCAGGGCAGATATGTTTATCTGGCTCCAGTTCCTGAGGGAGTTCAATGGAGTATCATTTTGGAGGTCTGACCTCCTGGCTTCCCCTCACTTTCAGATACAGTCTGATGCTTCAGGGTCCCTGGGTTATGGGATGTACTTCAATGGGAAGTGGGCCTATGGTGGGTGGCCACCAGCCTGGGCAGGCACGGGTCGCCTGCGTGATCTCACGTATCTGGAATTTTTCCCTATCCTGGGGGCTTTGATGCTATGGGGCGAGGAGTGGGCCAACTCGGTTGTCCATTTCTGGTGCGACAATGCGGCCGTTGTCCACATTGTCAACTCACAGACTTCCAAATCGCCCAGGGTCATGGACCTAGTGCGCCAGTTTGTGTTGCGCAGCCTGCGCCTCAACGTCCTCTTCAGGGCCAGGCATGTCCCGGGGGTCAATAATGATATCGCTGACGCTTTGTCCCGCCTGCAGATCTCCCGGTTCCGTGCCTTGGCCCCGGATGCGGAGGAATTTCCCTCGCCACTCCCGGACGAGATATGGACCATTGGCAAGGAGAGGTGAACCGGGCGATTGGCTTGTCACTGGCGCCACGCACGCGTAAGGCGTATCACCATGCATTCAATTCTTTTAGAGCCTTCTGTATCCAATCCCGGCTGCCAGAAACCTGGCCGATCCCAGTGACCCATGTACTTCAGTTCATGGTTTACCTGCATGCCCAGGGCCTTGCACCTCGCACCATAGCATCTAGGCTGTCAGCATTGGCTTTTATGGCCAAGGTGGGAGGTCATGTGGATAGTACCGCTGACTTCCGTGTGAGACATGTTTTGGAGGGGTGGGGGCGGGAGTGTGGGCGTTGCCCGGACGACCGCCACCCGATTTCCCCAGGGGTTCTTACCCAACTGGCCCGTGGCTGGCCTGGCCTCTGTTTTGATAGATATGAGGCAGCCCTATTTCATGCAGCCACAACGGTGGCATTTTTTGGAGCACTCCGCATCAGCGAGCTTGTGATGCTGTCTAAGGCGGATGCAAGTCGTAGGGCACTGGAACTCGAGGATGTCTATGTTGCCAAAGACTGGGCTCAGTTGAGGATACGCTCCTCTAAGACGGATCAGCATGGCGTAGGCAGTGGTGTGAGACTGCTACGGTGTTCTTTGGCAGACATCTGTCCGGTTGGTGCCCTACATGAGTTTATTGCACTGCGTGGCATGCACCATGGCCCGTTTTTCTGTCACCAAGATGGGTCTCCCCTTACTAAGTTTCAGTTTTGGAAGGTGACAGGCAAAGCGCTCGCCAGTGTAGGCCTCCCGGGGGCCCGTTATGGCACCCATTCGTTCAGAATAGGGGCGGCCTCCACAGCTGCTGCTTTTGGGTACTCCGGGGCTGAAATACGCCGCATGGGGAGGTGGGGTTCGCGGTGTTTTCAATTTTATGTCCGCCCTCTCCCACAGTGAGTACCAGCCTGGTCACCACATCTTTTCTCTCCCTCGTTTTTTCCCTTGACAGACCCTGGGTGTCGTATTACACCGGTGACAGTATGGCTGGTGGGCCATAGCTACGTGCACAGGGCAGCGCGTTACGCTGCGGCGACAGAGTGGGGACCCCGACTGGGACTGGGTGCATACGCAAGTCTCACATGGTATGGTAAGCCTGGGATGTTATGGTGGGAGCTGTTGCCATTCCTTTTTTCAGGTCGGAATGCTGACCCGCCTGACATTCTCATCATACACCTTGGGGGCAATGATTTGGGCCAGGTCACCGGCTTATCGCTAAAGCATGCGATTTGCGGCGACCTCGCCTACTTGCATTACGTGTGGCCCGCCACCACCATTGTTTGGTCGGATGTGGTGCCGCGGCACACGTATAGGGGAGGGTTCGACCTCCCGGCCCTTGACCGGGCTAGACGCATGATGAACAGGGCTGTGGCCCGGTTCATTGTCAGCAGGGGTTGGGGGAGGGTCAGCCCTCACCCCGCCATTAGTCTGCGAAATTATGACCTTTATGCAGGGGATGGGGTCCATCTGTCGCGAGGAGGTATGGACCTCCTGTTGGGTGATTGGCGAGCAGGCCTGTTGACCGAGCTGACGGTCTGGGGGGGGCGTCGAACCTTCTTTGAAGCCCCTCCGTGTGGCGGGTAGCACTGGTAAGGTAAACATTATGACCCACAGGTATCCGGCAAGTTCGCAATTGACTGGACAACACTAGACAGGCATAAGTTGGTTAAACGTTGTCCGGTCAACGACAAACTAGGCGACGGGGTGATGGCTACAGCTAGACAGCATGCATCACCCCGTGATTTTACGGATACGCGTCAGAGGGTGGGGTCATTAGTTAGATATTGACTACGGTCAACAATTTGTTTGTTGTCAACAAACAAATTGATACAAATAGATACATTGTAGCAATTGCCGTTGGCAATTTTGGGTGGTACCTTACCAGTGTTACTTCGGCCTGCTTGCCTTAAGAATTATGATTGGTCAATTACCAATAGAAATTTATAATTCGGACTAGGGCATGAATCAATAAATGTGGCCCAATGCCGTTATCCACTTTTATCAGTGTCTGAGTCCTTTATTGGGGGGTGCGCCTGCAATGTTTGCTTGAATCGTTTGTGTTTTAGGGCTAAATCAAAGGGAAATCATAAAAGATCCTAAAAACAAAAACTGATAAGAGCTTATTTTGTGTTTTGCTTTACTTTTGTTAAAACACAAAAGGACCATCACTACACCCAGTGACCATAGACAGAAAAGAGGACTAATCTGAAAGTGTGGAAAGGGAAGCATTCAGTATGTGTAGACCTATGTATGGCCTGCAGGCTGGCCCCAGCCCTCGATGCCATTCCATCCAGCCTGTGGTGATGAGCCCGGAAGTGAAAGTGGATACATTTACGATAGCCATAAACATGCCCACGCTAACATGTCCGCTGCGGCTTATGGCAGCATTTGTGGCAGGGGAAAACCACATGTTCCACCCCACGATGTGCGGTCTGAGGGGGAGTTGTCTGGCCTGTGGCACAGTAAGGCTGAGAACCTGTTGTGTATAAAGCTTTATTCTGTTTTAAAAGACAAACCATGCCAAAGCGGAAAAATGAGACATGCGCCATTTCTAAAGGCGCAAAATTCAAATAACTGTCAAAGTGGCCTACAAGCCTAGTAGGGCAGGGTACAAATTAAAAATCAAATCAAATCAAACTTTGCTTGTCTTCCGGAAGCCCGCCTAAATGTATCTTGTTTTGTAATGGTCAAATCACTGTATATATAGACTTAGAGGCCACCCCTGTACATGTTCCCCAGTCTGGAACTTGAGCTGAATAAAGATCACTGAGTTTAACCCAATCCTGTTGGTTAGAATACTTCTTTGTCTGGACTCAACAGAACCCCTAGGGTAGACAGTGATAGTCTGAAGAGTGGGGTCTCTGTGACACATGGTGCTCCCCCCACATGTGACTGGGAACACTAATTTTGTAAGGATCCCAGGTGACATAGAGAGGTTCCATGCATAATACACGGTCTCTGCTTCATTAGAGCAGTATGACAGTGGAACCAACTGCCTCAAGAGGTGGTGAGCACTCCAGCACTGGAAGCATTCAAGAGAGAATTGGACAACCATCTGTCATGCTTGCTTTGATTGGGATTCCTGCATGGACCAGGGGGTTGGACTCAATGGCTTAAAGGCCCCTTCCAACTCAGTTATTCTATGATTCCATAATGCTACTCTCCATGCTGGTGGAGGGGGGTAGGGCTAGCATTTTACACTTCCCTATGCATTTTGGATTAACAATTTTCCAAGTGCCTCAATAGGGGTAGTGTGGAAGGTATGGCCTAAGTATCTTCCATCCCTGGAATTGGTGTGACCTAGTTTTAAAATTAAAAAGAGTGTATCAATCATTAAGCTTCAAGAAAACAAACTCCTTCCCTGACCTCCTCATGGTGGGTTTTTCTTATAAAACAACTGTGAAACTTCACACTCTGTAAAAGCTTTCAGTATGCTAGTGCTGACTGCACAGAGTGCAAAAGCCCACACAGTGTTATAGCTTAAATGTTCTGCCTGCTGTCCTCACTACACTTTTTAAACATCACTTGGATGATGAAGAAGAAAAGGGTCAATTTGTATTTCTTTCAGATAACATAGACATGTGCAGGTATTGAAAGAATGATAAGCAGAGCTTGAACTATCTAATACAAGCTAGCTAGCCGATTCTGGGAACTGCATTCCAAAAAAAGTAACTTCTCCAGGCTCTGACATGGATGGTACCATCCAGTCAAAGATATGATGGAGAGGGATAACACATTTTGAACCTATGCTATTTGCTGCTATTCCTACTCCTGCTGATATTTTTATTGCAGCTGAATCATCGGCGTCGACTGCAACTTGTATCCGATAATACATTGGCGTGAATTTGTTTAAGGTGGACCCCAGCTTGCCATGAAGTAACCCACACACTATGATCACGGAGCCATCTGCTGCAGCACGTATGAAATGAGACATGTAGGATTTAACACCAGGACTGTAATGGACTGCCGCAGCCTTGAGGATATGGACAAGGTGAGCCTTCACAGCCAGTCCATCTGGCATAGCCCCTTCCACCTCCATGACCGTTGGAAATCAGAGTTCCACCTCCTCTCATTTTGCATGTGGGCCCAATATGATGGTTTCCAGTGGCATTTCCTCCACTGAGGAAACCATCACCCCACAAAAAGGGGGTCATTCACCCATAGCCATTGTGTTAGGGGATGTAAGTCTTCGCCTCACACCCTAACTGGTTGCAAGGCATATTGTGTCTGTGATGCCTTTAAGACCCTACTGCAGGGGCACACAGGTGCTGGGACTTTTCCCTGGTGTGCTCCATGGGCCAGTGTATTTAGGTCAGAGCAGGACTGCAGACTTCCAGTTACAATGCTCAACTTGCCTGAGCTTTAATGCTCACCTTCCTCTGCTGACAGCCTGGACGAAGATTCCTGTGTCTTCCAGAACCTGCTACAAGGACTGAATCTTTGCACTGATCCTGATGATGGCTTTTGCCTGATATGCCATCTGTGCTTGCTGGACAAAGAAGGACTACTTGGGGTAAGCCTCCACCAGGAGGACAGATGCTGTAGAACTCTTTGGCTTTGTCTGTAATTACAGCTTGCATTTACCCTGCTGGACTGGACTGCTACTGAACTGTATGGACTTGTATATAACACAACTGAACTGTCTCAGTGAGGTCAACTAAGCAGCCCAAGAGAATATATCTGTTTTGTGTTACAGTTGTTGCACTGTATATACTTGCACCTTTTTACTTCTTGAGTAAACCTACTTTGAGTTCTCTTCTGCACCAAGATCTGTCTGCCTGTTTTTCTCAAAAGGGACCACCTTGCCAGGTGCGAACCTCTTGCTGGCCACTGCATACCACTCTACTAACTGTTTATATCAACACATTGGCCCCTTTAGGGAATCAGGTTATTTACCGCCGCCCAACACTCACCGTTGAGCAGAATAGATGTAGCTGAATAGATGTGGATTACACTCAAAATCATATTTTTATATTGGAATCGACTGTGCGACTGAACAAAAAAAATAGGTTTGTGTGCTTGTTTTCATGTTTTCCTTTTAATTTTTTAAATGGTATTCATATATTATTAGTTGTGCTTTATATAGTTGCTTTATTTGTTGCTATTTTGATGTTATTATATGCTTGTAAACTGCCTGGAATGGTGCATGCACCAGAAGGAAAGGGTATGAACAATCATACAAACACAGACTCTTCTGTGTTTTCACACAAAATTGTGTAATGGAGCTTGTAAGCATCCTCAGTCAAATGAACTAATGAAACTTCGATGATCTGGATGGCATCACAGGAGCTTGATGATCACATTCAGTAGAATGTATTTATAAGTTCCTTTGTAGGCCTCAAACTGAAATGTCTGAGTTAACATTTGGTGGTGGGGCTTATGTCAATTCTCAGGTCCCTCCTCCTCCTCCTCCTCCTCCTTCTGCCGTATTCAAATCCCAATATTGGCGATCATCATGGCAATCAGCCATGAAGACTGTCCTGAGAATATAATGCAGTGGCCTTTCATCTGCCTTCCACATCACAACATGACTCCCATACCACTGATCCAGTTCCGCAAGTCACTTTTTGGTCCTGAGCCCTTTTGGCATGCAAAATCCTCCTTAGCCCCAGGCCAGTATTGATTAAGCTGCTGCCCTTCATCAAGATGGATTCAGGTGGGATTTCATCCACTTGGGGACCATCACCCTTTCCTGTGGACTTCAGCACCCAAGTCCGTAGTCCTCAGGGTTGTCAGTTTAGTTAACTGCCTCCTGACACTTGGTGTTGAGTCGCTGTCAGTATGGTCTACTCTATTGCTATAGTAGGATAACCTGGCTAGACTGGTCCCTACCATCCTTTTATTCCTCCATAATTTCAGGCTTAGCTCTTCCTTTGAGTGCCCTTGTCAATTTGTGGGGGAGGGGGATGTGCAGATATCTATTTCTTTGAAGCACAAATGAGAAGTCTATGGAACCCTGTATATATTTCAAATGTGGAACACATTTAGCAGTGAAACACAGGCTA
This sequence comes from Bradypodion pumilum, assembly GCA_035047305.1. Taxonomy (NCBI): domain Eukaryota; kingdom Metazoa; phylum Chordata; class Lepidosauria; order Squamata; family Chamaeleonidae; genus Bradypodion; species Bradypodion pumilum. The sequence goes on from JAWDJD010000004.1 coordinate 312,353,317, forward strand.
TAAGGTACTTCAGTTTTACAGAAGTGTTTGTTTCTAAGAATATGGCCTTAATAAACTTTTGACTTCTTGGCCTTCCACATCTGAAACTCCTATTCCCTTTTTAACAGTTGTTGACATCTGTTTAAATATGTGTCCCAAAGGCCACTTAAAAGGGAGACTTCAATTCGGGTCCCACTATATGGTTCAAAACCAAGTTATGTCAAACCCAGCATTCCTAACATTGCTAATATTGCTGTCCAAACAGTTTCCAAGCCAGTTCCTACCTTAAATGTTTTATTTTGGAAGGATATTTGGATTAATTGTGTTTTTTATTCTGATAATAAAACAAAATGAATAATTCATAGCAAAATTACTCTAGGATTAGGAAGAACTTTGTTTCAGTTAATTTTAACATGAATTTACCAAAATTCGCAGATTTCTTCATATTTGGGATGCCCAGAACTTGAGATTTTAAAACATGAATAAGAGAGAGAGAAAACCTGACCCATCCAAAGATTTCAGCGTAGCCTTCTAAGAGCAATTAAATGAAAAATCTCTCTTTTTTTAACAGCTATGGCACCCATGTACAACATAACCCTCTCTATGATAGGAATAGATCTATATGTTGGATTTTATTCTGTTCTAGTTAGTCTTCAGGAATCACTGGCATATCCCTCCTCTCTTGTTTTGGAGTGGGAGAATATAGGGATTTAAATTCTGAATGTGAGAGAAGGTACATACAAAATGCCTATGAAAATGGCATTTTTATACGTTATGTGGCAGAATATGTTTGTACAGTAAAACCCCTATTTACGTAAAAAGTCTGTTCTGTAGGTTTTTATGTAAATCGGTTTTTTACTTGACTCAAAGCAAACCCATAGGAAATTGTATTATGTAAATCGGGACATTTACTGTATGTAAATGGGACATGGTTTTAGTGCAAAAATCATTATGTAAGTCGAATTTTATGTAACTCGAGGCATATGTAAGTCGGGATTTTACTTTATATTATCTTGTGTGCTGTTAACACCAAGAAAGAGGGTGGAGATGAATTGCAAAATGGATAAATACACCAGTCTTTTGTAAGTATAGTGTATAGGTATATTGCACTGAAGGGATGTATTAAAAAAATAGAGAGGCTCAAAATATTAAGAAAAATAGGCTTTGGCAGACTTTTGAACAACTTTTTATGAAGGCAAATTATACACCTTGATAAGCTTATTATATGCTGACAGTGGTTTGGGATGTCTATGTCTTTTGTACTTATAAGTCATATAAGACATCACAAGATTGTGTTTTACTAATTTATTTTATGAAAATACAATGGTGCTATTAAAGTTAATGGCTGTCTAATTTTTGTAGGATTAGTTTTTATGCCTTCAGTGCGCCGTTTCCTGCAAAGAATGGAACACAGATTATGTCTCCTTGGACTGCTAACCCAGCATGGAGCAAGCTTTACTAAGAATGTGGTTGTGCATCACAATTTAAAGAGTACACACTTAATTGGATTGGAAATTTATACACTATTTCATGGATGTCATCTTGGCCGACTTAGTGGGAGCCATATTGACCATAGAAAGAAACAACATGCATGGTCCTGAACAATCAAACCTATTGTTTTAAAAGTTGCTTATCAAAATCATAACATACGTGCTCGAAAGCCAGTCGTATTGAACTCTAGGGTTCAGTGCTCATCTCTGTTTATAGTGAAAGAGCCAGCACTATCTATGTCTGCAGATGTTTCTGTGGACAGGTGGCAGGCATGACTAGTACATGGAATGCTGTTTACCTTCCCACCAAAGTGGTACCTATTTATCTACAGTAAAACCCCTACTTACGTAAAAATTCTGTTCTGTAGGCTTTTACATAAATCAGTTTTTTACTTAACTCAAAGCAAACCCATAGGAAAAATGAATTTTACATAACTCGAAACAAACCCATAAGAAAATTATTTTTACGTAACTTGGAGCAAACCCAAATGAAAAATGATTTTTACGTAACTTGAAGCAAACCCATAGGAAATTGTATTACATTAATTGGGACATTTACGTAAATCGGGACATGGGTTTAGTGCAAAAATAATTATGTAAGTCGAATTTTATGTAACTCGAGGCATACGTAAGTCGGGTTTTATTGTACTTGCAATTTCTTGCTTTCAAACTGCTAGGTTGGCAGGAGCTGGGACAGAAATGGGAGCTCACTCAGCACTCGGGGGCTCGAACTGCTGACCTGCTGACCTTCCAGTCATCAAGTTCAGCGTCTTAACCACTGAGTCACTGCAGACCCTAGTTACTAGCTACATACTGAGCTAGTAACAAAAATAATTTTTCTTGTCAGCCATCTATACTGCAGACTTTCTAAGGCACAATGACTTTCTGTCTTTATCAGGATTTTATTTTGGGATACCACCCAAATGGGCGGTATAGAAATGTAATAAATAAATAAATGAATATAAATATTTTGGACCAGCCAGAGCGCCAGAGCTCACTGGGGCTCTGGCTGGTCCAAAACTGGCAAATGGCAGGCAATATTGTACACACGTTCCTTAAAAATCAGGTTGTAAGTTATAAAAAGACCAGCTCCTAAGATTGTACAGTCAGAGTAGAACAGTAGAGCATACAAGACAATGTGAACAAGAAGTCTATTCCGTTCTGCTACCTAGCATTTATCCTACCATTTGTAGACGTAGGGCTTCAAATCTTCTAATTGGCTTTAACTTAATGATTGACATCCAGTAATGTGACAACTCTAGATTAGTATTCAATGCAACTTGCACAGGTGTTGATTCATCACTGATTTAATGGACCTACTCTAGTTGCAACTTACTATTGGGTTCAGATATTGTGTCTCCTGTCACAATTACTTAGCTTAGCTTCTAATTAGCTTGTGAACCTCCCAGAAAGTGCACAAAGTGCTATGGGGTGGTATACAAGTATGATTGCTTTGCTTTCTTTTCTTTTTAATTTTCTTTTCTCTCTCACTCTCTCTTTTGCTTAAATTCAACAAGAGATGTCTACATGTCAATGGGATTGTCATCTATCATTCCTTGACAGGGACTGTTTATCTGAATTACATATATGCCCTCTCCAGAGCTTGGAAATCTTTTCTTCAAATTACTGCTATCAGAACTACCCAACCATTATGTCACAAATGAAACTTTCCCAAGCTCTTTGCCCACCTCAATAATGAATGCATTTTTCAGGGAATCCTGAGGGTGTGTGTACACACTGACTCTTTTGTTGCAGTCTAAATAGGGTTGCTTGAATTGTGGGGAGAAGCAATATGCTAGTTGGTGATGTCCTTGCATCCAAATAGCATACTTACCTCAAGCAATCTTATTTCTGGTATTGTGAAGTATGTTTATAAGCAAGCCACTTCAGGATAACAGCAAATTGAATACTTCCTCCACTCCTCTGTGCAGGGGCAGAGGAAGTAAATTAGGGACTTTTGCCTGTGCTAGATCATTGCTGATGCACTGAATCACTTAGATTAATTTTCAAGAAATATTTTCTTTTCCTTGTGTGTAGTGCCTATCAAGAAACTGCCTGTATCCATGAATTCACTCAGCACTTCACAAAAATGTTAAAGAAAAATAGCATTTTTAATTGTACTGATATCCTGCAATGGGTCACTTATTAAGTCACTTCACAGTATTGAAAATTGAAAGCAGAAAGAGCCATGTCAGTTTTGATAGCTGCAAGGCTTAATCTTGATCTGTTCTCTATAACCACATGTGCTCGGAAGAGACCAAACTAGAGCACATCTACCTGCACAAGAAAAGTATAAGATAAACAAGACAAAAACGCTGCGGCACTTTGAAGACTAACTGTTATATTTTAATGTTTGCTTTTGTGGATCAAGTCTACTTCGTCAGACCACTGTGTGGTCTTGGTTCTCCTCTTTCCTTAGGGGTCGAAGCCAGTCGATGTTCCCTAGGGATTGAAGCCAGTTAGTGTTGTTGGGAGATGAGAGGTCCAGCCCTAGGCCTCTCCTATATGGGGTGCCACAGGGCTCGGTGCTCTCGCCTCTCTTGTTTAACTTCTACATGAAGCCACTGGGGGAAATAATCCATACCCATGGGGTAATGTATCATCAGTACGCTGATGATACCCAACTTTATATTTCTGCTGGTGCTGATCGTAGTGAGGCAGTCAAGGTCATTTCCAGGTGTCTGGAGGCTGTGAGGGTCAACGGGCTACATGGGGGACAACGGGCTGCAGCAGAATGCCGGCAAGAGTGAGTGGCTGTGGATAAGAGGTCCTGTTTTGTCAAAGGAATTACCACCTTTGGAACTGGATGGGGCTGTCTTGCCTCAGACAGACCCGGTGCATAATCTGGGGGTCTTTAGTGTTTGGGAATCAAGACAATGGAAACGGCTGTAAGCTAGCCTAGCACATCTTTATTGCATGGAGTACAGTACGAACATGTGGTAATGGCGGACAAACAGCTCCTTTTATGCGGTGGCTATACAATTGAATATGGCTCTTCGACAGGCATTGGCTACTGTCCAAGTGACGTCATCCTTGGTCACGCCTTTCTTGTCCAGGTGAGGTGAGTGCGGGAATCTTTCCCGCGCAGCTGAAGGCATTTGAGGAATGTGTACCATGTGAGCTGGGCGCTCGCTACTGCCCCCGGTGGCCACTAGCTCGCGTCCTCATACAGAAGGTTACAGTGTTACTATTGGAGATTGTTACATCCACTCATTTGTGGTTACAAATACATTCAATACACAACATCCCTCCCCCCTAAGATGGGACAAAGTCCCTCAACCAAACTGGCTTTCCACATGTGCGTTTTGGGCGTGCGGCCGTTATGCTTGACTCGGCCGTGCCCCCTCGTCTGTGTCCTCCTGGCTCTTGTCCTGCAATTGGAGAGGATGACTCGTTAGTGACTCGCTGCGGATTCGCAGCTTTGGTTTGGATAAGAGAAGAGGAAGGAAGGTTTTCTGATGCGGATGTGGGCAAACCGGGGGCATTAGGGACTAAAGAAAAACCCCGCTCTTCGCTTGGACGGGTGGGGGAACACTCCGAAAAAACCCGCCGGTTTGCTAACTCAAAATCTAACTCCGGGGCAACAGGGACAAACTCATTCCTCTCTTTGAACGGGCTGGGGAAAACTGGCGTATCTAAGGGATACGGGTTTGAGCTTGTGCCTCCCCCCCCCCTTGTTTGGCACTGTTGCCCTTCGTTTTCTCTCCCTTGGGATAAGCGGGTGGGGGAGAACCCTAACGTTGAGTTTTGCTGCTGGGAACCTCTGTCCGGCCCCCCAATCACTCGATGCCTTAGTTGGTCAGCGTGCCTTCTCCAGAGGAGACCCGTGTTGGTCTCGACACAGTAGGACACTGGTCCCGTTTGATAAATGACTACCCCCGGCACCCAGGCTGGCCCTGTGGTCACGTAGTTTCTGCAATGTACAGGTTCACCTATCTGGAAGTTTTTTGTGGGGCTGTGCTCAATGTTTCTTCCCCTATCCTCCACCCTGGTGGGATCCAACCTGGTTAACAATGAGTGCAATTTCCTCTTCATGAGGAGTTCAGCGGGGGAGAATCCCGACGCCAATGGCGTCATGCGGTAAGCCAACAAAAACTGGCAGAGCTGCCGGTCCAGATCCCCTGGTCCCATGCGCCGCAGCCCCTCTTTCATTGTGCGCACCAGGCGTTCCACCTGGCCATTAGTTGCAGGGTGAAAGGGGGCTGAGGTAATGTGCCGAATGGCGTTGGACTCCAAGAACGCCTGGAACTCGGCCGACGTGAAGGTACTCGCATTGTCACTCACAATGATGTCAGGTATCCCGAAGGTACTTATCAGCCTGCGCAGGTGTTTTATGGTTGCAGCTGATGAAGTGCCGCGCATTGGAATCACCTCTAACCATTTGGAGTATGCATCCACTACCAGCAGGAAAAAGGAACCCCTGAATGGACCTGCGAAGTCTATGTGGAGGCGAGACCACGGCCCCCTAGCTGTGTCCCATTCTCTGTGTGGAAGGCAGGACTCCTCAGGGCGAGAGCTCTGGCAACTTTCGCATGTGTTCACCATGTGTTCAATGTCTGCGTCTAGCTGTGGCCACCAGAAATAGCTCCGGGCCAGCGCCTTAGAGCGCACAATCCCTGGGTGGCTGACATGTAAAAGCCATAGCACCCTTGCTCTTAATGCTTCTGGGACAACCACCCTCTCCCCCCACAGAAGACACCCCCTTTCTGTGGACAACTCAACCCTCTTCCTGAAAAACGCAGCAAACTCGTCTGCGGGGGGAGCCGTGGGCCACCCCTTCTGTACCCAGGATCTAACAAGGGCTAAGGTTTTATCCTTTGCCGTGGCTGCAGCGATTTCCACGGGAAGTATGGGGGGTGCATCTAGGGCTTCTATGAGGAGGACTTGGCTGTCCTGCTCTATCTCACACTTTGGGTCTCCCAGCTGGGGAAGAGGAGACCTTGAGAGTGCGTCAGCATGGCTTATGTCTTTCCCGGGGCGGTACTCTAATGAACCCTTGTATGCATTGAGGAAAATAGCCCACCGAAGCATCCTGGTGGAGAGGATCTGTGGAGTGGGCTTGTCTGAGGTGAAAATACCCAATAGTGGCTTGTGGTCAGTTACAATGGTGAATGGACGACCATACAAAAAATCATGGAACTTCTTTGTGCCCGCCACAATAGCAAGGCCTCCCTATCTGTTTGGGCGTAATTTCGTTCTGCCTTGGACAATGATCTCGAATAGAATGCAACTGGGGCTTCTCGCCCGCCCTCTAACACATGGCAAAGGACCACCCCCACCCCCACCGGTGAGGCGTCACAGACCAAGACTACCGGCTTCTTTGGGTCGAAATGGGTTAGAATAGCCTGTGAGCAGAGGAGCTGCTTGAGTTCCCTGAAAGCCCGCTCCTGATTCTCCCCCCACTGCCAAACCGCATCCTTCTTCAGCAGCCTATGCAGGGGCTTTGCAATCGACGTTTTCCTGGGCAGGAAAGAATGGTAAAAATTCAGCAGCCCCAGGAAGGACTGTAGCTCCGGTTTCGCTTTGAGAAGCTTGTACCCGGCCCTCGTGGACTCAGCAGCTAGGGCCTCTTGTAGTACCTCTTTGAAGGTGAGGTCGTGGCCTTGGGTCATGAGCTTCCTTTGGGTTTCCCCCATCTCTCATCCTGTAGAGCATCCTGTCCCTCAGGGCCACGTCTAGAATTTCCCACCATTCGCATGGGGTTGCCGCCAAATGGAGGGCCGCTGCATACTCAGATACGGACTCACCCAGCTTTTGGTCCCTCCTCGTGAAGGCCGCCCTGGCAGAGAAGAAGGATACCTTGGGCTTGAAGTGGTTTCTCAGGGTTGCCAGTATTTCGGTTACCGAAACCTGTTCAACCTCTCATGGTGCCACCAGGTCCATCAGCGCTTGCGCTGCGTGGAAACCGAGCATCGTGATGAGAAGACCTCTCTTCTTTCCCGCGTCAGTGATGCCGGCAAACGCTACCGTACTCTTGAAATGCATTTCGAACCAGTCCCATCGCTCGGGATGGGTCACGTCGAACACCGGTTGCTGTGAAGTTGTCTTGTCCCCGTGGGAATCCATGATCCCACCTTCGTCGCCAATTTAGTGTTTGGGAATCAAGACAATGGAAACGGCTGTAAGCTAGCCTAGCACATCTTTATTGCATGGAGTACAGTACGAACATGTGGTAATGGCAGACAAACAGCTCCTTTTATGCGGTGGCTATACAATTGAATAGGGCTCTTCGACAGGCATTGGCTACTGTCCAAGTGACGTCATCCTTGGTCACGCCTTTCTTGTCCAGGTGAGGTGAGCGTGGGAATCTTTCCCGCGCAGCTGAAGGCATTTGAGGAATGTGTACCATGTGAGCTGGGCGCTCGCTACTGCCCCCGGTGGCCACTAGCTCGCGTCCTCATACAGAAGGTTACAGTGTTACTATTGAAGATTGTTACATCCACTCATTCGTGTGGTTACAAATACATTCAATACACAACAGGGTCCTCCTGGACTCATGACTCCTGCTCAAGGAGCAGGTGACAGTCATGGCCAGGAGGGCTTTTGCTCAAGTTCAAGTGATTTGCCAGTTATGCCCATTCCTGGACCAGGACTCTTTGCTCATGGTCACTCACACACTAGTCACCTCCTGGTTATATTATTGTAACATGCTCTACATGGGGCTGCCCTTGATGACCATTCGGAGGCTGCAACTGGTGCAGAATGTGGCTGCCCACACGGTGATGGGGTGTGGCTGTTATGACCATGCCACACCCTTGCTGCAGGAAATGCATTAGTTACCGGTGTGCCTCCGGGTGCAATTCAAGGTGCTGGTTATGACCTTTATAGTCCTACATGGTAGTGCACCAGGTTACTTAAGAGACTGCCTCAACCTGAGAACATCTGCCCATCCCACTAGGGCAGACCGGAGGGGCTCTCTACAAGTACCAACAGCTAGAGAGGCTCATCTCTCCAGCACTAGACGGGAGGCCTTTCCAGTATCCACCCCGGCCCTCTAGGACCTCCTGCCATCAGACCTTCGCCTTCAACCAAAACTGCTGGCCTTTAGGAAAGAGCTAAAGACATGGCTGGCGCAGCGTGTGTGGGGTGCTGCTGTTGGATCTACTCCACCCCTCTGGCTCATATGGCCATCTGACAATTTCGTTATGGGGATTTTAGATTTTTTAGATTTGAGCTTTTGTGATTTTAAGATTTTTAGATTTTAGTGTTTTTATGATGTTTTATCCATATGTATGGGTTGTTCTAATGGGTTGTGTTGGGGTGTTTCTTATGTTGTAAGCCACCTGGAGTCGCCTTGGTGAGGGGGCGGCTAAATAAGTCAAATAAATAAATAACATTAAAATATAACAGTTAGTATTCAAAGTGCTGCAATGTTGTTGTTTTTAATTATTCTCTGATATGCTTGCAACACTATTCCAGAAAAGTAGAAGTCCCTGACAAGTGTAATTAGGGGTGATGTGAGGATGAACTGATCACTCTAATGATGAGGTCATCTGATTGCCAAAAAAAATAGAATATTAACCCGCCCCCCACAGGGTATCAAACAATGATACAAATGCCTTTCGGATCGAGTCCTGAGTCACACCCTTTGTTCCCAGTTACCATGCATTTCAAGGTTCTATTTCTAAACATAAACGTATGTTTAAGCATTAGAAATGGAAACAATTACATAATTGGTACAGAATAGAAATGAATGGTGCCTGGCCTGCAGTGGTCCATAGGGTCACAAAGGGTCGGACTCGACTATGCGACTGAACAACAACTACAGAGACAAATGGCAATGCTTTGCTTGGTATGTATCCCTGGTCCTACAGGCCAGCCTTTTGTCAGACTTCACCTCGGTCAACATGGGTGGTTGGGTAGGATTTGTAGTACAGGATGTGATCCAGAGAACAGCAAGCAGCAGGCTGAGAAAGGCTATGCAAAGCTTCAAAAAGGGTTTGCAGCTCTAAACCAGGAATTCTCAACCTTTTAAAGCCGGGGGCCAGGTCACGCTCCCTCAGACAGCTTAGGGGCCGGATGGCCATTTTGCCCTTCCTCCACCACATGGCACTTCCTGGTGTGGTGGAGGCAGTAGGGAGACCCATGGAATGGTGCTGTGGGCTGCATTCAGCCTGTTGACCGCAGGTTGAGAATCCCTGCTTTAAACTGGCAAAAAAAAATCCCATACTTCTAATGTTCATGTCACTCTGAGTCATCTGTAACGTTGTAAAACACCACACAGAAAAACACTGTCTATTTCTTCCTGATTTCCATCATTCGGTCCCTTCCTCCCTGCAGGAGCCCTCCTTCCTGGCTTTTAACTTTCTCCTTTGAAATGTTCTCACAGGGTAATGCTGCTTGTTAACTGGCTGCCAGTCTGATTTTTCACAGGTTTGCCACGTTGCAGTCACAGGACCATAGCAAGACCCAGATGCTGCAGTAAATAAATAGCACATCTGGGAATTGGAAGTGGGTTGGCTTCCCATTATGGAAAAAGCTGATGTGGAGATATATGCAAAGGACACACAGATGGAAACCATTACCTTAGGAAAGAGCAAGAGAGAAAGGGAGGGTTGGAATATCAGGGATTACTGGCGTTTGAAATCCAGAACACTGTGAGCACCGATAGAAACTCCTTTTATACAACCCCGGAATTAATAGCATTCCTGAGCACAGAATCGGGGGTTTATAATAACTGACCTCAAGTAACACAACTACAATTCAGGCAGGGGTGGGAAAGCTGGCTCAGATGTAGCGGCTGAGTGACTGAGGGAAATGTTGAGAGAATCCTCTGGTGCTTGCGGAGTAGCAACAACAAGGCTCCTCTGAAAACTTGCTTCTAACAACACTCCTGTTTCCCAAGCCTCCACCAGTACACGCAAACCTAGATTCCTTGTGCAAAGAAACTTAAGACGCTGACTGAAGAGAGTTTATCATTCAGTGGAAGGAGCTGTGCCCCTAATGGATGATTCATACACAGTGAAGGCCCCACTGAGTAGGTGGCTGAGAGCTGTAGAGATTTTAGTACTGCTTTGATCACAGATGGTGGGAGGAAAGATTTGAGAAAACTGGAAGAAAGGAGTCAGGAAGGGGCAACACAACATGAAGTGTTTTTGAATTAAAATGTTACAGCCAGGGATGGAGAGAAAATACTTTATTATTATTATTATTATTATTATTATTATTATTATTATTATTATTATTATTATTATTATTATTATTATTATTATTATTATTATTATTATTATTATTATTATTATTATTAACTCCCAGAAGCCCACACTTAGCTTTTGGTCTACAATGATCTAACTGAAGAATAAGGAACTTTCTCCATCTATGCCTATAACCATTTAGACCACAAATCAGGTAGAAGGACACAGCTAGGTGAAAGTCCATATGCCCCATATGTAGATGTTCTCTCCTTTTACACCAGGGGTGCCCAAACTTTTTGAGCCGCAAGCTGGTCACGTGGTTCAGGAGGCCAGTAAATTTGGCCTGTGGGCCAGATCTGGCCCCCAAATCAAATTCATATGGCCCACAAAGCTCTCATCACTCCCGGTAGCGAAAGTAAAAAGTGTGTGTTTTATTTCCACTTCCAGGAGTGACGAGGGCTTCGTGAGCCAGATGAATTGGCATTGGGGGCCGGATCTGGCCCACATGCTGTAGTTTGGGCACCCCTGTTTTACACAATATGCAAAGAACGGCACAGGACCAATGTCAGAGTGTGGATTCAGTTCTTCAGAATTTAGGAGGATTACCTGAGCACACTCCTCTTGTTAAGAATTACATTGACGCTTCTTCCTAATACTAACGTCTGTGTTTACATGTTTATTACCAAAAAAATGCTTGTGATAGGAAAGGAGGTAGAAGTTCTACCTAAATTGGAGCTGTCAGGTGCCATGGTTGCTCCTCTCAATCCTAAAGAGAGCAAAGGCGAATATTTGGAAGGAGAAGGAGTATGGTGTGAGAAGGAAGGAAGTGATGTGAGCAACCCTAAGAACAGAAATTTAAGTTGAGTGAAGGGTCAACATCAGTCAGTCTTGGAAACCTGAGGAGATCTCTCTATATCTCATGCGAAGTCATGCATTTTCTTGGCAGTAAGCTAACTTGTGCTCAGCCACCTCCAGCAGCCCCCAGGTTTATACACTTCTGTGTCCAGCTGTTCCCAGGTAGGTTGTTGTGTTCTGTAAAGCTGTGCCTTTAACAATGTACCTTAGCCATGTGGTAACAATGTAACCTTTCTGTGTGCAACATTATAACCTTCAGCTGTATCAATGTAAACCTGATAAGGGGACGCGAGCTAGTGGCCACTAGATGGCAATAGCGAGCGTCCAGCTCTCATGGCTCAGATTCACCTGGATCAGCAGCGCGGGAAGATTCCCGCCACCTCTTCACCTGGACAAGAAGGGCGTGACCTTCTACGACGTCACGCAGGCAGCAACCAATAGTCTGTCGACGAGCCACTTTCAAATGTATAGCCAGCTGTATATATTGAGCTACCCATCCGCCATTACCACATGTTCCTCCGGATCATCATGCAATAAACCTGTGTTAAGCCAACCCTTCGGCTGTTTCATTGTCTTCGGTCCCTTACACTAAATTGGCGACGAAGGTGGGATCATGGCAGCCCACGGGACCAAGACATGCGCCGGTTTCGAGATCAGGAAACCGGGTGACTGGGAGATCTTCGAAATGGACTTCCAGGCAGCACTGATTGAGTCCGAAGTCACGGAAGAGGCAAAGAAAAGGGCCATCTTCACCAGGATGCTCGGACAAGAAACCAAAAGGACCTTGGTGGACCTGATCGCACCGAGGAGGGTGAGCGAATTCAAGGCCAAAGAACTCATGCAGATGCTGCGTGAGCACGTCCGGCCCGCCACGGCGATGTTTCCCGCTCGGAGTGCGTTCTGGAGGCGAGTCCAAGCGCCCGGGGAGACGGTCGCCGCATTCGTGGCGGCCCTGCGGCTGGCGGCCGGCCCGTGCAAATGGGAGAATGTCGAAATCACCCTCCGGGACTGTGTGCTGTGCGGCCTGAACGACGCCGAAACCCAGAGCACATTAATGAACCAAGAGCCGCCTCCCACGTTGCAGGAGGTCATCAGAGCGGCACAGGCCGCGGAAGCTACAAAGGCTGGGGTACAAGAACTCCAGGACTGGCGGCCGAGGTCGAGCAAGGCAGAGACTCCGGTGCATGCAGCCCGGCGAGCTTCGAGGTCGTCCGCAGAGAGCAGCGACGACGAGGACGTCCGGAGGGTCCGGAAAGAGAGCCGGCGGTGCGACTGCTGTGGAGCGGCCCACGACCGCGTAAAATGCCCGTTTCGGAAGGCCGAGTGTCACAACTGCGGCCGCTGCGGGCACATCGCCAAGGTGTGCAGGAAGAGGTGCGAGACCCGGAGAAGCTCGGCAGACCGTTCCGCGGGACAAGACCACTCAACGAGACCCAAGGACGGCGCTCAGGCCACGCGGAAGCAGGACGGCGTGGGCCGCATCTCCGACGGCAGCGAGGACGACGCCCCAGTATTCAGCGTGTCCGTAGGACACCCCCGCTACTTTGTTGAGGTACTAGTTCAAGGGGTTCCCATTAGAATGGAAATTGACTCGGGGTCCTCATATTCAATCATTTCCCAGAGGGAGTTTTTGAGAATTGCCCCCCACAGGCGACCCAAGCTCAAAGCGTTGAGGTCCACACTACGGGACGTGCAAGGGAACAGCATTCCAGTGTTGGGGGTTGGAGAATTTCAGGTTAAATTCAAGAAGCACGCCGCGTCTCTCCCTCTAGTCGTGCTTAAAGGGGGAGATTGCAGCCTCCTCGGGACTCAATGGTTCCAGCCCCTGGGTTTGTTTATTGGGGGGGTGCACGCCGTTGGGATGCACGCCGTTGGGACTGACCCAATTCAGGAGGTGTGCGAGGCGCACCCCGAAGTTTTCAAAAAAGGACTGGGGAAATTCAAGGGGGCCCCAGTGACATTCGACCTGGACCCAGAGGTCCGCCCGATTCGTCTTAAACCACGCCGGGTGCCGTTCGCACTCAAGGACAAGATAGAGGTGGAACTGGACAAATTGGTGGGCCAGGGAATCCATGTGCCTGTTGACTCTGCGGAGTGGGAAACTCCAATTGTAATCGCACTAAAAGCCAATGGGGAGGTCCGCATATGCGCCGATTACAAGTGCACCATCAACAAGGCGATCCGCCCGAATGCGTATCCGGTGCCGGTAGTCAGCCATCTGCTGGCCAGGTTACACGGGGGGAAGTGTTTCTCCAAGCTCGACTTAGCACAGGCCTACCAGCAGCTTACGGTGTCCCCTGCCGCAGCTGCTGCGCAGACCATAGTCACCCATAAGGGGGCGTTCCAGGTGACGCGCCTCCAGTTCGGCGTGAATTCGGCGCCTGGAATTTTCCAGTCACTCGTGGAACGCCTCCTGAAGGGGCTAGAGGGGGTGTTGCCTTATTTTGATGATGTGTTAATAACGGGGGGGAGTCGGGTAGAATTGGCCAAGAGGTTGGGGAAGATCCTGACAATATTCAAAAAAGCGGGGCTGAGACTGCGAAAGGACAAATGCGTCTTCTTCGCGACCGAGGTTGAGTTCCTAGGGTTTTGTGTGACTCCTGAGGGGATAAAACCATCCAAATCCAAGGTGGCCGCCATTAAGAAAGCCCCCCGCCCCACCTCCAAGCCCGAGCTGCAGTCGTTCCTAGGGCTGCTCAACTTTTACCACTCCTTCCTCCCCCGGAAGGCAAGCAGTGGCTGAACCGCTACACAAACTGCTAAAAAAAGACCAGGCATGGAAGTGGGGCGATGACCAAGAAAGGGCATTTAGTGAGCTAAAAAGTCTCCTAGCGTCCGATGCCATACTGACCCATTTCAACCCCAAACGCCCGGTAGTCCTGACCTGTGATGCATCCCCGGTGGGGGTGGGGGCGGTGCTGTGCCACGTGCTGGAAGACGGAAGGGAGGCCCCGATAGCATTTTACTCCAGGTCCCTGTCCCAAGCGGAGAGAAATTACGCACAGACAGACAGGGAGGCACTAGCGATAGTTGCGGGGACGAAAAAATTTCACGATTTTCTGTACGGTCGCCCCTTCACCATCGTAACGGACCACAAGCCCCTACTAGGCATTTTTACCGCAGATAAGCCCACGCCACAGATCCTGTCCCCGAGGATGCTCAGGTGGGCTATTTTTCTCAACGCGTACCAGCACGCGTTGGTCTATCGGCCCGGGAAAGAGATCAGCCATGCGGACGCTCTATCAAGGTCTCCCCTCCCCCTGACGCCCAGCCAGGTGAGCAAGGGGGAGCGAGACCATCAGGTTCTCATGATAGAGGTGCTGGATTCGCCCCCCGTAATGCCCGCCGACATTGCCAAAGCGACAGAGAAGGACAAGACGTTAGCGGCAGTTAGCTCCTGGGTGCAGAAAGGGTGGCCAGCGTCCTCCCCAGCGGAGGAGTTCGCCCCATTTTTCAGGAAAAAGTTAGAGCTGTCCCTAGAGAGGGGGTGCCTCTTGTGGGGGCAGCGGGTGGTGATTCCCACTTCCCTTCGTCCGCGGGTGCTCAAACTGCTGCACGTCAGCCACCCCGGCATCGTGCGATCCAAGGCGCTGGCCCGGAGTTACTTCTGGTGGCCCCAGTTGGACGCCGACATCGAGCACATGGTCGGCACTTGTGAAAGTTGCCAATGCTCCAGACCAGAGGAGGCCCGCCTTCCCCACAGGGAATGGGACACGGCCAAGGGGCCGTGGTCCCGGGTGCACATTGATTTCGCGGGCCCGTTCAGAGGCACCCTGTTTCTTCTTGTCGTGGACGCCTTCTCCAAGTGGTTGGAGGTTATCCCAGTCACGAGCACCTCCTCGGCCCAGACCATTAAGCATTTGCGGAGGCTCTTTTCCACGTTCGGCATACCCGACACATTAATTAGCGACAACGCTAGTTGTTTCACGTCCTCCGAGTTTAGGGCATTCATGGAGATTAACGCCGTTCGGCATATCACCTCCGCCCCGTTTCACCCAGCCACCAATGGTCAAGTAGAGCGCCTCGTCCGCACCACGAAGGACGCGTTGCGGCGCATGGGCCCCGGGGACCTGAACCTACAAGTGTGTCAGTTTCTGCTAGGGTACAGGGTGACCCCGTTGGCGTCAGGATACTCCCCCGCAGAGCTCTTAATGCGTAGGAAACTGACCACCATCCTTACTAGGCTAGACCCCACGAGGGTAGAGGACAAGGGAAGGAACATTGGGCTAGAGGCCACGAAGAGTTTCAGTGTAGGTGCCCCCGTGCATTGCAGGAATTACGCCAGCGCAGGCCCAGCCTGGGTACCGGGCGTAGTTGTGGAGCAAACCGGCCCCGTGTCGTACCGCGTGGAAACCAGCACAGTGCTACTGTGGAGGCGGCACGCGGACCAGCTCCGACGCAGGGTCTCCGATGAGCAGGGCACAGACCAAACAGAGAAAAAATCAGCGTTAGGGTTCTCCCCCACCCGTTCAGCCCAAGGGGGAGGGAAAGGGGGCCGCGGGTCCCCACCAAGGGGGGAGGAGGATGTTCTCGTAGATATCCTAGGGGATCTTTCTGAGGAGGAGGAACCTGACCCCATACATATCTCGCGGAATCCCCCCACAAATGCGGATACCCCCACTGAGTTAGAATTTGATTTTCAGAACCGGGGGAGTTTTTCGGAGTGGTCCCCCACCTGTCCAAGCGAGAAGAGGGGTTTTTCGTTAGCCCCGATCGCCCCCGGTCTGCCCACAATGGAGTTCTTCCCTTCCCCTAAGGCCGCCAAACCGCGGCAAGCCACTAACGAGTCTCCCTCTCCCATTACAGGACAAGGGACCAGGGAACAAAGAAGCAGTAGCGCCCCCGGGGGGGGTCAGCCCTCATCACGGCCCAAACGCACATGCAATAAGCCATCTTGGCTGAGAGACTTCGTCTCATCCTAGGGGGGAGGGATGTTGTGTTCTGTAAAGCTGTGCCTTTAACAATGTACCTTAGCCATGTGGTAACAATGTAACCTTTCTGTGTGCAACATTATAACCTTCAGCTGTATCAATGTAAACCTGATAAGGGGACGCGAGCTAGTGGCCACTAGATGGCAATAGCGAGCGTCCAGCTCTCATGGCTCAGATTCACCTGGATCAGCAGCGCGGGAAGATTCCCGCCACCTCTTCACCTGGACAAGAAGGGTGTGACCTTCTACGACGTCACGCAGGCAGCAACCAATAGTCTGTCGACGAGTCACTTTCAAATGTATAGCCAGCTGTATATATTGAGCTACCCATCCGCCATTACCACATGTTCCTCCGGATCATCATGCAATAAACCTGTGTTAAGCCAACCCTTCGGCTGTTTCATTGTCTTCGGTCCTAAATAGGTAGAGCTGGAAAAACCTCTATGGCAGGGGTGCCCAGACTACAGCCTGTGGGCCAGATCCAGCCCACAATGACAATTCATCCAGCCCGTGCCACCCTGTTGTTGTTGTTGTTGTTGTCGTCATCGTTGTCGTTGTCGTTATCCTCAAACACACAGCCAACAAGATAACAATGCTGGATTTTGTATCAAAATCACTAGTTGAACACTTCCCAAGCATTTAGGACTAAATGATGTATCGGCGAATTATGCGAGCAGATCCCAGCAGGGTGGCCTTCTGCAGCTGACTGATGGTGATTTTGTCAACTCCAATTGTTTCTAAGTGCCTGCCTAGGTCTTTAGGCACAGCACCCAGTGTGCCGATTACCACTGGGACCACCTGTACCGGTTTTTGCCAGAGTCTCTGCAGTTCAATTTTCAGATCCTGATATCAAGTAATTTTTTCAAGCTGTTTCTCGCTGACTCTGTTGTCACCAGGTATAGCAATGTCGATGATCCATACTTTTCCCCCTCCACAATCATAAAATCTGGGGTATTATGCTCCAAAACCCTGTCAGTCTGTATTTTATAATCCCAGAGTACTTTTTTGCATGTTCATTCTCAATCACCTTTTCGAGCTTATGATCCCACCAGTTCTTTGCAATGGGAAAATGGTATTTGTGACACAAATTCCAATGAATCATTTGAGCAACTGTATTATGGTGCTGTTTATAATCAGTCTGAGCAATTTTCTTGCAGCAGCTCAGTATATGGTCTATAGTTTCATCCGCTTCTCTACAGAGTCTGCATTTGGGGTCATCACCTGATTTTTCTATTCTAGCCTTAATTGCATTTGTTCTGATGGCTTGTTCTTGAGCTGCCAGGATCAGGCCTTCTGTCTCTTTTTTCAGTGTTCCATTAAGTAAGCCATGACCAGGTCTTTTCCTCATCTACTTTTCCTTTGATCTTTTCAAGGAACTTCCTGTGCAATGCCTTGTTGTACCAGCTGTCAGCCCGTGTTTGCATCGTTGTTTTCCTATATTGACTCTTTGTTTGCTTCACTTTAAATAACTCCTTGTTTTTGACCTCCACTAAAGCTGGCTCTACACTGTTTTTTACGTAATCTGCTAGCACATGCTTCTCTTCTTCAACTGTCTGTTTCACTTGCAAAAGACCTCTACCTCCTGATTTTCTAGGTAAGTACAGCCTATACATATCACTGCGTGGGTGTAATGCATAATGGATGGTCTTAAGTTTTCTTGTTTTCCTATCCAAACTATCTAGCTCCGCCTGAGTCCAATTTATAATGCCAGCAGTATACCTGATAACAGGTACGACCCAGATATTAATGGCTTTGATGGTATTGCCTCCATTCAGTTTGCTTTTCAGAACTTTTCTGACCCTTTGAGTGTATTCTTTACTGACCACACTTTTCACTTGCCCATGCTTGATGTTATCCAATTGCAATATGCCCAGATATTTATAGGCTTCAGACTGATAACACTTAATGGCTTGTCCATTTGGCATTTCAATTCCTTCAATTCCTGTGATTTTTCCTTTTCTCAGTGCCACTGTGGCAGTGATAATAATAATAATAACAATAATAACAATAATAACAATAATAACAATAATAACAACAATAATAACAATAATAATAACAATAATAACAATAATAATAATAATAATAATAATAATAATAATAATAATAATAATATATACATACATACACATTTATTTTTCCTTGCACCTAATTATGCATGTTCTGCGGATTGTAATGAAACCATTCATTGATATCCAATGGCAATGGAATTTGTTATCTAAAGCACAGGCAGCCTGGCTTCACGAATCACTCTTCAGGGTTGATAATTCATTCCTCTCCCTGTTTTAAGAGGGCTTTTGTTAACACAGACCTCCCTAGCTGTCTTTTCACTCATTGCTCCACAGTCACATATACATATTTTTGCCAATGTACTAACAGGTGTTTGAAAAGTTTCCAGGGATGGAGGTCAAAGGAGGCCATTCACAACAACTTCATAGTTTCCTCCCAAGGACTGTGCTGAAGGAGAATTCGCATAAAACTTCACAATATCTCCAGTAATTTTTTATATTGGAAAAAAACTGACTGCACTCCAGATTTGATGATTGACTGGATGGTTGGCAGATGATCCTGCCTGATTATAGTTTGAACCTCAGAAGAATTGCTTTGTGTTTGAGAAGGCCCAGGCCAATCTATCATGGGGTCTCCCTTGCTTGAAAGCCCGTCATATATGACTCTAGGGTGCAGTTCTCATCTCTGTTTACAGCCAAAGTGCCAGCAGTATTTGTGTCTGCAGACATTTCCGTGGCATCTATGACTGGTTGCCATAGTGCACAGAACACTGCTATCTTCCCACTGAAGTGGTACCTATTTATCTACTTGTATTTTCTTGCTTTTCAACTGCTAGGTTGGCAGAAACTGAGACAGAAACAGGAGCTCACTCAGTTCTGCAGCACTCAGGTCTTGAACTTCTGACCTGCCAACTCCTTCCAGTCATCAAGTTCAACATCTTAACCACTAAACCAGTGCAATCCCTCCCAATTTATCATGAGGACTGTGCAAAAAGGAACAATGTTGTATCTTTCTCCACCAATAGTCTTTGGGCTATAGCAGGGATTCCCAACCTATAGCCCATGGGCTGGACCTGGCCCACATGGCACCATTTCATGCGGCCCACCTCCGCCACTACCACATCCAGAAGTGGAAGTTGACACATTTACATCAGGTGTAGTATGTGCCCATGCATGCGTAAATGTGCCCACGGCTTGTAAATGCGGAAGTGGCCGTATTTATGGCTGTTGTAACCACGCCCACTTCTGCTTCTGGGGGCATGGTCAGGCCCACTCAGCTTTTCTTGGGGCGTGGTCAGGCCTATGGCATAAAAAGGTTGGGAACCCCTGTGCTATGCTATAGCATATGCTTCTTGTGGATAAAGAGAATTTTCTACTGCCAAGTCAGATCACTGGAAAAGGTAAGCATAAATCAAAATTTACTCAAGGGCACATAAATATTCATATTAATGGGTACACTCAAGGTGACTGCTCTCCTTTCTTGTGATTATTTCAGCTGGGCAGCCCTACAAACAAGAGGATGTCTTCAGAGAAGTATTATTTGACCACATTTCAACTTGGGGTCATTCTTCTGTAAAAACAGAACCCTTAGCAAATCTATGTTTCATTGTGACTCAATGAAGTCCATCTCAGCCCTTCCCCTGCTGATACTTCAGATAAGAGAGTTTCATTTTTCCAGTGTGTTTCCTAAGTAGTGGGCCTTTCTCTTGCCAGGTTTCAAGGAGAAACAATTCTCTATTAATGAAATTGATAAGCATAAAAGCAACATTGATAGTAACTCGTGTATTTGTCTTCTGGTTTTCATACCATTATGGTATTGTAGACACAATGGGCACAGAGCTGGGTGGTTTGAGGAGGATGGTGAAGGACAAGGGTGCCTGGAGAACAATGGTCCATAGCAGGGCTGCCATCAGGGGGGGACTATCAGGACTCTCGTCCCGGGCCCAGAGATGATGGGGGCCCGGTGGCGCTGGGAAGCCACTGATGTGCTCATGCGCGAACAAATCACGCATGTGCAGAAAACCACAGGGGCGTGGCAGCGCAGGGAAACCACTGATGTGCGTATGTGCAAACAAACCACAGGGGCATGGCCAAAATGTAGGAGTGGCACGTACCTGGCCCGGATATTTCTGATGCCGGCCCTGGTCCATAGGGTCGCAAAGGGTCAGAATTGACTGTGCGACTGAACAACAACAACAGCAACAAATCCTTTTTTTCTGCCTATAGGAAAAGAGAAAGCTCTAGGGAACAATGTCTTCAAATCTGAGATCGCTCCTCTGGTTGTCAACATGTAGCCTTGGTGTTTCAAAAGTGGCAGCATAATATGGAAACATTTTTTTAACAATGTGTAATTTTAGCTTCATCAAAAGTACATTTGGTTTACACAGAGCTGTGACTGCCTTTGGATTTCTAACAAGCCTGCTTGTTGCCTTGACTTTTCACCTAATCTTTTAGAATCATTATTGGTTTCCCAGTCCGTATTCCCTGCTGACAGCCTGAACCCTCTGTATATGTGTGACATTCTCCATATTGATTCAGCTTAGTCTCATCAAGCTCCAATTTGCAGTAATGGGATAACACTTGGTGTCGGCACATAGAACAAGCAGCAGGAGCAAAGAAAAGAATGTCTTTTCTTTTGGGCCAATTCTGCAACACATTAATCACAATTTCCAATGAATAAGCCTTTTCCTCCACTGCAAAGTATTCCATAGTTATCTATGAGGCGGTTTATAGCCTATTTATACTTTGTTGTTGTTGTTCAGTCGCACAGTCGATTCCGACCCTTTGCGACCCCATGGACCATTTTCCTCCAGGCACCTCTATCCTCCACCATTCTCCTCAGCCCACCAAGCTCTGTGCCCATTGTGTCCACAATACCATCTATCCATCTCATCTTTGGACGCCCCCTTCTTCTCTTGCCCTCCACCTTTCCCAGCATCAAGGCCTTCTCAAGTGAGTCCTCCCTTCTCATTTGATGTCCAAAGTACTTTAGCTTCATCTTCACTCTTTGTCCCTCCAATGAACAGTCAGGATTGATTTCTTCCAATATTGACCTATTTGTTCTCTTTGCTGTCCAAGGGACTCTCAGGACTCTCCTCCAACACCACATCTCAAAGGCATCTATTCTTCTGCGCTCAGCCTTCCTAATGGTCCAGCTCTCACACCCATACATTACCACTGGAAATACCATTGCTTTGACTATGCGAATTTTTGTTTTCAAGGTGATGTCTCTGCTTTTCACTATATTCCCCAGGTTTCTCATTGCTTGTCTCCCCATAATCAGTCGTCTTTTTATTTCATGGCTGCAGTGATCTGCAGTGATCTTAGATCACAGGAAAGTAAGGGACTGATGGGACCTGTTGCCATTATCTTGGTTTTCTTCATATTGAGTTGCAAGCCAGCTTTTGCACTCTCCTCCTTAAATCCAATCAAGAGGTTCTTTAGGTATTCCTCACTTTCTGCCATTAGGGTGGTATCGTTTGCATATCTCAAATTGTTGATGTTTCTCCCAGCAATTTTGATCCCATATTGTGATTCCTCCATCCCTGCATTGCGCATTATGTGCTCTGTGTATAGATTGAATAAGCAGGGTGATAAAATGCAGCCTTGTCTTACTCCTTTTCCTATTCCAAACCACTCTGTCATTCCGTGTTCTGTCCTAACTGTTGCTTCTTGGTTCATGTACAGATTTCTCATGAGGCATATGAGGTGTTCTGATATTCCCATCTCTTTAATTACTTGCCACATTTTGTTGTGGTCCACACAGTCAAAAGCCTTGGTGTAGTCAATAAAACAAAAGTAGACTTGTTTCTGGTATTCTTTTGTTTTCTCCATGATCCAACGTATGTTGGCAATGTGGTCTCTAGTCCCCCTGCCTCTTCTGAAACTGGCCTGCACCTCTGGTAGTTCTCTCTCCACATGTTGTTGAAGTCTATCCTGTATTATCTTGAGCATCACCTTGCTGGCGTGTGGGATGAGCGTAATTGTTCGGTATTTTGAGCATTCTTTAGCATTGCCTTTTTTGAGGATTGGAACGTACACTGATCTTTTCCAATCCTGTGGCCACTGTTTTGTTTTCCAAATATACTGGTATATTGAATGCAGTAGTTTGATTCCATCATCTTTTAGGGCTTTGAAAAATTCAACTGGGATACCATCATTTCCACTAGCTTTATTGTTTGCAGTGCTTTTTAGGGCCTTTCTGACTTCATTCTCCAGAATGTCTGGTTCAAGTTCAAATTTCTCATTATTGTTATTATCAGGAGTGTTGAGGTCCATTTTGTAGAGTTCCTCTGTGTACTCTTGCCATCTTTTTTGATCTCTTCTGCTTCAACTAACTCTTTTCCATCTTTGTCCCTTATCATGTTCATTTTTGCTTTAAATGTTCCCTTGATTTCCCCAATTTTTTTGAAAAGATCTCTAGTCCTGCCTCTTTTGTTGTTTTCCTCCATTTCTTTGCACTGTTCATTCAGGTATTTTTTCCTTATCTCTCCTTGCTTTTCTTTGAAATTCTATATTCAGGTGGTTGTATTTTTTCCTTTCTCCTTGGACTTTTGCATTCCTTCTTTCCTCTGCTATTTTAAGGGCCTCATCAGACAACCACTTTGCTTTCTTACCTTTCTTTTCTTTTGGTATGGTTTCTCTTGCTGCCTCCTGCATGATGTCCCGCGTCTCTGTCCATAATTCTTCTGGTACTCTGTCTATCAGGTACAGGACATTAAATCTGTTCATGACCTCCACCTTGTATTCTTTAGGGATGTTTTTAGGTCATATCTGTCTGGTCTAATTGTTTTCCCCATTTTCTTTAGTCTAAGCCTGAATTTTGCGATCAGTAGGTTGTGATCTGAGCCACAGTCCGCTCCAGGTCTTTTTTTTTGCTGACTGAATGGAGGTTCTCCATCTTTGACTGCAGAGTATTTAATCAATCTGATTTCGATGCTGGCCATCTGGTGATGTCCATGTGTAAAGTCGCCTCTTATGTTGCTGGAAGAGGGTGTTTGCTATGACTAGTGCATTCTCTTGGCAGAACTCTATCAATCTTTGCCCTGCTTCATTCTGTGTTCCAAGACCAAACTTGCCTGTTATTCCATTTACTTTTTGATTTCCTACTTTGACATTCCAATCTCCTAAGATAATGTGGACATCATTTCTTGGTGTCTGTTCTATGAGGTGTTGTAGGTCCTCATAGAACTGGTCAACTGTGGCTTCATCTGCACTAGTGGTTGGTGGATAGACTTGGATTACAGTGATATTGAAAGGTTTGCCTTGGATTCTGACTGACATCATTCTATCATTTTTGATGTTGTATCCCATTACTGCTTTCCTCACTCTTTTGTTGACAATTATGGCTACTCCGTTTTTGTTTTTGTTTTTGAGGTTTTCTTGCCCACAGTAGTAGATATGATGGTTTCCAGAGCTGAATTCACCCATCCCTGTCCATTTTAATTCACTGATGCCCAGGATGTCAATGCTTATTCTTTCCATCTCGTTTTTAACCACTTCCAGTTTTCCTTGATTCATAGACCTCACATTCCATGTCCCTATGTAGTATTGTTCCCTGCAACACTGTATTTCTCCTCCGCCTTTCGTATCCCTCCCCCTTTTCAGATCTGCTGTGCTGAGCATCCCCTTGTTTTGCCTTTTGTTTTGGTCCATAGGGTTCTCTTGGCAAACTTAGTGGTGTGCCTTGCCGGTCTCTACGCCAGTCTTTTCCCATCACACATGTTATTACAGTTTAAACAGTTTTAAAACAAAGTATTATCATGCACAATATCACAGTTAATCACATAGTCTCAAAGTAAAAGTTGAACTAATTAATGAAAGGGAAAGAAAGAAAGAAAGAAAAAGTCCACTATATCAAGTCTCTATGTAAGTCAGTTTCTTGTATAGTCACTATGTCAGTTGCCATAAGCCATCTATGTTTAGTCAACTTTATTATTTCAGTTTGATCACTTATCCTTTGCATGCATGCAGCAGCTCTTGCCTCCCTTCGGCCGCATGGAGTTGGTCAAAGGCGCCGGCTCGGGCCTTGCTGTGATGGTGGTTGTGGATGATATCTCCTGGGGGTGGTCGGGGGTCTCCTGAGGTGTCCTTCTCTCTGGCCCCAGGTCTTTGGATGGGGAGGGAGGGGCAAGATCCTTTACTCACCTCCCCCCTGGGCCTCTCTGGATGGCAAATGAGCAGTAGAGCTGGTCCTTCCTGAAGCCTTTTCTTCCTCTCCAGGCCCAGGTCTTTGGAGGGGGAGGGAGGGTGTTGTGTCCTAAAGCCTGTGCCTTTAAACAATGTACCTATCCATGTGTATCCAATGTAACCTCTTCTATGTGTAACAATGTAACCTCCAGCTGAATCACTGTAACCTTAATAGGACGCGAGCTAGTGACCACTAGATGGCAATAGCGAGCGTCCAAGCTCATTGGTCCAAGACTCACCTAGAGCAACAGCGCGGGAAGATTCCCGCCACTACCTTCACCTGGACAAGAAGGGCGTGACCTGCAATGACGTCACGCAGCCTGTAGCCAATAGGCTATCAAGGAGCCACATTCAAATGTATAGCCACTGTATATATTGAGCTGTTCGTCCGCCATTACCTCATGTTCCCTCTGACCAGCATGTAATAAAGTTGTGTTAAGCCAGCTCTTCAGCTGTCCTGGTGTCTTTGGTCCCATACACTAAATTGGCGACGAAGGTGGGATCATGGCTGCCCACGGGACCAAGACATACGCCGGTTTCGACATCAAGAAACCGCAAGATTGGGAACTCTTCGAAATGGACTTCCAAGGTGCGCTGGTGGAGTTCGAGGTGACGGACGAGGCAAAGAAGAGAGCCATCCTCACCAGAATGCTCGGGCACGACGGAAAGAGAGTACTGATTGACCTCATCGCACCCAAAAAGGCGGCTGAATTCAAGGCAAAAGAGCTCCTGAAGGTGCTGCGAGACCATTTCCGGCCCTCGGTAGCGATGTTTCCCGCTCGGAGCGCGTTTTGGAGGCGAGTCCAAGCGCCTGATGAGTCGGTCGCCACTTTCGTAGCGGCCCTGCGCCTGGCTGCCGGCCCGTGCAAATGGGAAAATTTGGAAGTCACCCTCAGGGACTGCGTGCTATGCGGCCTGAAGGACGCCGAGATTCAGTGCACGCTAATGAATCAGGAGCCGCCCCCCCACGTTGCAGGAGGTCCTGAAAGCGGCACAGGCCGCAGAAGCCACAAAGGCCGGGATGCAAGAGCTCCAGGACTGGCGGCCGAAGGCCGACAAAGCAGAGAGTTCGGTGCACGCAGCCCAGCGAACTTCGAAATCGTCCGCCGAAAGCAGCGACGACGAGGAAGTCCGGAGGGTACGAAAGGAGGGCCGGCGTTGCGACGGCTGCGGGGCGGCTCACGACCGTGCCAGGTGCCCATTCAGAAAGGCCGAGTGCCACAACTGCGGGCGACGCGGGCACATAGCCAAAGTCTGCAGACAACGGCGCAAGGACCGGAGGAGCTCGCCCGACCGCCCAGCGAGGGACCGGAGGAGCTCGCCCGACCGCTCAACGAGGCCAGACCGCTCGACGAGACCAAAGGATGGCGCCCGGCCCACGAGGAAGCAGGACGGCGTGGGCCGCATCTCCGACGACAGCGACGACGACGCTCCGGTTTTCAGTGTGTCCTTGGGACACCCCCGTTACTTTGTTGAGGTACTGGTGCAAGGGCCCCCTGTTAGAATGGAGATTGACTCTGGCTCCTCTTACTCCATTATTTCCCAGAGGGAGTTTTTGAGAATTGCCCCCCGCGCACGGCCCAAGCTCAAAGCGTTGAGGTCCACGCTTCGGGACGTGCAAGGGAACAGTATCCCGGTGTTGGGGGTTGGGAATTTCCAGGTTCAGTACAAGCGGCACGCCGCGGAACTCCCCCTAGTCGTTCTTAAGGGAGGTACTTGTAGCCTCCTCGGGACTCAATGGTTTCAGCCCCTGGGTCTGTTCATTGGGGGGGGTGCACGCCGTTGGGTCTGACCCGATACAGGAGGTGTGCGACGCGCACCCCGAAGTCTTCAAGAAGGGACTTGGGAAATTCAATGGACCCCCAGTAACATTCGACCTGGACCCGGAGGTCCGCCCAATCAGACTTAAACCGCGCAGGGTGCCTTTTGCACTCAAGGACAAAATAGAGGTGGAACTGGACAAATTAGTGGGCCAGGGGATTCTTGTTCCTGTTGATTCCGCGGAGTGGGAAACTCCAATTGTCACAGCATTGAAGGCCAATGGGGAGGTTTGCATTTGCGCCGATTATAAGTGCACCATTAATAAGGCAATCCGCCCTAATGCATACCCGGTGCCGGTAGTCAGCCATTTGCTAGCCAGGTTACATGAGGGAAAGTGTTTCGCCAAGCTCGACCTGGCTCAGGCCTATCAGCAACTCATGGTAACCCCTGCCGCGGCTGCTGCACAGACCATAATCACGCATAAGGGGGCGTTCCAGGTGACGCGCCTCCAATTCGGCGTGAACTCGGCGCCTGGAATTTTCCAGTCGCTCGTGGAACGCCTCCTCAAAGGGCTGGACGGCGTTTTACCATATTTTGATGACGTATTGATAACGGGGGGAAATGAGGTTGAGTTGGCTAAAAGGCTAAACAAGGTCCTGGCGGCGTTCGAACGGGCAGGGTTGAGGTTGCGAAAAGACAAATGCGTCTTCTTCGCGAAGGAGGTTGAGTTCTTAGGGTTCCGAGTAACGCCCGAGGGGATCAAACCGTCCAAATCCAAGGTTGCCGCCATCAAGACAGCCCCTCGCCCCACATCCAAGCCCGAGTTGCAGTCGTTCCTAGGGCTCTTAAATTTCTACCACTCCTTCCTTCCACGGAAGGCTGCGGTGGCCGAGCCGCTTCACAAGTTGCTCAAGAAAGATGCGGCGTGGATGTGGGGCGATGACCAGGAGAGGGCATTCACGGAACTGAAACGACTCTTGGCGCCCGACGCCATTATGACCCATTTTGACCACAAACGGCCGGTGGTACTGATCTGTGTTGCATCCCCGGTGGGGGTGGGGGCAGTGTTATGCCACGTGTTGGAAAACGGGAGGGAGGCCCCAATAGCATTCTACTCCAGGTCCCTGTCCCAAGTGGAGAGAAACTACGCCCAAACAGACAGGGAGGCGCTGGCGATAGTTGCGGGGACGAAAAAATTTCACGATTTTCTGTACGGCCGCCCCTTCACCATCGTGACCGACCACAAGCCCCTACTAGGCATTTTTACCGCAGATAAGCCCACGCCACAGATCCTGTCCCCGAGAATGCTTAGGTGGGCCATTTTTCTCAACGCCTACCAGCACGCGTTGGTGTACCGGCCCGGGAGAGAAATCAGCCATGCGGACGCTCTATCGAGGTCCCCCCTCCCCCTGACGCCCAGCCAGGTGAGCAAGGGGGAGCGGGACCATCAGGTTCTCATGATAGAGGTACTGGATTCGCCCCCCGTAGTGCCCGCTGACATTGCCACAGCGACAAGAAAGGACAAAACGTTGGCGGCGGTTTGCTCCTGGGTACAGAAAGGGTGGCCGGCGTCCTCCCCGGCAGAGGAATTCGCCCCATTTTTTAGGAAGAAGCTGGAACTGTCCCTAGAGAGGGGGTGCCTCTTGTGGGGGCAGCGGGTGGTGGTCCCTACATCCCTTCGGCCGCGGGTGCTTAAACTGCTGCACGTCAGCCACCCCGGAATCGTGCGCTCCAAAGCGCTGGCCCGAAGCTACTTTTGGTGGCCCCAGTTAGACGCCGACATCGAGCACATGGTCGGCACTTGTGAGAGTTGGCAATGCTCCAGACCAGAGGAGGCCCGTCTTCCCCACAGGGAGTGGGACGCGGCTAAGGGGCCGTGGTCCCGGATACACATAGACTTCGCGGGCCCGTTCCGAGGAACCCTGTTTCTCCTTGTTGTAGACGCCTTCTCCAAGTGGTTGGAGGTCATCCCAGTCACGAGCACCTCCTCGGCCGCAATGATTAAGCATTTGCGGAGAACTTTTTTCCACGTTCGGCATACCCGACACCCTAATTAGCGATAACGCTTGTTGTTTCACGTCCGCTGAGTTCAGGGCATTCACAGAGATTAACGCCATCCGGCATATCACCTCCGCCCCTTTCCATCCGGCCACCAATGGCCAAGTGGAGCGCCTCGTCCGCACCATGAAGGACGCGCTGCGGCGCATGGGCCCCGGGGACCTCAACCTGCAAGTGTGTCAGTTTCTGCTAGGGTACAGGGTGACCCCGCTAGCGTCAGGCTACTCCCCTGCGGAGCTTCTAATGCGCAGGAAGTTGACCACCACACTCACGAGACTAGATCCCACGAGAGTTGAGGACAAGGGGAGGAACATAGGGTTAGAAGCCACCAAGAGTTTCAGCGTGGGTGCCCCGGTACATTGCAGGAACTACGCCAGCGCGGGGCCAGCCTTGGTGCCGGGGGTGGTCGTGGAACAAACCGGCCCCGTTTCGTACCGCGTGGAGACCAACACAGGTCTACTTTGGCGGCAGCACGCGGACCAGCTCCAGAGCCGGGTCCCAGGAAATCAGGCCGCCGAAAAAACAAATTCAGTGTTAGGGTTCTCCCCCACCCGTTTAGCCCAAGGGGGAGGAGAGGGGGGTCCAGAGTCCCCACCAAGGGGGGAGGAGAAGGAATTTGTCCTCGTAGATATCCCGCGGGATCCCCCAACAGAGTTTGATTTTGATTTTCAGAACCGGGGGGTTTTTTGGAGTGGTCCCCCACCCATCCAAGCGAGAAGAGGGGTTTTACGTTAGCCCCTGGTGCCCCCGGTTCAACCACAACGGAACCTACCCCTTCCCCTAAAACTGCAAAACCGCAGCAAGCCGCTAACAAGTCTCCCTCTCCCATTACAGGACAAGGGTCCAGGGAACAAGGAAGCGGGAGCGGCCCCCGAGTGGGCCAACCCACATTGCGGCCCAAACGCGAGTGCAATAAACCATCTTGGCTAAGAGACTTCGTCTCATCCTAGGGGGGAGGGGTGTTGTGTCCTAAAGCCTGTGCCTTTAAACAATGTACCTATCCATGTGTATCCAATGTAACCTCTTCTATGTGTAACAATGTAACCTCCAGCTGAATCACTGTAACCTTAATAGGACGCGAGCTAGTGACCACTAGATGGCAATAGCGAGCGTCCAAGCTCATTGGTCCAAGACTCACCTAGAGCAACAGCGCGGGAAGATTCCCGCCACTACCTTCACCTGGACAAGAAGGGCGTGACCTGCAATGACGTCACGCAGCCTGTAGCCAATAAGCTATCAAGGAGCCACATTCAAATGTATAGCCACTGTATATATTGAGCTGTTCGTCCGCCATTACCTCATGTTCCCTCTGACCAGCATGTAATAAAGTTGTGTTAAGCCAGCTCTTCGGCTGTCCTGGTGTCTTTGGTCCCATACACTAAAGAGGGGCAAGATCCTTTACTCACCTCCCCCCTGGGCCTCTCTGGATGGCAAATGAGCAGTAGAGCTGGTCCTTCCTGAAGCCTTTTCTTCCTCTCCAGGCCCAGGTCTTTGGAGGGGGAGGGAGGGGCAAGATCCTTTACTCACCTCCCCCTGGGCCTCTCTGGATGGCAAATGAGCAGTAGAGCTGGTCCTTCCTGAAGCCTTTTCTTCCTCTCCAGGCCCAGGTCTTTGGAGGGGGAGGGAGGGGCAAGATCCTTTACTCACCTCCCCCCTAGGCCTCTCTGGATTTATACTTAGCCAGGCATTTTCTCCAGCAGGATCTAAAAGTAGGGACAGCTTTTGAGGTAGGAAGGCAGGAGTAATAAGAAGGTGCAAAAAAGCAAACATAGGCTATCTAATATATTTTTTAAAGTTATGGCTGTGTCAGTCATTAGATGCATATAGTAAAACAAAATAAAATCAGAATTTTAAAACTTTGAATCATTTGAAAATATTATACACCAATCAATTTAGTAAAGGTAAAGGTTTCCCTTGCTCAAAAGCCAGTCGTATCCGACTCTAGGGTTCAGTGCTCATCTCTGTTTCAAAGCCAAAGAGCCAGCACTGTCTGCTTCTGCAGACCTTTCCATGGTCATGTGGCAAGCATGACTAGACACCGGAGCGCACGGAGCGCTGTTACCTTCCCACCGAAGTGGTCCCTATTTATCTAACTTGCAATATCTTGACAATAAAGATTTATCTATCTTTCGAACTGCTAGGTTGGCAGGAGCTGGGACAAAGATGAGAGCTCATTCCGTCCTGCAGTACTCGGGAATCGAACTGCTGACCTTCCATCTCTCAGTCAGTGTCTTAACCACTTGAGCCACTGTAGCTAGCCAGAAAAAATATCTTTATAAACAGATTGGGAAAGTTAAATTTTTGAGATGAATTTCCCCCAAACCTCTCAACTAGCTTGCTCCGTCCCCAATAAACAGAGAGAGAAAAATAATGCCGCCATGACAGAGTCTAGCCCTGGTGCACAGTGGTTAAACTGCTGTACTGAAACCAAAAGGCTGTGAGTTGGATCCTGACCAGGAGACAAGGTTGACTCAGCCTTGCATCCTTTCGAGGTCAGTAAAATGAGTACCCAGCATGTTGGGGGCCAAATGCTAATTAACTTGTGAACCACCCAGAGAATGCACTAAGTGCTATGGGGCTATATACAAGCGTTTTACTTCTGCTTCTGGAACCAATGAGGGCTTCGTGGGCTGGATGAATTGGTGTTAAGAGCCGGATCCGGCCCACAGGCCGAGAAGTTTGGGCATCCCTGATGTAGTGGATGTAGGCTTTCCACTTTTCAGGGGGCCAGGTGAATTGAGATGTTTCCCTAGAAGTCCAGGGGAGAGGCAATTCACAGAATAGTTGCTGCTGAAGAAAGAAGAAATTTGAGTGAGTGAGTGAGTGAGTGAGAGATGGGCATCTCCTCCTGGATCCAAGGTTCTCCGGCCCAGTATGAAAATATTTGTGTTTATACATTGCATACATAATATTTGTTTAGGAGACAGAACAGAAAATTTGGACGGCTAGCCTCACACTCTCATGTGTGTACAAGTGTGTGAACGCATTATTTGGAATGGATGCAGACGAGCCCACCGACTGCGACCTCACAACAACTTGAGGTTTATGACTTCATGGGGCCAGCTGCCAGTCTCAGGGTTTGGCTCTAAAATCTCAGAGGATGGGAAACTACAGATCTGGAAAACCACATAGAAATGTCAACAATCTCTCCACAACTTTTTCAATGGTTTCTGTGGCAGATCCTGGACTACCTAAGGTTTTCCAAATGTTTTTAGTGGTTAGGGAAATATGAACAGTGTTCATTTGAACACCACCACCTCAACTAAACATGAAGAAGTGAAATGACACTATTCTTGCCTGCCCTTTCTCCCCTGCCACACAGCGTTGGGAAGTGCTCCTTTTTTGGGCCACTAGCTAAGGAATCACCATCCAAAACAGAAACATTTCCATTTCTGGTCAGAACATGCCCTCCATGTGCTCAGCTCAGCAGGCTATCTGTTTAGTGAAGCCCACCTAGTTGCTGAAGATCTGTTCAGCACAACCCTCTTTCTGTCCACCTAGTTGTTGTAGTGCAGCAAATATCAGCATCCAAGACTCATATTATGCCTTTTGCTGCTTAACACAGGCCTCCCATTTGACAGAGGTTGCAACTACACTGACACACATTGGGATTGAACCAGTCAGATTTGCATTATTTCCCACTGACTACATGATGATGATTCAATCCTGAAGATCAACCCTAACTGCTCATTGGAGGGACAAATATTGAAGATGAAGCTCAAGTACTTTGGCCACCAAATGAGAAGAGAGGTCTCACTTGAGAAGGCCTTGATTCTGGGAAAGATCAAAGGCAAAAGGAGAAGGGGACAACAGAGGATGAGGAGGATGGATGGAATCATTGATGCAATGGGTGTAGATATGGCCGGGCTGTGGAGGATGGCAGAGGACAGAGGATACTGGCGTATGGTGGTCCATGGGGTTTTTGGTGTCTTTTCCAGGAGACATAGAAGGAGTCGCAATAAGGACTAACACAGGTTTATTGGTTGATGATCAGAACGAACATGTGGTAATGGCGGAGATACCTCACATTATATACAGTAGTACAATACATTTGAATCTGGCTGCATGGTAGCTCATTGTCTGCTACCGGCGTGACGTCATCCGGGTCACGCCCATCTTCGGTGGTGGATCGGTAGTAGTTTGCTATTGCGGGGAGTTCCCGCGGCTGCAGGTGATTTGAGGAATGATAACCATGTGAGTTGAACACTCGCAGCTGCCCTCTATAGGCAGCTTGCTCGCGTTCCTTTAACAGCTGGGTTACATTGTGATTGTGGCCAGGTTACATTCATACATTTCTTAAAGCGACAATGTACATACATATCAAGCAACATTGTACATACACAACAGGGTTGCAAAGGGTCAGACTCAACTGTGCGACTAAACAACAGGCATGATGTATTGGTCCATCTGGATCAGCCAGGAGTTTACGCCCCTGCATTTGTAGTTTATTTTTCTGCTGCTGCTGCTGCTGCTGCAGCTTCTACTTTTTTTGAATGAATTTGGATTGGTTCAACTTGTGTGATCATTGAGCTGATGTGGAGGGATTTGTAGACATTCTATTTGAAGCCATTGCATCTAGCGACAGCAGCAGTAGGAGAGGCAGGACAGCTGGGGAACTGGCTTTTATTTCAATTCTCTCCTCCTCAAATCTCATGGCTGTGTCTGCTTTCCACTGTAGGAGAGGTCGAGTTCCTCAGCCATATCTTCCTCCAATGTTATGCCTTGTTCAGTGAGCTCCTTTCTCCATTTTTCTTCCATTTGATTTTGCTCTTACATACCCTCAAGAATGTTTGTTCTTGCCATAAAGCTATCCTAACACTAAAGCAGATAAACAATCAAAGAAAAGAAAACAGCAGGGGATCATCAAAGAGAGAGGGGGAAGTTTTCTGTCAGTCTTGTTTGCAGCTTGTTAAGGTAGCTTTGTTCTAACCATGACCAAGGCAAGCATCTGCATGGCCTTAACAAACTGAAAATAAGATTTTAACTGCCAATTTCTTCTCCTCTCTCTACTCACATCTGTGTGGTCAGCTGAAAAAAAATAACCCATGGAAACCTGGCTTTCTGAGTGTGATAGATTTTACAACACTTTTCCTGTTGTATGATAGCAGCTTAAGATAGAGACTATGCAAACTTTGCAAGGATGTTGTCTGCTCATTTCTTTCTTTTTTCCCTGCCTCTTCCACATACCTGCCTCTTCACTTTCCTGGCCTACAAGACTCCATCCCACCACTTGCCTCTGCCTATTTTTGCCTTCTGCTGCCCAGCTAACTGCTCTCTTCATGCAGATAACTCTAGCTTAGAACTTCTGAAATTTTGCAATCTTGTTTTCCTAAGGACATGTATATGAGAAATGTCATTTTCATACATATAGCTTTTGGAATGAAGGAATGGGAGAAATCTTGTTCATGCTAAAGTATGAGATAGAATAATTTGGATTTCTATGTCTCAACTCAGGTTAAGCATCTGAACTGAATCAGATCATTTTTGAAGAAGTCCAAGCTAAACCAGGCCATTTTCAGTAGGTCCAGACTGCAGTCTGAATAAAGTTGCATGGTTGGTGCACACCCTTAGAACAGATGCAAATTCAGAATTTAGATGGAACTAGAACTAGAATACATTATGCACCATGCAAAGGAAGATTATGGCACTCAGCTCTGTGAAAGTCCATGTGTGAATTTAGAAAACTTGTATTTCTCATCTTTAAAAGTTTCCAAATATGTATTCCAAATATGCACAAATCATCTTTTTGGAGGACACAAATTTCGCATGGTTTTAGAAGAGAGTGAAAACTACCTGAATGACATATTGTTGCTGCTGTTATTATTTGTCATCAAGTCTCTTCCAACTTATGACAACCCTAGTAGGGATATTGAGGTATGCGAGATTCACAAGGAATGGTTTATAATTGTCACTCTTCCCACCATAGTTCCCATGGTCAAGCAGGGATTTAACTTCAGGAGCCCTGTAATCTAATCCAACATTGTATCTACAATTCCATTGTATCTACCTGAATGATAGAGAAGTCCCCAATATGTATGATTCAATTGCAAAACACTTTCATATTTTTCTTTTCAAAGTGAAAATTACTAGAAAGAATTTAAAACTGTTACCTGAATTTCTGGGAGTGCCCATGGTTAGGAGCACCCCTTTTCTCTGTGTTACCAGCAGCCCAAACTTGGTAGCTCTTATGGTGATTTGGGTGCAATGAAACAAGGGCTGCCACACCACAATGTGGGTGTCAGCACCCTGGAGGAAGAGGAAGAAGAACAACAAGAAGAACAACAAAAAGAATTGTGAGGCAAATAAACCATCCCATAGCACATGGCTTTATGCTATGAGAAATTGCTAGAACAGGGCAGAACCAGAAAGGAAAAAGTTCTGCATCATCAGACAAATGGGGAACCAGCTTATATGTGGATTCAAATGGAGCAGAAAGGGGCTTGCACAAACATCATTGGTCCAAGGCATCACATGGGAGGGAAATACTCAAGAGTGTCCACATGGAAGAAGAGAAGTCCACCCCCAAACTTGGTTGGTCCAGGATGTCACATGGAGAGGTGGGAGGAGTTTTGCCGTGTGGCCGCATGGAGGCTGCCATAATGGAGGAGGAGTTGAGGTCAGCTGCAAAACTCCATATTTGGTATCTCCCTTTAGTGTAAGGGACCAAAGACAATGAAACAGCCGAAGGGTTGGCTTAACACAGGTTTATTGCATGATGATCCGGAGGAACATGTGGTAATGGCGGATGGGGAGCTCAATATATACAGCTGGCTATACATTTGAAAGTGGCTCGTTGACAGACTATTGGTTGCTGCCCGCGTGACGTCGTAGAGGTCACGCCCTTCTTGACCAGGTTAGGGGAAGGGAAAAACTCCATTGTGGGCAGACCGGGGGCAATCGGGGCTAACGAAAAACCCCTCTTCTCGCTTGGAAGGGTGGGGGACCACTCCGAACCCCCCCCCCCCGGTTCTGAAAATCAAAATCTAACTTAGTAGGGGCATCCGCATTTGTGGGGGAATTCCGCGAGATATGTATGGGGTCGGGTTCCACCTCCCCCTCAGAAAGATCCCCTAGGATATCTACGAGAACATCCTCCTCCCCCCTTGGTGGGGGCCCGCGGTCCCCCTTTCCTCCCCCTTGGGCTGAATGGGTGGGGGAGAACCCTAACGCTGATTTTTTCTCTGTTTGGTCTGTGCCCTGCTCATCGGAGACCCTGCGTCAGAGCTGGTCCGCGTGCCGCCTCCACAGGAGCCCTGTGCTGGTTTCCACACGGTACGACACGGGGCCGGTTTGCTCCACAACTACGCCCGGTACCCAGGCTGGGCCCGTGTTGGCGTAGTTCCTGCAATGCACGGGGGCGCCTACGCTGAAACTCTTTGTAGCCTCCAGCCCGATGTTCCTTCCTTTGTCCTCTACCCTCGTGGGGTCTAGCCTAGTGAGGATGGTGGTCAGTTTCCTACGCATTAAGAGTTCTGCGGGGGAGTATCCTGACGCTAACGGGGTCACCCTGTACCCTAGCAGAAACTGGCACACTTGTAGGTTCAGATCCCTGGGGCCCATGTGCCGCAACGCGTCCTTCGTGGTGCGGACGAGGCGCTCTACTTGGCCATTGGTGGCTGGGTGAAACGGGGCGGAGGTGATATGCCGAACGGCGTTAATCTCCATGAATGCCCTAAACTCGGAGGACGTGAAACAACTAGCGTTGTCGCTAATTAATGTGTCGGGTATGCCGAACGTGGAAAAGAGCCTCCGCAAATGCCTAATGGTCTGGGCCGAGGAGGTGCTCGTGACTGGGATAACCTCCAACCATTTGGAGAAGGCGTCCACTACAAGAAGGAACAGGGTGCCTCTGAACGGGCCCGCGAAATCAACGTGCACCCGGGACCACGGCCCCTTAGCCGCGTCCCATTCCCTGTGGGGAAGGCGGGCCTCCTCTGGTCTGGAGCATTGGCAACTTTCACAAGTGCCGACCATGTGCTCGATGTCGGCGTCTAGCTGGGGCCACTAGAAGTAACTCCGGGCCAGCGCCTTGGATCGCACGATGCCGGGGTGGCTGACGTGCAGCAGTTTGAGCACCCGCGGCCGAAGGGAAGTGGGAATCACCACCCGCTGCCCCCACAAGAGGCACCCCCTCTCTAGGGACAGTTCTAGCTTTTTTCTGAAAAATGGGGCGAACTCCTCCGCTGGGGAGGACGCCGGCCACCCTTTCTGCACCCAGGAGCTAACTGCCGCTAACGTCTTGTCCTTCTCTGTCGCTTTGGCAATGTCGGCGGGCAGTACGGGGGGCGAATCCAGCACCTCTATCATAAGAACCTGATGGTCCCGCTCCCCCATGCTCACCTGGCTGGGCGTTAGGGGGAGGGGAGACCTTGATAGAGCGTCCGCATGGCTGATCTCTTTCCCGGGCCGGTAGACCAACGCGTGCTGATACGCGTTGAGAAAAATGGCCCACCTGAGCATCCTCGGGGACAGGATCTGTGGGGTGGGCTTATCTGCGGTAAAAATGCCTAGCAGGGGCTTGTGGTCTGTTACGATGGTGAAGGGGCGGCCGTACAGAAAATCGTGAAATTTTTTCGTCCCCGCGACTATTGCTAGTGCCTCCCTGTCTGTCTGTGCGTAGTTTCTCTCCGCTTGGGACAGGGACCTGGAGTAAAATGCTATCGGGGCCTCCCTTCCGTTTTCCAACACGTGGCACAGCACCGCCCCCACCCCCACTGGGGATGCATCACAGGTCAGAACTACCGGGCGTTTGGGGTTGAAGTGGGTCAGTATGGCATCGGACGCTAGGAGGCTTTTTAGCTCACTAAATGCCCTTTCTTGGTCATCGCCCCACTTCCATGCCTGGTCTTTCTTTAGCAGTTTGTGTAGCGGTTCAGCCACCGCTGCCTTCCGGGGGAGGAAGGAGTGGTAAAAGTTGAGCAGCCCTAGGAACGACTGCAGCTCGGGCTTGGAGGTGGGGCGGGGGGCTTTCTTAATGGCTGCCACCTTGGACTTGGATGGTTTTATTCCCTCGGGAGTCACACAAAACCCTAGGAACTCAACCTCGGTTGCGAAGAAGATGCATTTGTCCTTTCACAGTCTCAGCCCCGCTTTTTCGAATATTGTCAGGACCTTCCCCCACCTCTTTGCCAATTCAACCCGACTCCCCCCCCCCGTTATTAACACGTCATCAAAATAAGGCAACACCCCCTCCAGTCCCTTCAGGAGGCGTTCCACGAGTGACTGGAAAATTCCAGGCACCGAATTCACGCCGAACTGGAGGCGCGTCACCTGGAACGCCCCCTTATGGGTGACTATGGTCTGCGCAGCAGCTGCAGCAGGGGACACCGTAAGCTGCTGGTAGGCCTGTGCCAAGTCGAGCTTAGCGAAACACTTTCCCCCGTGTAACCTGGCCAGCAGATGGCTGACTACCGGCACCGGATATGCATTCGGGCGGATCGCCTTGTTGATGGTGCACTTGTAGTCGGCGCATATGCGGACCTCCCCATTGGCCTTTAGTGCGGTTACAATTGGAGTTTCCCACTCCGCTGAATCAACAGGCACAAGGATTCCCTGGCCCACCAATTTGTCCAGTTCCGCCTCTATCTTGTCCTTAAGTGCGAACGGCACCCGGCGTGGTTTAAGACGAATCGGGCGGACCTCCGGGTCCAGGTCGAATGTCACTGGGGGCCCCTTGAATTTCCCCAGTCCCTTTTTGAAAACTTCGGGGTGCGCCTCGCACACCTCCAGAATTGGATCAGTCCCAACGGCGTGCATCCCAACGGCGTGCACCCCCCCAATAAACAAACCCAGGGGCTGGAACCATTGAGTCCCGAGGAGGCTGCAATCTCCCCCTTTTAGCACGACTAGGGGAAGGGACGCGGCGTGCTTCTTGAATTTAACCTGAAATTCTCCAACCCCCAACACTGGAATGCTGTTCCCTTGCACGTCCCGTAGTGTGGACCTCAATGCTTTGAGCTTGGGTCGCTTGTGGGGGGCAATTCCCAAAAACTCCCTCTGGGAAATGATTGAATATGAGGACCCCGAGTCAATTTCCATCCTAATGGGAACCCCTTGGACTAGTACCTCAACAAAATAGCGGGGGTGTCCTGCAGACACGCTGAACACTGGGGCGTCGTCCTCGCTGCCGTCGGAGATGCGGC
Source organism: Bradypodion pumilum (assembly GCA_035047305.1). NCBI lineage: Eukaryota > Metazoa > Chordata > Lepidosauria > Squamata > Chamaeleonidae > Bradypodion > Bradypodion pumilum. The sequence goes on from JAWDJD010000004.1 coordinate 312,391,861, forward strand.
CCACGCCATCCTGCTTCCACGTGGCCTGGGCGCCGTCCTTGGGTCTCGTTGAGCGGTCTTGTCCCGCAGAACGGTCTGCGGAGCTCCTCCGGGTCTCGCGCTTCTTCCTGCACACCTTGGCGATGTGCCTGCGGCGGCCGCAGATGTGGCACTCGGCCTTCCGGAACGGGCACTTTACGCGGTCGTGGGCCGCTCCACAGCCGTCGCACCGCCGGCTCTCCTTCCGGACCCTCCGGACGTCCTCGTCGTCACTGCTCTCTGTGGATGACCTCGAAGTTCGCCGGGCCGCCTGTACCGGAGTCTCTGCCTTGCTCGACTTCGGCCGCCAGTCCTGGAGTTCTTGGACCCCGGCCTTTGTAGCTTCTGCGGCCTGGGCCGCTCTGACGACCTCCTGCAACGTGGGAGGCAGCTCTTGGTTCATTAATGTACGCTGGGTTTCGGCGTCGTTCAGGCCGCACAGCACACAGTCCCGGAGGGTGATTTCGGCATTCTCCCATTTGCACGGGCCGGCCGCCAGCCGCAGGGCCGCCACGAATGCAGCGACCATCTCCCCGGGCGCTTGGACTCGCCTCCAGAACGCACTCCGAGCGGGAAACATCGCCATGGTGGGCCGGACGTGCTCACGCAGCATCTGCATGAGTTCCTTGGCCTTGAATTCGCTCACCCTCCTCGGTGCAATCAGGTCCACCAAGGTCCTTTTGGTTTCTTGTCCGAGCATCCTGGTGAAGATGGCCCTTTTCTTTGCCTCTTCCGTGACTTTGGACTCAATCAGTGCTGCCTGGAAGTCCATCTCGAAGATCTCCCAGTCGCCCGGTTTCCTGATTTCGAAACCGGCGCATGTCTTGGTCCCATGGGCTGCCATCATCCCACCTTCGTCGCCAATTTAGTGTAAGGGACCAAAGACAATGAAACAGCCGAAGGGTTGGCTTAACACAGGTTTATTGCATGATGATCCGGAGGAACATGTGGTAATGGCGGATGGGGAGCTCAATATATACAGCTGGCTATACATTTGAAAGTGGCTCGACAGACTATTGGTTGCTGCCCGCGTGACGTCGTAGAGGTCACGCCCTTCTTGACCAGGTGAAGAGGTGGCGGGGAATCTTCCCGCGCTGCTGAACCAGGTGAATCTGAGCCATGAGAGCTGGACGCTCGCTACTGCCATCTAGTGGTCACTAGCTCGCGTCCCCTTATCAGGTTTACATTGATACAGCTGAAGGTTATAATGTTGCACACAGAAAGTTTACATTGTTAACACATGGCAATGGTACATTGTTAAAGGCACAGCTTTACAGAACACAACACTCCCCCAAAATACCCTCTTCATTGGGGGAGAACCTCCAGAAGCCCATCCCAAAGTTTCTTGGTTGTTTGTCATTTTCAGGGAGGTCTTTGCTGTGGTCCCTGGAATGTTGATACAATGCAGACAGTAAATCTCCTTATCAAATGAAGTATAGCAACAATTGTTTTCTGCCCAGGAATCCATTCCTAGATGATGGGTTATCTCAAGAGTTCTGCTCTCTCCATGGCTGTCTTAATGTCCCTGGATGGCTTCTATTGTGGTTTGCCCAGCCAAATGTGGGAGACTGCATTAATCTTTAATGGCTCCTATTATTTTGTCCCAGCCTCTCCAATCAGCCAGGTGGCTTTTCCTAGGATTGCAGCAACATCTCTAGCTTTTGTTCCTAATTTGACCTTTTCAATTTGACCTTCTAAGACATTAGTTTTTACTTCTTATATAGCGATTTATAAGGAAAACCAATGCTTACCAAAAATAATATTATTGTACACATTTTTCTTCTCATTAATATTTACATTTGAGACCATTTACAAATTGATGTCTATGGGTGCAGCAGGCAAATGGGCTCTGTGGAACTTGGAACATGTAGTGCTTAGTGCAAACATGTGCCCGATGATTAGCTCAAGGGAAACTAAAAATGTACAAAGAACTTTATTTAAAATAAAAGAAAATAATTTAAAATAAATGGTGGATTTCAAAATATTGGGTAACAAAACCGTCAAATTTCTCATTTTTTAAAAAAAAAAGTGTACAAGGACATGCTTCCTGATGGGATATGAGAAATATTCAGATTTTGAGGAAGTCTGATCAAGTGGAACAAGATAAACACTTGAAACTGATGAAGAGACTCTAGAAACAAGGCATGTATGTAGCAAGAAAAATCAGGAAATTAAGAGTGAAAGGTGAATGCAAGCAGAGCTATTTCCGTCAAAGGGTAATAAGCATATTATTACTAGATAAAGTCATTGAAGCAATTAGTAGAAATAAATTTAAAAGTCAATAGGTACAGTTTGGAGAGATAAGAAGTAGCACTTGATTCACATTCATAAATTTTAAGGATCGTCAAAGACTCCTAAACATTATTTACAATCTTCTTGACTTCTGTGTTTCAGCTAATGAATTCATGCTGATTTGTCCAAAACCTTAGCCTTTCACTGCATAGCCCAAATCGAAAATTCTATGAGCCACTTGGAACGTAATATGAAAGAAGAAACAAGAGCAAAAAGAATATAATATTGTGGCATCTTAATAATTAACGGCTATATTTTAATGTGAGTTTATGTTGATCAATCCCACTTCCTCAGACATAAGAATAAAGACATGGCAAATATTTGTAGATGTCCCCAAATTAAAGAAATTGTGGTTGGTTAATATATACAAGTTGCAAATTGTGTGAGTCAATGTGGTATTTCACACCTTGTAATGACCACCTTTGATATTCATTTCTTTTGCTTTGAAACATTCTTCTTTGAAGGTTTTTATATAAAGGTGGGGGGTAGTTAGTTGTGAGGATAACAGCTGATAGCAACATAATTATAATAGAACTGTATTTTACATTTGGCAATGGTTTAAGAAACCTTGACTAATATCTAAACTGTTGAGATTAAACATTACATTGGAACACAATATAATTTAAGATAGATGTGGAACAATAGCAAAGAAGAGATCCAGAAAGGCATTTGCCATTTGTCTGGAGAAAGCTGTCCCAACTGAGAATTAATGGATCTAATAGCATCATGAACTAGACACTGGAGGTAAAGACACTATATTATAATCATTTTCATTTTTATTAACACGGATATAGAATAAGACATTAAATACACTTGACTGGATTACATTATCTTGCCTCGAACAGTTTGTTGTTCTTCCCTGTGCATTTGCAGGAGTCAACCACTGCCGGTTCTGCGGTAGAAAATGTCCCACACTCTATGGGTACAGTTATGGCAAAGCTACAGGGTAACGCCACAGTACAACTCTCACCAAGAGACTCCCTGGCAGGTCTGAGTCTTGGGTCTACACCTCGACTATCGGTCCCTATTCCTGCTATTATTCCTGCTTCAAGTAAGCAAGACAAAAGTCCTAGCTTGCCTAGGTCAACCAGTGAGTCCACCGGCACTTCCATAGACCCTGGTCCTCCCGTTCCCATTGCCCTAGGTCCCGCCAGTGTTGGGCGCCCTATTCGGACATGTGGTCTGCCCCAAAGGTATGGAGAGTGGGTTCCCCGCTAAGGGGGAGGAATGTTGTGTCCAAACGTTTATTGCTTTGCAATCACCATTAAGTATTTGCTGTAAAAGCGCACCTTTTCTGTAAGGCATATGTATTCAATGTAATCTGATTGGTTTAACACAGGGTTACCGCGTTAGCAAAAGCCCAGGCAAAAGTATCACTGTAACTGCAGTTCTGCTTGTATATAAGTTGCTACCTTGTCCCCTGTTTCTCCAGTCCGAACAAGCCTTAGCAGGAGCTGATAATAAATCACTGATGTTTAACCCCGAACATGCTGTCGCGTTGCTAATTACTCTCGGACTCAATACCAAGGCAATCTTGGTCAGACCAAATAATGCCTGTACCAGTGCTTGCTGCTCATTGCATAACATAGTCAAGGGCCATGAGGAAGAGAAACAGAAACAGAATACAGTCTTGCCTAACCCCAGTTTTTTGTTTGTTTGTTTGTTTTTTGTTCAGTCGCACAGTCGATTACGACCCTTTGCGACCCTATGGACCACTGCCCGCCAGGCACCTCTGTCTTCCACCATCCTCCTCTGCCTGCCCAGCATTCTGCCCATTGCATCTACAATACCATCTAGCCACCTCATTTTGGCCGCCCCCTTCATCTTTTGCCCTCCACCTTTCCCAGCATCAAGGCTTTCTCAAGTGAATCCTCTCTTCTCATTTGATGTCCAAAATACTTTAGCTTCTTCTTTACTATTTGACCTTCTAATGAGCAGTCAGAGTTGATTCCTTCTAGGATCGACCTATTTGTCCTCCTCGCTGTCCAGGGTACTCTCAAAACTCTCCTCCAACACCACATTTCAAAGGCATCTATTCTTCTGCGCTCAGCTTTCCTAATGGTTCAGCTCTCACAACCATACATTACCACCGGGAATACCATTGCTTTGACTATGCAAATTTTTGTTTACAAGGTGATGTCTTTACTTTTAACTTATGTTCCCCAGATTTCTCGTCACTTGTCTCCCAAGCATCAGTCACCTTTTTATTTCATGGCTGAAATCACCATCTGCAGTGATCTTTGATCCCAAGAATGCAAGCGCGGCGCCAAAATGGCCGCCGCGCTCTTTGCGGGGGCCCCCCACCGGACTTGGACATCCGGGTAGTTAGGGGGCGTGGCCAGCACCCTTTAAAAGGGGTGGCCACGAGGCAGCCGCGCTGCCATTTTGCGAAGCGACGGAGAGGAGAAGTTTTTCCCCAATTGCTCCGTCGCTCTTCCCTTTAGCCGGGAAGCCTTTTTTCGACAGCGGTTTTTTCTTAGCTCCTTTTCTTCGGCTTCCCAGCAATTCGCGGCAATGCCTTCCAAAAAGAAGGCGATGGCGAATGCGGTTTGCCCTTCCAGGAGGCGCCAGCCGGGTCGGAGGACCGCGACTGCGCCCCCTCAGCAGGCCCCCTTGTAGGGGGCACCCACCGGGACTGGTGGGATGGGGTCGATTGCTCCTTGGCCTGAGGCTGGGCAGCCTCAGACCGGCCCGGCGGGGGCTGTGGCCCCCGGCCCACAATTAGCGGCCACCGGCCCGGGCCTGGCGCATAACCAGGCTGGGCCTTCGGACCTTGGCACGCAGCTTCCAGCGGTGGGCTTTAACCAAGGGGGTTGGCTGGGTTCCCTTCCCTGGCAGGGCATGCCCCCGGCCCCTCTGGGGTCGGTGGTTGGGGCATGGCCATATTCGGGCCCCGGGGTCCAGAGACCTGGCCCGGCACCTGCTATCAGTGGGCCGGCCGGCCCTATGCCCCCCATCAGCGTTGGGGGCTATGTCAACGTTGATGCCCTATTGGCCCGCGTAGCGGCCCTGGAGGCATCTTTGGGGATAGTTAATCCATCCGGGGCACCTTTTAGTTTACAGGTCAACGCAATGTCTGCTGGTCCTCGGCAGGCGGCCGAACGGGTCGAGCTGCCTGAGGCACGTAGGTCGGCGCCAGCTGTGGCCTCGCAGGTCCCCACGCAGCAGATGCTGCTGGCAGGTAGTGGTCAGGCCCCGTCTACGAGCTCGGTTGCGGTCGCGAGCTCCGATGCCCGCAGTGGGCCGGAACCCCCGGTGGGGGCGGCCCATGGGGGTGCAACTTGTGAGTATACGGTTCAAGCTAGTGCACCCACACCACAACCCACAACCCACAGCGGGGGGAGGTTTACAGTGGCCGTGGCCACGCCTGGCCGGGGCGGCGGGCCAGCCGCCGCCGGCCCATCCGGGGACGGCTCCACCACTCCAAGGCCCCACTTGGGGCGGGGCACCCTGTCCTGCAGGGAACCTACTGGGGGTGGCGGGGCTGGTCCAGGCTCCTTTCATGGTGCCCAGCACTGTCAATGTGCCGGTGTCGGCATTTCTGACAGCAGGTTATTCCTTACCCCTTGGGGATCATCTGGCCCAGGCCACCAAGGAGAAGATCTGGCGGGGGGAGTATGTGGACATTTTCTCCCTTCTGAATAGAGAACCCACCAAAGAGGAGAGGGAGGGGCAGGACGAGAAAGATAAGGAGCAGTCACGTCGGCGTAAGCCACCACGCACGTGGGCCAACTGGTTACCCGCGTACCTTATATACATGGCGGTGTACCTCAGGGCCCGTCCTGACCTGGCGATTCCGATGGTCCAGTATTTGGACAACATATACCGGGCGATGGTTGATTTCCCTGGCCCGTCGTGGTTGGCTTACGACGAAGAATTCCGTATGAGAGTGCCCCTACACCCAGAGATGAGGTGGGATGAGCCCTGCCAGAAGCTGTGGCTTCTGTACATGACCCCCATGCGCCCTGCGCCAGGGGAGAGGTACCATTGTGGACATGCGGTCCAGCGAGCTGCTCCAGCCCAGGCACCCCGCCAGGTGGCGGGGCAGGGGGTTCCAGCCCGCCTGCTGTGTTGGAGCTTCTCGGCGAATGGTGCGTGCAACAGGAAGCAGTGTCGATACAGGCACGAGTGTCCCTCTTGTGCTGGCCCCCATGCCGCCTCCGCGTGTCCGAGGGCAGGCGGATTGCGGGGCAGAGGTAGAGGTGGACAGGGAGCGGGCAGAACTGCCGCAGAGGGAGCTGGTCAAGCAAAAGGCCCCCTCCCCAATTAATGTGGACATGTTGGAGCGTTGGCTCACGATGTACCCGAGGAGGGCGGATGCAGCTTACCTGCTTGAGGGTTTCCAGCAGGGGTTTCACATTCCTTTCACAGGGGACAGGTCCCCCCAAGATGCTCCCAACCTGTTGTCACTCAGGGGAAGGGAGGAGGTGTCTGCCATGAGCATTGCTAAGGAGATTGATGCTGGCAGGGTCGCTGGACCTTTTCCTGTCCCGCCATTTCCCAATCTCAAGGTTTCCCCGTTGGGGTTAGTGCCCAAGAAGTCACCGGGGGAATTCCGTTTGATACACCACTTGTCTTACCCGGCCGGCTGTTCGGTCAACGATGCTATCCCTGATGACCTTTGTTCTGTCAGGTATACATCTTTTGACCAGGCCCTGCGCATGGTGCGCTCATGTGGCCCTGGTGCACTACTGGCTAAGTGCGACATTAAGTCCGCGTTCCGTCTCCTGCCAGTGCACCCGGGTGACTTTGAGTTGCTGGGCTTCAAGTTCCGGGGTGGATTTTATTTTGACAAGGCCATGCCTTTTGGCTGTTCCATTTCATGCTCGGCATTTGAGCGTTTCAGCACCTTCCTGCAGTGGGCCTTTGTTCGCAGGTCAGGGTCTCGGTCTGTAGCCCACTACCTTGATGATTTCTTATTCGGGGGTGAACGGGGCTGGTACATGTGCACGCGTCTCCTACATACATTTCAGACGCTAATGAAGGAACTCGGTGTCCCTTTAGTGCCCGAAAAGACCGAGGGCCCATCAACCAAGCTCACATTTCTGGGGGTGGAGATTGACACGGTCGTGCAGGCATCCAGGTTACCTGTTGATAAGGTTTCACGGATCGTTACACTCATTTTGGACTTGCTGGCCAAACACAAGGTGTCCCTTCGGGAGCTCCAGGTGTTACATGGTCATCTCAATTTTGCATGCAGGGTGGTCGCACCTGGCAGAGCCTTTGCTCGACGCTTGTGCGACACCATGACTGGCTTGGCCAGGCCCCACCACAAGGTCCGACTGAACAAGGGCATGAGGGCTGATATGCTCACCTGGCTCCAGTTCCTGAGGGAATTCAACGGGGTGTCATTTTGGAGGTCTGCCCTTTTGGTTTCCCCTCATTTTCAGGTTCAGTCGGATGCATCTGGGTCCCTGGGTTATGGGATTTACTTCGAAGGGAAGTGGGCCTACGGCAGATGGCCGCCAGCCTGGTGGGGCATGGATCGTTTGCGCGATCTCACGTACCTAGAATTTTTCCCCATTCTGGGAGCCTTGATGCTATGGGGCGAGGAATGGGCCAATTCGGTTGTTCATTTCTGGTGTGACAATGCGGCAGTTGTCCACATTGTCAACTCACAGACGTCAAAATCTCCCAGGGTTATGGAGCTGGTCCGCCAGTTTGTGTTGCGCAGCCTACGCCTCAATGTGCTTTTTAGGGCCAGACATGTTCCAGGTATTAATAATGATCTTGCTGACGCTTTGTCCCGCTTGCAGATCCCCCGGTTCCGTGCCTTGGCCCCGGACGCAGAGGAATTTCCCTCGCCGCTCCTGGACGTAATATGGACGCTTGGCAAGGAGAGGTGAACCGGGCAATCGGCATGTCTCTCGCGCCCCGCACGCGTAAGGCGTATAACCATGCATTCAGTTCATTCAGGGCCTTTTGTGCCCGATCCCGCCTACCTGAATGTTGGCCCATCCCAGTGGCTCACGTCCTCCAATTTATGGTTTACTTACATACCCAGGGCTTAGCTCCCCGCACCATAGCATCTAGGCTGTCAGCGCTGGCATTCATGGCCAAGGTGGGTGGTTTTGCTGACAGCACAAATGATTTTCGCATACGACATGTTTTGGAAGGGTGGGTGCGGGAACGTGGGCGCAGTCTGGACGACCACCACCCGATTTCTCCAGGGGTACTTACCCACCTTGCACGGGGCTGGCATGACCTGTGTTTCGACAGGTATGAGGCAGCCCTGTTTCATGCAGCTACAACGGTGGCCTTTTTTGGGGCGCTCCGCATCAGTGAGCTGGTGCTACTGTCTAAGGCGGATGCGAGTCGTAGGGCACTGGAACTCGAAGATGTCTATGTTTCCAATGATTGGGCTCAGCTGAGGATACGTTCCTCTAAAGTTGATCAGCACGGTGTAGGCAGTGGTGTAAGACTGCTACGATGTTCCATGGCAGACATCTGTCCGGTTGGTGCCCTACAGGAGTTCCTTGCACTACGTGGTACGCACCCTGGCCCGTTTTTCTGTCACCAAGATGGGTCTCCCCTTACTAAATTTCAATTTTGGAAGGTGACCGGTAAGGCACTAGCCAGTGTTGGCCTCCCTGGGGCTCGCTACGGCACCCATTCATTCAGGATAGGGGCGGCTTCCACCGCAGCGGCGTTTGGGTACTCTGAGGCTGAGATACGCAACATGGGAAGGTGGGGATCACGATGTTTTCAGTTGTATGTTCGCCCTCTTCAACCGTGAGTACCAGTTAGTCACTGCCCCTTTTTCCCCCTTTTTCCTGACAGACCCTGGGTGTCGTCTTACACCAGTGACAGTATGGCTGGTGGGCCACAGCTATGTGCACAGGGCAGCGCAGTTTGCTGCGGCAACAGAGTGGGGACCCCGACTGGGACTGGGTGCATCTGCAAGTCTCAGGTGGTACGGTAAGCGCGGAATGTTATGGCGGGAACTGTTGCCATTCCTTTTCTCCATCAGGAATGCTGACCCGCCTGATGTCCTGATTATACACCTTGGGGGTAATGATTTGGGACAGGTCACGGGCCTATCGCTGAAGCATGCGATTTGCGGTGACCTGGCCTACTTGCATTACGTGTGGCCTGCCACAACCCTGCTTTGGTCGGACATGATACCGCGGCACGCTTACAGGGGAGGGTTTAGCCTTCAGGCCCTTGATCGGGCTCGGCGCTCGGTGAATAGGGCTATTGCCCGGTTCCTTATGGACAAGGGTTGGGGGCGCGTCATACAACACCCCACTATCACTCTCCAAAATTATGAGCTTTACACAGGGGATGGGGTCCATCTGTCGCCGGGAGGTATGGACCTCTTGTTGGGAAATTGGCGAGCAGGCCTGTTGACCGAGCTGACGGTCTGGGGGGGGGCGGTGAGCCTTTGTTGAAGCCTCCCCGTGTGGCGGGTAGCACTGGTAAGGTAAACATTTATGACCCACAGGTATCCGGCAGGTTCGCAATTGACTGGACAACACTAGACAGGCACAAGTTGGTTAACGTTGTCCGGTCAACGATGAACCAGGCAATGGGGTGATGGCACGAGCTAGGCAGCATGCATCACCCCGTTATTTTACGGATACGCGTCAGAGGGTGGGGTCAGTAGTTAGATTATTGACTACGGTCAACAATTTGTTTGTTGTCAACAAACAAATGGATACAAATGGATACATTGTAACCAATTGCCGTTGGCAATTTTGGGTGGAACCTTACCAGTGTTACTTTGGCCTGCTTGCTTTAAGAATTATAATTGGTTGAATACCAATAGAAATGTATAATTCGGACTAGGGCATGAATCAATAAATGTGGCCCAATGCCGTTATCCACTTTTACCAGTGTCTGAGTCCTTTATTGGGGGGTGCGCCTGCAAAGTAAAATCTGTCACTGCTTCTACTTCTTCCCCATCTGTTTTCCAGGTACTGCTAGGACCTGTTGCCATTATCTTGGTTTTCTTGATGCTGAGTCTCCAGCCAGCTTTTGCACTCTCTTCTTTCAACCTTAGCAGAAGCTTCTTTAGGTCTTCCTCACTTTCTGCCATTAGGGTAGTATCACCTGTGTATCCCAGTAGTAATCTTGAAAAAGTCCATATGACCGTTCTCAGTCTTAACACAACAGCTTGATTGTGGATATAAGTCTTTAAAAATGGTCATGAAGTTTGCTGGTATTCCATTTACAGTAGATGCAGGTTCTGCCGGACACTCCTGGTGGACACTATCAAATGCTTTCTTGAAATCAATGAAATTAATGGTCAGCGAATGTCGATAATACACTGTTCTATGATGTTTCGTAAGGTAAAGTTTTGTCCCCCTCCCACTGGGGGCGATCAGGGGGCTTTGGCTGTAACTGTTTACACCCCGACAAATCTCAGCAGGTGGGTCCTTGTCCCGGGGGGGGGGGCAGAGGGCACCATCTTTATGGTGGTGGCTTAGTTCTGATGAGGCCCGATCATGAGTGGTATAACCCTAACAGCTGCAGATCCTGAAGAAACAATAGTTTTTGTCTCAGAGAGTAAGAATCATGAAGAACAATGCACCTGAAGCAAGGCCAACCTTTACCTAAGTTTACACAGTTCTAGCTATTATTTCTCCTGCCAACCTAGCAGTTCGAAAGCAAGAAATTGCAAGTAGATAAATAGGGACCACTTCGGTGGGAAGGTAACAGCGTTTCGTGCGCTCCGGTGTCTAATCATGCCTGCCACATGATCACGGAAACGTTTGCAGAAGCAGACAACACTGGCTCTTCAGCTTTGAAACAGAGATGAGCACTGAACCCTAGAGTCGGATACGATTGGCTTTTGAGCAAGGGAAACCTTTATCTTTAGCTATTATTTACATACTAGGAAAAGCATCCTACTCTGGATCAGTTGAAAAATTCCTTAGATTAATATAGGAAAGACTTCACACAAACATATACAGTTGTTAGAAATAGGGACTTTTTGCCCCACTGAAATCTCTATCATACCCTCCGGCTCTTCAACAGACATACAAAGGAGAAGCCGGATCTTTCTGGTAGTACAAGGTGACTACCCTCCACAAGAGAGTGGAGAAACAGCCTTACAAATCTATCCCTCACATTACTCTCGAAACAGCTTCATGATATCAACTGTATACCTACAAGCTGGCTAAGAAAAACTAAAGATGATATAACAGCCTGCAAAGACAATGTCATATTTAAAATTTAATTAATTGCCAAATTTCTTTAAAAAGCAAATAATCCTAAAGTTAATGAAAACAGATGCAAGGTATAGACTTTTTAAATATACAAGTGAATATTACATGCAAGATTCTCTCTTGTGTAGAAATTGCTAGGTAGATCTAAAGTTCTAAATTGCTTAAGAGCAGGAGTTCTCAACCATTTTAATCCCGGGGGCGGGTCACGCTCCCTCAGACAGCTTCGGGGAGGGGGGGACTGGATGGTCATTTTGCCCTTCGTACACCACATGCCACTTCTTGGTGTGGTGGAGGTTGGGGGAACATGAAATGGCACCATGGGACCAGTGGTGGGTATCATACCTGTCAACCTTCCCGGATTGGCCGGGATTTCCCGTTTTTCGGCACCAATTTTCGCCATTTCCCGCCCGGAGCTGCCGAAACCCCGGAATTTGGCAGCGGGGGGAAAGACGTTACTGCACATCCCTTCTGCGCAGCTCGCTTCTACGCATGCATAGAAGGCTTTTACACATGCATAGAACCCTTCTACACTTGCATAGAACCCTTCTATGCATGCGTAGAAGGCTTCTGTGCAGAAGGGGATCGTAGAAGCCTTCTACGCATGTGTAGAAGTGAGCTGCGCAGAACGGTTCTGCGCAAGTTGCTTTTACGCATGTGTAGAAGGCTTTTATGCATGTGTAAAAAGTGACCTGCACAGAACCGTTCTGTGCAGGTCCCGGATTGTCCGGAGCCGCGGTTGACAGGTATGGTGGGCATCAGCAGGTTCGCACCAGTTCACCAGAACCGGTAGCAGAAATTCTGGCTGGCCCCACCCATCCAAGTTTTGAAATAAAGTAGTCCTAATTTGGGTGCATGTCACTTGTCTTTTTAAAAAGAGGCCAGGATATGGAATTTGATAATGACAAAAGAAGGGTTTTTTCCCTGGCCACGCCCACCATACCATGTCCACAGTGTGGTAGTAAAAGTTTTTGGAGCCCACCACTGCATGGGACACATCCGGCCCACGGGCCGCAGGTTGAGAATTCCTGGCCTAGAGCTTGCATTCGCAAAATCTTCACTCATATGTGTTGAGGCAAAGGAGACACTCAAGGAAGAAAAAACGTGTTTACCAAACGGAGTATGGAAGGCAGCCCTACAGGAAAACAAGGTGCAAATTTCCTATGTGTGAACTTCTTTGTACTGTACGTGAGAAAAACAGGGGGAAATGGAATGAAGCAAAGAAAGCATTCTGCGCAAAGAAAGCATTCTGCCATAGACCACGTGGGGACATTCCAAACAGTACAGCAGTACAAAAACAAACCTAGTATTCTAGCCTGAAGGCAGAGAACATTAAACACTCCTCCTAATACTATATTTCTTCTTTACCCAGCTAGTATCAGATGATTTGTTTTTACTGAGTCTGGTTACAGGCTGTAGAAACATATGGTGAGGTGGGGGGTGGGGGAGAGAGAGAAGAAAGAGAGAGAAAATGTCCTTTTTTAAAGGCTTTGAAGAGGAGGTGAGAGTTTATTTCTCACACAAGTATAAACCTGGGCCACCCAGGGCTCCTGAAATTACGCTTTCACAGAAAGTGTGTGTGTGTGTGTGTGTGTGTGTGTGTGTGTGTGTGTGTGTGTGTGTGTGTGTGTGTGTGTGTGTGTGTGTGTGTGTGTGTGTGTGTGTGTGTGTGTGTGTGTGTGTGAAAAAGTCATAGTTCAGAACAAGGTAAATAAACACTGAAGGGTTGAACTAAAACAAGGAAACCAAAATACAGAATGTTAACTGGTTGCCACCACAGTCAGCATTCAAATGACCTAAGCAAGCGCTGAATGAAGGAAACTCAAAATTAATTCTTTCCATGCCTTTCCTTTTTGCCCATTTCCTCACATGTGTAAACTCAGTCATTCCCCCCCCCACCACCATCTAAAAAGTTCACACATGCATGCTTATAATGTCACAACTGCAACACCAGTCTGTGGGGGAAATTACCATAGATCTGATACCATAGATGGGACTCTCTCTGCAATATCAACTCATATGCAAAAGCCTTTCAGAAAGGTCAGCTTCCAACCATTATGGGTAGATCTATCACATAATAAGGACAGAGGCATCAGTGGTTTAACACTAGAGATTTGACACTACAGGTCTGGGGTACACAGAAAGAGCCTCCTTGAAGATTGTGAATACAATTGGGCATAGTACTCAGGGTGGATGGCAACCTTGATGGCTAATCTTTCTAACACCAGATTGAACCAAAGGAACTGAAGAATGAATCCACCAAAAAGGACTTTGTCAAGACCAACCTTAACATTCATCTCAATAAATAGTGAGGGACTTTCTAATAATAAGAGTATTCTACTAGCGGACATATGCAGTACTACAGGTCTGAGCTTGTATCCTGAAGGATCCATAAAAGTGCCTGACAAAAATCCCCCCAAAAAAATTTGAAGCAATATTTACTTGGATGTACACACTCTGCCCCATTCACCATCTTTCTATCTCCTTCATCTTCGTTTTTCCTCTCTTCACTACAGTATTTCCCATGAGACATCTTTCCTTTTTTTTAAGGGTATAGGAACACAGGAGGTTATAATGAGTTACGTTCCCTCCATCCACCCCAGACCCAAGTGGAGTTCCATGATATTACCTGACAGTCTTTCATTCGTTTTACTAGCCAACCCTAACCCTGCTTCACTTGGCATCAAAGTAGAATTTTTAAAAAGCAGGGGCATGTTGTGAAGGAAACTGAAGCCCATACCTAGTACTGTATCTTTCATTTCAGAGGTCAGCCTCTAGTCTAGCTTGTCCCACAAGAGCCTGCAATGAGGAGGGGGCTGGATGTCATGGGCCCAGAAAGAGCAGTTGCCCAGAAGCAGTGGGGAGAAAGGTAGGAGTGAAGATTGGAGGTGAAGTATATTGAAGAGGGTCCAAGAATACATTCACCGCAGCCTCACCCTAACTGTACTTCTGCTCTGTGCCACTGCATGTGCAATAATGTTGTAGGTGTGGAGGGGTGAACTAACTCATCATCTTAGAGAAAAAGCATATCTGGCTATAAGCGTGTGTGCATGTGTGAGAGAGAAGGAGGGGAGGGAAAGAGATCTTGATACTCATGTTTCTCCTGACTTTTTTGTCCTTCCTGAGCTTGGTGTTGTAATTATTATGCCTTGGGAGCTCAGGAATCAAATTAGTCTGAGCTGGTGTTTTAATTTAAAGCAAGGCAATGACATCATGTAATGATCCAATTGATATTTCTGCCTAATTATACATCTTGAGTGTCCATGATTGTAAGAAATGTCATTGACTCAGAGTTGAATTATGTAAACTCTTCCTCCATCCTTCTCTTAGCAGAATGTGGAAGTATTACCTTACACATAATCATTATTACATGCAACCCATTTCTTTTGAGAGTGTGGGAGAATGACATTGTCCTTTCCATGTTTTAATGTTACCATTAAAAGGGTGAAGAGTGTATCAGATAATTAAAACATTGTCTTCTAATGATTATTTGCAGAGGACTCTATGAGAGCCAGTGTGGTATAGCAGATAGTATGATGGACTAGGAATCAGGAAATCTGGGTTCGAATCCTTGCTTAGTCATGGAAACTCACTCATGTGGGTACAGTGAGTGTAGCCTGAGTAAAATCACTCTTCAGATATCTCATATTTATTTATTTAGTCCATTCAAAGATGCAAGGTAGGATGGTGGACAACATGCAATCTTTTTCTTAAGGGTATAACTAGACAGATGATGTTCCCAAATTATTTAGGTCAGTTTAAGTTTCCCATACTACTTAAGTCACTGTTGTTGTTTACATAGAATATTTAATTATTCCTGGCAGTTGGGGGTGGCAAGAAGTCACAGTGCATCTCTCAAATCACTACCATTCACATCAAGATCACAGGTCACCCACCTTCTTTTGTCATTATCAAATTCCATATCCTGGCCTCTTTTTAAAAAGGCAAGTGACATACCACCAAATTGATTTAACAACTGATGAAACTGCAATGCTTATCTGACATAGTGCTAAATTGGATAAATATAATTTTGAAAATTATCAATTTGACATGGTACAACAGTACTCTCCTTGGAGAATATCTAATTAAGCTTTTCCAATTAAGCACTCTGTTAGATAAGCACTTCAATTTCACAAGTTATATCAATGCAAAGCTGTCACATTCACACACCATTTTTTAAAAAAGGCAACTCAATGTCCAGATCACTCTACACCAGTCTTTCCCAACCTTTGTTTTTTGGACTTCAATTCCCAAAAGCCTAAGTTAATTCCCCAAAGCACTGATCAGCCAATGTACTAAGAGGCTTCTGGGAATTGAGGTCCTCCTGTGGTGTGTGCGCCCCACATTGGAAAACACTGGTCTACACTCACCTGTGGGCTGGTATAAACAGGGACTGGGGGAAAGCCATGAAAGTGATTTAGTCCAAAATAACACTAGCCCCAATCATCTGAACAAAATGCATCATGTGTCCATGACAAAAGTTCAGGCTTCCTGGCAATTTGCTGTATGTCACATTGTTAACAGAAAATACATTGGATTTAGTCATGTCAAGTCCATACCTGTCAAGTATCCCATTTTTCCTGGGGAAACCCTTTATTTTTACCCCTCTTCCCACCCCCTTCCGTTTTATTAATTTCCCCGTAATATCCCTTATTTTTTTTAAAAAAATCCTGACCGGAGCCCTCACAGGCAAAGCTGCAGTATGTTTTTCCGGCCACCAGAGGTCGCTGTGTGGCTTTTCGCTTGTGGAAGGAGAGAGAGAGAAGGTGGTGGGGGCATTCTGTAGTTTCTCTTTCATTTCCCTGCCACATGGTCATCATGGAGGCTTCGTTTTTGCTGCTGCTGTTCAGAGCCACCATGGGACAGGAGTCTACTTTAGAGGTAAGCAATATTTCATATATGCAGGGGCAAAACAGTGAGAGACTTCTCTCTCACTCTCATGCTTTATTGAGCTGTTTCTGCCCTGCCTCCTGGCTGGAGGCTTCCATTTCTAGAGTTCTAGAGTTAACTTGGGAGGGGGGGATGTTGCTTGATCACTCTATGAGAGAGAGAGAGAGAGCACCCCACCTTCTAATAAACCATCTGGAGGGAGGGAGATTAACTCCTCAGCTGCTGGAGGCTTGGAAACTACAGAGGTTGTTTTTTACTTCTTTACTAATTCCCTTCCTTAAGCTGGATCCGACATTCTCAGGTGTTGGTGCTTCATTTGGTTGCAGTGAGGAACAAATAGATTGGTTAATTTGGGGGAATTAATCCCTTGCTGCTCCACCCTAACTGGGGGTGGTGGAGTGTCTAGCCATGTGCAGGGCTAGTTCATTAAAGCCAAGCTGCTTAGGGGGCTGTTTAATATTCTGCACTTTCTTTGCTTCCCAGGAAAAATTTTTTAATTAGAAATGAGTAAGGTAAAGGTAAAGATTTCCCTTGCTCGAAAGCCAGTCGTATCCAACTCTAGGGTTCATTGCTCATCTCTGTTTCAAAGCCAAAGAGCCAGCGTTGTCTGCTTCTGCAGACATTTCCGTGGTCATGTGGCAGGCATGACTAGACATCAGAGTGCACGGAATGCTGGTACCTTCCCACCAAAGTGGTCCCTATTTATCTACTTGCAATTTCTTGCTTTCGAACTGCTAGGATAGCAGGAGCTGGGACAAAGACGGGAGCTCACTCCACCATGCAGTACTTGGGAATCAAACTGCTGACCTTCTGCCTCCCAGTCAGCATCTTAGTCACTTAAGCCACTGAGTAAACAAGAAAGAAAAGAAAACAAAAGTCCCCCAAGAAAATGGGGAAATGGTTCTTTGGCCCACACAGCTTTGTGCCCATTGCATCTACAATACCATCTAGCCATCTTATTTTTGGCCACCCCCTTCTTTTGTCCTCCACCTTTCCCAGCATCAAGGCCTTCTCAGGTGAATCCTCTCTTCTCATTTGATGTCCAAAGTACTTTAGCGTCATCTTTACTATTTGACCTTTAATGAGCAGTCATAGTTGATTTCTTCTAGGATCGACCTATTTCTAACACCACATTTCAAAGGCATCTATTTTTCTGCGCTCAGCTTTCCTAATGGTCCAGTTCTCTCACCCATAGATTACCACCGGGAATACCATTGCTTTGACTATTCAATTTTTTCTTTGCAAGGTGATGCCTCTACTTTTAACTATGTTCCTCAGATTTCTCATAGCTTGTTTCCCAAGCATCAGTTGCCTTTTTATTTCATGGCTGCAATCACCATCTGCAGAGATCTTTGATCCTTATAAAGTAAAATCTGCCAGTCATATCCAACTCTAGGGTGCAGTGCTCATCTCCATTTACAGCCAAAGAGCCAGTGCTGTCTGTGTTTGCAGACATTTTCATGGCCATATGGCAGGCATGACTAGAGCCCAGCAAGTCACATGGCTATATTTGGCCATGCCCACAGATTTGACCACACCCTGCCGCCCTGAGTCGGGTTCTGCCTGAGTGGGCGGCATATATAAATATGACTATAAAAAAAAAACACCCACAGAGGGGTGTGGCCAAAATTTCCCTTATTTTCAAATCCAAAACTTGATAGGTATGGTCAAGTCTGGAAAAAAACATAGGATAAATTTGCAGTGCAGTGCAATTTATGCAAACTATCTCTACACAAAATTAGTTCCTTTCCCTTTGAGAAAAAGCACTCGCATACAGCAAGCACATAACATGCGTAATAATGGTTTGCCAGCTGGCCGCCTCGGCAGTGATAGGCAGTTGCTGATATGCCTGAGCAAGATCCAGTTTTGCAAAAAGCTTTCCCCATGCAGTGAAGCCAGTAAGTGACTAACTACTGGAACCGGGTACGAATTTGCCCTTGTTGCCTTATTAATAGTGCACTTATAATCAGCGCAAATGCACACATCCCCATTTGGTTTAATATCAGTGACAATAGGGGGTCTCCCAGGGCACAGAGTCCACAGGTTCCAGAATCCCTTGCCCCACCAACTTGTCCAGTTCAGCTTCAATCTTTTCCTTGAGGGCGAAAGGGACACGTCGTGGCTTCATGCACACGGGCCAGACACACAGATCAAAGTCAACAGGAGGGCCCGTGTACAACCCCAACCCTGGCCGGAAAATCTCAGGATACTGTGCACAAATGGCTTGGATTGGGTCGGGCTCTATGGCATTGATTCCGGAGAAGGCAATCCCCAGGGGTTGGAACCACTGTACACCCCCCCAACAAATTGCTCTTACTGGTCTTGATGACAACCAGTGGCAGTGACTAGAGCCCAGCAAGTCACATGGCTTGAACTTGACCTGGAATGTTCCGATGCCCATGACTGGGATGTGCCGGTCCTGCACATTACAGAGGGAGACTTGCAAAGCCTTGAGGCGCAGCCCATCCTGCACAGGAATGCTGAAGAAGGACTGCTGTGAAATGATGGAGTACACTGACCCCGAGTTGACCTCCATCCACATTGGTGACCCCTGGATTTTGACGGTCACGATGAACCTCTCTGCGATGTTGCCAATCCTGGACGACCCTAGCATAGTGGATGACACCTTGGAGATGGCTGGATCTCAGCGAGAACAGTGGTCTTCGCCCTCCCGGCCATCGCTGCAGTGGCAGCAAACCCTTGCATTGTGCCCTTTTTTCCACATCTATGACAGCCTGCAGTCCGGAACGGGCACGTGGCTCACAGATGCTTGCCCCCACAGCCTTTACATGGGTCGATGGTCCTCTTGGCCTTCTTGGTGTGCTTTTGGTGGACCCTCCGGACGTCGTCCCCCGAATCTGCGTCGTCCTACGACAAGGATAGTGAAGTTGAAGATGAACTGGAGTAGTCTTGTTTCTTAACAGCAGACTGTTTCTTGACTGACAAGGCCAGCTTTTCCTGGAAAACTTTTACACCGGCATGAGCAGCCTCTGATGCCAAGGCCTCTTCATAAGCCTGTGCAAACGTCAGGGTTTCTCTCTTCATCAGGCACCGCTGAACTGCCTCGTCCCTGATGCACATGAGCAGACGGTCACGGAGAGCATCGTCTAGGTCTGGCCATTTGCATGGGCCAGCTGCAAAGCGGATGGCAGTGACAAAATCAGCAACAGACTCTCCTGGCCTTTGGTCCCAGTGGTAAAAGGCCACCCTCACCAGGAAGATCGAGACCTTTGGTTTAAGGTGATCTCGCAGCATTGAGAGGATGTCTTTTAAGGAAGTGTCCTTCAGCTCCCTTGGCATAAGCAAATGCACCAGCAACTCCAGAGTGGGAATGCCGCAGTTCGCCAGGAATATCACCTTCTGTTCCTCTGGGTTGACTTCATTGGCGATAATAAAGTTCTCGGATTGGATTTCATAAAGCGGCCATGTCTCCATCTTGGATACATCGAAGGGCCCGAATGAAGTCGTAGCGGCAGCCATCCCACCTTCATCGCCAACGATGCAAGGACGACAGAGACCAGCATTAGTTGGGTCAAACACAAGTGATTCAGCTTTATTGCTTGCACAACACAATTTGGCTCAGGGCAGAAACAAGGACATACAGTGATACCTCATACAACGTCCAAACTTGGTTCCACAAGTTTGGACTTTATACGGATTTGGACTTTGTATGAGGCATGCAAAATCCTAGCCATGATGCCTCATACAACGTCCAAATCCTTGCCGTGATGCCTCATACAACGTCGTTTCCATAGAGATACATTGTACTGTAATAGAACAGACTTCAGGGCAAAGTCAAGGAAACAGACAGGAAACTGACAGAACTTTAAAGAATCATTGTCTAAAGGCTAAAAACATTACAAAAACTTGTCAAACAACCGTGGTTGTCCAAGAACCTGAAGAATGCTGGAAAAATCCCAGGAATGCTTCTAAAAATTCTGACAAAAAAATTCAAAAAAAATCCAAAATCGTGCTCAAAACCACTTCTAAACACTCTTTGCCTCATGCAAAACCCACAAGAGCAATGCATGCATGTGTCCTGCCTCTTATACTGCCCAGGCACAATGCAATCTGGGAAAACCCCAATGCCTCATACAATGTCACATGACTTTGTATGAGGCAACTTTTTTCAAGGAATTAGGCGATGTTGTATGAATCCGATGTTGTATGAATCGGACTTTGTATGAGGTATTACTGTATTTATACAAGTGAGGCATACAATAATAGATAGATTTTGATGGTCTTAGAACCGATTGGTTAAAACACGGATCAGAAATATAGAGATGCTCATTGGAGTAAAACTATGGTTAAACTATTTACAGGGAAATAACTGGATGACAGCTATTCAAATTTGGCGCCTTTTTTCAAGAAGACATCGGTTACAAACCACAACACACCCAACATTGCCTTTAAAAGTTCATGCAGCAAAGGAATTATCATTGTCATTGTGCACAAAATATTATTATATTCAGTTTACCCAATTCATATAAACATTTTCCTCTCATCAAACTATTTTATTTTGTTGTGAAGAAATTATCTTTGCATTTCCTCATCCTTACAAATAAGGACAATACAAGAGAGAATTTACATTCCTAGAGATACAAAGATACATTTGGGTTCTGGCTAATGTTTCTCCATTTTGTTCCCATAAATTGCCTAAATGAATGCGGCCCAATATTGAAGGGAAAGAGGTCTCCCCGTGAATAATTAAGGGGTTTGGGGAGGGTCTGGGTTGGGGTTTTTAGATGTTTTTATGACTGTGTGTATTTCTATGTATATGCTGTTAGCTGCTCTGGGTGGCACTTGCGCCAGAAGAGTGGGATACAAATAAATAAATAAATAAATGAAGTCAGCCTACGTTCAGGGCCTCTCCTCCCAGGGATCTTTCCTTGAAGAGCGAGTTGGAGTATTCTATATTTTATGTCATTCCTCATGATATGGCCAAGGTATTGGAGCTTTCTTTGCTTAATGGTCTTAAAAATAGTTCTTGTCCTTTATCCATCCGGCGCAATACTTCTATGTTAGTCACATGGTCAACCCATGATATCCTTAGCAGTCGTCTGTAGATCCACATTTCAAAAGCTTCAATTCTCTTTTCAGATGCTTTAGTCCTGTGATGGCGAACCTTGGTGCTCCAGATGTTATTGGACTTCAATTCCCAGAAGCCCAAGCCCCTGTGAATCCACATGAATAGGTTTGCTACGATTCATCTGGCCTGCACCATGCCACCTTCATCACTCCTGGAAGCGGAAGTAAAACACACCTGACGGGCGTGTTTTACTTCCGCTTCCAGGAGTGACGAGGGTCAATGTTCAAGCTTCGACTCAATATAGCAACACTTGGAATACATAACATCTCACTATTCGGATCTTTGTAGTGAGAGTTAGATCTCTACTGCATAACAAATGTCACATTTTTATGAAGGTGGCTCTTGCTTTTTCTATTCGTATTTTTCTATTTGTATCTGGGTTGAAAATCCTTTCAACCCAGAATAATTTCTCACATGAGATTATTATTATTAATTGTACATTTTATTTCCTTATTTTGAAATCATTTACAAAAAATGTACAGATTGTCAGAAATGGATCATAGGTGAATTGGCTGTTGAGTACATTCTTTGAACAAGATGAGACTGTTTAGTTTCCAGGAAGTGCAGTGATCATTCCAGAATCCATATCCAATGTGCAACATTTTGGAATATGCTCGTGCAGCCTACAATTTTATTTTTCTTTTAGTTTTAAGTTGTGAGCTACATATGCCCAGCAATGTATTAGGGATAAACGAGTTCTATTTTTTTCTGTCAAATAAATGTCAAATAATGGCAATCCATGTACTACTGTTACATATTTTAATTAGTGGAAGACAGATAATCAATTAAAGTCAGCTCTGAACAGTGTCCCTAACATACACTCAAAATGTCATCTCTAATGAGAAACTATGGCATTTCTTTTAATTGGATTAATCACTTAAAATCATGATAGTCCACTGATTAAAATACCTTTAATCAAATGGACAGTCTTAAAATATTTATTGTAAAATTAATCTTTTACAACATTCTTTCAATCGGCAGGAAGAAAGAGTACAGAAAACCTGAAAGAACAATTTGAAACATGCCTACACAGAAGTAACTTCTGATGTATCCCAGGGTGTTTCCTCCCAAGTAGAGCAGCTATAAGGCTTGCAACCCTAAGCCATCAATGTCCATAGCAGCCCGAAATGAATTTGTGAACTACATCTGCCTGTCTCATTCTTCAGTTTTCATCAACACATATTTGAGATGTGTTTATATATTCCATGCTCATGTTTGACTTGTTTATTCTTCAGCAAAGACTTCTAAAGCTAAAAACTTCCTTTTCCCCCCCATTTTACATCCCTTGCATGTTTCCTGATCAAGAGCTTTATGATGCATTCCCAAGGCTTAAATCTGTAAATGTTTCCACTCTAGCGGCTGCTGACAAGGAAGGCTGGTCTGAAAGGCAAACCATCTCTTGGCAGCCTTCAGGTGTACGTGTTGTTCAAAGAGGCCCGCGTTATAATAGCTCTAGTGTTAGAGGGAACTAAAAGTGGGATCCACCTGAGACATTTCCTATGCAAACCTGATTGAGAAGACTGGCTTCACAAGAACACACGTTCACCTCAAGTTCATTGTGAATTGTTCTGCTGACTTTCCCAGACTTTTTACCCCCACAGCAGATGTGGCTTAACGTAGCACAAAGGGACTGGTGGAGAAGTTGTTCAAACTTGTTTTTGTTCCTGCTATTGTTGTGAATTTGGGAATACAGAAAATTGCCTAGACCTGACTACTTAGTACAGTAATGTAAAAATACCACTCAACTGATGTCTCTTTAGCCAAGGCAAACATGAAGGATGTTGTGTTCTATAAAGCTGTGCCTTTAACAATGTACCTAGCCATGTGGTAACAATGTAACCTTTCTGTGTGCAACATTATAACCTTCAGCTGTATCAATGTAAACCTGATAAGGGGACGCGAGCTAGTGACCACTAGATGGCAATAGCGAGCGTCCAGCTCTCATGGCTCAGATTCACCTGGATCAGCAGCGCGGGAAGATTCCCGCCACCTCTCACCTGGACAAGAAGGGCGTGACCTTCTACGACGTCACGCAGGCAGCAACCAATAGTCTGTCGACGAGCCACATTCAAATGTATAGCCAGCTGTATATATTGAGCTACCCATCCGCCATTACCACATGTTCCTCCGGATCATCATGCAATAAACCTGTGTTAAGCCAACCCTTCGGTTGTTTCATTGTCTTTGGTCCCTTACACTAAATTGGCGACGAAGGTGGGATAATGGCAGCCCACGGGACCAAGACATGCGCCGGTTTCGAAATCAGGAAACCGGGCGGCTGGGAGATCTTCGAAATGGACTTCCAGGCAGCACTGATTGAGTCCGAAGTCACGGAAGAGGCAAAGAAAAGGGCCATCTTCACCCGGATGCTCGGACAAGAAACCAAAAGGACCTTGGTGGACCTGATCGCACCGAGGAGGGTGAGCGAATTCAAGGCCAAGGAACTCATGCAGATGCTGCGTGAGCACGTCCGGCCCGCCACGGCGATGTTTCCCGCTCGGAGTACGTTCTGGAGGCGAGTCCAAGCGCCCGGGGAGACGGTCGCCGCATTCGTGGTGGCCCTGCGGCTGGCGGCCGGCCCGTGCAAATGGGAGAATGTCGAAATCACCCTCCGGGACTGTGTGCTGTGCGGCCTGAACGACGCCGAAACCCAGCGCACATTAATGAACCAAGAGCCGCCTCCCACGTTGCAGGAGGTCATCAGAGCGGCACAGGCCGCGGAAGCTACAAAGGCTGGGGTACAAGAACTCCAGGACTGGCGGCCGAGGTCGAGCAAGGCAGAGACTCCGGTGCATGCAGCCCGGCGAGCTTCGAGGTCGTCCGCAGAGAGCAGCGACGACGAGGACGTCCGGAGGGTCCGGAAAGAGAGCCGGTGGTGCGACGGCTGTGGAGCGGCCCACAACCGCGTAAAATGCCCGTTTCGGAAGGCCGAGTGTCACAACTGCGGCCGCCGCGGGCACATCACCAAGGTGTGCAGGAAGAGGCGCGAGACCCGGAGAAGCTCGGCAGACCGTTCCGCGGGACAAGACCACTCAACAAGACCCAAGGACGGCGCTCAGGCCACGCGGAAGCAGGACGGCGTGGGCCGCATCTCCGACGGCAGCGAGGACGACGCCCCAGTATTCAGCGTGTCCGTAGGACACCCCCGCTACTTTGTTGAGGTACTAGTTCAAGGGGTTCCCATTAGAATGGAAATTGACTCGGGGTCCTCATATTCAATCATTTCCCAGAGGGAGTTTTTGAGAATTGCCCCCCACAGGCGACCCAAGCTCAAAGCGTTGAGGTCCACACTACGGGACGTGCAAGGGAACAGCATTCCAGTGTTGGGGGTTGGAGAATTTCAGGTTAAATTCAAGAAGCACGCCGCGTCTCTCCCTCTAGTCGTGCTTAAAGGGGGAGATTGCAGCCTCCTCGGGACTCAATGGTTCCAGCCCCTGGGTTTGTTTATTGGGGGGGTGCACACCGTTGGGATGCACGCCGTTGGGACTGACCCGATTCAGGAGGTGTGCGAGGCGCACCCCGAAGTTTTCAAAAAGGGACTGGGGAAATTCAAGGGGCCCCCAGTGACATTCGACCTGGACCCGGAGGTCCGCCCAATTCGACTCAAACCACGCCGGGTGCCGTTCGCACTCAAGGACAAGATAGAGGCGGAACTGGACAAATTGGTGGGCCAGGGAATCCTTGTGCCTGTTGACTCTGCGGAGTGGGAAACTCCAATTGTAACCGCACTAAAGGCCAACGGGGAGGTCCGCATATGCACCGACTACAAGTGCACCATCAACAAGGCGATCCGCCCGAATGCATATCCGGTGCCGGTAGTCAGCCATCTGCTGGCCAGGTTACACGGGGGAAAGTGTTTCGCTAAGCTCGACTTAGCACAGGCCTACCAGCAGCTTACGGTGTCCCCTGCCGCAGCTGCTGCGCAGACCATAGTCACCCATAAAGGGGCGTTCCAGGTGACGCGCCTTCAGTTCGGCGTAAATTCGGCGCCTGGAATTTTCCAGTCACTCGTGGAACGCCTCCTGAAGGGGCTAGAGGGGGTGTTGCCTTATTTTGATGACGTGTTAATAACGGGGGGGAGTCGGGTCGAATTGGCCAAGAGGTTGGGGAAGGTCCTGACAATATTCGAAAAAGCGGGGTTGAGACTGCGAAAGGACAAATGCGTCTTCTTCGCGACCGAGGTTGAGTTCCTAGGGTTTTGTGTGACTCCTGAGGGGATAAAACCATCCAAATCCAAGGTGGCCGCCATTAAGAAAGCCCCCCGCCCCACCTCCAAGCCCGAGCTGCAGTCGTTCCTAGGGCTGCTCAACTTTTACCACTCCTTCCTCCCCCGGAAGGCAGCAGTGGCTGAACCGCTACACAAACTGCTTAAAAAAGACCAGACATGGAAGTGGGGCGATGACCAAGAAAGGGCATTTAGTGAACTAAAAAGTCTCCTAGCGTCTGATGCCATACTGACCCATTTCAACCCCAAACACCCGGTAGTCCTGACCTGTGATGCATCCCCGGTGGGGGTGGGGGCGGTGCTGTGCCACGTGCTGGAAGACGGAAGGGAGGCCCCGATAGCATTTTACTCCAGGTCCCTGTCCCAAGCGGAGAGAAATTACGCACAGACAGACAGGGAGGCACTAGCGATAATTGCGGGGACGAAAAAATTTCACGAGTTTCTGTATGGCCGCCCCTTCACCATTGTAACGGACCACAAGCCCCTGCTAGGCATTTTTACCGCAGATAAGCCCACGCCACAGATCCTGTCCCCGAGGATGCTCAGGTGGGCTATTTTTCTCAACGCGTACCAGCACGCGTTGGTCTACCGGCCCGGGAAAGAGATCAGCCATGCGGACGCCCTATCAAGGTCACCCCTCCCCCTGACGCCCAGCCAGGTGAGCAAGGGGGAGCGAGACCATCAGGTTCTTATGATAGAGGTGCTGGATTTGCCCCCCCCGTAATGCCCGCCGACATTGCCAAAGCGACAGAGAAGGACAAGATGTTAGCGGCAGTTAGCTCATGGGTGCAGAAAGGGTGGCCGGCATCCTCCCCAGCGGAGGAGTTCGCCCCATTTTTCAGGAAAAAGTTAGAGCTGTCCCTAGAGAGGGGGTGCCTCTTGTGGGGGCAGCGGGTGGTGATTCCCACTTCCCTTCGGCCGCGGGTGCTCAAACTGCTGCACGTCAGCCACTCCGGCATCGTGCGATCCAAAGCGCTGGCCCGGAGTTACTTCTGGTGGCCCCAGTTGGACGCCGACATCGAGCACATGGTCAGCACTTGTGAAAGTTGCCAATGCTCCAGACCAGAGGAGGCCCGCCTTCCCCACAGGGAGTGGGACACGGCTAAGGGGCCGTGGTCCCAGGTGCACATTGATTTCGCGGGCCCGTTCAGAGGCACCCTGTTTCTTCTTGTCGTGGACGCCTTCTCCAAGTGGTTGGAGGTTATCCCAGTCACGAGCACCTCCTCGGCCCAGACCATTAAGCATTTGCGGAGGCTCTTTTCCACGTTCGGCATACCCGACACATTAATTAGCGACAACGCTAGTTGTTTCACGTCCTCCGAGTTTAGGGCATTCATGGAGATTAACGCCGTTCGGCATATCACCTCCGCCCCGTTTCACCCAGCCACCAATGGTCAAGTGGAGCGCCTCGTCCGCACCACGAAGGACACGTTGCGGCGCATGGGCCCCGGGGATCTGAACCTACAAGTGTGTCAGTTTCTGCTAGGGTACAGGGTGACCCCGTTGGCGTTAGGATATTCCCCCGCAGAGCTCTTAATGCGTAGGAAACTGCTCACCATCCTTACGAGGCTAGACCCCACGAGGGTAGAGGACAAGGGAAGGAACATTGGGCTAGAGGCCACAAAGAGTTTCAGTGTAGGCGCCCCCGTGCATTGCAGGAATTACGCCAGCACGGGCCCAGCCTGGGTACCGGGCGTAGTTGTGGAGCAAACCGGCCCCGTGTCGTACCGCGTGGAAACCAGCACAGGGCTACTGTGGAGGCGGCACGCGGACCAGCTCCGATGCAGGGTCCCCGATGAGCAGGGCGCAGACCAAACAGGGAAAAAATCAGTGTTAGGGTTCTCCCCCACCCGTTCAGCCCAAGGGGGA
This sequence comes from Bradypodion pumilum, assembly GCA_035047305.1. NCBI lineage: Eukaryota > Metazoa > Chordata > Lepidosauria > Squamata > Chamaeleonidae > Bradypodion > Bradypodion pumilum. Next base: position 312,419,411 of record JAWDJD010000004.1, read on the forward strand.
GGAAGAGGGGGCCGCGGGCCCCCACCAAGGGGGGAGGAGGAAAGGGGGGATGTTCTCGTAGATATCCTGGGGGATTTTTCTGAGGAGGAGGAACATAAGAACATAAGAACATAAGAACAGCCTTGCTGGAACAGGCCACAGCCCATCCAGTCCAGCATTCTGTCTCACACAGTGGCTCACCATTTCCTTCAGGGTATTCCCAAGGAGATGCCTTCACCTGCTTAGGATTCCCTGGAAATGGCATTGAGAGATATCCTGCCTATCTCTCCAACCCGGAGGTTGTCCTTAGGTAGCCATAATTATAGCCATTGATAGCCTTGTCCTCCATGAACTTGTCTAATCCTTTCTTAAAGCTGTCAAGACTGACAGCTGTCACCACTTCTTCTGGCAGGGAGTTCCATAGACCAGTAATCCTCTGGGTGAAAAAGTACTTTCTCTTATTTGTTTGAGAACTAGTACCCAAAAGTTTCATGGAGTGTCCCCTAGTTCTAGTGTTGTGCGATAGGGAAAACAGTTTTTCCTTATCCACTTTGTCCACACCGTGCATGATTTTATAAACTTCAATCAGGTCACCTCTTAGACGCCGTCGTTCAAGAGTGAAAAGGCCCAACCGTTGCAGCCTCAGATGGTAAGGAAGGTGTTCCAGTCCCCTAATCATTCTGGTTGCCCTCCTCTGTACTTTCTCCAACTCCATAATATCCTTCTGGAGGTATGGCGACCAGAACTGTACACAGTATTCCAGATGGGGCCTCACCATAGATTTATAAAGAGGCAAAATGACACTTGCTGACTTATTTTCTATACCCTTCCTAATGATCCCTAACATTGAGTTTGCTTTTTTCACTGCTGAGGCACACTGGGTTGACACCTTCATTGAGCTGTCCACCAGGACACCAAGGTCCCTTTCCTGGTTTGTCGCAGAGAGTTCAGACCCCATCAGTTTATAAATGTAATTGGGGTTTTTGCCCCAACATGCATCACTCTGCACTTACTGATGTTGAAGCTCATTTGCCACTGTTTTGCCCACTCCCCCAGTGTCAAGAGATCCCTCTGGAGCTCTTCACAATCTCTCACAGTTTTCACTACCCTGTATAATTTAGTGTCGTCAGCAAATTTGGCTACCTTGCTTTTTACTCCTACCTCTAGATCATTTATGAAGAGGTTGAAAAGCAGGGGTCCCAGTACTGAACCTTGGGGGAACCCACTCTTTACTTCCCTCCACTTGGAGAAGTGTCCATTTAGTGCTACCCTCTGTTTCCTGTCCCTTAGCCAGTTGCTGATCCAGGACAAGACCTGTCACTTTATTCCATGACTGGTAAGTTTATTCAAGAGCCTTTGGTGTGGGACCTTGTCAAAAGCCTTCTGAAAGTCCAGATAAACAATGTCAACTGGATCCCCCTTATCCACATGCTTGTTGACACTCTCAAAAAATTCCAACAGATTAGTGAGGCATGATTTGCCCTTGCAAAAGCCATGTTGGCTCTCCTTTAGCAGCGCCTCCTCTTCTATGTACCTATTAATTCTATCTTTTAGGATGGTTTCCATCACTTTACCTGGGACACATGTCAAACTGACAGGCCGGTAATTTCCTGGATCACCCCTGGATCCTTTTTTGAAAATTGGTGTTACATTCGCTACCTTCCAGTCATCAGGCACAAAGCCTGATTTGAGGGAAAGATTATATATTATGGCTAGGATATCAGCAATTTCATCTTTAAGTTCCCTGAGAACTCGTGGATGGATGCCATCTGGTCCTGGGGATTTGTTAGTGTTTAGCTTAACAAGACATGCAAGGACCTCCTCCCTGGTTATTTCTATCTTGCTTAATTCTTCGGTTTCCCTCCCTACGAAGATAGGTTCTGTTTTGGGCATGTGGTCTCTATCTTCTTCAGTGAATACTGAAGCAAAGAATTCATTGAGTCTCTCTGCAATCTCTGTTTCCTCTTTAATAACCCCTTGCCTTCCATTGTCATCTAATGGTCCAATGGCCTTCCTAGTTGGAAAGTCAGCAGTTCGAGATCGAGCAGTTCCTAGACCCCATACATATCTCGCGGAATTCCCCCACAAATGCGGATACCCCAACTGAGTTAGAATTTGATTTTCAGAACCGGGGGAGTTTTTCAGAGTGGTACCCCACCCGTCCAAGCGAGAAGAGGGGTTTTTCGTTAGCCCCGATCGCCCCCGGTCTGCCCACAATGGAGTTTTTCCCTTCCCCTAAGGCCGCCAAACCGCGGCAAGCCACTAACGAGTCTCCCTCTCCCATTACAGGACAAGGGACCAGGGAACAAAGAAGCAGTAGCGCCCCCGGGGGGGTCAGCCCTCATCACGGCCCAAACGCACGTGCAATAAGCCATCTTGGCTGAGAGACTTCGTCTCATCCTAGGGGGGAGGGATGTTGTGTTCTGTAAAGCTGTGCCTTTAACAATGTACCTAGCCATGTGGTAACAATGTAACCTTTCTGTGTGCAACATTATAACCTTCAGCTGTATCAATGTAAACCTGATAAGGGGACGCGAGCTAGTGACCACTAGATGGCAATAGCGAGCGTCCAGCTCTCATGGCTCAGATTCACCTGGATCAGCAGCGCGGGAAGATTCCCGCCACCTCTCACCTGGACAAGAAGGGCGTGACCTTCTACGACGTCATGCAGGCAGCAACCAATAGTCTGTCGACGAGCCACATTCAAATGTATAGCCAGCTGTATATATTGAGCTACCCATCCGCCATTACCACATGTTCCTCCGGATCATCATGCAATAAACCTGTGTTAAGCCAACCCTTCGGCTGTTTCATTGTCTTTGGTCCCTTACACTAAAAAGTCCCAAGGAGAGTTTCTCCATTGTTTGGGCTAATGTAATCCATGGATAAGGGACTGCAGTGGCTTAGTGGTTAAGAAGCTGAAATTGGCAACTGGAAGGTTGGTAGGTCAGCAATTCGAGACCCGAGTGCTGTGTAACAGAGGGAGTTCCTGTCTCTGTCTAGGCTCCTACCAACCTAGTAGTTCAAATGCAAGAAATTGCAAGTCGGTAAATAGGTACCACTTTGGTGGGAAAGTAACAGCATTCCATATGCTCCGGTGTTTAGGGGTCATTCAACAATTACATGATCCTTGAAGGGGGGAGGGGGTCTGCCATCTGAATTATGGAAAAATTATGTGGGGGCGAGGGGTTCAGGTTAAAGATTACATAATCTATTTGGAGCTGTTGTGCATTAGGCACCAATAGTGAAAAGCTCTAAAAATTAGAGTTTCAATACAAAAGCTCTGGATTACGTAATTTTAAAGGGAGGGTGGGGGGTCAAAGCTAAAATTACGGTCAGATTACATGGGGGGAGGGGGTCAATTTTTCCAAAAAAAAATGATCACATAATTGTTGAATGGCCCCTTAGTCATGACCACACATGATAATCGAAAGGACTGCAGATGCCGACAGCACTGGCTCTTTGGTTGCAAATGGAGATGAGAACTGCACCCTTAAAGTCAGATATGACTGGCTTTCAAACAAGGGTGATCTTGAAGCATTCCGATCTCGAACTGCTGACTTTCCAACCTCCCAGTCGTCAAGTTCAGTGTTTTAACCTCTAAGTCACCACAGTCCCTTTTTCTTCCAACTTGGCAGATGAGATGTGCGCTTAGGAACTGAAATGCAAATGGTATAAAACACTAGCTGTTATCTTAACAGAGGTCATTTAATAAAGAGTAGAGTATCTTCCAACTACAGTACTCTTTATTAAATGACCTCTGTTAAGATAACAACCACTGTGTTTTACCTTTCAGTTCCTATACACACATCTCATTTTGAATAGATAGATATATATCTGGCAACTGAAGCAGCACTTTATGCATCTGATGAAGGAAACCACTATCTATGAAAGCTTATACCAAACAGAATGTGTTTGTCTTTAAAATGCTAGTAGACATTGCTATGGTTGCTTCAGCACTCACACCATTTATTTCCTCTTTGAACACTCCAGATATGACTTAAGAACTTGGGAACAGAGTCTTGAAAAACTATTTATCTGGGTTACAGTTTCCATTATACAAAGCTATCATGGCCACCAGAAGATATGGTGTTATGTCAGATCATTTAGGGATGCAATATAGAACTCTGCTAATAATCTGAAATGTTTGAAGTGGTAGCCATGTTAGTCCATGCAAGCATATCTGAGAGTAAATAAATAAAACAGAAGATCAAAAAATACAAAGATTTTGTGGCATCTTAAAGACTGACTCCTATATTTAAATGTGAGCTTTTGTGGACCAAGTCCACTTCATCTGACATAAAACATAATAATCTGAAGTTATCATCTTCTTTGGGAACCTGAATTACACCTAGAAAGCTGAAGAGACTGTAGTTTTGTGATACATATAGTTATGAATACAATCTCAAGGAATTATGGAATTACAAATACACAAACATTTAAAGGCAACCTATCCACTCAAGAGGATATAACAGATGAAATCCTATGTTAAGTCACAACTAGCATAGAACCATTGAATCCGAGGGGATTTGATGAGTCAACGCCTCTGAAAGTTCCATTGATTCAATGGGAAAGCTATAATTACAATTTACCACTGGATTTCAGCTAGTATATAAACAAGGCCTTCGCACATAAAATATTTTTCTTCTCAGCCTCTTCAGCTTCCCCAAATGTTTTGAAGGAAATCTTGGAAATGGGTAGAGTAGACTACTGTAGTCATACAGATGTTGGCAAGGAAGCTAGACCTAATTGAGGGGAGGCATTACAACCACTGTGCAGTTGAGAAGATGTTATTAAAACCAGTGGCTAAATTGTTTGTTTGTTTTTAATGTTTGTACCTCAACCAAACTAAAAACAGAGGGTCTTTTAGTACCTTTCTGCTCTGATAGGTTCTGTTTCACATATGTCCCACTTTTATTGAAAAATAAAATGAATCGAAATGGTCATAAAATTTACCCATCCATAAAAAATATTTTTCCCATTGCTGGCTCATTACCTTCTACATCAGACCAACTGAAGACAAATACACTGGTGTTTATAATGATCACTTTATATTTAACAGGCTGAAGGTGACCTTGAGGGATCTAGGAACACTGCAATTTTAAAGCTCCCCCCCCCCCAATTAATTTGAGTTATAACATTCCCAGTATACTTTTCCCTCGCTCCCTGCATAAGCTATTTCTATATAGGTGTTAGTAACTTCTAGCACACTGTAGACATTTAACTGAAAGGAAAACACATTAGTCTCTGGCACCTGCATAATACAAACCCTTAGGCTGTATATATAATCCAAGTTACAGTGCAAATATTTGTTAGAATCCTAGTTTTCATAATGTAAACACACTAGGTTGACAAAACTTCCTTGATTGGCTATTCCAAAATATTTCTAAGAGTACTTGCAAAGTTCTCCGACTTACTGAATAAAACATCATATCAACAGAAGCTTCCAGATTAAATGCTGAAAAGTATTTTCTGTTTAAATAGCATTAGGAAAAAGATGTGGGATTCTGAGATATACAGATCACGAAAAGGGGAGGCTAATTGTGTTAAGACTAATGATCTTCTGTGTTGGAAGGCATACCGAAGGCCAATTCTCATGACCCTGATTGTGATTTGAATTCCACAACAGTTCTTTTACATTTTACAAATAAGGATGGACATCTTTGTGCTTGTACCTTGAAGTGTTCACTAGCTAGACCTATGGCAGTGGTGGTGAACCTATGGCACATGTGCCAGAGGTGGCACTTGGAACTCTCTCTGTGGGAACTCATGCAGTCACCCCAGCACAGAGTTTGCCCTGCCCCTCTGCCCAGCAGCCCAATGGGAGCGCTTCCTCCCTCCCCGAACAGAGTTCATGCCATCCCTCTGCCCATCAGCCCAATGGGAGCGTTTCCTTCCTCCTCTGTTGCTGTGTTGGCACATTGCAATAAATACGTGGTTTGGGGTTGCAATTTGGGCACTCGGTCTCTAAAAGGTTTTCCATCACTGATCTATGGCATAGCATAGCAGACAGTGCCATTTAACAAAATAAGGGAGGTATGATGTACATCAGTGATTCTTAACTTTTTGCTGACCAGAGGTTTTAGATGACAATTTGCAGAATCCCTGATCTGTGGCCATGCTCCTTGAACCTTCTGGGATTTAAATTCCAAAATATCTGGAAGACCAAAGGTAAAAAACCAGATATGTAGATTCAAAAGAATTTGATGGCAAAACATAGCAGAACATAGGTTTGTTTGTCTACAAGAGGTCCCAGTTTCATTTCATAGCATCTCCAGAGGAAGATCAGTGCTGAAATGCTAGGAGTTGTTGCCAGGCATGTAGCCCTCCAGATAGTTAGACTCCCGTTCTTATCAGTTCCAGTCAGCATATCTAGTGGTGGTGGATAATGGGAGTTGTAATATAAGAGAATCTAGAGGACCACAGACAGAGAACCTCAGTTTTGATTCCTCCTATGTATACCTGTAGTAGTTATATTTGTATTTTCCGCATGCCAGTTTAATTGCTACAAAATAAGGAACTTTGATAATACTGTAAGACAGTAGCTATATCAGTATTACGCATTGCTATAGTTCTGCTCTCTTTACTTGAGAAATCCTGCTGGATTTAAAGACTTCAGCAACACCAATACCCAGAAAGGCTGGCAACAGAATCTTCTTCTAGTTTTACAGCTTAATGTCATTACAGTATCTGTAACAACTATAATTAGGCAACATTTTGGCATTTCAGAAAAGGAAGATGGTAGGAATACTTTTATGCCCCTGTTCAGACAGCCATTGGGAGGGAAATTATGTCTCTTTGTGCAAGTGATCCTTAAAATGTACTCATTCTCTCTATAGTTTCTTCATTAGAAAGAGGTGCCCTACTAGGACAAAAATAAAATGAAGTTGCAGTCCTAATCTAGCACCACAAATGTTCCTGAATACAGGTAATTTCATGTTAGAAGAATTGTTCAGGATGTCACCTTTTTACAGATTTTCCCATGGACACCCTAAAATTGCCTTGTGGAAATAAAATAAGGCTGTAACTAATTTTTCATTGGCTCTCTCCCACTCTCCTTTTGCCACTCCTTTTCTATGCACTCCAGTGTCTAGGCATGCCTGCCACATGTCCACGGAAATGTCTGCAGTTGCAGAAAGTACTGACTCTTTGGCTGTAAACAGAGATGAACACTAAACCCTATAATAATAATAATCTCGTGTCAGAGATTACTCTGAATTGAAAGAATTTTTGCTGGAGAAACTCCGCTCAGGGGATGCCCGAAGGAGGCTCCTTTCATGTCCCCAAGTGCAGCCCTCAGGTATCAAACCCCTGAACTTTCAGTCTCCAAGCTCAGTGTTTTAACCACTAAGCCACCGGGGGAGCTGCACTGAACCCTGTACAGTTAAAGGTAAAGGTTGCCCTTGCTCGAAAGCCAGTCGTATCTGACTGAACCCTATAGTTGTCTCCTCCTCATGTCCTTTCTAACCTTTAAGCTCTTAACATTTATATTTATTTATTTATTTATTTGAGATTGGGCTAAATCCCACTTCACAAGGGCATGTGTTCATGCCTTGAAAAGTGGTCTTCTGCATACCTGTCAAGTATCCCGTATTGGCCGGGATTTCCCATAATTCAGCGCCGCTTTTTCTACTTTCCCGCCCAGAGCCACCGCCATCCCGTAATTTGACAGCAGGGGAAAGTAGTTACTGTGCATCTCCTTCTGCGCAGAACCCTTCTACACATGCATAGAAGCCTTCTACGCATGTGTAGAACCCTTCTACGCATGCACAGAAGGGGATGCGCAGAAGGCTTCTGCACATGCATAGAAGGCTTCTGCGCAGGTCCTGTATTGTCCAGAGCTGCACTTGACAGGTATGGTCTTCTGACTAGCTTAATATAAACTTTTCTATCAAATGTTTCCTAAATATTGCCTAGCAACTTTTGTTTAAGCTTAACCTTCTACCTGGTTTATTGCTCCAGAGTATAGAAAAATAAGGTGAGTTCAAAAGCTCATACGAACACCACTGCTTTTTTACCAAGAGCTCTCCTAACAGAGATTGCAAGCGCGGCGCCAAAATGGCCGCCGCGCTCTTTGCGGGTTCCCCCCCACTGGACGAAGGCATCCGGGTAGTTAGGGGCGTGGCCAGCTCCCTTATAAAAGGGGTGGCCACAAGGCAGCCGAGCTGCCATTTTGCGAAGCGACGGAGCGGAGAAGTTTTTCCCTCCTACCTCCGTCGCTTGTACCTGAGCCTCTTGGCTGATTCTCTCCTTTTAGGCTTCCAATTGACCAGCTGCAATGCCCTCGAAGAAGAAGGCGACTGCGAACGCGGCTCATTCCGCGCGGAGGCGCAATCCGGGTCGGAGGACCGCGGCTGCGCCTCCCCAGCAGCCTCCTCTGCCCGAACCCACCGGGACCGGTGGGATGGGGTTAATTCCCCCTTGGCCGGAGGCTGGGGGTCCGCGTGCGGGCACAGTAGGGGCCGCGGCTCCCGGCCCGCAAGCGGCAGCCGCCGCTGCTGGCGTCACCCATTCTGCTGGGCCTTCCTCCGTTGGGGCGCAGCTTAATGCGGGGGCTTCCAGCCTTGGGGGGTGGTGTGGCCCCCTTCCATGGCAGGGTTCTTCCCCGGCCCTACAGGGCCCGGGCTTTGGATCGTGGCCCTATGCCGGCCCCGGGGTACAGGGACATGTGCCGACGCCGGTAGTTAGTGGGCCGGCTGGCCCTTTACCCCCCCTTGGTTTAGGTGGCTATGTTAGCATGGAGGCCCTCCTAGCACGCGTTGCGGCCCTTGAGGTATCCCTGGCCCAGGTTAGTCACCCTGGAGCCCCTTTTGGGGGGCTGGTCGGTCCATCGCCTGCTGGGCAGCGGCAGGCGGTGGGACGGGTTGAGCTGCCTGAGGCGCGTGGCCCGGCTTCGGCCACTGCCCCGCAGCTCCCCAATCAACGGGCCGGTGCTGATCAGGCCCCGTCGACGAGCTCTAGGGCGGTCGTGAGCTCCGACGCTCCCAGTGGGTCGGAACCCCCGGTGGGGGCGGCCCATGGGGGCGCAGCGTGTGAGTATACGGTCCAAAATAGTGCACAAACACACATGGCCACGTTGGGGGGGGGGCTTTCCAATGGCCTTGGCCTCGCACGGGTGGTGCGGCGGTCCAGTCACCGACGCCCCACCCAGTGACTTCAACTATCACCCTGGGCCCCGGGGTAGGGGGTCCTTCTTACCCGGTCGGGAATCTTCTAGGGGTGACCGGGTTAGTCCAGGCTCCTTCGCAGATGCCCGCAGTTTCTACCGTGCCTGTGTCGGCTTTGCCGACAGCAGGGTATACTTTGCCACTGGGGGACCATTTGGCACAGGCCACCAGAGAGAAGATCTGGCGGGGGGAGTATGTGGACATCTTCTCCCTCCTTAACAGAGAGCCCACCAAGGAGGAGAGGGAGGGGCAAGATGAGAAGGATAAGGAGCAAGCGCGTCGTCGCAGGCCACCACGTACGTGGGCCAACTGGTTGCCGGCCTACCTCATCTACATGGCGGTATACCTCAGGGCCTGGCCTAATTTGGCGATTCCGATGGTCCAGTATTTGGACAACATTTACCGGGTGATGGTTGACTTCCCGGGCCCGTCGTGGTTGGCTTACGACGAGGAATTCTGTATGCGGATTCCCCTGTACCCAGAGATGAGGTGGGACGAGCCCTGCCAGCGGCTGTGGCTGCTGTACATGACTCCCACGCGCCCTGCGCCCGGGGAAAGATACCATTGTGGACATGCGGTCCAGCGAGTGGCCCCAGCACAGGCTCCCCGCCAGGTGGCGGGGCAGGGGTTTCCAGCCCGCCTGCTGTGCTGGACTTTCTCGTCCAATGGTTCCTGCAACAGGAAGAATTGCAAGTACAGACATGAGTGTCCCTCCTGTGCTGGCCCCCATGCGGCCTCTGCCTGTCCCAGGCCTGGGGGGATGCGGGGCAGAGGAAGGGGCGGACAGGGGGCTGGCAAAACTGCCGCGGAGGGAGCTGGTTCACCAAAAGGCCCCCTCCCCAATTAATGTGGACATGTTGGAGCGTTGGCTCGCATTGTACCCGAGGGAGGAGGATGCAGTTTACCTTCTTCAAGGTTTTAGACGGGGGTTCCGTATCCCTTTTGTGGGCGACAGGTTCCCCCAGGATGCCCCCAACCTTTTGTCCCTTAGGGGGCGGGAGGGGGTAGCTGCTGCCAGCATTACTAAGGAGGTCGATATGGGCAGGGTTGCCGGCCCTTTCCCTACACCCCCGTTCCCCAATCTTAAGGTGTCACCTTTGGGCTTGGTCCCCAAAAAATCACCGGGTGAGTTTCGCCTGATTCATCATTTGTCTTATCCAGCCGGCCGATTGGTCAATGATGCTATCCCTGATGACCTTTGCTCAGTCAGGTATACATCTTTTGACCACGCGCTGCGCATGGTGCGCTCATGTGGCCCGGGTGCGCTGTTGGCCAAGTGCGACATTAAGTCGGCGTTTCGCCTCTTGCCAGTGCACCCGGGCGATTTTGAGTTGCTGGGTTTCAAGTTCCGGGGTGAATATTACTTTGATAAGGCCATGCATTTTGGCTGTTCCATATCATGCTCAGCTTTCAAGCGTTTTAGCACGTTCCTACAGTGGGCTTTTGTCCGCAGGTCAGGGTCCCGGTCTGTAGCCCATTACGTGGATGATTTTTTATTCGGGGGTGAACGGGGCTGGGACACGTGCACACGTCTCCTCAACACATTTCAGATGCTAATGGAGGAACTCGGTGTCCCTTTAGCGCCCGAAAAGACCGAGGGCCCATCTACTCAGCTAGTATTTCTGGGGGTGGAGATTGACACGGTAGCGCAGGCTTCTAGGTTACCGGGGGATAAGGTGTCAAGGATTGTGGCCCTTATCTCAGACTTGCTTGCTAAACGCAAGGCGTCCCTGCGGGAACTGCAGGTGCTACATGGTCACCTCAATTTCGCTTGCAGGGTGGTCGCACCGGGCAGGGCGTTTGCTCGGCGCTTGTGCGACGTCATGGCAGGCTTATCTAGGCCCCACCATAGGGTTAGACTCACCCGGGGTATCAGGGCGGATATGTTTATCTGGCTCCAGTTCCTGAGGGAGTTCAATGGAGTATCATTTTGGAGGTCTGACCTCCTGGCTTCCCCTCGCTTTCAGATACAGTCTGATGCTTCAGGGTCCCTGGGTTATGGGATGTACTTCAATGGGAAGTGGGCCTATGGTGGGTGGCCACCAGCCTGGGCAGGCACGGGTCGCCTGCATGATCTCACGTATCTGGAATTTTTCCCTATCCTGGGGGCTTTGATGCTATGGGGCGAGGAGTGGGCCAACTCGGTTGTCCATTTCTGGTGCGACAATGCGGCCGTTGTCCACATTGTCAACTCACAGACTTCCAAATCGCCCAGGGTCATGGACCTAGTGCGCCAGTTTGTGTTGCGCAGCCTGCGCCTCAACGTCCTCTTCAGGGCCAAGCATGTCCCGGGGGTCAATAATGATATCGCTGACGCTTTGTCCCGCCTGCAGATCTCCCGGTTCCGTGCCTTGGCCCCGGATGCGGAGGAATTTCCCTCGCCACTCCCGGACGAGATATGGACCATTGGCAAGGAGAGGTGAACCGGGCGATTGGCTTGTCACTGGCGCCACGCACGCGTAAGGCGTATCACCATGCATTCAATTCTTTCAGAGCCTTCTGTATCCAATCCCGGCTGCCAGAAACCTGGCCGATCCCAGTGACCCATGTACTTCAGTTCATGGTTTACCTGCATGCCCAGGGCCTTGCACCTCGCAGCATAGCATCTCCGTGTGAGACATGTTTTGGAGGGGTGGGGGCGGGAGCGTGGGCGTTGCCTGGACGACCGCCACCCGATTTCCCCAGGGGTTCTTACCCAACTGGCCCGGGGCTGGCCTGGCCTCTGTTTTGATAGCTATGAGGCAGCCCTATTTCATGCAGCCACAACGGTGGCATTTTTTGGAGCGCTCCACATCAGCGAGCTTGTGATGCTGTCTAAGGCGGATGCAAGTCGTAGGGCACTGGAACTCGAGGATGTCTATGTTGCCAAAGACTGGGCTCAGTTGAGGATACGCTCCTCTAAGACGGATCAGCATGGCGTAGGCAGTGGTGTGAGACTGCTATGGTGTTCTTTGGCAGACATCTGTCCGGTTGGTGCCCTACATGAGTTTATTGCACTGCGTGGCATGCACCATGGCCCGTTTTTCTGTCACCAAGATGGGTCTCCCCTTACTAAGTTTCAGTTTTGGAAGGTGACAGGCAAAGCGCTCGCCAGTGTAGGCCTCCCGGGGGGCCGTTACGGCACCCATTCGTTCAGAATAGGGGCGGCCTCCACTGCTGCTGCTTTTGGGTACTCCGGGGCTGAAATACGCCGCATGGGGAGGTGGGGTTCGCGGTGTTTTCAATTTTATGTCCGCCCTCTCCCACAGTGAGTACCAGCCTGGTCACCACATCTTTTCTCTCCCTCGTTTTTCCCTTGACAGACCCTGGGTGTCGTATTACACCGGTGACAGTGTGGCTGGTGGGCCATAGCTACGTGCACAGGGCAGCGCGTTACGCTGCGGCGACAGAGTGGGGACCCCGACTGGGACTGGGTGCATACGCAAGTCTCACATGGTATGGTAAGCCTGGGATGTTATGGCGGGAGCTGTTGCCATTCCTTTTTTCAGGTCGGAATGCTGACCCGCCTGACATTCTCATCATACACCTTGGGGGCAATGATTTGGGCCAGGTCACCGGCTTATCGCTAAAGCATGCGATTTGCGGCGACCTCGCCTACTTGCATTACGTGTGGCCCGCCACCACCATTGTTTGGTCGGATGTGGTGCCGCGGCACACGTATAGGGGAGGGTTCGACCTCCCGGCCCTTGACCGGGCTAGACGCATGGTGAACAGGGCTGTGGCCCGGTTCATTGTCAGCAGGGGTTGGGGGAGGGTCAGCCCTCACCCCGCCATTAGTCTGCGAAATTATGACCTTTATGCAGGGGATGGGGTCCATCTGTCGCGAGGAGGTATGGACCTCCTGTTGGGTGATTGGCGAGCAGGCCTGTTGACCGAGCTGACGGTCTGGGGGGGGCGTCGAGCCTTCTTTGAAGCCCCTCCGTGTGGCGGGTAGCACTGGTAAGGTAAACATTATGACCCACAGGTATCCGGCAAGTTCGCAATTGACTGGACAACACTAGACAGGCATAAGTTGGTTAAACGTTGTCCGGTCAACGACGAACTAGGCGACGGGGTGATGGCTATAGCTAGACAGCATGCATCACCCCGTGATTTTACGGATACGCGTCAGAGGGTGGGGTCATTAGTTAGATATTGACTACGGTCAACAATTTGTTTGTTGTCAACAAACAAATTGATACAAATAGATACATTGTAGCAATTGCCGTTGGCAATTTTGGGTGGTACCTTACCAGTGTTACTTCGGCCTGCTTGCCTTAAGAATTATGATTGGTCAATTACCAATAGAAATTTATAATTCGGACTAGGGCATGAATCAATAAATGTGGCCCAATGCCGTTATCCACTTTTATCAGTGTCTGAGTCCTTTATTGGGGGGTGCGCCTGCAACTATGACTGTGTGGTAAATTATCACAGGGAAGCTTCCTGCCATGCTTGTTCAATAACCTCACTCTGTGAACTGAAATTGCTTGCTCCAAGAGGGGAAAATAAAAGTCTTCTAATCTATGCATTTCCATTCCCTGAAATATATACATGCTTAAAAGTTAAGTGGTGCCCGTTCCAACAACTAGGCTGATGATGGGAGGAAGGAGAGAAATGGTGGGGCGATTTGTCAGATTAAGAGTTAACCCAAGGGCAAAGCTTCACCCAGTGTGAAGGGCATCAAAAGAGCATTGAAAAGAAGGGCATTGAAAAGAACATAGACATGAAAAGAGCATGGTAGCAATTAAAACATGCAAGAGACCTTGAAGGATCCCTGAGTGAGGGAGGTGGAATCCAGTGTTGCTCTGTCTGTGATGACAAGTCCTTAGGGAAGAGATGTGGGATTCCGAGATATCTGGACCAGGAAAAGGGAAGGCTAACATTGTTAAGACTGATCATGTTCTGTGTTGAAAGTCATAGGTAAAGGTCAACCTTGCTCAAATGTCAGTCATATCTGACTCTAGGGCACAGTGCTCATTTCCATTTACAGCCAAAGTGCCAGCGCTGTCTGCGTCTGCAGACATTTCCATGGCCATGTGGCAGGCATGACTAGATACTGGAGCACACGGAACACTGTTACCTTCCCACCAAAGAGTTGCCTATTTATCTACTTGCAATTTCTTGCTTTCAAACTGCTAGGTTGGCAGTAGCTAGGACAGAGACAGGAGCTCACTCCGTCGTGCAACACTCGGGTCTGGAATTGCTGACTTGCTGAGCTTCCAGTCATCAAGTTCAGCATCTTAGCCACTAAGCCAAGCCCTTAACCAACTAAGCTACCACAGTCCCAAATGTTGGAAGGCATACCCAAGGCCAAGTCACATGGCCTCAAAATTGGTCTGAATTCCACAGCTGCTCTTCTACTTTTCACAAAATGCCCTAAAGAGGTCACTGGTAGACATAGCATAGCAGGCAATATTATCTGCCAAAGCAGGAGGGGAATTATATACATCAGTGGTATAGTGGCTTGTCTAATGTGCTGAAAAGAAGCACATTGTTTTTGCTCTTTCTCATGTTTGCTGTTAATGGTAAAATGCTGAAATTGTATCTTTTACAAACAAAAATTCGCATAGTCATAGCAATGGTATTCCCAGTGGTAATGTATGGTTGTGACAGCTGGACCATTAGGAAAGCTGAGTGCAGAAGAATAGATGCCTTTGAGATGTGGTGTTGGAGGAGAGTTTTGAGATTACCCTGGACAGCCAGGACAACAAATAGGTAGATTTTAGAAGAAATCAACCCTGACTGCTCCTTAGTAAAGTACTTTGGACATCAAATGCATTTTTCCTGATTGCCTCAGAGGGCAAAGGCAGCCCAGAACCAGCTGGCCTCCAAGACCAGGCCTCCCGGCTGCCCTGGGGCAGGAAAAATAATAATGCTTGGACCGAGTTGTGGCCAATGACTTTGTGATAACTCAGTGTTTGGTATTGTGCTATAAATTCTGACTAAATATCTCCGTGGTTCAACCAACCTTCCATAACCATAACCTGGTCCCATCACCTGGCTGAGCATTAGCTATGGTAGTTAGATTGAGAAGAGAGACAGTCCAAAACATATGGAGGACATCAGGTTAAAGAAGACTCAACTGTTTTTAAAAAAAGCAACACAGGGAACTATGATATGCTGGAAAGGAGGTCTGTTTCTATTTAGTTTCATGGTTTCCATGACTTCATCTGGAACTTAGCCTCTGAAGCACTGTGCATGTGATAAAGATGATATCATGGCACTGTATCATAAATATGTTTCACCCCTAAGGTCTATTAAGAATGGCACCAGCAACATATGTTTCATAAAGTTCACATCCTTCTCTTATAACTGTTATCTGCAAAGACGGCCTCGTGTAGCAAGTGCCTTGAGTAAAGGAGAATAATGAACTGTCAAAAAGGGAAGATTAGAAACACTTCACTTCAACAATACTCTTGTCAAACACGCAAACCAATCCATGTCAGTTTTCCTCAGGGATTTATTTCATATGGAGCCCAACAGGGTTGTAACAACCATTCAAATAGTTTGGACCATCTAAGCCACTAGAATGATGTTTTCCAGGTTTCTAGATATCTCTATATTTAAAGGACATTTTACACTTTCTCCTCCTGAATAGCTTTTTCCTCCCCTCTGCATATTAAAATATCATATTTTTATTTCCTTCCATGGCTAAAGAGGCTGGAAAAATGCATAACAAGGAGAGATGTGACAGATTTTTAATGCCTACTAAATTGCATTCTATTATAAGTAACAACAAGAAATAAAACAATATTATTTACTGGCGTGAGTGGGTGTGACAGAAAAAGACCGAGAGAATCTGTATAGCATTTTCATTTCAGTTCCTGACTGTATTACTTGCTTTCTAGCTATACAACCGATATATTATTCATTGCAAGACAAAATGGTTCAATTATTTTTCATCCTTGATTACAGCTAAGGAGTCTGAGCACCCATAGTCTGCTTAAGTGTGTATGATCAAGAGCTCTCCTTATGAGCAAATGCACCCTTGTCAGGTTTATAAAATAAGTATTACTTAGTCTGCATGTTACGACAGATTGGCATAGACTAAATTTTCTTACATGATAGAAAAGAAAAAGTATGTGAATATCTTAGGGCAGTGATGGCGAACCTTTTAGAGGCCGAGTGCCCAAACCAAGGGGTGGGATGAATGTGCTGGGGGAGGGAGGAAGTGCTCCCATTGGGCTGCTGAACAGATGGGTGGGGCAAACTCTATGCTAGGGGAGGGGGAAGCACTCCCATTAGGCTGCTGGGCAGAGGAGCATGGCAAATGTTGTGCTGGTGGGAGGGAGGAAGTGCTCCCATTGGGCTGCTGGGCAGAGGGGTGGGACAAATTGTATGCTTGGGTGATGGTGCACATACCAACAGAGAGAGCTGGGAGTGCCGTGTTTGGCATGCATGCCATAGGTTTGCCACCACTGTCTTAGGGGCTGGAAATTCTGTTGCATAGAATCTCATCCTTTGGGTGGGTGGGGAGATCATTACCAGCTAAACCAAGACTGAGAACTGTTACTTTCTTGAACTGCAAGTCCCAGAAGCCTCTCCCCCAGTCAGTTTACTGGGAGATTCAGGAGCTGCACTCCAAATATCATATAATGCTTCCAAACAGTGGGCCAAATTATTTTTGGCTTGATGGTGATATCACTGCTCCTATCCCCCCACCCGAAAAAATATGCAGATTTACCAGGCTGGTTCTGGTCCTCCCCTTGATTTGTTTCAACAGAGTGGTGGCAGGCTGAATAATTCAAGGATTTTCAATGTTTACAAGGTTTTTGACAACAGATGGTGAAAAGCATTTCAATTACGAGCAGCTTATCAGTCAGAGATAAATTCAGGTGAACAACAGGGCCATACTAATTGCATCACAATGAGCTTCTACAATTATTCCAAGACTTAAATTCGTCATAAATTCTAAGGTCAGCCGCTAATGCACCTTGTGACTGCAACTGCCTTCTCAGATCATCCTTTCAATTACTTTAAATGTGTAATCTAATTAAATTGTCATTTGCTGTCTGTTACTTACAGTATGTTTTTGCAACTAGAGCTTGTGTTTGGGACAAGTTAGACAATTCCCCTCTCCAGAATTGTCTCAAAATAGATTAACTCATTGGACTGTTCTGGGTATTAGCTTTCTACATTATGCTATGTTATGTTTCCCTGAAACTAGCATACAACATGTTATCCAACCTAATGGCTTTCATATCCACTTGTGGGTTTGATAGGTGACAAATGCTGATCAATAGAAACTGTAAATTCTGCACCGCTAACTTTGTCTTGGCCTTCTAGGATGGTCTCAGGTGATGAAGTATTAACTGAAGTTTCCATTTCAATTATATGAATAGATTTTTAAAATTGATATAGCTCTCAGAATCCACAAATCAACATGACCACTAACTTTATCTGCTGGTGATTCTTCAAGTAGTCTAGAAAATAAAACCTCCAGTCCCTAACTATGAGCTGCTATTGTGCTATAGTTGTGTGCTACAGTTGGTCATAGGCTCTATTTTACAGAGAACAGTCCTCTATTTAATGGAACCTTCTATTGGAAGGGATGTCCAGTCCAAAGATAAAGAGCCATTAAGGTGGCACTCAGAAATTGTCTGTTCATAGTGAATATCTGGATGACAGATGCACCAGGTAATCAGGTTGCATGCTGACTGTCTCCCCAGACAATGGTCAAAATCTTGTTGCATAGTATAATCAAATATATATACTAAAGCAGGACCATTGAATCAATGGCCATTTAATGAGTCAACTACTCTTTAAGTGCCATTGGTTCAAAAGGACCTATTCTAACTGTAATTAATCTTAGCACAGTAAGCCACAATTAGAGTAGCTCCATTTGAATCTAAGGAACTTACAGATGAGTTGACTCACCAAATCCTCATTGAGTTGGTGGGTCTTTTAGTGTAAGGGACCAAAGACAATGAAACAGCCGAAGGGTTGGCTTAACACAGGTTTATTGCATGATGATCCGGAGGAACATGTGGTAATGGCGGCTGGGTAGCTCAATATATACAGCTGGCTATACATTTGAATGTGGCTCGTTGGCAGGCTATTGGTTGCTGCCCGCGTGACGTCGTGGGAGGTCACGCCCGTCTTGACCAGGTGAGGAGGTCGCGGGGAATCTTCCCGCGCTGCTGATCCAGGTGGCTTTGATCCATTAGAGCTGGACGCTCGCTACTGCCCTCTGGTGGTCACTAGCTCGCGTCCCCTTATTAAGCATACATTGATACAGGTGATGGTTATAATGTTGCACACAGAAAGGTTACATTGATAACACATGGTACAGGTACATTGTTAAAGGCACTGCTTTACAGAACACAACATTCCTCCCCCCTAGGATGAGACGAAGTCTCTCAGCCAAGATGGCTTGTTGCGTGTGCATGTGGGCCGTGAAGAAGGCTGCCCCCCCGGGGGCGTTATTGCTTCTTTGTTCCCCGGTCCCTTGTCCTGAAATGGGAGAGGGAGACTCGTTAGTAGCTTGCCGCTGTCTGGCGGTCTTAGGGGAAGGGGAAAAATCCATTGTGGGCAGACCGGGGGGCGTCGGGACTAACGGAAAACCCCTCTTCTCGCTTGGATGGGTGGGGGACCACTCCGAAAACCCCCCCGGGTCTGAAAATCAAAATCTAAGTTGGTCGGGGTACCCGCATTTGTGGGGACTTTCCGCGAGATATGTATGGGGTCGGGTTCCTCTCCCTCGGAAAGATCCCCCAGGGTATCTACGAGGATATCCTCCTCCCCCCTTGGTGGGGGCCCACGGTCCCCTTCTCCTCCCCCTTGGGCTAAACGGGTGGGGGAGAACCCTAACGCTGACTTGTTTCCTGCGTGAACCGCGTCCTGCTCGTCGGGGACCCTGCGTCGGAGCTGGTCTGCGTGCCGCCTCCATAGGAGCCCTGTGCTGGTTTCCACGCGGTACGACACGGGGCCGGTTTGTTCCACGACTACGCCGGGCACCCAGGCTGGGCCTGTGCTGGCGTAATTCCTGCAATGCACGGGGGCGCCTATGCTGAAACTCTTTGTAACTTCCAGCCCGATGTTCCTTCCTTTGTCCTCTACCCTCGTGGGGTCTAGCCTAGTAAGGATGGTGGTCAGCTTCCTGCGCATTAAGAGCTCTGCGGGGGAGTATCCTGACGCCAACGGGGTCACCCTGTACCCTAGCAGAAACTGACACACTTGTAGGTTCAAATCCCCTGGGCCCATGCGCCGCAACGCGTCCTTCGTGGTGCGGACGAGGCGCTCTACTTGGCCGTTGGTGGCCGGGTGAAACGGGGCGGAGGTAATATGCCGAACGGCGTTAATCTCCATGAATGCCTTAAACTCGGAGGACGTAAAACAACTAGCGTTGTCGCTAATTAACGTGTCGGGTATGCCGAACGTGGCAAAGAGCCTCCGCAAGTGCCTAATGGTCTGGGCCGAGGAAGTGCTCGTGACTGGGATAACCTCCAACCATTTGGAGAAAGCGTCCACAACGAGGAGGAATAGGGTGCCTCTGAACGGGCCCGCGAAGTCAACGTGCACCCGGGACCACGGCCCCTTAGCCGCGTCCCATTCCCTGTGGGGAAGGCGGGCCTCCTCCGGTCTGGAGCATTGGCAACTTTCGCAAGTGCCGACCATGTGCTCGATGTCGGCGTCTAGCTGGGGCCACCAGAAGTAACTCCGGGCCAGCGCCTTGGATCGCACGATGCCGGGGTGGCTGACGTGCAGCAGTTTGAGCACCCGCGGCCGAAGGGAAGTGGGAATCACCACCCGCTGCCCCCACAAGAGACATCCCCTCTCTAGGGACAGTTCTAGCTTTTTTCTGAAAAATGGAGCGAACTCCTCCGCTGGGGAGGATGCGGGCCACCCTTTCTGTAGCCAGGAGCTTACTGTCGCTAACGTTTTGTCTTTCTCTGTCGCTTTGGCGATGTCGGCGGGCACTACCGGGGGCGAATCCAGCACCTCTATCATGAGAACCTGATGGTCCCGCTCCCCCATGCTCACCTGGCTGGGCGTTAGGGGAAGGGGAGACCTAGACAGGGCGTCCGCGTGGCTGATCTCTTTCCCGGGCCGGTATACCAACGCGTGCTGATACGCGTTGAGAAAAATGGCCCACCTGAGCATCCTTGGGGACAGGATTTGAGGGGTGGGCTTATCCGCAGTAAAAATGCCTAGCAGGGGCTTGTGGTCCGTCACGATGGTGAAGGGGCGGCCATACAGAAAATTGTGAAATTTTTTCGTCCCCGAGACTATCGCTAATGCCTCCCTGTCCATCTGTGCGTAGTTTCTCTCTGTTTGGGACAGGGACCTGGAGTAAAATGCTATCGGGGCCTCCCTTCCGTTCGCCAGCACGTGGCACAGCACTGCCCCCACCCCCACTGGAGATGCATCACAGATCAGAACTACTGGGCGTTTGGGGTTGAAGTGGGTCAGTATGGCGTCGGACGCCAGGAGGCTTTTCAGCTCACTAAATGCCCTTTCCTGGTCATCGCCCCACTTCCATGCCTGGTCTTTCTTAAGCAGCCTGTGTAGCGGTTCGGCCACCGCTGCCTTCCGGGGGAGGAAGGAGTGGTAAAAGTTGAGCAGCCCTAGGAACGACTGCAACTCGGGCTTGGAGGTGGGGCGGGGGGCTTTCTTGATGGCTGCCACCTTAGACTTGGATGGTTTTATCCCCTCAGGCGTCACACAAAACCCCAGGAATTCAACCTCGGTTGCGAAGAAGACGCATTTGTCCTTGCGCAACCTCAGCCCCGCCTTTTTGAATATGGTCAGGACCTTCCCCAACCTCTTGGCCAATTCCGCCCGACTCCCCCCTGTTATTAACACGTCATCAAAATAAGGCAACACACCCTCCAGACCCTTCAGGAGGCGTTCCACGAGTGACTGGAAAATTCCTGGCGCCGAGTTCACGCCGAATTGGAGGCGCGTCATCTGGAACGCCCCCTTGTGGGTGATTATGGTCTGCGCAGCAGCCGCAGCGGGAGACACCGTGAGCTGCTGGTAGGCCTGTGCTAAGTCGAGCTTAGCGAAACACTTTCCCCCGTGTAACCTGGCCAGCAGATGGCTGACTACCGGCACCGGATATGCATTCGGGCGGATCGCCTTGTTGATGGTGCACTTGTAGTCGGCGCATATGCGAACCTCCCCATTGGATTTAAGAGCGGTTACAATTGGAGTTTCCCACTCCGCAGAATCTACAGGCACAAGAATCCCCTGACCCACCAATTTGTCCAGTTCCGCCTCTATCTTGTCCTTGAGTGCGAACGGCACCCGGCGTGGTTTTAGGCGAACAGGGCGGACCTCCGGGTCCAGGTCGAAAGTCACTGGGGGCCCCTTGAATTTCCCCAGTCCCATTTTGAAGACTTCGGGGTGCGCCTCGCACACCTCCTGAATTGGGTCAGTCCCAACAGCGTGCATCCCCACGGCATGCACCCCCCCCCAATGAACAAACCCAGGGGCTGGAACCATTGAGTCCCGAGGAGGCTGCAATTTCCTCCCTTGAGCACGACCAGGGGAAGGGATGCGGCGTGCTCCTTGAACTTGACCTGAAATTCTCCAACCCCCAACACTGGAATACTGTTCCCTTGCACGTCCCGTAGTGTGGCCCTCAACGCTTTGAGCTTGGGCCGCTTTTGGGGGGCAATTCCACAAAACTCCCTCTGGGAAATGATTGAATATGAGGACCCCGAGTCAATTTCCATCCTAATGGGCACCCCTTGGACTTGTACCTCAACAAAGTAGCGGGGGTGTCTCGTAGACACGCTGAACACCGAGGCGTCGTCCTCGCTGCCGTCGGCGATGCGGCACACGCCGTCCTGCTTCCGCGTGGCCTGGGCGCCGTCTTTTGGTTTCGCTGGGCGGTCTCGTCCCGCGGAACGGTCTGGGGAGCTCCTCCGGGACTCGCGCTTCTTCCTGCACACCTTGGCGATGTGCCCGCGGCGGCCGCAGTTGTGGCACTCGGCCTTCCGGGAGGGGCATTTCACGCGGTCGTGGGCCGCGCCACAGCCGTCGCATCGTCGGCCCTCCTTCCGGACCTTCTGTACGTCCTCGTCGTCGCTGCTCTCTGTGGACGACCTCGAAGTTCGCCTCCAAAACGCACTCCGAGCGGGAAACATCGCCGTGGCGGGCCGGACGTGCTCACGCAGCAACTGCATGAGTTCCTTGGCCTTGAATTCGCTCACCCTCCTCGGTGCAATCAGGTCCACCAAGGTCCTTTTTGTTTCTTGTCCGAGCATTCTGGTGAAGATGGCTCTTTTCTTCGCCTCTTCCGTAACTTCGGACTCGATCAGTGTGGCCTGGAAGTCCATTTCGAAGATCTCCCAGTCGCCCGGTTTCCTGATTTCGAAACCGGCGCATGTCTTGGTCCCGTGGGCTGCCATCCCACCTTCGTCGCCAATTTAGTGTAAGGGACCAAAGACAATGAAACAGCCGAAGGGTTGGCTTAACACAGGTTTATTGCATGATGATCCGGAGGAACATGTGGTAATGGCGGCTGGGTAGCTCAATATATACAGCTAGCTATACATTTGAATGTGGCTCGTTGGCAGGCTATTGGTTGATGCCCGCATGATGTCGTGGGAGGTCACGCCCTTCTTGACCAGGTGAGGAGGTCGCGGGGAATCTTCCCGCGCTGCTGATCCAGGTGGCTTTGATCCATTAGAGCTGGACGCTCGCTACTGCCCTCTGGTGGTCACTAGCTCGCGTCCCCTTATTAAGCATACATTGATACAGGTGATGGTTATAATGTTGCACACAGAAAGGTTACATTGATAACACATGGTACAGGTACATTGTTAAAGGCACTGCTTTACAGAACACAACAGGTCTATTCTAGTGCAATTGATTATGTTAAGCAACACTATTTTAGCCAATGGCTGAAATCTAGTACATACCTGTCAAGCGCGGCTCTGGACAATATGGGACCTGCGCAGAAGGGATGCACCACTGCCAAATTACAGAATGGCGGCAGCTCCGGGCGGGAAATGAAGAAACGCGGCGTAAAATTACGGGAAATCCTGGCCAATACAGGATACTTGACAGGTATGATCTAGTAGCAAATCACAAACAGAGCAGACACACCGAATCAATGAAAATTTCATAGGTTTTTATTCACCAAAACCTCAATGACTCAACAGGCTGACTTTAGTTGCAGCTTACTACTGGATTTCACCCATCATGGAGATAGAAATTGATTTTCATTTTTTTCCTCATCAGTGGGAGATTTAAGTGAATAAAATATAAAAGATCAAGGTAGTATTTTAACAGGTATTTAATTATATCTGTCATTCTGCTTGATTACTCTTTACCTCTGTATCTGGTATATATAATATATACGTGTCGGGACTATTCTATTCTATGTTGTGATACTATGGTAAATTTATTTTGTACTGATCTGTAATTTTTGTAATTAGTAATTTGCAATTGTATGCTATTGTATTTTGTGTGTTGTTTATATTGTTATATTGTATTTCATTTGTTATACTGTATTTTATTTACTTGTTGTAAGCCGCCTTGAGTTGGCCCAGGGCCGAGTAGGGCGGGATATAAATCGAATAAATGAATGAATGAATGAATATAAGCCATGCCTGGAAATTTCACTCCTATATCTGAAGAAGTGGACTTGATCCATGAAAGCTCACAGTTAGTCTTTAAAGTATAAAAGGCAGGACACATGCATGCATTGCTCTTGTGGGTTTTGCATGAGGCAAAGAGTGTTTAGGAGCACGTTTTTGGATTTTTATTTTATTTTTTCGTCAGAATGTACAGTGATACCTCATACAACATCCAAACTTGGTTCCACAAGTTTGGACTTTATACGGATTTGGACTTTGTATTAGGCATGCAAAATCCTAGCCGTGATGCCTCATACAACGTCCAAATCCTTGCCGTGATGCCTCGTACAACGTTGTTTCCATAGAGATACAGTGTACTGTAACAGCACAGACTTCAGGGCAAAGTCAAGGAAACAGACAGGAAACTGACAGAACTTTAAGAAATCACTGTCTAAAGGCTAAAAACATTACAAAAACTTGTCAAACAACCGTGGTTGTCCAAGAACCTGAACAATGCTGCAAAAATCCCAGGAATGCTTCTAAAAATTCTGACGTAAAAATTAAAAAAAATCCAAACTCGTGCTCAAAACCACTCCTAAACACTCTTCGCCTCATGCAAAACCCACAAGAGCAATGCACGCATGTGTCCTGCCTTTTATACTGCCCAGGCACAATGCAACCTGGGAAAACCCCAATGCCTCATACAAAGTTGTACGACTTTGTATGAGGCAACTTTTTTCAAGGAATTAGGCGATGTTGTATGAACCCGATGTTGTATGAAGCGGACTTTGAATAAGGTATTACTGTACCCTTCTGTCAATCATTCCTGCACTCATCCCACACACACACAGTTCTACCATGGATCCATCCATATAACCAGCACACCAGTATTATAAGCATATGCACATAAACCACACACACCAATATTATGCAAATACACAATCCCTGAATATACTGGAATTGCCACAATGTATCTATCCTATTTCCTAAGTAGCATTCATTCATACAATCTTCCTCTTCAATTTAATTGTTCTTGCTATTCTTCACCATCTGTTGAATTCCTGCCCAGTGTCACATGTATTTCCATCCTTTACATTTGCAGTGCATTCTCTCCTTTTTACTTTACTTTGAGGTCACATATCTGTTTTCTCAAGCATACAGGGGCCTAGATTTTAAGGCCACAAGTTCAAGCAAATATTGCTAGGAAGATCCTACCTTTGAGAGGCAGAGAGAGAAGTTTAATACCAGAGATCAGGATGGTAACTACACTTTCTATTTTCCTCTCCAAGGATACAAAGTGCTGAAAGTAGATCTTGTGCTACCAGCTTAAAAACAACAACAATTTACTTGAATTACCAGATATCTGGCACTGACACAAACAGCATAACACATGCTAAATATTTATCATTAATATCAAGTCATAAGAATCAATGTGATGGTTCTGTGTATATGATAATAGTTGCTTTAGGGGAAAGCCATTCACAATGAACAATATCTTTGAATTTTTCCTCTCTTCTCACAAATAATATAGATTTGTTCTTCTACAGTTTCTTTCTTGAATGTATTGTATAATATGGAGATCTTTTACATGAAGACTGTGTATAAGTAGCTTGATTCTTCTGCGTAAAGTATTTTTACAGAGATTGGGCCTGTTTTTACCAGTGTCTCTGATCTGTATAAACCTTGCAGCACCCACAGGCATATCTCCTTCTGAAGACATGAAAGGTTATAGTATAAATATAGGGTATGCCATCTGCATGCCTCAGAGAAGCAATGTTCTCATGCATTCTCTTACTCCACAGACTTGCCTATTATGATTATTTGGATTTGACTGATAAGAGTTCAGCAGCAAAACACCACAACTGTGAGTAGTGATGAGAATAACAAACCCGGATAGCAGTAATTTAGGCAAAAAAAGAAACCTATCTATTCTGTTAGGAAATATGCAGGGAAAGTGTTTAATTTGCCATGAGCATTCAATGGCTAATGAGCCACTCCATGCTGGCAGTAACAAGGGTGGCTGGAAGAGCAAAATGTCATTTGGGTGCAAGGATCTCACCAAACAGTATTTTGCTCCTGTCCCATACCACACCAGCCCCAAATCAGTCAATGTAGACAGGCCCTCAGTCTTTTTCTAATTTGTTGGCAGCAATCTCTATTTGGACTGATGATTTAAAAAGAATATACAAAATCTTTCAACATTTTAATTTCTTCATTGTCAACATTAAAATTGTGACATTCTTCTGCAGTCATGGATTTTGTCTTCTTAACTTTTAGCCGCAGTCCAGCTTTGGCACTTGCTTTTTTCACTTTTGCCAAAAGTTATTTCAAATCATTATGCTAGTTTTCTTCTTCTTTCATGTCCCGATCAAACCCTGGACTGCAAAAATGAAGCCACTTTCTTGGCTTTGTTTTTGACCAAACATAAGTCCTCACTGGTGCATTTTTCTGGCAGTAATTAGCAGACCAGTAAATGAGTCAGATTCTGTATCTCCCCACATTCATGCTGCTACTTCTCTCCTTAGTTTAGGTGGAGCGATGCCAACAAGAGGATGTTTATTTGTCACCTATAGTCATCAAAATTGACTGGACAAAATGTGTTGTGCTTACAAAGTGATAACCATTAATTTAACTAAGGAAACTTAAATGGGTTTAAATAACTTCAGAAAGATGATAATGAAAAAATGCCAATATAATTACAAGCTACAGTATTGTAAAGCATCAAAACAACACTCAGAATTACAATAGAACTGTCTATATCAGCAACCAATAATATTAATTGCAAAATAGGAATCAAGTACTGTACTATAATTTTAACATGAGCCTCCTTTGGTTGTGTGTGAGGTCACCGAGGCCCTCAGATCTGTTTGTTTTAGTTGCCTATTTGTAGAATGAAGTTCATGTTAGTGTAATGGGGCCTATTAGATCTGAGAATTAATCAAAATGTTACACACTTTGAACTTTACAATTGCAAGGAATTCTTTTCACTCACATTTGGTACAGAATTAAAGGTTAGTTTTGATACTTTATAACAGGGGTTCCCAACCTTTTCAAGCCAGTGGCCGGGTCACACTCTCCCAGTCAACTTTGAGGGCCAGACGGCCCTGCCTGCACAATGGGGGTGACCATTTTGTCCCAACAGCTTCAAAGGGGTGGCCATTTTGTTTCTCAAATGCCCTTGGAGGGGTGAGGGGCCACATGAAAATGGCGCCACAGGCCACATCCGGCCCATGGGCCTTAGGTTGGGAACCCCTGCTTTATGATAATGAAAAAAGTCTCACTGGCTATAGGTGCCTATCTCTGACAGTCAGAGTAACACACTGTTAGATTGGGATGTGTAACTGTTTCTAGATCCCACTTTGAGACAGTCTTAGGGTGTGTCTATGTTGTTTAAAAAACCGCATCTGCATCAGCTCCCAATTGATTTAAAGATCAGGGTTTAAACCACAGGCTCGAGGGGGATCACTTATTTTACGCCAATACTTGTATACAGTGGTGGGCTCAAAAGATTTTACTACCACACTGTGGGTGTGGTATGGTGGGCGTGGCCAAGGGGAAAACCCTGTGTCGCACCCGAATTAGGACTACTTTGTTTCAAAACCTGGATGGGCAGGGCCAACCAGAATTTCTGCTACCAGTTCTGGTGAACTGGTGTGAACCTGCTGATGCCCACCACTGCTTGTATAAGTGTAAAATAAATCAATGTGGACTTCTTCTTTTTCCGTGTTCCTTTCGCTGGACCTAGTTTGAGAAAGATTAGCCAGCCACACAATGTTGCCATTGCTCGGGATACGCCCAATTGAGGTGCAAAACTACCACAGTCTTCAAGGAGGCTCTTTTTGTGTAGCCCATCAAGCAGTGAACCAGCTTGTCTCATTGTTTATCTGAGGTTTCCCAGATAAACATGCATCAGCAGCTGAGAAGGGCTGCAGCTGATATGCAATCTCTCCACTGCTGCTGCAAATCACCACCCCAGATCAGTTGGAGCTCCTCTCTGCTGCAGCCATGGAACAGTTTTTAAAATATGTATTCAAAATAACATTACCATATGCCACTTTGAATAAATATTTTAATGATCCCAGACATCAGAGATGGGCTCTGGCTGATCAGATGGGGCTGATTGGTGGCTTTGATGGCAGCAGGGATGGGACCCAGCTGATTCACAGTATTTCTACTGCCACAGCAGTTCCCCAATGTCGATCCTCACTGATCAGTTGATTGGTGGTAGGGAGACACCGTGGATTAGCTGATTGGTGGCTGGGATCTGTGGCAGCTGCAGATCAGCTGGGGCATGTCTACCCTGATCAGCTGGAGCCCATCATCACTGTCATGGCAATTGCAGCCACCGATCAGCAGAGACAGGTTCCAGCCAATTGGGGGATATGGGTATGATGCACACACCAACTCAAACATCATGTGTCCAGAAATCAGGCTTTAAAAACCTCCAATTTCATCATGGTGTTGGGACAGTATAGATCATGGGTCCTCAAATTTTTTAAGCTGGGGGCCAGTTCATGGTCAGACTATTGGTCCTGCTGCCGCTGCCTGTGGTGGTGGGAACGGGGTCGCCAGTGCCAGCGACAAGGGCGGGGGGGGGCAGGATATCCATTGCAGTGGTAGTGGCGGCTGCAGCACTAGCTACCATGATGGGGATGGTGGGATCTCCCCACCGCTGCGGGTCACTTCTTCGAGGCCTTTTGAAACCATAGGGAAATAAAATATTGTGGAGGGAGGCAGTTTCTTTTGTTTGGAGCTTCCCCCTACCGCTTCCCTGCTTACCAGCCTTGAGGAGCTGCATGGCGTGGGTGAAGGAGGGGTCCAGGCCTTCCTTCTTGGCCATGAGCTCAGGCAAGTACTTGTTCTTGAGCGGCTCAGCCTTGGTGGAGACCAAACCAGCTGCTGACCCTCCTCCTCTGTTGCCGCTGATGAGCAAGGTGGGGGATCCACTGGAAGCTGGCAGGGCCAAGCTGGTGGCCAAGAGGGGTGGCAGTGGCGGCAGCTGGGCCCTATGGATCATGGGGGCCCCACTACCCCCGCTGCCAAGAGAGGCCTCTGCGGGGAGGCTCCAGTGGCCTGAAGTGACTGGAGGTGGGCAAGGATGCCACTGCCAGTGGACAAGGCGAGGCCGGGCCCCCTGCCCAAGCAGGCAGCAATGGAGAGGTCTTCACTCCGCCACTTCTGCTGCTGCCGCCACTACACATGCCTGCCTTGCTCACCCAGGGACAAGGGAGGGAGGGGACAAGGATTGAGGCATTGTTGTGTATTGAGATAATTGTTAGTATTTATTTAATTGGATTTATATCCCGCCCTCTTGCCCTAGGGCAACTCAAGGCTGCACAATTACACCTAAAAACTGTAAAATCCCCTGTAAAAACTTCCATAAAAACAAACCATGACCCTCTCAAAGTTAAAAGACCCTCCCTTCCCACCCAACAATAAAAAGGGGCCACTGCTTCTAGCAGAGCCAGGGGGGGGAGTCATCGCCCCATCGGCCTCCCATACTTGCCCCACCAACCAAGTTTTCATCCCTTTCCTAAAGGGCAGCAATTCAGTATTATTATTATTATTACTTATTATTGCATCTTAAAATGGCGATTCGCACCATTCTAGTTAAAGGTAATTTTGGTGCGCCTTTCCCGGTTCAAGGCGTGCTCTTATGCAAATGTGTTATACTCGATTGGGTACTATTTAGGATCCTAGTAGGGATTCGTCATTGCTTGAATATAGCACTACTGATTGGTTAATTAAGGTTGTCCACAAAGGTTGCTACCTTGTAGCATTGGGTAACGGCCGCTCAGACGCTATATAGGCACTGGTTGCAAATAGGGCGTTGGCTCTTGGTTTACACGCTCGCACGGCACACACATGTGTGGATTACCTCCAGTAGGCGCAGGTGCAGAACTAATCCCGGGTAGCAGAATAGCGGTACGAGCACAACCAACTCGTGTCTAAACTCTTGTCTATTTAAGCTGTAGTACTGTTCCAAGAGTAGTGAATAAACCATTGCATTTGTTGTTTGAATCACCACTCGTTGGACTCTTCATTTAAAGCTTAAGACACAACAGGCAGGGAGGGTGGGGACCGGATTATTTGATTCCGCAGGCTGGATCTGGCCCTTGGGCCATGTTCTGTCAGTCTCTCTTTCTCTCCCTTCCTCCCTGCAGTCTGACCTACTCCATCCTGTTTCTGTGGGGGTCTGGTGGAGAACACAAGCATGCACGCTGCCTCAAGTGCAATAATAATAATAATTTCGTGTCAGAGATTACTCTGGGTTGAAATGATTTTTGCTGGAGAAACTCTGCTCAGGGGCACCTGAATGAGACTCATTTCAAGTCCTCAAGTGCAGCTCTCGGATATCAAAACCCGACCTTCCCGTCTCCAGCTCAGTGTGTTAACCACTAGCATAGTGGAACAGCAATGGCTCAATTGCTGGCCTATTCTTCTGTTTATTGTGGCTATTGAAGTTCTGATAAGGGATGTGAAAAGTACTCACAAAATTTCTCACTCTGGAACATTTACCTTTACCTTACCATGCCAAGATATCCCTCTATATACCAACTACCTTTCCCAGCTTGTCATGAAAATAAAAGTTTGATCTTGTTTTCTATGCATTTCCCCTCTGTATGCTTGTTCTCTGCATGATACTGCTAAGGTCTGCACAGCTTAATATCCTTTCTAGTGACTCCTGAACAAGAAAAAAGCCATTATATGCAAGAATTGTAAGAATCGTACACAGCTTGACATATCTTCCAGAAAAGAAACTCTATGACATTTCCCCTAAGATTTCTTGCAGGGAAAATCACATGCAAACAAATCTTGCTGTAAGGAGAAAAGAAAGATTTTTTTTTAATTCTGATTTTTCTCAGTTATTAAGATGTTATGAGATTTACTTCCCTAGAGAAAAGCACCTTTAATGTCACAGTTCAGTGGCTACAACATTTAGTGTGGGAGGTGGTTTAAAAAAGTAACTGAAATCCAACTATTTAGTTACTTTTGAGAATTGAGAAAGTAAATAGTATAATTATAAGAATAACCGCTGCTTTGGAGGACTTAGATTAAACATAAGAACATAAGAACATAAGAATGGTAAGTGTAACTAATAATACTTTTTGTAGGAATCGGGGCCGCAGAGGCCCGGAGGTCCCGGAGGAGACTGATCAAGAAACGATACGAGGCAATATGGAGCGTGATCAGATCAGTAGTTTATTGAGGGAAAGCTTCAACATATATAGGAGAAAAAGCGCAACGGTGGCAAAACCGTCATCTGACAGAAATCACATCACCTGTTTACTCGGGTTAATTGGGAATCCTTCTTGGGGAAGTTAATTAACTGGGGCAAACACAGACATGGGACAACACCATTGTTTAGGGATAAGACTGGGGTAAACATGGCATCTGTTTACATCTGGGATAAGACGGGGACTCGGAGATGAGGGATTACTCTAATGGGTAACAGAGTTGGATATCCGCTCTCTCAGCAGATCCGCTGGTCAGGTCAGGGAATTGGGTGAATCAAGCCCTATCATTAATCCACCCCCCTTAGTTTCTCTGCCCGCAGAAACCACCGCCGGGAGCCTTCTCACCTAAGTGGCCTCTGCCAGGGCCGTTCCATGCCCACCGGGCATGGGGAAACCATAACTTTTTAATTGTAATTTTCCTAACTATGGCTTCTTCTTCTGTGTCTAGGACAGATGTGAAACTGCAAAAAAGAAGGCACCTTTTGGTAAATTCATTCTGGAGTTCCTTTCGTCTGACCAAGTGTGAGGAAGATTAGCCGATAACACAAGGTTACCATTAGCAGGGCACACCCGATTGTGGTTCAAAAATACCACAGTCTTCAAGGAGGCTCTTTCTGTGCTTCATTTACCCTATAACATGTATGGCTTTCTTGGGCATAGGTGATAATTTAAGTCAATGTTGGCAAGGAACCTGCTCTTATGCATGGGTTTATTTCTTTTGATATTTTCCCATCCATTATTATTATTAGCGTATTGTTTGCAAATGTCAGATGGCTAGAAGCATGTTTATCTTGCATGAGTGGCCATTAACTGATGAATCATGATCTTCCTCAATACAGCTTCTGACACTCAGATTACTATCACATGACGTTCCAATTAAAACAAATTATAAAAAAGTTAACACAGGAGAATGTAGAGAGTGAAGAAATCGACTGGACAGAATATAAGAAATTTAAAGGAGGTTTATTCTTAACAGATCATCAGAGTAAGATTAAAATTAGAAATAGAACACTGAAAGAATTATACCAGTTTTGGAAAGTTCTAAAAGTTAAACTAGCTCCGAGTGAATCCCCGATTTTAAAACTGACAGATTTGCCAGAATGCCCATTGAATTCAAATAAAGAAATGAAACAAAAATTATTGCAGAACAAACTTTTGTTACCAAAGGAATGGATAGTAAAAAGTAAGGTTCAACAAAAACAGGAGTGATATACTGTATATACAAAATTAGAGCTGAACTGGTATCAAAGATTGCAAGTTGAAACATGGGACAAGAGAATAATGAAGTAAAATTTATTTGGAAAGATTATCAACCCCATTTGAAGAATTGATATATAAAGTAAGAAGGGGAGTGATTTTAAGTGAAGGATTAGTAGGTAGAATATATGAGATTCTTAATAAAAACGGTAAACCGCAATGAACATTAAAGAAAATTTGGGAGAAGGAATTGGGTATATCTATTGTCGAGGAAGCGTGGAAACGAAAATGGAAACAACGATTGATGAAATCATTCTCTGATAAAGAAAAAGAACATAACTGTAAACTTATATGGAAATGGTATATGACCCCAGCAGGGCTACATCAAATGTGCAAGGGTGGGACTAATATGTGTTG
The DNA here is from genome assembly GCA_035047305.1 of Bradypodion pumilum. Lineage (NCBI taxonomy): Eukaryota > Metazoa > Chordata > Lepidosauria > Squamata > Chamaeleonidae > Bradypodion > Bradypodion pumilum. The sequence goes on from JAWDJD010000004.1 coordinate 312,451,922, forward strand.
ATGTGGAAAAGAAGTTGGAACGTACTTGCACATGTGGTGGGGCTATGAATATGCCCATAAATATTGGGAAATGATATAAGGGGACCTGGGGAAAATTATGGAAGTTGCAATCGAGTTGGAACACCAAGGCCACAGCTGATTCTGGGCTGCTTCTCTCAGCCTGGGGGAAGATAAAAGCGACCAGCCTCTGGCCTGCCGAGAACACCAAGGCCACAGCTGATCCTGGGCTGCTTCTCTCAGCCTGAAGGAAGGTAAAAGCGACCAGCCTCTGGCCTGCCGAGAACACCAAGGCCACAGCTGATCCTGGGCTGCCTCTCCCAGCCTGAGGGAAGGTAAAAGCGACCAGCCTCTGGCCTGCCAAGAACACCAAGGCCACAGCTGATCCTGGGCTGCTTCTTTCAGCCTGAGGGAAGGTAAAAGCGACCAGCCCCTGGCCTGCCGAGAACACCAAGGCCACAGCTGATTCTGGGCTGCTTCTCTCAGCCTGGGGGAAGATAAAAGCGACCAGCCTCTGGCCTGCCAAGAACACCAAGGCCACAGCTGATCCTGGGCTGCTTCTCTCAGCCTGGGGGAAGATAAAAGCGACCAGCCTCTGGCCTGCCGAGAACACCAAGGCCACAGCTGATCCTGGGCTGCTTCTCTCATCCTGGGGGAAGATAAAAGCGACCAGCCTCTGGCCTGCCGAGAACATCAAGGCCACAGCTGATCCTGGGCTGCTTCTCCCAGCCTGAGGGAAGGTAAAAGCCACCAGCCCCTGGCCTGCCGAGAACACTGCCTTCGGGAGGGAGACTGGCAAGAACACCTGAGGCAGGGCGGCTTCTGGACTCCTGGTTGGGCTCCAAGGCCACCTCCACCGCCTCCACCGCCACTTAGCCGGTTTCATCTTCGGGAGTGGAGGCCGTTGAGAACATTGGATGTTTGTCTTCCGTCCCATGGCTGGTTTCAGAGAGGGGATATTTTTCCCGGCTGTGCAGGTCCGTTGCAGCAGCTACAAGGAAGACCTTGTGCCGCAAGGACCGGGGGCGGGGAGGAGAACATCGGCTGCACCTGGGGTCGCTTGTGGCCCTAAAGATGGCGCCCCCCACCATCTATGCAGCCACGAGCCTTGCGCTGCCAGGACTGGGGTGGGGAGGAGAGCATTGATTGTACCTGGGGTCACTTGCAGCCACAAAAGCGGCCCCCTCCACCATCCCAGCAGCCACGAGCCTTGTGCTGCCAGAACTGGGGCGGGGAGGAGAACATTGGCCGTACTTGGGGTTGCTTGCGGCCTCAAAAGTGGCACCCCTCGCCATCCCTGCAGCATCGCGCCTCATGCCGCGTGGACCAGGGTGGGGAGGAGAACTATGGCTGCACCTGGGGTTTCTTGGCGGCCTTAGGGGCGGCACCCCCCCATCACCCCCGTGGCCTTACAGCGCTTGGACCAGGGCCGAGAGGAGGAGACTCCCGTCATTGGAGTTCTGTTAGGGGGGGGTGGAGGGAGTGAGAGGGTATGTTTTAAGTGGGTTAGGGAGGGAGGGAGGGGGAGATGGCCTTGCCAGCCAGGAAGAGAGGGCGACACTCCGTCTGGGTTAATGGTGGAGGTTCCAGGGGCTCATTTAGAGGTTGTGACGGGCATGGGGCGTTATAGCGGGAACCGTGGGGCGGGCTGCACTTGGGGAACGCAGGACCGATGCTTAGTATCTGTCCCACGTTCTGGGCCCCTGGTTTCACCTCTAGGTCCTGAGCAGCTGATCCAGGGTGACCCCGCCCTTAGGCTGCTGCTGATAAATGCCAGGTCGGTCTGTAATAAGGCTCCCCTAATACAAGACTCTATTTTGGGGGAGTGGGCCGACCTGGCATGCATCACTGAGACCTGGCTGAGACCTGAGGATGGGGTGCCTCTATCAGAGATGTGTCCGGCCAGGTTCGGTGTTTGGCACCAGCCTAGGGATGTGGGTAAGGGCGGTGGTGTTGCCATTATAGCCAGGGAGTCATTGGGAGTCGCCAGGGCCACCGCTCCACAAATTTCGGGTTGTGAGGCTCTGCTCCTGCGGTTGGGCCCTAGCGGTCAGTTGGGAGTCCTACTCCTGTACCTGCCTCCTTGCAGGGTAAGGGACTCCCTGCCTGGGCTCCTTGAAGCCATCTCGGCATTGGCTTTGGAGTTCCCTAGACTTATGGTTTTGGGGGACTTCAATGTGCCTTCGCTGGGGTCTGGTTCCGAGGTGGCACAGGAGTTCATAGCTTCCATGGCAGCTATGGACCTGGCTCAGGTAATTCAGGGCCCGCCCAGGGGCAGTGGACCGATGCTTAGTGGCCACATGCCAGATCTAGTCTTTTTGTCGGGGTGGTGGCAGAGTGATCTGAGTTTACAGAAGCTAGACATAACACCTGTGCCATGGTCAGATCACTATCTGGTGGCTCTAGACTTTCTGGGGGGTGACACTTCATCGTAAGGAGGCAGGGTCGATTAAAATGGCCCGCCCCCGGCAACTGATAGATCCGGATGGATTCCAGAGGAACTGGGGGAATTTCCTCTGGATCGGCGACACGATTCACCTGAGGCAATTGTTGACCTGTGGTACGGGTCGACGACATCTGCCTTGGATGTAATCGCTCCACTACGGCCTCTCAGAGCCCGTGGAGCTAGGTCATCCCCGTGGTTCACTGAAGAACTACAGGAGCACAAATGGGCAAAGAGACGCCTTGAGCGCCGCTGGGTGAAGACCCAGAGCGATTCCGATTGGACATTAGCTAGAGCCGCTATTAGGGCCTACCTAGTGGCGATGGGGGTGGTGAGGAGGCAGTACTTCACCTCCCTTATTGCCTCCACTGATAATCGCCCAGCCACCCTGTTTCGGGTGACCAGGTCCCTCCTGGGTAGGGCGGGGCCTGTGCCTGGTTGGCAGGGATCAGCTGAGGACTTTGCTGACCATCTGGTGGAGAAAATCGATCGGATCCGCTCGGGGTTCAAACTTGGCGTGGATGGGGAGGGTCCGGGGGGAGCCAGTGCGCAGTCTTGCGGTGTTACCTGGGATCGGTTTGATCCAGTTGCCCCGGATGAAGTGGACAGGCTCCTTGCAGCAGTCCGTGCCACTAATTGTCCATTGGATCCCTGTCCCTCCTGGCTGGTAAAAGCCTCTAAGACGGTGACAGGTGGCTGGGTCAGGGCTATAATTAACGCGTCTTTTCGAGAGGGGATATTTCCTGCACTGCTGAAACATGCTCTTGTGCACCCCCTCCTGAAGAAGCCATCCCTCGATCCAGCAATCCTAACCAACTACAGACCTGTATCCAACCTTCCTTTTTTGGGGAAGTTTCTGGAGAAGGCAGTGGCACGTCAGCTGCAGGGGGTACTGGATGAAGCGGAATATCTGGACCCATTCCAGTCAGGATTCAGACCTGGATATGGTACTGAGACTGCATTGGTCGCGCTGATGGATGATCTCTGGTGAGAGCGGGATAGCGGTCGTCCGTCCGTCCTTGCTCTTCTTGACCTCTCAGCGGCCTTCGATACCGTTGACCACGGTATCCTTCTGGAATGGCTCCGAGGATTGGGGATCCAGGGTATGGTGTGGTCCTGTTTTTTCTCATTTCTGAGGGGCCGGACCCAGTCGGTGTGGTTGGAGAGTGAGAGGTCGAGTCCTAGGTCCCTAAAATATGGGGTGCCTCAGGGCTCGGTACTCTCTCCTCTCCTATTTAACATCTACATGAAGCCGCTGGGTGAGATCATCCGTTCCCATGGGGTGCGGTACCACCAGTACGCGGATGACACACAGTTGTAAATCTCGGCCCGTGGGGACCCCAGTGATGCAGTCAAAGTCCTTTCCAGCTGTCTGGAGGCTGTTGGGGTCTGGATGGGGGCAAATGGGCTACAGCTGAATCCTAGCAAGACTGAGTGGCTATGGATAGGGAGTCCTGCGTTATCCCGGGAGCTACCATCTTTGGTTTTGGATGGGGCTGTTTTGCCCCAGACCAACCCGGTGCGCAACTTGGGAGTCCTCCTGGATTCGCGGCTGCTGCTAGAAGAACAGGTGGCGGCTGTGGCCAGGAGGGCCTTCGCCCAACTTCGGGTGATTCGCCAGTTGCGCCCACTCCTGGACCGGGACTCTTTGCTCATGGTCACTCACGCTCTGGTGACCTCCAGACTAGACTACTGTAATGCGCTCTACATGGGGCTGCCCTTGATGACCATTCGGAGGCTGCAGCTGGTCCAGAATGCCGCAGCCCAGGTGGTGATGGGGTGTGGACTTTATGCCCATGCCTCACCACTGCTTCGGGGGCTGCACTGGTTACCAGTTTGTCTCCAGGTGCAAATCAAGGTGCTGGTTTTGACCTTTAAAGCCCTACATGGTAGTGGGCCAGGGTATCTTAGAGACCGCATCGCCCTAAGGACGTCTGTCCGTCCAACTAGAGCGGATCGGAGGGGCTCTCTAATTGTGCCATCAGCTAGGGGGGCTCACCTCTCTGGCACAAGGAGGAGGGCCTTCTCTGTGTCCGCACCAGCCCTTTGGAACCTCCTGCCTGTGGAACTGCGTCTCCAGACGGAGTTGTTGTCCTTTAGGAAGGAACTAAAGACCTGGCTGGCGGGCCAAGTTTGGGGTGCAGGTGGGGATGGGGGTACCGTTGGGTGGTTGGTATAGAGAAGTGTGCCTTCCCCCAAGGTCCCTTCGGTTCTTGCGCACCTTTTAGGGGTGGTTTTTTTTTAAACTTTTAACTTTTTTATCATGTGTCTTTTATGTATTTACTGTCCGCTATGTAAACCGCCCTGAGTTGGGTTGAACCTGAGTGGGCGGTATATAAGCATGAAAAATAAATAAATAAATAAATAAATAAATAAATCTCAAAATAATATCGTTAGGAAAGGTTGAGGATATTAACATTGATAGTAAAAAGAAAGATTTGATGGTTGTATTGTTATCAGTGTCAAGACAAATTATGGCAACAGAGTGGAAAAACAAGTTTGTAATAAGTAAAGGCAGATGGTATAGAAATGCTTGGTGTCTAGCCTTGAACAATAAGTTAATATCGGGATTGAGATTAAAGAAAGGAATGATAAAAAAGAGTACATTTTGGGAAATATGGAAACCCTTTGTTGTATACAGATTGACGAATAAGGATGGAGTTAAGCTGACTCAGGAAGCGTGCAAATTGTAGGAAAAGTAGAAGAGTAAAATGTATAATAATAAGTTTAAATGGCAAATTACACCTTGTATAGCACTGGGGTGTGGGAAAGGGTTGGGGGACTGATTGTTTGTTGATTTTTTTATGTTTGTTGTTTGTTGTTTGTGTAGAATAAAATAATAAAAATAAATTTATTTTAAAAAAAGAAATGGAGCCATCACTTAGCATCATATTCCGCTTCTAAGCATGGCTATGTAATGTTTCTGAAATATCTGTGAGACGTGTTTGAAGCACAGTGGGAGGCTTCTCACTGTGAGATCGCCCTGTGACTTTATCAGCTGCTTGGCCTGCATGAATCAGAGGGAAATACATATATCCATGCTGTGTAAATTGTCACCTGCTGATAGCCATAAAATGAGCCAGTGTTTAAACAAATAAGAGGAAGCCGGGAGAGTTATTATCCTCCCTGCTCACATGCCAGTCTCAGCTTCTTCACTTCATTTGGTAAGGAAAAATAAAAAGCTGCATAAGATTATCTAGATAAGACAGGAGGGCGATGGTGAAATTTCAAAATTATGTCTGCAATATTTCTCTGGACCTCAGTTTATCAATGTTACCGCTACACTCAATAGGACTTCCTTCTGAGGGTCAAACAGTGCATTACAGATTTCATATCGGAATGAGTTGAAACCATGATAGCATTCCAGAAGCATAATTCATTAGAACTTTGTGCCTGAGCAAACTTGATGTGATCTGATTTTTATTAGATATAAATATATCATAGTTACATAGAAATATACTACATCTAACACAGAGATTGCATTTATCCTTATTCTATCTACCTTTTAGAAACACTATAACAATATATTCTTAGAGATATAACTTACAATATTCTTAGGTATACTATACAATATAACAATAGCCTCATATAATAGCAAGTTTATACATATGTTAGCTTACATATGTTAGCTTATACACTTAAGCATATAGAAGTCATGTTATTCTTATATGTAATCTCCTTAACATTAGTCTTTATTCTTATGCTTTGCTTAGTATATTTACACATTGCTTGCCATGTTCATTTACTCATTGCTTAGTAGGATTCTATACCTTGGAAATACTATAATATCCTTCAAGGATACCATACACTTACGTTAGGAGTAATATAACAAAATATAACATTTAATAGTAAGATGGGGGGGGGAATCATTAGCCCCTTGTGTGCTACTCTCTTTCATACTGCATAGCCTTGACGTTTAGCCACGAGGATATAAATTCTGGGTTTGGAATGTCTTCTAAGAGTGTTACCTATCTCACCAGAGTCCACAATCATCCACCAATCCTTTCAAGCTTTATGACAAAGAAAGGAGTTAGCTTCAGATTTACTGGCCTTGAAGTTTGTCCAAGGATGGGACTATATCTCCCATCATTTGGGAGGACCCAAGAATTCTTAAATGATACATCTCTATTTTAGTTCCTACTTAGTGACATCTGAGATATTTGAGGGGACCAATCAGAAAGAAGAACAATTATCAGAACCTTTGTAACCTTCCAGGTTAAAAATACCCAAATTACTTATTACTCTGACACCTTTGAAGTTAGGAGGAAAGGGAGAAGAGAAAAAGTGCATAAAACCTGTAAGCTTTCTTTGTATGGTGCACCACTCCTGAAAAACACCCGAGGTTTGTAGAGTGTGTGTCACGGGCTCCTTTAATATCGATCGATAATAAATGGCTAAGATTTGAAATAACTTTTCTCCTTGATTGCTTAGGAACTCAATTGGATCATAAGGGTTTGGAAAAGTAGAAAAGAAGTCCTCTGCGATTGGCCCATGAGCAGTGGGGGGAAAGGTGAGCGAAACGGAACTCACCAAGATCTTTTCTAAGGGTATTGACATAAACTCTTAGATATTTAAAAATCTTTATCTGGGCATAATTGGGTATAAGTGCCTAGAATCTAAATTTTCTATATTCAAACTCATTGGAAATAAGTACACAACAAACTTATTTACAAACAAAAAATTTCCAAGATGGTAGCAATCTGTTCCAGCACAAACAACAGAGTCATGTGGCACATTGAGACTAATAAAGTGAATTTTACATCAGCATAGTGCCCTTCTTCGGATTCATGGTGCAAATGTTCAAACCAAAGGCCTATGTGCCCCAAGTTCTGGTTAGTGTACTGAGACAGAATGAAATAAGATCTATAACGACCCTCCAAGACTTGAGAAATTGTGACCAAGATCACATTAACAGGATGAGTAAATAGGAGCATTTTGTATGGAACTTGCAGGGAGGAGGGGAAAGAGAGGCAGAATCTGAGGGGGAAAATGTTAGCACTTTTCAAATACTTGAAAGATCATTGTAAATAGAAAGAGCAGGATCTGTTCTTGATCAACCCAGAATGCAATACAAATAATAATGGGCTCAAGGTACAGGAAGCCAGATTTCAGTTGAATATCAGGAAAAGTTCCTAACCCTTAGAGCAGTACAACAATGGAGCCAGTTACTTTGGAAGGCTGTGAGTGCCCCAGTGCTGGAGGCATTCAAGAAAAAAATTACACAACCATCAGCAATGCTCAATTCAGGAATCCAAATATATATAGTTCACAAAGAAACCTACATACAGCTCAGAAAAACAACCAACTTTAAGCAAACAGACTTTAGTGTATGGGACCAAAGACGACCGGACAACCGAAGGGTTGGTTTAACACAGGTTTATTGCATGAGGTTCCAGTTAAGCATGAGGTAATGGCGGTGATACATCTCAATATATACAGTAGCCTTCTTCCTTTGAATCATGTAGCACGGTAGCTCATTGGCTACTACCGGCGTGGCCTCGCCCAGGCACGCCTCCTTTCCTGCTGCTGTTTGCGGGGAAGGTTTTCCCGCGGCTGTCCGTGATTGCGCAATGTGAACCATGTGAGAGTGAACGCTCGCAGCTGCCCTCTATAGGCTGTCTGCTCGCGTTCCTTTACAGCTGATATCGTTTGTATCTGGAGTGGTTACAATCTTGCCTTTACAGTATCATGAACATGCATACATACATACATAACACAGACACAGATGCATAGAATAATGGAGTTGGGTATACACACACACACACACTTGGATTCCTGAATTGAGCATTGCTGATGGCCTTATAGGCCCGTCCCAACTCAATTGTTCTATGCATCTGTGTCTGTTTGCTTAAAGTTGGTTGTTTTTCTGAGCTGCATGGAGTTTTCTTTGTGAACTTTTTCTGGCTTTGTTTGATTATGGATGTATGTTCTGCCACATGGCACTTCCTGGTATGGTGGAGGCTGTGGGGGACCAAATGAAATGACACAGCAGGCCGCATTCAGCCCACAGGCCGCAGGTTGAGAATTCTTGCCATAGTGAATAAGCATCAGTACTGCAGCAGAAACTGCTAATGATGTAAATTCAATCCTGATAGGCTCAACATCAACTCAGCCTTCCATCCTTCCAGGGTCAGTAAAATTAGTAACCCAATGTGTTGAGAGCAAAAATGCTAATTACATTGTGAATCACACAGAGACTTTCTAAGCACTAAGTATAAAAAGTCTAATTACTATTGCTAATATTGCTGTTTAATAGACATTACCAACATCTGGTCAGATGATACATGACTGGAATGTAATGATTGAAGGGTATAACTTATCCATAAAGAGCACACTGAATAAGAAAGGTAGAAAACTTTCATTGTAAGCAAATGTAATGAACATTTTCAATTGCCCATGCCAGTGGCTCAAGTGGCTAAGACGCTGACTGGAAGGCGGCAGATCTGCAGTTCGATACCTGAATACTGCAGGACAGAATGAGCTTCCATCTTTGTCTCAGCTCCTGCCAACCTAGCAGTTTGAAAGCAAGAAATTGCAAGTAGATAAATAGGGACCACTTCGATGGGAAGGTAAACAGCATTCTATGCACTCCAGTGTCTAGTCACGCCTGCCATATGACCACGGAAACATCTGCAGAAACAGCGCTGGCTATTCAGCAATGAAACAGAGATAAGCACTGAACCCTAGAGTCGGATACAACTGGCTTTCGAGCAAGTGTGACCTTTGCTATTTTTACTGTCTGTAGTTTTTATGTGGTACACTCATAACATAGTTGCAAGGCTACATATCTCAAGGCCTAGAAATTCTATCTGAGCATGTCTAGCTAAACATATTTGAAATACCTGAAAATAAATAGTTACTGATAACTAATACATAGCTAAGCAGCACCTGTTTCTGACTAATACAGTAGAAGAAATACCTATCTCGTCACCCATAATAAGAGAATATTTTACATTTCATTTGTAATTGGGGTTAGGACATACATATCCTCTGGGAACTGGTACTTGAAGAAGAATCCTTTATTACTGATAAAAACTAGTATAAATATTTCCTACTACAACTCGCAGGAGTACTTTGATGCTTCAGAACAACTTTGTTTGTTCTTGCAGCTGTGGTTTACTTGACAGTAAATAAAACTGTTTCTCAAAACATCATTAACATCATTCTGCCTTTTGCTGCTGTTTCCAAAAGCTCACCAGAGAAACAAGCCTTTGGGTAAATGTCTTCATATCAGTAAAGGATGTGTACAGCTATATGGCGGTAAATGAATTGGAGCATAGAAGGCTGATGGAGACCATCTGAAAACAATGTGATGTCACTGTGCAGTTCTGCTACAGGCCTCCTAGCCAGACTGAAAATCTGGATGTGGTCCTCCTCGATGGGATTGTCAACACTTCAAAGAGGAGACACATAGTAGTGATGGTGTACTCCGAGTACTCCAATATCTGATGGCATTCCAAGATTATAATGTCCAATAAGGTCATGTGCCTTGCTGACAAATAAATCTTCCAGAGGTCTGGCCAGGTTATCTTGCTATGGTAATTGAGTAGACCATACTGCCAGTGACTCAACGCTGAGTGTCAGGTGGCAGTTAACTAACCTGGCCACCCTAAGGACTGACAGCCTTGAGTGGCAAAGTCCACATGGAAGGGTGATGGTCCCCAGGTGGATTGAATCCCACTTGAATCCATCTTGATGGGGGGCAGTAGCTTCATCGATACTGGCCTGGGGCTCATGAGGACTTTGTGTGCCAAAAGGGCTCAGGACCAGACAGTGACTCGCGGAACTAGATCAGTGGTACAGGGGTCATGCTGCTATGCAGAAGGCAAATGAAAGACCACTGCATTGTATTCTCAGGACAGTCATCATGGCTGATCGCCATGAGGATTGCCAATATTTGAATTCGGATACGGCAGAAGAAGAAGAAGATACCACTTCGGTGGGAAGGTAAACAGCATTCTGTGCACTCTGGTGTCTAGGCATGCCTATGTCCACAGAAACATCTGCAGATGCAGACAGTACTGGCTCTTTGGCTACAAACAGAGATAAGCACTGAACCCAAGAGTTGGACATGACTGGCTTTCAAGCAAGGGCAACCTTTACCCTCTTGCCTGAAAGAAATAGCCTATTAACTGAGTTAGTTGGTTTTTGAGCCATTTATGCTATGCACTGTTATTTATTTTTCATTATACAATTTTAATTATTTTTTGAGTTTGATGTTCTCTGCTGCTATCTTGGATGTTTGTATGTTTGTTTGCCTTTATTTTTTGTTTTGTTTAAGTTTGGTATACATATCTGCTCATTCTGTTTTTAACTCTTTCTGTTCTTCACCCAGAGTAACATGCCAGTGAATGGTATAAAAGTGCAATTTATCAATTTGCAAATTCCATTTCAGTTTCAGAATAAAGGAGTGGTACAACAGAATCTGCCATAATAGTTTATATGCTTCCATTCTCATAAAGTTTAATTTCTAAAGACTCTTCATTTTAAAATAATCTTCATTTTAAATCTTCATGTGCTGAAAACATTAAAACCCCAGGCCCGAAATTTACTGGATGACCCACTTGCTCCTATTGCAGGGCAAGGGAGAAATATGATAGTCCCCAAAGTAGCTGCTGTGCTTCTTCTGAAATAATTCTCTGAACTATCAGCCTCCTATTTGCACAATAAAAGATTTAGAAATCTATTAAGAAGCTAATAAAATTCAGTTTTCTTGGGGAGGGCAGCTACGTGTAGAAACTCCACTGACAACGTGGGGGAAAGGGAATATTCTAGGATTTGTTCTGTTATTTTGGGAGAGTAAAAGATTTTGGTAGCTGTTATTTCCAATTGTAATCTGTTACAGGTAGCTCTGTATAATGTAACAGACTACCTCCAAGCTCTGCATACTACTGGAAATGTTAATGGAATTAAATGGATATGATTTTTCATATTTCCAGCTCCTAACATTTCCGTTCAAGCTCATTAGGTTCTACAGAGGAAGATTGGAAGCAGGTGGCTATAGAATAGCTGTACAATTGATTTCAGTAGGTTGCCCAAAGGCTGGTAGCTTCAGACTATAAACAACGTGGTTGCATCAGTAAAGCTCAGAAGAGTTTGGAAAATTAATAACAGAAGCCAGACATTGCACTAGTTCTCAGAAAATAATATCATCTGACTTTTGTAACTAACCAGGAGACTTACATATCTGGAGGGCTTGAAAAAATTGAGGCAAATTCAATAGCCATGGTGTATACAATAAATACACATTGACTATAATTTAGTTAAACGCACTGTTCAGAGAATTAGATTATAATGTACTCTTACCCTGGGATCTAGGGCAATTTATACACCCCTAATTCATTTTGACAAAAGAGAATAAACCTTCCTTGAGATATTTTTGCTGGAAGTACAAAGTGACATTTTATTCATGGTTTTAAACTAATTCTTTATAGACATTTCAATAAATATCTCTCATGGATCCTCTATAGTTTTAATTTCTAATAGCTTCCCTCCACTCTCTCCTGGATGTTGCTGAATGCCAAGTCGATTGTAAATAACAGCCACCTCCTTCAGGATCTTATCCTGAAGGGTAAAGCTAACCTCGCTTGCATCAGAAATTTATGGGGCCCCTACTGAGTAATCCAATTGGACCCCACACACAGTAATGTCACAGTTATGGCCAGCGGCGGCAGGCCCCCGTCAGCTCTGGGCCCTATACAGCAGTACTGGTAGTACTGCCCTGATGGCGGCCCTGCTCGCTTGTATAACTGAGACCTGGATGGGTATGGGAGGTTTTTTTTCCCTCTCCTTAATTTTCCCACCCAGGTTCTCAGTCACTCATCAAGGCAGGCTGGAGGGTAGGACGGTTGGGGTCGCCATCATCGCCAGGAACCTTTATTGCACTCATCTCTGATCTGATGAGTCCAGGTCTTGAATGCCTTCACGTGCAGGTGGAGGACTGGAATAACCTTGGGATTGTGTTGGTTTAGCGAGCTCCCCAAGACCCAACATGATTCTTCCCAGAGCTGACAGATTTCATCTCCTCATTAGTGGTGAAGTCCCCTAGGAGGACTTTAATGTCCATGCAGATGGGGTGTTGTCTGAGGCAACTGTGGACTTCATGGAAGCCATGATGGCCATGGAGCTATCCCAACATGTCACCACATCCACACATGCGTCTGGGCATACTCTAGACCTGGTTTACTCTGTGGATCAGAGAGGTGATCTGAGGATGAAAGAGATCAAACTGCCCCCTCTGTCATGGTCAGATCACTTCCTGCTGCTATTTGTAGTGGAAATAGTGAGCCCTCCCAGTGGGGAGCTAGGATGGATTAGGATAGTCTGCCCTTGCACGTTTATGGATGCTAATGGTTTCCAAAATTCCTTGCAAAGTCTTTGACCAAACTAGATAGTGATATTATCATCTTCCTAGTGGAAAAATGCTACATGGATACCACTAGGGCTGTGGTGGTGAACCTTGACACTCCAGCTGTTCTTGGACTTCAGTTCCCAGAAACCGTGATCACCCTGATCACTTCAGCTTCTGGTAATTGAAGTCCAAGAACAGCTGGTGTGCCAAGGTTTGCCACCCACTGCACTAGGGTAATTAACATTATCCCTCCAAATGCCAAATATAGCTCAAAGTTTGTCCAGCACTATGTTTTGATGAAGAACTTCAAACTCTGAATCACAGAAGGAGACTAGAGGGCATATATAGGAGAGCTCCCACAGATGACAACCTTGCGTCTGTTAAGGAATGTTCCAGAAGCTATGCCAGAGCTATAAAACTGGCAAGGAAATGCCACAATATCCAACATATTCAGAACACTGGCAACCAGCAAAGAGAGCTGTTTCAAATAGCCTCGGAGCTCCTTGGTAGGAAGTAAATAGAGGAACTGCATCTGACAGTTGTCAATTGTAATAGGCTGGCAAAATATTTTAAGACCAAGGTGGCTGTCATATGTAGAGACCTCAGTTCCAAATTTGATACAATAGAGTGGAAGGAGATGTCCAGCGCACAGTCTGGTCCAAGTTTGTTGGATCATTTTCTACTTGCCACATCTCAGGAGGCTTCCAGAGTGCTCATTGATTGTAAGGCCACTACTAATTACCTGGATCTTTGCCCTTCCTGGATTGTAAATGTGGCCAGTAATGGTCATATCAGGATGGATTGGGGAGATCATTAATTCCACTTTCCATGACAGCATTGTGCCTACATGGCTAAAGGAGATGATCGTCCTACCCATCTTGAGAAAACCCAATCTAGTGACAATTTTAATAACTATCGCTCTGTCACTAATATCCTTTTTATGGACATGGTGATGGAAAGAGTGGTGGCAGACCAGCTGAAGACATTCTTGGAGGATACTGAATGTCTCTATTCATGCCAGTCTGGGTTCAGGCCCCACCATGAGACCGAACCAGTATTGGTTGCCCCACTGAATGACCTTCTAAGATAGGTCGACAGGGGGAAATCTTCCCTTTTGGTTCTCTTGACCCTCTCAGTGGCCTTTGATAGTGTAAACCACAATATCTTCCTGGACAAACTCGCCAAAATAGGTATGGAGGCCTAGTTTTGGCCTGGCTCTGGTCCTTCCTAAAGGGGCATGTCCACAGAGTATGGCTGGGGAAGATGTTATCTGACACCTGGGTACAACAATATGGGGTACCTGGGAGGTCAGCAATCTCTCCAGTGCTGTTTTAACATCATCGATGTTGGGAGAGGTAATCAGAGTACGCTGATGATACACAGCTCTATCTCTACTTCTCCACCTCAGCAATGGATGCCATTTGGAAGCTGGAGGACTATCTGGAGGCAGTCATGGTATGTTTGATGTTCTGGTAGAAATACGAAGCAGCCAGCATAACAGGGCCAAACAACTTTATTAGGCAGTCAGAACATGAAGAGCTATGGCGCAGCACTGCTCAATATATACACTCAGAAATGGATACATTTGGGCGGGAAGCGACAGGAAGGGGAGTGGGGTAACTGGGAGGTTACCGGACCAGAGTGAAGACTGTACAGGCTACATAGTTTTGGCAGGAATGCAGTCCTGCGATATTTCAAGACCAAGAAGAAGGAGACAAAATGCAGGATCGTATTGATCCCAATTAGTTTACAAAATGTTACAGCAATAAATGTATTCAAACACAACAGTATGGATGAGGGATAATAGGTTGAAACTGGATCTGAATAAGCGTAGGTGATAATGATAGAGGATAACTGGTCTCAGGTTGAGAGGATTCCCCTCAAGTTGGGGAACGTCATTCTCCTTCTGGAAAATCAGGTGTCATCGGTGATCAGGTCCTCATTTTTCCACCTGTGGCACATAACACAGCTTTACTCATTCCTTGACAGGAGACCTCTGATAGTATTAACCTCCAGTAATCTCCAGAATCTATTGTAATGCCCTCTACATGGGACTACCCCTGAGGCTGATACAGAGACTTCAGTGAGTACAAAATGCAGCAGCCAGGCTGGTGTGGATATTGGCTGACTGGTTAGCCTGCGTTGGTTGCCCATTATGCTTCATGTCAGATTCAAAGTTTTGGTGCTGACCAATAAAGCCCTGAATGGTTTGGGACTATGTTATCTAAGGGAGCACCTCTTCCTCAGAAACTATACATGGCGCACTCAGATGTTTAAACTCTGAGTGGCCACACGTAGAAAGGCGAAGAAAGCAGTGTCCAAATAGAGAGCTTTATCTGCCATGACCCCCACCATCTGAAATGAATTGGCAGTGGAGATAAGCTCAGCCTCTTCTTTGCTAGCATTCTGTAAGTCTCTGAAGACTTATTTATTTCAGCATGCTTTCCCCGGCTATTAATATCTTTTGCACTGTAATGTGATTTGCCCCGAAGCTAGGCTATCTACTGCTATTGCTACCTCTATTGGTGTTTTTTATTGTGCCAATTGGATAGGGATTAGATTACAATGATATTTTTAAATCTCTGGCACTGTAGGTCTCTATGTTGATATATAGATCTCCGTGTTTTTCTTTAATGTTTTTATAGGGGAAGGATTACACTTTCATGTTAAATTTTAATTAGTTGTATTTTATTTAATTGCTTTATTTGTTGTTATTTTGATGTTTTTATATGTCTGAGTGGTGCACAAACCAGAAGGACAGGATATAATGCTGTAAGTAAGTAAGTAGAGGACTCCAGTGGCTTAGTGATTAAAACCCTGAACTCAGCAGCTCGAGACCCGAGTGCTGCATGACAGAGTGAGCTTCCACCAACCTATCAGTTCGAAAGCAAGAAATGGCAAGTAGATAAACAGGTACTGCTTTGGTGGGAAGGTAACAGTGTTCTGTGCACTCTGCCACATGACCACAGAAATGTCTGCATACGCAGACATTGTTCTTTGACTGTAAATGGAGATGAGCACCATACCCTAAAGTCAGATAAAACTGGCTTTCAAGCAAGGGAGACCTTTACCTAAGTAAGTAAGTAAGTAAAGGTGAAACTCGAAAATGTTGTGCAAATGTTCATTCATTTCAGTAATGCATCTTTAAAGGTGAAACAAATTTATGAGATAGACTCATTACATGCAAAGCGAGATATGTCAAGCCTTACTTTGTTATAATTGTGATGATTACAGGGTACAGCTTATTAAATCCCCAAATTCACAATCTCAGAAAATTAGAATATTACATGAAATCATTAACACAAGGATTGGAAACAGAACAATATCGGACCTCTGAAAAGTATAAGCATGCATATGTGCTTAATACTTAGTTTGGGCCCCTTTTGTATCAATTACAGCCTCAATGCGGCGTAGCATGGATGCTATCAGCCTGTGGAACTGCTGAGGTGTTATGGAAGACCAGGATGCTTCAATAGTGGCCTTCAGCTCCGCTGCATTGTTCAGTCTCATGTCTCTCATCTTCCTCTTGGCAATGCCATAGATTCTCTATGGGGTTCAGGTCAGGCAAGTTTGCTGGCCAATCAAGCATAATAATCCCATAGTCATTGAACCAGGTTTTGGTACTTTTGGCAGTGTGGGCAGGTGCCAAGTCCTGCTGGAAAATGAAGTCAGCATCCCCATAAAGGAAGCATGAAGTGCTGGAAGGAAGCATGGAAGGAAGTGTGGAAGGAAGCATGAAGTGCTCCAAAATCTCCTGGTAGATGGCTGCGTTGACCCTGGACTTAATGAAGTACAGTAGACCAACACCAGCAGATGACATGGCTCCCCAAATCAGCACAGACTGCGGAAACTTCACACTGGACTTCAAGCATTTTGCATTGTGTGCCTCTCCATTCTTCCTTCAGACTCTGGGTCCTTGGTTCCCAAATGAGATGCAAAAGTTGCTCTCATCAGAAAAGAGGACTTTGGACCACTAAGCAACAGACCAGTTCTTCTTTTCTTTAGCCCAGGTAAGATGCTTCTGACATTGTTTGTTGTTCAGGAGCGGCTTGACAAGAGGAATACAACATTTGAAGCCCATGTCCAGGATCCGTCTGTGTGTGGTGGCTCTTGATACACTAACTCCAGCCTCAGTCCACTCCTTGTGAAAGTCCCCAACACTTTTCAATGGCCTTTCCTGACAATCCTTTCCAGGCTGTGGTCATCCCTGCTGCTTGTGCACCTTTTTCTTCCACACTTTTCCCTTCCACATAACTTTCTATTAATGTGCTTTGACACAGCACTTTGGGAACATCCAGATTCTTTTGCAATTACCTTTTGGGGCTTTCCCTCCTTATGGAGGGTGTCAATGATGCTTTTCTGCACAACTGTCAGGCCAGCAGTCTTTCCCATGATTGTGATTCCTACTGAACCAGCCTGAGAGACCATTTGAAGGCTCAGGAACCCTTTGCAGGTGTTATGAATTCATTAGCTGATTAGAGTGGGACACTGAGCCTAGAATATTGGACCTTTTCTCACTATTCTAATTTTCTGAGATTGTGAATTTGGGGTTTTCATAAGCTGTACCCCATAATCACCACAATTATAATGAAGTAAGGCTTGACATATCTTGCTTTGCATGTAATGAGTCTATCTCATATATTTGTTTCACCTTTAAAGTTGCATTACTGAAATGAATGAACATTTGCACGATATTCTAATTTTTCGAGTTTCACCTGTAAGTAAGTAAACAAACAAGTAAATTAATACCGTAAATTTAAAATAGTTGTCAAGTTATTGTTTTTTATAATGGAAAGGTAAAGACTTAGTCCTTCTAGATTCCTCTCTCATCAGTCTCTCTCATCTGTTTATCCTCTCTTCCAAATGCTCAAATCCATTTCCTTGGAATAGATTTGTCTTTGTATGACAGGCATATAAATAGGCTGCATTATTGTACACTGTTCACTGGTGCAACTTTAGCCTGAAGATTTAAGGGATTTTTTTTTAAAAAAAAACAATCTCAGAATGACAGCTCTGCCTTATCCAACTTCTTAGCAAGGAAGCACAATGAGAAAGGCAGGGAGGCGGGAAAAGGAATTGGGAGGGGGGAGCTCAGAAACAAAATCTAGGTCTTATACTGAACCAAGGTAAGGAACAATTTATCTTATTCAATAAACAGTCCAGCTCATTAAGGTAAATGGGCTACCATCCCCGGGTCATGAGGGTGGAAGCCCAGCCGAGCCCAGCTGAGGACCATCACCACGGAGCCTTTAAAAGCTGCCGCTGCCACACCCAATGCCAGCGTCTCCGGCTCCCCCCTATGCCCTTGGTGAGAGCAGGGGTGGGGAGAGAGAGACTGCCCCAGTTTGGGGTGACTGCCATGTTTTCAAGATGATGCCAATGTCAGAGCCACTGGACTTGCTGTTCTTCCACCCTTGGTGAGAGCAGGGGCAGGGAGAGAGACAGGGACATGGAGCCCCTCCTCCTAGTTTGGCAAACCGGGAGGAGTGGTAGCACCTGCATCGGCCCCTGCGGAGGATAAAAGAGCTCCTTCCCCGGCCCGGCTATTGACGCGGGGATGTTGAGCTCATTTGGGTTCCCAGCGGCACAGACTGGAAAACTTGCCGCTATCGTCATGTCTAGCAACTTCCCCAGCCCGGCATGTGCCGCGGGGAAGTTGAGCTCTTTTTATATTGTATTTTGTAATATTGTACCTTGCACCTTGGAAATGTATTGTATTTGTTACACTGTGTTTTTGGATATAGATTGTTTATTTTTATTATTACTTTTTTCTTTTTTTTCTTAATTGTATATTGTTTCTTTAATATGTTTTAATGCCGCCCTAGGTCAGCCTTGCCCTGAGTAGGGCGGGGTACAAATTATTATTATTATTATTATTATTATTATTATTATTATTATTATTATTATTATTATTATTATTATTATTATTATTATTATTATTATTATTATTATTATTATTATTATTATTATTATTATTATTATTATTATTATTATTATTATTATTATTATTATTATTATTATTAAGTAACTCATTGCCAAGTAGTGAAATTGTTGCAATGTTAATAAAAGACATCACATTATGTGCACTCTGATCTCCCTGTTGTTCAGGACTGCTTGTCTATGACAATGGCGCATTCATGTGAGAGAATGAATAAAGGGCTTTGTGCAAACACTACTGAGTGGTCTGGGAATAGATGAGGCTGAGGAATTTTTAAAATTAAACAGGAATGGACCTGATTAGTATCTGGTGAGATGAACCACGAAGAACTACTTTCAAGTGGTTCCACACTCTCTTAAGACATGGTGGGGTTTACGTATCATGAAGAAACCATACTCCCAAGTTCTGACTCTTGCCTTCCACACCCTGTTGTGATCTATTAGGTTCCAAAGGTGAGAGCTACAACTGTTCTACATCTGGGCCTCAACATGATTTTCCAACATGTGAAAACTTTGCCATACATATTAGAACTAAGGTTGAGGCCATTTGAAAGGACTATGACTCCTCACTTAATACAGTAGGTCAGATTGAGACGTCCAATGCACTGTCTGATCTGGTTTCAAGGGATCCATCCATTTCAAATTTGATATCTGAGGAAGTGGACAAGGTGCTTGCACATTGCAGAGCTGCCACCACCTCATTTGATCCTTTCCCATCTTAGCTAGTAGAAGTTGCCAATTGTCTTGCTCAGGAATGGGCATTCCAAATTATTATTTTGGCCTTACAAGAGGTCATTGTGCCCTCTTACCTAATGAAAAAAAATCATCCACCCATTCCCAAAATAAGCAGCTCTACAGATGAAGAAATTGCAAGTAGATAAATAGGTACCACTTCGGTGGGAAGATAAAAGTGTTCGATGTGCTCCAGTGTCTAGTCATGCCTGCCATATGTCCATGGAAACATCTGCAGAAGCAGACAGCGCTGACTCTTCAGCTATGAAACAGAGATGAGCACTAAACCCTAGAGACAGATACGACTGGCGTTCAAGCAAGGGTGACCTTTACCTTTATCTTTTCCTTTACAGATGACTTGATCAACCTGTGACCAATCTGCTTTTTATGTGCAAGGTAGTTGAGAAAGTAGTTGAGAAAGCTTTAAAACATAACACAAACAAAAAAACAACATTACAGCTAAAAAGAGGGGGGGGAATCATATACATATGATGGGGCTATTTTGCCCAGACAGACCTGGTGCACAACTTGGGGGTCCTCCTGGACTCACAACTACTGCTCGAAGAGCAGGTGGCAGTCGTGGCCAGGAGGGCTTTTGCACAACTTCGTGTAATTCACCAGTTGCGTCCGCTCCTGGACCGGGACTCCTTGCTCATGGCCACACATGCTCTGGTCTCCTCTAGACTAGATTACTGTAATGCGCTCTACATGGAGCTGCCCTTGACGACAATTCAGAGGCTGCAGCTGGTCCAGAACGCGACTGCCCAGTGGGTTGCAGGCGTTATGCCCGTGCCTCGCCACTGCTTCGGGAACTGCACTGGTTACCAATTTGCCTCTGGGTGCAATTAAAGGTGCTGGTGATGACCTTTAAAGCACTACATGGTAGTGGGCCAGGATATCTAAGAGACCGCGTCTCCCCAAGAACGTCTGTCCATCCAACCAGAGTGAAGCAGAGGGGTTTTGTAATTGTACCATCGGCTAGAGGGGCTCGTCTCTTGCACAAGAAGGAGAGCCTTCTCTGTGTCCGCACCAGCCCTATGGAACCTCCTGCCGATAGAGTTACGGTTGCAGACAGACTTCTGCCCTTTAGGAAAGAACTTAAAACCTGGCTGGCAGGGCAGGTGTTGGGCACTGATGACCCCTGCCCTTTGGCTCGTATAAATTTTTCCTCTTTTTACATATGGGGTAGGTTGGGTTTTTACTGGGATAGTTTTCAATGACTCTTTTTATTATGGATGTTTTTATGTTTTTATGTCTTTTTGTGAGCCGCCTGGAGTTGATTCAGGGGGGGGGGGCGGTGATACAAATTTAATAAATAAATAAATATGACATATTAACACAAATACAGTGCAAACCCATGTCTACAATGACATTCGTTCTTTTCTAAAACAGTTATAAAAATAGTTGTACATATTATAAATATCTTTTCCCCTATCTCCAAAATATCATATGTTCATTTCTAGGTTTAACACTTTTAGATTTTCCCAACGTATACTCAATAAATTCTTCCTAAATATCCACAAACTCAGTTTTTTTTAGTCATACCACTTTTCAGTTTCATTCACACGTTAATCATTAATTGCCATATTCAACTTCTCTTTATACCATTCCTCCATACCTAAATAGCTATGTTGTTGCTCAGTTGCACAGTCAATTCCGAACCTTTGCGACCCCATGGACCACCACCCTCCAGGCACCTCTGTCCTCCACCATCCTCCTCAACCCGCCCAGCTCTGTGCCCACTGCATCTACAATACCATCCAGCCATCTCATTTTTGGCTGCCCCCTTCTTCTTTTGCCCTCCACTTTTCCCAGCATCAAGGATTTCTTAAGCGAGTCCTCTCTTCTCATTTGATGTCCAAAGTATTTAAGCTTCATCTTTACTATTTGACCTTCTAAGGAGCAGTCAGGGTTGATTTCTTCTAAGATTTACCTATTTGTTCTCCTCGCTGTCCAGGGGACTCTCAAAACTCTATAGGTTTTCCAATTTCTATATCTATACGCTTTCCAATTTCTAGCAATTAAAATTCTTGCCACTGTCATTATAATAACAAATAAATAAATTTGGAGGATTAAAACTCCCAGAACATAAAAAAGATATTATTGTTATTATGATGACAGTAGGCATTTCTTGAACCATTTCCAGTCAGGGTTCAGGCCTCCATGGTGTCACTGAGACTTCTCTGGCTGCTCTGTACTAAGACTTTATCTGGGAAGCTGATGGGGAACATCATCCTTCCTGCTGCTCCTGGAGTTCTTGATGGCCTTTGATACTGCCAACCATGGCATATTTTTAGAGTGGCTGCTGGCGTTTGGGAATAGAAGCATGGATAGATCATCTCCTTGATGTTATTTCACATTTATGTAAAGCCCATTTTTGGACAGGCACTCCCTGACAACATGGCCCATACATTGGTAATTCCAAGGACTGACAAATAAAGTGGTTTGCCCATCTGGAGAGAATGTCTTGGAATTCCATACCATACAAGGCATATGTGGGAAGAGGAGAAGGACAAATATCACAAGGCAGATCCACAGGAAGGTGGAGAGATAGCATCAAAGAAATATTACAATAACACCAGATAACACTGGTGGAGGCTGCTAGAATTGCCAAAGCAAGGACCTTGTATCTCCCTCGACACCTGGTGGGGAAGAAGAAGAAGAAGACATCGACAATGAAGACGATGACAATGACGACTGTAAGGATCTTTTGTTCCCAGAATCATACACCTATTATGATGGCACCAACATCCATGAAAGAAAAATTAAATAAAAGAATTCAGCAACCAATGATATCCTAAGAAGTTAAACAAGAGTTGCAGTAAGGGGTGGAGAGTAACCAGCAGAAACACAGTCATAAAAAAATTATTAAATGCCATGACACCCACCCACAAAGGGCACAGATCAGCACACTTCAAGGACAGAGATCAGCACACCTGGGGTCCTCATAAGCAACTTCTAAATCTGAACAAATCAATAGAAAAATATACCATTGCCCATAAAAAGTGTTTTTATCCTGCTTTGACTCTTTTGACACTCGTTTCAGCCTTGGGGCTGCTGGAAGAAAGAGCATAAAGACACAGAAAAGATGTCACAAAAGGATAACAACCCATTATTTATAAGATGCTTAGACAGATACAGTAAGTCCAAATAAGGATCACATAGGGACACAAGATTACTACATATGTTCGAATAATTGAGACAACCCTCCAGACGCTGTTTTTCTATTTACTCCAGTTTTTTAAAAAAACTACCTTAGATGACCTACAGGATTGACGTCTGTCATTTGTTTGGGATTATCTCAGTCTGCAATATATTGGCCAAAATACATTACACTGACACAAATCTCAGCAGCAAATTGCCACAAGTTAATACTTCACTGTGGGCATTTGCTGTTGTAAGTGAGGTTGTGCAACTCAGTTGTTTGCTTGTTTGCTTGCTTGCTTGCTTGCTTGCTTGCTTGCTTGCTTGCTTGCTTGCTTGCTTGCTTGCTTGTTTGTTTGTTTGTTTGTTTGTTTGTTTGTTTGTTTGTTTGTTTGTTTGTTTGTTTGTTTGTTTGTTTGTTTGTTTGTTTGTTTGTTTGTTTGTTTGTTTGTTTGTTTGTTTGTTTGTTTGTTTGTTCAGTCGCACAGTCGATTCCGACACTTTTCGACCCTATGGACCATTGTCCTCCAGGCACCTCTGTCCTCCACCATCTTCCTCAGCCCTACCAGCTCTGTGCCCATTGTGTCTACAATGCCATCTAGCCATCTCATCTTTGGCTTCCCCCTTCTTCTTTTGCCCTCCACCTTTCCCAGCATCAAGGCCTTCTCAAGTGAATCCTCCCTTCTCATTTGATGTCCAAAGTACTTCAGCTTCATCTTTACTATTTTACCTTCCAATGAGTGCTCAGCTTTCCTAATGGTCCAGCTCTCACACCCATACATTACCACCGGGAATACCATTGCTTTGACTATACGCATTTTTGTTTGCAATGTGATGTCTCTACTTTTCACTATGTTCCCCAGGTTTCTCATAGCTTGTCTCCCAAGAATCAGTCACCTTTTTATTTCATGGCTGCAGTCACCATCTACAGTGATCTTAGATCCTAAGAAAGTAAAATCTGTCACTGCTTCTACTTCTTGCCCATTTGTTTTCCAGGGACTGGTAGGGCCTGTTGCCATTATCTTGGTTTTCTTGATATTAAGTCTCAAGCCAGCTTTTGCACTCTCCTCCTTCAATCCAATCAAGAAGTTCTTTAGGTCTTCCTCACTTTCTGCCATTAGGGTGGTATTGGCTG
The DNA here is from genome assembly GCA_035047305.1 of Bradypodion pumilum. NCBI lineage: Eukaryota > Metazoa > Chordata > Lepidosauria > Squamata > Chamaeleonidae > Bradypodion > Bradypodion pumilum. Next base: position 312,475,661 of record JAWDJD010000004.1, read on the forward strand.
CATATCTCAAATTGTTGATGTTTCTCCCAGCAATTTTGATCCCATATTGTGATTCCTCCATCTCTGCATTGCACATTATGTGCTCTGTGTATAAGTTGAATAAGAAGGGTGATAAAATGCAGCCTTGTCTTACTCCTTTTCCTATTCCAAATCACTCTGTCATTCCGTATTCTGTCCTAACTGTTGCTTCTTGACTCATTTACAGATTTCTCATGAGGCATATGAGGTGTTCTGTATTCCCATCTCTTTAATTACTTGCCACATTTTGTTGTGGTCCACACAGTCAAAGGCCTTGGTTTAGTCAATGAAACAGAAGTAGACTTGTTTCTGATATTCCTTTGTTTTCTCCATGATCCAATGTATGTTGGTGATGTGGTCTCTAGTTCCCCTGCCTCTTGTGAACCCAGCCTGCACCTCTGGTAATTCTCTCTCCACATGCTGCTGAAGTCTATCCTGTATTATCTTGAGCATCACCTTGCTAGCGTGTGGGATGAGCGCAATTGTTCAATAATTTGAACATTCTTTGTCATTGCCCTTTTTTGGGGATTGGAACGAATTCCGATCTTTTCCAATCCTGTGGCCACTGTTTTGTTTTCCAAATCTGCTGGCATATTGAATGCAATAATTTGATTCCATCATATTTTAGGGCTTTGAAAAATTCAACTTGAATACCATCATCTCCACTAGCTTTGTTGTTTGCAATGCTTTTTAGAGCCTTTCTGACTTCACTCTCCACTCTACATAACAGCAAATAGCTATGCTAACTTCTTTGCATTCAACTGTTCACTTCTGAGATTTACTTTAATTATCTTATGCCAGAAGGCATAACTAATAGGCTTTGGGTCATTAAATTCAAGTGTTTTTAATGTTTGTGCTCCCAAGTGCATACAGTTTGCCTACATTCTTAAGAAAGTCTTATGATTTTGAGACATGGTGGTTCTGATGACTCTCAGCTGGCCTCCTGCAGAGTCACGTTTGCATACAATTGTGGAAGGAGCAGTTGCAGTCCACTAGGCCGCAACCCTGACCAAATGTCAGAAGAATCCTTAGCATTACTTATTCATCTTTTCTCATTGCCTCTTAATGTTACTTCTTGAGTCAGATAGTCCTATTATTAGTCCCAATGAGGCAGGTGCCTCAGTTAATGAAGCTCTGGGAGGAGGTATAAGTCAAACTCAGTTCATGAGTAGAGTTCTGGCTGCAGTATTGCAGCTTAACCACTATGCGATGGGCGACCTTGCTTCTCATGAAAGGCCCAGATGGAGCAGGAGACTCTTACTGTATATACTCGAGTATAAGTCAGGTTTTTAGCCCCCCAAAACTAGGTCCAAAAATGGGACTCGACTAATACTCGGGTCAATGTATACACTCAAAAACATGTCCACACAAATTTTTAAATTAATTAATTTTACTGTATTTTACTGTATTTTAATTATTGAAACTCACTATCAGCTACTTCATTTTCCACCCCTGACTTATTCTTGGGTCGATCGATTTTCCTAGTTTTAGAGGTCCAAATTAGGTACTTCGACTTATATTCGGGATGACTTATAGTTGAGTATATACGGGTATATATCCTACTGTCCAGAAGGATTCAATGTTCAAGCTTGATGAGTGGTTTGTGTCCATTTCACTGAGTGGCTGAATCCTACTGTTTTATTTTCTATATAAGGCAGTTGTTTGGAGATCTTGCAGTTCCTGACATTGATGCCACAACCAAAGCCATGGCCATGTTTCAGCTTGTCTTAATCCTTTTGCAGATGTGCAAAGAGGGATATACAAATATTGTCTCACTATGCGTTCTTGGTAGGAAAGCAGCTTCTTGCTCTTAAAGAGAAAAAGAGATGTTATTCTCTTCCTACCAAGATTTCTTTAATAAGATTCCTCCTCTCTCTCCAGAAATCTTACAAGAAATCTCATGGGGATTTTCAGATGTTTTGTAGACTTTTTCCTTCTGGAAGAAATGCCAAGCTGTGTGTTGATTAGTATAATTCCTGCAGAGAGTGGCATTTTTCTATCATAGCATTAATCCAAAAGATCATTAAGGTGCAGAGAATTTAGCAGTCTCATGCACTGGACAATGAGTACAAACCAAGTAAATGAAGAAAAGAAAACATGTCTGGTCTCATTTTCATAGGAAGCCCAGAGATTTCACTGATCCAGGGGAAAGTCTCAATGGGGAGTCTCAACTCATTTCATCTCATGACACACAAGTGTAACGTTGTGCTTGTGTTGCATGCATCGCTGCTGGCCAGAGCTGGGGAGAAATTACAGTTCTAGACAGCAACTCCCTGAATTTCCCAGCCACCATGACCAATGCCTGCATCCTAATAGAGTTTTTAAGGTAAGTGAAGTATTTAAGGTCCATTTCTACCAGTTCCACTTGCCTAGTGAGTTTCCATGGCACAGCCAGGTACCACATTAGGTACCTCTTAGAAGAAGACCAAGCTCTAATGAATTTGCTCCACTTGACTTAAAGAGTACCAAGTGACTTAAATGTAAGTTCTTTACAAGATAAGGAAAGAACAAACTTTTAAACAGCTCTTTCTGTAACATATGAATAGAATCAATTTGTCTTATAATTGTAGAGCTGTTTCCACAAAGACACCACCAGCAGTCACTAATTGTACCTAGAAAACTCATTACATTATATGATTGGATTTTTAATTAGAAGTGCAGATGGCAACTCATTTATTTCTGTTTGTACAGGTCTCTTACTAAAGCAATTTCCCCTCCCCCATTTCTCTCTCTCTCTTTTAAAAAAAGTCTATAATTTGGTTATTGGAGAAGAACTTGGGTTCAGGAAAGGGAGAAAGGATGATTGATGTTGCATCTAAAATGCACTATTAAGTTTGCATCTTTGGCTCCAGAAGTGGGAGTAAAGGATGTTTTTCTTCTCCAACAATTTATAGCATAGCTGGCTTTTGTCTGCTTTGTTGGAGTGAGTCAGAAATGTGAGTTGCTATTGATAACAGCAGGATTACAAGAAGAAAGAAGAAACACCTGGAAAATCTGCTCAAAAAACCCTCCCAAAGGTCAGTAGCAATCAAGAGGTTTTCAAAAAGGAAAGGCCAGAGTTGCCAGAATTTGAAATACAATGAAAGAAATATAAAGAGGTGCGAGGAAAATAAAAGGGAAAATAGAAAGTCACAGTAATAACACAAATCATATTGCTGTTAAAGTATTTAAACACATGTTTTCAAAATACACAGTTTTAATTGGTTAAATTCAGTGTTTAGCAACAATTAAAATACACTGTTAAAAAAGAGCCTACATGGAAGTTGCCTTCAAAAACATTGGATTTAGACCCAGTGAATTTGGGTGGGATCATAGCACAAGGAATAAAGGGTTAAAGCTGCTTTCCCTGATCACATTCTCTGTTAAGGACTCTTGCAACTGATTTTTGTGAAAGAAAGTTTCCTTCTAAACATGTATTTTAAAATATATCCACAAAGTATAATGTCATCTAACCCTCAGATTTATATATCCTGCTGACAACTGACAGATCACTGGACAGGACACACTCTTTTAAGCAACACTGCCTGAATACCAAAGCTAAAGTTAATAAGAGGAACAGCAGCATCAGGAAACTCACAAACTATAAATGAGGAACTCAACCATCCACACTGAGCACATCAGCTTTGACCCAGAGCATCTCTATGGAAGAATATACTGCTCCAGTATCGAGCACATTCACACTCGTGAAACAAGTTGACATCGCTGTTAATGAAACAATGCATAGTGACAGGATGCCACATCCTCTTGTTGGCATTGCTCCACCTAAGATAAGGAGAGAAGTGGCATCATTTTTGTTTTATTGTTATTTATAAATTTACTCAATTTATTTATCCTCATGTTTGATTTGTTGTAAATATTTTTAATGTGTTGTAAACCTCCCAGAGTGGGAAAATATACCAGATGGATGTGTTAGAAAATAAATAAATACAGTATAGCAGTTTCTTCCCTATTGGTCCAAGCAGTGAAGAGCATGATGTAGCTTTTCTTTTAACATTTTTATTAGCTGCTTACCTTTTTTGTATGTTTTTGTGGGGTTTTTAAATTAAAAAAAACAAAGAGAAAGCAAAGTGAAGATTCTCCACAATCTTGAAGAAAAATTGAAAATAGACATAAAATTAGCAACAACCTCCAGCATAGAAAACCTCTGTATGACAACATCTCCAACTTAATGCAGCTGTAGACTATAAACAGTTCATATTCCTAAACCATCTTCAGAAGCATAAATGGAAACAAAATTATGTATTATGGAAGTCAACTTCTGTCACCCATCTGGAGAACTGAACAAAAGAAAACTAAATTGTCTTGATCCTGTTTCATATAGTGGCCTTGTTTGCTTTGGGTTATTTTGAGATTTCTTTCACTAATGTCATGTGATTTGAAAAGCTGAACATCTCTCTTTCCCTCCTTTTCACCTATGACACATTTGAATGTATCAGAGTAGCTGTGAGAGATGAGATGTTTTCAGTGACATTTTTAACTTGCTTGAGAGGTCACCTTTGAAGAAAATCGTATATTCTATTGTCATGGACAGAGCACAAATTTCTTGTCCGTGGTTTTTCAAATGAGCAGGTTTACACAGCATCTAAATTCACTCATGCTGTTTCCATTTCAAAGCTACAAGACAAGACAGACTTCCCCAACTTCATGCTTTCCAGCACTGTTAGGCCACTGAGTTTATGGAGGTTATAGTCCAGAACAAATGGAAGTCACCATTTTGGAGAATTTAATCACAGGAAAGAACATTGACAGTGTGGGTCTGTCATGTTCCATCCTAGCCTGAGGTTCTAATGTGTATACTACACGGATGGGCAACATGCAGAGGTCCAGGGGCCTCATATGATCATCCCTGAACCTTGAAGGGTGATGGGACCAAGCTGACTCCATTTTGTAGTTCAGCCATTTTGTGTCTTTTAGCCATTTTGTGTTTCTGTAAAGCCATGTACACATGTTATAGATAGTGATGGAACTAAAAAAAAAATTACTACCTACTCTGTGGGTGTGGTATGGTGGGCATGGCCAGGGGGAAAGCCCTGTGTTGCACCCAAATTAGGACTACTTTATTTCAAAACTTGCAATGGCGGGGCCAGATGAAATTTCTGCTACCGGTTCTGGCGAACTAGGGCGAACCTGCTGAATCCCATCACTGGTTATAGGTAAACTTATATACCACCCCATAGCACTTAGTGCACTCTCTGGGCCGTTTACAAGTTAATTAGCATTTTTGCTGCCAACATGCTGGCTACTCATTTTACCAACCTCTGAAGGATGGAAGGCTGAGTCAACCTTGGTCCTGATAGGATGGACTCACAATGTTTTGGCTGCAGTACAGCAGTTTAACCTCTGTGCCACCAGGGCTCTTCCAGTCTGGGTCTGCCGTGTGCTGTATGCAATTAACTGCCAGAATACAAATATGGACATGGAAGGGGCAGGTTAACATAAGAACAGCCTTGCTGGAACAGGCCATAGCCCATCCAGTCCAGCATTCTGTCTCACACAGTGGCTCACCATTTGCTTCAGGGTATTCTCAAGCAGATGCCTTCACCTGCTTAGGATTCCATAGAAATGGCATTGAGAGATATCCTGCCTATCTCTCCAACCCGGAGATTGTCCTTAGGTATCCATAATTATAACCATTGATACCCTTGCCCTCCATGAACTTGTCTAATCCTTTCTTGAAGCTGTCAAGACTGACAGCTGTCACCACTTCTTCTGGCGGGGAGTTCCATAGACCAGTGACCCTCTGAGTGAAAAATTACTTTCTCTTATTTGTTTGAGAACTAGTACCCAAAGGTTTCATGGAGTACCCCCTAGTTCTAGTGTTGTGCGATAGGGAAAACAGTTTTTCCTTATCTACTTTGTCCACACCGTGCATGATTTTATAAATTTCAATCAGGTCACCTCTTAGATGCCATCGTTCAAAAGTGAAGAGGCCCAACCATTGCACTGTAATACTGTATATGGTTATACTGTATACCCTACCTATAGAAAGTATAAATAATGGTTGAATGTTTTTGTTCAAGGCTTCTCCTTCCCTCATGTTTCAGTGAGAGAAGTCCAGCTGCTTTTCTTGAATTCAGTCAATGTTGCTGAAAAAATCCTGCTGGCTTGATTACTTAATTGGGCTCTAAGTATTCAAGTGGTCGCAAAAAGGGAAGAATCCACACCCACTCCTGTAACCTCCACCACCCTCTCGATTATTTTTAAAAAATTAGGAGGACTAGAAAAAGCGCCCTTGCATCCTTATTGGTCAAAAATATTTTTATGATGGGGGTAATTGGATTATAATGTAGATAAAAGCAAGATGGTTTTCCCCAAACAAGCTAGTGGTGGCCTAAGACTTTTGCACAGTACTGTAATTATTTGCTATTTACTTATATATAAACACACACATGATGTGTCTGGGATAGCAATATGCTTCATATAGCAGATAAGAGATTTTATGGCCCAATGCCTGTTTGCCATTTATGAGTACATAGCCAAAGACAGTTTGCCAACTGTTATCTAAACAACTAAGTTTATTATAGAGGTTAGAGAATTAGAACAGGATTGGAGATGATAGCAGTGAGAAATACAGTGAGAAGGCTTGTATACAGTATAAAAAAGAGTAACACTAATTTAAGTCGTCCTCCTGAAAAGTATACAACTTTTGATTTTACAGACTGAAGATGTGGTTCAACAACTGATAGATATCTGGGTCATTTCAATGAGGATGAAAAGATGTAGTTGGATATACTGCATACCCCTTCATACATTTTCTGTTCATTTGTACAGGGGATGTTTCTGGAACTTGTAGTTTGCCCTGGTCACTAATTGGACAGCTACCTTTCCCGAGGAGTTCTTTCAGCGAGAACACCACTTCGAAGACCAACCGGACTTTACCGGAAAGGAAATTGGATATGGGCTTATAGCAGTAGGGAGCATTAGTGACTCCATATTTTCCTTGGCTAGAGCTTTTAACTGCACTAGGACAAGTGTCAGGAGGAAAGAGACCCAAGGTCTCATAAACAGTATACAGTGTCTGGCTCACGTCCGAGCATAAGGCTGACCAGACACTAACCACAGCTAGACAAAACAGCTATGCATAGGTACACAGTCTTCCAGCTTGAGATAAGCCAGGAACAGCAAGTCTTGCCACTATCTGCTGACTAAGCCTGCTTATGGCTAACCTGGGCACGCAGGCTGGTAAGTGTAACCCAACCAGCCAAGTGCCATGTAGCAGCTTTCTGTCATGGGGGTCGCACGAGGGGTATATATGATAGCTCCTGATTGTAGTCAATAAATACAGTCTACCCGAGAAATCGGGGATGACTTTTACCATCATACATCAGTCTCGCGTGCCTTCCTTGAGTTCAGCACCTCAACTCCCATGGACCATTACAACAGGAACTGCCTTCTCATGTTGAGCTTCTTGGAAGTAAGACATACTGAAATCAATGGGTCTTATTTTTGAGAAAGCACATATAGTATTTGGGAATGTCCAGTAGTAAAACTTTGTACATAGACTTCCAGGTTCAAGCTCCTTTAACTCCAAGTAGAGTAGAAAAATTGCCTTGTCTGAAACAGTGGCTTCTGCCAATCAGTGTAGCCAATATTGAGCTAGAAGAATCATGGTCTGACTCAGTATAACAAAGTGTCTATACCAGGATTTCTCAACCTTGCTCCCACCCCCCAGGTGTTCTTGGATTTAAATTACCAGTAGCCCAAGTCAGCACACCTGGTAATCAGGCCTTCTGGGAATTGAAGTCCAAAAACATCTGGGGGACCAAGGTTGAGAAACCCTGTTCTATATCACAAAATTGTAACAGTTTGATACCACTTAGCTACCATATTTCCATCCTACTGAGTCGTGGGATTTGTTGTTTGGTTAGATCCTTAGCATTACAGATATGCAGTGACTTCACACAGATGTTTTTGTGTCTTACACGGAAGACAAAGAAGGAGTCGCAGTGAGGACTAACACAGGTTTATTGGTTGATGATCAGTATGAACATGTGGTAATGGCGGAGGTACATCACATTATATACAGTAGTTTGGTGTATGAAACCAAGACACAGGACACAGCCTCGGGCTGGGTTAACTCAGGTTTATTGCATCGTGGACAGAGGGAACATGAGGTAATGGCGGATCGATAGCTCTTTATATACAGTCGTAATACATTTGAACGTGGTGCCATGGTAGCCCATTGGCTACTGTCCGCGTGACGTCATTGCGAGTCACGCCCTTCTTGTCCAGGTGTAGGTGGTGGCGGGAAAGCTTCCCGCGCTGTTGCCTTTGATGAGTTCGGACCAAGAGAGCTTGGACGCTCGCTGCTGCCAGCTGGTGGTCATTAGCTCGCGTCCTATTACAGGGTTTATATGATACAGCTGAAGGTTACATTGTTGCTATAGGCAAGGTTACATTGACTCAGATACATTGTAATCCATGTGGAAGGTAAAACCATTAGAACACAACACCCCTCCCCCCTAGGACGAGACAACGTCTCGAGCCCACACTTAAAATACACCCCCCCTCTCTAGGAGACAAAGTCTCTCAACCAAGATGGCTTATTTCGAACACGCTGGGGTCTCGATGCGGGCTGCCTTTCCCCGGGTTTGCTACCTTCTCTTTGTCCCCTGGTTTCCTGCCCTGTAATTAGAGAGGGAGACTCGTTAGTGGCTTTCCGCGGCTCCGCGGCGTTGTTGGGAGGTGTGCTCTTTCTTGGGGGAGAACCGGGGGCACTGGGGGCTAACGAAAAACCCCTCTTCTCGCTTGGAAGGGTGGGGGAACACTCCTGAAAACCCCCCCGGCTCGCAAAATCAAAATCAAAATTCCATTCGGGGGACGCGGCGGCGGCCGCACATTCCTTTTCCCTCCCCCCGGCCTCTGATAGAACTGGGGTATCAAAAGGATATGAGTCGGGATCACTGCTTTCCCCCCTGGTTCCGGACTGATGTTCCTCATTTCCTCCCCCTTGGGCTAAACGGGTGGGGGAGAACCCTATCGCTGAATCCTGTTGCTGAGCCCTACTGACCGGCCCTTCACTCACTCGGTGCCTCAGTTGGTCAGCGTGTCTCCTCCAGAGGAGACCGGTGCTCGTTTCCACCCGATATGACACTGGCCCTGTCTGTTCTATTATCGTTCCCGGTACCCAGGCTGGCCCTGCGCTTGCATAGTTCCTGCAGTGGACAGGGTCGCCGGCGGCGAACCCTTTCGAGACTGCCAACCCTATGTTTTTTCCTTTGTCCTCGACTCTCGTCGGGTCTAGCCTGGACAGAATCGTGGTCAGTTTTCGCCGCATCAAGAGCTCTGCCGGCGAGTAACCTGACGCTAAGGGGGTCACCCTATACGCTAACAAGAACTGACATACTTGGTGATTCAGGTCCCCCGGGCCCATGCGCCGCAGCGCATCCTTTGTTGTACGCACCAACCGTTCCACTTGGCCATTCGTGGCCGGGTGAAACGGCGCGGATGTGACATGCCGAATGGCGTTTGCCTCCATGAATGCCCCGAACTCCGAGGAGGTGAAGCAACTCGCGTTATCGCTGACTAAAGTGTCGGGTAAACCGAACGTGGAAAAGACTCTCCGTAGCTGGCCAATCGTCGTGGCGGAGGACGTGCTCTTTACTGGGATAACCTCCAGCCACTTGGAGAACGCATCCACCACCAGGAGAAACATGGTTCCTCGAAATGGGCCAGCGAAATCTACATGTACTCTGGACCACGGCCCCCTTGCTGTGTCCCATTCCCTATGCGGGAGGCGGGCCGCCTCTGGTCGGGATCCCTGGCATGCCTCACAAGTGCCGACCATGTGCTCAATGTCCGCGTCCAGCTGTGGCCACCAAAAGTAACTGCGGGCCAGCGCCTTTGAGCGAACGATGCCCGGATGGCTGACGTGCAGCAGTTTGAGCACCCTCGGCCGCATGGATGTAGGAACCACTACCCGTTGGCCCCACAACAGGCACCCCCTTTCTAGGGACAACTCTAGTTTTTTCCGAAAGAATGGGTCGAATTCCGTGCTTGGGGATGATGCCGGCCACCCCTTCTGTACCCATGAGCTGACTTTCTCCAGCGTTCTGTCCTTGCCTGTCGCCCTAGCAATATCGGCTGGTACTATTGGGGGTGCGTCTAAAACCTCAATTAGCAACACCTGGCGGTCTCTTTCTACTCTAGCCTTTTGGTCGTCCGACAAGGGCAAAGGGGATCTCGAAAGTGCATCAGCATGGCTGATCTCTTTTCCGGGCCGGTACTCCAACTCGTGTTGGTATGCGTTGAGAAAAATAGCCCACCGCAGCATTCTCGGGGATAGGATCTGTGGCGTGGGCTTGCCTGCCGTGAAAATCCCTAACAGGGGCTTGTGATCCGTCACGATTTTGAACGGGCGGCCATACAGAAAATCGTGAAACTTTTTGGTCCCCGCTACTATTGCTAATGCTTCCCTGTCGGTTTGTGCGTAGTTTCGCTCTGTTTGGGACAGGGACCTTGAATAAAACGCAACCGGGGCCTCCCTTCCGTCATCCAACACGTGGCAAAGCACCGCCCCCACCCCCACCGGTGATGCATCACAGACTAGGACCACCGGTCGCTTGGGGTCGAAATGCGTTAGGATTGCATCAGAAGTCAAGAGTTGCTTTAGTTCTTTGAACGCCCTCTCGTGCTCGTCACCCCACATCCAAGTCTCCTCCTTTTTAAGCAACCTATGAAGCGGTTCGGCCACGGACGCCTTCCGCGGAAGGAATGTATGGTAGAAGTTGAGGAGCCCCAGGAATGACTGTAGCTCGGTTTTGGATGTGGGGCGAGGGGCCTTTTTGATGGCTGCTACCTTGGATTTGGAAGGCTTGATACCCTCGGGTGTGATCCGGAACCCTAAGAACTCGACCTCGGTTTCGAAAAAAACACATTTGTCCTTCCTCAGTCTCAGCCCCGCTTTCTCGAACACAGTTAGTACTTTGTCCAATCTCTTTGCCAGTTCGGCCTCACTCCCCCCTGTTATCAATACGTCATCAAAATAAGGCAACACCCCCTCCAGCCCCTTCAGGAGGCGTTCCACAAGCGATTGAAAAAGGCCGGGTGCCGAGTTCACGCCGAACTGTAAACGCGACACCTGGAACGCTCCTTTATGTGTGACTATTGTTTGTGCCGCGGCCGTGGCGGGAGTTACGGGGAGTTGCTGATAGGCTTGTGCCAGATCGAGCTTAGCGAAACACTTTCCCCCATTTAGCCTGGCCAAAAGGTGGCTGACCACCGGCACCGGGTATGCATTAGGGCGAATCGCCTTGTTAATCGTACACTTATAATCAGCGCAAATGCGCACCTCCCCGTTAGCCTTCAGAGCTGTTACAATTGGAGTTTCCCACTCCGCGGAATCAACAGGAATGAGAATCCCCTGGCCCACCAACTTGTCCAGTTCCGCCTCTATTTTGTCCTTTAGTGCGAAGGGCACCCTGCGCGGTTTGAGTCTTATCGGGCGGACCTCCGGGTCTAGGTCGAAGGCTACAGGGGGTCCCTTGAATTTTCCAAGTCCTTTTTTAAAAACGGCGGGATGCGCATCGCACACCGCTTGTATTGGATCCACCCCCACTGAATGTACCCCCCCTATGAACAGGCCTAAGGGCTGGAACCACTGCGTCCCTAGGAGGCTACAACTTCCCCCCTTGAGGACAACTAGGGGCAGTTCCGCAGAGTGTCTCTTAAACTCAACCCGAAATTTCCCGACCCCCAACACCGGAATGCTGTTTCCCTGTACATCTCGTAGCGTGGACCTCAATGTTTTAAGTTTGGGCCGCACGTGGGGGTCGATCTTCAAAAACTCTTTTTGGGGAATTATAGAATAGGAGGACCCCGAGTCAATTTCCATCCTGATAGGGGCCCCTTGTACTAGTACCTCCACGAAATAATGGGACTGTTCCGCGGACACGCTGAGCACTGGGACGTCGTCCTCGCTGCTGTCCGAGACGCGGCCCACGCCGTCCTGCTTCCTCGTGGTCTGGACGCCATCTTTGGGCCTCGCTGCACGGTCCGGCCTGGTCGAACGGTCTGGTGACTGCCTCCGGCCCTCCTTCCGTTTTCTGCATGCCTTGGCGATGTGCCCCCGACGGCCGCAGGTGTAGCATTCGGCCTTTCTAAATGGGCACCTCGCACGCTCATGGGCCGCTCCGCAACCATCGCAGCGGCGCCCCCCTTTTCGGACCTTCTGGACCTCCTCACCGTCGCTGCCTTCCGAAGACGACTTTGAGGCCCGTTGAGTTGCGTGCACCGATTTTTCCGCTTTGCCGGCTCTGGGACGCCACTCACGCCACTGGTGCATCTCGTCCACTCCAGCATTCGTGGACTCTGCGGCTTCCGCGGCCTCTACGACCTCAGCCAGCGTGGGTGGCGGCTCCTTATTCATCAAGCTGCGCTGCACCTCCTTGTCTTTCAGGCCACACAGCACGCCGTCCCTGAGGGCCATTTCTAAGATGTTGTCCCATTTGCAGGGGGCGGCGGCTACCCTCATGGCGGCCACGAATGCCTCGACCGACTCGTCCGGCGCTTGGACTCGCCTCCAAAACGCGCTCCGAGCGGGAAACATCGCCCTCGAGGGTCGGAAGCGCTCCCGTAGCAGCTTCATGATGTCGTCCGCCTTAAATTCGCTCACCTTCTTCGGAGCGATGATTCCCACCAGCGTCCGCTTGGTTTCCATCTCAAATAACTCCCAGTCTTGCGGTTTGGTGATGTTGAACCCGCTCTGTGCCCTGGCTGCTCCTTGGGGATCCATGATCCCACCTTCGTCGCCAGTTTGGTGTATGAAACCAAGACACAGGACACAGCCTCGGGCTGGGTTAACTCAGGTTTATTGCATCGTGGACAGAGGGAACATGAGGTAATGGCGGATCGATAGCTCTTTATATACAGTCGTAATACATTTGAACGTGGTGCCATGGTAGCCCATTGGCTACTGTCCGCGTGACGTCATTGCGAGTCACGCCCTTCTTGTCCAGGTGTAGGTGGTGGCGGGAAAGCTTCCCGCGCTGTTGCCTTTGATGAGTTCGGACCAAGAGAGCTTGGACGCTCGCTGCTGCCAGCTGGTGGTCATTAGCTCGCGTCCTATTACAGGGTTTATATGATACAGCTGAAGGTTACATTGTTGCTATAGGCAAGGTTACATTGACTCAGATACATTGTAATCCATGTGGAAGGTAAAACCATTAGAACACAACAAGTAGCACAATACATTTGAATCTGGTTGCACGGTAGCTTATTGGCCGCTACCGGCGTGACATCGTGTGAGTCACGCCCCCTCGTCCGTAGTAGTTTGCTGGTGCGGGAAAGTTCCCGCGGCTGCCGGTGATTTGAGGAATGAGAACCATGTGAGTTGAACGCTCGCAGCTGCCCTCTATGGGCAGCTTACTTGCGTTCCTTTAACAGCTGGGCTACATTGTAATTGTGGTCAGGTTACATTCATACATTTCTTAAAGCAACATTGTACATACATAACAGATGTATAAATACAAACCAAACCTGGGTATTTAATTCTGAGCCAACTACAGAGCAGAAGAAGGAACTCATAGGTGTTAAGGGGTGAAGCACCACTCCCAAAGAGTCTTTGTGTTACATTTGGCATGCAAATATCTTGATGAGAAGAAAGAAAAAGAAATAAATGAAGATGCCAGCTGGAAGCAGTGGAGAAGGAGAGTACTGTATGCTGGTTACTTGGAAGTTAGCCTACTATTCTGTTTTAGTCAAGGGCTTTACCAGCAGCAGTCTTATCAAGACCAAGTAACTTTCAAAACTACAGCTTGAATTACCAGATTACCACAAGTCAATACAATGAGGCTAGAAGAATAACATGGTCAAAGTGCAAAAAGTGATTCCCAAAAAATAACTTATTAGGAGGTGAGCAGTAAACAAAGTTGAAGACAAGCCAAGTCAAAGCACAAGAGATCCAAAATAGAAACATCCAAGACCAATCACAACATGAGGTGTTCTTGGGGCTTCCAGCTCTGACTATTATGGCCTGTGACAGCTCTTGGCCTAAGCCATTTCCTGATTCAACTGCACATACTCCCAAGGATTGGAAATCTTTTCAAGCAGCACCTGGTTATTCTGTGTTTTTGCTCCAACTTCTTCAGTCATTGTTGCTCTCTGGGCCAGAGGGTTCTTTAATCTGCTATGAATTTCTCCTCCTCCTCTAGCTGAATATCTATTCCTTTCTCCTCTGACAGGTCTGGATCCTCCTGGTTCTCTTCTGAAGAGGAAGACCCAGCCAGGGAAGCCATGATGCCTTCCTTGCCCTCCCTTTTGCAAAGTCATTGATTAAATCATCAGAGGCTTCTGGGCTTTTCCACACCGTTAGTTTTAGATCTTGGCAAGAGGAAGGCCAACAAAAGGAGAGAGAAAGGAAAGAAAAGTGGGAAGAGAAAAGCAGGTTTCTTGCAAAGCCAGGTTAAAAAGAAATTGAAGAGCACAGCATCTATTACCCATTTAAATTCCTTCACTCATTCCGTTCTCTAGTGTCCCTATGGTTTAGTGTTACTGTCTCCTGGCAGCTGAAGAAAGAAGAGGGGAAATAAAAATTAAAGCAGAGCATCCTGCAGACTACCACTGGCCCTCAGTTCTGCCTCTACCAGGCAATCTGTGATCTGACATTCTCAATTTCTCCTTTTGCAAAAAGGATGTTTTTTATGAAGAATAAAAAACATAGAAATACCATTAAGAATACAGACAAGGATCAGGGCCGAGTGACACCAAAAAGAGCCGAGGGCTGGACAGGCATCAATCTATACACATATATTTTTGAATGCATCAGTGTTGAGGTGGAGCTGTGTACAGCTCTACATAGAATTATCAGCCAGACAGCTCTAACACATTTTCCTGAAATATAGCGCTACAATGCTCAAGCACAGATTTACCAAACTACAAATCCCAGGATTCTATTGGATGGAGGCAAAATCAATCATGATAAAATATATTCTGATAGTAAAACATAATTTTCCAAATTAAGGTTTATCTTTTGAATATAAGAAGAACATTTATTGAACTGCAACAAAACAGTAACTACATCCATGCTGTGTGTTTATACAGGTATGTAGGACTATAAAGTACACTGTGAGTTAAAATGCGATTTTCATATGTCATGTATGGTTTTGGACTGATTTGCATGCCCGTGGTGTGCGTGTGTGCATGTGCATGTGTGTTAAATCTGTCTAATCATGAATGTTCCGGCATTTTAATTTGCACACACATATTTTATCTTAATTAAAACTTTTTCTGTCCAAAACCTTACATGTCTTAATTCCTGTACTTTAAAACAACTAAGACTGCAATCCTTAATAAACATATTAAGAAATAAGCAACACATAAAAATTTACTACTCGGCAAAATCCAAAAAAACTATGCTGTAAATGCAAGAAAATGTAGCAGAAAGTAGCTGCATGCCTAAGCAATATAGTCAGGATTGACCCTATCATTAGATAGAGTGAGGCAAGTAGCAGAGACTTCAGGAGGACAAAACAGCAGGGAGACAACAGTCAATAAATCTGAACGCTGGTGCAGTACTTGATCTTAGCTTGACTCCTATCTTGATCTCTGTGGTAGTGAAGGAAGCCAACAGTGTTGAAGGAAGATTAAGTAGCCTTGCTGTTCAGTTTTATGTACATGGAATGGACATCCCAATATTTTCAAGTTAGTTTTAAGCAGCAAAGTATGCTGACTGCCCTGTGCTTTTTCGCTGGTTGCTAGTTATGAACGAGCCTAAATATTTTCTTGTGCATGGATTTGTAACATAAAAGACGATAGAAGAGAAAGACATATCAATCAATTCAAAAAGGCATGATTATGTGATTTATGTCTAACATCTAGCAGAATTTTGAAAATATAACTTTTGTTTCATTTTCAGCATTTGATCCACTTTTGCAACAACTGTGCTTTTTTGTGTGTGAATATTTTGTTTTTTGTATCTATATCTGTTAACTATTATCTGTCTGTTTATCCGACAGCTATTAGACAATTATGGAGAGAGTCCTCCATCTTCAAACTTTCAGCAACAGAGAATTTATTTTTAACTTTGCAGGACAAATCACCATGGAAACATAGTGAAATATGAGAGCAATGTGGCTGATTGATGATGTTACAGTGGGAAAAGATTGACATAAAAACCTGAGATAAATTTTGTGGCATTTTGAAGCTAGTCTTCATTTATATAGTTCATGAATCATCAGACTTGGCTTTGGTTTGCTAGCTTTAAGTGAGCACTCAAGAACCCCTTAAGCCCAATGCAAATTGAACCCTACCTCAGATGAGATGAATTACTCTCCTTGATTCATTAAGCAAGCCAATAAGGACAGTTCTCCTCTAGGTAATAATAATTTCATGTCAGAAATTATTCTGAGTTGAAAGGATTTTTGCTAGAGGAACTCTGCTCAGGGGACACCCAAATGAGGTTCCTTTCATGCCCCCAAGATCTTTTCCCACCAAAGTGATCCCGACTTATCTACTTGCCATTTCTTGCTTTTGAACTGCTAGGTTGGCAGGAGCTGGGACAGAGACAGGCACTCAATTCATCATGCAGTACCCAGGCCTCAAACTGCCAATTTGCCAGCCTTCCAGCTAATAAGGTGAACTTCTTAACCTCTGAACCACTGCATTTTTTTCCTCTAGGTTAAATGGGAGAGATGACCAGCAATAATGAAGGGATACAAATATACACAGCATTTGGGCATAGGGTGGGAGGGAAGATTTATTTATTTATTAAATTAACTAATAATATGCCCACCTTATTCTTATTTAGAGAAGAAAACAGCACTTACACATGAATAGCTAGGCTCTCAAATGTCCCACACTTTAAGATTGCATCATTTGGACACGTAAGTGAAATTAAATGTTCTTGTACTTTACAAGAAGTACATCAAAGTATATAGATAGGAGAGAAGTGCCAGAAACTTATTACTATAAGGCCAGAAAAAATTAAATCTCTCTTTCACTCCAACTTCCTACTTCTATCCTTATATTTCATATAGAATAGTTCTATTCCAGTGGTGGTGAATGTATGGCGCGTGTGCCAGAGGGGGCACTCAGAGCCCTCTCTGTGGGCAAGCACGACATCACCCCAGCACCAGGTTTGCCCTGCCCCTCTGCCCAGCAGCCCAATTGGAGCATTTCCTCCCTCACCTGTCTGAGATAAGGTGGGCAGCTCACATGTGGCATGAGTAAGTGGGGTTTGGGTTCCAGTTTGGGCACTCAGTCTCTAAAAGGTTCACCATCACTTTTCTATTCTATACTTCTGCTCCGTGCACAATTGCCAGAGCTCAACCTTTTATGGAACAGGACTCTGGCTAGGATCTCAAGGAATTGCTACACTTCTCTGGTTGAGAGATTAACCTTAGATAGAGCAAGCAGTGCTAAAGGAAAAGAGGTTCTGAGTTTTATTCGTGGGGTGACTTGGAAATGTTAGATATGCAATACTACTCATCCCTAGGTCACACTAGGACTCACTGGCTCAACCTAAGTCTGTTTTTATCTGTGTTTCACTAGTAGAGCATCGGCACACTAAAAACCATGAATGAGCGGAAAGAACTAGAAAAGAGCCAATGAATACATGCTCCAGGGCACATTACACCATCCATTTTCATTGTGCCAAGTTATAGTCACTTGCATTGTGTGTATTCCAGGAGAGGCAGGTTGAGTTGTGAACCCTAGTGAGAAAGGCAGTAAATATTTCAGCTACTACCTGTAGGTGGTTTTGCTATCTGGCGGGCTGCTAGTGGTGGCCTAAGACTTTTGCACAATGCTGCAGCTCTCTTTTTATGTCACAGTCACTGAAAAGCTACATTCAGGGCTCTGACCATACAATTTTGAATGTTCCTTCAGTCATCCATCTAAGCTTTTCTTTTGACTACAAGAATTGTCTCTTTGCATTCCTTTAATAATGTCACTGTGATCCAAATATACGCACCAACCACTGGTGCAGATGAAGCCACAGAGGACCTACAACACCTCATAGAACAGACACCAAGAAATGATGTACAAATTATATTAGGAGATTGGAATGCCAAAGTAGGAAATCAAAAAGTTGAGGGAATAACAGGCAAGTTTGGTCTTGGAACACAGAATGAAGCAGGGCAAAGACTGATAGAGTTCTGCCAAGAGAACGCACTGGTCATAGCAAACACTCTCTTCCAGCAACACAAGAGGTGACTTTACACATGGACATCACCAGATGGCCAACACCGAAACCAAATTGACTACATACTCTGCAGCCAAAGATGGAGAACCTCCATACAGTCAGCAAAAACAAGACCTGGAGCAGACTGTGGCTCAGATCACAACCTACTGATCGCAAAATTCAGGCTTAGACTAAAGAAAATAGGGAAAACAAGGAGACCAGACAGATATCACCTAGACAGCATCCCTAAGGAATACACGGTGGAGGTGATGAACAGATTTAATGGCTTAGACTCGGTAGACAGAGTGCCAGAAGAATTATGGACAGAGATGAGGGACATCATGCAGGAAGCAGCAAAGAAAATCATACCAAGAGAAAGGAAGCATAAGAAAGCAAGGTGGTTGTCTGATGAGGCTCTTAAGACAGCAGAGGAAAGAAGGAATGCAAAAGTCAAAAGAGAAAGGAAAAAATACAATCATCTGAACACAGAATTTCAAAGAAAAGCAAGGAGAGATAAGGAAAACTACCTAAAAGAGCAGTGCAAAGAAATGGAGGAAAACAACAAAAGAGGCAGGACTAGAGATCTTTTGAAAAAAATCGGGGAAATCAAGGGAACATTTAAAGCAAAAATGACCATGATAAGGGACAAAGACGGAAAGGAGCTAGCTGATGCAGAAGAGATTAAGAAAAGATGGAAAGGGTACACAGAGGAACTCTACAAAAAGGACCTCAATGATAATCACAATGATGAAAAAATTGAACTAGAGCCAGACATCCTGGAGAGCGAAGTCATAAAGGCCCTAAAGAGCACTGCAAACAACAAAGCTAGCGGAGATGATGGTATAGTGTGCCTTCCCCCAAGGTCCCTTCGGTTCTTGCGCACCTTTTAGGGGTGGGGTTTTTTTTAAAAAAAACTTTTAACTTTTTTATTATGTGTCTTTTATGTATTTACTGTCCGCTATGTAAACCGCCCTGAGTTGGGTTGTACCTGAGTGGGCGGTATATAAGCGTGAAAAATAAATAAATAAATAAATAAATAAAAATCCCAGTTGGATTTTTCAAAGCTCTAAAAGATGATGGTGTCAAACTACTGCATTCAATATGTCAGCAGATTTGGAAAACAAAACAGTGGCCACAGGATTGGAAAAGATCAGTATATGTTCCAATCCCCAAAAAGGGCAATGCCAAATAATGTTCAAATTATCGAACAATTGCACTCATCCCACACGCCAGCAAGGTGATGCTCAAGATAATACAGGATAGACTTCAGCAGCATGTGGAGAGAGAATTACCAGAGGTGCAGGCTGGTTTCAGAAGAGGCAGGGGGACTAGAGACCACATTTCCAACATACGTTGGATCATGGAGAAAATAAAGGAATACCAGAAACAAGTGTACTATTGTTTTATTGACTACACTAAGGCATTTGACTGTGTGGACCACAACAAGATGTGGCAAGTAATTAAAGAGATGGGAATACCAGAGCACATCATATGCCTCATGAGAAATCTGTACACGAACCAAGAGGCAACAATTAGGACAGAACACGGAATGACAGAGTGGTTTGGAATAGGAAAAGGAGTGAGACAAGGTTGCATTTTATCACCCTGCTTGTTCAATCTATACACAGAGCACATAATGCGCAATGCAGGGATGGAGGAATCACAGTATGGGATCAAAATTGCTGGGAGAAACATCAACAATTTGAGATATGCAGACGATACCACCCTAATGGCAGAAAGTAAGGAAGACCTAAAGAACCTCTTGATTGGATTGAAGGAGGAAAGTGCAAAAGCTGGCTTGAGACCTAATATTAAGAAAACCAAGATAATGGCAACAGGTCCGATCAGTCCCTGGAAAATAGATGGGGAAGAAGTAGAAGCAGTGACAGATTTTACTTTCCTGGGATCTAAGATCACTGCAGATGGCGACTGTAGCCATGAAATAAAAAGACGACTGATTATGGGGAGACAAGCAATGAGAAACCTGGGGAATATAGTGAAAAGCAGAGACATCTCCTTGAAAACAAAAATTCGCATAGTCAAAGCAATGGTATTTCCAGTGGTAATGTATGGGTGTGAGAGCTGGACCATTAGGAAGGCTGAGCGCAGAAGAATAGATGCCTTTGAGATGTGGTGTTGGAGGAGAGTCCTGAGAGTCCCTTGGACAGCAAAGAGAACAAACAGGTCAATACTGGAGGAAATCAAACCTGACTGTTCATTGGAGGGACAAATAGTGAAGATGAAGCTAAAGTACTTTGGACATCAAGTGAGAAGGGAGGACTCACTTGAGAAGGCTCTGATGCTGGGAAAGGTAGAGGGCAAGAGAAGAAGAGGACTCCAAAGATGAGATGGACAGATGGTATTGTAGACACAGTGGGCACAGAGCTGGGTGGGCTGAGGAGGATGGTGGAGGACAGAGGTGCCTGGAGGAAAATGGTCCATGGGGTCGCCAAGGGTCGGAATCGACTGTGCGACTGAACAACAACAGCAGATTTGGTTTCAATCTGCTGTTCTTCAGTCTTACAATCAAATGATTTTATTAATGCAAATCTGTTCTTTATGTGGACGTTACATCCATCAGTCGTGTTTTTAGATGATATATTTTGTCACTATGATTCTTTTAGTGTTCTTTTCAGCTTTACTTTAACTTTGGGTATTAACAGTTCATGATTAGTACTACAAACCACTTCTGGTCAGATTGTGTTACAAAAAATGCAGCTTCTCCATCTCCCACTTCCACTTATGTTGTCTATTCAATTTCTATATTGACAATCTGGTGTTGTCTTGTACAGCCATCTATTCATTTATTTGATGCATATGTTTGTAATAAATAGATTGTTGGCTTTGCAAAACTCTGTGAACCATTATTCTGCTTCATTTCTGTTCCCAAGCCAAATTTCCCAACAACATTTGTTTCTCCTTTGTTCCCTCATTTGCATTCCAGTCACCTATGATTATAAGCATGTCTTGTTTTGGTATGTTCCTTCTGGACACTTTCATAAAAGCATTCAATTTTGTCTTCTTCAGCATTGGTAGTTGGTGTACAGATATGACTTATAGTTACTTTCATAGGTTGTCCACTAAGTCTGATTTATATTATTTGGTCAGATCTTACATTATAATCCCTAACTACCTGTGCTACATCTTGCTTTAGTATTACAGCACTGTATTTCTTCTGAATTTGTCATTTCCAGACAACACTGTGTAGTTGTCTGACTGAAAATATCCCCTTTCCAATCCATTATAGTTTGCTGATACTAAGCACTGCAGTGCTTAAACATTCCATTTGTTATACTGCTGTATAAGTGCTTCTATTATGACAACAATCACCTGAAATTTAATTTAATTTAATTTAATAATTTAATTTAATAGTCATATTTATATATGCTGCCCACTCAGGCAGAACCCGACTCAGGGCGGCATTACAACAAGTTCTAAAAACACATAAAAACACTTTAAAAGCCCCATATCCCACCCACTTAAAAAAAACCATATCCCACCCACCCATCCCACCCACTATAAAAGAAGAAGGGAGAGTTCTTAATTCTTTACGTAAGCCAGCAGGCGGGGACTGTGTTCCCATTCGGGCCCCACACCTGCCCTGCCAGCCAGGTCTTCAATCCTTTCCTGAAGGGCAGCAATTCTCTTTGAAGTCTTAGGTCTGTTGGCAGGAGGTTCCAGAGAGTCGGTGCGGACACGGAGAAGGCCCTCCTTCGGGTGCTGGACAGATGTGCACCCCTAACTGATGGCACCATTAGAGAGCCCCTCCGGTCCGCTCTGGTTGGACGGGCAGACACTCTTGGGACGATGCGGTCTCTAAGGTATCCTGGCCCACTGCCATATAGGGCTTTAAAGGTCAAAACCAGCACCTTGAATTGCACCCGGAGACAAACTGGTAACCAGTGCAGCTCCCGAAGTAGCGGTGAGGCATGGGCATATCGCCCACATCCCATCACCACTCGGGCTGCTGCATTCTGGACCAGCTGCAGCCTCCGAATGGTCGTCAAGGGCAGCCCCATGTAGAGTGCATTACAATAATCTAGTCGGGAAGTGACCAGAGCATGGGTGACCATAAGCAAGGAGCCCCGGTCCAGGAGCGTGCGCAACTGGCGAATCACCCGAAGTTGGGCAAAAGCCCTCCTGGCCACAGCCGCTACTTGTTCTTCTAGCAGCAGCCGCGAGTCCAGAAATTAAATCCAGAAATAAAATATGTGCATTCCATTTACAAAATAGGGAGGTAAGAAAGAAGTTGAACATGTTGTGTTCTAATGGTTTTACCTTCCACATGGATTACAATGTATCTGAGCCAATGTAACCTTGCCTATAGCAACAATGTAACCTTCAGCTGTATCATATAAACCCTGTAATAGGACGCGAGCTAATGACCACCAGCTGGCAGCAGCGAGCGTCCAAGCTCTCTTGGTCCGAACTCATCAAAGGCAACAGCGCGGGAAGTTTTCCCGCCACCACCTACACCTGGACAAGAAGGGCGTGACCCACAATGACGTCACGCAGACAGTAGCCAATGGGCTACCATGGCACCACGTTCAAATGTATCCCTACTGTATATAAAGAGCTATCGATCCGCCATTACCTCATGTTCCCTCTGTCCACGATGCAATAAACCTGAGTTAACCCAGCCCGAGGCTGTGTCCTGTGTCTTAGTTTCATACACTAAATTGGCGACGAAGGTGGGATAATGGATCCCCAAGGAGCAGCCAGGGCACAGAGCGGGTTCAACATCACCAAACCGCAAGACTGGGAGCTGTTGGAGATGGACTTCCATGCGGCGCTGGTGGAACTCAAAGTCAAGGAAGACGATGAGGAGAGGAAGAGGGCCATCCTCACCCGCATGCTTGGGATGGAGACCAAGCGGACGCTGGTGGGCATCATCGCTCCGAAGAAGGTGAGCGAATTTAAGGCGGACGACATCATGAAGCTGCTACGGGAGCGCTTCCAACCCTCGAGGGCGATGTTTCCCGCTCGGAGCGCGTTTTGGAGGCGAGTCCAAGCGCCGGACGAGTCGGTCGAGGCATTCGTGGCCGCCATGAGGGTAGCCGCCGCCCCCTGTAAATGGGGCAACATCCAAGAAATGGCCCTCAGGGACGGCGTGCTGTGCGGCCTGAAGGACAAAGAGGTGCAGCGCAGCTTGATGAATAAGGAGCCGCCACCCACGCTGGCAGAGGTCGTCGAGGCCGCAGAAGCCGCAGAGTCCACGAGTGCTGGAGTGGACGAGATGCACCAGTGGCGTGAGTGGCGTCCCAGGGCCAGCAAGGCGGAAAAAGCGGTGCACGCGACTCAACGGGCTTCAAAGTCGTCCTCAGATGGCAGCGACGGCGAGGAGGTCCAGAAGGTCCGAAAAGGGGGGCGCCGCTGCGATGGTTGCGGAGCGGCCCACGAGCGTGCGAGGTGCCCGTTTAGAAAGGCCGAATGCTACACCTGCGGCCGTCGGGGGCACATCGCCAAGGCATGCAGAAAACGGAAGGAGGGCCGGAGGCAGTCACCAGACCGTTCGACCAGGCCGGACCGTTCAGCGAGGGCCAAAGATGGCGTCCAGACCACGAGGAAGCAGGACGGCGTGGGCCGCGTCTCGGACAGCAGCGAGGACGACGTCCCAGTGCTCAGTGTGTCCGCGGAACAGTCCCACTATTTCGTTGAGGTACTAGTACAAGGGGCCCCCATCAGGATGGAAATTGACTCGGGGTCCTCCTATTCTATAATCCCCCAGAAAGAGTTTTTAAAAATCGACCCCCACGTGCGGCCCAAACTTAAAACTTTGAGGTCCACGCTACGAGATGTACAGGGGAACAGCATTCCGGTGTTGGGGGTCGGGAAATTTCGGGTTGAGTTTAAGAAACACTCTGCGGAGCTGCCCCTAGTTGTCCTCAAGGGGGGGAGTTGTAGCCTCCTAGGGACACAGTGGTTCCAGCCTTTAGGCCTGTTTATAGGGGGAGTACATGCAGTGGGGGTGGACCCAATACAAGCGGTGTGCGATGCGCATCCCGCCGTTTTTGAAAAAGGACTCGGAAAATTCAAGGGACCCCCTGTAGCTTTCGACCTAGATCCGGAGGTCCGCCCGATAAGACTCAAACCGCGCAGAGTGCCCTTCGCACTAAAGGACAAAATAGAGGCGGAACTGGACAAACTGGTGGGCCAGGGGATTCTTATTCCTGTTGATTCCGCGGAGTGGGAAACTCCAATTGTAACAGCTCTGAAGGCTAACGGGGAGGTGCGCATTTGCGCTGATTATAAGTGTACAATTAACAAGGCGATCCGCCCTAACGCATACCCGGTGCCGGTGGTCAGCCACCTTTTGGCCAGGCTAAATGGGGGAAAGTGTTTCGCTAAGCTCGACCTGGCCCAAGCCTATCAGCAGCTTCCCGTAACACCCGCCACGGCCGCGGCACAAACGATAGTCACACATAAAGGAGCGTTCCAGGTGTCGCGTTTACAGTTCGGCGTGAACTCGGCACCCGGCCTTTTTCAGTCGCTTGTGGAACGCCTCCTGAAGGGGCTGGAGGGGGTGTTGCCTTATTTTGATGACGTATTAATAACAGGGGGGAGCGAGGCCGAACTGGCAAAGAGATTGGACAAAGTACTAACGGTGTTCGAGAAAGCGGGGCTGAGACTGAGGAAGGACAAATGTGTCTTTTTCGAAACCGAGGTCGAGTTCTTGGGGTTCAGGATTACACCCGAGGGTATCAAGCCATCCAAATCCAAAGTAGTAGCCATCAAAAAGGCCCCTCGCCCCACATCCAAAACCGAGCTACAGTCATTCCTGGGGCTCCTCAATTTTTACCATACATTCCTTCCGCGGAAGGCGTCCGTGGCCGAACCGCTTCATCGATTGCTTAAAAAAGAGGAGACTTGGATGTGGGGTGACGAGCACGAGAGGGCGTTCAAAGAATTAAAGCAACTCTTGACCTCTGACGCAATTCTAACGCATTTTGACCCCAAACGGCCGGTGGTCCTAGTCTGTGATGCATCACCGGTGGGGGTGGGGGCGGTACTTTGCCACGTGTTGGATGACGGAAGGGAGGCCCCGGTTGCATTTTATTCAAGGTCCCTGTCCCAGGCAGAGCGAAATTACGCACAAACCGACAGGGAGGCATTGGCAATTGTAGCGGGGACCAAAAAGTTTCACGATTTTTTGTATGGCCGCCCGTTCAAAATCGTGACGGATCACAAGCCCCTGTTAGGGATTTTCACGGCAAGCAAGCCCACCCCGCAAATCCTATCACCGAGAATGCTGCGATGGGCCATTTTTCTCAACGCTTACCAACACGAGTTGGTGTACCGGCCCGGAAAAGAGATCAGCCATGCTGATGCACTTTCGAGATCCCCTTTGCCCTTGTCGGACGACCAGAAGGCTAGAGTAGGAAGAGACCGCCAGGTGTTACTAATTGAGGTTTTAGATGCACCCCCAATAGTACCAGCCGATATTGCTAGGGCGACAGGCAAGGACAGAACGCTCGAGAAAGTCAGCTCATGGGTACAAAAGGGGTGGCCGGCATCGTCCCCAAGCACGGAATTCGACCCATTCTTTCGGAAAAAGCTAGAGTTGTCCCTAGAAAGGGGGTGCCTATTGTGGGGCCAACGGGTGGTGGTTCCTGCAGCCATGCGGCCGAGGGTGCTCAAACTACTGCACGTCAGCCACCCGGGCATCGTGCGTTCGAAAGCGCTGGCCCGCAGTTACTTTTGGTGGCCACAGCTGGACGCGGACATTGAGCACATGGTCGGCACTTGTGAGGCATGCCAGGGATCCCGACCAGAGGCGGCCCGCCTCCCGCATAGGGAATGGGACACAGCAAGGGGGCCGTGGTCCAGAGTACATGTAGATTTCGCTGGCCCATTCCGAGGAACCATGTTTCTCCTGGTGGTGGATGCGTTCTCCAAGTGGCTGGAGGTTATCCCAGTAAAGAGCACGTCCTCCGCCACAACAATTAGCCAGCTACGGAGAGTCTTTTCCACGTTTGGCTTACCCGACACTTTAGTCAGCGATAACGCGAGTTGCTTCACCTCCTCGGAGTTCGAGGCATTCATGGGAGCAAACGCCATTCGGCATGTCACATCCGCGCCGTTTCACCCGGCCACGAATGGCCAAGTGGAACGGTTGGTGCGTACAACAAAGGATGCGCTGCGGCGCATGGGCCCAGGGGACCTAAATCACCAAGTATGTCAGTTCTTGTTAGCGTATAGGGTGACCCCCTTAGCGTCGGGTTACTCGCCGGCAGAACTCTTGATGCGGCGAAAACTGACCACACTTCTGACTAGGCTGGACCCGACGAGAGTCGAGGATAAAGGGAAAAACATAGGATTGGCAGTCTCGAAAGGGTTCGCCGCCGGCGACCTTGTTTACTGCAGGAACTATGCAAGCGCAGGGCCAGCCTGGGTGCCAGGAACGATAATAGAACAAACAGGGCCAGTGTCATATCGGGTGGAAACGAGCACCGGTCTCCTCTGGAGGAGACACGCTGACCAACTGAGGCGCCGAGTGAGTGAGGGGCCGGTCAGTGGGGCACAGCAACAGGATTCAGCGATAGGGTTCTCCCCCACCCGTTTAGCCCAAGGGGGAGAAAATGAGGGACATCAGTCCGCATCCCGGGGGGAAAGCAGTGGTCCCGACTCATATCCTTTTGATACCCCAGTTCTATCAGAGCCCGGGGGGAGGGAAAAGGAATGTGCGGCCGCCGCCGCGTCCCCCGAATGTAATTTTGATTTTGATTTTGGTTTTGCGAGCCGGGGGGGTTTTCAGGAGTGTTCCCCCACCCTTCCAAGCGAGAAGAGGGGTTTTTCGTTAGCCCCCAGTGCCCCCGGTTCTTCCCCGAGAAAGAGCACACCTCCCAACAACGCCGCGGAACCGCGGCAAGTCACTAACAAGTCTCCCTCTCAAATTACAGGGCAGGAAACCAGGGGACAAAGAGAAGGTAGCAAACCCGGGGAAAGGCAGCCCGCATCGAGACCCCAGCGTGTTCGAAATAAACCATCTTGGCTGAGAGACTTTGTCTCCTAAGGGGGGGGAGTGTGTTGAAGTGTGGGCTCGAGACATTGTCTCGTCCTAGGGGGGAGGGGTGTTGTGTTCTAATGGTTTTACCTTCCACATGGATTACAATGTATCTGAGCCAATGTAACCTTGCCTATAGCAACAATGTAACCTTCAGCTGTATCATATAAACCCTGTAATAGGACGCGAGCTAATGACCACCAGCTGGCAGCAGCGAGCGTCCAAGCTCTCTTGGTCCGAACTCATCAAAGGCAACAGCGCGGGAAGTTTTCCCGCCACCACCTACACCTGGACAAGAAGGGCGTGACCCACAATGACGTCACGCAGACAGTAGCCAATGGGCTACCATGGCACCACGTTCAAATGTATCCCTACTGTATATAAAGAGCTATCGATCCGCCATTACCTCATGTTCCCTCTGTCCACGATGCAATAAACCTGAGTTAACCCAGCCCGAGGCTGTGTCCTGTGTCTTAGTTTCATACACTAAATTGGCGACGAAGGTGGGATAATGGATCCCCAAGGAGCAGCCAGGGCACAGAGCGGGTTCAACATCACCAAACCGCAAGACTGGGAGCTGTTGGAGATGGACTTCCATGCGGCGCTGGTGGAACTCAAAGTCAAGGAAGACGATGAGGAGAGGAAGAGGGCCATCCTCACCCGCATGCTTGGGATGGAGACCAAGCGGACGCTGGTGGGCATCATCGCTCCGAAGAAGGTGAGCGAATTTAAGGCGGACGACATCATGAAGCTGCTACGGGAGCGCTTCCAACCCTCGAGGGCGATGTTTCCCGCTCGGAGCGCGTTTTGGAGGCGAGTCCAAGCGCCGGACGAGTCGGTCGAGGCATTCGTGGCCGCCATGAGGGTAGCCGCCGCCCCCTGTAAATGGGGCAACATCCAAGAAATGGCCCTCAGGGACGGCGTGCTGTGCGGCCTGAAGGACAAAGAGGTGCAGCGCAGCTTGATGAATAAGGAGCCGCCACCCACGCTGGCAGAGGTCGTCGAGGCCGCAGAAGCCGCAGAGTCCACGAGTGCTGGAGTGGACGAGATGCACCAGTGGCGTGAGTGGCGTCCCAGGGCCAGCAAGGCGGAAAAAGCGGTGCACGCGACTCAACGGGCTTCAAAGTCGTCCTCAGATGGCAGCGACGGCGAGGAGGTCCAGAAGGTCCGAAAAGGGGGGCGCCGCTGCGATGGTTGCGGAGCGGCCCACGAGCGTGCGAGGTGCCCGTTTAGAAAGGCCGAATGCTACACTTGCGGCCGTCGGGGGCACATCGCCAAGGCATGCAGAAAACGGAAGGAGGGCCGGAGGCAGTCACCAGACCGTTCGACCAGGCCGGACCGTTCAGCGAGGGCCAAAGATGGCGTCCAGACCACGAGGAAGCAGGACGGCGTGGGCCGCGTCTCGGACAGCAGCGAGGACGACGTCCCAGTGCTCAGTGTGTCCGCGGAACAGTCCCACTATTTCGTTGAGGTACTAGTACAAGGGGCCCCCATCAGGATGGAAATTGACTCGGGGTCCTCCTATTCTATAATCCCCCAGAAAGAGTTTTTAAAAATCGACCCCCACGTGCGGCCCAAACTTAAAACTTTGAGGTCCACGCTACGAGATGTACAGGGGAACAGCATTCCGGTGTTGGGGGTCGGGAAATTTCGGGTTGAGTTTAAGAAACACTCTGCGGAGCTGCCCCTAGTTGTCCTCAAGGGGGGGAGTTGTAGCCTCCTAGGGACACAGTGGTTCCAGCCTTTAGGCCTGTTTATAGGGGGAGTACATGCAGTGGGGGTGGACCCAATACAAGCGGTGTGCGATGCGCATCCCGCCGTTTTTGAAAAAGGACTCGGAAAATTCAAGGGACCCCCTGTAGCTTTCGACCTAGATCCGGAGGTCCGCCCGATAAGACTCAAACCGCGCAGAGTGCCCTTCGCACTAAAGGACAAAATAGAGGCGGAACTGGACAAACTGGTGGGCCAGGGGATTCTTATTCCTGTTGATTCCGCGGAGTGGGAAACTCCAATTGTAACAGCTCTGAAGGCTGTTCAGTCGCACAGTCGATTCCGATCCTTTGTGACCCTATGGACCATTGCCCACCAGGCACCTCTGTCTTCCACCATCCTTCTCAGCCCGCCCAGCTCTGTGCCCATTGCATCTACAATACCATCTAGCCATCTCTTTTTTTTGTCTCCCCCTTCTTTTGTGCTCCACCTTTCCCATCATCAAGGCTTTCTCAAGTGAATCCTCTCTTCTCATTTTATGTCCAAAGTACATCAGCTTCATCTTTACTATTTGACCTTCTAAGGAGCAGACAGGGTTGATTTCTTCTAAGATCGACCTATTTGCTCTCCTCGCTGTCGAGGGTACCCTCAAAACTCTCCTCCAACATCACACTTCAAAGGCATCTATTCTTCTGCAATCAGCTTCCCTAATGGTCCAGCTGTCACAACCATACATCATTACCACTGGGCATACCATTGCTTTGACTATGCAAATTTTTGTTTGCAAGACAATGTCTCTACTTTTAACTATGTTCCCCAGATTTCTCATAGCTTGTCTCTCAAGCATCAGTCGCCTTTTTATTTCATGGCTTTAGACTTAGATAAATAAATAAACTATCAAATTTTTGCTTTACAGTTTTTGTTTACAGAAGAATAGATGCCTTTGAGATGTGGTGTTGGAGGAGAGTTTTGAGAGTCTCCTAGGCAGCGAGGAGAACAAATAGGTCAATCTTAGAAGAAATCAACCCTGACTGCTCTTTAGAAGGTCAAATAGTAAAGATGAAGATGAAGTACAGCGGTACCTCATACAACAATTTTAATCCGTTCCACGGGTTCATTGTTGTACAAAACAATTGCTATACGATGCATAGCTATTTTCCCTATGGGATGCATCGTATAATGTTTTTATCCGCTAAGTGGTTTTTCCCATTGAAAAAATTGTTGTATGATTTTTTTCCATAGGGAAAATTGTTACGCAGGACACCATTTCCCTCTGAAACCTAATTGTTATACAATTTCATTGCTATACGGGGCAATTATTGTATGAGGTTCCACTGTACTTTGTACATCAAATGAGAAGAGAGGATTCACTTGAGAAAGCCTTGATGCTGGGAAAGGTGGAGGGCAAAAGAAGAAGGGGCGGCCAAAGATGAGATGGCTAGATGGTATTGTAGACACAATGGGCACAGAGCTGGGCAGGCTGAGGAGGATGGTGGAGGACAGAGGGGCCTGGAGCACAATGGTCCATAGGGTCGCAAACGGTCGGAATCGACTGTGAGACTGAACAACAACAAATTGTATATGTTGTGCATTATTGGACTTTCCTTTCAGTTCTGCACCTCTCCGCCACTAGAAGTTCTTTTGGCTTTAATCTAATTGTATCATTAGCAATTAGATTAAAGGCAAAAGGATATCTAGTTGTATCATTAGCAACAGGACTATAATGGCTTAGTGGTTAAGATGCTGAACTTGATGACTGGAAGTTCGGCAGGTCAGCAGTTCAAGACCTGAGTATTGCATGACAGAGTGACCACCTGTCTCTGTCCCAGCTCCTGCCCACCTAGCAGTTCAAGAAGTAAGAAATTGCAAGTAGATAAATAGGTACCAATTTGGTGGGAAGGTAAACAGTGTTCCATGCACTGTCATGCCTGTCTCATGTCATGCCTGTCACATGCCCATGGAGTGATGGCTCTTTGGCTATAAAGAGAGATGAACACTGAACCCTAGAGTCAGATATGATCGGCTTTTGAGCAAGGGTGACCTATCATTAGCAACAGAGCTAGTCATTGTTGTATTTTGCTCTTCACTCCTTACACCCTACAGCATATTTTAAGAATATACATCTGTGACTTTGAGTAGACATTAATCTCCCATTGTTAACCAGACAGGGATTTAACTTCCTAGTTCTTGTACCTGAAATGACTTTTCATGTCAACCAGAAAGAGATTTAATTGTCCAATCGTGGTACCTGAAATGAACTTCTATAAAGGATGTTTCTCCCCTTATTCTTATGTGGGTATGCTGTGATAGAGTCATAAGGTATGCTCTGGCACCCTCTCATGGACTTCAAGATTACTGTGTAGGTACTGTACTTGCATATATTTTCGATGCATATCTTTTAAATGCATGAGGATTTTCTTTTTCTTTAAACCATAGATCTTAGACCATGGTAATGCTAGGAATGGGGTGAAGCCATGCAGTCATAGAAGTGAGGATTAAAAGTTGCTTACCAACCTAAACGGAACTGCTCCCTGCAAGAGACAACATTTTGGCTTGCAAGAAAACAGCAGAAGGTCAAACTATGTTACAGAAGCACAACATTAGACACTTGTAGGTAAAGGTCTCTTTTGCTCAAAAGCCAGTTGTATCTGACTATAGGGTTCAGTGCTCCTCTCCATTTATAGCCAAAGAGCCAGTGCTGCCTGCATCTGCAGACGTTTCCGTGGACATGTGGTAAGCATGACTAGACACCGGAGTGCACAGAATGCTGTTACCTTCCCACCAAAGTGGTACCTATTTATCTACTTGCAATTTCTTGCTTTTGAACTGCTAGGTTGGCAGGAGCTGGGACAGAGACAGGCGCTCAAACCATCATGCAGCTCTCGTAACTGGCCAATATTAGTTACAGATGTAGTCTAAGAATAAAATCAATAAATTGGCAATTAGAAATCTCATATTGTGTCACACAGAAGCTTGCACTTAAATAATTCCCTCCTCTAATGAAGGAGCTCCTATTACACATAATTTGGCCTTAAATTTGTGACAGTTTTTAAACTGCTGAGGAGGAGGGTACTTAGTTTCCAAGACAGTAAAGTAACAACTGCCATTGTGTGCTGTCACTGTAACAACACAGTTACTTCAGTACAAATTATAACTGATATTGTTCCAGACAGAAATTGTTGGTAACGACAATGACAGAAGAGCTTACATGTGCATTGTAACAGATTTCCCCCTAAAGCAGTGGTTCCCTAACCATTTTTGGGCCATGCCCTACCTAAGCATCTCTAAAATCCCGATGCCGCCACCACAGATCCTGCTCCCTGTTTCCGTGGCGGAAACTCCTGTTTCCGTGGCGAAGCCTAAAAGGCCATTCACTGTTAATAACTAATTCTTGAATTGCCCCCCTTAAAAATCAACCACCCCCACCACCACCCCGTGAGGCATGTGTCCCACGTTGGGAACCATGACCCTAAATGAAACTGACTAACAGATAACATGGGCCTGCCCGACACATTAAAATATGCCATAATGTGTGTTTCATGCTACAAGCAATACAGCACTTCCCATCTCTCTGTTTGCATTCCAAAACTTCTGACTGTTTCTTTGGAAAGTGAAAACTGCCCCTTTAAGGAGAAAGATACAAATTATGAAAGATACTCTCCCCCCACCCCCCACCCCCATCCTTGAACAACATCTTTGAGCTTCTTAATGAAGCGTCTTTCCATGCCAGAAATGTTTATCCAAAACTGTGACTCTTTGCTTCTATCTGGCTTTACTGAAACTCCATTCAAAATGCTGTTTACCTTCAGCTTAATTTGATCCACGGGAATTTTAGCATACAGTTTAAAGTTTCAAAATAAATCCCTCAAATAACTCCTCGTGACTTTTATGATAAAAAGCCAGTTATTTCCCTAAAGACTGCACTGGCGCAAATGCACACACAAGGTTTTAAGACTATTTACATCCTGGCACATTTTAATGAATGGCGAATGCCACAGAATATTTATTCCACCAGGGAATCATAACGTTTTCGGTATGATGCTAGTTGAGGAATTTATTTGAGGTCTATTAAGCCCTCTCTTAAATTATCCAGCTTCATTTCAGACGGTCCAAAACAAGGCTGGAAAATTATATGCATCTCAATCCTAGTAAAAGTACCAAGGAAGAAGGATTTTGAATACAGCTTTCAGTGGAAAATCAGTGAAAACAACATAGTCATATAAAGATGGAAATGTTTAAGATGAAAATAACTGAACTTTAAAAAATTGGGGGGGGGGGTGTAAATTATAGTGTGCTTTATATCAAGCTAATCTCTTTTTTCTGTGGTGGTTCAATTGTTAAGAAGCTCGCCTTGTTAGCTGGAAGGCTGGCAAGTCTACAGTTTGAGACCTGGGTACTGCATGACAGATTGAGCACACATCTCTGTCCCAGCTCTTGGGGACATGGAAGGAGCCTCATTTGGGTGTCCCCTGAAGCAAGTTTCTCCAGCAAAAATCCTTTCAACCCAGAATAATTTCTGACACAAAATTATTATTATTGCCTATCATTTGAGAATAATATTGATATGCCTTTTCCTTCTTTTTAGGCAAATTCCCTTCTTAATGGACAGTTTGAGCCATTTGATTGCCTTATGGCAATTAAAGCTGTGGACAGCAGCTAATATTATCTCTACTGGTATGTATATATATTTCCCCCTAATTAGGCAAGAAGTGTCAAAATGAATGGTCGCTGTGCTGGTTAAACAAACCTGTTGAAAAACAAACCACTGCTGTGAGACCAGCTGCTATGCCAGCTTTTTATTTCAGAATGATTCATTTTCGAAAGAGTAGATTAGGAGATAATCAATTTAAAAACTACCAGCCCTTCAACCTATTGATCCCGGCAAGTTCTGCTTCTCATCTTGTCTGCTTCCTATAATTAGTTCCCTATAACTTTCTTCTTCTTCTGCCATATCTGAATCCGAATATTGGCAATCCTCATGGCGATCAGCCGTGAAGACTATCCTGGGAATATAATGCAGTGGTCATCTTTTGCCTTCTGTATCGCAGCATGACACACATACCACAGATCCAGTTCTGCGAGTCACTTTCTGGTCCTGAGCCCTTTTGGCACACAAAGTCCTCATCAGCCCCAGGCTGATAATGTGTTATCCTTCGTTAGTTTTGAAGACTTATGACAAAAAAAAATGCAAGCCAAGGTTGCAACTATGCTGCAATTTATCCCACTGGTTATGCCGAGGTTGGCATGGTTAAATTTGATATATTTTCCATCAATTACAGCTAATTGCAAATAAGCCTGGTGTTTTTCCTTAGGAATTCATTGCCTTCCTGTGGTTTTTTAAATAGTGATTCTGCTTGCATTACTCTTTCCAGTTTCTTGCATGAGCGATCACTTATATTGGTCCAAAGGAGCACTGGTGAGTAAATTCTAGGGTGTCAAATCCCACTTTGAAGCATGTAAAATGATTTAAAATAATAACAGGAAGTGTAAAGGAAATTAGCCCTGAAACTGTGTGTCTCACTTAAAGTGAGGCTTATCCTCTTATCTATTATATGTCTCTGTATGTAGTGCAAGATTGGTTCTGCTCCCATTCTTTCCTTTATAACCTCATTCCTGATTGTATCCCTTCTAGTCACTCAAGCAGCCTTCCAACAGTCATCTCATTTCTGTCGTGTCCAACTTTTGCTTATGTTTTGTTGTAAGTGTTCTTGTTTGGCGCTAGTAACATAAGGTAGGATTGAATATGCTTTGTATGAGATGTTTCTTTGTGTTGATTGGTATTGCCTGGTGTTTAAATATTTAATTCCCAAAAATCTCTGTTCTCAAAGGATGTTACTGGCAAGGAGTGATTTTAAGTCATTAAAGACTTCCTCTTTCATCTCAGTCTCTCACACAATGAAATCGTCTTCTTAGAAGTTAGACAAGGTGCAGGAACTGCTTTTTCAGCCTCTCTTCAATTGGAAGGTGGAGATCACGGCCCCCTCCCATGCTCTCAGTAGCTAACAAGGAAAGGCAGAGGCTATGGAGCTTTTTCTCTGAAGCGAAAAGTGCATTTCCAAAGTTTTCTCTCTCCCTTGAATGCCCATTTCCGACCTACTGAACATCCATTCCAGATATAGAAGTTGAGTCTGGTGAAAGATGTGCGCTTTTTTCTTGGTGCAATCTTTAATTTTATGAAGTGTATGTATGGGAGCTGTAGCTAGCAACCTGCTGTTCTGGAAAATAATATGAGTATTATCGCATTACTTTTTCATTAAAATTAATGTGGTGGATGCATTTGGTACTTTTCAGCTTAAAATGCTTCATTTCAAGTGAGAAAACAGT
Organism: Bradypodion pumilum; assembly: GCA_035047305.1. Classification (NCBI taxonomy): domain Eukaryota; kingdom Metazoa; phylum Chordata; class Lepidosauria; order Squamata; family Chamaeleonidae; genus Bradypodion; species Bradypodion pumilum. The sequence goes on from JAWDJD010000004.1 coordinate 312,510,835, forward strand.
AGGAAACCTTGCTTAGGAATTGTGCGTTAATCAGAGCAAGACTTCTTTAGGCTGCTAGCATTCCTACCCATGATGGATGGAACCAATTCTTAAAACCCTGCAGGCAAAGGCTGTACTGTACTCAGAGACAGACTGGTTTTGATTATTGAAAATTTTTCCTCCTTAGCTGCCAGGGGCATGGCAGTTTATAATGATCAGCCATCTTGCTCCGCAGCAACTCTCTGACAAAGTCTTTTGTTATACAATTTGTCTTTCACAGCAAGTTGTAGAAGTCTTCTGAAGGTGAAGAAGAAGGTAGTTTCCATAAATGGTTACAACCCAATCAACAATGTGATCTCATACACATCTGCTGAGTGACAATTCCAGTAAGCTCAATAGTTTCGGCTCCCAGATCAACATATTATTATTATTATTATTATTATTATTATTATTATTATTATTATTATTATTATTATTATTATTATTATTATTATTATTATTATTATTATTATTATTATTATTATTATTATTATTATTATTATTATTATTATTATTATTATTATTATTATTATTATTATTATTATACTTGTATACCGTATTCCTCACCTGAGGGGCGACCCAAAGTGGTTCACAATAAAACAATAAGAGCGATAAAATACATAATACATGAAACACGTTATCCAATATCAGCACTGCTGTTATGTATGTATGTGTGCATGTTCATTGTACTGTAAAGGCAAGAATGTAACCACTCCAAATACAAACTATCTCAGCTGTAAAGGAACGCGAGCAGACAGCCCATAGAGGGCAGCTGCGAGCGTTCAGTCTCACATGGTTCACATTGCTCAATCACGGACAGCCGCGGGAAAACCTTCCCCGCATTCAGCAGCAGAAGAAAGATCTGCATTCAGCAGCAGGAAAAGAGGCGTGCCTGGGCGAGGCCACGCCGGTAGCAGCCAATGAGCTACCGTGCTACAAGATTCAAATGTAGAGGGCTACTGTATATATTGAGATGTATCACCGCCATTACCTCATGCTTCACTGGAACATCATGCAATAAACCTGTGTTAAGCCAACCCTTCGGCTGTCCTGTTGTCTTTGGTCCCATACACCAAATTGGCGACGAAGGTGGGATTATGGCTGCCCACGGGACCAAGACATGCGCCGGCTACGAGATCAGGAAGCCGGGAGACTTGGAGCTGTTTGAGATAGACTTCAACGCAGCGCTGGTGGAGCTCGAAGTCTCAGATGAGGCCAAGAAGAGGGCCATTTTCGTCCGCATGCTCGGACACGAGACCAAGAGGACCTTGGTGGACCTGATCGCGCCGAGTAGGGTGAGCGACCTCAAGGCCACAGAGCTCCTGGCGGCGCTGCGTGCCCACCTCCGGCCAGCAATAGCGATGTTCCCCGCTCGGAGCGCATTCTGGAGGCGAGTCCAGGCGCCCGGGGAATCGGTCGCTGAGTTCGCCGCGGCCCTGCGGCTGGCCGCCGGCCCATGCAAGTGGGAGACCCCAGACGTCACCCTCCGGGACTGCCTGCTCTGCGGTCTGAGGGACACAGAGACTCAGCGCGCGCTGATGAAAAAGGAGCCGCCTCCCACGTGGCAACAAGTCCTCGACACGGCACAGGCCGCGGAGGCCACGACTGCCGGGGTGCAGGAGCTCCAGGACTGGCGCCCGAAGCCCGCCAAGGCAGAGAGCTCGGTGCGCGCGGCCCGGCGAGCTTCGAACTCGTCCGCGGAGAGCGGCGACGACGAGGACGTCTGGAGGGTCCAGAGAGAGGGCCGGCGCTGCGACGGCTGCGGCGCCGCCCACGCCCGCGCCAAATGCCCATTCCGCAAGGCCGAGTGCCACAACTGCGGCCGGCGCGGGCACATCGCCAAGGTCTGCCGGAAACGGCGCAAGGCCACAAGGAGTTCTCCAGACCGCTCGGCGAGGCAGGACCGCACCACGAGGCCAAAGGACGGCACCCGGACCACGAGGACGCGGGACGGAGTAGGGCGCATCTCCGACGACAGCGAGGACGACGCTCCGGTTTGCAGCGTTTCCACGGAGCACCCCCGTTACTTCGTTGAGGTAGTAATACAAGGGGCCCCTGTTAGAATGGAGGTGGACTCGGGTTCTTCATACTCTATCATTTCCCAGGGAGAGTTCATGAAAATCGCCCCCCGCATGCGGCCCAAGCTCAAAGCGTTGAGGGCCACACTGAAGGACGTGCAAGGGAACCGCATCCCAGTGTTGGTGGTTGGGAAGTTCCAGGTACAGTTTAAAAAGCACACCGCAACGCTTCCCCTAGTCGTCCTCAAGGGAGGTAAATGCAGCCTCCTCGGGACTCAATGGTTCCAGCCCCTGGGGTTGTTCATTGGGGGGGTGCACGCCGTGGGAGCACACGCCGCCGGGACTGATCCAATACAGAGCGTGTGCGACGCGCACCCCGAGGTTTTCAAAAAGGGGCTCGGAAAATTCAAGGGCCCCCCAGTGACTTTCGACCTGGACCCTGGAGTACGTCCAATCAGACTTAAACTGCGCAGAGTGCCTTTCGCACTAAAGGACAAAATAGAGGCGGAGTTGGACAAATTGGTGGGCCAGGGGATTCTTGTCCCTGTTGATTCTGCGGAGTGGGAAACTCCAATTGTAACAGCGCTCAAGGCCAACAGGGAGGTCCGCATATGCGCTGATTACAAGTGCACCATCAATAAGGCGATCCGCCCTAATGCGTATCCGGTGCCGGTAGTCAGCCACTTGTTGGCCAGGTTACACGGGGGGAGGTGTTTCGCTAAACTCGACCTGGCCCAAGCCTACCAGCAACTCCCGGTGACCCCCGCCGCAGCTGCTGCACAGACCATAGTCACCCACAAAGGGGCGTTCCAGGTATCGCGCCTCCAATTCGGCGTGAATTCGGCGCCCGGGATCTTCCAGTCACTCGTGGAACGCCTCCTGAAGGGGTTAGAGGGGGTGTTACCCTACTTTGATGATGTATTGATTACAGGGGGGAGCCGGGCCGAATTAGCAAGGAGGTTGGGAAAGGTCCTGACAATATTCGAAAAAGCGGGGTTGCGGTTGCGGAAAGACAAATGCGTTTTCTTCGCAACTGAGGTTGAGTTCCTAGGGTTCCGTGTTACTCCCGAGGGAATCAGGCCATCCCAATCCAAGGTGGCCGCCATCAAGAAGGCCCCTCGCCCCACCTCCAAGCCCGAGTTGCAGTCGTTCCTTGGACTGCTCAACTTTTACCACTCCTTCCTTCCGCGGAAGGCAGCAGTGGCGGAACCGCTACACAAATTGTTTAAAAAGGACGAGGCATGGAAGTGGGGCGACGACCAGGAGATGGCTTTCAATGACCTGAAGCGCCTCCTGGCATCAGATGCGGTACTGACCCATTTCAATCCCAAACGCCCAGTGGTCCTGATATGCGATGCATCCCCGGTGGGGGTGGGGGCGGTGTTATGCCACGTACTGGAGAACGGGAGGGAGGCCCCGATAGCGTTCTACTCTAGGTCCTTGTCGCAGGCGGAGAGAAACTATTCCCAGACAGACAGGGAAGCACTAGCGATAATTGCGGGGACCAAGAAATTTCATGATTTTGTGTACGGCCGCCCCTTCACCATAGTGACTGACCATAAGCCCTTACTAGGCATTTTCACCGCAGATAAGCCCACACCCCAAATCCTGTCCCCGAGGATGCTCAGGTGGGCCATTTTTCTCAACGCGTATCAGCACGCGTTGGTATACCGGCCCGGGAAGGAGATCAGCCATGCCGATGCCCTGTCGAGGTCCCCCATTCCCCGGGATTGCTGCCACGTGGGCGAGGTAGAGAGGGACCACCAGGTCTTAATGATAGAGGTCCTAGACTCCCCTCCAGTAGTACCGGCCGACATCGCCAAAGCGACCGGCAAGGACAAAACGCTGGCCACAGTTTGCTCCTGGGTACAGAAAGGGTGGCCCGTGTCTTCCCCAGCAGCGGAATTCGACACGTTTTTCAAAAAGAAACTAGAGTTGTCCCTAGAGAGGGGTTGCCTTTTGTGGGGACAGCGGGTAGTGATCCCCACGTCTCTCCGGCCGAGGGTGCTTAAACTGCTGCACGTCAGCCACCCGGGGATCGTCCGCTCTAAGGCACTAGCCCGCAGTTATTTTTGGTGGCCCCAGCTAGACGCCGACATCGAACACATGGTCGGCACTTGCGAAGCGTGCCAGAGCTCCAGGCCAGAAGAGGCTCGCTCGCCACATAGGGAGTGGGACGCAGCAAGGGGGCCCTGGTCCCGGGTACACGTAGACTTTGCTGGCCCGTTCAGGGGAACGTTTTTCCTCCTTGTAGTGGACGCGTTCTCCAAGTGGTTGGAGGTCATTCCAGTCTCGAGCACCTCCTCGGCCACAACAATTAAACAGTTACGGAGGGTCTTTTCCACGTTCGGTTTACCCGACACCCTCGTCAGCGATAACGCTACCTGTTTCACGTCCGCCGAGTTCGGGGCATTCATGGAGCGCAACGCCATTCGGCACGTCACCTCCGCCCCCTTTCACCCGGCCACCAACGGCCAAGTAGAGCGCCTCGTGCGCACCACGAAGGACGCGCTGCTGCGCATGGGCCCCGGAGACCTCGACCTGAAATTGTGCCAATTCCTGCTAAGGTACAGGGTCACCCCATTAGCGTCAGGGTACTCCCCCGCGGAGCTGTTGATGCGCAGGAAGCTGGCCACGGTAATCTCCAAGCTAGACCCCACGAGAGTAGAGGACAAAGGGCGGAACATAGGGGTGGAACCCACAAAGAGTTTCAGCGTAGGCGCCCCGGTGCATTGCAGGAACTACGCCAACGCGGGGCCAGCCTGGGTGCCGGGCACCGTAATAGAACAAACCGGCCCCGTCTCATACCGCGTGGAGACCAGTACAGGCCTCCTGTGGAGGCGACACGTGGACCAACTCAGGCGCAGGGTCCCCGGAGAGCAGGACGGAGACGAAAATAGCCTCGAATCAGCGTTAGGGTACTCCCCCACCCGTTTAGCCCAAGGGGGAGGAAAAGGGGAACATGGGTCCCCACCAAGGGGGGAGGAAAGGGAATCGATCCTCAGAGATCTTTTGCGGGAGCCCGCGGCAGAAAGGAAGAGCCCCGACCTCACACATACCCCTCGGAAGTTTCCCCGAAACACAGATGCCCCTAGAAGTTTAGACGTTGATTTACAGTACCAGGGGGAGTTAGCGGAGTGGTCCCCCACCCGTCCTAGCGAAAAGAGGGGTTTCAGTTCAGCCCCTGGTACTTCCAGTCCCAATAGCCCCTGTGAGTTAGAATGCAACATAGCGCCAATTTCCCGGAGACCGACACCCCCAAGACGGGAGGCAACAGCGAGTCCGCCCACCACAGTCTCAAGGTCCCCCGAGCGGGGATCAGAAGGTAGCAGAACCTCAAGGGCGATCTCATCGGTTCCGCGGTTCACAATAGGAGGGTCCCCGGGGTCCGAGAGCAACAGGCAGGGGTTCACCTCCCAACTGTTCATTCCATTCCCATCCCCGGGCGCAAGGCAGGCACGGACGCCCCACAGAGCCACTAACGAATCCCCGTTTCCCGTTGCAGGACAACCACCCGCGGAGTCAGGGATCACAGGCTCTCCAGTACTAGGTCAGACGCAAGCACGCCCCAAGCGCACGTGCGGCAAGCCACAATGGTTGCGGGACTTCGTCCCATCCTAGGGGGGAGGGATGTTATGTATGTATGTGTGCATGTTCATTGTACTGTAAAGGCAAGAATGTAACCACTCCAAATACAAACTATCTCAGCTGTAAAGGAACGCGAGCAGACAGCCCATAGAGGGCAGCTGCGAGCGTTCAGTCTCACATGGTTCACATTGCTCAATCACGGACAGCCGCGGGAAAACCTTCCCCGCATTCAGCAGCAGGAAAAGAGGCGTGCCTGGGCGAGGCCACGCCGGTAGCAGCCAATGAGCTACCGTGCTACAAGATTCAAATGTAGAGGGCTACTGTATATATTGAGATGTATCACCGCCATTACCTCATGCTTCACTGGAACATCATGCAATAAACCTGTGTTAAGCCAACCCTTCGGCTGTCCTGTTGTCTTTGGTCCCATACACCAAAACTGCCATAGATCATTCGAGGGTGCCCAAGAGTTGGCACCCAGGGCTCAACGTCCTCTGATGGAGTCCAGGCTCAACGTCCTCTGATGGAGCCCGGGTCTCAACAACCTCAGCAGCATCAGCTGAAGAAGAGAAGACGCTGCGCTAAGCTGCTCCCACTTCCCACTGACCGGCAGCGTCGGTGGAAGGAGCTTGGCGCGTCCATGGCAGGGACATGGATTTTAAAGTCCTGCCACCGCGGGTCACAGGTGCTCCCACTTCCCGCCGACTGGCAGTGTCGGGGGAAGCAGCTTGGAACGTCCGATACAGGAACACAGATTTTAAACTGCTCCCACCACGGGTCCCAGGTGATCCCACTTCCCGCCGACCACAAACATCAGGGGAAGGAGCTTGGCGCGTCCATGGCATGGACATGGATTTTAAAGTCCCCTTGCTGCACGTCCCAGGTGCTCCCACTTCCCACCGACCGGCAGCATCGAGGAAAGGAGCTTGGAGCATCTGTGGTGGAGACACAGATTTTAAAGTCCTATCGCCGTGGATCTAAGGTGCTCCCACTTCCCATTGACCATCAGCGTTACATAGAGTTGCATACTAAATTCGATTTTTATCTGAATATAATTACTATCTTATTTATTTCTTGATTTTTATTTATCTCCACTCCATATGAATGCTCAGTCCATGACAGTCTGGATATGTGGCAGATTTTGTTGTTGTTGTTTAGTCGCATAGTTGAGTCCGACCCTTTGCAACCGCATGGACCATTGCATGCCAGGCACTCCTATCCTCCACCATCTTCCGCAGCCCGCTCAGCTCTACACCCATTGCGTCAACAATGCCACGTAACCATCACATCCTCTGCCGCTCCCTTCTCCTTTTGCCTTTGATCTTTCCCAGCATCAAGGCCTTTTCAGGTGAGTCCTCTCTTCTCATTTGGCAGCCAAAGTACTTTAGCTTCATCTTCAATATTTGTCCTTCCAAAGAACAGTCAGAGTTGATATCCTTCAGGATCGACTTATTTGATCTCTTTGCTGTCCAGGATTCTCTCAAAATTCTCCTCCAGCACCACATTTCAAAGGCGTCTTTTCTTCTTCACTCAGCCTTCCTTATGGTCCATCTCTCACAACCATACATTACTACTGGGAATACCATTGCTTTGACTATGCGGACATTTGTTGGCAAGGTGATGTGTCTACTTTTTATTATGCTGCCTAGATTTCTCATCGCTTGCCTCCCAAGAATTAGTCTTCTTTTTATTTCATGGCTGCAATCCCCATCTGCAGTGATCTTGGATCCTAAGAAGGTAAAGTCAGTCACTGCTTCTACTTCTTCCCCATCTATTTACCAAGTCATAATAGGGCCAGTTGCCATTATCTTGGTTTTTTTGATGTTGATTCTCAGGCCAGCATTTGCACTCTTTCAACCTAATCAAGAGGTTCTTTAGGTCTTCTTCACTTTCTGCCATTAGGGTAGTGTCATCTGCATATCTCAGGTTGTTGATGTTTCCCCCTGCAATTTTAATTCCAGCTTGTGATTCATCCAGCCCTGCATTGCACAGAGCTATGTACTCTGCATATAAGTTAGATAAGCAGGGTGATAATATGCAATAAAACTAAGATAATGGCAACAGGTCATATCACTCCCTGGATAACAGATTGGGAAGAAGTAGAAGCAGTGACAGACTTTACATTCTTAGGATCCAAGATCGCTGCAGATGGAGATTGCAGTCATGAAATAAAAAGGAGACTAATTCTTGGGAGGCAAGCTATGAGAAACCTGGGGAACACAGTCAAAAATAGAGACATGACCTTGCAAACAAAAATTTACATAGTCAAGGCAATTGTATTCCCGGTGGTAATGTATGGCTGTGAGAGCTGGACCATAAGGAAAGCTGAGTGCAGAAGAATAGATGCCTTTGAAGTGTGGTGTTAGAGGAGAGTTTTGAGAGTCTCCTAGACAGCAAGGAGAACAAATAGGTCAATCTTAGAAGAAATCAACCCTGACTGCTCTTTAGAAGGTCAAATAGTAAAGATGAAGATAAAGTACTTTGGAGAGAGGATTCACTTGAAAAGAGAGGATTCACTTGAGAAAGCCTTGATGCTGGGAAAGGTGGAGGGCAAAAGAAGAACAATGAGATGGCTAGATTGTATTGTAGATGCAATGGGCACAGAGCTGGGCAGGTTGAGGAAGATGGTGGACAGAGGTGCCTGGCGGGCAATAGTCCATGGGGTTACAAAGGGTCGGAATCAACTGTGTGACTGAACAACAAAATATGCAACTTTGTCGTACTCCTTTTCCTATTCTAAACCAATCGGTTGTTCCGTATCCTGTCCTAACTCTTGACTCATGTACAGATTTCTCATTAGACAGATGAGGTGGTCTGGTACTCCCATCTCGTTAAGGACTTGTCACAGATTATTGTGATCCATACAATCAAAGGCCTTGGTGTACTCAGTGAAACAGAAGTAGACTTCTTTCTGGTACTCCTTTGTTTTCTCCATGATCCAGCAAATGTTGGCAATTTGGTCTCTGTTCTGTTATGTCCAGCCCTTATAAGCACTAGTCCAGGCAACGATGAACAAAACAGCAGCAAGTCTTTATTCAACAGTCTTTTAGAGATGAGCTTACAAGGTGCTCCAGACACAGAGATGGCTATACAATACCAGTGGAATCAGTCCCTCCGGACTCTTGCTGTGCAGGAGGCAAAGACTAGCTACCATAGAAGCATACCTGTCAACCCGCGGCTCCGGAAAGACAGGACCTGCACACATCGCTTTAGCACAGATCGCTTTCCACGCATGCGTGGAAGGGTTTTACCCCTTCCACGCATGCGCGGAAGCGCTATGCCGCTTGCGCAGCCCCTACGCAAGCAGCGTAGCGCTTCCTTGCATGCGCGGAAAGAGTAAAACCCTTCCACGCATGCGTGGAAAGCGCTACACCGCTTTCATAGGGGCTGCGCAAGTGGCATAGCGCTTCTGCGCATGCGCGGAAAGCGTTTTCCCCCGCTGTCAAATTACGGGGTTTTGGCAGCGGGGGGCAGGTTATGACATCAATAGACGTCAAATTACGAGGTTTTCCCAGCCAAATCGGGATGGTTGACAGGTATGCATAGAAGTGTAGCATAATGGAGAAGACCCAGGCTTAGCACTTGCTGGCTACCTGTACGGAGTGGGAAGTGTAGATCTGGTCCAGTCCCATGCTTGTTTACTCGTGGGGCTTATATAGTGTCTCCTTGGTGGTGGCTCCTTGATACAAAGTACGACCTGCCGGATAACCATGACTAACCAGTCATAACAGGAGATGTATGTAATTAACCAATGGAGAACAGCATCCAAAACTGTAACCAATCACAGGGCTTGGATTAGCATAATGAGCGCGCCCTGTGCAGGGGGTTTTCGCACCACTTTAGGCTCCTAATTTGGATGGCGGGAAACTGCCATTTTTCTCTTGCAAGGTGCTGCCCATGCTACTAGCAATTGTGCCTTAACACACAACAGGTTCCCCTCCCTCTTCGGAACCCAGTCTGCACTTCTGGAAGTTCTCAATCCACATATTGCTGAAGTCTTTTAGGTCAGGGATAAGCAATATGTGACCCTCAATGCTTCAAAACACGGTACCTCAACTGGCAATGAATTCCAGACTGAAGGAGCCACAGCTGAGAAGGCCTGGTTTCTTAAAGATGTCTTTTGAGTCTCCTTCTGGGTGGGAACCTTCAGCTCCAAGACCTGACAGAATCTGGTGGGCCAGGCAGCATTTAGTAGTAGAAGATGTGCCTACAGGTACTGAGGTCCCAAATTGTGTAGAGCTTTGTATGTGAGTACTAGAACCTAGTACTAGAACTAGAACCATGGTGGCTTAGTGATTAAGCCACTGAGCTTTATGACTGGAAGGTCAGAAGGTCAGCAGTTCAATACCTGAAACCTGCACAATGGCGTGAGCTACTGTCATCTGTAGGGAACCAATGCAGGACAGCTACAGTCAGAGAGTTATGGTCAAATCTCTGCTCACTTACATTTGATGCAACTCCCAACAGGTGTTCCACTATTTCTTCACAGTCTGCATATTGGAAACAGTGCACTCCAGCTCTCCAGATGACCTTCCCTAGCAGCCTCATATAGATGTTAAAAAGTATCAGGGAGATGATTGACCCTGTGGGACTTCATATCCCTGGACCCACAGTGTCAAAACAGCATCTGCAGGCTGAACCATCTGGACATGATCATCAAGGAAGGAGCAGAGCCAGCGCAATTCCAGGTTCCCAATCCTCAACCCTGTTATCTGGTCCAGGAAGATACTGTGGTCAACTGCAATGAGCAATAGCAATTACACTTCTATACTGCCCCACCGCACTTAGTGCACTCTCTTGGTGGTTCACAAATTAATTAGTATTTTTGCACCCAACATGCTGGGTACTCAATTAACCAACCTTGGAAGGGTGGAAGGCTGAGTCAGCCTTGAGGCCTGGCCAGGATTGAACTCACAATGTTCTGACTGCAGTACAGATGTTTAACCACTGCACCACCAGGGCTCTTGAAAGCCCTTGAAAGCCACTGAGAGATCTAGAATGACTAACATGATCTGCTCAGGAAAAGCACGGTTGACAACCTGCTAAAGTTTTCTGTGTCATGGCCTGAATCCCAGCTGAAATTGATCCAGATTATTGGTATCCTTGAAGAACACCTGCAACTGGTCCATCCTTCAGCAGCACGGATATTACCACTGCCAAATAGTACACAAAGGTGCAATTTCATAGCATTTAAGTAAGTAGGAATATTATACAAACATTGAAACTTATTTAGAGTATAACACGCAGGAAGATCTCAAGCTGCCTCCACTTCATTTTCAGAAACACTGTGTGGAGTAAATTCTTTAGCTCTGTTTCATTGCCTGGAGCAATGTACTGTACAAGCATTTATCTTTCCAAGGACCCAACGTCTACTGAGACTGGTGTAAAAGGAAACCAGATTAAACTTACTGCCAAGAAGGTCTGATTTATTCTATAACTTTCTGTTCTGGTGTCATTTCCTTTCCTTTCTTTTCCCAAACAAATGTGAGTAGAACATATCGAATAGCAAGAGCAAAAGCATATGTATTTATACAATATTTTGATTTATTCATCATACTGGAAGTTAATGAATTGCTGACCATATCAGAATTAGTTATGAAATGTTAAAACTAGGAACAATGTTTATAAAAGAAAATGTGTATTGCTTTAATGAAGGCCTTTAATAAGGGCCTTTTCATCACTGAAAGCAGCATTCATACATATTTTATATCAGTCCATTACAGAAGCTCTTGAGTTAGACTTTACCATGAGAATTGCAATTGGTTTGTTTAATGCACATTTGGACAATGTGCAAATGTTTGGTTGTGTCTAGTTCCCATCAACCCCAGCCAGAACTATCACTAGATAGGATGATAGGAGCTGTAGTCTAGGAATATCTGAAGGGCCACAGGTTTCCTAACAGATTTAGTTCAGCCAAATCACATGTTAAACATAAATGCATTTAATGGTACTCTTTCACATCGGTTTGCTTGTTTTTTACTGGTGTTCAGATCATGTCATTTTTAAAAGTGTTCAACAAGTGAAATAGCACTGAGGTGACAAGGCATGGGATTCATTTTAATTTAGTGTTGTATCAGTATACTGTACTGCTGATAGGTCAAGCTATAGCGCTAAATCAAGAAAGAGAAAAATCTTCCAAAATACAATTTACAAATTACATTACACTCATAGTCCTTACTAGTAGGAGCAAACGTTAGGCAAAAGGAATTCATGCCCACACCATGCCCCATGGCATGCATAAGAACATAAGAACAGCCTTGCTGGAACAGGCCACAGCCCATCCAGTCCAGCATTCTGTCTCACACAGTGGCTCACCATTTGCTTTAGGGTATTCCCAAGCAGATGCCTTCACCTGTTTAGGATTCCCTGGAAATGGCATTGAGAGACATCATCAGTGATGTCATCTGAGCATGACCAGCAACCACCTGTTATGTCCGGCCTTTATAAGCACTAGTCCAGACAACGATGAACAAAACAGCAACAAGTTTTTATTCAACAGTCTTTTAGAGATGAGCTTACAAGATGTTTCCGGACACAGAGATGGCTCTACAATCCCAAAGGAATCAGTCCCTCCGGACTCTTGCTGTAGTGGGGCATATACTAGCTACCATAGAAGTGTAATATAATGGAGGAGACCCAGGCTTAGCACGTATCTGGCTACCTATACGGAGTGGGAAGTGTAGTCCGGCCCGGCCCCACCCTTGTTTACTCGTGGGACTTATAGAGTGTCTCCTCGGCGGTGGCTCCTTGATACAAATTAGCGACCCGCCGGATAACCATAACTGACCAATCATAACAGGGAATATATGTACTTAACCAGTGGAGAACAGGATCCAAAACTGTATCCAATCACAGGGCTCAGATTAGCATAATGAGCACGCCCTGTGCAGGGGTTTTTCATGCCACTTTAAGCTTCTAATTTGGATGGCGGAAATTCGCCATTTTCCTCTTGCAAGGTGCTGCCCGCGCTACTTGCAAATGTGCCTCAATACACAACACCACCCCAAAGGACCAATGTTGGCCATTACACAACCCAAAAGCTAGAGGGAAATGCACCTGTAAAATTTTACTCCTTCCCTCCCCAAAAAATTCACATGCCCTTTCAGTGGAACAAAACACCCCACATATTCATGCCAAAATTATATCTATTTGGAAGTATTAGAAACATTATATAGTCAATAGCATAAATACTAGAATGAACACAACACAAACAGTAGGACAAATGCTCATCTAGTTGCTCTCTCAGTTGAAGATTAACCTGTGGCCTTGTGGCTGCTGTTGAAATACCAGTTCCCATGATCCTTCTTCATCAGCTACCCTCATTCAATCTTGATAGATGTCTGTCCAACTACTTCTGAAGGACTGGATGTTCCCCACACCAAGCAAAAGAGTGACATGGTATGCTCAACCCTCTCTCCTTTCTGGCTATTGTTGTTCTTTTCTTCTTCTTCTTCTTCTTCTTCTTCTTCTTCTTCTTCTTCTTCTTCTTCTTCTTCTTCTTCTTCTTCTGATACCAAACATTTGCTATCATCATGGCGATCAGCTATGAAGATTTGTCCTGGGAGCATCCTGATTTCTCCTCCAGATCTCCTGCCTTGTTCCTGCTCCTGAAGACTCCCTGCCCTGTTCCAATGGGCTGTTGTTTTGTCTTGCCTGGATCTTTGCTCCAGAAATTTGCTCCTTGCCTTGCTCCAGCCCCTAAGGGTTCCCTGCCATGTCTGCTCCCCTGGTTGCCTGACTTCTGGCTCATTTGGACTAGGTTTTTGTTGTCTGGACTAATCCTGAACCTCTGGCTCCTCTTCGGTATAAACTGAGTTGTGGTCACTGTTCAGCCGGATTGTTCTGGGTCCTGGCATTTGTGTTGCCTGTCAGCCATCCACACCCTGCACCCTCACATCAACACAACATCTCTTTGCATACATTCTAAATATTTTTTAAGGAAAACCATCATCAAGTCAATTCACAGGGAAGCATGTATCTAATAGTTTTACCACACAGAGAGAACCATACAGAGATAATTTCGCTGCAGTTATAAAGTGCGCTGAATGCATGCATTGCTGTGCATTCTAATTAAATATTGTTGATCCAATACAGTATTCTGAAATCTAAGAGTGAAACTACAGAAAGAGTGGTGAATACCTATTGAATGTGCAATAACTGCCATCTGCTGGTCACACTATAGTAAGCACAAATTTTAGCCAGTAATACCTCGGATAACGCTAAAACTTGGTTCCACAAGTCTTAGTGTTATCCGATGCATGCATCTGATAACGCTAAAATCCTATGGGATTTAATTTAATGTAATTTAATAGTCATATTTATATATGCCGCCCACTCAGGCAGAACCCGACTCAGGGCGGCATCGGATAACATCAAAACTCCATAGAGATGCATTGTAACTGGCACAGGCTTCAGCAAACGTTATGTGATGCATCCCATAGGATTTTAACATTATGCGATGCAATTTCCCCCCCCCAAAAAAAATCAGGTTGTTATCCAATTTTAGTGTTATGCGATTTGGTTGTTATTCAAGGTTTTACTGTATCAGGGATAGCTAACCTTTTAGAGCAGGGATTCTCAACCAGCAGCCCGTGGGCTGAATGCGGCCCATGATGCCATTTCATGTCCCCCCCCCACTGCCTCCACCACACCAGGAAATGCCATGTGGTGGAGAAAGGGCAAAATAGCCATCTGCCCCCCACAAAGCTGTCTAAGAGAGCGTGAACCAGCCCCCGGCTTTAAAAGTTTGAGAACTCCTGTTTTAGAGACTGAGTGTCCAAACTCAACAGGCTGCTGTCCATGCCGCAGAGGGGTGGTGTGAACTCAGTGCTGGGGGGAGGGAGGAAGCACCCCCATTGGGCTGCTGGGCAGAGGGGCGGGGCACACTCTGTGCTAGGGAGGGAGGAAATGCTCCCATTGGGTTGCGGTGCAGAGGGGTGGGGCAAACTCTTTGTTGGGGCAACGGCACGCATGCCCACAGAAAAGGCTCTGAGTGCCCCCTCTGGACGCATGCCATAGGTTCACCACCACTGGCCTATATGAAGGTTGAGGAGGGTGTAGCCCTACAAATATTGTTGAACTGCAGTTCTCATCATACTTTACTACTGCCTATGGTGGCTGTAGATAATGGGAGCTGCAAAAAAACAGGATGAGGTAAGCCACACATTTGAATACAGTGATTCTCACACATAGGGACTGTGGTGGCACAAGTGGTTAAGATGCTGAACTTGAAGTTGGCAGGTCAGCATGACAGAATGAGCTCCCAGCTCTGTCCCAGCTCCTGCCAACCTAGTAGTTCAAAAGCAAGAAATTGCAAGTAGATAAATAGGTACCACTTCAGTGGGAAGGTAAACAGCGCTCCTTGCACTCTGTTTGGTTATGGAAAATATCTTATTTGTTTGTTTGTTTGTTGGATTTATACCCCGCTCTACTCAGCACGGGCCGACTCAAAGTGGCTACAACAAATTAATATATGTAATGAATTAATATATTCATATATAAATTAATATATCTAATATATCTAATGAAGTGGACTTGATCCACGAAAGCTAACATTGAAATATAAAAGTCTTCAAAGTGCTACAGCATTTTTGCTTTTGTTTTGTTTATTCTCTGATATGCTGGAAAATATACAAAATCACTTTAAAAGGCAAAATCTGAAACCAAAATCAGAGATCTACTGTCACTTAAAAAGGAATGCACCAAAATGACAATTCTATCTTCTAACTACTACATAATACTTTTGCTCGAGCACCAGTTGGCTGTTGTAGTTTTCTGAAGTATACCAACAAAATATAATCTCTGAATTTCCTAGAATTGCCATGCTTTAGTGTGTTTCTGCTTCTATGCAAAGGAATAGAAAAGCCACAAATAATCCTTTGTCTATACTAGGAAAGCAGGAAGGCAACTGATTCTCCTCTGAGGTTAAACCCAATACCAGATATTTTCACATGATTCAGTAATAAAAACTTATTTTATTTATGTAAGCTGTAAATGGAGAAAAATGTATCCTTTATTTAGTTGCTTTTTATGCTTGCAGAAAGCAAACAGCATAACATTCAATTGCCTGCAGCCAGCATTTAAGGCACTGATTGTCAACTTGCAGCCTGTGGGCCAAATGTGGCCCACAGCATCATTTCATGTGGCCCCCCAGCCCCCCACCACCACCACACCAGGAAGTGCCATGTGGTGGAGGAAGAGTAAAATGGCTGTCCAGTCCCCAAAGCTTTAAAAGGTTGAGAACTCCTGATTTAGGGAATGTCCACTGGGATTTTTGAGTGATGCCAAACCAGCTGTTGTGGACACCTGTGGGATCCGCGCACATAATTGGCATACTGTCCCTGACAGAAACACGGCTTGGGGGAACACTCCTTGAAGCCTGGTTCCAAGGGGACAGAAATTAGGGAGCGGATTAATAGTCATAGTTTAATTCACCGATCGCTGACCTGGCAGGCAGTTCGGACTGTAGAGGGAAAAAGATCACCGGGTGATGAACCTGATAATCACGTAATGGGTAATCTTGCCTCCGCAGAGACTCTGAGCCCAAGAGTCAACTTAGGCAGATGTTTACTCTGATAGCAGTAGACAATGCATGCCCCCCCCGGTAGTAAATTAGATAGATAAGGAATTTCCCCTGGTGAAGTCATCCCTAATGAGTAACTTGTGTAATCTTAAAGTGCAGACTTGCAGTTTTCCTGTAACGGCCACGCGCAACGTATGCACGCGGTCGAGCTAGGCAGAGTATAAAGTTAAGAGCCTTCTGATCAATAAACGCTGGTCTTCACTCCATCTTGCCTTGTGTGTCTTTACTTGACCAGTCTCCTCCAGCCCGCGTCGGGCCCCCATCCAACAGACACCCCCAAAAATTGCATTGGCTAGAAATGATTTCATTTTTAAAAAAACAATAGGGATTCAGCCACTCACATTCAAACACACACCATCACTGGGATGCTGAATCAGCTTTGCTTCAATAAATGTATATTATACAGTGGAACCCCACTTTACGAACTCTTCATTTAATGTAATGTTCGCTTTACAAATGAAACTCCATTGAAAATAATGCCTCAGTTTATGGATTTTTTTCAGAACGGATTAATTGGTTTTCAATGCATTCCTATGGGAAACTGCACTCCATAATAAGGTTTTTCCCCAATGCATTCCTATGGGAAACCACACAATGTATTCCTGTGGGCACTTCGCTTTATGGATTTTGCATAATACGAAACGCCAAGTGGAACAGATTAATTTTGTAAAGCGGGGTTTTATTATATACTTATTTTTTCAGATATAATTTAGGGTCTAGAGGTAAAAGAGTTTATAGAGTTATGGAGAGTATTATTATTCATCTGTCCATGTACCATCTGTGTGTGGAGACGTTGAGTTATCTCAATTAAAGCTCAAGTGCACAATGCTGTGATAATGCACTGAATCAGCAGGCAATATTAGATGACAGAATATCTAAAAATTGCTTAACAGAGTGGCTGCAGTTACCAATTGGCATAAACAGGATGAATCTCTGATGGCTAGTTAATGCTCCATTTTGCAACTATCTGGCACAAATATGAGGAGTTTTCAATATACTGTATTCCAACATATCTTTGAAACAGACAAATAAATCTACTCGCTGTTTTCTGTTCCAGGTAAATGACTAATACAAGAAAGTTTTATGTGAAGAACATTATGGTGGTTTTCCCCATCTCCTATTTATTTTTAAAGGCACAAGAGACAAGTCCAGAAATTAGGGACCCATGACCATGCAGAATATTAAAAGCTGTTAGCAGTTGAGAACATGTGTTATGATCTCACTTAGGATGATATTTTTGTGGATGTACTTGTGGAATGAAAAAAGTAGTTTCCAGTGATTTGCCGCCTAAAAGTTGTTAAGATCACTGACTTGCATACAATTTTGGAATATGTGTATGGGAACATAAAACATAATAGTCAAAACCCTGTTCTATGTTTATATGCATAGAAGAGGGAATGTACAAGCTGTTGCAGCTGACTGAGTAGTGCTGTTTGCATATTAGCTGGTTCCGTATTCATGCATTTAGTTGCATGCCCGTTATCCATCTGTCTCCTTGTTAATTAGCTACAATTAGCTGCAGCAGGTTCTGCATTTCCTCCTCCACATTGTACACCAGCAATTTATGAATACCACGTAACTGAAGCACTTTTAGTACTACAGTAAGATTAGGGATAGGTGGCCAAAGATGTCCTTTATAGGAAATTCTTCATTTGTGTCCCAATCAAAACCCTGGACTGCCAAAATGAAACCACTTTCTTGGCTTTGTCATTGACCAAACTTAAGTCCTCATCATTGCATTTTCTGGCAGTAATCGGCAGACCAGTAAATGAGCCAGACTCTGCATCTCTCCCCTCACAGCATGTGTTGTTGTCCACCAGCAACCGCCCCTTGAGCAAGTTGGTCTTACATTTAGGGACTCTGAGTCTCAGCATATTCAGGGTCCTCCAAGTGACATATGGGAGGTTGAGTTCCTCAGCCATACCCTCCTTTAATGTTGTTCCTTGTCCTTCCTCCATCTTCTAATTTGGTTTTGCTCTTGTGTATCCTCAAGATGTGGATATAAATCATATCCATGGAAGTGTTGGCATAACCACTATCTTTATTCTAGCACAGTCATAGTTGATGTGTCTCCATATTAAACCCAAACATACCCTATGGATTTGGTTCCATACTTCCTGCTTCTGTAAAAGGTGAGAGATTTGAGAAACAAAGCCAAAGGACTGCGTTTCCCTTGAATAAGAGAGCTTTAGTGTATGGGACCAAAGACAACAGGACAGCCGAAGGGTTGGCTTAACACAGGTTTATTGCATGATGTTCCAGTGAAGCATGAGGTAATGGCGGTGATACATCTCAATATATACAGTAGCCCTCTACATTTGAATCTTGTAGCACGGTAGCTCATTGGCTGCTACCGGCGTGGCCTCGCCCAGGCACGCCTCTTTTCCTGCTGCTGAATGCAGATCTTTCTTCTGCTGCTGAATGCGGGGAAGGTTTTCCCGCGGCTGTCCGTGATTGAGCAATGTGAACCATGTGAGACTGAACGCTCGCAGCTGCCCTCTATGGGCTGTCTGCTCGCGTTCCTTTACAGCTGAGATAGTTTGTATTTGGAGTGGTTACATTCTTGCCTTTACAGTACAATGAACATGCACACATACATACATAACATCCCTCCCCCCTAGGATGGGACGAAGTCCCGCAACCATTGTGGCTTGCCGCACGTGCGCTTGGGGCGTGCTTGCGTCTGACCTAGTACTGGAGAGCCTGTGATCCCTGACTCCGCGGGTGCTTGTCCTGCAACGGGAAACGGGGATTCGTTAGTGGCTCTGTGGGGCGTCCGTGCCTGCCTTGCGCCCGGGGATGGGAATGGAATGAACAGTTGGGAGGTGAACCCCTGCCTGTTGCTCTCGGACCCCGGGGACCCTCCTATTGTGAACCGCGGAACCGATGAGGTCGCCCTTGTGGTTCTGCTACCTTCTGATCCCCGCTCGGGGGACCTTGAGACTGTGGTGGGCGGACTCGCTGTTGCCTCCCGTCTTGGGGGTGTCGGTCTCCGGGAAATTGGCGCTATGTTGCATTCTAACTCACAGGGGCTACTGAGACTGGAAGTACCAGGGGCTGAACTGAAACCCCTCTTTTCGCTAGGACGGGTGGGGGACCACTCCGCTAACTTCCCCTGGTACTGTAAATCAACGTCTAAACTTCTAGGGGCATCTGTGTTTCGGGGAAACTTCCGAAGGGTATGTGTGAGGTCGGGGCTCTTCCTTTCTGCCGCGGACTCCCGCAAAAGATCTCTGAGGATCGATTCCCTTTCCTCCCCCCTTGGTGGGGACCCATGTTCCCCTTTTCCTCCCCCTTGGGCTAAACGGGTGGGGGAGTACCCTAACGCTGATTCGAGGCTATTTTCGTCTCCGTCCTGCTCTCCGGGGACCCTGCGCCTGAGTTGGTCCACGTGTCGCCTCCACAGGAGGCCTGTACTGGTCTCCACGCGGTATGAGACGGGGCCGGTTTGTTCTATTACGGTGCCCGGCACCCAGGCTGGCCCCGCGTTGGCGTAGTTCCTGCAATGCACCGGGGCGCCTATGCTGAAACTCTTTGTGGGTTCCACCCCTATGTTCCGCCCTTTGTCCTCTACTCTCGTGGGGTCTAACTTGGAGATTACCGTGGCCAGCTTCCTGCGCGTCAACAGCTCCGCGGGGGAGTACCCTGACGCCAATGGAGTGACCCTGTACCTTAGCAGGAATTGGCACAATTTCAGGTCGAGGTCTCCGGGGCCCATGCGCAGCAGCGCGTCTTTCGTGGTGCGCACGAGGCGCTCTACTTGGCCGTTGGTGGCCGGGTGAAAGGGGGCGGAGGTGACGTGCCGAATGGCGTTGCGCTCCATGAATGCCCCGAACTCGGCGGACGTGAAACAGCTAGCGTTATCGCTGACGAGGGTGTCGGGTAAACCGAACGTGGAAAAGACCCTCCGTAACTGTTTAATTGTTGTGGCCGAGGAGGTGCTCGAGACTGGAATGACCTCCAACCACTTGGAGAACGCGTCCACCACAAGGAGGAAAAGTGTTCCCCTGAACGGGCCAGCAAAGTCTACGTGTACCCGGGACCAGGGCCCCCTTGCTGCGTCCCACTCCCTATGTGGCGAGCGAGCCTCTTCTGGCCTGGAGCTTTGGCACGCTTCGCAAGTGCCGACCATGTGTTCGATGTCGGCGTCTAGCTGGGGCCACCAAAAGTAACTGCGGGCTAGTGCCTTAGAGCGGACGATCCCCGGGTGGCTGACGTGCAGCAGTTTAAGCACCCTCGGCCGGAGAGACGTGGGGATCACTACCCGCTGTCCCCACAAAAGGCAACCCCTCTCTAGGGACAACTCTAGTTTCTTTTTGAAAAATGTGTCGAATTCCGCTGCTGGGGAAGACACGGGCCACCCTTTCTGTACCCAGGAGCAAACTGTGGCCAGCGTTTTGTCCTTGCCGGTCGCTTTGGCGATGTCGGCCGGTACTACTGGAGGGGAGTCTAGGACCTCTATCATTAAGACCTGGTGGTCCCTCTCTACCTCGCCCACGTGGCAGCAATCCCGGGGAATGGGGGACCTCGACAGGGCATCGGCATGGCTGATCTCCTTCCCGGGCCTGTATACCAACGCGTGCTGATACGCGTTGAGAAAAATGGCCCACCTGAGCATCCTCGGGGACAGGATTTGGGGTGTGGGCTTATCTGCGGTGAAAATGCCTAGTAAGGGCTTATGGTCGGTCACTATGGTGAAGGGGCGGCCGTACACAAAATCATGAAATTTCTTGGTCCCCGCAATTATCGCTAGTGCTTCCCTGTCTGTCTGGGCATAGTTTCTCTCCGCCTGGGACAAGGACCTAGAGTAGAACGCTATCGGGGCCTCCCTCCCGTTCTCCAGTACGTGGCATAACACCGCCCCCACCCCCACCGGGGATGCATCGCATATCAGGACCACTGGGCGTTTGGGATTGAAATGGGTCAGTACCGCATCTGATGCCAGGAGGCGCTTCAGGTCATTGAAAGCCATCTCCTGGTCATCGCCCCACTTCCATGCCTCATCCTTTTTTAACAATTTGTGTAGCGGTTCCGCCACTGCTGCCTTCCGCGGAAGGAAGGAGTGGTAAAAGTTGAGCAGTCCAAGGAACGACCGCAACTCGGGCTTGGAGGTGGGGCGAGGGGCCTTCTTGATGGCGGCCACCTTGGATTGGGATGGCCTGATTCCCTCGGGAGTAACACGGAACCCTAGGAACTCAACCTCAGTTGCGAAGAAAACGCATTTGTCTTTCCGCAACCGCAACCCCGCTTTTTCGAATATTGTCAGGACCTTTCCCAACCTCCTTGCTAATTCGGCCCGGCTC
Organism: Bradypodion pumilum; assembly: GCA_035047305.1. NCBI lineage: Eukaryota > Metazoa > Chordata > Lepidosauria > Squamata > Chamaeleonidae > Bradypodion > Bradypodion pumilum. The sequence continues at coordinate 312,532,344 of JAWDJD010000004.1, forward strand.
CCCCCTGTAATCAATACGTCATCAAAGTAGGGTAACACCCCCTCTAACCCCTTCAGGAGGCGTTCCACGAGTGACTGGAAGATCCCGGGCGCCGAATTCACGCCGAATTGGAGGCGCGATACCTGGAACGCCCCTTTGTGGGTGACTATGGTCTGCGCAGCAGCTGCGGCGGGGGTCACCGGGAGTTGCTGGTAGGCTTGGGCCAGGTCGAGTTTAGCGAAACACCTCCCCCCGTGTAACCTGGCCAACAAGTGGCTGACTACCGGCACCGGATACGCATTAGGGCGGATCGCATTATTGATGGTGCACTTGTAATCAGCGCATATGCGGACCTCCCCGTTGCCTTGAGCGCTGTTACAATTGGAGTTTCCCACTCCGCAGAATCAACAGGGACAAGAATCCCCTGGCCCACCAATTTGTCCAACTCCGCCTCTATTTTGTCCTTTAGTGCGAAAGGCACTCTGCGCGGTTTAAGTCTGATTGGACGTACTCCAGGGTCCAGGTCGAAAGTCACTGGGGGGCCCTTGAATTTTCCGATCCCCTTTTTGAAAACCTCGGGGTGCGCGTCGCACACGCTCTGTATTGGATCAGTCCCGGCGGCGTGTGCTCCCACGGCGTGCACCCCCCCAATGAACAACCCCAGGGGCTGGAACCATTGAGTCCCGAGGAGGCTGCATTTACCTCCCTTGAGGACGACTAGGGGAAGCGTTGCGGTGTGCTTTTTAAACTGGACCTGGAACTTCCCAACCCCCAACACTGGGATGCGGTTCCCTTGCACGTCCTTCAGTGTGGCCCTCAACGCTTTGAGCTTGGGCCGCACGCGGGGGGCGATTTTCATGAACTCTCCCTGGGAAATGATAGAGTATGAAGAACCCGAGTCCACCTCCATTCTAACAGGGGCCCCTTGAATTACTACCTCAACGAAGTAACGGGGGTGCTCCGTGGAAACGCTGCAAACCAGAGCGTCGTCCTCGCTGTCGTCGGAGATGCGCCCTACTCCGTCCCGCGTCCTCGTGGTCCGGGTGCCGTCCTTTGGCCTCGTGGTGCGGTCCTGCCTCGCCGAGCGGTCTGGAGAACTCCTTGTGGCCTCGCGCCGTTTCCGGCAGACCTTGGCGATGTGCCCGCGCCGGCCGCAGTTGTGGCACTCGGCCTTACGGAATGGGCATTTGGCGCGGGCGTGGGCGGCGCCGCAGCCGTCGCAGCGCCGGCCCTCTCTCTGGACCCTCCGGACGTCCTCGTCGTCGCCGCTCTCCGCGGACGAGTTCGAAGCTCGCCGGGCCGCGTGCACTGAGCTCTCTGCCTTGGCGGGTTTCGGGCGCCAGTCCTGAAGCTCTTGCACCCCGGCAGTCGTGGCCTCCGCGGCCTGTGCCGTGTCGAGGACTTGTTGCCACGTGGGAGGCGGCTCCTTTTTCATCAGCGCGCGCTGAGTCTCGGTGTCCCTCAGACCGCAGAGCAGGCAGTCCCGGAGGGTGACTTCTGGGGTCTCCCACTTGCATGGGCCGGCGGCCAGCCGCAGGGCCGCGGCAAACTCAGCGACCGATTCCCCGGGCGCCTGGACTCGCCTCCAGAACGCGCTCCGAGCGGGGAACATCGCTATTGCGGGCCGGAGGTGGGCGCGCAGCGCCGCCAGGAGCTCTGTGGCCTTGAGGTCGCTCACCCTCCTCGGCGCGATCAGGTCCACCAAGGTCCTCTTGGTCTCGTGTCCGAGCATGCGGACGAAGATGGCCCTCTTCTTGGCCTCATCTGAGACTTCGAGCTCCACCAGCGCTGCGTTGAAGTCTATCTCAAACAGCTCCAAGTCTCCCGGCTTCCTGATCTCGTAGCCGGCGCATGTCTTGGTCCCGTGGGCAGCCATGATCCCACCTTCGTCGCCAATTTAGTGTATGGGACCAAAGACAACAGGACAGCCGAAGGGTTGGCTTAACACAGGTTTATTGCATGATGTTCCAGTGAAGCATGAGGTAATGGCGGTGATACATCTCAATATATACAGTAGCCCTCTACATTTGAATCTTGTAGCACGGTAGCTCATTGGCTGCTACCGGCGTGGCCTCGCCCAGGCACGCCTCTTTTCCTGCTGCTGAATGCAGATCTTTCTTCTGCTGCTGAATGCGGGGAAGGTTTTCCCGCGGCTGTCCGTGATTGAGCAATGTGAACCATGTGAGACTGAACGCTCGCAGCTGCCCTCTATGGGCTGTCTGCTCGCGTTCCTTTACAGCTGAGATAGTTTGTATTTGGAGTGGTTACATTCTTGCCTTTACAGTACAATGAACATGCACACATACATACATAACATCAGCACTGAATTTTTATTGTACTTTGCAATACAGTAAAACCTCTACTTACGAAAGGAATCCATTCTGTAGGCTTTAGCTTAAATGGGTTTTATGTAACTCGAAGCAAACCCATAGGAAAAATTATTATTATTACGTAACTCGAAGCAAACCCATAGGAAAAATGAATTTTTTATGTAAATCGAAGTAAACCTATAAGGAAATGAATTTTTATGTTAACTCGAAGTAAACCCATAGGAAAAAGAATCTTTATGTAACTCGAAGCAAACCTATAGGAAATCGTGTAAATCAGGACATGGCTTTAGCACAAAATCATTATGTAAGTCGAATTTTATGTAACTTGAGGCATATGTAAGCTGGGGTTTTACTGTAGTTATTTTGTTTATAGAATAAAAGAACTGGTAGTTCAAGGGCAGGCAACTTCCAGAGGTCCAGGGGTCGCATCTATTCCATCTCTATGGATATTTTTTATTTTAAAAGTAATCTTAATTTTAAAAAATCAGAGGCAAGGGAAGTGATAGCAGTGCTGGGTGCCCAAAGATAGCAAAACTAATCCTATACTGTTATGGGCACAGAACTCATTCATTCATTTCATTTCATTTATTCGATTTATACCCCGCCCTACTCGACCAGGGCCGACTCAGGGCGGCTTACAACAGTTAAATCAAATACAATATACAAAATTACAAAAGATACAATGTTACAATACAGCAGTGAAACAATAAAATGTGCAATAACATTTAAGTTGTAACATAACAAAACGGTTACACGATCCCTCAGCTACTAAACATAAGTAGGGTAAAGGGAAAGGGGAGGGGGAAAGGGGAGGGGAAAGGGGAAATACGACATAATACAGTTCATTATGCAATACAAGACAATAACAACATATCAAGCATAAACATAATATAAACAATTAAATAAAAAATAAACAAATACAGAACATAATAACAGTTTACAATGTTACAAGATATAATCAGGAAAAGAAAATAATAATCCAAAGGGGGGGGAGGGTCGGAGCCCAAGGCTCAACGACCTTACACAACTCTTAATACGAGCCGGGCTCAACAACTACATTGGAGCTCAGCTCAGTAATAAGCAATAATACCATAATACACTCTACAAAATACAAAAGACAAGACAAATACCGCAATGTCCTCAGCAGCCAAGCCCACAACCATGGTGGGGCCACGGACGAGAACGTCATCATGCGGCGTCCTTCGGCTCCCTCTGGCCACGGGAGCCCTTTTAACCTCCCCGCCCGGTGGCAGGGGGCGGGGAGGGACGGCTTCGCGTGGCGGCGGCGGCGGCTTCGGCTCCCACGGCCACGGGAGCCCTTTTAACCTCCCCGCCCGGTGGCAGGGGGCGGGGAGGGACGGCTTCGCGCGGCGCGGCGGCGGCGTCTTCGGCTCCCTCGGCCAGGGAGCCCTTTTAACCTCCCCGCCCGGTGGCAGGGGGCGGGGAAGGACGGCTTCGCGCGGCGTGGCGGCGGCGACGTCTTCGGCTCCCTCGGCCAGGGAGCCCTTTTAACCTCCCCGCCCGGTGGCAGGGGGCGGGGAGGGACAGCTTCACGTGGCGGCGGCGGCGTCTTCGGCTCCCTCGGCCAGGGAGCCCTTTTAACCTCCCCGCCCGGTGGCAGGGGGCGGGGAGGGACGGCTTCGCGCGGCGGCGTCTTCGGCTCCCTCGGCCAGGGAGCCCTTTTAACCTCCCCGCCCGGTGGCAGGGGGCGGGGAGGGACGGCTTCGCGCGGCGGCGTCTTCGGCTCCCTCGGCCAGGGAGCCCTTTTAACCTCCCCACCCGGTGGCAGGGGCGGGGAGGGACGGCTTCGCGTGGCGGCGGCGGCGTCTTCGGCTCCCTCGGCCAGGGAGCCCTTTTAACTTCCCCGCCCGGTGGCAGGGGGCGGGGAGGGATGGCTTCGCGCGGCGGCGGCGTCTTCGGCTCCCTCGGCCACGGGAGCCCTTTTAACCTCCCCGCCCGGTGGCAGGGGCCGGGGAGGGACTCTATAGCAAAACTATTTTTCTAACAATTGGTGGGACAGGATGTTGAGGGATGGATGGACACTTGAGGGATGAAGACGTTATTTAGCTGTCTTCTGCTGTAGGAGGTTGTGTACCTCCAGAAAGTGACTTGCAGTTACGCAAGGATAAGCTTTGTTCAAGATAATTCTAACTGAGAATGCTCTTTTCTGTGTCCCCACCTTTTAAAACCACCACTACCTAATTATGTATCCAACATCCTTCAAGACAACTACTGTAACAATTGGGGAACCATATTTATTTTTAGATTCAGTGAATTGAAACGTCAGCCACCACCAATTTATATATAATGTAGAGAGAGTAGATAGTCAGCATTCTCAAGCTCTAAAATCCAAGTCATCTCATCTGCCTGAAAAAGCAATGAAGATTGCCTTTGACATTTGTCCACTGACTAGGTTTTGACTCAACTTCTGCCTCTGGCCATTTCAGTTCTTCACCGAACATGAACACAATGATAATCAGTAGAGCAGCATCAGTAGAGAGACTACCTGCTCTGATGAAATCACAGAGTTTCAAGGTGTACCTGAATATCTCAGGTCATAAACTGTTCTTCTGCCACCTTCAATATCATGTATGCCATTTGGACATTACAATACAGCTTTAAAGGGTATTGTAAAGATGGCACAAATAATATAAGTGAGGCCATTTGAAGCTTGAAACATGAGATATAACCTAACAGTATTTTTATATGAACAGGAATACTTCCCCCATCACCTGGGAAGAGGGGTAATGACTGTTATTGCAGCCGCTGATCAAACTCTTTTGAAAGAGCAAAATATTCTCCGGACTGTGGGATTGCAGCAAACAGCATTTTATTCTCCCCTACAATCTCAAGCAGTTTTTAAAAAGCATCTAGGGAGTTCCCTAGACTGATGGTTCTGGGGGACTTCAATTTGCCTTCGCTGGGGTCCGGTTCCGGGGTGGCTCAGGAGTTCATGGCTTCCATGGCAACTATGGACCTGGCTCAGGTAATTCGGGGTCCTACCAGGGGCAGTGGCCACACACCAGATTTAGTCTTTTTGTCGGGGCGGTGGCAGAGTGATCTGAATTTACAGAAGCTAGACATAACACCTGTGCCATGGTCAGATCACTATCTGGTGGCTCTAGACTTCCTGGGGGCAACACATCATCGTAGGGAGGCAGGGTCTATTAAAGTGGCCCGCCCCCGGCAACTGATGGATCCGGATGGATTCCAGAGGGAACTGGGGGCTTTTCCCCTGGATCGGCAACACGATTCGCCCGAGGCACTTGTTGACCTATGGTGTGGGTCAACGATAGCTGCCTTGGATGTAATCGCTCCACTACGGCCTCTCAGAGCCCGTGGAGCTAGGTCATCCCCGTGGTTCACAGAAGAACTACGGGAGCTCAAACGGGCAAAGAGACGCCTTGAGCGCCGCTGGGTGAAGACCAGGAACGATTCCGATTGGACACTAGCTAGAGCCGCTATTAGGGCCTACCTAGTGGCGATGGGGGTGGTGAGGAGGCAATACTTCACCTCCCTTATTGCCTCCGCTGATAATCGCCCAGCCACCCTGTTTCGGGTGACCAGGTCCCTCCTTGGTAGGGGGGGGGGCTGTGCCTGGTTGGCAGGGATCGGCTGAGGACTTTGCTGACCATCTGGTGGAGAAAATCGATCGGATTCGCTCAGGGTTTAATCTTGGCGTGGATGGGGAGGGTCAGGGGGGAGCCAGTGCACAGTCGTGCTGTGTTATCTGGGATCAGTTTGATCCTGTTGCCCCAGATGAAGTGGACAGGCTCCTTGCGGCGGTCCGCGCCACTAATTGTCCATTGGATCCCTGTCCCGCCTGGCTGGTAAAAGCCTCAAAGATGGTGACAGGTGGCTGGGTCGGGGCTATAATTAATGCGTCTTTTCGGGAAGGGATATTTCCTGCACCATTGAAACATGCTTTGGTGCGCCCCCTCCTGAAGAAGCCATCCCTCGATCCAGCGGTAATAACCAACTACAGACCTGTTTCCAACCTCCCCTTTTTGGGGAAAGTATTGGAAAGGGCAGTGGCGCGTCAGTTGCAGGGGGTACTGGATGAAGCGGAATATCTGGACCCCTTCCAGTCAGGATTCAGACCTGGATATGGTACTGAGACTGCATTGGTCGCGCTGATGGATGATCTCTGGCGAGAGCGGGATGGCGGTCATCCGTCCGTCCTTGCTCTTCTTGACCTCTCAGCGGCCTTCGATACCGTCGACCACGGTATCCTTCTGGAACGGCTCCGAGGATTGGGAATCCAGGGCACTGTGTGGTCCTGGTTTTCCTCATTTCTGAGGGGCCGGACCCAGTCGGTGTGGTTGGAGAGCGAGAAGTCCAGTCCTAGGTCCCTAAAATATGGGGTGCCTCAGGGCTCGGTACTCTCTCCTCTCCTTTTTAACATCTACATGAAGCCGCTGGGTGAGATCATCCGTTCCCACGGGGTGCGGTACCATCAGTACGCGGATGATACACAGTTGTACATCTCGGCCCGTGGGGACCCCAGTGATGCAGTCAAAGTCCTTTCCAGCTGTCTGGAGGCTGTTGGGGTCTGGATGGGGGCAAATGGGCTACAGCTGAATCCTAGCAAGACTGAGTGGCTATGGATAGGGGGTCCCGCCTTATCCCGGGAGCTACCATCTTTGGTTTTGGATGGGGCTATTTTGCCCCAGACCGACCCGGTGCGCAACTTGGGGGTCCTCCTGGATTCGCGGCTGCTGCTAGAAGAACAGGTGGCGGCTGTGGCCAGGAGGGCCTTTGCCCAACTTCGGGTGATTCGCCAGTTGCGCCCGCTCCTGGACCGGGACTCTTTGCTCATGGTCACTCATGCTCTGGTTACCTCCAGACTAGACTGCTGTGATGCGCTCTACATGGGGCTGCCCTTGATGACCATTCGGAGGCTGCAACTGGTCCAGAATGCGGCGGCCCGGGTGGTGATGGGGTGTGGACGTTATGCCCATGCCTCACCACTGCTGCGGGAGCTGCACTGGTTACCAGTTTGTCTCCGGGTGCAATTCAAGGTGCTGGTTTTGACCTTTAAAGCCCTATATGGTAGTGGGCCAGGTTACCTTAGAGACCGCATCGCCCTAAGGACGTCTGTCCGTCCAACCAGAGCGGACCGGAGGGGCTCTCTAATTGTGCCATCGGCCAGGGGGGCTCGCCTCTCTGGCACAAGGAGGAGAGCCTTCTCTGTGTCCGCACCGGCCCTTTGGAACCTCCTGCCTGTGGAACTGCATCTCCAGACGGAGTTGTTGCCCTTTAGAAAAGAACTAAAAACCTGGCTGGCGGGCCAAGTTTGGGGTGCAGGTGGAGGGGTGGCTTCCGTTGGGTGGTTAATATAGGGGAGGATGCCTGCCCCACGGTTTCTTCAGTTCCTGCACCCCTCTCTTTTTAGGGGTGGGTTCTTATTGCTGGTTTTTATCTGTTTTATTTGTTTTTATATGTTTTTACCCATTGTTGTGAACCGCCCGGAGTCGGCTTTGGCTGAGTGGGCGGTATAGAAATTTGACAATAAAATAAAATAAAATAAAAAAATCTATACACTGATCCAGGAAAACCAGTGTAGACAGGCCCATAGTTCCAGAAATTAAGGTTTGTATTAAAATATTTAAAAGGTGCCACACTTGGTGGTATCAAGAATGAGTATTTATTATTCTGCCAGTAAAGAATGCTTCCAATGTCTTTCTGTATCAACTAGTCATACTGGGTTTCTGATTTTGAAGACAGATTGCTTAGAAGTGTTACTGGACACAAATGTTCATATTTAGGACATTAGATGCACAAGAGTAAAAATGTAGAAGCAGACAAGTTCTACATATAAAATTTCCTTTTGATTTGTATAGAGATGCATAACTAAAGTGAATACTTAAAGTGTTGCTTTGAAGACACATGCTACAAAATTCTAATGTAAATAGGCTGCACAGTTTCTTAGTTTATCCACTTTCCCATTATGAAAGAAAGCTGATTGTTATCTTGTTCTTGTTGTTGTAGCTGTAGCTATATTTGTAGCACCCTTTGCACCCCCATGGACCATTGCACGCCAGGCACCCCCATCCTCCACCATCCTCTGCAGCCTGCTCAGATTAACATTTGTAAGAGGTTACAGACAGGCAGAACAGAACAACAGCACCCCCAGTGGCCGTATGATATTTTACAAGTTGTGTATGACTGCTTTCAAACGTGTCCCTTTAAAGAGCTTTCCTTTATTTTTAGATTTTTTAAGAACCCAATAAAATTCACAATGGATAATCAGCTGTGCCTGCAAGTTGCTGTAATTTTTAAAGGTAAAAATCCTTTCTGAGAACACTTTTGGTAATTGCAAAAGCATAATGTAGGTTTAAGGTTAGAAACTATATGCAAGGCTCACAAAATGTGATTCTGATAAAAAAAGAAACTAAAGGTAAGTAAGGCTGCAGGTGCAGTTTTAATCAGCAATACACACAGACACACAAAGAAAATTGCATTTTAGCATCCCCTTCAGCATACTGGATATTTATACCAAAAGCAGCCTTTCACAGCCAAAAGCCTTCCATATATGTATGCTGTTCCCAGCATTCACAGGTGCTGAGAATGGCATATATGGGAATGTCCCCCCCCCAAAAAAAAAGGGAAAGAAAAAAAAGGCTGAACTCAAAGGATATGTGTTGTGGAGGAGACTGGGACTGCTTCTGTGTCCAACACATGTGGACGCCATAAAAAAGCAGACCAACCTACTCCCAGATTACCACAGAGAGTGGATTTAATGTCTGTCAAGATGACTTCTGACCCATTCAGGGATTTAACCAGTAAATTCCCCTGTATCTTCCATTGATTCAGTGGCCCTAATCTAGTTGCCATTTGTTACTGGATTTCAGCCACTAATTTTATCAAGGGTGTAGTTGTGATACTCTGTTTCCACCAACCTGTCCAACTTGAAAAGATTATTGGCAGCAGTAGTATGTCATTCTTCCAAACTGGTTCTTAAGGACTATGAAGTGCCTTTAATGGGGAATGGTTGACCATCATTTTGCTGGGGGCCCTACATTTTCAACATCTTTCGTGGCCCTATCCTCACTGTTGCTGTATGAATGTCTGTCAACTGAAGCTATACTTCAGGTCTCTGAAAAACCTGGTTGCAGTCCTTGAAAGCTTTTCCCAGATAAAATGTTATTCTCAACACTGACATAGAACAAAATAAATTTAAGGTACCTTGCACCTCTGGGAGAAAAGGGAATATAAATTAAAAATATATGCTGCTCCAAAAAATGAAGGGAACACCTAAACAACACAATGTAACCCCAAGTCAATCACATTTCTGTGAAATCAAACTGTCCACCTTGGTAGCAACACTGACTGACATTCAATTCCACATGCTGTTGTGCAAATGGAAGAGACAACAGGTGGACATCAGAGGCAATTTGCAAGGCATCCTCGATAAAGCTGTGGTTCAGCAGGAGGTGGCCACAGACCACTTCTCAGCTCCTTTGCTTTCTGGCTGATGGTTTGGTCACTGTTGAACGCTGGCGGTGCCTTCACCCTAGTGGTAGCATGAGACGGAGCCTACAACCCACACAAGTGGCTTGGGTAGTGCAGCTCAATCCTGGATGGCACATCAACGTGAGCTGTGGCACGAAGGTTTGCTGTGTCTGCCAGCGTTGTGTCCAAAGCATGGAGGCGCTACCAGGAGACAGGCCAGTACATCAGGAGACGTGGAGGAGGCCATAGGAGGGCAACAACCCAGCAGCAGGACCGCTACCTCTGCCTTTGTGCAAGGAGGAACAGGTGGAGCACTGTCAGAGACCTGCAAAATGACCTCCAGCAGACCACCAATGTGCATGTGTCTGCTCAAACGGTCAGGAACAGACTCCATGAGGGTGGTATGAGGGCCCAATGATCACAGGTGGGGGTTGTGCTCACAGCCCAACACTGTGCAAGACGTTTGGCATTTGCCAGAGAACACCAAGATTGGTAGGTTCGCCACTGGTGCCCTGTGCTGTTCACAGATGAAAGCAGGTTCACACTGAGCACATGTGACAGATGTGTCAGGGTCTGGAGACACCGTGGAGAACATTATGCTGTCTGCAACATCCTCCAGCATGACCGGTTTGTGCTTGCCAGAGGTAGCCTGACTGCCATTAGGTACCAAGATGAGATCCTCAGACCCCTTGTGAGACCATATGCTGGTGCGGTTGGCCCTGGGTTCCTCCTAATGCACGACAATGCTAGACCTCATGTGGCTGGAGTGTGCCAGTGGTTCCTGCAAGACAAAGGCATTGATGCTATGGCCTGGCCCGCCAGTTCCCCAGACCTGAATCCGATTGAGCACATCTGAGACATCATGTCTCGCTCCATCTACCGACGTCATGTTGCACCACAGACTGCCCAGGAGTTAGGGGTTGCTTGAGTCCAGGTGTAGGAGGAGACCCCTCAGGAGACCATCCGCTACCTCATCAGGAGCATGTCCAGGCGTTGTACGGAGGTCATACAGGCACATGGAGGCCACACACAACTGAGCCTCATTTTGACGGAAATGAGCTCCCGTCTTCATCCCAGCTCCTGCCAACCTAGCAGTTCGAAAGCAAGAAATTGCAAGTAGATAAATAGGGACCACTTCGGTGGGAAGGTAACAGCGTTCCGTGTCTAGTCATGCCTGCCACATGACCACGGAAACGTCTGCAGAAGCAGACAGCGCTGGCTCTTCGGCTTAGAAACAGAGATGAGCACTGCACCCTAGAGTCGGATACGACTGGCTTTCGAGCAAGGGAAACCTTTACCTTTAAGGACATTACATCACAGTTGGATCAGCCTGTAGTGTTTTCTTCCACTGTCACTGTGAGTGTAACTCCGAATCCAGACCTCCATGGGTTGATGAATTTGATTCCCATTGTTAAGTTTTGTGTGATTTTGTTGTCAGCACATTCGACTACAATATGTGAACAACAGGAATACTGTATTTCAGTCATTCATTTTTGTGTGCCCTTTTTTGAGCAGTATATATAAACATTAATTTGGGGTGGAATATTAGAAGCAATTTCAACTTTAATTGTGATTGCCAGACTGCAAGCCCTGTTCCTACATTCTAGGACACTAGCTGGTTTTACACCTCACTCACTAAATTAAATGAAGTTCATAACCTAATATCCATTTTATCTCATTCAGGACTCACATGCATAAGGCTGCATTGATTTAAAGATCCAGTAAGAATTTTACTTTTTCCACCACCCCAGCAGTTTACTCACAAAGCTCACCTATAAATTGTTAGCAGAATGAGCCAAAAGTGAAACAGGTGGACTTGTGTGTTTTAGGGGATCACATTTATTTTAGTTATAAGCATTTTCATTATTTTCCTACAAATTAGGCTTCAGCAGTATGTGGATCAAGAACTACCAGAAGTACAAGCTGAGTTCCGAAGAGGCAAGGGAACTAGAGACCAAATGGCCAACATACATTGGATAATGGAGAAAGCAAGGGAGTACAGTACCAGAAATGTGTCTACTACTGCTTCATTGACTACACTAAAGCAGGGGTGCCCAAACATTTTGGGATGCAGGCTGGTCACATGGTTGAGCGGGCCAGTCACATGGTTCCTCCCACCGGAAGCAGTAGTAAAACACACCCGTGCATGCAAAAATGCTGCCATAAATGCACCACCAGCAGTCATAAACGCGTTTATGACAGCCACAGGTGCTTTATGGCAGCGTTTTGTGCATGTGTGAGCGTGTTTTACTTCCACTTTATGCTCACAGGCCATAGTTTGGACACCCCTGCACTAAAGCCTTTGATTGGGTGGATCAAAACAGACTGTGGCAAGTCCTTAAAGATATTGGAGTACCAGACCACCTCACCTGTCTTCTGAGAAACCTGTTAGGACCAGACATGGAACAACTGATTGGTTTAGAATAGGGAAAGAAGTACAATAATCTATACCTATAAAATGGTGCGTTAACCGTTGGAATGTGACAAAGGATGTTGCACCAGACCCCACTAGCCCGTAATGGGCCTCCGTTCACTCGCCCGAACCCGGTTCGCAGGTAACTGTTGGGTTGAGATTTTCGACCCGGGGGCAGGAGCCCCCCAGTCGCAAAAAAAAAGGGAACTTCAATTCCCAACGTTCCTTGTGCCGCACCACAGCCAATCAGGCTGAGCAGCACGGCAAAAGGAACGTTCGGAAACGCGCCACGGCCAATTTTTAAAAAGCCGCAGGGGAAAAACCGCTGCAGTAAGCAAACACGCGCAGCCAAAACTACAAGCCCCAGCATCCTGCACGTCATTAGCGCGCAGAATGCTAAGGCAGCCGGTGCGTGAAAAATAAAAGTTAAAAAAAAACCGCCGCCGCTGCCCTTCTCCCCCACAGGCCAGCCAGCATGGCCCGTGGGGGGAAAAAAAGAACCCCCCCCGGCCGCTGCTGCCCTTCCGTTTGATGGGCCAGCCGGTGCATGAAAAATAAAAGTAAAAAAAAGACCCCGCCGCCGCTGCCCTTCCTTCCCACGGGCCAGCCAGCATGGCCCATGGAAAAGAAAGCACACACACCCTGCCATTGCCCTTCCTTCCCACGGGCCAGCCAGCATGGCCCGCGGGAAAGAAAGCCACCCCCCCTGAAAAAGTAAACACAAAAACACAAACCAAAAACAATCAAAAACACTCAAAAATCCAAAAAGGAAACACAAAAACAGCCAAAAACAAACAAGAAAAAACACACAGACCCACCCCCCAAAAAAGTCCCACCCACCCACCCACCCCAAAAAACCCAGAGAGCTTATCAAAAGACGTCTTCTATCCATGAGGACCAGAACTCAAATGAGAAAATAAAGAAAAAAACTTACCGGAAGCAACACCCAGAGGACAGAAGAGAAAAATTGTAAAGAGGCAGAAAAGCTCACCACCCCCACCCAGAGGCCAAAAGAGAAAAAACATTCAAAAATATTGAAACTAATAAGATTAATTCCAAAATTAATCAAATAAGTTATAAAAACATTCAAAAATAATCACACTAATCTCAAAAAATACCAAAAAAAACAGAAATCACTTTTCACTCAAAAAAACAAAACAAAAAATAAAAATGCATAAAAATAAAGATTTAAAAAACCAAAATTAAATTTTAAACTAAATAATATTAAATTAAATTAATTAAAATAAAATTTGCATAAACATAAAACAAAAACCTTCAAAAACCAATTTAAAGAGCCTAGCACTGAGGAAGCCGGCACGCAAAAAAAAAAAAACACACTGGGAGCACAAGTCCGCCGCAGGCGGACGCAGCGCCTTGAAGCCTCAAAATCACAAAACCTTACAACACCATTTAAAACAGCCCAGCACCATTGGTTCAAGGAAAAAAAAACGAAACCCTTTACTATCCAACACAATTTTAAAAAGCCCGGCACCGCCGGGCAAAATATGCTAGTGCTGTATATCAAGGGTTTTCAACCTGCAGTACACAGTCAGGCCAGATCTGGCCCACGGCACCAACTGATCCAGCCCCCCAACCTCGTTCCAGCCACCGCCAGAATCGGCAGCGGACTTATTTATGGCCGCATAAATGTTTTACTGCAGCTGTTAATGAGTCCGCAGCCATTGTAAACACGTTTTTCTGCTCCAGTCCAACCGCTCAGCAGTGTGAGGAGGTGTGGTCCAACCCGTGGCTGAAAAACATTGAGAACACCTGCTGTATATTGTCTCCCTGCTTATTTAACTTATAATGCAGAGTACATCATGCATAATGCAGGGCTGGATGAAGCACAAGCCGGAATTAAGGTTGCCGAGATAAATATCAATAACCTCAGATATGGAGATGACAACACACTATTGGCAGAAAGTGAAGAACTACTACTAGAGTACTTAAAGCTTAAATCAGTGGAGATTTGGTGAGATTTTGATACCATAACAATACATTAGCTCCTCTTCTTCCGTGCCTAGGCCAGGTGTGAAACTTTCAAAATATAGCCACCTAGGCAGCATAATAAAAAGTAGAGACATCACCTTGCCAACAAAAGTCTGCATACTTAAAGTGATGGTCTTCCCAGTAGTAATGTATGGCTGTGAGAGCTGGACCATAAGGAAGGCTGAGCGCAGAAGAATAGACGTCTTTCAAATCTGGTGCTGGCGAAGACACTTCAGAGTCCCCTGGATGGCAAAGAGATCAAACCAGCCAATCCTAAAGGAAATAAATCCTGACTGCTCCTTGGAAGGACAAATACTGAAGCTGAAGTACTTTGGCCACCAAATGAGAAGAGAGGACTCACTGGAGAAGGCCTTGATACTGGGAAAGATCAAAGGCAAAAGGAGAAGGGGGGTGACAGAGGTTGAGATGGCATCATTGACATGATGGGTGTAGATCTGGGCGGGCTACAAAGGATGGCAGATGACAGAGGAGCCTGGCATGCAGTGGTTCATGGGGTTGCAAAGGGTCGGACTCGACTGTGTGACTGAACAAGAAGTGTGAGAAGGATTAGACAGCAACACAAGGTTCCTGTTACCAGGGTTGTTGTTCAGTCACACAATTGATTCCGACCCTTTGCGATCTTATGGACCATTGTCCTCCAGGCACCCGTCCTCCACCATTCCTCCTCAACGTGCCCAGCTCTGTGCCCATTGCGTCTACAATACCATCTAGCCATCTCATCTTCAGCCGCCCCCTTCTTCTTTTGCCCTCCACCTTTCCCAGAATCAATGCTTTCTCAAGTGAATCCTCTCTTCTCATTTGATGTCCAAAGTACTTCAGCTTCATCTTTACTATTTGACCTTCCAATGAGCAATCAGGGTCGATTTCTTCTTAGATTGACCTGACCTATTTGTTCTCCTCACTGTCCAGGGGACTCTCAAAACTCTCCTCCAACACCACATCTATTCTTCTGCGCTCAGCTCTCACAGCCATACATTTACTGTATATGAAAGAATTATGTATATGTATTCCAATTGCAGAAATAGGTCGTATCCTTTCATTATGCCCAAGTTAATTAGCATTTTGCCCCCAACATGCTGGTCCTTATTTTAAGGACCTTGGAGGCTGAATCAACCTTGATCACTTGTCAGGATCGAACTCTCAACCTTTGAGCTGCAGCAGTACAGTACAGCAGCCTTAACCACTGCGCCACCAGCGTTCTTTGACCAGCAGAATAGTTGTGATTGGGCGAAGAAGAGAGAGCTGTTGGCTCCGCCCCGCCCCCCAAGAAAAACCACTGCCACGTCGAGAGCTGCTCGCTCTTCCTGGCCCCGCCCACTCCCTCGCCAAGGAGTGACGTGTAAGTGCATGAAATCTCGGCCAGTCTTTTTCCTCTGAGAGGAGAGAAACGGTCGTCAGATATTGGGAGGAGGGCGCGGGGAAGTGCGCAGGCGCGGCCGGAACCTTCGCACTAGCCAACGGCTGCCTGAGCCTCACGTGACCGCCCTCCGTCATCGCCGCCGCGTGAGCGCAGAGGCCAGGGTCCCGCGCGTGCGCCCGGAGGCCGCGGCCGCCGACTTTCGGCGGCGGAGGGGTGACGTTGCTCTCCAGCCGAACTGAGTGAGGCCTCTTCCTTCGGCCTGCGTCCACCACCGTTGCCTTTCATTCCTCTGATAGACCGAGTCGGACCGACTGCTGCCGGCCGGGGTTTTCCATTTGGGCTTCTCAGCCCCGCCGGCCCTCAGGGGGAGGGGAGAGATGAGCAGGGCGTGAGGGGAGGGCCTGCTCCGCCGCTCGAGCCTCCATCCATGGCTGCGACCCGCTGGCAAGAGGCCGCGGCCCAGCAGGCCGAGGCGGTGTCGGCTCGGGTGAGAGACGCCTTGTCGGCCGCCGTAGGCCTCCTGCGCACCGAGCTGGGCCTCGAGTGGCCCGCCGGCCTGGAGCCCCAGCGCCTGCCCACTTGGCTGCTGCTCGGCTCCGCGGCTGCCCTGGCGCTGCTGCTCCTGCTGGGGCTCCTGTGGGCCGTGGTGGGCTTGTTGGGCCGGGGGGGAGGAAGAGGAGGGCAGGCGGGCAGGAAGCGCTCCCGAAGGACGGCAGAAGAGGACGACGAGGAAGAAGAGGAGGAGGAGGATGATGAAGAAGAAGAAGCGGAGACCACCACCCTAGGCCTGGCGAGAAGCGGCGGCCCCAACCGGGAGGTTCCTGGGACGGTCTCTCTGCTCAAGGGGGAAGAACAGAAGAAGAGGAATAAGAAGAAACTGCCGGAGAAGACAGGCAGAGTGAGTAAAAAAACAGGCATAATATAGTAGCCGTAGTAGGAATGAGGATGCACAAGCAAACAAGGGAGGTATTGTTTCATTCCAGCAGGCAGGCATAAACTCTTGGGAGCTGCTGCCAATCCGTGCTGACAACACTAGGTTAAGTTGGAGAAATGGCTCAGCATATCAACGTCTTCCCACTTTTGGATTAGGCTTTTAAATTTTTTTAACAGGTTCCAGAGCAAGAAATTGCAAGTAGATAAATAGGGACCACTTCAGTGGGAAGGTAACAGTGCTCCGTGTGCTCCGGTGTCTAGTCATGCCTGCCACATGACCACGGATATGTCTGCAGAAGCAGACAGCGCTGGCTCTTCGGCTTTGAAACAGATGAGCACTGAACCCTATGGTCGAATACAACTGGCTTTCGAGCAAGGGAAACCTTTACCTTAGTAGTATATGGATGTAGGGCTGATGATGCATAAAAGGGGGGGGGGTATTATTTTGGGTCTTTGCTGAATTGTCACAGGTTTTCTACAATATCAGCACCTCTTCTCTGGAGGTACAGTAGTTAGAAGCTTTTCAGATATTGAAGACTTTCCTACCTTCTTTTTTCTCACTTAATATCTGAAACCATAGCACGCAGATGATCAGAGCAACTACGTCTGTGCATTCGGCACTTACAAATGCCTTATGATTTCAAAAAGTAGATGTGAGAATCCATTTACTCTCAACATGAGCAGAAGATACCCCAACTGGTGTACAAGAAGTTGTTCAAAATGTATTTGAATAGTATTTGCTAGACACATCTACTCAGAAACAGGTATCATAGAGTTCATTGGAGCTTACTTCTAGGTAAGGAAATTGATTTTAGCCTGAAATACAATATAACTGAAAGAAGATCTGTACCCCAACACATTGTTCTTTGTCCCTTCTCATTTATGCCTGGAAACATTTTAGCCATCTACTAATTCCAATGCAAGTAGCAGCATATAGTTATAAAATTATATCTCCTGTTTTATGTCAACTTACACTGCTGGTAATTTACAGGTTTTTGCTGGGCTGAATTATCCTAATGCATTAGATTTTACTTCCCATTCCGATTAATGTGAGGAGCTATAGCTGAGTTTCATTATCTTTCCTGTACAGAAAGTGTAACGTATAAGGTAATGTTCCTTGAAGGACTGCAAGGTCATACTTTCTAACTGTAGCTTAAGTTGTGCACATGCATTTCTTGCTTAATTGACAGGTGACAGACATACATTAGAGTAAGTCCTGTGCAGTTCAAATGGGACTTTCCTAGAATTAAATATGAACTGTGAGTTGGATTTTTAAGTTACCTTTCACTCCAATCTTTGTTGGTGACGTGGCTACAGTAGCTAGTCTCCTTATTCTAAAGTAGCCAGACAACTGTGATCATTTTTTATTAGGGTAACCTTGCCTGATTAAAAAAAAAACATGAATTCCATCCCCATTTCAGTGTTCTCTCTCTCTTCTTCCTCTAATCCAACTCTTTTTCTTTCATAGTTGTCTTTTTCTTATTCACCCATAATACTTACGGCTGGTTAGAAATCCTTTAAAACACTCATATAATTTTTTTTCTGCTTTGTCTCATGTCCCTCCTCATACTTACTAACCAGCAGCCCTTTCAATATCATGGTTGCCATATGTTAATTCTCTACAGCAGAATATATGTATATGATGTACACATTATTTAATATGCAAGCAATGCAGTAAGTGTATTGAAAGGTTGACTGATGCATACTATAAATTCTCATTAATTCCTTTCAAATTAGGGTAAGGAAGGTGAGTTTTCTTAAGATTGCTTGCTTGTAAAGTACAGGTGCACAATGTGGGTCCTGCGTATTTTGGACACCCTTGTGATGTCTCTGTTTTTATTTTATTTTCTGTTAATAGCTCCTGTGCAAAAAATAAATATATTTAGTATTTAGTATTTATTGCTTTCCTAAGATGGGAGTTCCACAGGCTTTGGGATCCTATTCTAAGCATTTAAAATTACCTAACTAGACCTGTGTTTTGCTCATGCCAGTATCAGACAGGCAAAATGGAATCAAATTGTAGTGACCTACCTCTAGTTTAGGAGTGGTGGTAGTCTGAGCAGGAAAATTGCTTTGTACACTCAGAAAAGCAGAGCTGGAAAAAAATTAGTTTTTCAGGGTTCAGTCCCAGAATTTGCCAGCAAACTATAGTGGCTAGAGAATTATGAAAGTTGTAGTCTAGCAATGTGATTTCCAAGCTGTGCAAAAAGAAAGAAAGAAAGAAGGCAAATTTGTAATATTATTCACTAGCATTAATAAAGGATTCTCTGTAATAACAGTGAAAATAAATAATGTCTTTTTAAAATACATTTCCTCAGAAAGAAAATGCCTTATGATTTCAAAAAGTAGATGTGAGGATCCATTTACTCTCAACATGAGCAGAAGATACCCCAACTGGTGTACAAGAAGTTGTTCAAAATGTATTTGAATAGTATTTGCTAGACACATCTACTCAGAAACAGGTATTATAGAGTTCATTGGAGCTTACTTCTAGGTAAGGAAATTGATTTTAGCCTGAAATACAATATGACTGAAAGAAGATCTTTACCCCCAACACATTGTTCTCTGTCCCTTCTCATTTATGCCTGCAAACGTTTTAGCTATCTACTAATTCCAATGCAAGTAGCATATAGTTATAAAAAACGTTTAAAAAACCTTCCCATTAGGTTGTCTTCTTGAGCTGTTCTAGCATTCAGTGTTGCAGATTGTCACTTCAGTCTGTTAATACTGCTGGTTGGCAGTGCTGTATACTAATTGCAGGTGCAAGAGATCTACAGATCCCTTAATTACTGCTGTGACTCACTGGCTAACTACTGAAGGGCTGTAACAGGTTTGTTACTTGCAGGCTGAGCAGAGTAGAGACTCCATGTCTTTTCTCCTCTATGGCTTCTACAAATGCTAGGAGACATAATGTGTGTCTGTACTACACAGTCATATCAGTGTTGCAACAATTTAAAGTCAGCTCTGTCTTATGGAATCACGGAAATTAAAGTGATGAAATAGTTGGAATTAGAAAGCTGTAGCCCACACTTATGAATCCCCAAATTTCTCTGCATACAGTGTATCTGTTTTAAAAACAAAATATTCACAGTGCACCCTCATGGTCCTAGTACGCACCTTATTTTTCTGGAGTATAGGGTTCATATTCAAGAATCAGTATGGTTTTTATTAGATTGGATTGATTTATTTTCTATTCCTCATATGAGCTTAGAATATATAATTACTTTAAAATGAATTAAAGTCACAAGTTAATACTGTCTAAAATATAGGTTGTATATGTTTGATAGCATACAGTCAATGCAATTCAAATGAGTAGCAACAGAAAACAAAACACTTTTCTCAAACAATTTCCTGAAAACATATGAATAAATGTGTTTTAAACTATCATATGAAAGAAAAGATTATATATACAACTATTTTTCTAATGAAAGGGAGTTCCATAATTAGAGGGAAGGTCCTCCACTGCAAGACTGTCTACATCTGTTAGCATTATTTGTGAGTTAACCACCTCTGCCCTGCCCCTGCTGTTGTCGAATGTCAGGTCAATTCAGAATAAAACCCAATTAATCCAAGATTTTATCTATGTTGAGAGTGCCGATCTGGCTTGTGGGTGGGTGCAGATGGGGAACTCACTCTCTCTGCTATGTTCATTTGAGTATGCCATTCAAACACCAGGGCAGATCAAAGGTGTTGGAAGTGGAGTGGCCATCTATAAGGATCTGTGATCTCATCTTGAGGAACCTCACTTGTCTGTGGATCTTAGGGATAGAATTCCGATTGTTCTGGTATATTGGTTTCCTTGTGATACAGCATTCTCCCTCCAAGACCTCTCCAGCTTTGTATTGGCTGCAGTACTCTAGGTAATTGCTCCTGGGGGATTTCAGAATCTATGCCGAGGCTTATTCCAGCTTCTTGTTGACCATATATACATGGGGGAGGGAGTTTCATAGAGGAGTAGGGAGACAGTTCAGGGGTGACTGACTTAATGTCAGTCATGGTTGAATCACTGTCTGGTGAAATACAGTTTGGTGCAGCCATCCCACCCACCTCCCCAGGGAGGCTTAGCCCATCAGGATGGTTCACCCTCACAGGCTATTGGATCCTGTTGGCTTCCATGATTCTTTGGTAAGGTTTCAGGCCAATCTAGTCGGAGAGCCTGTTGAGGTCATCAGATGATATTTGGAGATGACCCTGGGAGTGAACGTGATCAGTCCCAAACACCACCTTTGGTGCAGAGTCCATCCCACTCTAATTCACAGAGGAGCTTTGGTTGATGAAGCAAATTAGGAGAAACCTAGATATTGTTTGGAGATGGGTCCCGTCAGATAAAAATTTGGCCACTATGAAAGAAATATCAAAGTAGTATTTGAAAGTAGCAAGAGCTGTGAGAAAGAAATGAAGTGAAGCAGATAACCATCAATTGGAGTTCTGTTGAGTAGTCTGATCCCTCAGTGATCTGGGCATTTGAATGGGTCTCAATCATTGGACGTCGCCGATTTCAATCAGTTTGTAGCCCATTTTAGCCAGAAAATCTGTTACAACCTTGATTCCTTCATTGATTCTGTAGATTGGGTTGAAATGTTCGGTGTGTTGTCCTGCCCTTTGGTTTTGGATCAGTTTTGATTTATGACACACGTGATGAGGTTGGCAAGACACTTCCTCACTGTAGACCAGTACCTCTACTTTTGATCTCTGCTCATCTTGGCTATTGAAACCTTCCCGGGGCACATAGTTGAATGGACCACTTATATTATCAATTTATCTTTTCAGGATTGTCATGTTCCCTCCTGTTTGAAGGAAACTATTATTCAGCATGTCCTCACAAAGTTTAATTTATTGACTGATGATCTTAACAAACCCAGGCCTGTCACTAATATCCCATTTTGGGGCAAGGTGTTAGAGAGGGTACTGGCAGATAGCTGCAAGCACACTTAGACTGAGACATCTCTCAATCCTTTTCAGTTTGAGTTCAGGCTGCATCTTGGCACAGAGATAGCATTGATCACACTGCATAATGACCTTTTTAGGGAAGCCAACCAGAAAAACATGGCCCTGATATACAGTACTGTGCAAAAGTCTTAGGCCACCATTAGATTAGTTGTTTTAGCAAAGCTATAATATATAATTATGATATATAATTATTTCTCATTCTTTTCAAATGAATACAACCATAAAATATAGAAAATTTGTATGCAGTATTCAATGATATGGGGGGGACAGCTCCCATAGCCTAAATTGGCAAGTATTTCGTGCGTTGTTCCCAACCTTTGGTTTTTGGACTTTAATTCCCAGAAGCCTAAGTCAATTCTCTAAACCACTGATCAACCAGTGTACTGACTTCTGGAAAATGAAGTCCCCCTGTGGGGCATGGGGCCCATGTTGGGAACCACTGATTTAGTGTGACCTCCCTTGGCTCTAAGCACATCTTGAACTCATTTAAATTAAATTTCTTTAGATTTAATCTTTAGATTTAGGTTGTCTTTTGTTTCTTTCTCCGCCCAGTTGATTGCATACTGCCTCTATAATATTCAAGTCTGGACTCTGTGGAGGCCAGTCTATGACTGTCACTGTTTTATCAGCTGCTTTTCTCATTAAATATAATTTCACTGCATTAGCAGTGTGCTTGATATTGTTATACTGAAAAATAAAACCAAGCACTTTCCAGAAGGAATGGCACGATGAATTAAAACCTGTCTGAATTTTTCAGCATTCATAAACCCATCAATACGGACAGTGTCACCTGCACCACTGGCAGAAATGCAGCTCCAAATCACTCTGTTCGTTCCCCTTCTGCAGAGTGGTTTCTTGGCTCCTACCCTTCCACAAAGACCATTCCTGATCAAGATTATTTGGACTGTAGAAAGATCAACTTGGAACTTGAGTATCACATCTTGAGCATCCAGTTTGTTTGTTGCTTTTCCTTTGAGAGTTCCCTTGCTGATTGAAAAATATGATTTTAGTCTGTCAAATTTTATGATCATTGGGATTTTGATTGGAATGATGTACCATATTTTCCGGCGTATAAGACGACTTTTTAACCCCGAAAAATCTGTGCCAAAGTTGGGGGTCGTCTTATACGCCGGGTACTCTGGAGCCAGGGGCTGCCCGGCGGGGAAAGCCATTTGCCGCCACTGCGCGAGGCCTCCGGAGCAAGGGGCCTCCAGGATACCACCACCCCCAGCCTTGCGGCGGAGGTGGTGAATGGCTTTCCCCGCCGGTCAGCTGCTGATCCTCCTCCTCCTCACCCCCCCCTGGGGTGGTGGTATACGGGCGGCCCCTTGCTCCGGACGCCTCTTGGCGGCGGCTTTCCCCGCCGGTGAGCTGCTCCTCCTCCTCCTCCTCCTCACCCCTGGCTGGGGGTGCGGATGAGAAGGAGCATCAGCTGACTGGCGGGGGAAATCAGCCGCCGCCGCGAGGCCTCCGGAGCAAGGGGCCGCCCGGATACCACCACCCTCAGCCTCGCGGCTGCGGCTGGCTCCCCCCCCCCGGCCGGTCAGCTGCTGCTCCTCCTCCTCACCCCCCAACCCCGGCTGGGTTGGTGGTATCCACGAGCCGCACCTCCCTGCCCCCTTCACCGGTGGGGAAGGTAAAAAGAGCCCTGTCAGGCTCGGGGACATCGCGAGCCGCGCCTCCCTGCCCCCTTCACCGGCGGGGAAGGTAAAAGGAGCCCTGTCGGGCTCAGAGACGCCGCGAGCTGTGCCTCCCCGCCCCTTTCACCGGCGGGGAAGGTAAAAAGAGCCAGTGAAGGGGGCGGGGAGGTGCGGCTCGCGGTGTCTCCGACCCCAACGGGGCTCCTTTTACCGTCCCCGCCGGTGAAGGGGGCGGGGAGGTGCGGCTCGCGGCGGCTCCGAACCCGACAGGGCTCCTTTTACCTTCCCCGCCGGTGAAGGGGACAGGGATGCCGCGAGCTGCACCTCCCCGCCCCCTTCACCGGCGGGGAAAGTAAAAGGAGCCCTGTTGGGCTCGGAGACACCACGAGCCGCACTCCCCATCCCTTTCACCGGTGAGGAAGGTAAAAGGAAGGTGCGGCTCGCGGCATCTCCGAGCCTGATGGGGCTCCTTTTTTCCTTCCCCGCCGGTGAAGGGGGCAGAGAGGTGCAGCTCGCGGCAGCTCCGAGCCCGACAGGGCTCCTTTTACCTTCCCCGCTGGTGAAGGGGGCGGGGATGCCATGAGCCATGCTTCCCCGCCCCCTTCACCAGTGGGGAAGGTAAAAGGAGCCCCGTTGGGCTCGGAGATGCCGCGAGCCGCACCTCCCTTTTACCTTCCCCGCCGGTGAAAGGGGTGGGGATGTGCGGTTCGCGGTGTCTCCGAGCCCGACAGGGCTCCTTTTACCTTCCCCGCCCGTGAAGGGGGAGGGGATGACGCGAGCACATGTAACCAGCATGTTGGGGACAAAACTTAGTGGTTAAGGCGCTGAACTTGGAGGCTGGAAGGTTGGGTTTCAATACCCAAAGGCATAAAAGGAGCCTCATTCAGGCATCCCCTGAGTGGAGTTTCGCCAGCAAAAATCTTTTCAACCCAGAGTAACCTCTGACATGAATTTATTATTACATACTAATTACTTTGTGAACCACCCAGAGTGCACTAAGCACTATGGGGTGATACATAAGTGTGATTGCTTGCTCATTGCTCTTCAACTTCTCTATGGTTGCTAAGGACGTTCACATAGAGAAATTACAGAAGAGACAGAGAGGACGCGAAACACAAGAGTGATATTGCAAAAACTCCTCTGATGAAATTTATTGAATGAAATGTCTAATTAACCGGATAGATGTCGGGAGTTTGGGGCCAATTTATATGGGAGTTTGACTTTCCAACTGAATACGGGTTTATGAGCTGTTTTGGACGAGAGATAGAAAGTGTAATAGAGGAATGAATCATTGTTTCATCTTGTTACAAAGGACATAGTGAAGAAGTTGAAGAGAACATATTTGAATTTGGTTACTATTGTCAAGATTACAAAAGGAACTTGAAGACTTTATGTGTAGAGAAGTATCTGAGTTTGGTTTCTGTTTGATGACATTACTAGTTAATATACATCAGTTTATTATCAGAGTTTGCAAAATAAAAATAACATTAAGAATACAAAGACCTTATAAGAAGATTTGTTTATCATTATCTGCATCATTTTTGGGCATACACAAACGGTACATTGTGTTTGTATCCTTTCCTCCGTTTGGCCATTTTTCGCTGTGCTTGAATCTTTGTTTAGCCATGGAAACTCTCCAGGAAAGTGGAACTAGCAAAACTGTTCCTTAAATGTCTCATTTACCCCGAAAGTCCTATTAGGATCACTGTAAGTTGGTTCTGACTTAAGGGCACATAACAACAAAGCTAGTTATAGAAGGGTTAAGCATGTGTAATTACAGTACGAACATATAGTTCTGTTCACAGTCTAAATTTCATGTGGCTTACTTTTCTCGTTTATCTAGCTTAATGGTCAGCCTGCCCATGAAGTATCTGAAGAGGAAATAATACACGGCACCCGAAGAGAGAATCTAAAGCAACTACAGCCTTCAGATGTGGAAAAGAAAACTGAAAAGGTTGGATGTTGATTGATGAGTGATAGAAAACTACTGATATATCATTTTAAGCTTGTATTGTTTGAAGACATTTTGAGGCCATGGCTGTGGTATTTTAGGCTGATATAGGTAGTCAGCTTCAGCCTCTATTTTGTCGCTAATACTTGCTAATAAAGTTAGTGTATCTTCTACACTATTTTGATGGTCATCTTTAAGTATTTTCATAGCAATGGTTAATATTGATAGAAAACATTTATCTTCCATTTTAGTCAAAGAAGAATAAGAAGAAATCAAAAGGAGATGCTAAAACAATTCAAGATCAGTCACGTGTTGATGGGAAAGAAGTTGATGAAGGTATTTATCATGCATATTTTTAAGCAATGTATCTGTTTGAATCATTTTGCATATGTATCTCAGCATAATTTTGCTGGCATAAGTGCCAGTGGTGAATTGCCATCAGTAAAGATGGTGCTGTTTTTTCTAATCCTGCAACAAGTGATATGAATGCTCTATGATGAGCAAAACTAGGGCCATGCTCCTTCTTACATGCCAGCATTTTACACCCGGAGTTCGTCAGTGGAATTAACTTCGTGGGAATAGTTACCAGAATTCTGGCCATCAGTTTAGATCATCTTTTTTTACTTCTAGATAACTTCCCTTCAGATTGCTTTGTTCACATCTTTTTTGCAGTTGCCAGCATCACCTCTCCCACTGTTGCATAGTAGTTCATACATCCCTGTGAAGTGGCTTTTGCCAGGAACATTTAGGACTGTAGAAGAGTGCTGGCAAGTGAATGAAGGTCATTTCTCCTGCAGATTTAATCAAATATCTGTTTCTTATTGTATTAATAATTTGACACTCTTTTATGGGTCATTCGCATATTGAGTTAGGAGAACTGCCTATTATTGGCAGCATTGTAAATACATGCGGTTGCTGAACACTATCTAAAAGTTAAGCCTTAACAGATAACTAAACGGGTCCAATCTGATAATATCTTGGATGTTGAAAAGGAACAAAAAACAGCTATTTTAAGATGTTTTAGAACACCTTTTAATTTTATAGGATAACATGTTGCTTATTCTGTTTTAGAACACTTACTACCTGCTTATATCTAAATATTTCAGAATGATGTGTATGTGATAAAAGGATGATATAAAATTGATGCATACAATTTTAAATACATAAATCATGTATGAGCAGTCATAGGAATGAGTGAGTAATAGACAAAGTGCACAAAGAAGTGCCTGCTCCTAAAAATAATTTCAGGGGGGAATTTTATTCTGTGTAATGGCTTCCACACATTTAATCTCTCACTCCAGACAGCCAGAAAGGTTTCACCAAAAGATTGGTGTGGTTATTTCAGTAATTGAGTCACAAATGGTTATGTTCTAGCAACTAAATGTGGGTCCAATAGCACATCGTTTCTTCTTGCAACTCCTTCAGTACAAGTGTAAAGTGCCATTAGTAGATTAGCGCTCTCAATATCCTAGTTGAAACATTCTGCAGCAACAACAGCTTCAAGAGCTGCTTTAGTGGATGTCCCTCATGCTGTAGTAATACAGACTTGAAAACAAATACCAACAACACTGAACAACCTTCCAGTGTATGGACAGAGTGAAATTGAAAAAACACTCAAACATTGAGGTCCCCTTAGCCTCTATCAACAAAGATGGATTCAGCAGTAATGGCAGGCAATACAGCTGGTGTTCAAGAGAATGTATAGGCTGTTCTAGAATAGGTAATCTGAATAATTCTTACCTTGAGAACCTCTTATCTCCAAGGCGTCTGTCTAGCCATGCTTCAGGATTTTTTTTATTTTTAAAAATTATTTTATAACAGTCAGTGCCTTCTTACAATTCTTTCAGGAGCTTGGGAAACAAAAATCAGTAACAAAGAGAAACGACAGCAGCGCAAACGTGATAAGGTACTGACTGATGCTGGGTCAGAATCAAATGTATCCACTATGGAAAATTCAGTTTCCGTATCCACTGAGCAGCTAACATCTGCAACATCCTTTTCAGTTGGTCCCAGAAAGAACAAAGGTAGATGCATGCTTTTTGTTTCACTTGCGTTTTTTGTTTCTTTTCTTGGGAAAGTGCAGTTCAAAGTAGTGGGAAAAATTATAAAACAAGCAAACAAAAAGTTTAAAAAGGGAACTCTTCCCTATAGATTTAATTGCTTCTGAAACATAGGTTCATTGTTGACTAAAACATGTAGCATAAATGTCAGTAGCTGATGAGGCTGGCTTAATTTCACAGACATTTTTGTTTTGCCGTCTCCTCTTCAAGCTCTTTTCTGAGTTTCTCGAATATCTCGGATGCTACAGGTCACTGACATGACTCATAAGGTTTGGAATAATATATGGCGTGAAGTTGTTATTTTCTGCAGAGAAACCAAACTGTCATAACACTGTTAGATAAATATATGCTCATTTACACCAAGGAACTCCTAAATTTAAGTATGTACACAGTCCTATGGGAGCCGTTGGCTGAAATTCAGTAATGTAAAGTTGTGCCTCTTAAATGTTACGATGTGATCAACTATGGCTATATTTTGTTTCCTATTCTCAACACTATGTTCCTAGGATCCCTTTGGTCTTGGGAGGCACCCTTTGGGAACAGCAGGATGGGAGTAGGGTAGTGAGTCTTATATGTCTGAAAACTGCTGCTGTTATTCATGCCATGACCGCCAGAATTGGAACCACTGATTATATTGGTCATTTAAGACTCCTTTTCCACCCTATACTCACCTTAGCCC
Organism: Bradypodion pumilum; assembly: GCA_035047305.1. Classification (NCBI taxonomy): domain Eukaryota; kingdom Metazoa; phylum Chordata; class Lepidosauria; order Squamata; family Chamaeleonidae; genus Bradypodion; species Bradypodion pumilum. The sequence continues at coordinate 312,560,104 of JAWDJD010000004.1, forward strand.
CACTGCCCACCTCCCAACTTCACCAGGACCTAAAGAATGTTGGGAACTGGAGGAGGGGGAAGATAGGGGGAAAATATTAACAAAACACGTTAGCAGCTAATAACATCATTAGGCTTACATGGCATAACTTCACATTACCAGATTTCAGCCACTATGGTTGACAAAAAGTATAGAGAAGTATCAAGAACTGAACTTCCATCATCAAAACGGGGGGGGGGGAGGGGGGATCTATAAGAATTTGGGGGAGAAGGGGAGATCTTCATCTAATTTATCATGCCAAAAACCTGCTTCAAAGGGCTTGGAAGCATTCCAAGTCTGGTTTTGAGGTAAAAGCAGAGGGCTGCAGTAGAGATGGGAGAGGAGGAAACTTCTGTTGTATTAGGGTTGTAGCACCATATTTGATTAGGGCCACTATTGAATATTTTATCTGTAGATGCATTACATTTTTTACAGTGTGGTCATTAGCACAATCAAATTATATTCCTTTTTTGCTAGCATGTTGCTAGTTAAATTTAACTTGTATAATAATGGTACATGCCAGATCACAGAGCTGAGGCATTTTTGTGGTGCTCTTGTTTATTTGTTGACGTGTCTCAAAAGGAAATAGCATAAAATTAAATGAAAAAACTGGCATTTCCAAATATGGAATATACAGGAATGTGCAATATTTAAATAGAAAATAGCACTTTAGCTATGACTTCAATATAGGGTTTCCCAAAAGCCACCATACATAACAACAGATATCTTAGAACATGTTTGCCATGAGTAGGGGAGATTTCATGTGGCCAACATGTAGAGAATATTTTGTAAGATTTTGTCAATAAAAGTAAATTTAGCAACAATTTCCTGTTTTCCCTATGAATAGCGAAAATGGGAAACCCTGTATACAAGTTGTATATTGTCGTTCTGTTTTATCTGAGGTCTGTTTTCCGGAGACAGTATTAAGATGCTTCTTTTTTCTAGTTTCTTAAGAGTGGATATCAAGTCTTTCAGTTATGAACAACTCAGTTTTTTCTATCCACCAACTGACATCTACAGTATTGTAGAAATAGAAACAAATTCATTTGTGATGATTTTCCTTCCTTCTTTAAAGCTTAAGTCACAGCAGACTTTTTAAAAACCTTATTCCTAAACACACTAACTAGACATTTATGGGATGCTCAGGATTATGGTTCATAGATATGCTTCTGTTTGTCAGGATAAATAATAAACTTATGTACATGACAGTAGGGTAGTCATATAAGTTTGTCAAGACAATAGTCACTGACATTTTTCCTTTTCTTAATCAGGTGATACAATTTTGAGTGTTCAAGTTAGTAACTCTAAATCTGGAAAAGTGGATGGTACGCTCCAACCAGGTATGGCCTGTCTACTTTTTATAATATATTTATTGGAGTTCTGATAATGTAGGGGATTTTGTTCATTTGTTTACATGAGCATTTACCTAACAAGTGAAATCGTAGGTACTAAGTATGGATGAGGCCTCTTATTCAGAAAAAAGGGATTCACATTCATCAGAGGTGAATGTTAGTTGCTTGGCTTATAGTCTTATCTTATTTCTCTTTCCCCCCACAAGTTCATAATACAGGTTTATGGGGGGTGGGGTGGAATCAGCTGCCTGTAGATTTAGTGATTGTCTTCTGAATAATGTTAGAGAAAGGAAGCAAAGTTTTGTTTGACCTGTTTCCTAAATAATAAGTATAGTTGTGAACTGAGAAACTCAAATATGGGTATTTTAAGTTTATATTTTCAGGGGTTGAGAAGGGAGAGTTAACCATGGCTGTGTTTTGTATCCTGGCTTAATATAATGAGACCCAGATGAGCCTAAAGAGACGGCATGCAGATGCCTTATTTCTTGCTTTACACAAGCTTAAAATATAGTAGGATCATTAACTTTAATTTCTGATTTTGTCTAAACTTGGAGGACACTTACACGTTTCAGAACATACCTGTGCTCGTACTTAGTCAGCTATTGGCATAATACTATGGCTTATTCTGAAGTCAATAACAGTTGCTTCTTGGTTAGATTGAAATGGGAAACCATCGTAAATGCCTTGTAGTGTTTTTTCTCCTCTTATTAGAAGAGGAACCAAACAGCTTTGTTCATATCTTAGCTTTTAAAGTCACGTTTATCCAAAAACGATCAATGTATATTCCACTGATCAAATTGTGACTGTAGCTAGCCATCTCTTGCTGGGAGAAAATTATAAGTATGCTGCCTACTATGAGAGAAAAAATGCTGAACCAGAGAATTTTTACAGACATTATAGCAGTGGTAAAGGAATTGTGATACAAAAAATGAGATTGCACAATTTTGCAAGTTTTCTAAAAAGTGTATTTGTTATTATGTATGTTTATGGTATCATTTGTTTTTGTGTTCAAAGTTCCTACAGGTATGAGTGAAGGCCCCACAGTAAATGGAAATAACTGGAATGAAAAGCCTGTAAAGCTTTCTCCTCAGATCACTGCAACTGAAGAGAAATGGACTCCGGCATCATCTGCGGGTAGCAAGAGGAAGAATGAGACGTCAGCTTGGGGGAAGGATGCCGGAGATAACGGAAATGGGAAGGACTGGGGAGTGTCCCTCGTGGGCAGAACCTGGGGTGAGCGCACTTTGTTCCCTGGTATTGGTAAGTGCAAGTGCTTGTACCTCCAAGAAAGAATTATTTCTGTCATGAGGAGTAGGATTGGTGTGTTTGCAGGTTTAAAAAAATGGAATGAATGACTAAAGCCCTGTTCTGTAACTTAACACCTATGAAAGGTTGCTAATACCATGGACTTACTTTTGTCCCATGGCTTCTCTGTGAGCAATTGTTCACCAAATAGAAGCCATGGGATGGAAGGAGGAAGTTTTTAACTACTGAAAATTATAGGGGCGAGAGGAAATTTTCAGTAATTAAAGACTTTCTCTTTTCATCATAAGGCTCCCATGACTTCTACATGATGAAGTGGATTGCGTGGGAGTTAGAAAAACTGCAAGATTAGATTTTGGCCATTTTAAATTATTGAAAATCATTCTGTTGTGTTGCTACTGAGAAAAGGACAGGTGTAGTAATGTAGGGTTCCAAATAGTCTTGTATGTGTATACATATCTGTAAACATTTTCTTTCTCTTTCATACACATTAAAAATCTGAGGTTACTGTGAATAATGTTAAGAAGAGTCCTTATTTCAATAATCAAATGGATTTTTCTATATTAACTTGTTTGATTTATGCTGTGCCATGTCACGTGGTCTAGGATGGGAAACATTCTGCCACTGATGGCCCTAGAAGCCATTCTTGCAAAACATATAGCACACTTTGTAACAAGTCAGTACAATACTTATGAAAATATAAGCATTTTTAAAAAGTACACAAGCATAAGCTTGTAGACTTTTAGAAAGTCTGGTGCTTGTTTTAGAATATGTAGTAAGTTAAAATAAAAATTTGAGAGTTCATTTTGGCTGGCTTCATACTATATTTAAACATCTACAGTAGAACCCCGCATAATGAAAAAACTGTTCCACGGAGCTCTTCACTATGCGGGTTTTTTCGTTATGCGAAGCTAATGGGAGATGCCCCAGATAATGAACAAAAAAATTTGTTATCCGGGGTTCCCATTGACCAGGCTACCAAAAAAAAAAAAAAAAACCACCGCATAACCGGGGGGGGGGAATTCGGTATGCGGGGTATCTCCATTGCCTAACGAACGCTTTGTTATGCGATTTTTTTCGTTATACGAAGCATTCGTTATGCGAGGTACCACTGTACTGTGTTTTTGATCTCTAGATCAGATGAGAAACTACAGTATTATGATAAAAATGCATTTGTAACTGCTGGTGGAAAACTTAAATGTGGTATTTATTTTCAACAGCATGGTCTGGAGTGGATGGAAGAATTAACGCTCCTGAACAGAGTTCTGCTTCGTATTCTTCCTTGGGACTGAATACTACAGTTCCTGGTATGATTCTTAAAACCACTGCGTCATGTACATAAGTTTATTTTTCCTGACAAACAGAAACACATCTACAAACCTTAATCCTGAGCATCCCATAAATGTCTAGTTAGTGTGTTCAGGAATAAGGTTTTTCAAAAATCTGTTGTGACTTAAGCTTTAAAGGAAGGAAGGAAAATCATCACAAATGAATTTGTACTTCTACAATACTGTAGATGTCAGTTGGTGGATAGAAAAAAACAGAGTTCATAACTGAAAGACTTGATATCCACTCTTAAGAGACTAGAAAAAGAAGCATCTGAATTGCATATTTGAGGCACATTCTTTAGAAAAAAACTCTTGTGACCCTGCTAACTGTACAAATCATTGCACTCACATTTGGCAACATGTAATAATATTGTCAGCTGCTACTCGTGTCTGAGTATACATTTTTCCTGAAAATGTTTTCAGGGAAAATGCCATTGGCGTGAATTTGTTTAAGGCGGACCCCAGATTGCTATGAAGTGATCCACACACTATGATCACAGAGCCATCTCCTGTGGCACGTATGAAATGAGACATACAGGATTTGACTGCAATGGACTGCCGCAGCCTTGAGGACATTGACAAGGTGCACCTTCACAGCCAGTCCATCTGACATGCCCTCTTCTGCCTCCATGACTGTTGGGAATCAGAATAGTGAAGTAGTTCCTCTTCCACTCATTTTGCCTTTGGGCCCAATATGATGATTACCAGTGGCATTTCCTCCACTGATGGGGACCATCACCCCACCTAAAGGGGCTCATCCACCCGTTGGCCCCTTTTGGGAGTCAGATTATTTACCACCGCCCAACACTCAGCGTTGAGCCGCTGTTGTACAATCTACTTCATTGCCATAGCTGGATGTCCAGCCAGACAGATTGTAATAATATACAAATCCTTATATGTGAATAATTGAAATGAATGCTAAGTCATACAAATATTAGCCATCTTTAACAGTTTCCCAAGCTATCCTTAGTATTTTTTGAAAACTCAAAAGAGATTTGACCCTCTGGGTTTATTTCTCCAGTATGTGTCCATGAAGCTAACCGGGTATATGTCTGTATATATTGTGTTCTTTTCAGGATCCAGCACTGAATCTGTTTCTCAGACCGGTACTCCAGATTTCCAGTGGGATTTAAATCGTAATCAGGCACACATTGATGATGAATGGTCTGGGTTAAGTACGTAAAATTTCTTACCCTTATTTGACCTTTAGCTTAGAGCAGGAGTTCTCAACCTTTTAAAGCCAGGGGCTGGGTCATGCTTCCCCAGACAGCTTCGGGGGCCCGATGGCCATTTTGCCCTTCCTCCATCACATGGCACTTCCTGGTGTGGAGGAGGCAGTGGGGGGCCACATGAAATGGTGCTGTGGGCTGCATCCGGCCCACAGGCCGTAGGTTGAGAATCCCTGGCTTAGAGATTGCTCTTTATATTGTTCCCAGACTTTTAAGTTCTTCCTCAGCAAATGGAACGAAACATTTTTCAGAATAAGTAGTTTTTTAGTACGTTAAACACTAAAATGTATTGTGACATAAGCTTTGATAGGACATAATCTACATTATTAAACATCTGATGCTTTACTCAACTGGATAAGTAGGTATATTCCAAATAGATATATTTTATAGTTGAAGCAGACAGCGCTGCTCTTTGGCTTCGAAACAGAGATAAGCACTGAACCCTAGAGTCGGATACAAGTGGCTTTCGAGCAAGGGAAACCTTTACCTTAAAACTCCCACCTTGATATGAGCCCAGCAAACATCTGGAAGGATGTACAGATCATTTAGTATCAGGTTACTGTGATCTTGGTATCATCACGCGCGGGACTGCACCGCCGCCTCTCCCTGGCCCCGTCATTGGCCAGGGCTTCGAGGCCAGCTGTGGCAGCTTTGCCGGAGCCCCGCCTTGGCGGGGATAAAAAGAACAGTCCGGCCCGACAGTCCAGCCCAACGCGCGGGACTACACCGCCGCCTCTCCCTGGCCCCGTCATCGGCCAGGGCTTCGAGGCCAGCTGTGGCAGCTTTGCCGGAGCCCCGCCTTGGCAGGGATAAAAGGACAGTCCGGCCCAGTTTTGACGGAGCCCCGCCTTGGCGGGGATAAAAAGAACAGTCCGGCCCGACAGTCCGGCCCAACGCGCGGGACTACACCGCCGCCTCTCCCTGGCCCATCATCGGGCAGGGCTTTGAGGCCAGCTGTGGCAGCTTTGCCGGAGCCCCGCCTCGGCGGGGATAAAAAGAACTATTTTGCCCATCATTGCTGCAGTCGCTGAGCTGTGAGCTTTCCCCCCATTATGTACTGTTTTTAGAGTAATTTTGGCTCACTGTATTATTGTATATTATTGTATATGTGGGTATTATTGCATACTTTGTTATCTCTTGTATTTTTTGGTATTTTGTATGTGCTAGTTCATTTTTACTTATGGTTTGCATTGTTTATTGTTTTTGTATTGAATTTACTTTTATATTACTGTATTGTATTGTATCTTGAAATTGTAAAGACATTTACTTATTTTTGTTAAAGTATATTGTATAATTTCTGTATTTTTGTTTATATCATGTTTGTATATTGTATTTATTTTTGTTGGAAGCCGCCTTGAGTCGCACTTGTGCAAGTAAGGCGGGGTACAAATCTAATAAATAAATAAATAAATAAATCACTGTCAAGAAATATCTGTATTGTAGGAATCGTGGGCAAGTTAGTAATGATTGAACAATTGCTTTGGTCAGCATAACCTCCTTGTCCAAAAGGAGAAAAAATGAGCCTCTTTCTTTGTTAATTGTTCTTTTGGAATTGTCTGACTTTATGTTGGACTTGGTGTTCTGTAGTGAAAATCAAAAGAGAGTTCACATTGTGAAAAGATCTTGCCTAATGTTGAAACTTTATTTGGCTGGACTAAAACATGTCTCCCAGATGGAAAACTTCCTTTCTCTTTGTGGAAATGACTATTCAGCAGAGACTTCAATTTGAAGTACTGTACTGTACTACATAAATATAGCCAATTTGCCTCTAGTGCTACTTCCCCCGCTTTTCCAGTACAGCCAACCACCCGCTGGAACACAAGCTTTAAGGGAGAGAAAATGGGAATCAGTGAATTGTCTCTATGTTTGCTAATAAAAAGAGTCTTGTGGGCAAATTTATCTAGGTACAGTAAAACCTCTACATACGAATGTTTTCCGTTCCACGAGGTTATTTGCATGTAAAAAAAGTTTGTCAAAAACACATTTCATTACCAGAAGAGACCACTAGATGTCACCGTATTTTTATGTCGGATTTTTCTATTAAAAATTTGTACAGTATGTTTTTTTTAGCCAGGATTTCTATTTATATGTCGATTTTTTTTTGTAAGTCAAACCGTTTGTATGTCGGGGTTCCACTGTACTTTAGATCCACATTTTTTTAAAATATATATTTCATACAAATACAGTGGTACCTCATACAACGATTTTAATCTGTTCCATGGGGCTTGTTGTTGTATGAAACAATTGCTATACGATAGGTGCATTGTATGGTGATTTTCCCTATGGGATGCATTGTACAATGATTTTTTTTGCTAAGTGCTTTCTCCTATTGGGAAAATTGTTATGCGGGACATCATTTCCCCAAAAAACCTAATTGTTATGCGATTTCGTTGCTATACAGGGTAATTATTTTATGAGGTTCCATTGTATGTAAATTTTTTCTAATAATGCACTTTTTTAAAAAAAAATGAAAATTAAGAGCAATTATAATTTCTTAATGGGTTGGAGAGGTAGAACAATTAGAAATCCTACCTCTCTGGCTTTATGTTGTAACAATGAATATTGAAGAAATGTTACCTGAAATCACATATTTAGTTCAAGATAGAATTTCCTTCATTTTTCTTATTTAGTTTAGACCACCTAAAGTGTATTTCTTAATCTTTCACAGATGGGCTTTCTTCTGCTGATCCTAGTTCTGATTGGAATGCCCCAGCAGAGGAATGGGGAAACTGGGTGGAAGAAGAAAAGGCTCCTTCTGCCCCTCAGCTTGAAGAGGCATTATCTGAGGCTCAAAAGGTATTCAAAGCCACCACGAGTCAGATGGGTCAGTTGATTAAGGCTGCTTTCTTACCCTTCCAACTAATTTCAGCTTCGTCTAAGAAAAATGTATATAATTGGACATTTGTAGGCATGCTGCATCAGTCTGTTAAACTATGGCCCAAATCCTAATGGTGTTCACATAAGGTTTGTCTCACTTTCCAAGGCTAATTAGTGAGGTGCTCCAGCGCCTCTCTAGTTAACCATAACAAGCTACAGTCACATGCACAAACCTTACAAGAATACCAGTAGGATTCTGGCTGTTAACTGGCAGGTTTGAAAACTAAAATTGGGTGTGATGCTATGATTATATTGACATGTGATACATTTTGATGAAACTATTTTGTTTTTTAATTAGGCTTCAGACGATGAGAAAGAAAAAACAGAACCAACTCTGCAAAGTACTGGAAGTGGTAAATCAAAGAAGAAGAAGAAGAAGAAGAAAAAGCAAGGAGAAGAGACGAGTTCTCCCTTACAGGTGAGGCAGAATAAGAATTCCAACTACAATAGCAATTTGAAGCCTAGCTTTCTCTTGGATGAGATCTTCCAACATAGTATGTGTGATGTTATCAGCAGCAACAAATAGCTGTGGATTGTTAAAGGCTTTCTTTTGCAGTCTTTGGGATGTTTTTTGGCCTCTATAAAACAAAGCTTTTAATCAGTGTGCATCTGTCAGTACTAATGCATCATTGCCATTGTGCAAGTGGAACTCTGCAGAACAGGATTTCAGCTGGTAGTGAATCTGAACTCTGAATTTTGCCAAAAATCCTGATCACTTATAAATACAATGGCAGCATTATTTTCACAAATCTATGAGTAAACTTCATTTTCTTGTTATCTAAGCATATAGGAAACATTTCTTTGTCCTAGGACTGTGATGGCAAACCTTGGCACTCCATGTGTTCTTAGACTTCAATTACCAGAAGCCCAAGTCAGCCCTCCTGCTGATCAGGGCTTCTGAGAATTGAAGTTCAAGAACACCTGGAGTGCCAAGGTTCACCATCACCGTCCTAGGATATAGAAAATCATATAAAGCTGTTGGTTTTAAAGTACAGCTCACTCTGTGTTGAAGTGAGATAGACGTGCTTAAAATTGACCCACTGACTTAATGTAGTCATTGATGATTTTATGTTGATTAAGAGTGTCTGCTGGAAGATTAAGTCTGCATCCAGGCCCATGACAGAAAAGTTTCTCTTAATATTTTTTCAACCTATTAAAATATTGAATAATATTAACTGATAAAGACAAATGCAAACAAAAAAAATTAAACATTTACTTTTAAAACCTTTTAAAATCTACATACATTGAGTCCTCCACTATCAGGACCATTAAGAAATAACTGTCTTCCTCTTTCAAAATTGTATATACTCTTGACATAGGGTTTGTACCTTCCCCTTTAATACAAACTTGATAAATTTATCCCATATCTGCAAACGAATGTCTGTGTTAACTAATTCTTATTTTTATGTGTCTAGGCCAGACATGAAACTGCCAAAATGAAGGCACCTTTGGGTGAGTTCATTCTGCAGTTCCTTTCACCTGACTTAGTGTGAGAAAGATTAGTCAGCAACACAAGGTTGCAGTTACCAGGGTAGGCCCAATTGTGGTTCAAAAATACCACAGTCTTCAAGGAGGCTCTTTCTGTGTACCCCTGCGTTAACTGATAAGTATATGCTATCAAGTCAGTTTTGACTTACAGCGATCTTTTCCAGAGCATTCTAGGTATGCAAAACACAGAAGTGGTTTATTATTCTGTCTTTCGGGGGACTATAAAGCTTGTCCAAGGCTGGCTCTTCTTCCAGAATGCAAAGTGGAGAATGGAATTTCCAGATACCTAAACCACTGAGCTATCCCACCAGCTAATGCATAAATGCCTGTTATCCCTCTCTTAACTTATATTCACATATTCATTTATGATTAATTGGTTTATCCCAGACTTCCCGATATCATTCAACTAGCAGAATATTATGAACCATCTTCCAGTTCCTAGTGATAATCTTTCTGCTATCATCAAATTGGAAACTAATTCTCCAGTTTTCCAATTTCCCACCTTATTTTCAAAAACTGATAAAAGTGCAATTTTAGAACATGCTGGCAAATTTAAATCACTTATTTCATATATTTCCTTAAAAATCATTTCCAGAATCTCAGTATATGTTCATATTCCCACCACATTAAAAAATATGTACCTGGTTCTTGGCTCCCTCTGCAGCAGAGCTTAGTATAGTTATAATTTATTTGATTAAATTTCATTTGATTTAGGTACCATCTATAAAACAAAAAAAATCTATTTTACCTTTATTGACATTATTTTCGATATTCTAATGTTCCGTATATTTTTCCAAACACTAGAGCTTATTGCTTCTCTCATATCTAATTTCCATAATGACTTAAATCCTCTTGATCTTCAACTTCCAGTTGTATATTTTAAGTTATACAGTAATACTTCATACAAAGTCCGCTTCATACAACATCGAATTCATACAACATCGCCTAATTTCTTGAAAAAAGTTACCTCATACAAAGTCGCTCAACTTTGTATGAGGCATTCTGTTTTTCCCAGGTTGCATTGTGCCTGGGCAGTATATAAGACAGGACACATGTGTGCATTGCTCTTGTGGGTTTTGCACAAGGCAAAGAGTGTTTAGGAGTGGTTTTGAGCGTGATTTTGGATTTTTTTGGATTTTTCATCAGAATTTTTAGAAGCATTCCTGGGATTTTTGCAGCATTCTTCAGGTTCTTGGACAATCAGGGTTGTTTGACATGTTTTTGTAATGTATTTAGCCTTTAGACAATGATTTCTTAAAGTTCTGTCAGTTTCCTGTCTGTTTCCTTGACTTTGCCCTGAATTCTGTGCTGTTACAGTACAATGTATCTCTATGGAAATGACATTGTACGAGGCATCGCAGCAAGGATTTGGACATTGTATGAGGCATTGCAGCTAGAATTTTGCATGCCTCATACAAAGTCCAAATCCGTATAAAGTCCAAACTTGTGGAAACAAGTTTGGACATTGTATGAGGTATCACTGTACTTGCTATACCATTGACTTCCTTCCTAGCACCTTCACTCTCTTTTGTAATATAATTTTCTCATATTTCATAAGTTCCCTGTATTTGCCATTTCTTTTTATTCAATTATTTACCCATTCTTTATCCATTCTTATGGATATCCACTTTTATAATAATATACTTCATTTATCTTGATCTAACACTTCTCTTATTTGTTCTTTACTTTTTTTCTAATCATTCTTTTTAGATTTTTTGGGAATTTCTCCAGCTCAGTTACATGAAACAATGGGAAACTGATGGGATAAATAGTTTTCTATATCTGATCCAAGTACTGTACTGTAAATAACGTATTTCTAATTGAAAGGATTTTATATATTTTTTTACTGTCTTAATTGGTTAATAATAAAGTGTAATCTTAAATTAGCAAATCCTAAACCATTTCTTATTAATCCTTGTCAGGATAACATTTATTGGTCATATTTTGTCAGTCATATATTTCTTCTTCACTGATCTTTATCAGAGGTATCATGAATAAGAAATGAATTTTCAATCATATCTCAATTCTGCCAAACGATTATAATTAGTTTTCTTTAAATCTTCAAAATTATTCATGATCAAGTTTCATTATTTTAAAATTTTCTTGTTTAGTCTCTTTTGAATGTTAGCATCCAGTTCTGATAGAATATTTTTTCTTTTTTATAATTAAAAATCAACGTTTCTAATGTATGCAACTTTATTTATAAGCCTGTTATCTCTCCAAACTTTCTTAAATATGATTTTATCTTCTCTGTAGTTATTAAAGGTTTTTCTATTGATTATAAGGTGTCTTGAGTGATTCCTCTATAAATCTTCTAGTCAATGTACTTAATAATAAAACTATTTTCTTTGTTAATATTTCCGTTAATATTTTAACATCCAGGCCTATTAGAGAAATATAGTAATACCTCATACAACGTCCAAACTTGGTTCCACAAGTTAGGACGTTGTATGAATTCTGACTTTGTATGAGGCATGCAAAATCCAAGCTGTGATGCCTCATACAACGTCCAAATTATTGCCACCAATGCTTTATATAACGTCGTTCCCATAGAGATACATTGCACAAACTGCAGGGCGAAGTCAAAGAAACACAGGAAACTGACAGAACTTTAAGTGGGGCCTTCGGCTCAACAACTTAAACAGGATTTAGCAAGGAGCGGGCTCAACAACCACGTCGGAGCCCAACTCCAAGTACTCAGGATCATCGCCAGAGCAGGGCAACAAATAATAATAATAATAATAATACAGCAATTCTCTACCTTTGCAGTTTTTTGTTGTTGTTGTTGTTGTTCAGTCGCACAGTCAATTCCGACCCTTTGCGACCCTATAGAACATCGTCCTCCATGGATCTCTGTCCTCCAGGACGCCGGAGGAGCAGCCGACAAGCCTCGCTGCGACACTCCCAGGCCCCTGCCATTGGCCTGGGGTGGGAGTCAGCTGCGGCCACCAGCCCTGCTTCCCTCCGGCCCTGCCTCACCTCGCCTCCACCGACGCCAGGGCTTGGGGGCCCCACTGAGCTCGACCGGCAGCCAGCCGGAGGAGGTGGGGAAGAAAGAACTCGCTGGGGAGGTGAGCCCCAAGTGTGGCGAGTTCTTTCTTTCCCCGCCTCCAACGGACCCCGCCGGGGCTGGGAGGCCGCTCGGAGTTTGACCGGTAGTGGCGGGGAAAGAAAGAACTCGCCGCACATGGGGCTCGCCGCTCCAGCGAGTTCTTTCTTCCCTGTCTCCTCCGGCCGGCTGCCGGTCGAGCTCCGCTCGGCCTCCCAGCTCCGGCATCGGTGGGGTCCATTGGAGGCGGGGAAAGAACTTGCTGCACTTGGGGCTCGCCTCTCAGCGGCCCCAAAAGCGGGTCCCCACCTCCAACAGACCCCACCAACGCCGGAGCTGGGAGGCCGAACGGAGCTCGACCGGCAGCCAGCCGGAGGAGGCGGGGAAGAAAGAACTTGCCGGAGAGGCAAGCCCCAAGTGCGGCGAGTTCTTTCTTTCCCCGCCGCTACTAGTCGAGCTCCGTGGGGCCTCCAAGCCCCAGCGTCGGTGGAGGCGAGGTGAGGCAGGGCCGGAGGGAGGCGGGGCCGGTGGCCACAGCTGACTCCCACCCTGGGCCGATGGCGGGGACCCGGGAGATTCGCGGCGAGGCTTGTTGGCTGCTCCTCCGGCGTCCCGGAGGACAGAGATCCCTGGAGGACAATGTCCTATAGGGTCGCAAAGGGTCGGAATCGACTGTGCGACTGAACAACAACAAGAAAACTGCAAAAACCCTAATGCCTCATACAACGTCCAGCGACGTTGTATGAGGCACCTTTTTTCCAAGAATTGGGCGACGTTGTATGGATCCGACGTTGTATGAAGCGGACGTTGTATGAGATATTACTGTAGGTCTATAAACTTCAGAATATGTGGATCTTTGTTCTTTGTTTAAAATATGATTATCAATTGCTTCCACAGTGTTGATATCTTTTCTCCTCCATTATTTTATTTAGAAAGGACTTAATTTAGGTACCAACATTTTCCAAAATGTTTTATAGCACATTTAAGTTTCTATTTATGTCTTCTATCTCTTCTTCCCTTATTGGCCGTTCCATTATATCTAGACATTTCTGCTCTTTTCTACATCTCCCTTAATTCTTTCTGGGGATGATTCCCCTTCTATGTATACTTTATGAAATAAAGTTTGGAAAGCCTTTAAATTGTCCTTCAAGAAAGGCATTGCCCTTCTGTTGCATTTATATTGTATATCACATGGCTATATTTGTTTGTTCTTTTGACATCTATAATTTTAATTGTTCTTATTAGATAGATAAAATTTAGATAAGATAAAATTTTATTACAGCCAGAGGCCAGTACAGTCATCACAGAACAAACAGATACCACCAAACAGGTACAACCAACAAGTACAACCAAGTAATACAGCCACAAACACTTGTTCTGTCATTAGCCGAGTCATTTCCAGCGCTAATAATTCTTCCCATTGCCAATCTACTCTTTCCAAATATGTTAGGACAGTAAATCTGAATGTGAGAATGTATTATAATTAGCTAAGCAGAACTATCAAGTATTAAAAGAGAAGTTAAAGAGAATTGTTATACCATAAACCCTATAATCGGAAAGACCTAGGAAGACGCACATCGGCTCACTGCCATCCTAAGAGCTTTTTATCCCGCAGATATAAGACTTTACGTTGTTTTTATGTATATTGGTTGCTCGCCATGCAAATCGAGCCACGGCAGCTGTCAGTTCTTTCGTTCCATCTGCCAAAAGAATTCTGAGTACACTATTATTACTGTGATCCAGGTTAGGGAAAGCGTTAAAAAGCTCTCTTCTAAGCTTATCATCAAAAGGGCATTCCAATAATACGTGCTCAGAGGTTTCTACCTTATTGGTTTTACATGGACATATACGCTTATTGACTGGTATTTTCTGAAAGAGTCCCTCCCTAAAGGCAGAAGAGAGCATATTGTAGCGGATAAGGGTAAACAATCTTCTATGATGCGGGTTGCTCAATAGGGACAGATAAGGAGAGGGCCTAATTTCATTGTAGGGTTTCCTATCAAACAGGTGCAGATAATTTACTTGAGTTGATTTGTCGATGTATATTGAGGGTTCTTTGCTTTATTGCTTCTCTGGCACGGGCAAGACCTATAGAAAGAACATAAGGTTTCGAGAAACCATATGTTGTCAATGTCCTTTCTATAGAATTGAACCATGTAGGCCTAATTGATTCAGACATCATAAGTTCAAGTAGACCAGATGGTGAAAATAGCAGTTTTAGCCAGTACATAGCAGCACCGATTAATAACCTGGCCTGCACTGTGTACATGCCAGTTTCTAGTCTCAAGGTAGCAGTAGAGATGCTGGTTGGAGTCTGCAGGATCGTCCTCAAAAAATTGGGTTGGGTCACCTCAAAGGGAATTGCTCTTATTAAAATTCTTTGCTTTTTAAGCTTACATTGTCCTAGTTGGCGTCCTTGAATTTTTATTACTAAACTAAATGTGCTTTCTTAAATAAATTAAATTCTTCTGGACGTTTTCCGTTTCCACATTCTTTAGTTCTTTCCTTTTTCCAATATTTTAACTATAATGTTATTTTTATACTGTATTTTATTTTCAATAACTACTATATATTGTATCCTTGATCTTTTTTATATGTTCTTCTCACTCACTTTTAATGTTACATGATTCCTAATACCAGTTCCTTTTCATAGTGTCTCCTATATTACACTGATTGCAGCTTTTCCTATAATTTATTCCATACTGTACTTAGATCATCTCTTTTTATGTTTTATCTATTTTGTTTTGCTGAAGAGTATTTATATCTAAGATCCATTGTTTAGCTTGTTTTATATTGATATTTAATAAAGTATGAGCTGTTACTACACTTGAGATCAAATACAGGTAGTTAGATAGTAATACATTATTCTAGAGCAGGAGTCTGCAAACCTGGCTCTCCATGTGTTGTTGGACTTCAATTCCCAGAAATCCAAGTCAGCACAGTTGATGATCAGGGCTTCTGGGAATTGAAGTCCAAGAACGTCTGGAGAGCCAAGTTTGCAGACCCCCACTCTAGAGTGACACTTTTGACCAGAGAAGAAAATATATCTCCTTTCATCACTCTCTATCCTTCAAATCAGTCCTTGTTATTCTGTTCAAAAACATAATACAGTAAAACCCCGGGTTATAACCGCCTCGGTTTAAGTTTGCTGCAGTTTATAACGGCAAATCCTATAGAAATGCCATCCAGGTTTACAAATTTTTAATGTATTTTTTTCGCTATACAACGATCAATTAAGGACCATTTTTTAATTTTTCGCTGCATCCCTATGGATGTTTCAGTTTACAATTTTTTCAGGTTACAACAGAGGCTGTTGGAACGGACCTCTGTCGTAACCCGGGGTTTTACTGTATATTTCTTCTTTGTTGGCCTGTTTTGGTTTGTTAACAGTTTGGGGCTGAGCTGTTCTAGGCTTATTTCTCACCAGTAGGACATAACAGCTAAAAGATAATCAAAATGCAATAATAAAATGTTCGTTAAGTTCTATAGTTTTTGTTATAGTTGTATTCTTAACTGCTCCATATTGGAAACTGGCTTACAAAAGTCATAGGTATTGTGCTTTGTTTCTAGCATTTTGTAGAGCAATTCTCGTAATTCCTGGCCATTGGCTAAGCTGGTTTGGACTGATGTTACTAGCTGAACTAATCTGGTGACCATCAAATTGCTTTACATTAATTATGGATTAGAAAGAACATATCTAGTTATTCTGTGACTTCTGAGGTTTTCCCCTCCTTTCCTAATAGGATGTTGATGAACTGGATAGACAAGCTGGAGAAGAATTTCCAGAAGATACCTCAAAAGTTCAACCAGAGGAGACAACTTTCTCATTAAAGTCCATCAGCACTAATGAACAAGCTGAGGTATAGATAACTAAACCTAGGTGAAAATTAAGTGTATGTACATTCACTATTTATAAAATTGAAACAACCTAAAGGTCCTGTGTATTTTTTGTGGGTGGTAAGATGATTTATGATTTTGCATGTTGAGGGGAGGAAAGGTAGGCTGCAAATTTGTTTTACAAACACATAATAAACTCCCTTTCTCTGGGCTTGTTTCTGACATTTTGTTGTTGTTGCACAGTCGAGTCCAATTCTTTGTGACCCCATGGACCACAGTGTGCTAGGCTCCTCTGTCATTCTGACATTTTAGTTTAATGGAAACCCTTTCTGTATGTTCTGAGTGGCTTGAAGAAAAAAGTGAAATCATGGAGAAACACTATTAATGATCCTAGGAGACTTCATTCCCAAAAAATGTCTTTTTGTCTTCAGTGTCTTACACACTTGTCAGTGTAAAATAGGCTTGAAGCTATTGGCGCTCTCATAAATGGTGGCACAATTTATTTTAAGACCTAGGCCAGAAATTACCTACTCAATCATATGAGCTTCTTCCTGCTAGCTCTTGAATAATCCACCTGAAGGCCAGTAAGATATTAAACTAAGTGGCTACAATCCTACAAGTGATGCATGTATTATAAGTTGTGTTATTTACCACAGCAAATTGCTAGAAACTGGTTGAGTTATGAGGTATCTACCTGATTTTGCAGTTGGTACACACCTAGTAGTATTTTCAGTGGTAGAAGCCTAGTTTGTTTGGCTTCCCTTAAGATAACAGTTGTACAGTATATAAATATTGTTCTAGGTCTCTTTCTCATTTTAAAAGTTACCACTTTAGTTTCAATAGTTTACTGATTATCCAGCTTTTAATTCTGGCAATAATCCCTAAAACAATTAAAAGCAGCATGATGCTACTTAAAGAGTTATTCTGCTGAGCGTTTTCAGTAGTTATTGCAATTGGAGGAAATTGTGTTGTTTTTTAATGAAGCTTATTTGATAAAATATCTAGCTTTAGATTAGTCGGAGTTCTCTTCCATAACTGCAGAGCAGTCACTGGCCAAAATCCATTTGACATAAATATACGCCAGCAGTAGCTGATAATGGCATCAGCTGGCACTGCTAAAATTTAAATTAATTACAACATTGTAGTCCCACATTTTGAGTTCTGAGGTTCCATCGGACTCCCTTTTGCCCTGGGAGATCCTTTGGAAGTGCCAGGAGCTTTGCTATTTGGAAATTTAACAAAAGAAAGCTTTCAGTTAATTTAAATTGTTAGTGGTAACAGCTGATGACAATCATCAGCTTCCGCTAACATAAATTTATGCAATAAGATTTTGCCCATTGAGTGGGTCAAATAAAGCACATCAAAAGCAGCCTTAATAACACTTTAAAGGTAGTATGTGTGCAATATGATATGTTTTTGCAGACAACAACTCCTCATTGAAGACATCTAGTAATTTAACTGTGTCCATGCAGCATTTCTTCATCAGATAACGTATCCATTCCAAATATTGGCTATCATCATGGTGATAGTCTTCCTGTTCTTAACTCCTCGGAACAGTTCTTCCGAGGACACGCCACACCAGTTTCTCAGGTTCTTCAGCAATGAGGTCCGTCTGTGTGTGTCCAGGGCCTCTTCCTAAGGATCATTCCTTATGTTGTTCCTCATGATATGGCCGAATTAATGGAGCTTTCTTTGCTTAATGGTCTTAAAAAGTTCTTGTTCTTTATCCATCCGGTGCAACGCTTCTACCTTAGTCACACGGTCAACCCATGATATCCTTAGCAGCCGCCTGTAGATCAACATTTCAAAAGCTTCGGTTCTTTTTTCACATGCAGCATAACCCCCCATTACATAAGTTGGTTGAAGTTCTGTCAAAAAAAGTCTTGTGTTTTGACTGGTTTGATTTTTATTTTAGCCTGAGGAGATGCCCTCATGTCCTGTTCCTGTTGAGCCATCTGTAACTGTATCAGAGAGTGAATCTGACAAGAGACCTTCCCAAGTGCCACAGAAGCTTCAAGAGACAGAACTTCCCATTTCTAATGCTAAGCAAAACAGTGTGCCTCTGCCACAGAGTAAGTAATTATTGGGAAGCATTCTTTTGTGTTACAACACCCAGGGAAATCTTAATATAAATGTTCAAATGGTCAGCATTTTTATGCCCTATTTGAAATTGATGGAAGTGCTACTTTTAGATGTATAGGATTGAGAAGCTAACATCTGAGAGCCATTGCATTGTCCGATTGTTTTTCCTAAATTAGTATTTCATGTGGTAAATAGAGGAACCTGTATGGGAACAGCATTTTCTGAATGGTAGTTATATCCATGTAGAAAAGGATGTTTAAGTTTTGTGAATGCTAAAACACAAAACAGTTTTAAAACTCAAGCTTATCTATTTAGATAGAAAAATATAGATAAAAATATTAGACAGGAATACATAACTTTTTTGGGAAGTAGAGGTGTATATGTAGAATATTGTTAATAGAAATAAAATAATCGTAAATTGAAAATATAAGTCCCATGGGTGGTAGGGAGCACAAAGAGGATTGTTTTGTTAATATAAAATTATATCTACATATAATTTGTTGTTGGAATAATGATTAATGCAAGGGTTCCCAACCATTTTACGCCATGGGCCTGGCCACGCCCCTAGGCAGCCTAACGGGCCAGTCACGTGGTTCCTCCCACCGTAAATGCTGCTGTAAAATGCAGCCACAGCTATCATAAACACGTTTACGACAGCAGTGGACACATTTGCGTGGGTGCCTTTATGACTCGTAAATGCATCCACTTCTAGGGCATCAGCATTGGGGGCCGTATGAAATGGTGACATGGGCCAGACCCGGCTTGCGGGCTGTAGGTTGGCCACCCCTGAATTAATGTGATATTGTAATTTTGTGTGTGTGTGTGTGTGTGTGTGTTTGTTTGAATGTTGTCTTGTTTTAATAATTTTTTTAAAAAAAATAGATAGAAATAATAGAAAAAATATCCTAGTCATAACAAGGCAGCAGAATTTGACATTTTGTGTGTTCCCTGTAATGCAATACAGTTAATTATAAGGATGAACCATACATAAATATATTTTACAATGAACATTCTCCTTGTTTTTTTAAAAAATGTGTAGCCAAGTCAGAAGAAAGCTGGGAATCCCCGAAACAAATCAAAAAGAAGAAAAAAGCTAGAAGAGAAACGTGAATTTTTTTTAAGATGGACACATACTGCAGAAACACTTGTTGTGAAGATTATGCTGTTTATGCAATAATTTGTGAATCTGTACAGAATTTTATATAAATTTCAACAGATTTTTTAAAAGTACAAACTGCTTTGAACACAACCATCTTTAAAAACAAGAACAGAAGAAAAATAAGTTGGTGACCTAATATAACAGAGGACATATAACGATACTGGAAGATGTATTGAAGAGTCTGTGCTTTCAAACTATGGGGAAACTAAATTTAGAAACCTTGGCTTTATAACGTATTATCTCTATTTCATGTCACTGGACAGAAAAGATTGGTGTAAACATTCCCTAATCATCTTTAAAACTGATGTATCACTCTGAATTATACA
This sequence comes from Bradypodion pumilum, assembly GCA_035047305.1. Classification (NCBI taxonomy): domain Eukaryota; kingdom Metazoa; phylum Chordata; class Lepidosauria; order Squamata; family Chamaeleonidae; genus Bradypodion; species Bradypodion pumilum. The sequence goes on from JAWDJD010000004.1 coordinate 312,580,112, forward strand.
GTATCCGTTATGAATTTGTTTAATGCCTAAATTAAAGAACTCTGGTTAAATAATCTGCCATTTTTTCTAACACTTAGAATATCTTAACTATACAGTTAAAAGTAAATGGACAGGCTGTTCCAGATGTTTGGACATTTTGTCCCCCAGCCTGAATGGTAGTCTGCAAATTGTTGCTAAAATTTAAATAAAATATTTTCTTTAAAATTTGATTAAAAACGTGGCAGAACAGTTATGGATCAGGTGAGAAAATGGTTCATAACTTCAGCACGGGTCATGAAGTTGCTTCTAGTAGTCTTCTACTTGAATTGCTGAGATAATATATTTTAGGAAGATGGGCAAAATGCTCAAGATCATCTTCAGGTTTTATTCTTTTTTTAAAAGGTAATATGTTAGCTGTTTCCCTTTAAGATTTATGCCTGATTTTTTTGAAAGTCGGTTTCATTTTTCTCAGCTATTACTTTTTTAATTCACTATCTTCAATTTTTTAACCTCCCATAAACTCTTCAGAAATGTGCTGGATAAAAAAGAGGGAAATAATGGCTTCAGATAGCTTTAATTGATGTTGAGACCACCTGTATCAGGAAGTGCTTTTTATTGCCTTAACCTGTGTAGAATCTGCATCTAGAGTTCTTAAATGCGATTAAATGGTGTTTTTTGTATTATTGTTTTTTTAAATCATGCAAACATAAGTAGTTGTAAAGCAAACCAGCTTTCCTCTTGTAATTATTGATTAAAATGGGAGTTGAGCTGCATCATTTTTAGGCACTGTATAATTACATCACATCAAGCAAGCAGGTATCTATCGAAGAATAGTGCATGTTCAACCATGTTCACTGTATATAGCTTTTTCAAATGTCTCTGTGTGTTTAAAGGACCATAATTAACATAACATGGTGAACAGCTATTAAAGAAAAGCCATGATTATTTGATGTGATTGGTTTAGGATTATTTTTCTTGTGATAGGGAAGTTGTAACAGCTGTAACCAATGGTACTTATTGAGTCTCCCATAATGTCTCATTGTATACATCTGAAATTTTGGAAATTGTATATACCTGAAACTTGCAATGCAAGAACAATTAAAGCAACAAACTGGATTTAGTTGTATTGAAAACAAGCCTTATTAATTGATAGTTTTCCTAATGAATACTAATGTGCACAGGTATTACGGTAATTCCTGTTTCAGGAACATGGCAGATGTTTACATGTTCAGGTGTTTTGTTTAATTCAGTGACATTTCTAAATCAATTTTGTTAAAATAAATTGAGCAAATTGATATTATTGTGTTATTTATGGGAAGGGAGTTTTGCTTAGTCAGTATTTTATTGGAGAGGAAATATTACGAAATGTTTTCATGAAGATCCTGAATATTGAACTCATGTGTTAGCTGTAAAATCTCATTGTTCATATATGTATTTGAAGTGCTACATAGTTCAACCATTTCCAGTATTTAAGAAAAACCTTCTATTCATACTTGAGCACGAAATGGGAAGATAGTAATCATTGTTCAGAACAGCCATGCATTGAAGATGGACATTGCCTCTGTTTCTTTTGGTGGAATTTTTAATGTGTTCATGCATTATATAAGGTCTTTAAACCATACTTGTCCACAAGAATATTCCATCATATCTCTCATATAAGAAGAATTATATGGTGGAAAGGATTAGTAACGACATAATGTCAAAAGTATTTTAATTGTATTTAACACTTAATCCACTTGTGGCAGTATTTGATAAATCATACTGTGACCCTAACTGGTAAATCATTTGGAGATACTTTCTACCATAGTGATGACAAAATGAGCTGAGTTGAGACCTCTTCTAAGCTAGCTTTTATGGTGTCTTTGCCAACATGTGACCCCCCCCCCTTTTTTTTTAAGAGTGTGTGCTAAATCAGCTCGATACATTGTCTAATTAAATGCTTAAGAAACTTGGGTTGGCTCTCAGTGTTTAAAAATGCTGCTTTCACAGTTGGCATAAAGTATTTCTATGTACAGCAATGGTGTCTGGGAAAATAGATAGTTTGATGTTTAAATTCTCTCCCTTCTATAGCTTTTCAAGACTGAAGTACTATTTTAAAATAAATAGCTGGAAATAATCATCCTGTCAGTATCTGTTTTTTAAAATGGCTATTTTTGGCTTTTAAAAGATCTGTGGCAATTCACAGTCTGGGGAATGATGCACATGTACCCTATGTCTGGCAAAGTTGCCCCCCTCCGGCAATGGGAAAGTCACCTACAGTGGCAGATAGCCAATAATTAAATCATTTTTATTGGGGGGGGAGTGTGTGCAATTTGCATACAATGATGCAAAATCACAGGCACCCTGAAATTAAAAAAAACCTCTTTAATTAGCAGCATCCTGTTATTGATATAAGCCCCATTGTGTGGTAGGATCTAAGCGGCAGGATACTGGCCATTGGTTCACTATAGTCTTTATGTCAGGAATAGGCTTTTATGGTTCTCTTTTTTGTTGTTTTTGGCTGCAACTCCCATAATCTCTTCCTGTTGGGCATGCTGGCTAGTGTTAATAGGTTGGTGGAATATCATCTGGAGGACACTGAACTTGATTAATAGCCAACTGCACTATGACAGCTGTTCATGATGCAACCAAAATAAGCCAGCTCAAAATATAGCATATGCACAGAATGTTTTCCCAGAAGTAATGTGGGTTTTGTAATTTTTGAAATCATTGTATACATAACTTTACAAAACTTGTGATATGTAATTGGGTAGTCATTGCATGCTTTAATCTTCCATGGGTCCCCCCCCCCTTTTTTTTTTGGAGTTTTCTTAAGGAAAATGTATAGAATTCATACATTTTTGTTACAACATTGGCACCAGGTGGGTGAAAAGTGTATTTGGTTTTTTTTTAATTTAAAAGAATTACAGTAGATAGATATTATTTAATTATTTACTAAAGAATGTAAACATTAAAGGAAGTTTTCAAAACCTTACCTCAATACCTTCTAAGTGTTCCTTTTTACCATTTTCTCTTCCCTTTTACTAATGCTTACTTTACTGCGGCTTCTCATTTTTTTTTTATAGCTTAACTCATTAGCCTTCACGTCCTTCAGAAAAGCATTATTCTGGTAGAGCCTACTGTGGAGCCAGTTTTGGCTTTATATTCTAATGCTAGTGGTAAGTGGCCATTTTAATTTTTCATAGTGTCCCTAAAATAGGATTACCCAAGGGGCAGGTGAAAAATTAAAATGAAAGGAAAAGCTGCTAGGAGCATAGTAAAAACTACTGTGCATGAGCTGGTACAAGTCACTTTGAAGAATAATTTCCAGAATTATTGGCTTTAAAAAAACATCTTGGCACTCCAGATGTTCTTGGGCTTCAATTCCCAGAAGCCCAAGCACCCTATGAATCTACACGAATGGGTTTACTGTGATTCTTCCGGCCTGCGCTGCCCTCGTTGCTCCCAGAAGCGGAAGTAAAACATGCCCGTACGGAGGAAGGGTTAGCCCAAAAGACTCTTAACCGTACGAGCGTGTTTCACTTCCGTTTCTGGGAGCGATGAGGGCAGCGCAGACCGGATAAATCGCAGTAAACCCATTCGTGTGGAATCACAGTGTGCTTGGGCTTCTGGGAATTGAAGCCCAAGAACATCTGGAGTGCCAAGGTTTGCCATCACAGCAGTACAAGATTGAAGATTCTGGGCATTGCCATCTTAAAAGAAACAACTTCCTCAACTCTGGTTATGCCAAGCCTTTAATATCAACATAGGGCCCACATGTAATTTCCTTGACCCTTTGAAATTAATTTAACATGTTTGTTATGGAGCCTATTATGCAAATGAGTGATGTACAATCACTTTAGCTCAAAGTACTCATGCACATGTTTTTCTTTCATGCATACCTTAGTATACACTAATCTCCCAGCAAGCTACACCAAGATCACTGTTCATTACCAGTGGTAATCTGTTATGTGTATAGCCCTCAAATAGGCCTCCTCTACCCAATGTACAGTTTTTTGATTGCTTATTGAAAACAGTTTCATAATTGTAACATTTTAGGGAGGACACTAGAAGGAGATTGTATCATTCCTTGCCTTACTTGAGGTTGCTGAGCAGTGTCTTCCTTTTCAAAGTTATCCTAAGGAAGAGTCTTGTGGTAGCTTCCAAATGGTACATAGGACATTTGCGCTGTGCATCTGACTTCTGTCTGATGTCCATCTGAGAAATGCCCTTAATCTTGTGCTGTTTTGCAAACAGAGCAAAAACAATGACTGATGTAAAACCTTTCAAAACATGTATTGGGAAGAGGGGGGCAGATGGTTGTTTCAGTTCTTGTAAAACTGTCTTCAGAAAATATTTATATTTGAATGGCGTGCTTATAGTTAAAATCCATAAACCAATTGACCGATCATAACTTTAGACTGAGCTTTGCTAGTACAGTATGAACTTTTTCCATGTCTAGTCCAGACATGAAACTGCTAGAATGAAGGCACTTTTTGTTAAGTTCATTCTGCAGTTCCTTTAGCCTAGTGTGAGAAAGATTAGCCAGCAACACAAAGTTGTCGTTACCAGGGTATGCCCGATTGTCAGTCAAAAATACCACATTTTGGGGGGAGGCTCTGTGTACCCCCCTAGTAAGAGCTGTAGAACGGCGATAATGGTTCCCAACATGGAGCCCATGCCCCACAGGGAGACTTCAATTCTCAGAAGCCTAAGTCAGTACATTGACTGATCAGTGCTTTGGGGAATTGACTTAGGCTTCTGGAAATTGAAGTCCAAAAACCAAAGGTTTGGAAACACTGTGATAGATGCTTGAGCTTCATAATGCTATAGTGTATATTTCCTTTGTTTCTGTAAACTTGTACTTTCTGTTATTCATTCTAGGCTTTTAGTGGCCTTTCACTTCCTAAAAGCTGACTATGTCCAAATCTCTTGTTTCTGTCTTTACTTAGCCCCATGCCATCTTTTAGACATATGGTTTGACCAGGCCTTTGCAAAACTACACCTTCAATCTTACTGAAACCTGTGAGTTTGTCTGAGTGCAGGACCACAGACCTTGGCTGCAAGCCTGCATATGAATTGGAGAACGGACCATAGGTCAGCCAGTGAGGGAGCATAAGTCCCAGCTTCAATTCCTGGCATCTCCTGGTAATAGTCAAAATTTCAAGTTCTGTTTGAGAATATTTGGTGGATTATGTCTGTGTAAATTTCATCCTGCAATCATATGCACATAGAAAAAAAAACATTAAATTATATAGGGCTGATTTTTAGCAGACCTGTGCAGGACAGTGTAAGTCAGTCTAATGAGCACATTAAAGCAAAGTGAAGGGGGGGGGTGTTCCTGTACTATTTTAAATGGATGTTGAAATGTAGCCAGATAGCATGCTACTTCAGATGAATTAAAGCAGGACAAAACAGTATGGTGTGTTGTAGATCATAAAAAGAAAGATGACAAATTGGACAGTTTAATTTTCGACCAGCAATCTCCACATGAAAGTCCTTGAATGGAACCTTGGAGGAGAATCATTTAATAATGGGGGAAATGCCAAGAGCTACTTTTTGTTCTATACAGCAGTTGTAGGGGGAAAGTATGAGCTGAACCAATCCAATTAATCTCTTAGGAAAGGGGGAAATATCTATGATATTACACAATATTGGGTCCAATCTTCTCTAGGAAGCCCTACAGTTTTTCTTTGACCTTCAGTCTTTGTCTAAATATCCCATGTTTACTGAAAGAAAAACTGATTTCTTCCATATACTGGTAAATTTTGTTGGCAGGTATTTAGTATGGCATTCCCTATAGTCATGATCCTAAAGAAAGTCCAAAAATTCAGAAAACTATATTGTTACGTGGCTGGATGGATAACTTAGGGAGTAACTGGCTGTGGAGTGAGGGGCTATCATTTCAGTTCACCACTGTGCATCCCAGAATATTCAACCTGTAGTCTGCAGGACGGAAATGAGCTCCCGTCTTCATCCCAGCTCCTGCCAACCTAGCAGTTCGAAAGCAAGAAATTGCAAGTAGATAAATAGGGACCACTTCGGTGGGAAGGCAACAGTGTTCCGTGCGCTCCGGTGTCTAGTCATGCCTGCCACATGACCACGGAAACGTCTGCAGAAGCAGACAGCGCTGGCTCTTCGGCTTAGAAACAGAGATGAGCACTGCACCCTAGAGTCGGATACGACTGGCTTTCGAGCAAGGGAAACCTTTACCTTTACCTAGTCATGGGCAAGCAGCACAGTCTGGTGGTGCCTTCTTCTTCTGCCGTATCCAAATCCAATTATTGGCAATCATCATGGCAATCAGCCATGAAAACTGTCCTGATAATTTAATGCAGTGGCCTTTCATCTGCCTTTCGCATCACAGCGCAACACCTATACCACTGATCCAGTTCCACGAGTCGCATTCTGGTCCAGAGCCCTTTTGGCACACAAAGTCCTCATTGGCCCCAGGCCAGAACTGACGAAGCTGCTTCCCTCCATCAAGATGGATTCAAGTGAGATTTAAACCACTTGGGGACCATCACCCTTCCCGGTGGACTTTGGCACCCAAACCATTAGTCCTCAGGGTTGACAGATTAGTTAACAGCCGCCTGACATTTCCGGTAGTATGGTCTACTCTATTACCATAGCAAGATAACCTGGCAATGGTAACACCAGAAGAAGGAAATGGTAAAACACTTCTGAGTACAGTACTTTCTACCTAGAACATCCTGAAAAGTATTGCCATAAATCACACACTGTTATGTTGATGGGTAACAAACTGGCTTTAGCAGTTTTAATCTCTAGGAGTAGCAGGTCTTTGATATAACTAGTGGTCTTAAGTGGCCATTCAAAATCAAGTACTGTATACCCAATACTTTGCATTACAACAAAGTCTGATGTCCTTGCTGAAAATATCTATAGGGCACATTTAATGGTAAGTCATTGTCTCCAAAGTAACTTCTATCTCTGCTAACATTTGTAAATTACCTTGCCTAAGGGGAAATTAAATGAGTCATTTGATCAATAGTTTCTTAAATATCTGGCAGAATTTACAAGAAGTAGGTGCAAAGTAGAAGCAAAAGATAAGCAATTTAGATTTGGAGGGAGATTTGGAACAAGGGGAGAATTATTCTGTATAAATGTACTTGGGGTGAGAGCCAGTGTATGAATAAGGATGTTTATGTTTGCTTTATTAATTAACCATGATAAAGCTTTTGATCAAGTCCAAGCTGACTGGAAATGTTGGTAAATAAATATTTTGTTTCACATTTTTATTTGTATAATTGGCAACCCATACTGACAAGAAGCTACAATGGAAGCTGGGCATCATATGATAGATGTATCATCATCATCATCATAGTTTTATTTGTACCCCACTTCCCTCAACCCAAGGGTGACTAGAAGTGGCAAAAACAACAGTGCAAAGCAGTACAGAACAATACAATAATATAAAGTAAATAAGTCAAACAAAATCAATAATACATGTCAAATTCCTTAAATATACAATAAATACAGTAAAAAATACATCAGTACAATGTAGAAGTATGAGAATAATTGGTTAGAATTATGTATACTTTTGCCCCTGTGTTTCACTTTGTACTGGGAGAACATCTTTAGAGAAATCCTTGGCAGATTGAAATAACATCATGATCAACAAAGTTATGAACAATGTTTGATATGCAGAAAATATGTTATTAGTAGCTGACCATTCAGAAAGTCTGAAAAGGATCTTCAGTAAACTCAATGAAATAAAAGTCTAAAAATGAATGATAAATAAAACCAGATTTATGCTAATCAGTGAAAAGGAGACAACCCAATAATTTCAGTTAAAGATCCAAAATAAAAACATTAACAAATACATGTACGGTATTTGGAATTTGTTCAAAGAAAAAAAGAGGCTTTGGAAACAAAGTCTGGGTAAAGGGTTATCTAGAGCCGTCATCTTAAAAAGGCAATATGCAACAAGAATTTAAAATTCGGGTTTGAGGACATTGTAAAGCGTTATGTATTCTTTCTGCTGTATGGCATGACTTTAACAAACTGCTATGAAAAAGAAAGAAGCATTTGAAATATAGGTTAATTGCACCATGCTAAGAATGTCTTGAAACAAGAGACTGACCAGTGATAAAGCACTAAGAAGAATGAATAGGTCACCCTTGCTCAAAAGCCAGTTGTATCCAACTCTAGGTACGGTGCTCATCTCTGTTTATAGCCAAAGAGCCAGTGCTGTCTGTGTCTGCAGATGTTTCTGTGGTCATGTGGCAGGCATGGCTAGATACTGGAGCACATGGAATACTGTTACCTTTCCCACCAACGTGGTATCTATTTTGTTGTTCAGTCACACAGTCACTTCTGACCCTTTGCGACCCCTTGGACCATTGCCTGCCAGGCACCTCTGTCCTCCACCATCCTCCTCAACCCGCCCAGCTCTGTGTCCATTGCGTCTACAATACCCTCTAGCCATCTCATTCTCTGTCACCCCCTTCTTTTGCCCTCCACCTTTCCCAGCATCAAGGCTTTCTCAAGTGAATCCTCTCTTCTCATTTGATGTACTTTACCTTCATCTTTACTATTTGACCTTCTAAGGAGTAGACAGGGTTGATTTCTTCTAAGATCGACCTATTTGTTCTACTCACTGTCCAGGGGACTCTCAAAACTCTCCTCCAACACCACATTTCAAAGGCCTCTAATCTTCTGCGCTAAGCTTTCCTAATGATCCAGCTCTCACAACAGTACATTACCACCAAGAATACCATTGCCTTAACTATGCGGATTTTTGATTGCAAGGTGATCTCTCTACTTTTAACTATGTTCCCCAGGTTTCTCATAGCTTGCCTCCCAAGAATCAAGTCACTTTTTTATTTCATGGCTGCAATTACCATCTGCAGTGATCTTAGATTTATCTACGTACTTACAATTTCTTGCATTCGAGTTGCTAGGTTGGCAGGAACTGGGACACTCCGTCGTGCAGCACTCAGGTCTCAAACTGCTGATCTGCCAACCTTCCAATCAAGTTCAGCGTCTTACCCACTGAGCCACCACAGTCCCCACAAGAAGAATGAATAAAGACCAATAAATTATCTAGCCCATAAGATCCTAAAAGCTAGAAAACTTAAAGGGTGTACTGAGAAAATGTACAGAATACTTCTGTTGATCATTCATGGTAAAATCAGTGTGAAAAGAGTCAGATTTATTGGCTAAACAAACTTTGGGATCTCTTTGGCTGCAACACAACATCATGATAATGCCAAACCACCAGTAGAAGGTGGGAAATACAAAGAAGAGGGTGCCACAAATAGTTCTTGCCATAAAGCTGGTCCTGGAATAAATAGCAGTTAAATGTTTTGTTCAGGGCTCTTACGTGAGAGAAGCGAGGCTGCCTCTTTGAATGCAATAAATGTTGCTGAAAGAAATCCCGCTGGCCCAATTACTGAATTGGGATGTGAGTATTCACGTGGTTACAACACAGGGGAGAATCAAGTTCCCAGCCTCTGGCTTTGCTGTCAGGTGTACCCAACTCGCTGAGATGTCCAATCAGTCAGACGTTTAGCTCTGATCTAACAATGCTATTCTTTCTATAGGTTTTATAAGCTATGACCACTATATACAGTACATGTAATGATAATATAATGGTATAAAAATTACAGTCAGGTGAACGAAACCATTTCCAATAGATGCTAACTCATTGGCAAATGTATAATGCCAAATGTTGGTTGTACATCCATCCTTTGGATGTGATGCATCAGCTTACAAGAGTTTGCTTTGCAACCATTTGCAACTCAACAGGGCTAAGCTTCACAGCACAGCTGAACAACAAGTGGCGATTTTGGTGTAAAAAGCTACAATGTTACTTTTCCATTAGGGTGGCCAACCATTGTATGGCTTTGTACCTGATGTGTATAAACTGATGCCGCTCTTATGTCTGACGAAGTGGACTTTATCCACGAAAACTCACATTTAAATACAGGAATTAGTCTTTAAGGTGCCACAATGCTTTTTGTCTTTTGTTTTGTTTACTCTCTAAAATACAGGAGTTAGTCTTTAAGGTGCCACAAAGTTGACTTTTTGTTGTTGCTTTGTTTTGTTTACTCTGACACAGTGTAAGAGACTTTGTTCCTCCTCCTGGAATTATTTATGAGAGTGCCCTAGCCCCGTGATGACGCACCTTGGCACTCCAGATGTTCTTGTGTGGTATCCGCACACACAATTAGTATACTGGCCCTGACAGAACCCCGGTGATGGGTGATCACCTCGTTACCAGGGGTTCCTGAAGGGACAGAAATTGGGGGAGCGGAATATTAGATAGGGTTTAATTCACCTACAGCTGACCTGACAAGCAGCTCGGACAATAGGAAGCTAATGACTAACTCGCTAGTCATGTAATCTCGCATCTGCGGATTACTCTAAGTCCTAAAACCAATACCAGCCACATGTTTACCCCAGGTAGCTTGGAACAATGGAGTTCCCCTGTCATTGATTAAGTTAGTTAATTAACTCCCCTGAAGAGTTTCCCAATTAACTCGTGTAAACATGGCATGTGGATCCTGTCAGATCGCAGTTCTTTTGCATGCAGCCTGTACATGATAAATACTGATGATTTGCCTTCATTAAATCACTGGTCTTCGCTCCATATTGCCTCGTGTCTCATTGCTTGACCAGTCTCCTCCGGGACCCAACCGCCACTTCGCGGCCCCGATCCAACATTCTTGGACGTCAAAGCCCAAGCACCCTGTGAATCCACACGAATGGGTTTACTGCTATTCATCCGGCCCGCGCTGCCCTCATCGCTCCCGGAAGTGGAAGTAAAACACGCCTGTACCCATTCGTGTGGATTCACAGGGTGCTTGGGCTTCTGGGAATTGAAGTCCAAGAACATCTGGAGTGCCAAGGTTCGTCATCACGCCCCTAGCCCAAGATCATTCGGAGGCTGCAGCTGGTCCAGAATGCTGCAGCCCGGGTGGTGATGGGGTGTGGACGTTATGCCCATGCCTCACAACTGCTTCGGGAGTTGCACTGGTTACCAGTTTGCCTCTAGGTGCAATTCAAGGTGCTGGGTTTGACCTTTAAAGCCCTATATGGTAGTGGGCCAGGTTACCTAAGAGACCGCATCACCCTAACGACGTCTGTCCATCCAACCAGAGCGGACCGGAGGGGCTCTCTAATTGTGCCATCAGCCAGGGGGGCTTGCCTCTCTGGCACAACACAAGGAGGAGGGCCTTATCCGTGTCCGCACTGACCCTTTGGAACCTCCTGCCAGTAGAACTGCGCCTCCAGACAGAGCTGCTGCCCTTTAGAAAAGAACTAAAAACCTGGCTGGTGGGCCAGGTTTGGGGTGCAGGTGAAGGGGTGGCTTCCGTTGGGTGGTTGGTATAGAGGATTATTCCTTCCCCCACGGTTCCTCCGGTACCTGCACCCCTTTTTAGGGGGTGGGTTCTTAATTCTGTTTTATCTGTTTTATCTATGATTGTGAACCGCCCTGAGTCGGCCTTGGTAGAGTGGGCGGTATAGAAATCCAACAATTAAATTAAATTAAATCAGTCCTATGGAACAGCTTTATAAACGTGTTCTGCATTCAGATGGGTATTTCTTGTCCACCCAACCCACAACCTTGCTGCATGAATCACTTCTGCAGCTTCCTTAGAGCCAGGGATTCTCAACCTGCCCATGGGCCGCACCATTTTATGTGCACCATTTTATGTGCCCCCTCCCACCACCTCCACCAGGAAGAGCCATGTGGTGGAGGATTGGAGGAAGGGCAAAATGGCTGTCCGTCCCCCCTCCCCAGCTGTCTGAGGGAGAGTGACCCAGGCCAGACCCAGCTTTAAAAGGTTGAGAACTCCTGCTTTGAGCAATCAAGCTTCCAGTCACCACAAGGGCATCGCAGCGGAAGTCCCGCCTCCCCAGCTAGGCACCCCCGCCCTCCTTTCCATTGCAAAATCCCTCACATACATTTCCATAGCAATTCCCCTGCCTGAGCCGTCGGCGGGGGATTAAAACGCCCTCAGGGCAGGGGCTGTGACTCACACAAAGCAGTTAAACAGGAAGGGAGAGAGCCGCCTGTAATTCGTTGCAGCAAAAGGAATAAAGTAAATCCTTGCAGGCTAAAACTGGTGCAATCGTAAATCCCTCTATAACCGCGATGGCGAACCTTGGCACTCCAAATGTTCTTGGACTTCAATTCTGAGAAGCCCCCGTGAATCCACACATTCATGTGGATTCACAGGGGGCTTGGGCTTCTGGGAATTGAAGTCTAAGAACATCTGGAGTGCCAAGGTTTGCCATCACAGCTCTATAACGAGAAAGGTGTGGCAGAAATATAAATATAGAAAAGTGCGCTGCTGGCGCAGTGGCTAAAAACTGCTGTACTACAGGCAAAACGTACACACACACACACACATACACATACACATATCCACCGATCTGACCTTTGAACACACACACACACACACACACACACACACACACACACACACACACACACACACACACACACACACACACACACACACACACACACATCCACCGATCTGACCTTTGAACCGTCAGCCTTAAAGCCAGGCTATGTCATCGCAGGCTGCAGCTTCATTCAGTTTTACTTTATTTTTTATTATTTTTTTTAAAAAACTTAAATCACAGTGTCTAGGCCAGACATGAAAACTACTGTGTTTTTGTTTTGATATGCCAAAATGAAGGCATCTTTTAGTGAGTTCATTCTGCAACAATGAAAGTACAATAAAACCCCTACTTATGGGGAAAAGTCCGTTCCGTAGGCTTTTTCTTAAATCGTTTTTTATGTAAGTCAAAGTAAACCCATAGGAAAAATTATTATTTTACGTAACTCGAAGCAAACCCATAGGAAAAATGAAATTTTTATATAACTCAAAGCAAACCCATAGGGAAATGAATTTTTACGTAACTCAAAGCAAACCCATAGGAAAAATAATCTTTATGTAACTTGAAGCAAACCCATAGGAAATCGTGTAAATCGGGACATGGTTTTAGCACAAAATCATTATGTCGAATTTTATCTAACTCGAGGCATATGTAAGTCGGGTTTCTACTGTAATAAAAATATTACATCAACAAATACGTACACCCACCAACCCATGCGACTTCATCCTCCCTCTGTTATCTGAACATTACCTTGTCTTTCATGACTTTAGTCCCTATTTCCAAATAGTATTATATTCTTGTCCTGGTTTAACCTTTCGTTTTAACTAATAATAAACATGGTTAACAAACTCTCCCCAAATCTCTTTAAAATCATTTTAAACGATCCACAGCGCACTTTCATTGCACTTCAGTGGGAAGGATTAATGAAGACCTTGGAAACATCCCATCATCATCATCATCACCATTTATTTATTCTTTAAATTAAATTCACAAGCCAATTTATCATTTATAGCTACATCCCCTAATTCTTTTATAGCAATCCTCCCATACAAATTCAGTATATATTTTTCCAATTACTTTTTGTTGTTGTTCAGTCCGATTCTTTGCGACCCTATGGACCATTGCTCTCCAGGCACCTCTATCCTCTACCATCCTCATTCCTCCCAGCCCTGTGCCTACTGTGTCCACGATGCCATCTAGCCATCTCATCCTTGGCCGTCCCCTTCTTCTTTTGCCCTCCACCTTTCCCAGCATCAAGGCCTTCTCAAGTGAATCCTCCCTTCTCATTTGATGTCCAAAGTACTTCAGCTTCATCTTTGTTATTTGTCCTTCTAAGGAGCAGTCAGGGCTAATCTCTTCTAACATTGACCTATTTGTTCTCCTCGCTGTCTCAAAACTCTCCTCCAACACCACATCTCAAAGGCATCTATTCTTCTGCGCTCAGCCTTTCTAATAGTCCAGCTCTCACAACCGTACATTACCACCGGGGAATACCATTGCTTTGACTATACGGACTTTTGTTTGCAGTGAGATGTCTCTACTTTTAACTATGTTCCCCAGGTTTCTCATAGCTTGCCTCCCAAGAATCAGTCTCCTTTTTATTTCACGACTGCAATCCCCATCTGCAGTTATATTTGCTCCTAAAGGTAAAGGTTTCCCTTGCTCGAAAGCCAGTCGTATCCGACTCTAGGGTGCAGTGCTCATCTCTGTTTCGAAGCCGAAGAGCCAGCGCTGCCTGCTGCTGCAGACGTTTCCGTGGTCATGTGGCAGGCATGACTAGACACCGGAGCGCACGGAACGCTGTTTACTTTCCCACCAAAGTGGTCCCTATTTATCTACTTGCAATTTCTTGCTTTCGAACTGCTAGGTTGGCAGAAATATTTGCACCTACTAGGAAAGTAAAATCTGTCACTGCTTCTAGCCATGAACAATCTCCTAGCCGTCACCATCACAATAATTCATTCATTTCCCTCCACTCGGACACGTGCTTAGGAATCCGTGCCCTCCCCACCGGGGGTCGCCGGGGTTCCGAGGCTCCGCCCCCTCTTTCGGGGAGGGGGAGACACGGGTGACGTCACCGATCGGAGAATTCTGCCCTGTTTCCCGCCGCGCCGCACACGCTCTGAGCTGCTGCTGCTGCTTCTCTGCCTGGGCTTTCCGGGGCGGGAGATTTGCGCCGGAGCGAGCGCTGCTGCTGCCTCCCCCCCCCCCTTCTGCAGCCTTCCCGGCCTTGGTGCGGGCAACTGCCGCGGTCGACATCCTCCTGGAGGGTCCCGATCCCCCCGCCATGAAGATGCCGAGCTCCCTCTGGGCTCGTTTCTATTCCAACAGTTGCTGCTTGTGCTGCCATGTCCGCACCGGGACCATCATCCTGGGCATCTGGTACCTGGTAAGAGAGCCACGAGGAGGGGGGGATAAGGGGGGTATTTGGGGGCCAAAGCAGTAAGGTTGCAAGAGTGCGCCCCCTTTCCCCCCCAAAAAAAGGGGGTCCCCAAGGAAGGAGCTCAACCCCGAGGAAACGAGAAGAAGGAGCGGCTGCTGTGATCCCTGGTGGCTCTTGCTTTCTCCGGGTCGGAGGGTGCCAGCCAGGGATCGTGGCCACAGAGGGAGGAAGGGGGGGGGGCGGGTGGCCGAGCTGCTGCGGCTGTTTTCTCCCCCACCCCCACCCCTTTCCTCGTTTCGGTCCTCCGCCATCCGCCGCGCACTTCAATGGGAAGGATAATGAAGAGCTTGGAAGCGTTCCATCATCATCCTCATCTATTCTCGTTTACTCATTTGTAATCGTCGTCGTCAGACATAGATTATTCTCGCAACCCCTTAGCCAGCTATGCCAAAGCATCCTGCAAATATTAATAATAATAATAATAATAATAATAATAATAATAATAATAATAATAATAATAATAATAATAATAATAGAATATAATCCATCATTAGATACACAGTCAAAGACAGTAAAGGCAGTTTCTAGTAAAGCTGTTTTTTGTAGAGTTAGGATGTTCAAGTCCAATAGATACAAACTTTCCAAATACCTAGGTCCGTGATGGCGAACCTTGGCACACCAGATGTTCTTGTTCTTCAATTCCCAGGAGCCCCCGTGAATCCACACAAATGGGTTTACTGCGATTCATCCGCCCCAAGCTGCCCTCGTCGCTCCTGGAAGCGGAAGTAAAACGTGCCCATATGGGCACGTTTTACTTCCGCTTCCAGGAGCGACGAAGACAGCTTGGGGTGGATGAATCGCAGTACTGTACACCCATCTGGAGTGCCAATGTTCGCCATCACGGACCTAGGGAATCGTTTAGGTATTGCTTCAAGGCCTCTGATCCCAATGGGTAAAACAACACATTTCTTCCTCCATAGACAATTTGCAAATTTGCAAATTATTATTATTAGTACATTAATCTGTTATTGTTTGTTTGTTTGTTTATTAAATTTTTATATTGCCCATTTGGGATATTTCCCACTCTGAGTGGTGCACAGACAAACAAACAAAAGTAACATGATAGACCCACCAAATAAAATAAATGATAGAATAAATGTCATTGATGACTAGAAGGTTGGCATGTCAGCAGTTTGAGACCCAAGTCTGATCAATGATTTTAATAGCAATATATATATAATTGTACTCCCAAAAAGAGATGATGTTTTCAGCCCATGGCCTGAGGACCAGGCTCTCCCATCATGCCACCTCCTGCTGCCTTGGAGCAGAGAGAAGTGCCAAGCAGCCTTCCTCGGGTAGCACTATAGCAGTATTGGGGCCCAACCAGAGCCCCTTCTTCCTGCTGCATCTCTTCTCATCAGCACCCCATAACAGCGGTGCGTGCTGTCTCTGGCCCTGTTGGCAGCAGCCTAGGGGTGCCAGCCTCCCTGCTGTGCTCCCATGGCAACGAGGGAGGCATAGGGTGCAGCCACAGTCAGTTATGAAGCCACTGTCTACTTTTCTTTTTCCTAATATGCCACCATCTTCTGGAACTGGGTATCCTACTCACTGCTCCTCCATTGGGCCCACTCTACCCTCTTCCCATCCTGATGTCAAAGAGCAACACCCATTCTTCTCACCACACCTCCCAGAGGGTCATGGAAACAGTCATGGTTATTTGGGGACTGCGGTGGCTCAGTAGTTCAAAAGCTCGCCTTGTTAGCTGGAAGGTCGGCAAGTCGGCAGTTCAAGACCTGAGTACTGCATTACAGAATGAGCGCCTGTCTCTGTCCCAGCTCCTTCCAACCTAGCATTTCAAAAGCAAGAAATTGCAAGTAGATAAACAGGGACCACTTGGGTGGGAAAAAATCTTGGGGACATGAAAGGAGGAGCTTCATTTGGTCGTCTCCTGAGCGGAGTTTTTCCAGCAAAAATCCTTTCAACCCAGAAAGCATCCTTCTGTGCTTCTGACACAATTTTTAAAAATTCCCCCAGTCACTCACTCAGCAGGGTACACAGAAAGAGCTTCTGCGAAGATTGTGGTATTTTTGAGCCACATATCCTGGTAACAGCAATCTTGTGTTGCCAGCTAATCTTTTTCACACTTGGTCAAGTGAAAAGAACTGCAGAATGAACTCACCCAAAGGTGCCTTCATTTTGGCAGTTTCACGTCTGGCCTAGACATGGAAGAAGAACTCACTCACCCACCCATACTGACCTAAGAGCGGGAAGCCCAGCTACTGCTGGAAAGGACAAGGGGTTTGGTTAGTTTAAGAAGAAAGGCTGAGGTCTCCCTGTCCAACTTTCCTTTCCCTGTGAACAGTACTGTATCCTCATTTCTGAGGAAGCTCAAGTTCAAGAAGTAGGCCGCCTATGGAGAAGTAGACTCCATTCTTACTTTTCTTCATGTAAGCAATACCTCGGTATTTAATTTCTCCATCTTATGCTACTAGGAGAAAGAGATAAGGCAGCAGCCATCTACGTGCTCACTGGTGCACACTTAATCTCTCTCTGATCAGTATCTCCCAGAAGGTGAGGGCTCTGATAGTGGAAGCTCACCTGTTTGTCTCCACTGAGATATGAAACTTAACATGTGACCTCTCTAACAGGGGTGTGAGAAGATAAATGATAATGATATTAGTCTCTGTCATTTTTTCCATTTTGCATTTAGTTTTTGAATGTGCTATACGTTTTCCATTTTAGACATTATTATTTATTATAAAAGTCTACCATTAGATTCACAGTCAAAGACTGCTACAAAATTAACAGTTCAAGACCTAACCAAGGACCTAAGAATTGTTAAGGTAATATTCATGTACTGTATATATAGACAGTTCCTAGTAAAGTTATGTTTTTGTGAAGTTGGGATATTCAAATTCAATCAATCCAAAATGTCCAAATATCTAGGATTCCAGGGAGTCCTTTAGGTATTGCTCCAAAGATTCCATTCACTGGGTACAACAATAGATTTCTTCCTCCATAAATGCTCAACTTCATTTTGCAAATCATGATATTTTGTGACCAACACCCCCACCCCACCCCCAAATGTTTGTCTCTATTTGTGCATCTCCTGGTATAGCAATGTCACTAATCTTTTCTGCAACACTTATATCAGGCATTTTATGAGTCAGATGTCTATCTGTTTGAATTATAAAGTCTCACGGGATTTTGACTCTCATTTTCCAATTCCAAAACTTTCTCTACCTTATGGTCCCAATATTTTTTTACTGCATTCAAATCCAACCTTTTGACAAGAGTTGCAGCAGCTGCCACTCACTTACCTGCTTTTTACCTGTGGCTATTCCCAGAGCACAGGTGAGGGTATCCACCCCTCTAGTGAGACTAGTACTGCCCCAGGGCTGTTAAACCTTCTCAGGTTCTAAGTCTTGCTCAACAGTTATTGTTATCTTTTATCCTGGCATGTATTTTGAGTTGGCTTGCCTCAGTTCAGGCTCTTGATTCTGGGTGAAAAGGGAATAAGCTGTTGAGCTCCACCTTGCCTCAGTTGTTAAATAAACATTTATGGGATAATCTGTCTCTGAAATAACATTGCTGTCTTGGGTTACAACATCCTGAGCAAGATGAGATAATTTATTTATCTTTTTTGTTCTTCAGAGAACAAAGTGTCTTAGGCCAAAAGAAAGATTTATGGCTGCAGGGTTTTGAAGCAAGTGTGAAGTGAAAGACTAAGCCTTCCTGCTCATCCCTTTTAAACCATTCTTTCTCATAGTCTGTGGTCTTCATATAAATGGATGCAGCAGCAATGGTGAACTACCTAACCTGTCTCCATACAGCTGCCCTGAGACAAATGTAGCTTTACTAGAGATGAAAGAGTGAACGAACCTGAGATACAAGTCAGATCATTTGTTTGGCAAATAAGACCTTTAATTCGAATTGCTTAAATTATGTTGGATTCTATGGAGGAAGGCAGTTGCCTCAAGTGTTTTGAGGGGTATCATAAAATGGAGGTATTCTTTCTCTCTCTCTCTCATTTGTCTCTCTTTTGGTAGGGGGTTACTATTCATTAGCTGACTTGGCATAGCAATGGGCTACTGAAACAATGAGGATTTGATAAGTCAGCTTTGCCATAAGCTCCATTGATTCACATGGGCCTAGTCTAATAGCTATTTACCTTAGCATAGTAAAGCATGACTGGAATAAGCCTCTTTGAATCTGTGGCCATTATGGCAGAGCTAAATCATCAGATCCTCACCGATTCAGTAGACCTACTCTAGTGTGACTTACTATGTTAAATAACAGAATTTCAGCCATCACTCAGGTTTTACTGCCACATGTGGGGTTCTGATTTTCCTTAGGTGCCAAAAATAACTGACCAGCTTTGGATATAGTTTACCTTAGTTTGGGGAAGGGGAGAAATAGACATCTGTTGAAGCAGTAAACTGTTTTGCACTCAGTCCCTTGTGGTTATCTTTCTTAATGAATGCAGTGCAGGAGAGCTTAGACTTTAATGAAGTCTGGAAAATAGTGAAGATGCCAGAAATGGATAGATTTGAAGGCTATGTTTCTTGCAGTATCACAAGCATTGTCCAATAATGACTTCCATTTCACCTAATATTTATAATAACAACCAGTTGGACCCAGGATCTGCTTTTTGCTAAACCCTAAAATCACAGCACCCATTATGAAGGATTTTTCTCTCCCTCTGCAGAATGGGTCAGTGATGGCTAACCTTGGCACTCCAGGTGTTCTTGGACTGCAATTCCCAGAAGCCCAAGTCAGTACACCTGCTGATCAGGGCTTCTGGGATTTGAAGTCCAAGAACAGCTGGAGTGCGAAGGTTCACCATCACTGGTATAGGTCATCTTCATCAAGGTCCCCTGATCCTGTGTAATATTTGTGTTGCAACCTGGATCTAGCCCAATAAAGTCATTAAATCAAAGACATGCATTGAATTTTTCCTAACAATAAAATTGTGCAATTTTAAGTATTTAAAAGACGATAATATCCCTGTAACAGAAGCATGTTGTGATTCCCATAAATAAACGGACAACAATTTTTTTCATAGAAAAGCAGGGGACATTTCATGCATTCAGACTGAGTTAAAGGAGATACAGTAAAACCCTGGGTTACAACCGCCTCAGTTTAAGTTTTCTCCGGTTTACAATGACAAATCCTATGGAAATGCTGTCACGTTTTACAAATTTTTAATGTAATGTATTTGTTTCGGGTTTACAAGAATCAATTCAGAACCATTTTTTAAATTTTTCAATGCATCCCTATGAATTTTTCAATGCATCCCTATGAATTTTTCGGGTTACAATGGATGCTATTGGAACAGACCTCAGTCATAACCTGGGTTTTTACTGTACATTGAGATCATTGGGATTTAAGCTTCTCCTGATAAGTGCAAGTAGGCCAACTTTGATACACAGTGTGGTATAGTGAATAGAACAGGGGACAAACTATGGTCTGTGGACCAGATCCAGCCCCCAACGCCAATACGACTGGATAAGGCCCACGGGCCATAGTTTGGGCACCCCTGGTTTAAGCAGAGAAAATGGCAGCTTAAAATTTATCTCATCTTGTTGCAAAACAGATTGCAAGGCACATTTTACTTCCACTTTCAGTGGGAGGAACCATGTGACTGGCCCATTGAACTATATGACTGGCCTGCTGAACCACGTGACCGGCCCGCGGCCCAAAAAGTTTGGGCACTCCTGGGATAGAATGATGGACTAGGCCTCATGATATCTGGGTTTGAATCCTTAGTTGGACATGGAAAGGTGGCACTGGTAAAACTACCCCTTAAATATCATACTTACCTTGGAAACCCTATTGGAGTCACATTAAGTTGGATGCAACTTGAAGAGACATACAAATGCAGGCTTTGGTTATGGCTAGATCTATATCTAAACAGTTTTCTGGAAGACTCTTAGTGCATTAAAGCAAAAGCAAAGTAATCACACATATACCGCCCCATAGCACTGATTGTGCTCATCGCACTTTCTGGGCGGTTCACAAGTTAATTAGCATCCCACCAACATGCTGGGTACTCATTTTACCAAACTCTGAAGGATGGAAAGCTGAGTCAACCTTGAGCACAGTTCTGCAGTTGAGAGTTGTTGTTCAGTACAGTATTTGCTTCCTAAGGTATTTCTCTGTTTTTACAATAAAGACAGAAGAATTGAATTTGTATTTTGCAATATCTTGGTTCATGTTTTAGCTCTCCCATAGAAAGACTAATCGCTATCTATTTCATTCCTCCATTTGTAAAAAGATAGTATGTTTCCCTGGCAGTTGCAAAGAAGATTATGATAAAGATTATAAAGCAATCTCTAAATTGAAAATGTCATGTAAATGATAAATCAAAGTAACTAATGCCTATAGAAATTTGGGTTGGGTGCCAGCCTTTCTTTCTGTTTATTTCTATCTTTAGACACCTTTTACTGCTGCTCTTCTAGAGAAAAAAAACTGGTTTCTTTGTATTGTGTTGTATTTTTGAAGTGGGTCGTTTACTACAAAAGCAACATGTAAATATTAATAGAAATGTTGCTGAAGTCTAATGTCTTCTGGTCACAAGAACTGCCACAGAGGACACTGGTTAGCAAATTTAGGCACATTATGAAGAGAGTCCTCAAAATCTGCCAGCCAGCATGCCTAGTGGTCATGATGGCTGTGGAAAATCTCAAAGTTGCAGCCCATACAAATTGCTTTTCTTATTTCTGATCAAAAACTGTTGGGGTTAAGTTATACAGATTTCAGGTCTTGTTTTCAGAATGCTTACATTAATTTTGTTAGACAGGAAGCAAAACAAAACAAAAGACAAAAAATTTCCTCTGACCTTCGAGACTAGTGGCTATAATTTGTTACAGCTTAACATAGAGAATGCTAAAATTTTCTTCCTACTGGCTCTACCATGCAGTCACCAGAACCTTGTTGATGTCTTATTTTGACTACTCTACACTAGTAATTCAGTAGCTTACCTTCTTCTCCATCCCACGCCTCACATTTTATCTTGGCACATTTTTTTAGATTGGCTCCTTAACTTTCTAACTTTAGTTTGTCATATTTTTTCATTGTGCTTCTCCAGGGTGCTGACTTTAGCAGCTAATGCTGCTTTTCAGAAGGCAGGCTATTTCTAGAATGCTAACTCTAAGAGATGTATTATTAGCTACATAATTCTTTATAAGATACTATAATTCCTTTTGGCTGCCACAATTTGTAAGCCCACAGGCCTTGCAGATCAAGCAGGAACTATTTGAAGCACAGCATTGGAAGGCTGTATCAGTGGTGACATAGATGGCAGAATCCAGTCCATATCGCTCCTTATTTAAATGCTGAATTAAGATGGACTTTTAAAAATTAAAATAAGTTTGATCATATTTCCCACATCCAATGAAGGAGCTGTATCTCAGGTAGTACAATACATTTTTTGTTAAGAATTGCTTTATCAGTCAGTCAGTCATTCCAAAGTCATATTTCTCCCATAAAGTGACTCAAGGCACCTTCAGTAATTAAAACAAAAGTGAAGTTAAATTAGCACAAATTAGTCAATTAAACCAAGGTCGCCCTTGCTCGAAAGCCAGTTGTGTCCAACTCTAGGGTTCAGTGCTCATCTCTGTTTATAACCAAAGAGCCAGTGCTGTATGCGTCTGCAGTCGTTTCCGTGGTCATGTGGTAGGCATGACTAGACACCAGATAAAATTGTATTAAAAAAGCATCTGAAATCTTTTAAAAACACTATCTAAAATCATAAAAGTTTATTGTTATTTTAAAAACCATGGAGTGATGTCTGGTTGCCCACTTTAAAAAGATACCATCTCACAACATGCTTGCAGGAGTCCTTTAAACATTGAATTTAGAGTACTCCAGCTTGTGACTCTTGAGAGAACTTAAAGAATTTGGAAATGTATTCATTTAATACATTCATATAACACCCATCTGGAAGGAATTCCAACTCTGGCTAACTTATAGGTTTCCCTTGCTCGAAAGCCAGTTGTATCCGACTCTAGGGTGTAGTGCTCATCTCTGTTTCTAAGCTGAAGAGCCAGCACTGTCTGCTTCTGCAGACATTTCTGTGGTCACGTGGCAGGCATGACTAGACACCGGAGCGCACGGAGCGCTGTTATCTTCCCACCGAAGTGGTCCTTATTTATCTACTTGCAATTTCTTGCTTTCGAACTGCTAGTTTGGCAGGAGCTGGGATCCTGCAGTACTCGGGAATCGAACTGCTGACCTTCCGCTTCCCAGTCAGCGTCTTAGCGACTTGAGCCAACTTATAACCATACAACAAATAGCCTCCCTAGTTCCCATTCTACATTGTATGACTGTGCTGTAGAATGTTCTGTGTCTTGGTGTGGTTGGTTCGTGTATAGCTGTTACCTGAAAATCAGACTCCATGCCAGCCCTGCAGTAGCTAGGCTTGTGATTGATAATGAACCTTGGGTTTACTGTACGGGTGCATTTTACTTCCGCTTCCAGGAGCGACGAGGGCGGCACGGTCCAGATGAATCGCAGTAAACCCATTCGTGCGGATTCATGGGGGCTTGGGCTTCTGGGAATTGAAGTCCAAGAACATCTGGAGTGCCAAGGTTTGCCATCATGGAGCTAGGCGATGGAAGGAAAATTACCTTTTTAAATTTGAGGATCGTTTTACAGGCAGAGGCTTGGATAAAAAAAACCACAGACCAAATAGTTTGATACAAATAGAGATGTTTACTTAGAAAAATAAGATGGGTAAAAAGATGAAAAAAGAGGTGGAGATCCACTTCTGGACCTCCATTATATAGAGATAAGGGGGGGAAATACACAGGGCCAGTTAACTACCACAGATCATGACAGGTAAATACAATTTAAGTAAACACAAAGGAAAACAAAAGAGAAAAAGCAGTGTCTCTCACATGGCAATTCAGTTATACAAAAAAAATAAGTACACAGATTAAAAGATAAATTCACTTAACCATTAAAAGTAATCAGGGAGTTTTCAAAACAAGACAATAGCAAATCTATGCATTCCAGTCTCACACAATGAATCTGAGATTGTAGTGAGTTCACAAATCCAAAAGTGTAGAGCCAATCAGTTTGAAATACATCAGGAGTCGGAGATGCCATTTCATTAATGAGAACTAGCCTTTCTGTATCTTGCACATTTTCAGTTTCTCCCCTTCTTTAATCTTGTCATGTAAATCAGGAGAGTAAACAATAAGGCAAACATGCAGATAACTAGATGCAGGCTGGCCTGTTTGCTGAACAATGACACGGAAGGAGAGGCAATCAGCTAATTTCCTGAGGCAAGAAGACTTGTTTTTACTGAAAATCCAAAGAACAAACAGTCAAGAGGTAGCCCAAAGTTCACGTAGCCTTTTAGTTTAATTTTCTAAATGCATTTAGAAAAGGTAGAAGACTCCATTAATTTCATAGTTAAATAGGCACTGCTGGAAAGGTTTTCTTTGCGGAAATATAAAACCGAGAGGTCAGACTCAAGCCTGATATTAAACAACATTATTTTATACAAAAACACAAAGTAAAGTGGGACCTTCATCTGGTTGGATTAATTTCCAGACTCAGTCCATTGCAGTCTAGTCTAGTTGTGCCTTGAGGGCTTCTATTGTTCTTGTTGACTTCTTCCCAGCCAGGTGAGATTAACTATTGCTCTCACAGAAGCAAGTTCAGGCATGTGAGGTTTCATAAGACAACAATAATATGTATTTCCCCATTTATGTTGTGTGGTTGCAGTGCTTGTGTTACATGTGTACAAATGTGAGACCAGGGGAGGCCCATCTGGGCCCACATGACATCTGTGGAACTTTGAACATGCAGCGCTTACTGGGGATGCCCAGTTGGTAGAGCAGGGGAAGACAACATGAGAAATATAAAATAAAATAGGAAAAATACAAAATAAAATCCTTTATTAATCTTTATTAAAGCAATAGAAAATAATAACGTAAAATAAATGGTGGTGTCCAAAATACAGGTAACATAGCTATCAACTCTTCAACTATTATTTGAGTATTTTAAAAATCTGTCTACTGTTATTTTTCCTCCTGTTAAATCCTGCAAATTTCTGCCAAGAAATACATTTTTTTGTATTAACCAAAAGGCTTAGATGAATTGGGAATCAATATGGCACAGATTAATTACAAGGTTCAGCAGCATATTGCAAATCAGAATCTTGTGGGTCCAGTGGAGAGTTTAGATCAGTGATTACCAACTTTGGCACTCCAGATGTTCTTGCACTTCAATTCCCAGAATCCCTGATCAGCAGGTGTGTTGACTTGGGGTTCTGGGAATTGGAGTCCAAGAAGACCTAGAGTGCCAAATTTGGCCATCACTGGTTTAGATATTGGCAGATGCAGTTTCATTAGAGTTTGGTAGTACCATGTAGATTTAGAATGAAATCCACTTCCCAGAAATTAAGGACAACATTTCCCTAGGATTCACAGCTAAGGCAATATGTTGTTTTGTCATCTGGTACAGAAATTCAAATAATTTAGAAGCCAATCTGTGTTGCTTTTTGCCTTTCATGAATGACACCATGAGTGGATGCAGATTATAAATGGAATTTCTCAATGAACAATTAAAACAAAAACAACACTTAGACAACAATTGCAGGTTTTGTTTGCAAGGCATTTTGGCTTAATGTGTGAAATGGTATACTTAAAGGCAGGGGTTTTCAACCTTTTAAAGATGGGGGCCAGGTCACGCTCCCTCAGACAGCTTCAGGAGCCAGATGGCCATTATGCTCTTCCTCCACCACATGGCACTTCCTGGTGCGGTGGAGGCGGTGGGGGGCCATATGAAATGGTGCCATGGGTTGCATCCGGCCCACGGGCCGTAGGTTGAGAATCCCTGGTTTAAGGGGTTAATTGTAATATCAGTCTTTTCTCAACTAGGTAACACCTCTTTGTCTAGTAGTCTACACAGCTTCACTTAGCCAGGATGCTGGCTGTGGATCATGTGGGTTGTAGACTTAACAGTGGATTGGATAAGATTTTCCTACAGCTACAGGTTCTGTAAAACTCTTTCAGTTCCATAAAAGAGGTATTGCACCACAGCTTGAGTGGTAACTTGTCCAGCTTGTTACTGTATTTCCAGTTAATATATCAACACAGAATGAAATCATTACTAGGTACAGTGGTACCCCACACAATGTTAAAATCGCACAACGTCAAGAAATCTGAGGAAAAATTTGCACCGTGCAACGTTAAGTTAATGTTGTGCGATACATTGCGTTTTTCCTCAGATTTCTTTGCGTCTGAGTGAATTGTTTTGCCGGTGGGAAGTGGGAGCAGCTGCTAATGCAGACCCTGCCACTGACGGACTCCTTCCCCGTCCACCAGGCCAGGCCGGGGAAGGAGTCCAGCGCCATTGGTGGCAGCGATTTTGAGGCCGCCAATGCCACCGCAGCAGCTGCTCCCACTTCCCACTGGGTGGACGGGCCAGGGAAGGAGTCTGGCATTGGCATTGACAATTTTGAGGCCGCCAATGCCACCAACGCTGGAAGCCAGGTTTGGGAGCCTCTGAGCCCGGCTTCCTTCGGAAGGAGGGGGGCGAGTGTATCACCTCCCTCCTTCCGAACCAAGACGGGCCGGGGAAGGAGTCTGTCAGCAGGGGAGTCCGCAGCTGCTGCTGCTCCCACTTCCCACCGGCTGGCCAGGCCAGGAAGGGAGTCCAGCGGCAGCGATTTTGAGGCTGCCAACGCCGTCCCAGCCTGTCCGGCCAGTGGGAAGTGAGAGCAGCTGCTGCGGTGGCATTGGCTGCCTCAAAACCAACGGCTCCAGACTCCCTCCCCAGCCCGTCGGACTGGTGGGAAGTGGGAGCTGCTGCAGACTCCTTCCCCGGCCTGCCTTGCACAACAGAAAAACCGCATAACGTTAAAGCTTGTGGAACCAAGCTTTAACGCTATGCGGGGTATTACTGTATGTACAGTTGTATCTGGATTTTTTTATAGGTTGGAATAGTCCAAATTCTTTGTTCTTCGTCATTTAATTATTACATTGCCACTGCAGTTGTAAAGCCTTGATTTTATGTTTTAATATCCCCCCTCTGAGCCTTTCGAAAATTGCAAGAATTTATGACCTTGCATGTAGATGTAAATGGATCATGAACAACTTGAGACTACTTCTAAAAAGCTTTTGCAAATATTTATGAATAAACACTTCAGACAGGGAATAAGGAGATGATGGCTGCTGTAGTGTGCTTTTATCATGATGAGTGATGCTAAGAATAGCTTGGCTTTTCGTCCAAAATTGATTGCCTATTAATATTCAGAACAGAAAATGGAAGTGAGGTATTCTGAAATCAGAATGTAGATTCCAATTTGGATTGATTTTAGTTTACAGGTATGTTGAATTTATAGAGCGTAGTAAGCATAGCAATATACCCATAACTCCTAGAATTCCCTAGCTAGCTGGCTGGGGAATTCTGAAACACAGTTTAAAAAACCTTTTCCAAATTCTGCTTTTCCTGGTCATATGGTCTGTAGCCTAGTATTATCAGCTGTGACTAGAAGCTTCTCTCGCTGTCTTATGTTGCTTGCTGTCTGCTTTAAAATGAAAATGCCAGGAATTCAAACTGGGACTTTCTGCTTGCAGATTTCGAGTGCTAAAATTGGAGCTCTGATGAAGCTAGGTAGATTTAGGCGTAATTACCTCAGAAGTTAGAGGCCTTTAGACAGCCAGGTGTACGATTTGAATTGTGAAGTACACAGTTGTGAAACACATTTATATACAACTAGCTATTTTGCCCGGTCTTACCGGACAGGTATTGGGTTTTTTTTTTGGGGGGGTGGCAAAGGAAGAAGGGGACAGACAAAGACACGGCAAGGGTGAGAGGCAGGGATCCGCCAGGGAAGGCACCTCCCCTGACAAATTCCTGCCTGTTGCCCTTGCCATTCTCCCTCCGCTGTTTTGAAGACAGCCCTTAAAACAGCGGAGGGGAAATGGCAAGGGCAACAGGCAGGAATCCGTCAGGGGAGGTGCCTACCCTGGTGGATCCCTACCTGGTGCATTTGCATTTTCCTTTCCGCTCTTTCTCTCACCCTTGACTTTCTCCCTCCGTTGTTTCAAGGGCTGTCGTTGACACAGCGGAGGGGTAATTGCAGGGCGAGAGGCAGGAATCCATCAGGGGAGGAGCCTACCCTGGCGGATCCCTGCCTGGCACCTCCCAGGGAAGTGGCTCGCTTCCCCTGGTAGGTGGGGGCCGAAGGCAGCCGTGCTTTTGGCCCCTGTGGAAGGCGCTCACTTCCCTGTGGAGGCGAAGGTGGAACAAAGCCCCTTTCTCTGCTTAAGCCTCCCAGGGAAGTGGCTCGCTTCCCTCAGTAGGCGGGGGCTGAAGGCAGGCGTGCTTTCAGCCCCCGGCCCCCGTGGTAGGCGCCCACACATCGGCTGTTTTTTTCTTCACGCGCTGGCTGGCTGTCCCGCCTCCGCGCTTGTGTCCTCATGCCTGATTGGCTGAGGCATGCCGCGACACGGAGGACGCTGGGAAGCGTAGTTTTTTGTTTTTACTTGTTCATGGGGCGTTGGCCCCACTCTCGGCTTCTGGACCCTTGCGGTGATGGTGTCAAGAACAAAAGGTAAGTGTGGCCAGCGCATTAACAGCATTCTGTGTGCTCCAGTGTCTAGTCATGCCTGCCACATGACCATGGAAATGTCTGCAGAAGCAGACAGCGCTGGCTCTTTGGCTGTAAACGGATATGAGCACCACACCCTAGAGTTAGATACAACTGGCTTTTGAGCAAGGACAACCCTTACCTTTACTTGAGCTGCTCTGAAATATTAATGATTTTTAAAATGTAAATAAATTAAGTTCAATTTATTAATAACTAGAAAATTGAGAGCATATCAGAGAATAAACAAAACAAAGACACTGTAGCACTTTGAAGACTAACTGTAATATTTTAATGTTAGTCTTGAAAGTGCTACAGCAGGTTTTTTTCTCTGATATGCTTGCAACACAGGCTATCATGGCTAGTAGTCCAAAAAATCAACTAGAAAATTGAGAATTGTATTTTATTCTATAGGTGAGGCTACACAATAAAGGTGTGCAGAGTACGATCCGCCAAAAGTTCTTGGATCACATTTCTTAACACAGCTGGATGTGTTTGTTGGCTGGAGCAGATAGTAGTTGTAGTCCAGCAATATATGGAAGGCTATCTTTGTCCATCCTGTTTTTTTAAAAAAAACTCTGAATAATAAAATAATTGCCCATCAGATATACTTTGTTATCCTCATTTTGTAAGTTTATTACAGTCTCAAAAATGTCTTTGATTCAGGTTGTTTGAAGAGGCCTTGTGCGTATGTCGGGGAAGGGATACACACCAGTGTCCTAGGACTGACATTCTAACAAGTTAACAAGGAGACCAGCTTTGAGAACTATCATATGGGTAGATGCACACAGGGTCAGTTTGGTCCAAACCAAGAGAGGAAAATGTATGGCTCTCCAATATATTGGTCGACATGTTGTTGTATAACCCCTATATCTGTGATGGTGAACGTTGGCACTCCAGATGTTCTTGGACTTCAATTCCCAGAAGCCCAAGCCCTTTTGAATACACACAAATGGGTTTACTGCGATTCATCCAGCCCGCACCGCCCTCGTCGCTTCTGGAAGCGGAAGTAAAACGTGCCCGTACAGTTAAGGCTCTTCTGGGTTAACCCTTCTTCCATACGGGCATGTTTTACTTCCACTTCCAGAAGCGGCGCGGGCAGCGTGGGCTGGATGAATCATAGTAAACCCATTCGTGTGGATTCAAGGGGGCTTGGGCTTCTGGGAATTAAAGTCCAAGAACATCTGGAGTGCCAACGTTCACCATCATGGCCCTATATGCTCTTGCATGACCAGTGGCGAATGGTAATGGGAGTTTCAGTTTTGAAGGATCACATGCTCCCCATCAGTAGAGAAACTATAGTCTTCGTAGTCATCTTAAGACCTTGTAGAGTTCCACTTCATTAAACCAACTTGCACCTAGCAGTTATTTCTTAAGAAAACAAATCCTGCTTGGTGGTGCTAAATAAAACAAACCAAGTTAAAACAGTGGACATGTGAATACAGTACAGTAAAAAGAAAATATCATCAGCAAAACAAACAAAGCTCTCCTCAGTAATAACCCAACTAAATACTGAAGGCATTTCCTTTTTTATTTGGGGGAAATTTGGGAATTGCAGCCCAAAGAATAACTTTTCAAATTTTGCTCCACAGCCAGACGAGTTTAGTTTAATCAGGACTCTAGATTTATCCCATGCGTTCTTGCCTTCCCCTTGTGGCGTGCCATAGTTCTCCTAGCTGTAAACACAAGATTTTCCCCTTTGCATTCCATTTATGGAACCCTCTTGCTCTTCTTCACCCGTAAACATTTATTTATTTACTAATGCTGGCGGGCAAGGAATAGAAGCTGTTCTTTGTAGACCTGTGTCCCAGCAATTCTATAACAACAACTGGTATCTTCTTACTGGGAGAAACTGGATATCATTCTCCTTGTTCTGTGTTTGTGGGCAGGCAGGTGCCCTGAGCACATTTTCCACTATGCAAACTTCTAGAGATGGCTATTTCACCTTTAAAGGGATGCTAGGTTGCATCCTTAGTACTGTTCTAACAGATGGCAAATTCTCAGATTCTCGAACATGAGGATTTGTCATTTTTAGGTGAAAGACACATTTTAGATTTATCTTCAGGCCGGTGGCTCAGTGGTTAAGAAGCTCACCTTGTTAGATGGCAGACCGACAAGTCAGCAGTTCGAGACCTGGGTACTGCATGAATGCGTGTTTCTGTCCCAGGTCCTGTCAACCTAGCAGTTCGAAAGCAAGAAATTGCAAGTAGATAAATAGGGACCACTTCAGTGGGAAAAGATCTTGGGGACATGAAAGGAGCCTCATTCAAGCGTCCCCAGCGCTGTTTCTCCAGCAAAAACCTTTCAACCCAGAATAATTTCTGACATTAAATTATTATCGTCAGGCCTCACTATTCTCTTGCTGAGTTCCTTGTAAAGCCCCCAAGGGAACATGGGAATTTTTCCTTATACAGAGATTTTTTTGGTCTATGTAGTAGCCATACAAATGATTGCTCTGATCAAAAGGAGCAAATCCTGACATCTGGTGGACAAACATCAAGGGAGCAGAGATTGGTTTTAGGATTTCCAAACTCAGTTGTTGTAGCTCAGGGGTGCAGGCCAGATGAATCTGCGTCAGGGGCCAGATCCAGTCCATGGGCCGTAGTTTGGGCACCCCTGGTTTAAGCAGAGAAAATAGCCTAAAATCTATCTCATCCTGTTGCAAAACAGGTTACAAGGTGTGTGTTACTTCTGCTTCCGGTGGGAGGAACCATGTGACTGGCCCACGGCCCGAAAAGTTTGGGAACCCCTGTTGTAGCCAGTCAAGAAACAAACCAGAGTTGGCTTGAGGTCTGGGTCAGTTTTCAAAAACCCCAGAGAGGTGGTAAAAAAAGGTAGTGGGACACTTGTTCTTTGCTTGCCTTTAATGCATAATTCCTGCTGTTTTTTATGGGATTTCCCCCCCCCCCAATAGAACAGGGGGCTATTTAACAAAAGATTGAACTCTGGTACCAGTCTTGGTGGGAACCATGGTACCTTAGTGGGAAGGAGGACGCAAATTGGTAACACTTGGGGGAGCTGGTGACAATAAAGAGAGAGGATGAGAAGAAGACTGGGGGAAGAGTGAAAGCTAGGAACTTGCTGAGACATAGAGTGATGTCCCAGAGTCTGTGAAGGATGCCTTCATCCCGATTGTGACCTGTATTACCTGTCTGTCCCCCTTTGGGCTCCATCGAGTAAGGTGTGGAAGTACTGTTTTGTTTGTTTGGCTTGGATCATGTTTTCATGGGCCATCTTGGTGACCAAAGAAACAGGCCTTCCAGATCTGACTGTCAAACCCAACGAGGCTCCTGTGACAACCCAACTCCACTGATTTCTTCTTCTTTCCTGTCTAGGTCAGACGTTAAACTGTCAGAATGAAGCCATCTTTTGGTGAATTCATTCCATAGCTCCTTTTGCCCGGCCTAGTGTGAGAAAGATTAGCCGGCACTGCAGGAGTACCAGTTCAGGTAACTGTAGCAGTTGGAGTAGGAGCTACAGACACAATGCGACCAGCATCCAGGTGTCAGTGGCCAATGAACTAAGCAGGAATAAAGAGAGACTAAATCCAGTTAAGACTGTATCTTGAATGCTCCAGTGATGAATCTGGGAATTCAAGGCAAGGGAGAGTAAAAAGGAGTTGCTGTGAGGAAACTGAAAGGACTTGGTCAACAGGGGTGGCCAACCTTGGCATTCCAGGTGTTCTTGGACTTCAATTCCCAGAAGCCCTGACTTGGGCATCTAGTAACTGAAGTCCAAGAACACCTGTAGTGCCAAGGTTGGCCACCAGGGGACTGGGGTATTCATACTAAGATTATGGCTCAGAGCTGGAGAACCTATACTGTATTTCTGGTTCTGCAACAAAGATTGGTATTTTAATTGTTCTCCTGTATTGTAATGACTACCCTGAAGAAAGTTATTTGACCCGCCGTTGCCCATGATAGGTGTGTGGGCATACACAGCAACCCATTAGATTTTTTAACACCGTACCAGCAATTGTTGAAGCTATAGTGCATTTCAAGAACAATTATACAGTGATAGATATAAAGTTGTCTTGACTTTGCTGTAGAATTGGAGCTGGAATTTAACAAAACGATGTCAGAGACTGTCACCCTAAAAAACTCTCCCAGAAGGAGGTGCAGGCTTTTGGGTCTTCTTAAGACACAGGAAACAGGCTATGAGTTTTGAAGGAGAAGAGATTTTTTTGCAAGAGAAGTTTCTCAGAAATTTACCAGAAATAATACATGCATGTGTTACCTAAATTTCAGACTCCATGCCTCAGAGCTACAAGCATCCAAGCCAAGAAGTGGGAAATAATTTTGTTCATAAGTTTTAAAAATGAGCCACAGACAAATTGTTTGATACAAATTAAAGAAGTTTACTTAGAAATCAAATAAGAAAACAATAACAGTAGACATTTGTCCCCCTAAAAGGCTCCATTTCAAAAGTGCAAAGGACCTGTGTTTTTGACCTAAAACTAGGCAGATGGAAATAGCCAGGAATTAGGTGAAGTACTGAGTCAGAGTTCAGTTTTTATAATGATTCATGTGGCTTCAAGGCCAAGCAAACTAACTACTGCAGATTATTACAGATGAATGTTATAGTTTAGGAAGACAAAAGGGAAGCTCATGGCCTATTCAAAGAAGATGAGTACACAGAACAAAAGATAAGTATAGCAGATCAGTAGCACAAAAACAAGTGTTTCTTCAAGTACAAAACAATGCAGTAACACTCTTTTAATTATGCATCCCAGCCTTCACAATGAAAGGCAAAACATATCAGAGATTGCAAAGAAAAGCAAAATGTCCATGGCCAATCAGGTTGTTGGTACATCATAGATGCAGCGCTAGTTTTTCAATGAAAACTGGCCTCTTGACTTCTTGTTTACATATTGATATGTAAACTGGTATTTCCTCTGCCTGCTTTATTTCCACAACAATAGGTGTTGGCTTCTGCATCTGCCTGATGGGCCTGGCTGGAAAAGCCAGTTTGAATCTTTGATAAGAATTTCCTGAGGTCAAAGGGTGTTTTTCCTCCACATATCTGCATTGATTTAATTCAGAGCTATCCTTTAGTTATAATTTTCCATTTCACTGTTCCTTGGAATGAGAAGACATAAAATCCAATATTAATATCATAATCAGACACAAACAAAAATAATTCCATAGAAGTAACCTATACATCCCTGTCTTAAAAGAACTCAACTTCAATTTTGAACAAGAGCTGAGCTTCAAGTTAAACAATGGCTTTGGCCAGCAAGAGATAGACATTTAGTTAATTTCATGAGGTGAGATTAACAGATTCAAAGGTGACTCCAAGATCAGCCATCTGGTCTAATCCCTGAATTAACTTCCAGGCTCCAGTTTAAATTTACAAATCTAGACCACTGAAGAAGACCCAATAGTCAATGAAGGGGGGTGGGGGTACAAGAGAAATCTTCATTGACCAGCAAATGGGTTTTAGGTGATGCACACATCATCTGCCACTGCCTTGGGAAAAGTGTGCTCTGGGGGACATGGAACGCGTAATATTCAGTGCAAACGGTTGCCTAATGATTATTTCAGGGGAAGCTGAATGGTTCAAAGAACTTTATTTACTAACTTAAACTAATGGGTGAATTTCAAAATATTAGGTAACACATGGGTGCCCAGAGGGAAAAAAATGGGGACCCAGACATCTCCGAGCTTTACTTTTTTATAATCAGAGATAAACAAAAGTTTAACATGACATTATATAGCAAATTAGCTACATCATTTTCTAAAAGTCTCCCTTCTTTGTATTGTCTGTGGTTTTGCATCCCAGATGTACATTCACAGTATATTTCAAGACAATATGCTAAAGATGCATTATTAATTGCATAGTCAGCTGATTTTTTAACTGTTCCTCCTTCACTGACATTACAAGTCCTGCTGACCCTAGACCAGTATTTCCCAACCTTTGTTTTTTGGACTACAATTCCCAGAATCCTAAATCAATTTCCGCAAAGCACTGATCAGTTTAGGATTTAGACTTCTGTAGGCATTGAAGTCACCCCCTCCCCCCATGGGGCCTATCTATGCCTCATGTTGGGAACCACTGCCCTCGACACTAGTCATCTTGTGTCTTGTTTTCAAACTACAAAAATATCTATATCCTGCAAGCTTTTGCGGTTTAGATTGCAGATTGTTGTTTTGTTCCCTGACACTCACAGGACCATAAAAGGGGGATTTATGATCCAGGTAGGAAGAGACATTTGACTAAGTATAGTATGCTGTCAGATTTAAGATGTTGATAGCCTGTGAGATAGATGTGGCTATATTGAATGATAATAGAAATTTCAAATGTAGTCCTAGAAGAGTCAGGATATGGAAGGATCAGCCTATCTGTTTTGGAAATTGCATCCAAAAAAGGCAACTTTTCCAAAATGTGTCCACTCATCCCTAAAACAAACATATTAGTCTGGAGAGCTGCATAGCTCATAATTATTATATGCAGTATCAGAGATTAAGCATAGCAGCCATATACTGTATGTATGAATCCATTTTTGCTCATGGCACCTGGGGTACAATTTTCTTATGAATCCTAAAATGCAGGACATAAACTTTTTAGTTCAAGCAATAGTTAAGAGACCATCCATTTCAAAAGTCACACATTCTACAGAGGGTTTGGTGGCAGATGAAAGCCGTAGGATAAATGAGAGCATTTCGGTTATCAATTCAGGAATTAAATTACATGTAGAAATGGTCCTGTTGTCATGCTTCCTTTCATAAAATTAATTAGGAAAGGTTGTAACTGGCCATTGGCCGTAATAATAAAGAATTGAGAATTAGGAAATGTGAGTGTCTAATAAGATAGGCTCTGCTGCTACCAAGAGAACTGAGAACATTTGTTATTGGGACTTTTCCAAGGGCCTGTGTAAGCACTGCATGTTACTTATGCCAGAAGGTTAATTGGCATAATTAAGCTACATTTTAAATTACTGGTGGCAGTCTTTTAGAATTACTGTGGTGGCTTGTACTGCTTTCACCAAATCAGCCTATCAACTCAAAATGGCTTTCAGAAATCTTTCATAACAACATGGAGGGATTGTAGCAAAACTTTTACTACAGTAGTAAAACTCTTTTCAGTGTTAATGGATGCTGTATTACAAGCCAAGCTGTTTAGCCATCTAAGATCTCTGTAATGGAGTCCTGTCACTCAAATAAAACCAGCTAGTAGAAACCAGATTTTTTTTTTGACAGATGTTGTTAGTTCTAATCCCTGCACAAATCAGGGAAATCTCCTTAGCCCCTCTTCTTTATTACTTAACACTCACTATGTTCCCAGAAGGGAGTTTTTGGCTTGCTGGGGTATCCAGCTCCTAATCCCATATCTGGGAAGCTTTTTCATTTCTTGTTTAGAATAGAGACAGGAGCAGTAATACCAAAGATACACAGAGAGATATCACTTGTTGTATAGGTAAGGGAAAGAAAGAAAGCTCCTACAGGAGGAGCACCTCTCTTCAGACTTAAGGGGCTGTCAACCTCTGACTGCCAAGAAAAACTATGTTGAGGGAACACAGCTTTATTGTGTACAGTATGTATAAGAGAGACATACGGCAGCTGTACTTCTATGGCTGAGTGTTAGCAAGAAGTGGCGGGGGGGGGGCGAGATAGCAATACATCATTTGCTGAATAATGGGTGTATGTATTTCAATAGCAAAAGAAGAGAGTGGGGAGAGACACTCCTATGTGGAAGGATGAAGAATGGATGTGTGTTTGTTTTTGAGAATAGTGCAATGCAAGTGGAAAGATGAATTTTTGGCCTGGTCTAAACAATGCTGAAACTCAACATTAAAAAACCACCAAGATCATGGCATCTAGCCCCATCACTCCCTAGCAAATAGAAGGGGAAGGAATGGAAACAGTGACAGACCTTACCTTCTTGGGATCCAAGATCACTGCAGATGGTGACTACAACCATGAAATAAAAAGATGCTTCCTTCTTGGGAGGCAGGCTGTGGCAAACCTAGGTAGCATAATAAAAAGTAGAGACCTCACCCTGCCAGCAAAAGTCCACATAGTTAAAGCAATGGTCTTTCTACTAGTAATGTATGGCTGTGAGAGCTGGACAAGAAGGAAGTCTGAGCTCAGAAGAATAGGCACATTTGAACTGTGGTGCTGGAGGAGACACTTTTTTAAAAAAATAATTTTTATTAATTTTTATAAAATAACAAAAATATAATAAACAATCCAAAATATAAAAGAAAGAAAAAGAATACATAAACAACAAAAAAATTTATACATTAAATTACTTATAATCTATTATAATGGCATTGTGAACAATACCAATTCTTGAACCTCATTTATATCATACCTTCTTACAGCATATACCCCACAACTTATGTCTTTTCATGAATATCTATACTATGTTTCATTTGTCAACAGTTATGTTTTCATTATTTTATTATTTTTAATTATATTTTTAACATTCCACAAATTTATAACGTTCAATCTAATATATTGCAAAATAAAATTTATAACACCCAGTGATATATACAAGCCATGAGGATCAAATTTCTAGTTCAATCTTTCCAGAAACTCATATGCTGAGGTACTGGTTTATCTCCTTTATTCCATATTAAAACATGCTCCACAAATGGCCTCCATATTTCCCAGAACTTGTTATCTTTCAAGATACCTTTCTTCACATTCAATTCACATGTCAATTTATCATTCAATGCAATTTCCCACATTTCCTTATACCATTCATCCATTTTCAACACTAAATCACTTTTCCACTTTCTTGCTATACATAATCTTGCCGCTGTTAACATTATGGATAACAATTCTTTTTCATTTATATTCATATTTATATTATCCAATTCTGTCAATAAGGTGATACTTGACTCCTGTTTAAAATCAACTTTAAAGATCTCTGATATTTCTTTTTCAATTAATTTCCAAAAGGCGTTTGTCACTTTACAACTCCACCACATATGCTCATATGTTCCAAGATTGCTTTTACATCTCCAACAATTTCTCATTTTGCTGTTGTCCATTTGATGTAATTGAACCGGAGTCAAGTACCACCTCCATAGTATTTTATAATTATGCTCCTTTAATCGAGAGGCTTCTCATAATTCTTCTCTTCCATTTATTTTTCCAATGCAATTTAGGAATTCTTATATTTAAATCCTCCTCCCATAACATTCTCAAAACATTTTGTGAATTTTCATCCTTATTTAAAATTTTGTATATTTTACTTACTAACCCTTTTATCCCCATTTCTCCTTTTCTTATTTTACAAATCATCTCTTCAAATTCTATTTTATCCCTCTGTAAACTAAGCTCAGCTTTGTATCTCTCCCCCCATTTATTTACCAAAATTACATGTAACCAATTCAATTTCATCTGTTTGAACACTTCAGCTCTTAGTTCAAGTTTATCACACATCTCTATCCAATCTTTTAACAGAAACACATCCTTTCTCAAAAGTATGCCCTTTATTCTTTTATCTACTTTTACAGGAAACGTCTTTATATCTTCCATATCCATTATCGGAGATACTTCTGGTGCAAGTTTCCCCTTAGTATTTTTCCAAACATCTAGCATTACTTTTGTCAACTGATTATTTGGCAATAACTTTATCTCACAGAATGGAACCCTACCAAACCAAGACAAATTCAATTTACTGTATTGTTTTATTTTTTCTTTAATTTCTGTTTTTTGTTTATCATAATTTAGTTTCTTAAGTTCTTCAATTTTATTTGTAATATTTATTCCTAAATATTTAACACTATATTTAATTTGTATATTATATCTTTCCTTTATCTTTTTTTGTTCTTCTTTACCTACGTTACAAAAAATTGCCTGTGATTTATCCCAATTCACTTTTAATCCTGTCATTTCCTCAAATTCCCTCAGATGTACCTGTATTCGCTCCACTGCTTTTACCGGATTTTTCATTATAATTATCATATCATCTGCATATAAACTAATTTTTATTCCTTCTATTGCTTCAATCTTTTTATCTTCTCTAATAAATGTCACTAATAATTCCATAGCCATCACAAATAATATCGGTGATAATGGACACCCTTGTCTAGTACCAGCTTCTAGTTTTATATCATCTGTAAATATCTCATTCACTTTCACTCTAGTATGCCTTTCTGATATAACTGATCAATTAAATTTATAAATTTCGTGCCAAACCCAAAATTTCTTATATTTTTTTAAATTGCAACCCACTGCAAGGAGTCAAAAGCTTTAAAAATATCCAAAGATAATAATCCAATCTTTTCCTTATTTTGCTCCGCTATATCCACCAAATCCACCACTCTCCTTGTAAGGTCTGCCATGTATCTACCCTTCAGAAACCCAGCTTGATCTTTATTTATATATTCCTTCATAAATTCATTTAACCTGTTTGTCAATATTGCGGTAAAAATTTTAGCGTCCTGATTTATCAACTAAATTGGTCTATATGATTCTATCTTCTCTGGATCTTTTCCCGGTTTGCGAATCAAGGCAATTACTGATCTATACCATGAAGTCGGTAATAATCCTCCATCTAATATATAATTAAACAGCTTTGGAGGAGACTCTTGAGAGTCCCCTGGACTGCAAAGAGATCCAGTCAGTCAATCCTAAAGGATATCAATCCTGACTGCTCCTTGGAAAGACAAATACAGTCCTGAAGCTGAAGCTCAAGTACTTTGGCCACCAAATGAGAAGAGAGGACTCACTGGAGAAGGCCCTGATGCTGAGAAAGATTGAAGGCAAAATGAGAAGGGGGCGGCAGAGGATGAGGTGGCTAGATGGCATCGTTGATGCAGTGGGCGTAGATCTGGGTGGACTACGGAAGATGGCAGATGACAGAGGAGCCTGGTGTGCGGTGTTCCATGTGGTCGCAAAGGGTCAGACTCAACTGTGCGACTGAACAACAAAAACAAACAGTAGTATTATTTATTTATTTACTTCACACTGGAAAAACAGATCAGAAGTTTGAAAAGTGAAAAACCTGATCTTTGCTAAATATAAATTTAATTTAATTTAATTTAATTGTCACATTTATATACCGCTCACTCGGCCAAAGCCAACTCAGGGCGGTTCACAATAAAAATTAAAAAACACATGTTAAAAACAGTTAAAACTACCCACCCCCTAAAAACAAGGGCTGCAGGATCCAAAGGCACCATGGGGAAGAGTTCTTCTACACCAACCACCCAATGGAGGTTACCCTTCCACCTGCACCCCACACTTGACCCGCCAGCCAGGTTTTAAGTTCTTTTCTGAAAGGCAGCAATTCCGTCCGGAGACGTAGCTCTGTTGGCAGGAGGTTCCAGAGGGCCGGCGCAGACACGGAGAAGGCTCTCCTCCTTGTGCCAGAGAGGCGAGCCCCTCTGGCTGATGGAACAACTAGAGAGCCCCTCCGGTCCGCTCTGGTTGGACGGACAGACGTCCTCAGGGCGATGCGGTCTCTTAGGTAACCCGGCCCACTAATAAAGATTATCGTTAATAATTAAATAGATTTTTCATTTTGCCTTTCTTCCACAGTCAACAGTGAAATGAGAAATAGTGGACAGACATTTGAATTTCTGGTCATGTTCCTTCAAAAGCAATCTTTATTGCTTCTGTCTTCTACATGTGAAGTCATTTCCCCTAATACGCTTCTACAGGTGGAAAGGGTTGTGGAGGCAGTGGAGAGAAATAGGGAAGCTAAAGCTTGTATTGTGGTTGTGTAAGATAGTGGTCTTCAACCTTTGGTATCTTACATTCTGCAAATTGCTCTTAGTTAAAAAATAAATAAAAACAAACCTAGGTTCTGCTGTGACAGAAACAAAATGTCGTCCCTAACCATGTAACATGTGGTAAGCACAATCAACTTGTGTGTGTAAAGCTGGATGCTTGGGAAGGAGAAACCAGAATGTCTGCTTCCGCCATCCTAAATGGCTAAATGGTGGCATTGCTATCCGTACTTTTTTAATGGGAATCATTAGTTAAATTGCCCTCTGAGAAACTCCTGGAAGGCAAGATCATTTTGAGAAAGGGTATAGTTTTATCTCCTCTGCCCATCTATTCCTTACGGGCCGGATCTGGCCCATGGCTGCATTTCATGTGCACGGGTGTGTTTTACTTCCGTTTCCGGGAGCGACGAGAGCAGCGCGGGCCGGATGAATTGCAGTAAACCCATTCATGTGGATTCACAGGGTGCTTGGGCTTCTGGAATTGAAGTCCAAGAACATCTGGAGTGCCAAGATGTCACCATCTCGGGTCTAGATAGTTTACTTGATCCTGTGCCACGAAATAATTCTCAGGATACCTAATGTCACACATTTCTATCAGCAGGACACTCTTTTCTTCGAGATGGATAGGCATAGCATGTGGCAAAATGTGTTGCTTTTGCTCAATGCACATTAATGCACAATCATCACATTGTGAATGAGGGAGCTGTAGCTGGCTATCCCAAAATAAGCATTGGGCCAGCCCAAATGCCATTTCCACATCACAAGGAGAGCACCCCCTATATAGCATGCTATAAAATTGTGTCTAGACCAGGGGTGTGCTGACTTGGGCTTCTGGTAATTGAAGTCCAAGAACATCTGGAGAGCCAAGTTTGCAGACCCCTGGTCTAGACAATTGCTTTCCTTTTTTTAATGAGACTGTTAGCTATAAAAATGTAGCAAGAAATTTCACTAAATACACTTGGTCGTCACTGGACAGATTTTTTTGGGAGTTACTTATTTTTCCTAATATGTGTCCAGTTCTCATATTTCTGCCGGAGTTGAAATCTGTTTGTTGTTTTGTATAATGCTTTTTTCCCCTCCTGTTCTTCCAAGTGAACAACAGTCATTTTGGAAAAGTTAGTTCTTTAGGACTACAATTCTCAGAACCACATGCTGACTAGAAAATTCTGAGAATTACAATGTTTTTTTTTTAAAAAAAAACAACACTTTTCTTAGTGACTAACCAGTTAGACCTGACACAGCACATCTAAAATTATGTATTGCCTTGTATAGCCCTTCTCATGGTGAGATTTATGAGATGGTTGTTAGTTTCAGATTTGTAACTTAAGCATTTTGTGGCAAATGAATCGAATCGCTGAACTACATGCAAAGTAATTTGCTCAAGCT
This sequence comes from Bradypodion pumilum, assembly GCA_035047305.1. Lineage (NCBI taxonomy): Eukaryota > Metazoa > Chordata > Lepidosauria > Squamata > Chamaeleonidae > Bradypodion > Bradypodion pumilum. Next base: position 312,621,509 of record JAWDJD010000004.1, read on the forward strand.
TTATCCTTTACGTAACCAAAGCATAAGTCAACTTATTTTGCCTAGCAGGCAGACAGACAGAAAAGCATCCTTTGGGTCAGCTGCCCACCTTTAATCCATTATGTGCTAATGCTGTCTAGCTATGGGCTTCTCTATGCTATTTTTGTCCTTGTGCAGTTTGTTACTTTTTCAAGTTTCATGAATGCTTTCGGGATGCTTTTTAAATCTGCAATTATTGCTTGATAGGGCACAGAAAGAGCTTCCTCAAAGATTTTAGTGTTTTTGAACCACAGTTGGGTGTACCCCAGGCAACAGCCACCTTATGCCAGCTAATCTTTCTCACACTAGGTCAAGTGAAAGGAACTATAGAATGAATTCATGAAAGAGTGCCTTCATTTAGGCAGTTTTACTTCTAGCTTGGACACAGATGAAGAAAAAATCCACCTTCCTTCAAAAGGCTAACCTTGCATGAGACATAGAAGGCTAGACTTCTGTAAGGACTATGATGAACACTCTTTGTTCATGCATTCACACAAATAGACAACTGTGGCTAAGTGAAAGCTGCACAAGAGCTGTATTTGTTAAGTAGTGTTGTGTGGATAAGGAGGAGAATGAGTCTTGGATGTTGCTTCTGCTTGTCTGTGAAACAGGCCAATGGTTTTGGAATAACAAATTGGATATTCAGTAAAAATGGAAGGGAATAGTATCTGTTCTGGCCCAACATTTAGATCAGGGGTGCCCAAACTACAGCTTAGGGGCTGGATTCAGCCCCCAACGGCAATTTATCCGGCCCACGCCATCCTCGTCGCTCCCAGAAGCGGAAGCAAAATGCGCCCATACATGTGCATTTTGCTTCCGCTTCCGGGAGAGACAAGGGTGGTGTGGGCTGGATGAATTGCTGTCGGGGGCCGGATACAGCCCACGAGCTGTAGTTTGGGCACCCCTGATATAGATGACTGGTTTATCATGTTAGTAAAGGTAAGGGTCTCCCTTGCTCAAAAGCCAGTTGTGTCTGACTCTAGAGGGTGGTGCTCATTTCCATTTACAGTCAAAGAGCCAGCTTTGTCCTGTGTCTGCAGATGTTTCCATGGCCATGTGGCAGCATGACAAGATGTCAGAGCATAAGGAACAATGTTACCTTTCCTGCCAAAGCGGTACCTATATATCTACTTGCAATTTCATGCTTTTGAACAACTAGGTTGGCAGGAACTGGGACAGACGACAGGCACTCACTTTTTTGTACAGCACTCGACTTTTCGAATTGTCAAGCTCAGTGTCTTAACCACTAAACCACACTTGGTCCCATGGTTTGTCATGTTAGGCTGAATCAAATGTTATTTTCCTGCCTCCCCCATGAGGCAGAGCAGTTAATACTGTAGTTCCCTTTCTTCACCCACATCAAACTGTATATTATTCTGGTGCCTAGGGCAAGACATCCCACAGAGACTTCTCCCTAGCAGTAAAATACAGATTAAATCACTAACAATTTGCCTTTCTCAGTACAGTATCCTGAGGCAGCTGTCTCTGCTAGTAGGGCTAAGCCTGATTTTCAGTCACTGGATGCATCTTTGATGCTTCTGAAACCAATAGATGTTTATCCACAGACATATTTGAAATGGTTTTCAGAGATTTCATAGGTTTGATAGGTAATTGCATATATATCTTTCACAATGGGAAAGGGCAATAACAGAATATGGGGGAAATTTGACAATATTTAAGGTTGTTCTCAACATTTCACAATGGGAAATGTAATCTTATTATTTAAATACTGATAGCATCTAAGGTTAGAATGTGTTTGTATCTGATCTGTTTCTTTCCATATCTAGATCATTAATGCAGTGGTACTACTGATCATACTGAGCGCCTTGACAGACCCCAGCCAGTATCACTTAACGACTGCTGAATTAGGAAGTGACTTTGAATTTATGGATGATGCCAGTAAGTATACATCTTGTCATTAGTAATTTGCAGTCTGGTCCCTGGTATTGTGCCAGGATAGCACTTTATGGGTCAGGTTTAATATTTGCAGCAACAGTTGTCTCAGAAAAAAAAAATCTTGACAAATGGTTTTAACTTTAAGATTTACAAAGAGGACTGCTACAGAAGCTGGTTTATTAACAGTTGTTTTCAGAGATAACTCTTAATATTGCAGATTGATATCTAGCTTTCATGCAGCCACTGTTGGAAGTTTGTATTTGAACCCAGATTTGGTAACAGAAACAACTAGTTTATACTAAATAGTGTTTGCCCAGAGTAAACATAATAAAACCTGGCTTTATTTATTTATTTATATTTGATTTGATTTGTATGCCGCCCACTCAGCATACGCCGACTCAGGGCAGCTCACAACATATCAAGCTAAATAAAATCATAAAACACTTTCAAAAACTGTTATAAAAACATTTAAAACACTGTTAAACATTAAAACATTTGAACCCACCCACCCCTTCTGTAAAACAAAAGCTAAGAGGGAGGCATCTGCTGGTTAATTGAAGTCACAGCAAACCCATAGGGATAGAAGTCCCATAGGGATAGAAGTTAAAACTGATGATACCAAGACTCTTTCAAGTAACATTAAACCACCGTTTGAAACGTGTACATTTTGGGTAGCAACAGCAGTATCCATTTGGGTGTTTCCTGAGCAGAGTTTCTTCAGCAGAAAAATTCCTTTCAACCCAGAATAATTTCTGATATGAAATTATTATTATTCCCTTCTGCAGTTGTAAGATACCTCTGTAGCGTAATTTTGCATACATATACTGTATAGGCCCATGATGGTGAATTCCCAGAAGCCCAAGCCCCCATGAATCTGCACGAATGGGTTTACTGCGATCCATCCGGCCCGGGACGCTTGGGGTATATCATGTTGGGGTATATCAAGAGATAAAGCTTCTTTATATATATAATGAATACCTAGCATGTTAGGGGCAAAATGCTAATTAACTTGTGAATCTCCCAGAGAGTGCACTAAGCGCTATGGGGTGGTATAGAAGTGTGATTGCTTTGCTTTTCTCCAGCTAAGACGCTGACTGGGAGGCAGAAGGTCAGCAGTTGGATGGAATGAGCTCCCGTCTTTGTCCCAGCTCCTGCCAACCTAGCAGTTTGAAAGCAAGAAATTGCAAGTAGATAAATAGGGACCATCTCGGTGGGAAGGTAACAGCGTTCTGTGCGCTCCGGTGTCTAGTCATGCCAGCCATATGACCATGAAAACGTCTGCAATAGCAGACAGCGCTGGCCCTTCAGCTTTGGAACAGATGAGCACTGAACCCTAGAGTCGGATACGACTGGCTTTCGAACAAGGGAAACTACCTTACTCCAGACAAACCTATAAAAATAATTGCTATGGATCTAATACAGCCTTTCCTAAACTGTCTCCCTCTAGACATATAGGAATCCTGTGCCCATCAGACATGGTTAAAATGGTAGTTCAATACATCTAGGGTAGTGATAGCTAACCTTGGCACTCCAGGTGTTTTTCGACTTCAATTACCAGAAGACCATTCCAGCAGTCCTGCTGATCAGGGCTTCTGGGAATTGAAGTCCAAGAATACATGGAGTGCCAAAGTTAGCCATCACTGAGCTAGGGAACACCAGGTTATAGTTTAAATTGACATGGTTGTTAGTCAAGAACATTACTAATATCCATATTTCTTGGGAATTTGTTGTAATGAAATCATTTCTGAATGCTAGACTTGAACTCAAATTTCCCTTGTTTGTCCAGAATCAACTCATTATTTCAGTTTGGCAAGATTTTCTGCTTTAAAGTCATCTTTATGACTGCCTGTGAGCGCTCAAGGCCTGTACATCCAGAGGCCAGATAATAATGATGCCATACTGCTTTTTTGGCTGCAGTATCCCTATTTGAGTCATATGCTAAAAGAACATTAGGGCAGCATCACAGCTGTCTTGGACTTTAAGCATTAAAAGATGGGAGGTCAGTGGTCACCCATATCCAAGGGCTACTTCACACATAAAAAATGGGGTTATGTGGAAGTTATTAGAGCTTAGAAATTTAGAACAGCCTCACCCAGTAGATGACTGCATGTAGTGACTTTACACAAGGGAACTGGTGTGGTGTAGTGGTTAAAATGTTGGACTAGAACCTGTGAGGTTCAGGTTCCTACTAAGCTATAAAAGTGGCATTAGCTTCCTGGGTTGTTCTAAGGATAAAGCCGGAAGAACAAAAGCCATGTGCACTTCCTGGAGCTCTTCAGAAAGATGGGATACTAGTTTAAAAAAATAATTCTACTAAGCTGGCCAACCATTGTGTGCCTCTGTACCTGTATATAAATTGATGCCATGAGGTTTTACTCTTATGTCTGACAAAGTGGACTTGATCCACGAAAGGTCACATTTAAATACAGGAGTTCGTCTTTAAGGTGCCACAACTTATTTGTCTTTTTTAAAAATTTACTCTCTAATATCCTTGCACAGACTAACACGGCTACCACTTCAATAATTTGAAAAATAAGGTGGATTTGAGAATTGAAATGCATTCAATACACTCGCATGGATAATGCACTTTTAACTTCTCAACATTGGATTGAAATTCTGTAAAACAACTTAAAAGCCCATCATAGAAAAGTAAAATAAAACAATGTATAGTATTTCCTATTAAAATCATCCTAAGCAGCTCATTCACTTCTCAGAAGTCTACCTTAAAAGAAAGTCCTTTTAAACTCAGCAGGGAATAGGACAACTTAGTCTTCACTTGGAAAGGAGTTTCCAGTTTGGGAGGTTCTATGAAAGAAGTCCTTTCTTATGTACTCTTCAGATGCTCCTATGAGGGTGGTGGAACCTAAACAAAGGCCTTCACCTGAAAATCTTAAATCTTGGGAAGGCTCATGGCTTAGGGAAATAGGAGTTTTCAGGTAGGAAAGAAAGTTTTCATGTCTATCTGAGAGACATATATCCCTATATAAACCTCCCTGGATTTGAAAATCTATGGAGGACGTCCCTTTCCTGGTCTTACAACCCTTACAGGTAGATTTTGGCTGAGAATGTGAGGGTTGTAAGACCTTTTCAGGGGTTGCTGTGTTCATACAATTGGTTCCATAGTTGACACAATGGAACTTGAGTTACTTGTAACTAAGCCAGTGATGTCATATGGAGTACTCTTAGTATGACTAAAGCTGTGGCCATAAGTTTTTTAAAGTTTATAAGTTAATGTCTGTACCTACAGGTTATTTTTTTAAAAAAAATTGTGTGGCCTATTTCTCTGAAATTAAAAGCTACACGTTGACTAAGGCTTCCATCCAAAGCTTGGAAAAGTCATTAAAAAAACCCTTCATTATTGGCTAAGGGGTTTAGAAAACTAGCAGGAAAAAGTGAAGTTTCTGGTCTCTGATTTAATCATGTAGTTGTCACTGATATGGTTTACACTAAGTCGTTCGCAAGGCTGGGAAAGGTTATTTAAATATAAGATCCATGCAGAATAGATTACAATCAGAATCAGATTTTTAAACTTGATCTCAGAATTTATATAGTTTAAGAGAAGAGAATAGGTACCAAAGTAATAATGTGAGATGCAAGCAGAGATTGTTAATAAAATCATTGTTTTTGGAAACTAAAGTGTTTGGACCAAAACCTATATGTGAAAACAGGGGTTCTCAACCTTTTCAAGCTGTGGGCAGACCACGCCCCATCAGACAGCTGCTGTAAAATGTTTCCGCGGCTGTCATAAACACATCCGCTTCCAGTGGCAGTGGCGCAGGCCACATGAAATGGTGCCACGGGCTGGGGCCAGCCCACGGCCCGTAGGTTGAGAACCCCGGTGTAAGAATAATGTTGGAATGCAAATTTAGTGTAGATTAAAAAAGCAGGAGCATACCAGATTAAGTTGGGGGTATAAATTATAGTGTGAGAATTCTTGTGGAGGCCAGAAATAGATGTGGTCTGAAATCAATAACCCCCGTCTGTCTAGAAACAGGTGGACGTATATTCACGAAGCCAAGATAAGTCTTAGACTTTCTCTTTCTCCAGTAGAGGCTGCTCATGCATCAGAGGAGTGCTGAGCCTGTCTGAACTGAGGGAGAACTGGCTAGGCCGGGTTCTTACATATTTTTTAAGACTGGCAAGTTCTTCTTTCAGAGGCTTCTGTTGGCTCAGTGACACTGCCCTGTATTATTAAAAACATATTTTGTTTCCTATTTTTAATGAAGAGTCAGAATTCTGGTTTTGAATGTTTCCCTAAGAGGCCAACAACCCTTGAAGACTTTAATGGGTGGTGTAGTGGAAGAATTAGAAAAACAGATGCTCTAGTAATACGTGCAGTTGGGGATCAGAAAAAGCAAAGCAATCACACTTGTATACTGTCCCATAGCACTTAGTGCAATCTCTGGTTGGTTCACAAGGTAATTAGCTTTCCCCCCAACCTTTTTCCCCCATCAGGATTGAACTCACAACGTGCTGGCTGCAGTACAGTGGAACCCCAGATAACAACAGCACCGGATAACGACGCCAAACTTGGAAAAAAACTGTTCACCGGATAGCGACACTTATTTGTTATCCGATGCTGTCGTTTTTCTCACCCGCCGCCCCTGCCGGCAGGGAACCTGCCAAGTTCCATGCCAGCAGGGGTGGTGGGTGGGTCTGCGCTCACCCTGCAGCCCTCTGGGGGGGAGAACTGGCCACACGCACGGCCACTTCTCCCCCCCCCCAGAGGAATGCAAGGTGGGTCTCCCGGCCCCCGTGGATCAGTACTCACCTGTCACCGCTGTAACACTCCGCTTCCCGGAGTGACCGGCTCCTGGCTGGCAGCGGAGGTGGGGTGGATCGGCGCGCACACGCTGCTGCTGTAAAATATGCCCTTCCGCTTCCAGGAGTGACCAGCAGTGGGTGAAAACCGATCCACGGGGGTGGGGACAGGCAGACCCACCCGCCGCTGTTGCAGGCAAGGAGCCGATCAATCATTTGACCAGCTCCTTGCCTGCAACAGTGGTGGGTGCGCACAGATCAACGCCGCCCCTCTGGGAAGGGAATGGGCCACGCGCTTGGCCACTTCCCTTCCTGGAGGGGCTGCGGGTATGCACCCGCTTTCCCTGTTTGGGGGGGAAGCGGCTTTTTTTAGCGATATCGGGTGCATACACCAGATAAGGACAAAAACCGGACAACGACACGACTTGTGGAACCAGGTTTTCCGGAGTATTACTGTGTAGGCGTTTAACCACTGCGCCACCAAGGCTCGTCAGCTTCACTTCATCCCACATTTGATTGATTTAAGCTCAACATCTTTCCATCTCAGATACAAAGAAATGTTCCAGTTTTGGGTATGTTCCTACCAGAAGGGAACCGAATGAAACAGAATTTTCATCAGTGGGCAAATTCACTAGCCACAACTGTTCCCAGTATGAAGCAACCATTTTGCGTCTATCTGTCCTATAGGTGTTAGAAATGAAGAACTATTTTCAAACGCTAGCATTTTTAAAATGTCAAACTTTCTACTGAAGCTATGAAGGAGTTGTAAGTTTCTTTATTTAAAAAAAAAAGAATCCTCCAAAATTCTCACCCCATCTTTATCTGTTTGATTTATTATTTGTTTCAGATATGTGCATTGCCACAGCAATTACTCTTCTCATGATTCTTATCTGTGCAATGGCTACATACGGGGCATATAAGGTAATGAATGCATGGATTATGGTGTATTATTCTGTCTTAATCACTGCAGAAAATGAAAAAAGGATAGACAAAACAAGAAATGGCTCATGGAAAAGTCATTTTACCATGATGTATAAAGCATTTGACATATGAAGTTGCAAAGAGGATGCTTCTGAAAAGGCATGATCATAGCAGATTACAGCTAGTATTATATGTATGTCTGGATAGCTCAAAGGTTTAGGTATCTGGCTGTGGTAGTTCAATTCCCCACTGTGCCTTCCAGAGGAGAGTCATGGGCAAGTTACACAATCCCAGAGCGCCTCCAGAAGTAGGGAATGATAAATCTCTTCTGCATATTCTCTGCCTAGAAAACCCTGGAATGAGTTGTCATAAATCGGAAATCTGGTAAAAATATTCATTTCATTTCATTTTAATATTTATATACCGCCTTTCTCAGGCCAATGGCCGACTCAAGGCGGTTTACATAAGATACGAATGACAGCAAAAATACCATATACAGTAAGTACAAAGTTCCACAGTTCAATACACATATACTCAATCATAAACAGTAAAATTTTAATAACAATAGGATACAATATAGCCCCATAAAACAAAGACAGCCCCATAAAACAAAGACAGCAGCAATACAAGGTATCAATAATACAATATAATTTGAAAATATTTCAAAGAGCGAAAGGGAAAACCTCATCCTAGGAGACCCACCAAATCCAGTAAACAGGGCCGGAAGGGGTGCGGCAACGCGGCGGCGGCGGCTTTTCGGAGCTCCCCATGGCCTGGGGGGGCTCCCTTTATCCTCCTCCCGCCGATGGAAAGGGCGGGAGGGGGCGGCATCACGGCATTGGTCTCCGGCCTGGCCCGGGCTGCCCGGAGGCAGGCAAGTCCACAGGCGGCGTGGTGGGCAGTACGGCAGCGGCTTCCCTTTTAAGCCCTCCAGGGCTTGCAGGTTGGAGACGCAGTGGCGGCCCTTGGCCTCCCCTCCCCGGGACCAGGTGGAGAGAATCACCGGGGAGAGGCACGCGAGTCCTTAGGCGACACGGCAGGCAGTGCGGCAGCGACTTCCCTTTTGAGCCCTCCAGGGCTTGGAGGGTGGAGACATGGCAGTGGCCCTTGGCCTCCCCTCTCCGGTACCAGGTGGAGAGAATCAATATTAGTATTGTTAATTATGTTAAGGTGGCCAACCTTGGCACTCAAGGTGTTCTTGGACTTCAGTTACCAAAAGCCCAAGTCAGCACACCTGCTGATCAAGGCTTCTGGGAATTTAAGTCCAAGAACAGCTGGAGTGCCAAGGTTGACCAGCAGGGTAGGCCCATTCAATCAAATAGGAAATTGCTAAGTTAACTCCCCTGTAAGTTCCATTGATTCAAATTGGCCTACTCTCACTGGCACTTACTATGCTATTTGCCCTCTAAATGACACCATGGGAAAATAGTAGGGAAAACACCACACAGGGAAACTATCCTGGGATACTTCTGACAATCATGATATGCAGATTTGGCTCAAAATGGAAGAAAATACAATTTGGTAATATGTTTTGTTAGGTCAGTATGAATTTTACATTATGAACCATTTCAAGTGTATTTTAATTTATTGTATAGGGCCATGATGGTGAACCTTGGCACTCCAGATGTTCTTGGACTTCAGTTCCCAGAAGCCCAAGCCCCCATGAATCTGCGCTAATGGGTTTACTGTGATTCATCCGGCCCACGCCGCCCTCGTCGCTCCTGGAAGCATATGGGCGCGTTTTACTTCCGCTTCCAGGAGCAATGAGGGTGACGCAGGACAGATGAATCGCAGTAACCTCATTCATGCAGATTCATGGGGGCTTGGGCTTCTGGAAATTGAAGTCCAAGAACATCTGGAGTGCCAAGGTTCGCCATCACGGGTATAGGGAAAGGTGGAGGGCAAAAGAAGAAAGGGGCGGCCAAAGATGAGATGGCTAGATGGTAATGTAGATGCAATGGGCACAGAGCTGGGCAGGTTGAGGAGGATGGTGGAGGACGGAGGTGCCTGGAGGTCAATGGTCCATGGGGTCGCAAAGGGTTGGAATCGACTCTGTGACTGAACAACAAAATAGGTAATTATTATGACCATATCTCTCTCTCAAATATACAGCAACATGCAGCCTGGATCATCCCTTTCTTTTGTTACCAAATATTTGATTTTGCTCTCAACACCTTAGTGGCTATCAGCGTACTTGTCTACCCAAGCACCATTCAGGATTACGTGCGTCAACTGGTAAGCCATTTCTCATTATTTTATCTGGTATGGAAACTTGCATGCCATGCTTCACCCTATGTGTATTTCAATTGTGATTACAATTTCAATCAAAAGATAAAATAATACAATAACTGAACAGGAAGTACAATGGGATTTGCATCTAAATTAATCACATTTGGAGTAGCCTATTAATAACAGTGGTTTTGACTGAATCTTGCTGATTACAACAGGTCTGGTTTTGCTTATTGTTAAGTCTAATTCCAACCCAAAACTAGAGTTCTGAATGATAGTACAAATGGAACAGGCGCTAAAAAGATTGCATAAGCACCAGGCAAGATGGGAAGTCTCCCTCCCATTTGTCTTTGTATAGCAAGCAAATGCTTTTTTTATGCAACAGTGTTTCCAAAGGAGCTGAATAAGCTTGGAAATACATTCATTCAGCCAAGAAACACTAATAATTACAAAAGTGGAAGATCAAAGCTCTTGCAATAAACAGAAACTCAAATAAGTATGGGTGTGCACCAGGTGTCTCAGAGCTAATTTTTCATTCTTGGAACATGCTATGGACTATTTTCTCCTCCCTAAAATCCAAAAGAAGTGGCCAGAAGTCCACCTTTGGGTTGTTGTTGTTGTTGTTGTTCTCCTTCGTATAGTTTGTGAATCCCCACTCATGGGTTATGCGCCTGCGCAGAACGGAGATCGGAGGCTTGAAAAGCTATTGGTCAAAAGTTTTGGCGGTAAGACCGCCCACCGTACCGCCCACCCTGAGGCGCCCGCGCGCCATTTTACCTCAGTTCTCTTCTTTCCGCCGTAGCAGCAGGACGATTGTCGAGAGCTTCTCAATTTTTATCGCCCTTCTGAGGGAAAGCTTTAGCTAAGTTCAACAATTTTTGCCGGCAATCCTGTCCCACGGGCAGGATTGCCACCCCGGCGCTGTCTCTTCTTTCGAGTGGATTCAGTAGCCAATTTTTTCGCATCGATCACCGTCTCCCCCCTCAAGGGGGTGGCGGCTGGTCCGCCCTTCGGGGTACTTGCCTCCAGAAACTTCCACTGGAAGAATTTTTCCGCGGTTGATGGCTGCAGCGTTTAAACAGTGCACGGCTTGCCTTAAGAAGTTCCCGGCTTCCGACGGACACAGCCTGTGCCTCTTTTGCTTGGGAGAGTCGCATCAGAGCCAGTCTTGCCCGCATTGCAAAAAGTTTACGCGCCTCGCGGTGCAGAACCGAAGCAATCGCCTCAAGGCTCATCTGATGGAGCTCGCTCTGGCTCCCGCCGCGTCCGCTTCCACATCCGCCGCTGCCTCCCAGCCGCCGCCGGCCTCTTCCTCCGTGCTTCCGATTAGGAAGAAGAAAAAGAAGGACAGGAACGGTGAGAAGAAGCGCAAGCGTGGGTCGGAGAAGAGACGGTCGCTTCCTCCCACCCCGCGCACACCCGCCTCTCCCGGGCCTTCGCCGCCGTTCTCGACTGCCCGATGTCCTTCTCCGGGATCCTCCATCTGGGGAGGACGGTCGTCTTCCGGGTCACCTGATAAAGGACGCAGGGCTGGGGCTCCAGCTCGCCCACTTCAGGTGCTCCCCTCTCCTCCTCGGGGAAGAAACCCCTCGCCGAGGCAGGCCTCCGTCTCTCCAAGGCCCAGGACGCCGACAGACGACGCGGTCGTCACCGTTCCGACGACCGTTTCGCCGACACCGACGCCGGCCACCGTTTCGACGCCCACCGTTTCGTGGGCCACCATCCCGCCGGCTACCGGGGCTCCACCGTCAGCGGACTCGGACGTATCTCAGATGGCCCTCGTCCGAGAAATGTTCCAGGTCATGGCGTCGTTTGCGACCAAGTTCCAGGCCTCCATGCCTGCGGCCTCTGCGGCTCCGGTTCCGACCACCGCAAGCCCCGGGCATCCCGGCCCTGCCGTGGCCCCACCGACCTCCCGTGGGTCGAGTGCCCGCTCCGCCGGCCCACCCAACCCGTCATGGTGTGGTCCGGACGTTGATGCGGTGGACTCCCATCCCGCCGGCCCGCCCAGGCCATACTGGCGCGGTCCCGACGTGGATGAAAGACTTCCTCCCTCGTCCTCCGATGAGTCCAGCTCGTCGTCGGAGGAGGACGAGGGAGACGTCGACGCCGAGCGCACGCCGGAGCAGGCTATCGGCTCAGTTGACCCACCGCGTGGTGAGGACCAACGCTCGCTGACCGCCATGCTCACAAGGTTGGGCACCGCACTCAACCTTAAAGTCGATCAACCGCCGTTGGAGGGTGAGGATCAGATGACTGCGAAGCTCGACAGACGTGCTGTGCGGCCGGTCCACATAACCATGCTCCCCTCCATGATGACTTCGGCGAGGGCGACATGGAAAAAACCATTGGCGGCGCACTCCGTTTCGTCCAGGCTCGACAGCATGTACCGGGTCCTGGACGAGAACGTCGAGTTCCTGCAGGCTCACCCCCTGCCGAATTCCCTGGTGGTCAAGGCCTTCCAGCATAGGACGGCCACCAGCGGGTTCCCGGTCCCATCGACGCCGGAGGGAAAGAAACTGGACGCGGTGGGGCGTAAGTTCTACGCCACCGGCTCCCTATTCTTCCGTGCCGCCAACTACTCGGCCGCCATGGGCCTGTATCAATCTCACCTCTGGGAGCAGGTGAAGGTTGAGATGGCGAAACTGCCCGCCGACGCCCAAAAGCGGATAGACGCGCTGGCCACCGAGGGGGACTTTGTCGCCGAGCAGCTGATGCGCACTGCCCGGCATATCAACGACTATGCGGCAAAGGACATGGCCTCCGCAATCTACCTCCGTCGCCATGCTTGGCTCAGGGACACTTCCCTCGATGACGCTATGAAAAAGCTCATCGAGGAGTTTCCCTTCGACGGGCAGGGCCTCTTCGGTCAGGACACCGATAAGGTCCTGAATGAGATGCGCCAGACCAATTCCACGGCCAAGTTCCTGGGGCTCACCACGCCGGCTCCGCCCGCCAGGCCGAGGTTCCAGCCCTTCACACGGCGGTTCCAGGGCAACCCGCAGCAGCAAGGGCCGACGGAGCAGCCTAGATCCAGCTCCTACAAACAGCGGCGGCAGCACAAACCCCGCTACCGACCCTACGGACAGGACAAACGTTCTGGCGCGAGGCCCAAGCCCCGCGTTTGAAGCTGCGACGGCCGAGTCTCTCTCGCTCCACATCCCGTACCTCCCCCTCCGGAACTTCCTCCAGGTATGGTCGGGCATCACGGACGACCAGTGGGTCTTAAAGATCTTGTCCTCTGGCTACGCCATCGAGTTCATGCGGGTGCCTCGGGTAGGAAGACATCGTCTCACCACCTCATCCCCTCATTTGGTGGAAGAAATATCAACCCTTCTCTCCAAGGGAGCCATCGAGCGGGTAACACCGTCCGACTGGGACAACGGCTTCTACTCGAGGTACTTCGTGGTCCAGAAGAAGGACGGAGGCCTTCGCCCTATCCTGGACCTGCGCCGCTTGAACAAATGCATCCACACCAGGAAGTTCCGGATGGTGACCCTACAGACCGTCCTCCCCCTCATCAACAAAGGGGACTGGTTCACAGTCATAGACCTCAAGGATGCCTACTTCCACGTCTCCATCCTCGAGGAACACAGACGGTTTCTCCGCTTCCGCATCGACAATTCCGTGTACCAGTACCGATGCCTACCATTCGGTCTGGCCACGGCACCGCGGGTCTTCACCAAATGCATGGCTCCGGTGGCTGCATTCCTCCGCCAACGGAGCATCAGGGTCTTCCCGTACATCGACGACTGGTTGATCGTCTCCCCCACCAAATCGTCGGCCGTTCGGGACACACAATACACGGTCCACCTCATGGAGAGTCGGCCTCAGGATCAACTTCACCAAATCGAAGTTGACTCCCTCCCAACGCGTCGAGTACATCGGAGCGGTACTCGACTCGCTTGCTACGAGAGCCTACGCCCCCCAGAAACGCTTACAGGATATTGCGCAGGGGGTGAGCGAACTGCGCACCAAACCGTGCATCCGGGCGAAGAAGGCTCAGAGACTTCTAGGCCTGATGGCCTCAACGACGGCAGTGATTCCCCATGCCAAGTTGAAATTCAGGTCCCTGCAATCGTGGCTCCTTCACGAGTTCGACGCACTTCGGGAGAGCCAGTCCAAACGGTTGACCCCATCTCCAGAACTGAGGGACCAACTGCTGTGGTGGTCTACACCACTCAACGTGGCCACGGGGAAGAGTTTCTACCCCCCGCAACCCTCGTTGCAGATACTGACCGACGCAAGCAACCTCGGCTGGGGCGCTGCTTGCGGGACTCTCACGGTCAACGACACCTGGACACCACACGAAACGGTGCACCACATAAATTACTTGGAACTGCTGGCCATTTGGAAGGCCCTGCGTTCCTTCGAGACTCTGCTCACCGGCAAGGCGGTTCAAGTGGCCTCGGACAATACCACGGCGGTGGCGTACCTCAACAAGCAGGGAGGAACACGGTCCACCACCCTCCTGTACCTTGCAGTGCAATTGTGGGAATGGTGCCTGGAGAGGCACATTTTCCCAATTGGAGTGCACATTCAGGGCACACTGAATGTTTTGGCAGACCACCTGAGCCGTCTCACCTCGACGACCCACGAATGGGAGCTGGACGACGGAGTGTTCCAGTCGCTTTGCGAGGCCTGGGGAACGCCGAGCATCGACCTCTTTGCATCGGAGTCCAACAGGAAGCTCAGCAGGTACTGCTCCAGAGCAGGCATCGGACTGAACTCCGAAGGCGATGCCTTCATGAAACGGTGGGATCAGGACTATCTCTATGCCTTTCCTCCGTTTCCTCTGGTCCAGAAAGTACTCACCAGGATGTACCAACACAGAACCAATGCAATTCTGGTGGCGCCAGCATGGCCGCGCCAACCCTGGTTTCCGCTACTGTTGCGCATGTCGTCGCAGTATCGCACACTGCCGGAGTCACCGACGCTCCTCCAAATGGAGCACGGCCAGCTGCACCATTCGGACCTGCCCAGCCTCCACCTCACCGCGTGGAGGATAACCCCAGACTGTCCAGGATCCTTGAACTAGCGCGGCGCCCTTCCACAAGGAGGTCCTACGCTTCCAAATACAGGCGCTTTTGTGCTTTCCTGGCCTCCCGGCAAATGCCCCCCCCGCAGGTGGGACTGCAGGACATTTTAACCTACCTCCTCCAGCTGGCGGAGTCTGGCCTTAGCATCACCTCCATCCGAGTGCATCTCGCAGCAGTAGTAGCGCACTCTCCTGCTGGCTCGCCCGCTTCTGGGGCCTTCCGCGACCAAACGGTAAAGCGCTTCCTCAAGGGACTAAGGAACGCTTTTCCGCCGGCCCGGACACCGACGGCTCAATGGTCACTGTCCGCCGTTCTCAACGCGCTCACCAGGACCCCCTTCGAGCCCATGGCTACCGCCGATGTTCGTCTCCTCACATGGAAGACGGCATTCCTGGTGGCTATCACGTCTGCACGACGAGCTGGTGAACTGGTTGCCCTGCGAGCAGATGCACCTTTTCTCCAGTTCTTCAACGACCGCGTCGTCCTCCAAGCGGACATCACCTTCCTGCCCAAGGTGGTCTCCAAGTTTCACATGGCACAAACTATCTCCTTGCCAACCTTCTTCCAGAACCCCACTAACGCCCAAGAAAGGACTTGGCACACACTGGATGTGAAACGAGCTTTATTGTTTTACACCAGCAGGACTAGAGAGTTCAGCAAGTCGCAACGCCTCTTTGTGGCTTATGGGGGAAAGTCCAAGGGTGAACCCATCTCTGCTCAAAGGTTCTCCAAATGGATCACCTCTACCATCTACCTGGCCTACGAGTCAGCCTCACTGCCACCTCCACCGCACGTCAGGGCGCATTCCACCAGGGCGGTTGCCACATCCACTGCCTTTCTGGAGGGCACACCGCTTGAGGACATATGTAAGGCTGCCACATGGTCCAGACCTTCCACATTTGTCCAGCACTACAGGGTGGACACCAGAGCCACTGCGGACGCCAGGCTTGGCCGTGTCGTCCTCACCAGAGGGCTCCGGACTCAACGCCCCTGACGGGTCCACCTACTGGATCTTCAGCTCATCGTGGGATCATCTCATCCGACTGCCCACCGACCAAGTGAGTGTGAGCTTGCTAATCTCCCATGAGTGGGGATTCACAAACTATACGAAGGAGAAAGTTCGGTTTCACTTACCAGTGATAACTTTCGTTCTTCGAGTATATAGTTTGTGAATACACACTACCCACCCTGCCTCCCCTCTTGAGCTGCACGGATGAGATCGATTGGTTTATCCTGTGCTTGGCTTAAGTATGGAACTGAGGTAAAATGGCGCGCGGGCGCCTCAGGGTGGGCGGTACGGTGGGCGGTCTTACCGCCAAAACTTTTGACCAATAGCTTTTCAAGCCTCCGATCTCCGTTGTGCGCAGGCGCATAACCCATGAGTGTGTATTCACAAACTATATACTCGAAGAACGAAAGTTATCACTGGTAAGTGAAACCGAACTTTGTTGTTTTGTTTTGGGGGGGAGCAGGAACACGGCCAACACCAGACCGGGAAAAAAGCAAAGTGAGGTGCGGCAGCGGGAGTGGCAGTTCTTAAGTCCTTGCGCCGGGGGTCCCAGGTGTGCTCAACTACCCCGCGGCCAACACTGGACCGGGGAAGGAGCAAAGCCTCCCACCGAGCCAGCCAAGGGCAGGCAAGCATCCAGGTGATAGCCGCCCCCTCCCTCGCCCAGCTGTCTGGCAGCCCGTCTTCCTCTGTCTCCTCCAACCCCAACCAGGCGAATAAACGAACCGGCAAGGAAGCAAACTGGTGGTGGAGGCAGTCTGGTGGGGGCAGCCACAGCGATGGCGTTTTAAAGTCCCGCCTGGCACCCACAGGTGTTTCTGCACTCCCTCCCACCCCTGCTGGGTGTGGTAGCGAACCGGCGGTGGAGACGCCAGCAGCCCCAGCATGGCAGGTCTCCTTTATGGCCGCGCCGGCTGCCTCTCAGCTGGAACCAGTCTCTTCTGTGAATAATATAGTGGGTTTTTTTTTAACTAATAGCTTTTGAAAGAGTCAAAGAGAAGCCCATAAAGCACAAAAATGGGCATGATGATATAATTCAGGGGAAGTTCAAAATGGTGATTAGGAAACACAGTGTCCAGAATGAGTAAGTGCCTTCATATTAGCCTAAACATATCTGTTCTTATCTGATTAGGAAGCTAAGTGAGGTTGGGTATGGTCAAAATTTGGATGAGAAAGCACAAAGGAACACGATTGTTCTCCAATGATCTGAACTATCATCCCAGTAACCAGATGTAGATGTGCTTGAATGAAACCACAGGAATGCTACATTCGCTTTTACTTCTCTAGAACTCAATGGAAGAAATTGTAATTGTACTGTGCCAAATTTCTGTTTCCATCCCATCTAGAAAAATCCTCCATAACCATTACCTTCTATCCAATTTTAAGTGTCATACATTTGGTAGAAGGCGCGCATTGAGGTTCTAGGGCCGTGATGGCGAACCTTGGCATTCCAGATGTTCTTGGACTTCAATTCTCAGAAGCCCAAGCAGCCTGTGAATCCACACAAATGGGTGGCCCGCACTGCCCTCGTCGCTCCTGGAAGTGGAAATAAAACGCGTCCATATGGTTAAGGCTCTTCCGGGTTAACCCTTCCTCCGTATGGGCGCATTTTACTTACGCTTCCGGGAGCGACGAGAGCAGCGCAGGCCGGATGAATCGTAGTAAACCAATTCGTGTGGATTCACAGGGTGCTTGGGCTTCTGGGAATTTAAGTCCAAGAACATCTAGAGTGCCAAGGTTCACCATCATGGCTCTAGGGTATGTGAATTATAAAATCAAGGCCCAAATATAGGGTTAATTTTTTAAAATGGAAATTTTAGAAATCCGGTAGTACCACTGAATTTAATAGCAAGATACTGGCATGCAAGCTCTTTTCAGAACATTGTCCTAGATTTTCTTCTTTCTGTAGCAATAAATTTTATATAGGAAAATAACTCCCTAGGGGACTGGAAGAGATTAAAGCTTCCTGAGTTTGGATACTGAGTGTTCCTTTCCAACAAAATACTCAAACACTTCATATGTTTTGTTTGTTATTCTATAGTAAGTTCATGAAATGCATTTGTCAGAAAGCACTTTGACACTTTGTTCAGGCAGTGTGATATTGGCAAGTAAAAGTCCTGTGTGTGTCAGGTTTGCATGTTCTCTTTGTCTATGAATCAGATCTTGGAAAGGTTTTCGTTTTGTTTTTGTTTTGGATTACAATCTGATCTTTGGCCATGGTGTCTGCAGCTTCACAGAGTTTGAAATCCAGCAACATCAGAGACTCAAGTTTGGGAACCACTGGCCTAAATTGTCAGATACAGTATGTTGATGTTACTAGACGAATAATTCTTCCAGTGTTCCAGTGTTGTGGTTGGCTATAGGTGGGATCCCACAATCCCATTAGAACAGCCTTTCCCATCCTTGGGTCTCCTAATGTTATTGACCTACAGCTGTCATCATCTTAGGTCTTTGGCAGTTCTGGCTAGGATGATGGGGGCTTGAAGCCAACCAACATCTAGAAATGCTCAGTTGGGAAGGGTACCTTCAGTGCAGATATACATTGTAGCAAGGAACAGGTTACCTCATGCTGGAGGGCTAGTGAAGAAATGCTTTACTTGCCACCAGTACTGATGTTAAGAATGTACATCTAGCCTAATATTGTTGGCTATAGCTGAAAGCAGCTATCTACAATTTTCTGTGCAACTTGAAGATACCAGTGATTGAACAATGCTGTATCACCAAATTATCATTCCACTATTCCCAGTTTGTGTTAATATGTGCAAGAGTCATGCATCTCACTTGATCCCATCTATACCTATAAAATGGTGCATTAACCGTTGGAATGTGACAAAGGACGTTGCACCGGTCCCCACAAGCCCCGTCCGAGCCTTCCTGCACTCGCCCGAACTGGGTTCGCAGGTAACTGTCGGATTGAAATTTTCGACCCGGGGGCAGGGTCGAACAAAAGTCGCGAACAAAAAAAAAGGACTTCAAGCCCCAACGTTCCTTGCGCCGCACCACAGCCAATCAGGCTGCGCGGGCAAAAGGAAGCCGAAGGAAAAAAAACCGCTGCTGTACCCAAACCCGCACAGGCAAAACTACAAGCCCCAGCGTCCTGCGCGCCATTAGCTGAGGCCATCCAGCATGGCCCGTGAGAACAAAAAGGCACCCTCCCCACAACTGCGCTTCCTTCCCAAGGGTCATCCAGCATGGCCCATGGGAACAAAAGGCAGCCCCGCCGCAAGTGCCCTTCCTTCCCACGGGCAACCCAGCATGGCCCGTGGGAACAAAAGGCACCCCCGCCGCCAGTGCCCACTTCCTTCCCAAGGGCTATCCAGCATGGCCCATGGGAACAAAAGGCACCCCCGCCGCAAGTGCCCCTCCATCCCACGGGCCACCCAGCATGGTGCCAGTGTCCTTCCTTCCCATGGGCCACCCAGCATGGCCCGTGGGAACGAAAGGCACCCCCGCCACCAGTGCCCTTCCTTCCCACGGGCCACCCAGCATGGCCTGTGGGAACGAGAGGGCCCCCCCCTTAAAAATGGACGCACAAAAACACGAACCAAAATCAATCAAAACCAGTCAAAAACAAAAAACTAAAATTAAAAAATAAACAAAAACACATCAACAAAACACACACAACAAAAACCAACAGACCCCCCCCAACAAAAACTAAAAACAACAACAACCCCCCCAAATAAATAAATAAATAAATCAGAGAGCTCACCATGAAGACGTCTTGACTTCATGGCGACAGGAACTCGAATGAGCATAAAAAAGGAAGCAACACTCACCGGAAGCGACACCCAGAGGACAGAAGAGGAGAATGGTAGAGAGGAAGCAAAGCTCACCACCCCCACCCAGAGGCCACAAGAAAAAAGACACTGCAAAGATAAATTAAAAATTCAAAAATTCATAAAATAAGTTAGCACAACATTCAAAAATATACACACTACTCTCAAAAAATACCAAAAAATATATAAATCACTTTTCACTCCAAAAAACCAAAACACCAAACCAAAAAATAAAACAACAAAATTAAATTTTAAATTAAAAAAAATAAAAAAAATAAAAGAATAAAAATTGCATGAACAAAAATAAAATGAAAATAAAAAACAAACAAACACTGGGAGCGCAAGTCCACCACAGGCGGACGCAGCGCCTCGAAGCCACAAAATCACAAAACCTTTCAAAACCATTTAACACAGCCCAGCACCATTTGTTCAAGAAAAAAAAAAGAAACCCTTGACTATCCAAAACCAAATTTAAAGAGCCCGGCACTGAGGAAGCCGGCACACACAAAAAAAATTTAAACACACACTGAGAGCGCAAGTCCGCCACAGGCGGGCGCAGTGCCTCAAAGTCAAAAAAATCACAAAACCTTTAAAAACCATTAAACACAGCCCAGTACCATTTGTTCAGGAAAACAAACAAAACCCTTAACTATCCAACACATTTTTAAAATGCCCGGCACTGCCGGGCAAAATCTGCTAGTATTCATATATAATGGCAAGGACAGTTATGAGATCCATAGTCTTTTTCAGTGGGTGAGAGCTGCATAAAATTTCCCCCCTCACTTAAGTCTGTCTTGTACTGCTTGCTGGCTTGTGTCCAGAGGTCACCAGCACCATAAATAGAAGAGCAGTACAGTAAATGGATTTCTATGCCCATGGGTTAAATCATTTGCTTCCTGCATCAAACAATAGGTATAAGAGTCTGCATGTTGTGGTTTGGATAGAACACGTAGAAGAGCTGTAGCAAGAATAATAAATGGAAGACTGACTCTAGACAACCTCCATTTGAACTTCAGGATTTGCGAGAAATAATGTGCCACTTGTTCGTTTGAATCCAGTCTTTTAATATTCCCATAAAATGCCAAAAAGTAAATATTTGATGCACTGCCTCTTCTGTAATAGCTGCTTAGCTGAGCTGAAGCAGAGTTTTGTAAGAACAAGCATGTCCAATATGTTATCTAGGACAATGTTCCTCAACATGGTGCTGCCCAGATATGTTGTAGTACATTTTTCAGCATGTCTAGTCATTACATTCAATATCTGGGAATGCACACTTACTAGAAGGGGAAAGTCCTTGTCTGTGCTTCTATTTTGTTTTTCAGTAAATTGCTCTGCGTTGTATAATATGAAAATTGTGTAGTTTGACTAAAATTCACTTCCATTGCCTACTGCTATGTTGTTGGGCAAGAAGCTCAGAATAATCAGATTTAGTCCATTCTGTTTGAAGCTTCAGACACCACTGACTCTTTGACTATAAATGGAGATGAATACCTCCCCCTAGAGTTGGATATGACTGGCTTTTGAGCAAGGGAGACTTTTTTCTTTATTAACAGATAAAACATGTAATAACAGATGGAACATGTAAACCCATGGGCCGTAGTTTGGGCACCCCTGGTTTAAGATCTCGTCCTGTTACAAAACAGATTGCAAGGTTTGTTTTACTTCCAGTGGGAGGAACCACGTGACCAGCCCACTGAACCATGTGACCGGCTCATTGAACCATGTGACCGGCCTGCAGCCCAAAAAGTTTGGGCACCCCTGATGTAAACCATTGGCTTTATAGCTCTGTGGTTTAGGAATCTGGCTGTGAAGCTATAGGTTGAGAATTCAATTTCCTACTGTGCCTCCTAGGGGAAGAGTCAGCCTGGATAGCGTTGAGCAAGCTGCATAGTCCTAGAGTGGCCCCGGAAGAATGGATTAGTAAACAACTTAATATTCTCTACCTAAAAGACCCTGGAAAGGGTTACCATAAATCAGAATTGACTTGACAGCACACGATTATTTAATTAACAGAAAAAGAGGTTGTAAAGGCAGATGAGGGGGAATGACACCTGTCTTTCAATACTATGTATGTTTATAGAAAGAAAAAGGGAAAATTGCTTCTCAGTGATGGCAGAATTGTATTCACAACAGTGTGAAAATTGACCAAAATATCATTCAGTATGAAAGCAGTGTTTTGTGTAAATAAAGAACCAGAAAACATAGTTGCATAACATTTATCTCCAATCTGTTACACACCATCTGGCAGGATTAAATAATCGGAACACTTCAGTGAAATTCCAGATGAAGGGAAGGAAGGAGATGCTAGCAGCTGGCAATTTTTTAAATATAGAGACTAATTTTCTCTTGATTTTTGAATCCGGTAAAATTGACAAAGAATTAAAAATTATTTCAGAATCATGTGATAGGGAAAAGACTCTTCCTCCTTCTGCCTTCAGTAATATAAAATGCAATTGGAAGGAGTGTTTTTGGGGTAGCATCCTGTAAATAAGCGGAATGTCAGAGATGGGAAATGTAACTGACTGCAGCCCCCGGTATTTTGATGGCATTTTTGGTAAGGGTTATTTTGGGAGCTGTCCTTCAAATAAATTGTTCCCTATTTTTTATACATGTAATTGATGTAGCTAATCATCTTTGGAAGAAATTTGAGATGAAATACATGGTTGTCTCCCCAATTCCATTTTATCTTTACAGCAAAAGTTACTCTTTTTAAACATTTGTGCACACATCCTGCAAGCCATTTTCGTGGATTGGTTGCACACTGGACATCCTGTTGAAATGCTGCACATTCCTTGCATGATTACCCTTGCATGAACAGACATTTCTGTGGAGTAGAGGCAAAGATTAGGATTCCTAGAGATTCTCAGCCATGATGGCTGCTATCCAAAGTGGCTGGGATATATGGGAAGTTATGATCCATTGGAAAAAAATTCAACACACTATATCTAACCTCTTGGACATAAGTAGGTCACACATGTACCTTTCAGGGCGGCATGATGGAGTATCATTGATTTATGTTGAGATCTTTCTATGAACTTTGTGAACATGGATTGGCTCTGGTGATTTCTCTTCTCTCAACGATTTTATATCCAGTATTTGCCTGTTCCCTAGTTCAGTAGCTGTCAACCTTTGGCTCTCCGAACTTCAACTTGTAGAATCCCATGCCAGTTGGGCTCCTGGGAGTTGAAGTAAAAACAAATGGGCAGTCAGAGATTTGAGCCCTAACTTACCGTACCTCTTTGGCAAACTTTGTCACACAGGAGACTGAAGTTTGGTTTCCCTAACAAGGAGCATCTTCCTTTGTGGAAATTTGGATTAGCTTTAACATTAAAGGTAAAGGTCTCCCTTGCTCGAAAGCCAGTCATATCTGACTCTAGGGTTCAGTGCTCATCTCAGTTTACAGCCAAAGAGCCAGTGCTGTCCTGCATCTGCAGATGTTTCTTTGGCAGGTATGCCTCAACACCTGAGTGCACAGAACACTGTTTACCTTCCCACCAAAGTGGTACCTATTTATCTACTTGCAATTTTTTGCTTTTGAACTGCTAGGTTGGCAAGAGCTGGGTCAGAGACGGGAGCTCATTCCATCATGCAGTACTCAGGTCTCAAACTGCTGACCTGCCAACGACCTTCCAGTGTTCATGTTCAGCATCTTAACTACTTGAGCCACTACAGACCCTTTAGCTTTACCATTAGAGCTGGGCAAAAATCCAGATAAAATTTCTATTCAACTGTGAAACATGAAATCACGCAATGTCACATATCTTAAGATTGCTGGGAGATTTAAAACTACCACTGGGAGCTTCCTGGAGCAAGTGTGCTACGGATAAACTTTGGCCTGAAAAGTAAATATTGATGTCAGCATAATTTGACCAACATAAATTTCAGCTACAAATTGCTGCGAGGTAATCAACTTTTTGTTATCACACACTGAATTACACAAATAGTGTGCAAAATCAAATGGCTACACTGACCTCTCCATCTGCCTCAATTTGCTGCTGAAATTTAGGCTGATGAATTAAGCTGTCGGGTATAAGTGACAGGACTTTGGTAGGAACAAGATGGGAGAGGACCTTTGGTAATAAGTAATAATGGCCATTTTACTTCTTTGCAGCCAGCTAATTTTCCCTACAAGGAAGAGATCATGGCTGTGAATTCCACCTGCCTGGTTGTGATCATCCTTTTTTTTATCAGCCTCACTTTGGGATTCAAGGTAAGTATGCACCTATTAAAACCAAGTTGAGATGTTTGTTGGAATGCTTATCTTTTGAAGGGGAGTTTTTGTGAACTGGGGAAAACTGGAAATGATTACGATAAATTATACTTGGAAATCAACAGGGAAAATAGTAGGGTGCTTCCACAGAGTGACGAGATCAAGAATGTTATAGGGTCTACTTTGGCAAGTGATCCAATGTAAAGAAGTTACAGAAAATAATTTTGCTCATCTCTGATCCACTAGCTGAAGGGGACCCTCTTCTCGTTGCACTGAGCACCCAAGAAGATTGGCTATATTGTAGGGCTGTGATGGCGAACCTTGGCACTCCAGGTGTTCTTGGACTTCAATTCCCAGAAGCTCAAATCTCTGTGAATCCACAGGAATGGATTCACAGAGACTTGGGCTTCTGGGAATTGAAGTCTAAGAACACCTGGAGTGCCAAGGTTCACCACCACCGTTGTAGGGTACTAAGTGTTACAGATTTTGGTGTGTTGATAAGCACATTTTGTAGCCTAATAAAATTGTTAATGTACAGTGGCTTCTGGAAATGTGTTTGAGGAAACTTGACCTCCTGTTCTAGCTAGCTGCTGCTACACTGCCATGGCATACCTGTCAAGTTTCGGGAAACCCCCATATTTTACACTCTTCCTGCCATTATCCCGTATTAGTTAGACTGCATTTAGACTGGAGGCCAGCACAGGATAAGCATAGCTGTCCAGTTTCCTGTTTTGGCCAGGAATTTCCCAAAACTTGACAGGTATGTGCCATGGATTTTTTTTCCCCTGAAGTTTCCTTGTGTTTCAGGAACAAGTTTTCCAAATGTTCCAGATACTCGAGCAGTATTGTGCACTGGATTTACACACTTTCCAATTGGAGTCTTCAAGCAAAGTGTTATAGGGAGGAATATCTAAAAAGCATGGTGTGATATTGAACTATGATCTATGACTGTAGATAAAATGGAACGGATTATCTGGCCACGGCAGCAAAATATTTGCCTTCATGTAAGCTACTTTCTTGCTGCTGGATTTTCACTAGAGAGGTCAGCCAGACAGTCTCGCCTTCTTAAAACATCACTGTAGAATTACATGATGTTTGTAGAGTCTTGTAGATTCCATAGAATGAGCTACTGGCAATGATATGTAGGTGCTCAACTTCTACAGTTGGATTTTTATCCCATTCTTTGCTAGCGAATTACATTGAATTACAGTAAAACCCTGACTTACAAATGCCTCAAATTACATAAAATTTGACTTACATAATGATTTTGTGCTAATACCATCTCGTTGTTCTGTGAAGGACAATGACAATAAAGATTAATCTATCTATCCTGATATACACAATTTCCTATGGGTTTGCTTTGAGTTACATAAAGATTCTTTTTCCTGTGAGTTTGCTCGAGTTATGTAAAAATTCATTTCCCTATGGGTTTGCTTCGATTTACATAAAAATTTCATTTTTCCTATGGGTTTGTTTCGAGTTACATAAAAAATAATTTTTCCTATCGGTTTGTTTCGAGTTACAAAAAAAAATGATTTAAGCAAAAGCCTACAGAACAGACTTTTTTTCGTAATTAGGGGTTTTACTGTATAATGTTTTGAAGTGGTTATCTGTGTTAGTCTGTGTAAGCAGATCTCAGAGTAAACATAACAGCAAAAAAAAAAGGACAAAAAATGTTGAGGCACCTTAAAAACTAACTCCTGTATTTAAATGTGAGCTTTTGTGAACTAATTATAAGTTTTCTGCTTTAGCTGAGTTTGCTGTTCAGAATAAAAGTAGGTCAAGATTATCTCATTTATTGGACCAGCCTTTTGTTTGGAAATGGAAAAATCCTTCAGTAACAGGCAGAAATGGGCAAAGTTGAGCCAAGGCTGTTTTTCATATTGAGAAACCGGACTCTGGCTTGTGCTGTGCCTTCCTCCCACAACAGTGACAAATACGAACTGGTTCTGAAATGACCAAATCACTTCAATGGGTTCAGACATTCTAATTTTGAATTATTTGTATTTTGCATGAAGCCTAAATCTGTTTTTTCAGATTTATACAATCTGCATAATGAAATGCAAAGCCATAGTCAAGTGCACTGTGTAATTTACTATTTATAGCTGCAACAGATTTCAGGTCCTCAGATGAAAATTGGGATTTGGGCTTTATTTCTCTTACAGATAGGTATAGCAGTAGATTGAGTCTGGTACATCTTATGTATCATTGAGACCAGCAGAGAAGGACAAGGAGTGATGTCTCAGAGATTAGCCTTTCCCAGCCTCTGGAGCTGTTGAACTACAAATCCCATTGTCAATAGCCACGTGATGGGATTTTTAGTCTCCTAAAATTATTGGTTGCCTAAAGGTGTGGTGGCAGACCTTGCTCTGTCACCACTTTTGAAATAAGATCTACCAGCTACTTGTTGGTTTATTATTTTTAATATTGTGCATTTCTTCCAGTGAACTCAAGGTGTTGCTTCCTTCCTTCCTACTTTATCCTTGCAACAGCCCTGTGAGGTAGATCAGGCTAAAAGAACGTGACTAGCCTAAGGCCAGTCACTGAGCTTTGTGTCCAAGTGGGCATTTGAACCCGTGTTCAGAAGTCTTAGCGCAAAGGTCTGTTGAAGCCTCACTCTGCTTTATTAGTGTTTAAGAGACTGCAATGGCTTAGTGGTTGATGACTGGAAGGTTGGCAGGTCAGCAGTTTGAGACCCGAGTACTGCACGATGGAAGGCACTCCTGTCTCTGTTCCAGCTCCTGCCAACTTAGCAGTTCAAAAGAAAGAAATTGCAAGTAGATAAATAGGGACCACTTTGGTGGGAAGGTAAACAGTGTTCTGTGTACTCCGGTGTTTAGTCATGCCTGCCACATGTCCATGGAAACGTCTGCAGACACAGACGGTGCTGAACCTTAGAGTCTATACGACTGGCTTTCGAACAAGGGCAACCTTTACCTAAAGCCTTGTAAAACCAAATCACTGGATCCTATCATTCTCCGGCAAGAAGCAGGCATTCCTTTGTACTTTTATGTTTTACAGTAACACCTCGGCTAACAAACACATCGCATAACGCTAAAATCATATTTATTTATTTTGGGGGGAGGAATTGCATCAGATAATGCTATTTTAGCGTTATTCGATGCATTGTTTTTCTGTGCTCACTTGCCGCCTCTGGGAGGGTGAAAATGGATGAAAAAACTCCGTGATGGAATATTTTTCGCTCATTTCAGGCTCCCCGGCCCCCCCCCACCTCAGTGAGGGTCAGGGGACCCGATGCAAGGCAAAACCTGAAGCGGACAAAGGACTCCCCCCACCCCCAGTGTTTTGCCGCTTGTGAAGGTCGGGAGATGTCGGAAACAGCACGGATCGGGTCCCCTGACCTTCCCAGTGGCAGCCAGCTCTTTTTTCTTTCTTCTGCACTTGTTGTTTTTTTATTTTTGTTTTTGGGTGGCCATTCTCATACTACATTTACCAGATTGTGTTTATGTACATCAAGAAAAATTACCACACCCAATTTCTATTAACTCTCAGAACCCTGATTGGCTTTGTATATAAGAAGTTATTGGAATCTTGTCATTTGGAAAATGGAAATTGCTTGCAAAATATAAATATATCTGAACTTATATAAAGCCTCTAAATATTTAACTGTGTTCCTAAGCTTTTATTATTCCCTTAAGAAAGAGCATGCAAGTTCGGTTTAGAATGGAATGTACAAAAAAATGATGACATAAGAAACAAAAAAGAACACAAAGTAGAACATTATTGCCATTGAAATAGCACTGATGGGATCATTTCACATTAGATACTTGGAAAGACTACAACTTCCATAGTCTCTCAGCCAGCATGGTAGCTATAGTTCAAAATGTAACTTTACTAAGATATATGTGTAAAGGAAAGTGAACCCATGATCTCGTGCATCTCCCACCTTTGTGCACCAAATGGATGGGTTGTGTACGTCTTTCAGATTTAATCTAATTGGTGTTTCCTGATAGAACTTTAGAAAAATTACTTTTGTATAGCATTTTCAAATTTTCAAAACACTTTGTAATTATGTAGTTACATAATTGCAATATATAATTACAGTCCTCAATGAAGACACAGTGAGACAGAATCTATGGCATGTGTGCCAGAGGTGGCACTCACAGCCCTCTCTGTAGGCATGCGCTCCATCCCCCGAGTTTGCCCTGCCCAGCAGCCCAATAGGAACGCTTCCTCCCTCCCCCCCAGCACAGAGTTCACCCCGCCTCTCTGTTTTGGTACTCAGTCTCTGTGCTGATTCACCCGAGTGGGCATGGTCGCCACACGGTGGTGCTACACAGAGAGTACTTGAGGAGAGTCCAGATATCAAAGTCCAAACGGCAAGCTGAGGTCTGTTTACCGGTAGTTTGGGAGAATGAGTTCCACAGAGACCACCACCATACATGACTTCACTTTGATGACCCTCCCAAGGTTTTCTAGGTATAAAGTACTCAAAAGAGGTTCACCAGTCCCAGTTTACCTGGTGCTGCAGAGATAGTAGAATATGACAGCATAGCTGCCTAGAGAATTCTGGGAGTTATCACCTAAAACAGGGGTTCTCAACGTTTCCACGGCCCGGACCATGCCCGCTCAGACAGCTGAGTGGGCTGGGCACGTGGGTTCCCCCTGCCGTAAACCACCGTGGGCATGTGTGCGCTTCCGGGAGTTATTGCCATGGTTTGTTGCTGGGGGCTGGAGCTGGCTCGTGGGCCGCAGGTTGCGAATCCCTGGTCTAAAACAAGAAACTAGCCCAACTCTGTCTCCCAGAGTTTAATTTCTAAACTCTGGCTTCACAACAGGAATGCCCAGCCATGCAACTGTAAGTCAGTATTATTATTTCCCTGTCTTGCAGATTCAGGTTGAGAGAAAGAATAGCTTGCCTGCTGTCAGCTAGTGAGGTTCTTGGCAGAGATGAGATTTGCACTAGACTTATGCTTCATTGCCACTTTGCTCTACCAGTTCACTTTTAAAACAGAAAGTCAAGGACTGACTTCCCACTTTTTGTTTTGAGGTTTTTTGGACAGGAAAAGAAGTATGTGCTATAAAATAGGTCAATGACTCAGTCTACTTTTTAGAGGACAAATATGCAGCAAGGTTAGTGGGCAGAATGAGTGTGTGTGTGTGTGTGTGTGTGAGAGAGAGAGAGAGAGAGAGAGAGAAGGAAACTACTGTATTGCCCCTTGAACAAAATGCTGTGGGAGCTTTTGACAGGCAAAACCTGTTCTTATGACTCCAGTCACCAAGGATTTTAAAAGTTTCTGAAGGACTGTCAAGGCTTGGTTGCTGCAGTTAACAATTCCAGTTTCCTCCAAGATCAAAAGCAGTTTGGTCTTAAAATCAATGTTCTCCGTTTTCATCCACATTTTCATTTCCTAAAGGACAGAATGAGCTCCGTCTTTGTCCCAGCTCCTGCCAACCTAGCTGTTCGAAAGCAAGAAATTGCAAGTAGATAAATAGGGACCACTTCGGTGGGAAGGTAACAGTGTTCCGTGCGCTCCGGTGTCTAGTCATGCCTGCCACATGACCACAGAAACGTCTGCAGAAGCAGACAGTACTGGCTCTTCGGCTTAGAAACAGAGATGAGCACTGTACCCTAGAGTCGGATACGACTGGCTTTCGACCAAGGGAAACCTTTACATTTACTAATGGTAAAATTTAAGAGGAGGGATAGATTTGAAGTCTCCAAACTGCATATTCTGTCATCTGTCAAGTCATTAACAAAACCTTACAAATTGAACTACAGATAGAATGAACTCACAAAAAATCATTAGAAACCTACCTGTACATGAGTCTGCGTGTTTAGGATCATGTCAACCTTGGTCTCTCCATCAGGATTGAACTCACAATGTTTTGGCTGCAGTACAGCAGTTTAACCACTGCACCACCGGGGCTCTATATATGTTCTACATGCGAATAAATGAATTCATATATGAATAAATAAAAATGAATATAGTGGTACAGTATTTTATCCCCCCCTCCACTTCTCCCCCCCAATTCTGCCAACACTTCCATTCTGTCTCTTTTGATGTAATTTTGCATGCCCCATTCATCGCTAGTGCCCTGTTTGCAAACTCAAAGAGAACCATCAGTTCTCTTTTCAATTGAAAAAGCCTTTTCTATTTAATTGCCCGCCAGAGCAAAGGGGAATTTCCCAATTCTCTTTGTTCGTGCTTTAATATAGTGTACTCTATAAGCATTCTTTTGAATAGGAGAAGCTCCATAACTTTAGAAATGTCATATATCATGCCAAGGACTGGCTCTGCCATTATACACTTTGAGGCAGCCCTCAAGTTTGGGGTGTCATGAAGGAGCTGCATGTTAGATATTTTTTAATTGTTGTATTTTTAATGCAAAGAAAGCAGAGAACTTTCTAATTCATGAGCACAAATAATTGGGACTAGCTTTGGATATGCACCTAGATTTTGAGTAGACTTATTTGCTGTTCTGCTTGAGCTGGCCCTGGCAAAGGATATGCATTAAAGGAATGACTGCAAGTTTGACACTGTTGTTTTCTTCCTTTCAATCCCTGCCAGGCTTATCTGATCTGCTGCGTATGGAATTGTTATCGATACATTAATAACAGAAACAACTCTGATGTTCTGGTCTACATTACGACTAATGACACAGCGGTAAGCATCTTGAAATTTTATGATGTTCTGCATGTTCCTGGGCTTAGATCACAGGTGCCCAAACTACAGCCCATGGGCCGGATCTGGCCCCTGACACCAATTTATCCGGCCCGTGAAGCCCTCATCACTCCTGGAAGCAGAAGTAAAATTTTCCCATACGGGTGTGTTGTTAGTTCTGCTTCTGAGAGAGACAAGGGCTTTGTGAGCCAGATGAGTTGTGTTGGGGGCCGGATCCGGCCCATGGGCCATTGTGACCAGCCCCCTGAACCACGTGACCGGCCCATGGCCCAAAAAGTTTGGGCACCCCTGGCTTAGACGGTAGGACCTGGTCCCAGTGCTGTGAAATTGTTCTTGCTAAATCCCACTTGTGTGCCACTGGTTTGAAGAAACCATCTGTTAATCTGCCATTGGCTGTACTGTATAGACATTTGCTATTTCTCTTTGGGTGATCCTTGTGTGCATAGGGTACAAACTGGCGGGATGGGTGTCCTCATACAAATTATTAGTGAGGAATAACAGTTCACCTGCAAGGATATTGGCCAAAATGGACATTTGGCCATATCTCACAATTTAGATGCATTCCTACTGTTAAATACAAAGTTACAACTTTGAGTGGTTCGTTCTAACTAATTACCAGAGCTGTAACTAGCTAATTTTGTGACCAAGGCAAGAATATAAAATGCCTTCCCCATAACTTCCTAAATTAGTAAATAAACAATAAGAACCTGAATAATAACTCAACATTTGTTTTAGTCATAAGGTCTGCACCTGCTACCAACTAATGTAAAAGTCGATGAGCATTTCACATACTATTTAGAAAACATTTCCATAATTTCTTTCGGGACTACCAAATTCTGGCAAAGATTTTCTACCCTTGATTTCCAGTGGATGGAACAGGCCTTTTTACCCAACCTTGCAGTAAAAGGGGGATCTACAACCAAATCCTCCCTGTTTCTTCTTTTCTCCTTCATAATTCAGGTGTATGACACTAATTGAATTGCAACACTTTGTAATGTCCAGGATCTGTGTCTTTCCAAGCAGCAGTATTTTGGAGGAATTTCGGTCTGTGGACTTTCTCCCACAAAAGCTGCTCCAAATGAGGCCCTATAGGCTTGTATTTTGGACGTAGTTTTGTAATGAATCCCAGATGATCTTGCTACATCACAGTATATATTATGTGTGGCTTCATCTGCTAAATGTCTTCTATTTGCCTTTTATTTGCTTAAAAATAATAGAAACTTTCTATAACTGGGCTAACCATGCATGCACATAGCACATGTCGAAATGTGTTCTTAGGAGTGCTTTGGCAAGGTTATAAATTATCTCAGGGCGGTCCAGCTTCCATCTGTGATCACTCCGAGTAGTTTCTAATGGGAATGTTCTTAGATAAACATTTAGGTTTCTTCCTGCTTAGATGAGAAGGGAGGGACCCTGAAATCTGCTTTTTGACAGACTGTAGTACACAAAATACACATTAAACTGTATGTGACCAGTATGTTTCATACAGAACATCTAAACTATTTTCAGATTTGTATGACACATGCCAGATTGTAACAAAAAATAAGGTAAACTTAGGGTGCAGTCCTGAAAACATCAGTAGCACAAGAAATGCAAGGTCTAGGAATCTTGTATATTTAGAAGGGAATCTTGTATATTTAGAAGGCCTATATGTCTGTTGCAGGTTGGGGGGGGTGCTTGCTGTTCTCAGTGAGCAAGTATTTCCCAAGAGTCTCAAGCATGCCATGCAAAGAGCTTGGAAAAGTTTGCCTGGTTGTTTTGGACTTCAGCAGCTCCTGGAAATCCATAAAGCCACTTTTCCAAACACTGTGTAGGGAACATTTCCCCCATTGTGCCAATGTTTACATAATACATAGGTGTTTCACAGGATAGTTGTAGAAAAAGGAGGACCAATTCTAATATAGCATAAAGAGTTAACTCTTACTAAGCCATTGGTACACCTATGCCCATGATGGCAAACCTTGGCACTCCAGATGTTCTTGGACTTCAGTTCCCAGAAGCCCAAGCCCCCTGTGAATCCACACAAATGGGTTTACTGTGATTCATCCAGCTTGCACTGCCCTCGTCGCTCCCGGAAGCGGAAGTAAAACATGCCTGTCCAGGCATTTTACTTCTGCTTCCGGGAGCGACGAAGGCAGCATGGTCTGGATGAATCGCAATAAACCCATTCGTGTGGATTCACAGGGTGCTTGGGCTTCTGGGAATTGAAGTCCAAGAACATCTGGTGTGCCAAGGTTTGCCATCACAGACCTATGCTGTCTATTCCAATTTGCAATGGCTCTCTGAAAAACACAATTCCTTCCCAGCCCTTAAACATTTGCCCACCTCTATCTAAAAGACTCAGTATTATAAATGTAGTTCTAAATTAGAGGTAGTCCAAAGGGTCAATTTTCATCTCCTATAGCCGTGATGGCGAACCTTGGCACTCCAGCTGTTCTTGAACTTTAATTACCAGAAGCTCTGATCAGCAGGAGTGCTGACTTGGGCTTCTGGTAATTGAAGTCCAAGAACACGTGGAGTGCCAAGGTTCACCATCACAGTCCTATAGTGTGCTTCTAAATAACAGAAGGGGACTGTGGGGGCTTAGCAGTTAAGACGCTGAACTTGAAGACTGAAAGGCCAGCAGTTTGAGACCTGAGTGCTGCATGACGGAGCGAGCTCCAGTCATCTGTCCAATACAGACAGACAGTACATACAGTACATACATAATCCTAAATAGACAAATGGGAAGTACATGCTCATTTTTAGCCCCATGCTGATTTCCATTGCTCATTCCTTTCCTTTTCCACTAATTAGCTGATGTAGGGGTAAATGCATTTACCCTGGCAAAAAAGTATAGATAAGATGCTTTAGAAAGATGCTGAAGACATGGCTCTTCCAGCAGGTTTGAGGCACACTTGACTCTACCAGTAAAGCCCGGTGGCTGATTTAGCCTATGTGAGGGGCTGCCCCCTGGCTTGGTTATTCTGTTTTAACGGTAGGGTGGGGGTGGGTTGTTTGTTAATGATGATCTGTTTGTGTTTTTAATGTTGGTTTCAACTGTTAGATCTGTTTTAACTATTGTTACTTAATTGTTTCTATTGTAATTTTTATTATGTTGTTAGCCGCCCTGAGTGGTGTACCCACCAGGAGGGCGGGATATAAATGTGCATAAATAAATAAATAAATAAAATATTTCTTTCCTTTTCTATGCTTCATACTTCGTTATGTATAATGTAGCAATTCTATCACTGAGCATTGATCTTTTTGTGCCTCTGGGTGGTCTTTAATAAGTATGCATATAATCAAGGGTTATGTTACAGCAGAACTTGGGGGGAGGGAACCTCTTAAGTCAGGTAGACAGGTCAGTTTAATGACCTGGTCCCTCATTTTCCACATCAACTGGCTGTTTCATGACAATACTTGGCTGAAGATTGCCTAGGTTTGCTATTGTTCTTAATAGCTAGTCACAGCTGTGCTGGTTTGGAAGGAATGTCTCCCAAGGCAACATAATTAGAGGACTGAGAAGAAAATGTTTGATATATTAAAAACCAAAATCCGGTATTGTTTAAGCCAAATCTTCCATGAAGGTATGAAGCCAGAGTCAAAGTTCCACTTCAGTTCTAGAATTGTCTCAGTGAACCACCTTGTAGTAAGATGTGTGCTGGGATACATTTTGAACATCCCCATGTATGGTTTAACAGCCTTATGCTGTAGATATGGGCATTCCCTGTCCAGAACTGCTTTTACTGACTGCCGACGACACAGTGCTTTCTTTATCTCTTCTTTGCAAGTGTTCTGTCATAACCTGCTCTTGGAAATGCAAAGGAAGTGTGTAGCTCTCTTGAAGTTAAATACAAATTTAAGAACATGAACATTTCAAAAATAAGATGAAGGTGTGTGCTGATAAGCCACCCATTCCTGAATATATATCTGGCCTAGACACGGGAGAGGAATACCATCGTTGTCATCAAAAGCTGGTGTATGCAATACAGATGGAGGCTAACCAATCTGGAGTAGCCTAATCTTTCTTTGTGCTTCTTCTCAGGTGCTGCTACCACCATATGAAGATCCTGCAAATGGCAATTCCAAGGATCCACCACCACCATATGTGTCTACATAAATATCATGTCTGAATCTACCTAAAGAATGAATAGCTTTACTCCTCAGAACACCTGAGCAATAGAGAATTTCATTTTCCAATCTCCCAGATGTATGTATTCCTGATTTGCTTTAGATAGACTTTTGAAACAATATACTATTCATCTAAAACCACACTGAACCAGCTTCAAAACCTTCTTGATTTACTTAAAGATACTATAGTCACATTGTGACTTTGCTTCTTCGCATCTTTTCTTGCAAACCTAGAAGATCTGTAGTTTATAATCCCATCAAATGCAGAGGGTGGATTTTTAAACCTCTTTTGAGTTTCCATTTCTTTAGACATAAATTCTTAAACAATCCTTCATAAAATTTGTGAAATATAATCCAAAGGGAGAAAATTACTAACGGATAGCAATACTGAACATTTTGGGCTAAGTTGTTGCTTGTAGAGAAACATTAAATATAACTAGTTGAGTAGAAGAATAAAAGTTTATATTTTGAAAATTCATGCTTAAGTAATGGTTGGCTACCATGAGGTTTGGGTGCAGGGGGGAACCTCCATTATTCCACACTAGAACTTTGATAAGAACATAGATCTCTTTCCTTAAATAATATTAGTAATTGGAGGGAGCCTCCTCGAAGATTGTATTTTTGAATCACAATCAGGCATACCCCCAGGCATTGGCCACCTTGTGCCAGCTAATCTTTTTCACACTAGGTCAGGCGAAAGGAACTACGGAATGGATTCAGTAAAAGGTGGCTTCATTTTGGCAGTTTCACGTCTGGCCTAGACATAGAAGAAAAAGCAATTGGAGGGGGGAAATTTTCTTTCAGTATTGTGCTTTAAATAGAAAAATGCTTCCTATCAGCAATTGATCGCAGCAGCTAATTCAGAAGTGGGGACTAGTATGGGAAAGAGGCATGGCATATGAATGCAATGCATTGAAATTAGTTTGCTCTTGGAAACTGCAGAGATTTGGCATTCACAAATATTTGGAGACTGCCTTTCTACTCCAATCCTGAGATTAGCCCACTTAGTGAATACCATCCTGCCACCCTCTTTGCCTTTTCTTCCTGCTGAGGGCTATGTGCAGCACCAGTATACCATCCATGGGTGGAAGATGATGGAAGGGCAGCAGCAAATGGCATCTACTGGGCTGTCTCAGGCAACAGGATCTAGGGCAGTGATGGGCAACCTTGGCACTCCAGGTGTTCTTGAAATTCAATTCCCAGAAGCCCTGATCAGTAGGAGTGCTGACTTGGGTTTCTGGTAATTGAAGTCCAAGAACACCTGGAGTGCCAAGGTTGGCCACCAGGGAGGGTCAGCATTAGAGAGCATTACCATCAATGCAGCAACTATTTTCTACACTGGGAGAGTCTTGTAGACTGCTTCACTCACAGTGTTTTTAAATTATGCTTAGATGTGAGCGAAGAAGAAACACACATACACACTCCAACATAAATGATGAATGCTTTTTCCAACATGTGTATTGCAGATACAAGATCTGGGAACCTTGCAGTGTTATAACAACACTTGTTTGCTAGTGCTTTAATATATGAAGCAATCTTGAGATATATCAGAATGCAGAATAGGGAAAATGGTATTCCTGTCCTGTGTTTGCGTGGTTAGTTGAACCCCATCAGTAGATACGTTTCGATTGGAAAGTTTTTTCTTTTAGCCTGAAGCCAAGTGATTTCTTTTTAAACTACTGGTACAATTTCTTTTGGCAGTTCTCCATTTGCATGCTTGTATAGTTTCATCTGCATTTTCAAACCCTTTAAATCCCTTTGGTTTCAATTTCAATCTTCATCTATTGAATTAACAGTGACTTTAAAATTCTTAATTTTATACTAAATGTTGTTTCCTGTGTCAATTTTAAATTGTGTTATCTATTCATTTGGTTATGTGGTGTGGTAACTAATAAATACCTCTTATCCAAAATGTGAATGCTTTTCCATTGGATTTTGCTTGTAAATATGGCAATATGTTAACATTTACAGGAGTTATGCCATTTCTTCCAGCTGGAGCTGTCAAGACACAAGTCTGTATTTGTGTCTGACAGATATCAGTATTTTTGGCTGGGATTTTTTTTTAGTGTGAGACTATTATATTGCATCTTCTTGTTTGCTCTGGAAACCATTCTGGTGAGATTCATTTGTTAGTGACTAGCCTGTAGTAATATTAATTATTATTATTAAAAATGAAGAT
Organism: Bradypodion pumilum; assembly: GCA_035047305.1. NCBI lineage: Eukaryota > Metazoa > Chordata > Lepidosauria > Squamata > Chamaeleonidae > Bradypodion > Bradypodion pumilum. The sequence continues at coordinate 312,658,307 of JAWDJD010000004.1, forward strand.
AATAATACTTAGAATTTGTATGTAATTTCATTAACATTTCAAATTAATTGTCAGTTAACGTTATGGGGCTGTGGTTAAGATTGGCTTGCCCGATAGTTCTCTAACAAATTAATGGCAAAATCAGCATTCAGAGGGTTTGCAGTTCAGTGTCTTAGGGCCAAACTACATGTAACATTTATCCAATGTTTAAGCAAGTGTGTTTAAAGGATGTCCTGGACCCGTAACTTACATTTCATTTATTTCTAAAGATGACTTGTATGTAGAAATGTAGTTTTGGGTTGTGGCTGGGTTAAAAGACAATTTAATATCAATAAATTACTTTAATAACTTGAAAAGTTAGGTTTCTACCTCTTGTTCCTTAAAAACCCATTGCTACACAAGCTTTTCAGATGATAAATTCATCCTGGCATCTTAAGTTTTAAACTAAAGTTTTAAACTGGCTAATGGGGTAGAGATGACTCTTAGTGGTTAAGACGCTGAACTTGATGACTGGAAGGTTGGCATACCAGCAGTTCGAGACCCGAGTGTTGCACGACAGAATGAGCTCCCGTCTCCGTCCAAGCTCCTGCCAAACTAGCAGTTCAAAAGCAAGAAATTGCAAGTAGGAAAATAGATACCACTTTGGTGGGAAGGTAACAGCCTTCCATGCACTCTGGTGTCGAGGCATGCCTGCCACACGACTGAAAACATCTGCAGACACAGATAGCTGGCTCTCTGGCTATAAACAGAACAGCAGTCAGAGGTCAAGCCTGTGATGTCTTTTTCGTTGACTATTGTAGTGAAACCCCAGCATGCAGTGAATACTAATATCACTTAAGTGACTGAAAGATGATGTTATGGGCAAGGCAAAGGTGTAATTGCCTATATTCAAGTGGAGACAATTAGGATTTTATGCTTTCTAATGTGTCCCATATGTTGCTCAAGTCATTGCTTTTACATGTAACCTTCTAATTGGGTTAAACAGATTGGATTTTTTCATTTGCTTGTTTTGCAAGTCAACATTTATTATATCCATTCCATATTATGTAATTTTGTTTTTTCTTTGCCTGGACTGGATATCATACTAAGGGGCCATTCAACAATTACATGATCCTTGAAGGGGGGAGGGGGTCTGCCATCTGAATTACGGAAAAATTACGTGGGGGACCGGGGGGGGGGTCAGGTCAAAGATTACGCAATCCATTTGGAGCTGTTGTGCATTAGGCACCAATAGTGAAAAGCTCTAAAAATTAGAGTTTCGATACAAAAGCTCTGGATTACGTAATTTTACAGGTAGGAGGGGTTTCAAAGCTAAAATTATGGTCAGATTACATGGGGGGAGGGGGACAATTTCCCCCCAAAAATGGATCACATAATTGTTGAATGGACCCTAAGCATTTGTGTTGAACTACTTGAATTTGTAGCTTTTAAAAAACTACAGTTATATGAAGATGAGTGTGTATATTCTTCTCATTAAAAACCTCTGTATTATCAAAACTCAAATAAAAGATATTTCCTCATGCCTGTGTATAGCCTTTCTTTATGTATGCCACTGCTAAGACAGTTTTAAATAAATGTGTGATGTGGGTGTTATCTTAACAAAGTACTGCTGTTGCATACTCTGCACTTTTTCTCTTCCACTGAAAATGAAGAAACAAACATCCTAGAGTCACATTTTGCTATGAAATTGGGTTGCAATATTAACAGAACTGCACAGAATCTCACAAGGGTCCATAAGATTCTTGTCAAATTATGTGCTCCAGGCCATGTTCTATATTTTTAAAATAAACCAGAATAGGATAATATCCTCATTGAAATAATTATCCTCCTCAGAGCGAGGGCAGATGTACAAACTCCTCTGGTAATGTCAGCTTGTTATCACCTTGGTAAGATCTATTGCAGGGGTTCGCAACCTACGGCCCGTGGGCTGGATCCAGCCTGTGGCGCCAAATAATCCAGCCACCGACCTCACTCCAGCCGCGGCAGCCGCCACGGGAACTGGCCACAGATTCATTTATGGCTGCGTAAATGCGTTTACAACAGGCACAAACACGTTTTACAGCACCAGACCACCCCGTTCAGCTGTCTGAGGGGGCGTGGTCTGGCCCAATGTTGAAAAACGCTGAGAACCCCTGATCTATTGTAATAGTACAATAGCTAATTTCAAGATGCCATGTGTGATATCTTTCTATGCTAATGGCTTTTACTGAGCTGATGACATTAGGCCGCCTTTGCTCAAAAGCCAGTCGTATCCAACTCTAGGGTTCAGTGTTCATCTTTTTTTATAGCCAAAGAGCCAGTACTGTCTGCATCTGCAGACGTTTCCATGGGCATGTGGCAGGCATGCCTCAACACTGGAGTGCATGGAATGTTGTTTACCTTCCCACCGAAGTGGTCCCTATTTATCTACTTGCAATTTTTTGCTTTCAAACTGCTAGGTTGGCAGGAGCTGGGACAGAGACCATGCAGTACCCGGGAATTGAACTCCGGCCTTCCAGTCAGCGAGTTCAGCGTCTTAACCACTTGAGCTACTGCATTCCTGAGCTGATGACATAACATTAATTAAATAGATCAATGTGTTTTATACAGCATATTTCCTATCCAATATACCTCCTGTGCTAACTTAAGAGAAATTCTAAATGTGGCAATCCCCAAATCAGCAGAAATGGAGATATTCTGTATATTTATTTATTTATTGCATTTATTCCCCACCCATCTGGGATATTCTCCAACTCTGGGCAGCTAACAACACATTTTAAAAATCTATACAATAAGAAATTAAACAGAATAAACAAACTAAATAAATTATGAATAAAACAAGTTAACATAATTAAAGTTAAATTAAAAGTGTTGCATAATGTTTGGAGAGAAATGGAAAAATACTATTTAAAATGATTTTTTAATATGTCATGAAGAACAAGGAGAGTCAGTGAAGGTACCCCTAGTAAATGATGTTCGATAATGAGAAAACGTCTAGGGTACACAAAAGGAATATATTCATGTGATACTTAAATTCCATTTAAGGGTATTGCGGACCTCTTGGATGCACACATATATCTTGTAAAATATCCTGCTTGGAAATTGAACCGTGCATATGTTGAAGTAATATAAGTCACAATACACAAAAATGGTACTAAGGCATCTACATACAAACATATATAACTATATAGTAATCAGTTCAAAAATCAGTTCGAAACTCATAAAGTGCTCCTTGACAAAGTGAGACGGGTACAACTTCATAGCGGTAACAACAGAAACTATATGTAATGCCATTCATTAGAGGGAAAAATCTCCATAAGTCACGCTAAAGCATAATAAGAGTCCATAAAACAGCTGGTGATGTTTAACAGTAAAAGTCCTAGATAAATCCCTGAAGAGTATCTGGTCACGATGCTCCAGGTGTTTGGAAACATGTGCGGACAATGTTCATATAAACAGAACTCCAAAGTCGATATCCGTCCGGTTTACTCGGATATTTCGTATCTTTTTCAAGATTCTGAAAAACAGTCACTTCAAAACGCGCTCTATTCTCGCTTCCTTGATGTTTGCTCTTGTTGCGCTGGAGCACATTCCCTGATAAAGAGTAGTGAAACTCAGTCTTCCAGTGATAGATCTTGCAGGGTTAGAGATATCCAAATAAACATGCTATAAACAACTTCCAGTTCATATGTAGATGTGAAAGCTGGATAACAGAGAAAGCAATAAGAAAGCATTTGAAAAATGGTGCTAGAGGAGGGCTTTGCAGATATCCTAGATTGCCCAAAAGATAGACAAGTAGGTCCAAGATTAAATCATCCCTACACTCTTTCTAAAAGCAACAATTAGACTGAGGATATCTTACTTTGGACACATAAGAGGAAAAAACTGGGGGAAAGAGAATAATGTTAGAAAAAGCTGAAGCAACAAAAAATGGACAAATAGGAGATGAATTGACTTCATACCATAGGCTTGAGTTTGCAAGAGCTGAGCAGGGCTTTTAATGAGAACATCATGGTGGGCACATCATGGTGGTCATTCATTCATAGAGCTGCAATAAACAGATGACTTCATGGCATGTAACCACAATTATTTCTGAACTAAGGATCCAGTAAGTCCCAATCAACATGGTAAGTTGGCAGTCCATAACAGCTTGTACCATAATAAATCGGAGTCTTTATAGCACGGCAACATGTTATTTTTGCTACAGCACATTAAATGCTATTCCATACATTCCAGCTGCTGGTCTCAATGACAATCATTTAAGGCTTAAAAAACTATTCATTTATCAGGGAATAATTTCCATTGTATTCACTGAGCTTTATTTCTGATTAGAAGTACAGTACTGTATGTTTGTATCTGCTTGATATAGCAGTTAGTCTAAAACGGATTCTCAACCTGCGGCCTGTGGGCTGAATGTGGCCCACAGCACCATTTCATATGACTCTCCTCTGCCTCCACCATACTAGGAAGTGTCGTGGTTGAGGAAGGGCAAAATGGCCATCTGCCCCCCCCCCCGCCCCTGAAGCATGACCCGACCCCCGGCTTTAAAAGGTTGAGAACTCCTGGTCTAAAACTAAACCTTCAAATGAAGCAAATGTACATCTATCTTCAAATATCTTAGAAAGGACAGTGTTTGGAATGGACATTTTGTGATATTAGCATTAATCACTGAGATCCATTTCAGATACTAGTGGGACATACAACCCTATCCAGAACCTTCGTGACTAACAAAGCCATGAATACAGACACACTACTGCATTAAATTGTATTTTAATAGCAGCTGTTTCAAGTGGTAGTCAATATAAACAATAAACAATATTTCTTTTGGTTTCCAAGTGCTGTACTTAGTACTGGCTACGTTTCAGTCACGTCTTTTGTGCTTGGTGATCCAGAATTTTATTCATTCTGCAGGACATTGACATAGTATGGAAAGGTTACAAATTTGGCTGCTGCTTATCCAGCTGAATTAAGAAAATGAAAACCTGACCTATTTTTTACAAGTATTTTGGTTGAAATTCAGGGATGCTTAGACAGACATCAAAGCCAAAATGTCCTTTGCATGGTGTCAGATACTACTTAGGACATTTATGAGGTAAGAGCTAAGTCTATTTATTTTCACTGTTCCTGATTGAAAAGTTCACTTCAAATGCAAACACTGACAGGCAAGTAAATACTCTAGTGCAGGAGTGAGGAACCTGTTGTCCTCTAGTTTCTTCTACAGCTTGGCAACCTCCAGATATCTTAGAATATTTGATTCATCAAAAATTAAACTTTCAGCTTATGCTGTGCTTCTTTCTGTATCCACAATTAAACACCAGGAAATGGTCCAGTATTGCTGCACAATATCATGCAGGAAAAATGATGTCAAACTTTATGTAGGCTAGCCTGAACGTTAAGAACACCAATGGCAGCAATCTAGGATACAGGATACTCTCTTGTGCTCAATACCATTCATACTTGTCAAAATACACCCATGACAATTGCTTTGTGTTTGGGTGAAGAGTGGTTAACTCATGAAAAAAGGAGGCAGCTTCTGGGACTTTCCCTTGTTGACAGTCTATGTCAGGGGTTCCCAACCTAAGGCCCACAGGCCAGATGCATCCCATGGTGCCATTTCATATGGACTCCCCACCCCTTCCAAGAGCATTAATTAAACAAAATGGCTGCCCTTTGAAGCTGTTGGGACAAAATGGCTGCCACCATCGTGTAGGCAGGGCAAAATGGACATCCGGCCCTTGAAGCTGACAGAGAGTGCGACCCGTCCCCCAGCTTGCAAAGGTTGGGAAACCCTGGTCTATGTGAATGGTACAAATGCATACATAAACTACACAGAAGTTTCAACAGAAACTTCCCTCATGTAGAATTACTCAATGCTAAAGGGTCTAAGAAGATGAGCACACAATTTGTACTACAGTTGTGGGGTAAGGTCAGAAGCAAGGACAACTGGGATGCAGCTATAGTCCCTTTGCTTTGTATTTAATGAAATGAAGCAAAGTATGAATAAGTGCAACATATACAACAGAGAAACAAATGCTGTACACCCTTTAACTTCTCGGGTAAAGAAATTTTGCCAACTTCACAGAATGCTGACTAGAAAACATACCTGTCAACCTTCCCAGATTGGCCGGGATTTCCCATTTTTCGGCGCCGATTTGCGCCATTTCCCGCCCGGAGCTGCCAAAACTCCGGAATTTGGCAGCAGGAGAAAGAGGTACTGCACATCTTTTACGCTTGCGTAGAACCCTTCTACGCATGCGTAGAAGGCTACACATGTGTAGAAGGGTTCTACGCAAGCGTAAAAGGGTTCTACACAAGCGTAAAAGCCTTCTACGCATGCGTAGAAGGCGACTTGCGCAGAACCGTTCTGCGCAGGTCCCGTATTGTCCGGAGATGCGGTTGACAGGTATGCTAGAAAACAATGTTCCAAATTCCAAATCCTGGTGAGGACCCCTGCGAACAAGCCTTCCAGAATGTCCTGACACATCTGGGACCTGTTAATGAGGAGCAGATGGACAAAGTCATGAAGATAGGGATAAAAGAGCCGGCAAAGCCATACAGGGAGGAAGACTGTTGACACCAACTGATGAAGAGCTGGAGGTTTGGGAAGATGTTTGCTTTTTTGTTTGCTTGCTTGTTACACTCTCCTACTTCTTCTTTCATGTCTAGGGGAGACATGAAACTACCAAAATGAAGCCACCTTTTGGTGAATTCATTCCGAAGTTCAGAAAAAGTTAAAAACAGACATACATATCCTCACAACAAATTAAAAAAAAATAGCCAGACAGGAAATGTGCTGATGATGGCTCAAGATGGCATTCTGGGCTGAGGAAGAAGAGCCAACCATTTTATCTTCATAAACAGTTAACCTATCTGCACAAAAGTTAGGGCTTTACACCTTATTCCTGAAATAACTCCCATTCCACTTCCAGTATGGCACATGAAAGGTAACTGAGAAGAGGCCTGGCAGACGGTGGTTATGGTGGTATGGACTAAGATGGGGTGCCCAAAATTTATAGCCCTTGGGCCAGTCACATGGTTCAGTGGGCCGGTCATGTGGTTTCTCCCACTGGAAGTGGAAGTAAAACGTGCCTTGCAATCTGTTTTGCACCAGAATGAGATAGATTTTAAGCTGCCATTTTTTCTGCTTAAACCAAGGGTGCCCAAACTACTTGCCATGGGTCAGATGCGGCCCGCAGTGCCACACCACACTCGTCACTCTCAGAAGTGGAAGTAAAATGCACCTGTATGAATATGTTTTACTTCCACTTCTGGGAGCGACGAGGGCACGTGAGCTGGATGAATTGGTGTCAGGGGCCACATCTGGTCCATAGGCTTTAGTTTGGGAACCCCTGGACTAGGAGAAGCTGCAGAGCCTGTCTCCTTCTATCTGTTTGTATGAGACCTCTCTGTAAGGTGTATGCCTCCGCTGGAAGTTTGCTTCCCACCCCTACTTCCCAGGATATGGACTTGGGGGAATCCCAGTAGAGTTAAGAGGATAGGAAATAGGCACTTCAAAGGGGTAGTGAATATAACTTTGGAGACTGTGAAACTTCAGTGGCTCAAATGGTTAAGATGCTGACGGGAAGGCGGCAAGTCAACAGTTCCATCCTGAGTACTGCACAACAGAATGAGCTCCTCTTTGTCTCAGCTCCTGCCAACCTAGAAGTTCGAAAGCAAGAAATTGCAAAAACTGTAGATAAATAGGGACTACTTTGGTGGGAAGGTAAACAGCGTTCTGTGCACTCCGGTGTCTAGGCATGCTTGCCACATGTCCACAGAAACGTCTGCAGATGCAGATGTGGCTCTTTGGCTATAAACAGAGATGAGCACTGAACCCTAGAGTTGGCTATGATGGGCTTTTGAGCAAGGGTGACTTTTACATTTACTTTGGAGACTGTGGAAAAAGGACTGTAGGATCACCTGATGAACCATTAATAAAACCCATTATGAGTAAGCAAAGGGATCCCAAGTTTGACTTTGAAGACCCTGGTCCTACTAGTACATGGTCACACATGCTCTGGTCAACTCCAGACTAGATTATTGTGCCTCAGGGGTCGGTACTCTCTCCTCTCCTATTCAACATCTACATGAAGCCGCTGGGTGAGATCATCCGTTCCCACAGGGTGCGGCACCATCAGTACGCGGATGACACTCAGTTGTACATCTCGGCTCGTGGGGATCCAAGTGATGCTGCCAATGTCCTGTCTGGGTGCCTGGAGGCTGTGGGGGTGTAGATGAGGGCCAACGGGTTACAGCTGAATCCTAGCAAGACTGAGCGGCTGTGGGTTCGGGGTCCCGTACTATCCTGGGAGCTGCCATCCTTGGTCTTGGATGGGGTTACCTTGCCCCAAACAGACCCAGTGCACAACTTGGGGGGCCTCCTGGAAGTGTGTCTGCTGCTGGAAGAGTAGGTGGCGGCCATGACCAGGAGGGCCTTTGCACAACTTTGTGTAATTCGTCAATTGTGCCCGCTCCTGGATAGGGATTCCTTGCTCATGGTCACACATGCTCTGGTCACCTAGAAACTAGATTATTGTAATGTGCTCTACATGGGGTTGCCCTTGTCAACCATTCAGAGGCTGCAACCGGTCCAGAACGTGGCGGCTCGGGTAGTGATGGGGTGCGGGCGTTATGCCCGTGCCTCACCTCAGCTCCGGGACGTGCACTGGTTACATTTGCCTCCGGGTGCAATTCAAGGTGCTGGTTTTGACCTTTAAAGCCCTACATGGTAGTGGGCCAGGTTACCTAAGAGACCACATCGCCCTAAGGACGACTGTCCGTCCAACCAGAGCAGACTGGAGGGGCTCTCTCATTGTACCATCCGCTAGAGGGGCTCGCCTCTCCAGCACAAGGAGAAGGGTCTTCTCCATGTCCGCACCGGCTCTCTGAACCTCTTACCAACAGAGTTACGTCTCCAGATGGAATTGCTGCCCTTCAGAAAAGAACTTAAAACCTGGCTGGCAGGCCAAGTATCGGGTGCAGGTGGAGGGGTGACTTCTGCAAGGTGGCTGGTATAGCGAATTCCAGCACCCTCGGCCCCTGCACCCTTTTTTAGTGAGTGGGTGGGTAGTTTTTAAAGCAGTTTTAACTATGTTTTTAATTATGCTGTGAACCGCCCTGAGTTGGCCTTGGCCAAGTGGGTGGTATAGAAACTGAAATAAATAAATAAATAAAATATTTTCTTCTCTTTTATATATATATTTGCGCTTAGGAAGAAGTTTAAAAGTTTCCCTTCTGAGTATCATCTAGTTAGGTCCTGACTGGCAGAGTCTAAAGGTCAGATAGCCCAAGAGCTCAAGGAAACTTCAACATTATATAATTCGGAACATTCCTGCTGATGACCCTGTTCCATGCATTTTACAAGTCATTGTTCTACCCAGGGGTGGCCAACCTTTTTATGTCATGGGTCTGACCACACCCCAAGATAACTGAGCAGGCCGGACCACACCCCCTGGAAGTGGGCACATTTACGGCTGTCATAAATGCACCCACTTCCGCATTTACGACAGTCACGGGTGTGTTTTATGACTTACGTAAACATGCCCGCTTCCAGTTCTGGATGCAGCGGAGGTGGCAATAGGCCGGATGGAATGGTGTCACGGGCTAGGTCTGACCTGTGGGCCGTAGGTTGGGAACCCCTGTTCTACCCTTTTGAAAAGCCTTTTTAAAGGAGAGGTATTTTAGCCCCTGCAGATGGGATTCCTTCTAAATATTAAAAGGGAGGGGGACCAGCCATTTTCCTTCAAGAGGCAAGAAATCTAGTTTCAAATATATACGTGTTACTAGCATAGTTTGCCCGGCGTTGCCGGGCTGTTTTAAATTATGTTGTAAGGGATAATTTTTTTGGGAATTTATGTAAAAAAGAGGTGTGTTGGTGGTTAGGGGTGGTTTTGGGTATGCACAACCACCACCACCCATACAATACCACTCCAACCACCAACACACACATTAAAAATTCCTGGCAAGGTAGGAGTGTCGTGTGTGTGTGTATGTGTGCGTATTGTCCCCCCAAACCCAGGGGACCCTGCAGAGAGGGGATCCCCCCGCAGAACACCCCGTTATTAAAGCAAAGAAACCAAGCAGTTTCTTCTCTTTAAAAACGGAGTGTTGGGGGGGAGGTGGATTCATTCCCCTCTCCCGGGTCTCCTGGGTCCAGAAGGGTTGGGGGGACAAAAGGGGTCTGTCCCCCCAACCCTTCTGGACCCAGCACCTTTCATTGCCTCCCTCACCCACTCCCTAACCCCCACCGACTGCACTTACCTTTTCCTGGCTCCCTCCAGCTGGGTCTTTCAAAGTCTTTCCCTCCGGCTCCCAGCGGGTTTTTTTTTCCAGTCAGCGCGCGCGTTCCCAGCCTCCTCTGCACTCGTATCCCTCAGCCTGATTGGCTGAGGGGTTGCACAGCGCAAATGACACTGGGACATGAAGTTTAATTTGTGGTGTTACCGGTCGTGCATTGAAATATTTTCTGAAGCTTATTTTTGATTGGCTGCGGAGTGACTGACAACGTTCTATTTGGTTACACTTCTCATCCTAATTGGCTGCGGCTCGCCATAGAGCACAGGATGTTGGGTATTGAAGTTCTTTTTCTTTGTTCGCGTTCGTGGGGCTCTTGCCCCACTGGCGCATTTTGCAAACATTTGTTGACCTGCGGACCCGGTTCGGGCAAGTGCACGAAGGCTCGGTACGGGCTAGTATAGCCTGGTGCAGGATCCTTTGTCAAGTTCCAACGGTTAACGCTCAGATTTATAGGTATAGACTAGGTTTTTTAATAAATTAGGAATCATTTTACTTTTAAATTATTTTTTATTTTTAACTTTTTTTGCATGCAATTGTACATTGTGTTTGTAATGCTTTTTTTGCTTTGTTACAAAAATATATTTTAAATATTGAATTTTTTTAAACTGTAGTAATGTTAGTGAAACATGCATACTAAAGTCTGTTAATTAAATTTGTTAAACATTTTTATAAATTTAACTGTTTGTAACTTTAAAATATTTATATTTGTTTTTTGCTCCATCGATGTGTCTGTTGCATCTGAAAAACAGAATACATAGGGAGAGATATTGATATTTGTCTAGTTTCATGCAAGATTTTAGTAATGATGGTTTATCTTTTTTATTGAGTAATTGTAATTAAGGTATTTTTAGATTGATATTTAACTGTAATAATTGTTATTGTTAAACATTTTGTTCTATATATATATATATATATATTCATAAATTAGTTTAGCAATATATTTTTATTTACCTTCAATTATCTTTGTGGTTGGTTTTTGCAGATAAGTTTTGCGACTTTGGCTTTGTTGTGGCATCTATAAAATGAGAAGAATTAGAGAAATCAATTTTACTGTTGTTAAAAAATATTCTTTTGTAAATAAATATTTATTGTTATTTACATGTTTTTTCCTGACTGTAGAAATTTGATGTTTATTAAATGGTTTAGCATTAATAATGCTAATGGCAGGTTGAATGGGTTAGGTGGATTCATCATCATGAGCAGATGTCTTTGTAGTATTGAATCTATGAGCATATCTTGGTTTATTGGTAGTTGTGGGTTATTTTCTTGTTGTTGTTCTTTTTCATATGTTTTGTCATTGTTTTGGTAATTTGTTTCATTTTGTTGTATTTGTTTGTTGTTTATTTGCTGTATTATTTCTTCTAATGTTTGATTCTGTTGTTGTTTTAATTGTGTGTCCTTTTCTTTTCTGTTTTTTTCAAACTGATTTGTTGTTTTAACATTATTTTCTGTGATTTCTGTTGTTTATTGTTTCCATGGCAAAATTAATTTTGGTTTGGATGTTGTTTGTATTTCTTTTTTCCTCACAACTTGTAGTTCTGGACTTTTGGATTCTTCCATTTCTTGTTTGTAGATTTGTTTGTTTGTGGTTGTGTTTTGTTTTTCTTCAGTTGTGTTTGCTCTGAAATTTTTGGATTCATTTGTTATTGTTTGTTTTTGATTGATTAGATCAATTATTTTCTGTGTTTCCTTTTTTCGAACTATTGTAGTGTCTTCAGTGTCAGATTTTTCTAAATCTTGGTTTGGTAATTGTTTATTTGTTTTGTTTATGTGGTCTTGTTGTGCATTGTTGGTAATCAGTTGCTGCTGTTTGTTTTTGATTAATTTTTTCAATTATTTCTTTCAGTTTTCTTTGAGAGTCCTCTGATATAGATGCATATTTTGGCTCAGTATTGTTATTGGAAAGCTGTTCACCTGGTTTTGGGTCTTGTTCTTCTTCTTCTTGTTCACCTTCTTCACTGTCCGACTCATATTCTTGCATGCAAATAATTTGACAGTCTTCCATGTGTAATAATTTTACACCATTCCTTTCCGTTCGAGTGATGGAGAATTTGTTTCGTTGCGCTTAAGGGTCCTGTTTTATAATTTTGTTCAGAAAGTTGTGCTTCCCCAAGATCGTCTGTTTGGGCAGATGTTTCATTTGCAGATATTTTCGTGTTTGCTTCCATCACTGCGTATTAAATGTGGCTGTGAGTTTGAGTTCCGTCGTTTAAAATTTTCCCACTACTTTGCCAAGGTTCCGTGGCTGGATTGGTTTCGTTTCTTTGCTGTTTGTAGTCTGTGCGTTTTTAAGTTCTCGTTATCGCGTTATTTTCCCTCGCTGTTTTGCGATTTTGGGAGAGCTAGGTTAGCCTCGCTGTTTTGCATGTGTGGAGGTGTGTCTCGTTTGCGCGTCGCTGTTTGGCTTTGGAGTAGGCATTGCTGTAAGTGAGTGCGTATTTCGGTGTTAAAGTAGGCGTGTCTTGCTTCCTATTGGAGTCCCCGTGAGTGTTCTTTGGCTCGCTTTTTGAAAATGTTAGCAGACGCGATTCTTTTTTCCCTTTCTTTATTCTTGTGCTGTATCTTTTATAATTTTTTGAAGAATGAAATGGGGTTTGTATTTTTGAAAGGATAATGTTCCTCCTTTCTGAGATTGTGTGAAGATTGGCCATGGAGTCTTCACTCATCTTTTGCTAAGTGTGAGTGTGTTAATTTAATTGTTTGTAATGGTGCTGCACTATTTCTAATTTTAAATATATGCCTTTATTTTAATTGTTAAATAAGTAATTTCTGTAGCTTTTTCAAAGGATTAAATGTGCTGCTTATTCTTTTATTTTTTGCAGTACTTGTTGGTAGACTATGTTTTTGGTTTCATCGTTTTGTGCTAGTATGAATAAGTTCTCCTTCGTATAGTTTGTGAATCCCCACTATTGGGTTATGCGCCTGCGCAGAACGTCGATCGGAGGCTTGAAAAGCTATTGGTCAAAAGTTTTGGCGGTAAGACCGCCCACCGTACCGCCCACCCTGAGGCGCCCGCGCGCCATTTTACCTCAGTTCTCTTCTTTCCGCTGTAGCAGCAGGACGATCGTTGAGAGCTTCCTCAATTTTTTTCGCCCTTCTGAGGGAAAGTCTTTTGGCTAACTTCGCATACAATTTTTTCGGTGATCTTGTCCTTCGGGCAGGATTGCCACCCCGGTGCTGTTTCTTCCTCTGGGTGGACTCAGTTACCTACTCGCTTCGGTCACTGTTTCCCCCCTCAAGGGGGTGGCGGCTGGCCTGCCCCTCGGGGTACTCGCCTTCCAGAACCTTCCGTTGGAAGAATTTTTCTTTGATGGCCGCTGCCTTCAAGCAGTGTTCTGCTTGCCTGAAGAAGTTCCCTGCCTCCGACGGGCATAGCCTTTGCCTTTTCTGCCTGGGGAGTCTCACCAGAGCCAGTCTTGCCCTCACTGCAAGAAATTTACCCGCCTTTCAGTGCAGAACCGGAGCTACCACCTCAAAGCCCATCTGATGGAACTCTCTCTGGCTCCCGCCGCGGCCGCCTCTACCTCTGCTAGTGCCTCTCAGCCTCCTCCGCTTCCTGCTTCTTCTTCCATTCTCTCCATCAAGAAGAAGAAGAAGAAGGATAAGAACGGGGAGAAGAAAAAGAAGCACGGGCCGGAAAAGAGGCGTTCGCTCCCGCCTACGCCCCGCCCTCCCATCTCTCCGGGGCCTTCGCCTCCCTTCTCGGTCGCGAGATGTCCTTCGCCCGGCTCCTCGATGTGGGGCGGACGGTCCTCTTCGGGATCGCCTGAGAAAGGTTGCAGGGCTGGGGCTCCAGCTCGCCCACTGCAGGTACTCCCGTCTCCCCCTCATGGGAGGGGCCGTTCACCCACGAGACAGGCTTCTGTCTCCCCGAGGCCCAGGACTCCGACGATCGACGAACCGGCAACCACCATTCCGGCCACCGTTTCGTCTCCGGTGATTCCAGCCACTGTTTCGTCGGCCACCGTTTCGTCCCAACCGTCAGCTCCGGATGCATCCCAGATGGAGTTCTTCAAGGGGATGTTTGAGGCCATGGCAATGTCGTTTGCCCAGCAGTTCAAGGCCTCCATGCCTGCGGCCTCTGCGGCTCCGGTGCCGACCACCGCAAGCCCCAGGGATGTTGGTCCTACTGTGGCCCCACCGACCTCACGAGGGTCGAGTGTCCGCTCCGCTGGCCCACCCATATCATCTTGGTGTGGTCCAGACGTCGATGCGGTGGACTCCCATCCCGTCAACCCGCCCAGGCCATACTGGCGCGGTCCCGACGTGGACACCAGGGTCCCTCCCTCGTCTTCCGATGACTCCAGCGCGTCTTCGGAGGAGGACGAGGGAGACGTCGACGCCGACAAGACCCCGGACCAAGCCATCGGTGCGGTTGACCCACCGTATGGTGAGGATCAATGCTCGCTCACAGCAATGCTGACACGCTTGGGGACTGCGCTGAACCTGAAGGTGGACCAGCCTTTACTGGAGGGCGAGGACCACATGACCGCGAAGCTGGACAGACGAGCAATCCGGCCGGTCCATATCACCATGCTTCCGTCCATGTTGACGTCAGCGAAGGCAACATGGAAGAAGCCAGTGTCATCGCACTCCGTTTCGTCCAGGCTCGACGGCATGTACAGAGTCCTGGACGAGAATGTCGAGTTCCTCCAGGCGCACCCCTTGCCGAACTCGCTGGTGGTCAAGGCCTTCCAACACAGGACAGCCACCAGCGGTTTTCCGGTACCTTCGACTCCGGAAGGGAAGAAGCTGGACGCGGTGGGCCGAAAGTCCTACGCCACCGGTTCCCTCTTCCTCCGAGCCGCCAACTACTCGGCCGCCATGGGCCTCTACCAATCTCACCTTTGGGAGCAGGTAAAGGTCATGGCCGCTACTCTGCCTGCCGAAGCCCAAAAGCGGATCGACGCGCTGGCATCTGAAGGGGACTTTCTGTCAGAGCAGCAGATGAGAACGGCCAGGCACATCAATGACTACGCGGCAAAGGACATGGCTTCCGCTATTCTGCTCCGTCGTCATGCCTGGCTTAGGGGCACCTCCCTCGATGATGCGATGAAGAAGCTCATCGAGGAGTTCCCCTTCGACGGGCAGGGCCTATTCGGGCAGGACACCGATAAGGTCCTGAACGAAATGCGCCAAACGAACTCTACGGCCAAGTTCCTCGGCCTTACCATGCCGACGCCGTCCGCCAGGCCGAGATTCCAACCTTTCACGCGGCGATATCAGGGCAACCCGCAACAACAAGGTGGCCCTTCGGAACAGCCCAGGTCTGGCTCCTACAAGCACCGGCGCCAGCACAAACCCCGTTACCAGCCTTATGGGCAGGGCAAGCGTTCGGACGCGAAGTCCAAGTCCCGCGTTTGAAGCTGCGACGGCCGAGTCTCTCTCGCTCCACATCCCGTACCTTCCCCTCTGGAACTTCCTCTCGGAGGAGCACCGGAGGTTCCTTCGATTCCGCATCGGCGATTCCGTGTACCAGTACCGGTGTCTACCGTTCGGCCTGGCCACGGCACCACGGGTCTTCACCAAATGCATGGCTCCAGTGGTTGCCTTCCTTCGCCAGCGGGGAATCAGGGTCTTCCCGTACATCGACGACTGGCTGATTGTCTCCCCCACCAGCTCGTCGGCCATTCGGGACATGCAGTTCACGGTCCACCTCATGGAGAGTCTTGGCCTCAGGATCAACTTCACCAAATCGAAGTAGATTCCCTCTCAACGCATCGAGTACATTGGAGCGGTACTCAACTCGCTTGCCACCAGAGCCTTTGCACCCCAGAAACGCTTGCAGGACATCGCGCAGGGTGTGAACGACCTTCGCACCAAACTGTGCATCCGGGCAAAAAAGGCTCAAAGACTTCTAGGCCTCATGGCCTCAACGACGGCGGTGATCCCTCACGGCAAGTTAAAGTTCCGGTCCCTGCAGTCGTGGCTCCTTCACGAATTCGACGCGCTCCGGGAGAGCCAGTCCAAACGGTTAACTCCGTCTCCGGAGCTGAGGGACCAACTGCTGTGGTGGACGGCACCACTCAACGTGACAACGGGGAAGAGCTTTTACCCCCCCGCAACCCTCGTTGCAAGTATTGACCAACGCAAGCAACCTCGGCTGGGGGGCTGCCTGCGGGACTCTCACGGTCAACAACCCTTGGTCGCCTCAGGAGATGGTGTACCATATCAACTACTTGGAACTACTGGCCATTTGGAAGGCCCTACGTTCCTTCGAGAGCCTGCTCACGGGCAAGGTGGTCCAAGTAGCCTCGGACAATACCACGGCTGTGGCATATCTGAACAAGCAGGGAGGAACGCGATCCACCACCCTTCTTTACCTCACTGTGCAGCTCTGGGAGTGGTGCCTGGAGAGGCACATTTTCCCGATTGGAGTGCACATTCAGGGCAAGCTGAATGTCTTGGCCGACCATCTCAGCCGCCTCACCTCGACGACCCACGAATGGGAACTGGACGACCAGGTATTTCAGTCGCTTTGCCAGTCCTGGGGGACGCCAAACATCGACCTCTTTGCATCGGAGTCCAACAAGAAATGCCACAGGTACTGCTCCAGGGCAGGCATCGGAATGAACTCCGAGGGCGATGCCTTCATGAACCGGTGGGATCAAGACTATTTCTACGCTTTTCCTCCGTTTCCTCTGGTCCAGAAAGTTCTCACCAGAATGTATCAACACAGGACCAATGCCATCCTTGTGGCCCCAGCATGGCCTCGCCAACCCTGGTTTCCGCTGCTGTTACGCATGTCGTCTCAGTATCGCACGTTGCCGGAGTCACCGACGCTTCTCCAAATGGAGCAGGGCCAGCTTCACCACTCGGACCTACCCAGCCTCCACCTCACCGCGTGGAGGATAACCCCAGACTATCCAGGATCCTGGAGCTAGCACGGCGCCCTTCCACAAGGAAGTCTTATGCTTCCAAGTACAGACGTTTATGCGCTTTTCTGGCTTCCCAGCAGACGTCCCCACCACAGGCGGGGCTGCAGGATGTCTTGGCCTACCTCCTCCATCTGGCGGAGTCGGGCCTTAGCATTACCTCCGTCCGAGTCCATCTCGCAGCGGTGGTGGCTCACTCTCCGCCCAGTTCGCCCGCTTCTGGTGCCTTTCGCGACCAAACGGTGAAGCGTTTCCTCAAGGGACTGCAAAACGCCTTCCCCCCGGTCAGGACTCCGACGGCACAGTGGTCACTCTCTACCGTCCTCAACGCGCTCACCAGGACTCCTTTCGAGCCCATGGCTACCGCGGATGCTCGTCTCCTCACGTGGAAGACGGCGTTTCTGGTGGCTATTACGTCTGCTCGGCGAGCTGGTGAACTGGTTGCTCTGTGGGCAGACGCACCGTTTCTTCAATTCTTCAATGACCGCGTGGTACTCCAAGCGGATATCACTTTCCTTCCCAAGGTGGTCTCCCAGTTTCATATGGCACAGACTATCTCCTTGCCAACCTTCTTCCAGAACCCCACCAACGCCCAAGAAAGGACTTGGCACACGCTGGATGTCAAACGAGCTTTATTGTTTTACACCAGCAGGACAAGGGAGTTCAGGAAGTCGCAACGCCTTTTTGAGGCTTATGGAGGAAGGTCCAAGGGTGAACCCATCTCTGCTCAGCGGTTCTCCAAATGGATCACGTCTACCATCTACTTGGCCTATGAGTCGGCCTCGCTGCCACCTCTGCCGCATGTCAGGGCGCATTCTACCAGAGCGGTTGCCACATCCACGGCTTTTCTGGAGGGCACACCGCTCGAGGACATATGTAAGGCTGCCACTTGGTCCAGACCTTCTACATTTGTCCAGCATTACAGGGTGGACACCAGAGCCACTGCGGACGCCAGGCTTGGCTGTGTCGTCCTCACTAGGGGGCTCCGGGCTCATTGCCCTTGACAGTTCACCCTGCCTGACCATCATCATCTTCATCGTGGGATCATCTCATCCACTGCCCACCGACCAAGTAAGTGTGAGCTTGCTAATCTCCCAATAGTGGGGATTCACAAACTTTACGAAGGAGAAAGTTCGGTTTCACTTACCAGTGATAACTTTCGTTCTTCGAGTATATAGTTTGTGAATACACACTACCCACCCTGCCTCCCCTCTTGAGCTGCACGGATGAGATCAATTGGTTTATCCTGTGCTTGGCTTAAGTATGGAACTGAGGTAAAATGGCGCGCGGGCGCCTCAGGGTGGGCGGTACGGTGGGCGGTCTTACCGCCAAAACTTTTGACCAATAGCTTTTCAAGCCTCCGATCGACGTTCTGCGCAGGCGCATAACCCAATAGTGTGTATTCACAAACTATATACTCGAAGAACGAAAGTTATCACTGGTAAGTGAAACCGAACTTTATCTGCTGAAACAACTCTAGAGCAGGCAACATATAATTGTCCGTGAGCA
Organism: Bradypodion pumilum; assembly: GCA_035047305.1. Taxonomy (NCBI): domain Eukaryota; kingdom Metazoa; phylum Chordata; class Lepidosauria; order Squamata; family Chamaeleonidae; genus Bradypodion; species Bradypodion pumilum. Next base: position 312,676,945 of record JAWDJD010000004.1, read on the forward strand.
AAACATGGTTTGGTGAGGTGAACTCCGCAATGTTGTAGTGTCTGTCCTTGTGATTTATTTATTGTAATTGTGAATGCTAGTTTAACTGGGAATTGGAGTCTTCTAAATGGAATTGTTTGATCAGTTGGTATCAGTGGTATTCTGGGAATGCATACTGATTCACCTGCTCCTTTCCCTGTAATAATTATAGCTTCTATAACATTTGGCATTAGGTTTTTCACACATAGTCTTGTGCCATTACATAAGTTTGGTGGATTCATATTTCTCAGTAAAATGATTGGTGCACCTTGTTTTAGTAAAAGGTGGTGAGATGGCATTCCAGGCAGTTCTTTAGAGTTCAAAAATTCTGTGGGGAAATTTACAGCATCATCTTTGTCAACCACTGTATCAATTGATTTATATACAGTTGGTTGGTCTGGCAACATGTCTAGAATTTCGTAATAAATATTGTTAACATCATCATTTCTCCTTCGTATAGTTTGTGAATACACACTCATGGGTTATGCGCCTGCGCAGAACGGCCGATCGGAGGCTTGAAAAGCTATTGGTCAAAAGTTTTGGCGGTAAGACCGCCCACCGTACCGCCCACCCTGAGGCGCCCGCGCGCCATTTTACCTCAGTTCTCTTCTTTCCGCCGTAGCAGCAGGACGATCGTTGAGAGCTTCCTCAATTTTTTCGCCCTTCTGAGGGAAAGTCTTTTGGCAATTTCTAAAATTTTTCTCGGTGATCTTGTGCTCTGGGCAGGATCGCCACCCCGGCTCTGTCTCTTCTCTCGAGTGGATTCAGTAGCCAATTTTTTCGCATCGATCACCGTCTCCCCCCTCAAGGGGGTGGCGGCTGGTCCGCCCTTCGGGGTACTTGCCTCCAGAAACTTCCACTGGAAGAATTTTTCCGCGGTTGATGGCTGCAGCGTTTAAACAGTGCACGGCTTGCCTTAAGAAGTTTCCGGCTTCCGACGGACACAGCCTGTGCCTTTTTTGTTTGGGAGAGTCGCATCAGAGCCAGTCTTGCCCGCATTGCAAAAAGTTTACGCGCCTCGCGGTGCAGAACCGAAGCAATCGCCTCAAGGCTCATCTGATGGAGCTCGCTCTGGCTCCCGCCGCGTCCGCTTCCACATCCGCCGCAGCCGCCCAGCCACCGCCGGCCTCTTCCTCCGTGCTTCCGATGAGGAAGAAGAAGAAGAAGGACAGGAACGGTGAGAAGAAGCGCAAGCGTGGGTCGGAGAAGAGACGGTCGCTTCCTCCCACCCCGCGCACACCCGCCTCTCCCGGGCCTTCGCCGCCGTTCTCGACTGCCCGATGTCCTTCTCCGGGATCCTCCATCTGGGGAGGACAGTCGTCTTCCGGGTCACCTGATAAAGGACGCAGGGCTGGGGCTCCAGCTCGCCCACTTCAGGTGCTCCCCTCTCCTCCTCGGGGAAGAAACCCCTCGCCGAGGCAGGCCTCCGTCTCTCCAAGGCCCAGGACGCCGATGGACGACGCGGTCGTCACCGTTCCGACGACCGTTTCGCCGACACCGACGCCGGCCACCGTTTCGACGCCCACCGTTTCGTGGGCCACCATCCCGCCGGCTACCGGAGCTCCACCGTCAACGGACTCGGACGCGTCTCAGATGGCCCTCGTCCGAGAAATGTTCCAGGTCATGGCGTCGTTTGCGACCAGGTTCCAGGCCTCCACGCCTGCGGCCTCTGCGGCTCCGGTCCCGACCACCGCAAGCCCCGGGCATCCCGGCCCTGCCGTGGCCCCACCGACCTCCCGTGGGTCGAGTGCCCGCTCCGCCGGCCCACCCAACCCGTCATGGTGTGGTCCGGACGTTGATGCGGTGGACTCCCATCCCGCCGGCCCGCCCAGGCCGTACTGGCGCGGTCCCGACGTGGATGAAAGACTGCCTCCCTCGTCCTCCGATGAGTCCAGCTCGTCGTCGGAGGAGGACGAGGGAGACGTCGACGCCGAGCGCACGCCGGAGCAGGCTATCGGCTCAGTGGACCCACCGCGTGGTGAGGACCAACGCTCGCTGACCGCCATGCTCACAAGGCTGGGCACCGCTCTCAACCTTAAGGTCGATCAACCGCCGTTGGAGGGTGAGGATCAGATGACCGCGAAGCTCGACAGACGTGCTGTGCGGCCGGTCCACATAACCATGCTCCCCTCCATGATGACCTCGGCGAGGGCGACATGGAAGAAACCTTTGGCGGCGCACTCCGTTTCGTCCAGGCTCGACAGCATGTACCGGGTCCTGGACGAGAACGTCGAGTTCCTGCAGGCTCACCCCCTGCCGAATTCCCTGGTGGTCAAGGCCTTCCAGCATAGGACGGCCACCAGCGGATTCCCGGTCCCGTCGACGCCGGAGGGAAAGAAACTGGACGCGGTGGGGCGTAAGTTTTACGCCACCGGCTCCCTATTCTTCCGGGCCGCCAACTACTCGGCTGCCATGGGCCTGTACCAATCTCACCTCTGGGAGCAGGTGAAGGTTGAGATGGCGAAACTGCCCGCCGACGCCCAAAAGCGGATTGACGCGCTGGCCACCGAGGGGGACTTCGTCTCCGAGCAGCTGATGCGCACTGCCCGGCATATCAACGATTATGCGGCAAAGGACATGGCCTCCGCAATCTACCTCCGTCGCCATGCTTGGCTCAGGGACACTTCCCTCGATGACGCTATGAAGAAGCTCATCGAGGAGTTTCCCTTCGACGGGCAGGGCCTCTTCGGTCAGGACACCGATAAGGTCCTGAATGAGATGCGCCAGACCAATTCCACGGCGAAGTTCCTGGGGCTCACCACGCCGGCTCCGCCCGCCAGGCCGAGGTTCCAGCCCTTCACACGGCGGTTCCAGGGCAACCCGCAGCAGCAGGGACTGACGGAGCAGCCTAGATCCAGCTCCTACAAACAGCGGCGACAGCACAAACCCCGCTACCGGCCCTACGGACAGGACAAACGTTCGGACGCGAGGCCCAAGCCCCGCGTTTGAAGCTGCGACGGCCGAGTCTCTCTCGCTCCACATCCCGTACCTCCCCCTCCGGAACTTCCTCCAGGTATGGTCGGGCATCACGGACGACCAGTGGGTCTTAAAGATCTTGTCCTCTGGCTACGCCATCGAGTTCGTGCGGGTGCCTCGGGTAGGAAGACATCGTCTCACCACCTCGTCCCCCCATTTGGAGGAAGAAATATCAACCCTTCTCTCCAAGGGAGCCATCGAGCGGGTAACACCGTCCGACTGGGACAACGGCTTCTACTCGAGGTACTTCGTGGTCCAGAAGAAGGACGGAGGCCTTCGCCCTATCCTGGACCTGCGCCGCCTGAACAAATGCATCCACACCAGGAAGTTCCGGATGGTGACCCTACAGACCGTCCTCCCCCTCATCAACAAAGGGGACTGGTTCACAGTCATAGACCTCAAGGATGCCTACTTCCACGTCTCCATCCTCGAGGAACACAGACGGTTTCTCCGCTTCCGCATCGACAATTCCGTGTACCAGTACCGATGCCTACCGTTCGGTCTGGCCACGGCACCGCGGGTCTTCACCAAATGCATGGCTCCGGTGGCTGCATTCCTCCGCCAACGGGGCATCAGGGTCTTCCCGTACATCGACGACTGGTTGATCGTCTCCCCCACCAAATCGTCGGCCGTTCGGGACACACAATACACGGTCCACCTCATGGAGAGTCTCGGCCTCAGGATCAACTTCACCAAGTCGAAGTTGACCCCCTCCCAGCGCGTCGAGTACATCGGAGCGGTACTCGACTCGCTTACTACAAGAGCCTACGCCCCCCAGAAACGCTTACAGGATATTGCGCAGGGGGTGAGCGAACTGCGCACCAAACCGTGCATCCGGGCGAAGAAGGCTCAGAGACTTCTAGGCCTGATGGCCTCAACGACGGCAGTGATTCCCCATGCCAAGTTGAAATTCAGGTCCCTGCAATCGTGGCTCCTTCACGAGTTCGACGCACTTCGGGAGAGCCAGTCCAAACGGTTGACCCCATCTCCAGAACTGAGGGACCAACTGCTGTGGTGGTCTACACCACTCAACGTGGCCACGGTGAAGAGTTTCTACCCCCCGCAACCCTCGTTGCAGATACTGACCGACGCGAGCAACCTCGGCTGGGGCGCTGCTTGCGGGACTCTCACGGTCAACGACACCTGGACACCACACGAAACGGTGCACCACATAAATTACTTGGAACTGCTGGCCATTTGGAAGGCCCTGCGTTCCTTCGAGACTCTTCTCACCGGCAAGGCGGTGCAAGTGGCCTCGGACAATACCACGGCGGTGGCGTACCTCAACAAGCAGGGAGGAACACGGTCCACTACCCTCCTATACCTTGCAGTGCAGTTGTGGGAATGGTGGCTGGAGAGACACATTTTCCCAATTGGAGTGCACATTCAGGGCACACTGAATGTTTTGGCAGACCACCTGAGCCGTCTCACCTCGACGACCCACGAATGGGAGCTGGACGACGGAGTGTTCCAGTCGCTTTGCGAGGCCTGGGGGACGCCGAGCATCGACCTCTTTGCATCGGAGTCCAACAGGAAACTCAGCAGGTACTGCTCCAGAGCAGGCATCGGACTGAACTCCGAAGGCGATGCTTTCATGAAACGGTGGGATCAGGACTATCTCTATGCCTTTCCTCCGTTTCCTCTGGTCCAGAAGGTACTCACCAGGATGCACCAACACAGAACCAATGCAATTCTGGTGGCGCCAGCATGGCCGCGCCAACCCTGGTTTCCGCTACTGTTGCGCATGTCGTCGCAGTATCGCACACTGCCGGAGTCACCTCCAAATGGAGCACGGCCAGCTGCACCATTCGGACCTGCCCAGCCTCCACCTCACCGCGTGGAGGATAACCCCAGACTGTCCAGGATCCTTGAACTAGCGCGGCGCCCTTCCACAAGGAAGTCCTACGCTTCCAAATACAGGCGTTTTTGTGCTTTCCTGGCCTCCCGGCAAACGCCCCCCCCGCAGGTGGGACTGCAGGACATTTTAACCTACCTCCTTCAGCTGGCGGAGTCTGGCCTTAGCATCACCTCCATCCGAGTGCATCTCGCAGCAGTAGTAGCGCACTCTCCGGCTGGCTCGCCCGCTTCTGGGGCCTTCCGCGACCAAACGGTAAAGCGCTTCCTCAAGGGACTAAGGAACGCTTTTCCGCCGGCCCGGACACCGACGGCTCAATGGTCACTGTCCACCGTTCTCAACGCGCTCACCAGGACCCCCTTCGAGCCCATGGCTACCGCCGATGTTCGTCTCCTCACATGGAAGACGGCATTCCTGGTGGCTATCACGTCTGCACGACGAGCTGGTGAACTGGTTGCCCTGCGAGCAGACGCACCTTTTCTCCAGTTCTTCAACGACCGCGTCGTCCTCCAAGCGGACATCACCTTCCTACCCAAGGTGGTCTCCAAGTTTCACATGGCACAAACTATCTCCTTGCCAACCTTCTTCCAGAACCCCACTAACGCCCAAGAAAGGACTTGGCACACACTGGATGTGAAACGAGCTTTATTGTTTTACACCAGCAGGACTAGAGAGTTCAGGAAGTCGCAACGCCTCTTTGTGGCTTATGGGGGAAAGTCCAAGGGTGAACCCATCTCTGCTCAAAGGTTCTCCAAATGGATCACCTCTACCATCTACCTGGCCTACGAGTCAGCCTCACTGCCACCTCCACCGCATGTCAGGGCGCATTCCACCAGGGCGGTTGCCACATCCACTGCCTTTCTGGAGGGCACACCGCTTGAGGACATATGTAAGGCTGCCACCTGGTCCAGACCTTCCACATTTGTCCAGCACTACAGGGTGGACACCAGAGCCACTGCGGACGCCAGGCTTGGCCGTGTCGTCCTCACCAGAGGGCTCCGGACTCAACGCCCCTGACGGGTCCACCTACGGGATCTTCAGCTCATCGTGGGATCATCTCATCCGACTGCCCACCGACCAAGTAAGTGTGAGCTTGCTAATCTCCCATGAGTGTGGATTCACAAACTATACGAAGGAGAAAGTTCGGTTTCACTTACCAGTGATAACTTTCGTTCTTCGAGTATATAGTTTGTGAATACACACTACCCACCCTGCCTCCCCTCTTGAGCTGCACGGATGAGATCAATTGGTTTATCCTGTGCTTGGCTTAAGTATGGAACTGAGGTAAAATGGCGCGCGGGCGCCTCAGGGTGGGCGGTACGGTGGGCGGTCTTACCGCCAAAACTTTTGACCAATAGCTTTTCAAGCCTCCGATCGGCCGTTCTGCGCAGGCGCATAACCCATGAGTGTGTATTCACAAACTATATACTCGAAGAACGAAAGTTATCACTGGTAAGTGAAACCGAACTTTCTGGCTGCTAAGATTGCTCTTTCTGTTAGCCATTCATGATGATGATATTTATTGGTAATGTCAGTGTAAATGGCATCGATTAGTTCAGATTCTGAGGGTACCATGGTGCAGAAGTAATCTGGAAATGTAATGTTGTTTTCTTCATTTTTGCGCACCTTCCCTTCACCAATCTTTAGGAGAAAGTCAGTAAATATTTTAGTGTTACTGTTCTGTCTTACTCTCATGTTTTCTGTCAATGTTATGCTTTGCACATGTTTCCATAGAAAGGATTGGTTTATACATGCGTTAATTCGATCTGATGGTGTAGATTTTGGAATTACAGGGAGTGTTTGTCTGAAATCTCCACAAAGAAGTAACAGAAGTCCTCCCATTATTTTTTGATTGTCATTAATATCTTGCAGAGTTCTGTGTAAAGCTTCAATTGATTTCTTATGTGCCATGGTACATTCATCCCATATTATTATTTTTGCTTCTTTAAGTACCTTTGCATGTGCACTATCTTTTGTAATATTACATGTGGGTGTTTCTTGTTTAGCTATGTCAAGTGGTATTTGGAGTGCAGAATGAGCTGTTCGACCCCCTTCCATTAATGTGGCTGCTATGCCAGATGATGCTATGGCCACATGGCTTTCTGATCTTATTTCTGCCAGAATTAGATTTGTAAGGAATGTTGTTCCTGTTCCTCCTGCTGCTTGTAAGAATATTATTCCTCCACTTTCTGAATTTATTTGTGTCATTATTGTTCTCCTTCGTATAGTTTGTGAATCCCCACTCATGGGTTATGCGCCTGCGCAGAACGGAGATCGGAGGCTTGAAAAGCTATTGGTCAAAAGTTTTGGCGGTAAGACCGCCCACCGTACCGCCCACCCTGAGGCGCCCGCGCGCCATTTTACCTCAGTTCTCTTCTTTCCGCCGTAGCAGCAGGACGATTGTCGAGAGCTTCTCAATTTTTATCGCCCTTCTGAGGGAAAGCTTTAGCTAAGTTCAACAATTTTTGCCGGCAATCCTGTCCCACGGGCAGGATTGCCACCCCGGCGCTGTCTCTTCTTTCGAGTGGATTCAGTAGCCAATTTTTTCGCATCGATCACCATCTCCCCCCTCAAGGGGGTGGCGGCTGGTCCGCCCTTCGGGGTACTTGCCTCCAGAAACTTCCACTGGAAGAATTTTTCCGCGGTTGATGGCTGCAGCGTTTAAACAGTGCACGGCTTGCCTTAAGAAGTTCCCGGCTTCCGACGGACACAGCCTGTGCCTCTTTTGCTTGGGAGAGTCGCATCAGAGCCAGTCTTGCCCGCATTGCAAAAAGTTTACGCGCCTCGCGGTGCAGAACCGAAGCAATCGCCTCAAGGCTCATCTGATGGAGCTCGCTCTGGCTCCCGCCGCGTCCGCTTCCACATCCGCCGCTGCCTCCCAGCCGCCGCCGGCCTCTTCCTCCGTGCTTCCGATTAGGAAGAAGAAAAAGAAGGACAGGAACGGTGAGAAGAAGCGCAAGCGTGGGTCGGAGAAGAGACGGTCGCTTCCTCCCACCCCGCGCACACCCGCCTCTCCCGGGCCTTCGCCGCCGTTCTCGACTGCCCGATGTCCTTCTCCGGGATCCTCCATCTGGGGAGGACGATCGTCTTCCGGGTCACCTGATAAAGGACGCAGGGCTGGGGCTCCAGCTCGCCCACTTCAGGTGCTCCCCTCTCCTCCTCGGGGAAGAAACCCCTCGCCGAGGCAGGCCTCCGTCTCTCCAAGGCCCAGGACGCCGACAGACGAGGCGGTCGTCACCGTTCCGACGACCGTTTCGCCGACACCGACGCCGGCCACCGTTTCGACGCCCACCGTTTCGTGGGCCACCATCCCGCCGGCCACCGGGGCTCCACCGTCAGCGGACTCGGACGTATCCCAGATGGCCCTCGTCCGAGAAATGTTCCAGGTCATGGCGTCGTTTGCGACCAAGTTCCAGGCCTCCATGCCTGCGGCCTCTGCGGCTCCGGTTCCGACCACCGCAAGCCCCGGGCATCCCGGCCCTGCCGTGGCCCCACCGACCTCCCGTGGGTCGAGTGCCCGCTCCGCCGGCCCACCCAACCCGTCATGGTGTGGTCCGGACGTTGATGCGGTGGACTCCCATCCCGCCGGCCCGCCCAGGCCGTACTGGCGCGGTCCCGACGTGGATGAAAGACTTCCTCCCTCGTCCTCCGATGAGTCCAGCTCGTCGTCGGAGGAGGACGAGGGAGACGTCGACGCCGAGCGCACGCCGGAGCAGGCTATCGGCTCAGTTGACCCACCGCGTGGTGAGGACCAACGCTCGCTGACCGCCATGCTCACAAGGCTGGGCACCGCACTCAACCTTAAAGTCGATCAACCGCCGTTGGAGGGTGAGGATCATATGACCGCGAAGCTCGACAGACGCGCTGTGCGGCCGGTCCACATAACCATGCTCCCCTCCATGATGACTTCGGCGAGGGCGACATGGAGAAAACCATTGGCGGCGCACTCCGTTTCGTCCAGGCTCGACAACATGTACCGGGTCCTGGACGAGAACGTCAAGTTCCTGCAGGCTCACCCCCTGCCGAATTCCCTGGTGGTCAAGGCCTTCCAGCATAGGATGGCCACCAGCGGGTTCCCGGTCCCATCGACGCCGGAGGGAAAGAAACTGGACGCGGTGGGGCGTAAGTTCTACCCCACCGGCTCCCTATTCTTCCGTGCCGCCAACTACTCGGCCGCCATGGGCCTGTATCAATCTCACCTCTGGGAGCAGGTGAAGGTTGAGATGGCGAAACTGCCCGCCGATGCCCAAAAGCGGATAGACGCGCTGGCCACCGAGGGGGACTTCGTCGCCGAGCAGCTGATGCGCACTGCCCGGCATATCAACGACTATGCGGCAAAGGACATGGCCTCCGCAATCTACCTCCGTCGCCATGCTTGGCTCAGGGACACTTCCCTCGATGACGCTATGAAAAAGCTCATCGAGGAGTTTCCCTTCGACGGGCAGGGCCTCTTCGGTCAGGACACCGATAAGGTCCTGAATGAGATGCGCCAGACCAATTCCACGGCAAAGTTCCTGGGGCTCACCACACCAGCTCCGCCCGCCAGGCCGAGGTTCCAGCCCTTCACACGGCGGTTCCAGGGCAACCCGCAGCAGCAGGGACCGACGGAGCAGCCTAGATCCAGCTCCTACAAACAGCGGCGGCAGCACAAACCCCGCTACCGACCCTACGGACAGGACAAACGTTCTGGCGCGAGGCCCAAGCCCCGCGTTTGAAGCTGCGACGGCCGAGTCTCTCTCGCTCCACATCCCGTACCTCCCCCTCCGGAACTTCCTCCAGGTATGGTCGGGCATCACGGACGACCAGTGGGTCTTAAAGATCTTGTCCTCTGGCTACGCCATCGAGTTCGTGCGGGTGCCTCGGGTAGGAAGACATCGTCTCACCACCTCGTCCCCCCATTTGGAGGAAGAAATATCAACCCTTCTCTCCAAGGGAGCCATCGAGCGGGTAACACCGTCCGACTGGGACAACGGCTTCTACTCGAGGTACTTCGTGGTCCAGAAGAAGGACGGAGGCCTTCGCCCTATCCTGGACCTGCGCCGCCTGAACAAATGCATCCACACCAGGAAGTTCCGGATGGTGACCCTACAGACCGTCCTCCCCCTCATCAACAAAGGGGACTGGTTCACAGTCATAGACCTCAAGGATGCCTACTTCCACGTCTCCATCCTCGAGGAACACAGACGGTTTCTCCGCTTCCGCATCGACAATTCCGTGTACCAGTACCGATGCCTACCGTTCGGTCTGGCCACGGCACCGCGGGTCTTCACCAAATGCATGGCTCCGGTGGCTGCATTCCTCCGCCAACGGAGCATCAGGGTCTTCCCGTACATCGACGACTGGTTGATCGTCTCCCCCACCAAATCGTCGGCCGTTCGGGACACACAATACACGGTCCACCTCATGGAGAGTCTCGGCCTCAGGATCAACTTCACCAAATCGAAGTTGACTCCCTCCCAACGCGTCGAGTACATCGGAGCGGTACTCGACTCGCTTGCTACGAGAGCCTACGCCCCCCAGAAACGCTTACAGGATATTGCGCAGGGGGTGAGCGAACTGCGCACCAAACCGTGCATCCGGGCGAAGAAGGCTCAGAGACTTCTAGGCCTGATGGCCTCAACGACGGCAGTGATTCCCCATGCCAAGTTGAAATTCAGGTCCCTGCAATCGTGGCTCCTTCACGAGTTCGACGCACTTCGGGAGAGCCAGTCCAAACGGTTGACCCCATCTCCAGAACTGAGGGACCAACTGCTGTGGTGGTCTACACCACTCAACGTGGCCATGGGGAAGAGTTTCTACCCCCCGCAACCCTCGTTGCAGATACTGACCGACGCAAGCAACCTCGGCTGGGGCGCTGCTTGCGGGACTCTCACGGTCAACGACACCTGGACACCACACGAAACGGTGCACCACATAAATTACTTGGAACTGCTGGCCATTTGGAAGGCCCTGCGTTCCTTCGAGACTCTGCTCACCGGCAAGGCGGTTCAAGTGGCCTCGGACAATACCACGGCGGTGGCGTACCTCAACAAGCAGGGAGGAACACGGTCCACCACCCTCCTGTACCTTGCAGTGCAGTTGTGGGAATGGTGCCTGGAGAGGCACATTTTCCCAATTGGAGTGCACATTCAGGGCACACTGAATATTTTGGCAGACCACCTGAGCCGTCTCACCTCGACGACCCACGAATGGGAGCTGGACGACGGAGTGTTCCAGTCGCTTTGCGAGGCCTGGGGGACGCCGAGCATCGACCTCTTTGCATCGGAGTCCAACAGGAAACTCAGCAGGTACTGCTCCAGAGCAGGCATCGGACTGAACTCCGAAGGCGATGCCTTCATGAAACGGTGGGATCAGGACTATCTCTATGCCTTTCCTCCGTTTCCTCTGGTCCAGAAAGTACTCACCAGGATGTACCAACACAGAACCAATGCAATTCTGGTGGCGCCAGCATGGCCGCGCCAACCCTGGTTTCCGCTACTGTTGCGCATGTCGTCGCAGTATCGCACACTGCCGGAGTCACCGACGCTCCTCCAAATGGAGCACGGCCAGCTGCACCATTCGGACCTGCCCAGCCTCCACCTCACCGCGTGGAGGATAACCCCAGACTGTCCAGGATCCTTGAACTAGCGCGGCGCCCTTCCACAAGGAGGTCCTACGCTTCCAAATACAGGCGCTTTTGTGCTTTCCTGGCCTCCCGGCAAATGCCCCCCCCGCAGGTGGGACTGCAGGACATTTTAACCTACCTCCTCCAGCTGGCGGAGTCTGGCCTTAGCATCACCTCCATCCGAGTGCATCTCGCAGCAGTAGTAGCGCACTCTCCTGCTGGCTCGCCCGCTTCTGGGGCCTTCCGCGACCAAACGGTAAAGCGCTTCCTCAAGGGACTAAGGAACGCTTTTCCGCCGGCCCGGACACCGACGGCTCAATGGTCACTGTCCGCCGTTCTCAACGCGCTCACCAGGACCCCCTTCGAGCCCATGGCTACCGCCGATGTTCGTCTCCTCACATGGAAGACGGCATTCCTGGTGGCTATCACGTCTGCACGACGAGCTGGTGAACTGGTTGCCCTGCGAGCAGACGCACCTTTTCTGCAGTTCTTCAACGACCGCGTCGTCCTCCAAGCGGACATCACCTTCCTGCCCAAGGTGGTCTCCAAGTTTCACATGGCACAAACTATCTCCTTGCCAACCTTCTTCCAGAACCCCACTAACGCCCAAGAAAGGACTTGGCACACACTGGATGTGAAACGAGCTTTATTGTTTTACACCAGCAGGACTAGAGAGTTCAGGAAGTCGCAACGCCTCTTTGTGGCTTATGGGGGAAAGTCCAAGGGTGAACCCATCTCTGCTCAAAGGTTCTCCAAATGGATCACCTCTACCATCTACCTGGCCTACGAGTCAGCCTCACTGCCACCTCCACCGCATGTCAGGGCGCATTCCACCAGGGCGGTTGCCACATCCACTGCCTTTCTGGAGGGCACACCGCTTGAGGACATATGTAAGGCTGCCACATGGTCCAGACCTTCCACATTTGTCCAGCACTACAGGGTGGACACCAGAGCCACTGCGGACGCCAGGCTTGGCCGTGTCGTCCTCACCAGAGGGCTTCGGACTCAACGCCCCTGACGGGTCCACCTACTGGATCTTCAGCTCATCGTGGGATCATCTCATCCGACTGCCCACCGACCAAGTGAGTGTGAGCTTGCTAATCTCCCATGAGTGGGGATTCACAAACTATACGAAGGAGAAAGTTCGGTTTCACTTACCAGTGATAACTTTCGTTCTTCGAGTATATAGTTTGTGAATACACACTACCCACCCTGCCTCCCCTCTTGAGCTGCACGGATGAGATCGATTGGTTTATCCTGTGCTTGGCTTAAGTATGGAACTGAGGTAAAATGGCGCGCGGGCGCCTCAGGGTGGGCGGTACGGTGGGCGGTCTTACCGCCAAAACTTTTGACCAATAGCTTTTCAAGCCTCCGATCTCCGTTCTGCGCAGGCGCATAACCCATGAGTGTGTATTTACAAACTATATACTCGAAGAACGAAAGTTATCACTGGTAAGTGAAACCGAACTTTTCATAGGCAGCTTTCTGTTCATCATTTAGTAGTGGTTTATTTTGAGTTATGTATTATTTTAATATGTCTATGTTATATGTGGTCTCTCTTATATAATCAGCATTTAGTGCATCTCCTTCGTTCCTTCTCGCTTCTGGAAGGCCAACTTGTTTTAGTGTTTTGTTTGCCATGCGTATGCATTGGTCTTCAATTTCTATTAAGGCAATGTTGTAGATGTGTGGTGTATAGTCAATGTTTAAAGATGGATTTTCTTTCTTTGCTTTGAGTAGGTGATCTTCACTTAGTGGGTTTTTAAACATTTCCCACAAATGTAGTGGATTTGATGGACTACATGAAGTCAGTATTATAGCTATCAATGTTCTCATTTGTTGTGGCATAGAAAATATATTGGCTTCTTCCAAAGTTGTTTCTCAATGTTGATCTGCTTCCAATAATCCCATATGCTGACAAAATTCTCTGTATGTTTCCATAATTTTTCCATCCACAGTTTTTAGTTCCTGGAAAGATTTAGGACCAGGTATAGTGTGGAGCAGCATTCTGAGATATAAGCATTCGCTATTATTCGGATGCACAGTATAGAGTCTTCCTATTGCATCACTTTGATACATGTCAAGTTCTGGTATATAAGTGCCAGTTTTTCTGCGGAAGAATTGTCTCTTAGTTTTATTCCATGTATAATAAGTAGCCACATCATTATATAGGATCATTTGTGCAAATTCATCAGTCTGGCACAATTTAAAAAATGCTGTTAAAGTTGTTTCCTTTGGATTTTCTGCCACACTTGTTGCTGATTCTGGTGTGAAATAAACTCTTTGGCCATTTCCAGATGGACACTTAAATGAAGGACTGTGGGATGTCTTTCATGAATGTGGAAGCCAAGAATACGCCAGAAACCTTCATTTGTGCTAATGTACCTTCCACATTGGTACTGTAATATCTCATCATTTTTGTTTTGGTTTCTGACATCATAAACGGCCATGTCACTGCCTTTATTTATGTACTTGCAGACATATTTTATTGATTTAACACTATTACAATATTCCACATTTATGTGAGCGTTGAATATTTTTGATAGTAAAGGACTGTATGGGACTATCCATCTGTTGTCAATCACTACTTCTCCTTGTGTTTTTATTGTTATTTTTGTTGTTTTCCCTCCATCCTCTACTGAACGTCTTCTGTATTGTGGGTATCCATCTTCTGATGTTTGCGTTTCTTTCAATAATGCTCTGGGATATCTTTTGGTGCAGCTTTTATCTTTCATACATGGTGATTGTGGGTTAAGAAGTCCACATGGTCCATGAATCATGTTTTTCTTCACTATTGCATGCAATTCAATGTCTTCATTTTCGTCTGGTATTTCTGCAGATATAATTTTATCAATTTCAGTGGGATGTATTTTGTTTTTTAGCCATATTAAATTGTGCGCATGTGGCAGCCCACGCTTTTGCCATTGTATCGTGAACATATAACAAATACATTCTCCAAATAATTCATTTTTGGTGATCAGATTAATTAATTGTGTTTGTTTTTGTCTGAATACTCTTGCAATTAAATCGTGTCTGTCATTAGATGTCTCATTATTTCCGAGGTTATTTTTGATCTCAGGCCATGTTGGGTTGCATGTGTTTCAAATTAAAGTGATACCCATCTTCACCATATGGAAAAAGAATGGGATACTGAAGAGCATCATAAAAGCGATGTGTTTCTGAAATACGTTGGAGTTTTTTATCATGTGTTTTAAGTATATCTCTTGGATGGAAAGTGTCTCCAGAAACAAACTTCATTTGTTTCTGGAGCATTATATCTGCGTATATGCTCTCCTGTTGGTGTTTTGTCTGCAGCTATGACAATTTTGTATTCCTGTTGTGGCATATTTTCCATTGTATTCTTGAAAGTGCAGATGAGGTTATTGTGTTCATGTAGCATTTTCTGTATGTTTAGTACTATGTGTTTTTTGGTTCCCTCAATGTATGTACATCGTTGGGTTGTTTCTTTTTCTTCATCTCCCATGAAATAAATTTGAAGGAACTTTGGATCTTCTTCTGGTTGTGGTAGAAGTGATCCAATCTGGTGGTAAACCTGTCATTGTATGGTGAATGTTGGATTGAAACCCTTGTGTTGTATAATATTTGTGGCTCCAAATGAGGTCATTTGAAAACATGAGTTGTATTTTCTAATGTTCTTTAAAAAATGTTTTGAATCTTGTGTTTCTCCACTGGTGTATTCTATAAGTTGTGTGGTGGCAATTGTTGCTGTATTTTGATTTTTCCCTCCTTACAACATAAGGATTTTGTTTCATTTTTAAATTTTCTGGCTTGGCAAAATTTGCAAATGTTGTCTAGATTTCCAATGTGTAAATTATATTGTTGTGAATAATCAGTTTCTGGATCATAGGAAAAGGCAGCCATTTTTAATGTTAATTTCTGTTCTTTACTCCTCTGTTTTCTTTTTTCTCTTGTCTCTTTATTCTGTCTTAATCTATTTTTATGTCTTTTATTAGTTTCATTTGCCTTTGAAGCACTATCTATTTCTCTACGTTGTGTTAACATGCTTTCATGTCCCTCAGAATTTGTTTGTTGTGCCTTTTCTGAATATGCCTTTCTACGTTTACTAAGATTTTCTTCCCTTTCTTGTGCTGTCTGTTGTGTCGTTTGGATTTTTCTTTTTAATCTTTCACTTGTTCTTTGCACTATATTTACTCTTTTCTTTGGTGGCATTTTGATATTCAATGTAATGGATTTATTTGATTTTTATAGTATTTTAAAATAATGTGTAATATTTGTGGTATTTAATTTTCAGCAGAGTAAAGGGAGTATGTAGCAGACAAAATGGATTCTGAACAGTGAATAGTTTTGTTCCTTTCCTGTTTGTTGTAGTGTAATATTTGTCGTGAATTAGGTTTAATTTAAAGTAAAGTATTTTGGCTTCTCCTTCGTATAGTTTGTGAATCCCCACTATTGGGTTATGCGCCTGCGCAGAATGCCGATCGGAGGCTTGAAAAGCTATTGGTCAAAAGTTTTGGCGGTACGACCGCCCACCGTACCGCCCACCCTGAGGCGCCCGCGCACCATCTTACCTCAGTTCTCTTCTTTCCGCCGTAGCAGCAGGACGATCGTTGAGAGCTTCCTCAATTTTTTCGCCCTTCTGAGGGAAAGTCTTTTGGCTAACTTCGATAAAAAAATTTGGGTGATCTTGTCCTTCGGGCAGGATTGCCATCCCGGTGCTGTTTCTTCCTCCTGGTGGATTCAGTTACCTACTCGCTCCGGTCACCGTTCCCCCCCTCAAGGGGGTGGCGGCTGGCCTGCCCTTCGGGGTGCTCGCCTTCTCGAACCTTCCGTTGGAAGAATTTTTTTGATGGCCCCCCTCGCGGGAGGGGCCGTTCACCCACGAGGCAGGCCTCTGTCTCCCCGAGGCCCAGGACTCCGACGATCGACGAACCGGCAACCACCATTCCGGCCACCGTTTCGTCTCCGGTAATTCCAGCCACTGTTTCGTCGGCCACCGTTTCGTCTCAACCATCGGCGCCAGATGCATCCCAGATGGAGTTCTTCAAGGGGATGTTTGAGGCCATGGCAAAATCGTTTGCCCAGCAGTTCAAGGCCTCCATGCCTGCGGCCTCTGCGGCTCCGGTGCCGACCACCGCAAGCCCCAGGGATGTTGGGCCTACTGTGGCTCCACCGGCCACACGAGGGTCGAGTGTCCGCTCCGCTGGCCCACCCATATCGTCTTGGTGTGGTCCAGACGTCGATGCGGTGAGCCCCCATCCCGTCGACCCGCCCAGGCCGTACTGGCGCGGTCCCGACGTGGATACCAGGGTTCCTCCTTTGTCTTCCGATGACTCCAGCGCGTCTTCGGAGGAGGACGAGGGGGACATCGACGCCGACAAGACGCCGGACCAAGCCATCGGCGCGGTTGACCCACCGCGTGGTGAGGATCAACGCTCGCTCACGGCAATGTTGACACGGTTGGGGACCGCCCTGAACCTGAAAGTGGACCAGCCACCACTCGAGGGCGAGGACCAAATGACCGCCAAACTGGAGCGACGGGCTATTCGACCGGTCCACATCACCATGCTTCCATCCATGTTGACGTCAGCAAAGGCAACATGGAAGAAGCCAGTGTCATCTCACTCCGTTTCGTCCAGGCTCGACGGCATGTACAGAGTCCTGGACGAGAACGTCGAGTTCCTCCAAGCCCACCCTCTGCTGAACTCGTTGGTGGTCAAGGCCTTCCAGCATAGGACGGCCACCAGCGGCTTTCCGGTACCTTCCACTCCGGAAGGGAAGAAACTGGACGCGGTGGGACGCAAGTTTTACGCCACCGGTTCCCTCTTCCTCCGAGCCGCCAATTATTCGGCTGCGATGGGCCTCTATCAGTCCCACCTATGGGAGCAGGTGAAGGTCCTGGCGGCTACACTACTGGCCGACGCTCAGAAGGGTTTCGACGCGCTGGCGACCGAAGGGGACTTTCTGTCGGAGCAACAGATGAGAACGGCCAGGCACATCAATGATTATGCGGCTAAGGACATGTCCTCTGCCATTTTCCTCCGTCGCCATGCCTGGCTCAGGGGCACCTCCTTCGATGATGCGATGAAAAAGCTCATCGAGGAGTTCCCGTTCGATGGACAAGGCCTGTTCGGACAGGATACCGATAAAGTCCTGAATGAAATGCGGCAAACCAACTCGACGGCCAAGTTCCTGGGGCTCACCACGCCGGCTCCGCCTGCCAGGCTGCGATACCAACCCTTCACGCGGCGGTATCAAGGAAACCCGCAGCAACAGGGTGGCTCGACGGATCAGCCCAGGGCCGGCCCCTACAAACCACGGCGCCAACACAAGTCCCGTTACCAGCCTTACGGGCAGGGCAAGCGTTCCGACGCGAAGTCCAAGTCCCGTGTTTGAAACCGCGATGGCCAAGTCTCTCTCGCTCCACCTCCCATTCTCCTTCGTATAGTTTGTGAATCCCCACTCATGGGTTATGCGCCTGCGCAGAACGTCGATCGGAGGCTTGAAAAGCTATTGGTCAAAAGTTTTGGCGGTAAGACCGCCCACCGTACCGTCCACCCTGAGGCGCCCGCGCGCCATTTTACCTCAGTTCTCTTCTTTCTGCCGTAGCAGCAGGACGATCGTTGAGAGCTTCCTCAATTTTTTCGCCCTTCTGAGGGAAAGTCTTTTGGCTAACTTCGCGTTCAATTTTTTCGGTGATCTTCTCCTTCGGGCAGGATCGCCACCCCGGTGCTGTTTCTTCCTTCTGGTGGACTCAGTTACCTACTCGCTTCGGTCACCGTTTCCCCCCTCAAGAAGGTGGCGGCTGGCCTGCCCTTCGGGGTACCCGCGTTCCAGAACCTTCCGTTGGAAGAATTTTTTCTTTGATGGCCGCTGCCTTCAAGCAGTGTTCTGCTTGCCTGAAGAAGTTCCCTGCCTCCGACGGGCATAGCCTTTGCCTTTTCTGCCTGGGGGAGTCTCACCAGAGCCAGTCTTGCCCTCACTGCAAGAAGTTCACCCGTCTTGCAGTGCAGAACCGGAGCTACCGGCTCAAAGCCCATCTGATGGAACTCTCTCTGGCTCCCGCCGCGGCCGCGTCTACCTCTGCTAGTGCCTCTCAGCCTCCTCCGCTTTCTGCCTCTTCTTCCACTCTCCCCATCAGGAAGAAGAAGAAGAAGGACAAGAACGGAGAGAAGAAAAAGAAGCACGGGTTGGAGAAGAGGCGATCGCTCCCGCCTACTCCTCGCCCTCCTGTCTCGCCGGGGCCTTCGCCTCCGTACTCGGTCGCAAGATGTCCTTCGCCCGGGTCATCCATCTGGGGAGGACGGTCCTCCTCGGGATCTCCTGAAAAAGGACGCAGGGCTGGGGCTCCAGCTCGCCCACTTCAGGTACTCCCGTCTCCTCCTCGTGGGAGGGCCCGTTCACCTACGAGACAGGCCTCCATCTCCCCAAGGCCCAGGACTCCGACGCTCGACGACGCGGCAATCACCTTGCCGGCCACCGTTTCGTCGCCGATTCTACCAGCCACCGTTTCGACGGCCACCGTTTCGTCGCTCCCACCGGTGCCGGATCCATCCCAGATGGAGTTTCGCAAGGGAATGTTTGAGGTCATGGTTCAGACATTTGCCAGCCAGTTCAAGACCTCCATGCCTGCGGCCTCTGCGGCTCCGGTACCGACCACCGCAAGCCCCAGGGATGTTGGCCCTGCTGTGGCCCCTCCAACCTCCCGAGGGTCGAGTGTCCGCTCCGCTGGCCCACCCACATCGTCGCGGTGTGGTCCAGACGTTGATGCGGTGGACTCCCATCCCGCCGGCCCGCCCAGACCGTACTGGCGCGGTCCCGACGTGGATGTAAGAGTTCCTCCCTCGTCCTCCGATGACTCCAGCGCCTCCTCGGAGGAGGACGAGGGAGACGTCGACGCCGAAAGGACACCGGACCAAGCCATCGGCGCGGTTGATCCACCGCGTGGTGAGGATCAACGCTCACTTACGGCTATGCTGACGCGCCTGGGGACCGCCCTGAACCTGAAGGTGGACCAGCCGCCACTGGAAGGTGAGGACCAAATGACCGCCAAACTGGACAGACGAGCGGTTCGGCCGGTCCATATCACCATGCTTCCGTCCATGTTAACGTCGGCGAGGGCGACATGGAGGAAACCGGCATCAGCACACTCCGTTTCGTCCAGGCTCGACGGCATGTACAGAGTCCTGGACGAAAACGTCGAGTTCCTGCAAGCTCACCCCTTGCCAAATTCGCTGGTGGTCAAGGATTTTCAACACAGGACGGCCACCAGCGGCTTCCCGGTGCCTGCGACCCCGGAAGGGAAGAAGCTGGACGCGGTGGGCCGTAAGTTCTACACCACCAGTTCCCTCTTCCTCCGCGCCGCCAACTACTCGGCTGCCATGGGCCTTTACCAGTCCCACCTCTGGGAGCGGATGAAGGCCGA
The DNA here is from genome assembly GCA_035047305.1 of Bradypodion pumilum. Taxonomy (NCBI): domain Eukaryota; kingdom Metazoa; phylum Chordata; class Lepidosauria; order Squamata; family Chamaeleonidae; genus Bradypodion; species Bradypodion pumilum. The sequence continues at coordinate 312,696,802 of JAWDJD010000004.1, forward strand.
GACGGCGACGTTGCCCGCCGATGCCCAGAAACGGATCGACATGCTGGCATCCGAAGGAGACTTCCTATCGGAGCAACAAATGAGGACGGCCAGGCACATCAACGACTACGCGGCGAAGGACATGGCCTCCGCGATCCTGCTCCGTCCCCACGCCTGGCTCAGGGGCACCTCCCTCGATGATGCTATGAAGAAGCTCATCGAGGAGTTCCCCTTCGACGGACAAGGCCTCTTCGGACAGGACACGGACAAGGTCCTGAACGAGATGCGGCAAACAAACTCCACGGCCAAGTTCCTGGGGCTCACCACGCCTGCTCCGCCTGCCAGGCCGAGATTCCAGCCCTTCACCCGGCAGTACCAGGGGAACCCGCAACAACAGGGTGGCCCTATGGAGCAGCCCAGGTCTGGCTCCTACAAGCAACGGCGCCAGCATAAGCCCCGTTACCAGCCCTACGGGCAGGGCAAGCGTTCGGACGCGAAGTCCAAGTCCCGCGTTTGAAGCTGCGACGGCCGAGTCTCTCTCGCTCCACATCCCGTACCTTCCCCTCCGGAACTTCCTCCAGGTGTGGTCAGGCATCACGGACGACCGGTGGGTCTTGAAGATCTTGTCCTCTGGTACACCATCGAATTCGTGCGGGCGCCTCGGGTAGGAAGACATTGTTTCACCACCTCGTCCCCCCCATTTGGAGGAAGAAATATCAACTCTTCTGTCCAAGGGAGCCATCGAGCGGGTGGTGCCGCCCGACTGGGACAACGGCTTCTACTCGAGGTACTTCGTGGTTCAGAAGAAGGACGGAGGACTTCGCCCAATTCTGGACCTACGCCGCCTCAACAAGTGCATCCACACCAGGAAGTTCCGGATGGTGACCCTGCAAACCGTTCTTCCCCTCATCAACAAAGGGGACTGGTTCACAGTCATAGACCTCAAGGACGCTTACTTCCATGTCTCCATCCTCGAGGAGCACCGAAGGTTCCTTCGCTTCCGCATCGGCGACTCCGTGTACCAGTACCGGTGTCTACCGTTCGGTCTGGCCACGGCACCACGGGTCTTCACCAAATGCATGGCTCCGGTGGCTGCCTTCCTTCGCCAGCGGGGAATCAGAGTCTTCCCATACATCGACGACTGGCTGATTGTATCCCCCACCAGCTCGTCGGCCATTCGGGACACGCAATTCACGGTCCACCTCATGGAGAGTCTCGGCCTCAGGATCAACTTCACCAAATCGAAGTTGATTCCCTCTCAACGCGTCGAGTACATTGGAGCGGTACTCGACTCGCTTGCCACCAGAGCCTTTGCACCCCAGAAGCGCTTACAGGACATCGCGCAGGGAGTGAACGACCTTCGCACCAAACCGTGCATCCGGGCGAAAAAGGCTCAAAGACTACTGGGCCTCATGGCCTCAACGACGGCTGTGATCCCTCACGCCAAGTTAAAGTTCTGGTCCCTGCAGTCATGGCTTCTTCACGAATTCGACGCGCTTCGGGAGAGCCAGTCCAAACGGCTAACTCCGTCACCGGAGCTGAGGGACCAGCTGCTGTGGTGGACGGCACCACTCAACGTGACAACGGGGAAGAGCTTTTACCCCCCACAACCCTCGTTGCAAATATTGACCTCGGCTGGGGGGCTGCCTGCGGGACTCTCACAGTCAACAACCCTTGGTCGCCTCAGGAGATGGTGTACCATATCAACTACTTGGAACTTCTGGCCATTTGGAAGGCCCTACGTTCCTTCGAGAGCCTGCTCACGGGCAAGGCGGTCCAGGTAGCCTCGGACAACACACGGCTGTGGCGTATCTGAACAAGCAGGGAGGAACATGATCCACCACCCTTCTTTACCTCGCTGTGCAGCTCTGGGAGTGGTGCCTAGAGAGGCAAATTTTCCCGATTGGAGTGCACATTCAGGGCAAGCTGAATGTCTTGGCCGACCATCTCAGCGGCCTCACCTCGACGACCCACGAATAGGAACTGGACGACGAGGTTTTTCAGTCGCTTTGCGAGGCCTGGGGGACCCCGGACATAGACCTCTTCGCGTTGGAGTCCAACACGAAATGCCGCAGGTACTGTTCCAGGGCAGGCATCGGAATGAACTCCGAGGGCGATGCCTTCATGAAACGGTGGGATCAGGACTATTTCTACGCTTTCTCCCCGTTTCCTCTGGTCCAGAAGGTTCTCACCAGAATGTGTCAACACAGGACCAAGGCCATCCTGGTGGCCCCAGCATGGCCTCGCCAACCCTGGTTTCCGCTGCTGTTACGCATGTCGTCTCAGTATCGCACGTTGCCGGAGTCTCCGACGCTTCTCCAAATGGAGCAGGGCCAGCTTCACCACTCGGACCTGCCCAGCCTCCACCTCACCACGTGGAGGATAACCCCAGACTGTCCAGGATCCTGGAACTAGCCAGGCGCCCTTCCACAAGGAAGTCCTACGCTTCCAAATACAGATGCTTTTGTGCTTTCCTGGCATCCCAGCAGACATCCCCTTCACGGGTGGGACTCCAGAAAGTCTTGACCTACCTCCTCCATCTGGCGGAGTCTGGCCTCAGCATCACCTCCATCCGAGTACACCTTGCAGCGGTGGTGGCTCACTCTCCGGCTGGCTCGCCCGCTTCTGGGGCTTTCCGCGATTAAACAGTGAAGCATTTCCTCAAGGGACTGCGGAACGCCTTCCCCCCGGTCAGGACCCCGACGGCCCAATGGTCACTCTCTACCGTCCTCAACGCGCTCACCAGGACTCCTTTCGAGCCCATGGCTACCACGGATGCTCGTCTCCTCACATGGAAGACGGCTTTTCTGGTGGCTATCACGTCTGCTCGACGAGCTGGTGAACTGGTTGCTCTGCGGGCGGACGCACCTTTTCTTCAATTCTTCAATGACCGTGTGGTACTCCAAGCGGATATCACCTTCCTTCCCAAGGTGGTCTCCCAGTTTCATATGGCACAGACTATCTCCTTGCCAACCTTCTTCCAGAACCCCACTAATGCCCAGGAAAGGACTTGGCACACGCTGGATGTCAAACGAGCTTTATTGTTTTACACCAGCAGGACAAGGGAGTTCAGGAAGTCGCAACGCCTCTTTGTGGCGTATGGAGGCAAGTCCAAAGGGGAACCCATCTCTGCACAGCGGTTCTCCAAATGGATCACGTCTACCATCTACTTGGCCTACGAGTCGGCCTCGCTGCCACATCCACCGCATGTCAGAGCGCACTCTACCAGAGCGGTTGCAACATCCACGGCTTTTCTGGAGGGCACACTGCTTGAGGACATATGTAAGGCTGCCACCTGGTTCAGACCTTCTACATTTGTCCAGCACTACAGGGTGGACACCAGAGCCACTGCGGACGCCAGGCTTGGCCGCGTCGTTCTCACTAGGGGGCTCCGGGCTCACCGCCCTTGACAGTTCACCCTGCCTGACCATCATCATCATCTTCATCGTGGGATCATCTCATCCGACTGCCCACCGACCAAGTAAGTGTGAGCTTGCTAATCTCCCATGAGGGGGATTCACAAACTATACGAAGGAGAAAGTTCGGTTTCACTTACCAGTGATAACTTTCGTTCTTCGAGTATATAGTTTGTGAATACACACTACCCACTCTGCCTCCCCTCTTGAGCTGCACGGATGAGATCAATTGGTTTATCCTGTGCTTGGCTTAAGTATGGAACTGAGGTAAAATGGCGTGCGGGCGCCTCAGGGTGGGCGGTACGGTGGGCGGTCTTACCGCCAAAACTTTTGACCAATAGCTTTTCAAGCCTCCGATCGACGTTCTGCGCAGGCGCATAACCCATGAGTGTGTATTCACAAACTATATACTCGAAGAACGAAAGTTATCACTGGTAAGTGAAACCGAACTTACCTTCCCCTCCGGAATTTCCTCCAGGTGTGGTCGGGCATCACGGACGACCGGTGGGTCTTAAAGATCTTGTCCACTGGTTACGCCATCGAGTTCGTGCGAGTGCCTCGGGTAGGAAGACATCGTTTCACCAACTCGTCCCCCCATTTGGAGGAAGAAATATCGACTCTTCTGTCCAAGGGAGCCATCGAGCGGGTAGCACCACCCAACTGGGACTACGGCTTCTACTCGAGGTACTTCGTGGTTCAGAAGAAGGACGGAGGACTTCGCCCAATTCTGGACCTGCGCCGCCTAAACAAGTGCATCCACACCAGGAAGTTCCGGATGGTGACCCTGCAGACCGTCCTCCCCCTCATCAACAAAGGGGACTGGTTCACAGTCATAGACCTCAAGGACGCTTACTTCCATGTCTCCATCCTCGAGGATCACATGCGGTTCCTCCGCTTCCGCATTGGCAATTCCGTGTACCAGTACCGGTGTCTACCGGTCGGTCTGGCCACGGCACCGAGAGTTTTCACCAAGTGCATGGCTCCGGTGGCTGCTTTCCTCTGCCAGCGGGGAATCAGGGTCTTCCCGTACATCGACGACTGGTTGATTGTCTCCCCCACCAGTTCGTCCTCCATTCGGGACACACAATTCACAGTCCACTTCATGGAGAGTCTTGGCCTCAGGATCAACTTCGCCAAATCAAAGCTGATTCCCTCTCAACGCGTCGAGTACATTGGAGCGGTACTCGACTCACTTGCTACCAGAGCCTTCGCCCCCCAGAAACGCTTGCAGGACATTGCGCAGGGGGTGAGCGATTTTCGCACCAAACCGTTCATCCGGGCGAAAAAGGCACAGAGACTTCTAGGCCTCATGGCCTCAACGACGGCGGTAGTCCCTCGCGCCAAGTTAAAGTTCCGGTCCCTGCAGGCGTGGCTCCTTCACGAATTCGACTCGCTCCGGGAGAGCCAGTCCAAACGGCTGACTCCGTCTCCGGAACTGAAGGACCAACTGCTGTGGTGGACGACACCACTCAACGTGGCCACGGGGAAGAGCTTTTACCCCCCGCAACCCTCGTTGCAGGTATTGCCAGACGCAAGCAACCTCGGCTGGGGGGCTGCTTGCGGGACTCTCATGGCCAACGACGCTTGGTCACCTCACGAGATGGTGCACCATATCAACTACTTGGAACTTTTGGCCGTTTGGAAGGCACTACGGTCCTTCGAGACCCTACTCACCGGCAGGGTGGTTCAAGTGGCCTCGGACAATACCACGGCAGTGGCTTACCTGAACAAGCAGGGGGGAACGCGATCCACCACCCTTCTTTACCTTGCTGTGCAACTCTGGGAATGGTCCCTGGAACGTCACATCTTTCCAATTGGAGTGCACATTCAGGGCAAACTCAATGTCTTGGCCGACCATCTCAGCCGTCTCACCTCGACGACCCACGAATGGGAACTGGACGCCGAGGTTTTTCGGTCGCTTTGCGAGGCCTGGGGGACGCCGAGCATCGACCTCTTTGCGTCGGAGTCCAACAGGAAATGCCACAGGTACTGTTCCAGGGCAGGCATCGGACTGAACTCCGAGGGCGATGCCTTCATGAAACGGTGGGATCAAGACTACCTCTACGCCTTCCCTCCGTTTCCTCTGGTCCAGAAGGTCCTCACCAGGATGTACCAACACAGGACCAATGCAATTCTCGTGGCTCCGGCATGGCCTCGCCAACCCTGGTTTCTACTGCTGTTACGCATGTCGTCGCAGTATCACACACTGCCAGAATCACCAACGCTTCTCCAAATGGAGCACGGACAGCTTCACCATTCGGATCTCCCCAGCCTCCACCTCACCGCGTGGAGGATAACCCCAGACTATCCAGGATCCTGGAGCTAGCGCGGCGCCCTTCCACACGGAAGTCTTATGCTTCCAAATACAGACGCTTTTGCGCTTTTCTGGCTTCCCAACAGACATTCCCACCACAGGTGGGGCTGCAGGACGTTTTGGCCTACCTCCTCCATCTGGCGGAGTCGGGCCTTAGCATTGCCTCTGTCCGAGTCCATCTCGCAGCGGTAGTGGCTCACTCTCCGGCCAGCTCGCCCGCCTCTGGTGCTTTTCGCGACCAAACGGTGAAGCGTTTCCTCAAGGGACTGCGGAACGCCTTCCCTCCGGTCAGGACTCCAACTGCACAATGGTCACTCTCTGCCGTTCTCAACGCACTCACCAGGACTCCTTTCGAGCCCATGGCTACCGCGGATGTTCGTCTCCTCACGTGGAAGACGGCGTTTCTGGTGGCTATTACGTCTGCTCGACGAGCTGGTGAACTGGTTGCTCTGCGGGCAGACGCACCGTTTCTTCAGTTTTTCAATGACCGCGTGGTGCTCCAAGCGGATATCACCTTCCTTCCCAAGGTGGTCTCCCAGTTTCATATGGCACAGACTATCTCCTTGCCAACCTTCTTCCAGAACCCCACCAACGCCCAAGGAAAGACTTGGCACACGCTGGATGTGAAACGAGCTTTATTGTTTTACACCAGCAGGACTAGGGAGTTCAGGAAGTCGCAACGCCTTTTTGTGGCCTATGGAGGCAAGTCAAAGGGTGAACCCATCTCTGCTCAGCGGTTCTCCAAATGGATCACGTCTACCATCTACCTGGCCTACGAGTCGGCTTCGCTGCCACCTCCGCCGCATATCAGGGCGCATTCCACCAGAGCGGTTGCCACATCCACTGCCTTCCTGGAGGGCACACCGCTTGAGGACATATGTAAGGCTGCCACCTGGTCTAGACCTTCTACATTTGTCCAGCATTACAGGGTGGACACCAGGGCCACTGCGGACGCCAGGCTTGGCCGTGTCGTCCTCACCAGGGGGCTCCGGACTCATCGCCCTTGACGGTTCAACCTGACCATCATACTCATCGTGGGATCATCTCATCCGACTGCCCACCGACCAAGTGAGTGTGAGCTTGCTAATCTCCCAATAGTGGGGATTCACAAACTATACGAAGGAGAAAGTTCGGTTCTATTATTTTCGATGGTTTTTTGAACTTAAATGATTAATTTAGAGAATGGAGTGTGTTGCGTCAATAGTTTGTTTTTCAATAGCTCCGATGCGTTGCGGTTTGCGTAACGATTTGTAGTTCAGTAGGAATGGATCCGTTGCGTTCTGCTTATGTGTGTTGAGAATTGGTTCGGGATGTTATTTTTAAACTATATGTGTTTGGATAATATATTCGTAAATGAAAATTAAATAAAAAGAAATCAAAGCAAAGGTAACGTAAACAAATTAAATAGTAAATGAATTGATGATAACCGTAATTGTGGTTTATGCTCAGCAAAATAAAATAAAAAACTATAATTAATTTAAAGCAAAAGACAAACTGAAAAGTGTAAGGTAAATGTTAAATAATAAATTAATTAGAAAGGAAGAAGTAGGTTTTTCGTACTCAACGATCTCTGCTCAAAGCTCGCAATTGTTTTAGCTCCGTACCAATACGCAATCACAAAAGTACGTTACTATGAGGGGTTAGCAAGGTAATGCAGCTCCTTTTGTACCGTGGGGTGTTGCTATTTTTTGTCATGTTTGACGCGTTCACTCCAAAGCAGTTGATTGGCTATATTACTGTGAATACGTAGCATGGTGTGATTTGTAGTGCACCTCCTTAAATGGTAATAACACGGATAGGATGCTGGGATATGTATTTTTACCTCTGTTTTCAGCGTTCGTGCTTCAGCAATGTTTTAAAACGCATGTTTGGATTGGCTGCGGCGCGGCTGAGAACAACTGAGAACGTTCTCGGTTGTCGAGAGGAGGGTTTCAGATTTGTCAGGAACTGGAGAACATTTTGGGACAAGCCAAATCTTTTCAGGAGGGATGGGTTGCATTTGAACCATGATGGGACCAGATTGCTGGCACTCAACATCAAAAAGGCTGCAGAGCAACTTTTAAACTGATAACTGGGGGAAAGCCGACAGGAGCTGGGCAGCATCCGGTTTGGGAAAGTGTGTACCTGAGTAGTGAGGAGGATGCAAAAATTACTGAGCAGAGCAAGGAGCTAGTCACCAGCACTCTAGCAGAAGGATGCAAGAGGCAGTCTAACAATACAACTGGACTCAAAAGACTGTATCAGGAAAGCATATATAAATGCTTGTATACAAATGCCAGAAGCCTCCGGAACAAAATAGGGGAGCTGGAATACTTAGCAATAGATAAGAATATTGATATTATTGGTATCACTGAAACCTGGTGGACGGATGATAACCAATGGGATACAGTTATCCCAGGCTACAAACTGTACAGGAAGGATAGGAAGGGGCAAATGGGAGGTGGTGTGGCCTTGTATGTCAAAGAAGTGATAAAATCGTATGAATTGGAATATCTAGCTGATTCGGAGTCACCATTAGAAGCTCTGTGGGTAAGAGTACCAGGCCACAAGGATGGTCTAACAGTAGGCATATACTATCGGCCTCCGACCCAAACTCTTGAGGGAGACTGGCAGTTGGAGAATGTTGTAAAGGAGGCATCCAAGAAGGGAAGCCTGGTTATAATGGGGGACTTCAATTACCCTCACATAGACTGGGTGAACTGTTGTTCAGCACATGATAAAGAGATAAAGTTCCTAGATATGCTAAATGATTGTTCCATGGGACAGATGGTTGAAGACCCAACTAGAGGTATAAGAATCCTTGACTTGATCCTGAGTAATACTCAGGATCTGGTGCAAGATGTTAATGTGACTGATCCAATAGGGAACAGTGACCACAACTCAATTATGTTTAACCTGATCATAGACCGCAAGTCACTGATAAAATCTAACACAGAGACCTTAAATTTTCAAAAAGGAAATTTCCCAAAGTTGAGGAAACTAGTAAAAAAGAAGCTGAAAGGGAAAATTGAGAGAGTCCAAACACTCCAAGAGGCATGGAGGCTGTTTACAAAAACAATAACAGAGGCCCAATTGGAATGCATACCCAAAAGGAAAAAGGGCACTGCCAGGTCCAAGAGGACTCCAATGTGGCTTACAGGAGCTGTTCGGGAAGTGATCAAGAGCAAGAAAAGCTCATTTAGAAGATGGAAGGCTTGTCCGAATGAGGACAGCAGGCAGAAACATAAATTCTGGCAGAACAAATGCAAGGCAACAATCAGGAAAGCAAAGCAAGACTTTGAGGAGCGTATAGCTAAAAATACTCAGAGAAATAACAAAGACTTCTTTAAGTACATTAGAAGTAAGAACCCAACTAGGAAGGCCATTGGACCATTAGATGACAATGGAAGGCAAGGGGTTATTAAAGAGGAAACAGAGATTGCAGAGAGACTCAATGAATTCTTTGCTTCAGTATTCACTGAAGAAGACAGAGGCCACATGCCCAAAACAGAGCCTATCTTCGTAGGGAGGGAAACCGAAGAATTAAGCCAGATAGAAATAACCAGGGAGGAGGTCCTTGCATGTCTTGTTAAACTATACACTAACAAATCACCAGGACCAGATGGCATCCATCCACGAGTTCTCAGGCAACTTAAAGATGAAATTGCTGATCTCCTAGCCAAAATATATGATCTTTCCCTCAAATCAGGCTTTGTGCCTGATGACTGGAAGGTAGCGAATGTAACACCAATTTTCAAAAAAGGATCCAGGGGTGATCCAGGAAATTACTGACCTGTCAGTTTGACATGTGTCCCAGGTAAAGTGATGGAAACCATCCTAAAAGATTGAATTAATAGGCACATAGAAGAGAAGGCGCTGCTAAAGGAGAGCCAACATGGCTTTTGCAAGGGCAAATCATGCCTCACTAATCTGTTGGAATTTTTTGAGAGTGTCAACAAGCATGTGGATAAGGGGGATCCAGTTGACATTGTTTATCTGGACTTTCAGAAGGCTTTTGACAAGGTCCCACACCAAAGGCTCTTGAATAAACTTACCAGTCATGGAATAAAGGGACAGGTCTTGTCCTGGATCAGCAACTGGATAAGGGACAGGAAACAGAGGGTAGCACTAAATGGACACTTCTCCAAGTGGAGGGAAGTAAAGAGTGGGGTCCCCCAAGGTTCAGTACTGGGACCCCTGCTTTTCAACCTCTTCATAAATGATCTAGAGGTAGGAGTAAAAAGCAAGGTAGCCAAATTTGCTGACGACACTAAATTATACAGGGTAGTGAAAACTGTGAGAGATTGTGAGGAGCTCCAGAGGGATCTCTTGACACTGGGGGAGTCGGCAAAACAGTGGCAAATGAGTTTCAACATTAGTAAGTGCAGAGTGATGCATGTTGGGGCAAAGAACCCCAATTACATTTATAAACTGATGGGGTCTGAACTCTCTGCGACAAACCAGGAAAGGGACCTTGGTGTCCTGGTGGACAACTCAATGAAGGTGTCAACCCAGTGTGCCTCAGCTGTGAAAAAAGCAAACTCAATGCTAGGGATCATTAGGAAGGGTATAGAAAATAAGTCAGCAAGTGTCATTTTGCCTCTTTATAAATCTATGGTGAGGCCCCATCTGGAATACTGTGTACAGTTCTGGTCGCCATACCTCCAGAAGGATATTATGGAGCTGGAAAAAGTGCAGAGGAGGGCAACCAGAATGATTAGGGGACTGGAACACCTTCCTTACCATCTGAGGCTGCAACGGTTGGGCCTCTTCACTCTTGAACGACGACGTCTAAGAGGTGACCTGATTGAAGTTTATAAAATCATGCACGGTGTGGACAAAGTAGATAAGGAAAAACTGTTTTCCCTATCGCATAACACTAGAACTAGGGGACACTCCATGAAACTTTTGGGTACTAGTTCTCAAACAAATGAGAGAAAGTACTTTTTCACCCAGAGGATTACTGGTCTATGGAACTCCCTGCCAGAAGAAGTGGTGACAGCTGTCAGTCTTGACAGCTTTAAGAAAGGATTAGACAAGTTCATGGAGGACAAGAGTATCAATGGCTATAATTATGGATACTTAAGGACAACCTCTGTGTTGGAGAGATAGGCAGGATATCTCTCAATATCATTTCCAGGGAATCCTAAGCAGGTGAAGGCATCTGCTTGGGAATACCCTGAAGGAAATGGTGAGCCACTGTGTGAGACAGAATGCTGGACTGGATGGGCTGTGGCCTGTTCCAGCAAGGCTGTTCTTATGTTCTGTTTCTAATCGTAATTGACTGCCGCTCGGCAAACCGGGGTATTGAAGTTCTTTCCATTTCTTGCCGTTTGTGGGGCTCTTGCCCCCGTGCCGGTTTTCTGAAACTTTCGTTGACCTGCGGACCCACTTCGGCCGTGCGCACGAATGGTGGGTGCGGGTCAGTAGGGCGAGGCATAGCAACCTATAGCCAGTTCCAACGGTTAACACTTGGTTTTATAGGTTACGATTTAAATTCTGGGACATAAAATGTAACTTGTTTCTGCACAGAAGAGAAGCAGTTTATTTTAAACATCATAACAAAAAACCTTTTGCTGGAACTTTCCCAAATTTGGTACACAGCAAGAGTGGACTGTCTGCTACGTCAATGCTGGTTTAAACTCCAGTTTCAAAGTTACAATTTTGGGGGGTGCCTCATTTTAGAACTGCCTTGTAGAATGCTGTTTTGCTCTGCTGCACAATAATATAGCTGCACTCCCATGCACAAGTGTAATAAATTCCATTTTCTTCAGCTGTTGGTTGTATAGAGATGATCGGAGTTCTAGTCCTTTTTAAAAAGAAGGTAAGGGTAAAGGTCATCTTTGCTTGAAAGCCAGTCGTATCCAACTCTAGGGTTCAGTGCTCATTCTGTTTATAGCCAAAGAGCCAGGACTATCTGCATCTGCAAACGTTTCCGTGGAAACGTGGCAGGCACGCCTCAACAACTGGAGTGCACGGAACACAGTTTTCCTTCCCAACGAAGTGGTACCTGGGACGGAGACAGGAGCTCACTTTGTCATGCAGTACTCAGGAATCAAACTCTGACCTTCCAGTCTTTAAGTTCAGTGTCTTAACCACTTGAACCACCACAGTCTCTGTTTAATAAAGTCTTAAAAGGGTGTTTATGGGGAATAGCTGTAGTAATCAGGGAGTAAGGTACATTGAATTCCCTAGTTCTAGGACCACACATCTCAACCTGTAAACGCTTTGCTTTTTCAATTAAAACAAAAACCTCCACCAGCTGAAACGCAACCACTTATTTTTCTGTTTAAAATGCAAACTGTTTTTGCAAAAATATGCATTACAATTTAAATCCATAGACTGTGGTGCAGAAAACTCATTAAAGGAAAAACAAGTATCCAGCCTCTCTTTAATTAACCCTTTCCAATTCCCTCTGTACAAATCTGTCACAAACTATACAAAACTTGGGAGGCCTCATAATCAGTTTACTCATTTGCCAGATAATGGAGAGTCCATTGTTTACTCTGGCAACAATTTTGAGAAATATTCTGGCGCTAAACTCTACCACCCCCTCAGTACCCATCCATGAGGCAACTGTGAGCTACTTTTTTCTTAGGCCAATATACCTCTCATGTATTATACATACAGTAAATAGAATGATACTCTGAATATCATGCTGAACTTCTGGATCAAAATGTAGTTAATAGATGAAATTTATTATTTGGAATGTAAGAGATCATGTGGAAATACACACCCAATGAAGCAATGTATTATAAACCAAAATGCTTGGAAAAAAGCAATGCCAAGAACAACCTGCAGTGAAGCAGATATGAACTCAAGAAACAGAAGAAGGGAAACAGACAGGAATATTAGGTAAAGTGCAATTCAGGGTTGTATAACAACAGCTGATACATAACTAGAGAAATAATGGCAATTATCCTGTTTTCAAAAGTGATGTGACTTAAGAGAGCTATCCCAGAATGGTTTGAAATAAGTTTGGCACGCATCAGACTGCAGAAGTCTGTAAAAATCCTATTTAAAAAAACACATTTTTTCCAACTGCTCCATTATTTTCCAAACAAGGAAGGTAGTAATATTGTTATAACGTTGAGATGATAAAATAACTTGTAAACAGATTATAGCTGTCATATTCATAACTGGTTTGGGACTTGGATGCTTAGAGGAACACTTTGTTCTCTATGTTTATCTTCAGATGCTTTGAGGCTATCTGAACCATATCGAGCAGGGCATTTTTGGTGGTAGCCCCTATTTGTGTGTTTTCAGCTGAGATCTGACAAAAAAAACAAAACCTTGAAGCCCATATTAAACTGTTGAAATCCTCCACATTATGGCTTCACCTTGAGAAAACATATCTCCTGCTGACATTGCAATGTTATTCCCCATTGAACGTGCCTTATTTTTGGCCTAATGTTTTTTTGCTACTTGTGGATCCGCTTTAACTACTCTTGAGGGCGACTCAGTCTCTGTGAATGGTTTTCTTCTCATATGATTTGATATTTCACCTCAGAGCAGGACCGCCTCGCGTTCTTTTTCTGGAACAGCCTGGATAGTACCTTTTTAAACAAAACAAAAGAAAACAACAAAATAATGCTTATCATGGCCACACACTAAAGCAAGGTACAGTGTCTTCTTCTTTCTTTTTCTTTTTTTGTAATTAAGTTCAGATGCAAACTAATCCCTTTGCTATAAAGATGCAAATTAATCCCTTTGCTATAAAGATGTTTCAACAAAGTTTTTTTTTTTTTTGACAAGTCACAATTTCAAATGTTTTTCTGGTCTTGAGTGGGTTGACTTCTTTTTCAGAGCTCACGAAAGAGGAACCCGAGATGTTGTGGAGCCTCCAACCAGAGTATTGCTGCCACTACAGAGAGAGGAAACTGGGTGGTGGGTGGGTGGGATTCTCCTCTCTTGTAAAGCAGAGTCACTTCGGAGTCGAGCTTCCTTGCTCCCCTTTCCCCCCTCTACACAGCCCTGCAGGACGAGGGAACGGGACTCCTCGGCCGTCTCCTCCTCCCCTCCTCCTCCGCAACCCAAGGCTCTGGGATGGGCCTGGGAGGCTCTCCCTTCCTTCCTGGTCCTGCTACTGAGGAGCCACGCCGGGAGAGCCTGTGGACTTTGGGCGCCTCCTGCCTTCGCTGCACCTGAGGAAGCAGAAGAAACGCCTGCTGCGCATCAGCCCTGGGCAGGTAAGAGGCGGCTACCTACGGCTTCCTTGTTTTTTTGGCGCCAAACGCAGTCCCGGGGCTGAGAGTTCCTCTCTCTCTCTGGGGCGATGCGCGCGGCGCGCCTCCACCAGGAGGAGAGAGACTGATTTTTCCTCTTGTCACTCCGTCTGTTTTTCCTCTTCCTGACTTGTCATAAATAAATATAAATCCCCTTGCTGATTGTAACGTTGATTTTCGGCACGGGTCCTTCGGAAGTCAGATCCCCAAATCTGAATTCCAGCTTGAAAGTGTTCGGGGGGGGGGGGACACGTTTTATTGGCAGTTTTTTTTAAATTAATTGTAATTTTATTATATACCGCTTTACTCGTCCTAAGACAAACTCAAAGCGGTTTTACAACAGAATCACATATAATACACATCAATTAATAGAACAATACAGAAATACTAAATATGCAAAAATATAAAACACTACTAAAATACAAAATATCCAAATACAGTACAGCCAAATTAAGCCTTAAAGGACTGTGGTGGCTTAGTGCAGGGTTGCCCAAACTATGCTTTGTGGGCCGGATCACGGATGAATTGATGTCAGCAGGATCGGGTCCCCGGGCCATAGTGACCGGCTCCCTAAACCATATGACCGGCCCATGACTTGGAAAGTTTGGCCACCCCTGGCTTAGTGGATAAGACTGCGCTTGACGACTGCCAAGTTTGAGACCTGAATGCTGCACCACGGACTGAGCTCCCACCAATCCGGCCCCCTCAACTGTCTGAAGGAGCGTGACCGGGCCCCTAACTTAAAAAGGTTGCCGACCCCTGGTCTAGGCACCAGTTTTAAGAGTAAAAGAATATTGAGTGGCTGTAGTACCATTCTGCAATGGCTTAGTGGTTAAGATGCTGAGCTTGACAACCAGAAAGCCCATGTGCTGCGCAATGGAGTGAACTTCTGCCATTTGTCCAGCTCATGCCGACCTAGCCAGCTCAAAGGCAAGAATTTGCAAGTAGACAAATAGGTACCACTTCAGTGGGAAAGGTAACAAGTCATGCCTGCCACATGACCACGGAAATGTTTGCAGATGCAGACAGCGCTGGCTCTTTGGCTGTAGTGTAAACAGATGAGCACTGCATCCTAGAGTCAGATATGACTGGAGACCTTTACCTATTAAGCATTCTTTCCCTTTATTTATGTATTTTATTTTTCTAATTTGTATTGCTGCCCAACTCGGAAGACTCTGGGCGTCTCACAGAAAATAAAACCAATGGCAGTTTTTAAAAAGCAATTTAAAAAACCCATTAAAAATTACTGACAAATTTTAAAAAGATAAAAAGCTTAAAAGAGAGAGTGTGTGTATGTTCGACTAAATTAGCCAGCAGGCCGGGGTTACCATGTCACTGGTGTCCCACACCTGCCCTGCCAGCAAGGTTTTTAACCCTTTCTTGAAGGGCAGCAACTTCCCACCCCTTTTGGCTTCAGAGCTAGAGGTTTGGAGTTTAGTTCCCCAATGTGGCTCTCAGGAAAAGAGCTAGCTTGTGTAGCCATAGGCAAACTTCACAGTTAGTTCACCCACACTTGATTTATACATTTCACTTTTTGTAAAAAGTAGCAAATACATATACAGTACTGCACTGTAGTATCATAAGTTGCACTACCCAGTAATGGGGTACTGTATAATGTTTCTCAGGGCTCAGCTGGCATTGCCAGCAATCAGCTTTGGAACATACAAACTATGAAAAGAGCAAACAGAGCTCTGAGCAAACAGAGCTACATTTCTTGTGAGCATGGGTAGTGCTAGTTTCCAAAGTAATACTCCAAGCTCAGATCTGGACCTCTTAATAAAGGCAGATCAATGTGGAAATGTTGCACTGAACATTAAACATCCATACAATTTTCTGGGGCTTTGTCTGTGGATGTTAGACAACTGAGATCTAAAATTCTGTTCACAGATATTTTTAGGAAAAGGGAGATTACAGTTTCTAGGTAGTGTTTCCACGCAGAGGCATTTTTGAAAGTATTATCTATGAACTTCAGTGATGCTGGCTTGTAGTTACTGCAACAATAACAGCCCTAATTCCATGATCTCTAAAAGTACAATTTATTTCATGTTGAAAATAGATACAGTAATCTGTCTCTGCTCACTGCTCACAATATTGATTGTATGTATTTTGTAGACCCTCTGCTTCAGCTCAAAGGGTTAGAGAAATGTGTCCCCAAAGAAACAGGTGGCTAAAAACATCTCTTTAAAAATGTAATAAACAAACACACAAATAAATTTTTGTAAATCAGTTGAATATAATTTGCTAACAGGAAAGTTAGTGTTGTCATTACTTACATTTTAGCAGGAAAGGAATACAGCCATTTTTTAAATATAAAGGTTTCCCTTGCTCGAAAGCCAGTCATATCTGACTCTAGGGTTCAGTGCTCATCTCTGTTTCAAAGCCAAAGAGCCAGCGCTGTCTGCTTCTGCAGACATTCCATGGTCATGTGACAGGTATGACTAGACACCAGAGCACACAGAACACTGTTACCTTCCCACCAAAGTGGTCCCTATTTATCTACTTGCAATTTCTTGCTTTCGAACTACTAGGTTGGTAGTAAAACATTAATTTTATTGGAAGTCCTCCCCTTGACATCCTAATTATATTTCCTTTATCATTTATACAGGTATAAACAGTTAATTTCCCCACAAGTTCCCGACTCTCCTCCGATTCTTGGTTTGTCTTATCCCACTTTGTAGCACTTCTCTTCTCAGTCTGAAGGTTGGCTTTTTTGGTTGAAATTCTGTTGCTTAATATAGGAAATTGATACTAAAGTAGGCCCATTGAATTAAACGAATGTACAAAAGAATTGACTTACTAAATCCCAACTGATTCAGTGGACTTATGCTGTGTGATGAACACTGCTAAGTAACAAGATTTTCACCCTTTAGCTTTCTTCATTTTTAAACAGTTCTAACCCCTGCATGTAAGATGGGTGTAATGCTGGTTTAGTGCTATGATGGTAATTGAGGGTCCAATGTTGCAGACTTGAGGTTCCTGCTGCTTAGCAGGCACTTCTTGGGGTTCCAGCGCTCAAGTTCTTAGATCCACCGCCCTAGCATTATCATATTCTGTCACTCAATACTGTTGTTCATCTTGGCTTAATATTGCACACACAGGACTAATAGACATAAAGTTGAATCAGGCAATGTGTATCATCACAGGCTGTATTCAACCAACAAACACCCACCGGCTCCCTGTCTTGAGCCATATTCTGCCACCAACACTAAGAAGATCACTGGCATTATTAAACCTATGGATAAAAATAGTAAACAATCCTCTCCTACCAATCCATAAATCCCCCCTCATCCCAACAGTTAAAATCTAGACACCCTGCTTGGTGCACTGCAATCAACCTACAGAATAACCATTTCAATATCTCAGATGCCTGGATGGACATCTGGCAACATCTCTCTCCGATTCCCCATCATCACATAATCAAGAATCCCTGCAAATGGCCAGCTGAATTTTCCCTTCCAAGACGGCAGTGGAGGATGCTGAACAGAGTGAGGACTGGCTATGGTAGATGTGAAGCCACTCTGTTCACATGGGGATGGAAGTCCTCTCCCCAATGTGACTGTGTAGAAGAAGACCAAACCATGGACCATATTATATTTAGGTGTCTTTTATGCATGTTTGGAGGCACTTTGGAGGACTTGCATAGTGCCACAGATGAAGCCCTTCAATGGCTTTCAAACCTGGATGTGGAACTCTAGCTAGGAACTTGAGATGGACAGTTTTGTGCTTACTGCATATATCAACATTAATGTAGACAACTAAAGCTCATAATATAAATAAAAGTGCTATGACCCATTCCCAATGTAAAAAAAAAAATGCAGGGCAAAAATAGGAGTGAAGGTACTGACCAAGAATAAGCAGCATGGCAGCATAATTCCTGAAAGTTGGAGCTGGTGTTTACAGCCTCTCCTCCTTTCTTGTGTTTATTCCTTGATAGAAGTCCAAGGTCTGAAAGCATATAATACAGCAAAGCACATGTGCAGTTGTAAAAACATAACCCTTTCTTGGCAATGAGGCTTCTAATTTCACAGTAAAGTGACAAAAATACATGATTTCAGTTCACAGCAAGTAAGCAGACTAGTATGACAGACTCAATCTGGTTGCTGTAGAGATTTAGACCAGGGTTGCCCAAACTTTTCAGGCCGTGGGCCAGTCACGTGGTTCAGGGGGCTGGTCACTATGGCCTGGGGCTGGATCCAGCCTCTGATGCCAATTCATCCAGCCCGCAAAGCCCTTGTCACTCCCGGAAGCGGAAGTAATTAAGATTTAGTTTTGTACAGTACGGGTGCGTTTTACTTCCGCTTCCGGGAGCGATGAGGGCTTTGTGGGCTGGATGAATTGGCATCGGGGGCCAGATCCAGCCCCTGGGCCATAGTTTGGGCAACCCTGGTTTAGATCAAAGCACATGAAATCCTTTGCTTTCTGTCACAGTATGCAAATGACTTTCTGTTAGGTTAATCTGTCACATATGCCTATTGTGAAAAATAAGCATTCTCTGAAGAAATGTGGAATACAAATAAGTCAGTTTACCGAAACTGAATCTTGAAAATGGATTTATAATCTTAAAATCCTTTGCAAATATAGTTTGTGTACACTAGTTGTGTTCATGAAGGATCAATGTAAGACGAAAAATACATACTATATTTCTGGACATGACTGTCTCATGAGAAAATTCATTCTATTTCTTCTTGTTATAGTGTTCATCCTTGATTGTCTATCTTGCTCCACTCTTTCTGCTTCCTGAGAAATGAAGAAAATGATATTTTGCTTCCTTTTCCTTCTTGGGCTTTTTGTTGTCTCAGCCAGAGACAGACATACTCCAGGGACACTTATGAGTAAGAGGAATGATGCTCCTTTATTTGGTAAGTTGAATTAAATTTTTACTTTGTGAGTTATAGCAAATCTTCTGCCAAAAGAACCGTGTAAAACTTAGAAAACTTCATAAGTACAACTGTGTTCTCATTTCAAAGAAAAAAGTAGCAAATGCTATTGTATATACATTTTTAAAAAGGGAAAGCAGTATTAAAATTGTAATATTCAATATATACCGGTAACAAAAGATGAATGCAAGTCACTTTTTATTTTTGCAATTACAAAAGGTGCTCAAAGTAGCTACCATCAATGTCCAGACACCTCTGATTACAGGGAACTACTGTTTGAGCAACATTAACCACATTGTTCACTTATACTGACAACTACCGTATGTTTCCGCCATTTTGTTGACTGTCCTGCCTGTCACATGGTGACACTAGCATTCATTATTTGAGTCAGGGGTGCCCAAACAATGGCCCGTGGGCCGGATCTGGCCCCAGATGCCAATTCAGCCAGCCCTTGGCGCTCTCGGAAACAGAAGTAAAACGTGCCTATGCATGCGCAGAATGCTGCCATAAATGCACCCATGCTGTTGTAAACTGTTTATGATAGCTGCAGGTGCATTTACGACAACACTTTGCACATGTACAGGTGCATTTACTTCTGCTTCCGGTAGGAGGAGCCACATGACCAGCCCGCTGAACTATGTGACCGACCTGCACCCCTGTTTTGAGTGAATGTCAAAGTACACATTGCTACAGGAATTCAATTCAACTTCAAAAAGTAAGACATAGATAATAATAATTTCGTGTCAGAGATTACTCTGGGTTGAAAGGATTTTTGCTGGAGAAACTGTTCACCGGACGCCCGACTGAGGCTCCTTTCATGTCCTCAAGTGCAGCCCTCGGGTGTCAAAACCCGACCCAGTTTCCAAGCTCAGCGTCTTAACCACTAAGCCACAGGGAGAGCTGCAGACCTAGATAACATCTCTTAAAATGTATATACATTTTTGTACCCTCTGTATATAGGAGAAAACTGGATTTCATGTGCATATGTTTGTAATGTTAGTATTCAAGTCCTTTTTAAGAAGGAAAAAAGCCTTCATTAGAGGCTTTTGAGATAGGAAAATTGTTAAAGGAACACTTTGTATCAGGAAAACAATAGAAAGAGAAATGGTTATGCATGCCTTTGTTTCTACTGTGTTTGTGGTCACATTTTCCCTTCTAGAAGTTTTCTTTACAATTTAAAAGAGCATGTCAGGGTAATGCTACATTCATCTCCAATGCAGTGTCCAGTTTTGGGAAAATACTGTTGTGTGGGACTATATTATTTGAATTGCCTGCTATCTGCTTAACTAGATGACCTCACATTTATTTTTGTTTCACTTGGTTATTAGTGTGTGACAAGCACTAAATTCCCACTAGATGATAAGGCTTTAACTGGAAAATTTGGCTTTATACTCCAAATAGTTATTTCAGTTCTTGCTGTTTAATATGGTTCTGTTTGATACAAATGTCAGTAAGGCTCAATGAAAGAAGTCTCCTGTTCCTTCCCAATTTGAATTCATTAATTTAAGTCAAAGCTGAAATTGTGAACCTATTAAGTAATGTAAGAAGTTTTCATTTCCATGTGACATTTACAAGCACTGGCCTTGGCTAGCCTTTGTCATTTACCCACTTAGTTCATAAGAACTTGTTTAGCTAATCATTGAACATATACGGTAAACAATTCTCAGCTTTGGAATTCTAACAGTCCCATAGAAAGTAAAGATTACAAATGTTTGTCCTGTGATGATTAGTATCCCAAATTAATTAGTGTTAGAAAAACTAATGCCAACATTTGTTAGAGGATAGTTCTTGAGGAAATATAGGTTTTGGTGGAATTGTTTTAATCTTTTTAATGTTTTTAAAATGTTTTTAATGTTTGAATGTTTTACTGTTTGATTTTTAAAAAACGTTTAAAATGTTTTATGTTATAAAATTGTTTTTGTACATCTTTGTAACCCACAGATATACAGGTGAACCTCTGAAAATTATAATATTGTGCAAATGTCCATTCATTTCACTTAAAAGGTGAAACAAATATGTGAGATAGACTACATGCAAAGCGAGATACTGTATGTCATGCCTTAATTCGTTACAATTGTGATGATCATGGTGTACAGTGTATATGAGATTATGTGATGATTATGGGGTACATGTGATTGGGGGGATGGGGTTTTCATAAACTGTAAGCCATAAGCATCAATATTATAACAAAGTAAGGCTTGGGCTATCTCGCTTTGCATGTAATGAGTCTATCTCATATATTTGTTTCACCTTTAAGTTGCATTACTGAACTGAATGAACATTTGCACAATATTCTAATTTTCCGAGTTTCACCTATATACTGTATAGCCCTAGTTCATGAATACAAGGTGCAATGGAGGGACATGTACATGGCTTTAAATGTGACACCAATAATGCTTTCATTTCCTGGCCTTTTCTATTTAAAAAGTGACACTCAAGAAACATGCACACAAAGTTGTATATTCAAATAAAAGCCAGTGTTTCACAGACTGAAATTCAGTGGTTCAGCTCTGTTTGGTCAACCTTAAAGGTTGCAGCAACAGCAGCAAACTACCACAGATCGAAAGTAAGTCATTGCTGATTAAAAATAATTTTAGGAGTACACATGACTTGTACACAAAGTGACAAATTTACATGAATTTTAACATCCCCAAAGAAAGACTTCAACCAGTGACAATATGCTGCTGCAACCATTACTCATTTGTACACAGAAAGAGCCTCCTCGAAGATTGTGATATTTTTAAACCACATTTGGGCATACCTGTAATGACGACTTTGTGTTGCCAGCTAATCTTTCTCACATTAGGTCAGGCGAAAGGAACTGCAGATTGAACTCACCAAAAGGTGCCTTCATTTTGGCAATTTCACGTCTGGCCCAGACACAGAAGAAGAAGAAGAATCTGTTATGGAAGTAGACTTCAGTTGTTCTTTTTCTATGCTTTTTGGGTACTCCATATAGGACAAGGATATATCAGATTATAACAATGTTCTGTCCATAGCAACGTCTGATTACATAACCAGTAGAAAGTTTAGGTGGGAGACATGGAGGTTTTAGAGTCCATGGCAAATGAAATAATAAAAAACTAGGAATCTTCCTTGGGAAATAGGATAAGATGAAATAACACATGCTGATGTGGTATCAGGTGTGCTGCCACAGCATAGGAGACAATTTGGAAGATATATGGAGTTGGTTTATTGTTGTTGTGTGATTTTAAGTTGAAACTGTCTTATAGTGACCTTAACAGCACTTTCGACACAAGTGAAATGCTTAAGGAATTGTTTTACCAGCTCCACACACCCCTTGAGTTTCCATGACTAAGTTGGAATTCAAATCCTAGGGCCCTTTGAGTCTTAATTCATTACTGGGTATCCAAAGAGTTAATTTATTTAGAGGAGGGATTCTCAACCTATGGCCTACGGCACCATTTCATGTGCCCCCCCCCCACTTCCACCACACCAGGAAGTGCTATGTAGTAGAGGAAGAACAAAATGGCCATCCAGCCCCCGAAGCCGTTTGAGGGAGCGTGAGCTGGCCCCCTAGCTTTAAAAGGTTGAGAACTCCTGATTTAGAGAATAAATAAAGTTTTACTTGACAATAAAATGCTCAGACAAGGAATATCTATGGCCCTATATAGGAATTAGCTGACTGGATTGTTGTTTATATATCTGGTTGTTTATATATCTGATTATGGATTTGGGAGTTCAATTTCTCACTCTAACTTCTGGGAGAAGAGCCAACCTGTGTAGTTTTGGATAAGTTGCACAGTCCCAGGATGGCCCCAGAGGAAGGGAATGATAAACCACTGATGTGTATTAGAAAACCCTAGAAAGGATTGTTATAAATTAGAATTGACTTGACAGCACACATTTGTTATTATTATTATTATTATTACATAGGAAGTAGACAGTGGGTGATTTCTTATTTTCATCCAAGTCCTGTACTAAGAAAATTCTTTAGAGACTTCTGCTAACTGGGCTGTAGTTCCCAAACATTTCTTCTTACAGCGACCTGACACAGTGGCACAGTGATGTTCAACTGACAATAAAGCCTAGAAGCTACTCTTAGGCAGTTATCTGCCCAAAAATATGTTGTCAGTACAGTTTCCATTGTACATGTGCCTGAGGAGAAAAAAGATTAGCCTGGAAAATTTAACTGAAAATCATAATCCCAAATCATGGATAATTTATGAGAATTTTTTTACTATTTGAAATGTTTCAAGTACAGTAGAACTCCATATAACGATCGCCGCATACAGCGATGAAATCGCATAGCGATGAGGCTTGGAGGGGGGAAAGCCGTTCCGCATATCCATTGTTCCTATGGGAAAATCTGTATAGCGATTTTCCAATGGGAAAAACTGCTTAGCGCCAAACATCATTGTACATATTTTTCTCATAGGGAAAACCGTTGCACGGATTTTCCCATAGGGAAGATCATACAATGACAAAACCGCATAGCAATCAGCTCTGTGGAACAGATTAAAATCGCTATACGGGGTTCCACTGTACATCTGAATCATCACAGAGAATTCCAGCCTGAGGCACGGTTGGAATATAAAAAAAACAATGAAGTGGATTCAACTACTCAGATTCAAGGCCAAACCCTCTCGTTTGGGCTGTCCTCCAAGAATGACTTTAAATTTGGCCATTCGTCTTTACTTTAGTATAATTTTTTCCACCCTCTGACTTCATTCCTGTAAATATCCCCTAATTGTTACTTGTATATAATTATTGGACCATAATTATTAGTATTGTAGTCTCCTATAGATGAAAGAGAGAGAGAGAGAAAATAAGACACAGCAGTAAGTAAGGAAAATAGATAAATTTGCCAGGATTTCTGCACTTAATTAGAAACATTATGCCATTTTTGCTCATTTTGGTTCATGTTCAGCAACCTCTGATTTTGAAAAGGTTAGCATTCTTTCAGTGATCTTGTGTGAGCAATACTGTAGCCTCCAAGTTAATATATCCCTATACTGTAGTTACTTCATAGGCCACAAACGGTGCCATTGTCCAAAAATTGTTTGTTAAAAAAGCGAACTGAAAATTGAAGCATTTCTTGCAGAAATGTGTGTTCTTTCGGCAATATGACTGCAAGAAAACATAGGCAAAATAATATATCTTCCATTCATTTAACATCTTACATTGTTGTCGCTTTAGTGATGAGTAATAACTTCAAATAATGTAATCTACAGATAGGTATTGATGATAGCAAGACAATATGTTGCATCTTAATTACAGCCCAATGTATTCATACTAGATCTTTATATTTTCATTTTCATTTCATTTCAAGTTTAATTTCTATACCGCTTTACTCACCCAGCGGGCAACTCAAAGCGGTTACATAGTAACAATAAGATAATACAATAATACAGGTAAACATAACACAATAAATCAACAATACAATAATAAAGCAATAATGTCATCAAATTACAAGATTACAAGTCAGAAAAAACATAATATAAGTAAAGGGGAAAAAGCAAATAAGTTACACTAGAACTCTCCACAATATGGCAATTTCTAGAATGTTAAAGATACAAAATTACAAAGTCTAATACAGATCCTGACACAATACAATTTATCATTTAATACCAACTAGTACCCTCGGCTACTACAAGTCTAAGACGTCTCATCTGAAAGGAAAGGGGGGTGTCCCACCACATGTCAGCTGTACTCAGGGAACAGCTGTGCTCCCACCCACCCCTGACCAAGGCGAGTCAGGATGGGGAGCTGGGGGTGTTGCAGCGGCTCGGCGGCGGCTCTTGTAGCCGCGTGGCGGGAACTCAGGGCAGCTGCGGCATGCTCCCACCCACCCCTGACCAAGGCGAGTTAGGGTGGGGAGCCGGAGGTGTTGCGGTGGCTCGGCGGTGGCGGCTCTTGTAGCCCCGCGGTGGGAATTCGGGGCAGCTGCAGCATGCTCCCACCCACCCCTGACCAAGGCGAGTCAGGGTGGGGAGCCGGAGGTGGGGAGCCGGAGCGGAGGTGTTGCGGTGGCTCGGCGGCGGCTCTTGTAGCCGCGCGGCGGGAACTCGGGGCAGCTGCGGCATGCTCCCACCCACCCCTGACCAAGGCGAGTTGTTTTCCAGTTACAGCCTGACGTACTAAGCATTTTAGTACATTTGAAATATACCAAAAATATTGATTGAGAACTTGTACATGGATGATATAGTATATTTCGATGATTCTCAGTTTCTGTTTTTATTTGGAATCAATACACTTATTTTGATCAACTCAGTTTAGAATGCATCTTGATTAGCAAAAAGTCCTACATTTCACATAATTTCATTTCACTTTTTATTTATATACTGCTTTATTCGGCCCGAAGGCGACTCAGTGGTCGTGAAAGAAATACAATAATAACAATATAAAGAATAAATAGGTACATAATACTAAATATACAACAATACAAAATTCAAAAATGTAATATAATCCATACAATATTCATATCAAAACACATAACGAAAGTGCAATATAACAAACCGCAATCTCCCCAAAAAAGTCCGGCAACAAACCCAGAGTCCAATGTCCTTGAGCGGAGCATAGAACCTGGAAAAGCTCGGAAGAGGAACCTCTGCAGGGGCGGCGGCTCCCACCTGCCCGCAATCCTCAGAGCCGATGGTGTGGGCTCCCGGGACTGGGCAGGGAGCGCCTGAGGCTGCTGCTGCGGCTCCTCCTTTTCTGTTCTCCTGGCTGGTGAGGCCCGGGGAGCGAAGACAGCTGTGGCGGCGGCGGCTCCTACCTGCCCGCAATCCCCGGAGCTGATGCCGTGGGCTCCCGGGTCTGGGCAGGGAGCGCTCGAGGCTGTGGCGGTGGCGGTGGCGGTGGCGGCTCTTCCTTTTCTGCTCTCCAGGCTGGCGAGGCCCGGGGAGCGAAGACAGCTGTGGTGGCGGCAGCTCCCACCTGCCCGCAATCCCCAGAGCCGATGGTGTTTTGCCAGTTTCAAAATCAATTCAAGGAATACACAATGTACAATTGGGTCACACATTACCTTGCTGAAACATAGTTTATTTTAAATCACCTAGCAGGGCTTGTTTTCATTGATTCCTAAACCATTGTATTGTTCTGTGTGCACACATTTGATGGTCCATATTGTGCTTTTTTACCCCATAAAGTTTCACTATTCTTCCTCCCATTCACACACACACATACACAAAAGGCCTCTCATAGAGTCAATCTAACTGGCTGTGGAGCTGCTGCTGAAGATGAGAAGTAAGAAGAAGGTTTGAGCAGTGGTAGGAGTAAAAAAAATTACTACTTACCCTGTGGACTTGGCATGGTGGGCGTGGCCAGGGGGAAAGCCCTGCATTGCACCCGAATTAGGACTACTTTATTTCAAAACTTGGATGGGTGGGGCTAGCCGGAATTTCTGCTACCGGTTCTGGCGAACTTGGATGAACCTGCTGAATCCTACCACTGGGTTTGAATCATGCCAAGTGGGGTACCTGCATCCCAACAGCAAGATTTGACAGTAGTGGGCAGGCAGGAGTGAGGAGCCGTTGGATAGACAGGGGTCAGCAAACTTGGCTCTCCAGATGTTCTTGAACTTCAAATCCCAGATGCCCTGATCAGCAGGTGTGCTGACTTGGGCTTCTGGTAATTGAAGTCCAAGAACACCTGGAGAACAGGGTTTGCTGACCACTGGGATAGACATTCTTTTGTCAGGTCCACACTGCCACGCAAGCCCCTTCACTCCCATGAGTAAGAAAGGCCACCTGACAGTTCTGGTCACCATACCTCCAGCAGGATATTATGGAGCTGGAAAAAGTGCAGAAGAGGGCAAGCAGAATGATTAGGGGACTGGAACACCTTCCTTACCATCTGAGGCTGCAACAGTTGGGCCTCTTCACTCTTGAACGACGGCATCTAAGAGATGACCTGATTGAAATTTATAAAATCATGCACGGTGTGGACAAAGTAGATAAGAAAAAACTGTTTTCCCTATCACATAACACTAGAACTAGGGGGCACTCTAACAGAAAGTACTTATTCACCCAGAGGATTACTGGTCTATGGAACTCCCTGCCAGAAGAAGTGGTGACAGCTGTCAGTCTTGACAGCTTTAAGAAAGGATTAGACAAGTTCATGGAGGACAAGGGTATCAATGGCTATAATTATGGATACCTAAGGACAACCTCTGTGTTGGAGAGATAGGCAGGATATCTCTCAATGGCATATCCAGGGAATCCTAAGCAGGTGAAGGCATCTCCTTGGGAATACCCTGAATCAAATGGTGAGCCACTGTGTGAGACAGAATGCTGGACTGGATGGGCTGTGGCCTGTTCCAGCAAGGCTATTCTTATGTTCTAATTCCTAGAAGTCCAAGCTTCCATGAATCCGCACAAATGGGTTTACTGGGATTCACCTGGCCCGCCCCACCCTTGTCGCTCCTGGAAGTGGAAGTAAAATGCGCCCATCCGGGCGCACGCTGCCCTCGTCGCTCCTGGAAGTGGAAGTAAAATGCGCCTATCCAGGCGCGTTTTACTTCCGCTTCCAGGAGCGACGAGGGCGGTGCGGGCCGGGTGAATCGCAGTTAACCCATTTGTGCGGATTCATGGGGGCTTGGGCTTCTGGGAATTGAAGTCCAAGAACATCTGGAGTGCCAAGGTTCGCCATCACGGGAATAGGCAATATTTCACATTGACTCTTCCTTGTTTTATATAGTACATTAATAGTATTTGTTTTGTTTTTTACCTTTCCAGAAAAAAATTGCAACAGTAAAATGCTTGATCTTGTGTTCATCATCGACAGCTCACGTAGCGTTCGCCCTTATGATTTTGAGAAAGTAAAAGAATTCATCTTAACTATCCTTCAGTTTTTGGACATCAGCCCAGATGCCACGAGAGTGGGGCTTATTCAATATGCCAGCACAGTCAAAAATGAATTTTCACTGAAGACGTATAAGAGGAAACAGGATGTGGAGAGAGCAGTGAAAAGGATGATGTACCTTGCTACTGGTACCATGACAGGATTGGCCATTCAGTATGCAGTAAACATTGCATTTTCAGAAACTGAAGGGGCTCGACCAGTCAGCCAGAACGTGCCTAGAGTTATCATGATAGTAACAGATGGAAGACCACAGGATCCTGTCACAGAGATTGCTGAAAAAGCCCGGAACTCAGGAATCCTAATATTTGCTATTGGTGTGGGAAGAGTAGATATGAACACACTGAAGTCCATTGGGAGTGAACCTTATGAAGACCATGTCTTTTTGGTTGCAAATTTCAGCCAGATTGAAACACTGACTTCTGTGTTCCAGACTAAACTTTGTGGTAAGGCAATTCAGTGTAAAAATGCTTGCTGATCTTGTTATAAAATGGTTGATATTCTTTAACAGGTAAAAAAATAGTTCGCATATGTGTGTATCCATATTGTATGTTATGTGTCATCAAATCAGACTGTTTTGTAGCAATCCTAATAGGGCTGTTATGGTAAACAATATATTTAAAGAGTTGCTTTGCCATTCCCATGCCAAATCCCATGGCTGAGTGAGGATTTGAACCAAGGTCTCCTGAGTGCTAGTTGGTCATTCTATCCAAATTACCAATCATATAGATATTCATATGTATATACATATGTGTATATGTGTACACATACCAGACCATGGATACAAAACACTGACTTATATATTTAACAATGTATAAGTATGTCACAACTTTTAAAAAATTAAAATTCATATATCATGCAATCATACCCAACTCAATAACTTCTTAAAATGCTAATGTTGGATTTAGTTTTTAAATAAATAGGAAAAAATTTTTTAGCAAACAAAGATTTAAAAATTACAATTCTCCTTCGTATAGTTTGTGAATCCCCACTCATGGGTTATGCGCCTGCGCAGAACGGAGATCGGAGGCTTGAAAAGCTATTGGTCAAAAGTTTTGGCGGTAAGACCGCCCACTGTACCGCCCACCCTGAGGCGCCCGCGCGCCATTTTACCTCAGTTCTCTTCTTTCCGCCGTAGCAGCAGGACGATTGTCGAGAGCTTTTCAATTTTTATCGCCCTTCTGAGGGAAAGCTTTAGCTAATTTCAACAATTTTTGCCGGCAATCCTGTCCCACGGGCAGGATTGCCACCCCGGCGCTGTCTCTTCTTTCGAGTGGATTCAGTAGCCAATTTTTTCGCATCGATCACCGTCTCCCCCCTCAAGGGGGTGGCGGCTGGTCCGCTCTTCGGGGTACTTGCCTCCAGAAACTTCCACTGGAAGAATTTTTCCGCGGTTGATGGCTGCAGCGTTTAAACAGTGCACGGCTTGCCTTAAGAAGTTCCCGGCTTCCGACGGCCACAGCCTGTGCCTCTTTTGCTTGGGAGAGTCGCATCAGAGCCAGTCTTGCCCGCATTGCAAAAAGTTTACGCACCTCGCGGTGCAGAACTGAAGCAATCGCCTCAAGGCTCATCTGATGGAGCTCGCTCTGGCTCCCGCCGCGTCCGCTTCCACATCCGCCGCTGCCTCCCAGCCGCCGCCGGCTTCTTCCTCCGTGCTTCCGATTAGGAAGAAGAAAAAGAAGGACAGAAACGGTGAGAAGAAGCGTAAGCGTGGGTCGGAGAAGAGACGGTTGCTTCCTCCCACCCCACACACACCCGCCTCTCCCGGGCCTTCGCCGCCATTCTCGACTGCCCGATGTCCTTCTCCGGGATCCTCCACCTGGGGAGGACGATCGTCTTCTGGGTCACCTGATAAAGGACGCAGGGCTGGGGCTCCAGCTCGCCCACTTCAGGTGCTCCCCTCTCCTCCTCGGGGAAGAAACCCCTCGCCGAGGCAGGCCTCCGTCTCTCCAAGGCCCAGGACGCCGACAGACGACGCGGTCGTCACCGTTCCGACGACCGTTTCGCCGACACCGACGCCGGCCACCGTTTCGACGCCCACCGTTTCGTGGGCCACCATCCCGCCGGCCACCGGGGCTCTACCGTCAGCGGACTCGGACGCATCCCAGATGGCCCTCGTTCGAGAAATGTTCCAGGTCATGGCGTCGTTTGCGACCAAGTTCCAGACCTCCATGCCTGCGGCCTCTGCGGCTCCGGTTTCGACCACCGCAAGCCCCGGGCATCCCGGCCCTGCCGTGGCCCCACCGACCTCCCGTGGGTCGAGTGTCCGCTCCGCCGGCCCACCCAACCCGTCATGGTGTGGTCCGGACGTTGATGCGGTGGACTCCCATCCCGCCGGCCCGCCCAGGCCGTACTGGCGCGGTCCCGACCTGGATGAAAGAGTTCCTCCCTCGTCCTCCGATGAGTCCAGCTCGTCGTCGGAGGAGGACGAGGGAGACGTCGACGCCGAGCGCACGCCGGAGCAGGCTATCGGCTCAGTTGACCCACCGCGTGGTGAGGACCAACGTTCGCTGACCGCCATGCTCACAAGGCTGGGCACCGCACTCAACCTTAAAGTCGATCAACCGCCGCTGGAGGGTGAGGATCAGATGACCGCGAAGCTCGACAGACGTGCTGTACGGCCGGTCCACATAACCATGCTCCCCTCCATGATGACTTCGGCGAGGGCGACATGGAGAAAACCATTGGCGGCGCACTCCGTTTCGTCCAGGCTCGACAGCATGTACCGGGTCCTGGACGAGAACGTCGAGTTCCTGCAGGCTCACCCCCTGCCGAATTCCCTGGTGGTCAAGGCCTTCCAGCATAGGACGGCCACCAGCGGGTTCCCGGTCCCATCGACGCCGGAGGGAAAGAAACTGGACGCGGTGGGGCGTAAGTTCTACGCCACCGGCTCCCTATTCTTCCGTGCCGCCAACTACTCGGCCGCCATGGGCCTGTATCAATCTCACCTCTGGGAGCAGGTGAAGGTTGAGATGGCGAAACTGCCCGCCGACGCCCAAAAGCGGATCGACGCGCTGGCCACCGAGGGGGACTTCGTCGCCGAGCAGCTGATGCGCACTGCCCGGCATATCAACGACTATGCGGCAAAGGACATGGCCTCCGCAATCTACCTCCGTCGCCATGCTTGGCTCAGGGACACCTCCCTCGATGACGCTATGAAAAAGCTCATCGAGGAGTTTCCCTTCGACGGGCAGGGCCTCTTCGGTCAGGATACCGATAAGGTCCTGAATGAGATGCGCCAGACCAATTCCACGGCCAAGTTCCTGGGGCTCACCACGCCGGCTCCGCCCGCCAGGCCGAGGTTCCAGCCCTTCACACGGCGGTTCCAGGGCAACCCGCAGCAGCAAGGACCGACGGAGCAGCCTAGATCCAGCTCCTACAAACAGCGGCGGCAGCACAAACCCCGCTACCGACCCTACGGACAGGACAAACGTTCTGGCGCGAGGCCCAAGCCCCGCGTTTGAAGCTGCGACGGCCGAGTCTCTCTCGCTCCACATCCCGTACCTCCCCCTCCGGAACTTCCTCCAGGTATGGTCGGGCATCACGGACGACCAGTGGGTCTTAAAGATCTTGTCCTCTGGCTACGCCATCGAGTTCGTGCGGGTGCCTCGGGTAGGAAGACATCGTCTCACCACCTCGTCCCCCCATTTGGAGGAAGAAATATCAACCCTTCTCTCCAAGGGAGCCATCGAGCGGGTAACACCGTCCGACTGGGACAACGGCTTCTACTCGAGGTACTTCGTGGTCCAGAAGAAGGACGGAGGCCTTCGCCCTATCCTGGACCTGCGCTGCCTGAACAAATGCATCCACACCAGGAAGTTCCGGATGGTGACCCTACAGACCGTCCTCCCCCTCATCAACAAAGGGGACTGGTTCACAGTCATAGACCTCAAGGATGCCTACTTCCACGTCTCCATCCTCGAGGAACACAGACGGTTTCTCCGCTTCCGCATCGACAATTCCGTGTACCAGTACCGGTGCCTACCGTTCGGTCTGGCCACGGCACCGCGGGTCTTCACCAAATGCATGGCTCCGGTGGCTGCATTCCTCCGCCAACAGAGCATCAGGGTCTTCCCGTACATCGACGACTGGTTGATCGTCTCCCCCACCAAATCGTCGGCCGTTCGGGACACACAATACACGGTCCACCTCATGGAGAGTCTCGGCCTCAGGATCAACTTCACCAAATCGAAGTTGACTCCCTCCCAACGCGTCGAGTACATCGGAGCGGTACTCGACTCGCTTGCTACGAGAGCCTACGCCCCCCAGAAACGCTTACAGGATATTGCGCAGGGGGTGAGCGAACTGCGCACCAAACCGTGCATCCGGGCGAAGAAGGCTCAGAGACTTCTAGGCCTGATGGCCTCAACGACGGCAGTGATTCCCCATGCCAAGTTGAAATTCAGGTCCCTGCAATCGTGGCTCCTTCACGAGTTCGACGCACTTCGGGAGAGCCAGTCCAAACGGTTGACCCCATCTCCAGAACTGAGGGACCAACTGCTGTGGTGGTCTACACCACTCAACGTGGCCACGGGGAAGAGCTTCTACCCCCCGCAACCCTCGTTGCAGATACTGACCGACGCAAGCAACCTCGGCTGGGGCGCTGCTTGCGGGACTCTCACGGTCAACGACACCTGGACACCACACGAAACGGTGCACCACATAAATTACTTGGAACTGCTGGCCATTTGGAAGGCCCTGCGTTCCTTCGAGACTCTGCTCACCGGCAAGGCGGTTCAAGTGGCCTCGGACAATACCACGGCGGTGGTGTACCTCAACAAGCAGGGAGGAACACGGTCCACCACCCTCCTGTACCTTGCAGTGCAGTTGTGGGAATGGTGCCTGGAGAGGCACATTTTCCCAATTGGAGTGCACATTCACGGCACACTGAATGTTTTGGCAGACCACCTGAGCCGTCTCACCTCGACGACCCACGAATGGGAGCTGGACGACGGAGTGTTCCAGTCGCTTTGCGAGGCCTGGGGAACGCCGAGCATCGACCTCTTTGCATCGGAGTCCAACAGGAAGCTCAGCAGGTACTGCTCCAGAGCAGGCATCGGACTGAACTCCGAAGGCGATGCCTTCATGAAACGGTGGGATCAGGACTATCTCTATGCCTTTCCTCCGTTTCCTCTGGTCCAGAAAGTACTCACCAGGATGTACCAACACAGAACCAATGCAATTCTGGTGGCGCCAGCATGGCCGCGCCAACCCTGGTTTCCGCTACTGTTGCGCATGTCGTCGCAGTATCGCACACTGCCGGAGTCACCGACGCTCCTCCAAATGGAGCACGGCCAGCTGCACCATTCGGACCTGCCCAGCCTCCACCTCACCGCGTGGAGGATAACCCCAGACTGTCCAGGATCCTTGAACTAGCGCGGCGCCCTTCCACAAGGAGGTCCTACGCTTCCAAATACAGGCGCTTTTGTGCTTTCCTGGCCTCCCGGCAAATGCCCCCCCCCCGCAGGTGGGACTGCAGGACATTTTAACCTACCTCCTCCAGCTGGCGGAGTCTGGCCTTAGCATCACCTCCATCCGAGTGCATCTCGCAGCAGTAGTAGCGCACTCTCCTGCTGGCTCGCCCGCTTCTGGGGCCTTCCGCGACCAAACGGTAAAGCGCTTCCTCAAGGGACTAAGGAACGCTTTTCCGCCGGCCCGGACACTGACGGCTCAATGGTCACTGTCCGCCGTTCTCAACGCGCTCACCAGGACCCCCTTCGAGCCCATGGCTACCGCCGATGTTCGTCTCCTCACATGGAAGACGGCATTCCTGGTGGCTATCACGTCTGCACGACGAGCTGGTGAACTGGTTGCCCTGCGAGCAGACGCACCTTTTCTCCAGTTCTTCAACGACCGCGTCGTCCTCCAAGCGGACATCACCTTCCTGCCCAAGGTGGTCTCCAAGTTTCACATGGCACAAACTATCTCCTTGCCAACCTTCTTCCAGAACCCCATTAACGCCCAAGAAAGGACTTGGCACACACTGGATGTGAAACGAGCTTTATTGTTTTACACCAGCAGGACTAGGGAGTTCAGGAAGTCGCAACGCCTCTTTGTGGCTTATGGGGGAAAGTCCAAGGGTGAACCCATCTCTGCTCAAAGGTTCTCCAAATGGATCACCTCTACCATCTACCTGGCCTACGAGTCAGCCTCACTGCCACCTCCACCGCATGTCAGGGCGCATTCCACCAGGGCGGTTGCCACATCCACTGCCTTTCTGGAGGGCACACCGCTTGAGGACATATGTAAGGCTGCCACATGGTCCAGACCTTCCACATTTGTCCAGCACTACAGGGTGGACACCCGAGCCACTGCGGACGCCAGGCTTGGCCGTGTCGTCCTCACCAGAGGGCTCCGGACTCAACGCCCCTGACGGGTCCACCTACTGGATCTTCAGCTCATCGTGGGATCATCTCATCCGACTGCCCACCGACCAAGTGAGTGTGAGCTTGCTAATCTCCCATGAGTGGGGATTCACAAACTATACGAAGGAGAAAGTTCGGTTTCACTTACCAGTGATAACTTTCGTTCTTCGAGTATATAGTTTGTGAATACACACTACCCACCCTGCCTCCCCTCTTGAGCTGCACGGATGAGATCGATTGGTTTATCCTGTGCTTGGCTTAAGTATGGAACTGAGGTAAAATGGCGCGCGGGCGCCTCAGGGTGGGCGGTACGGTGGGCGGTCTTACCGCCAAAACTTTTGACCAATAGCTTTTCAAGCCTCCGATCTCCGTTCTGCGCAGGCGCATAACCCATGAGTGTGTATTCACAAACTATATACTCGAAGAACGAAAGTTATCACTGGTAAGTGAAACCGAACTAACCACCAACAGTCTTGAACAGTATATACACAGATGTTTTGTCTCGTACACCAATGAAACAAATAAATAAGAAATAAGTGGAAACAAGTAGATTAGAAACGCAAAAAGTTACTAACTGTCTTCCTCAGATTACTTACCATATGGAGATCAGTATTCTGTTGAGTTTCTGCTAAATAGAAAGTCTTGTCAGTATATTAAAACAAGATATCACCCCTTACACAAGCACTGCTGTTGCACAAGTGATAATCTCCATGAAAATGCCTCACCCTTTGCTTGAACTTGCTATTTGCTTGCAAGTGGTAATACTTGCACAGGCAGTTCAATCCTGTTCTTACATTGCTTAGAAGAAGCTAGTGTAATGTATATTTAGTGATGTAACAATCCAAAAATGTTTTGACTAAACTGTCTTCCCCAGTGGCAATAATAGAAGTAAGTTAGCTTCTCACAAACAAGAAGCTAAATGATGTCAACATACATTTTAAAAAATAAATAATATTATTTCAGTTATGGAGGAATCTCACATCAGTCTTGATTTGTTGCTCAAGATAAACCAGGGGTAACCAACCTGATGTCATCATGATGTTTTGGCCCACAACTTCCCAACTCCCCAGTCACCATGAACAGGAATGATGGGAATTACAGCTATTAATGTCTGGAATACTCATGTTATAGAACATTGACCTAGAATGTGCTGCTTTCATGAGAAAAATGTTGGAAGTCTTTTGAAAGTGAAGACAGCATTTCATGAAACCTCAATGCTAATACTGTGACATAAATTGTGTGAATAGCCTTATCTCTCCTAAACACTATTAACTTCATCTTCAATGCACATAGGCTAGATCAGTGTTTCCCAACCTTTGTTTTCTAGATTACAATTCCCAGAAGCCTAAATCAATTCTCAAAAGCATCGATCAACCAATGTACTGATTTAGACTTCTGTGAATTGAATTCCCCACCACATTGGGAACTACCGAACTAGATATGAGGATTGTGGATATTGCATATATTTACACAGCAAGCCGGTAAGATTACTTTTTATAATGAAAGAGTCAAGAATAATGCTTTGGATTGAATGGTGAACCTTGATTGGGACAATAAGGTTTAAATCTTTCCTCAGTCATGATGTAGTATGACCACATGACTGCAAGTAACAGGGTAAAGGGGAAATAAAGGACTTTCTTGAATTAAAGAAGAAATCACATTAAAGCATCAGTGACTGCTAAAGTAAAGAGCCCAATTTAGAGGTGAACCAGATGAGAACAGTTAATTTTTCAAAGTGGATCAAACAGGTTTGCATGGCATGGTAGATTTTACCTACTTTGTTTTACATAATGAAGTCAGAGTTTACCTGCAATCTGAATTAGATATTTGACCAGTAGTTGATTGGATAGCTCAATGAGTTGGAGTGTCTGGGAGTTTATTTCCCCACTTTGCCTCTTGGGGAACAGCCTGCCTTTCTAGCCTTGTGAAAGGTGTACAGTCTGGGGATGCCCTCCTCAGAAGGGAATGGTAAACCACTTCAGAGTACTCTATACTGAGACAACCCTGTAAAAGTCAGAATCAACTTAATTGTATTATTATTTGTACACTGTGTGTATTCACATAAACATAGAAAGAGCGTGCTCGAAGATTGTGATATTTTTGAACCACAGTTGGGCATACCATGATAATGGCATCCTTGTGTTGTTGGCTAATGATCTTTCCCAAACTAGGTCAGGCAAAGGGAACTGCAGAATGAACTCGCCAAAAGGTGCCTTCATTTTGGCAGTTTCACGTCCGGCCTAGACAAGGAAGAAGAATATAAACATATAATTTTAATACAGCAGAATGTTTTCAGTAGGGAAGACTAGTTTTGATACATATTTCTGTTTGTTGAAAAAAATATTCTTGACCCCCATAGTCTTTTCATATACAGTAGTTACACTTTAACAGAGATAGTTTTGTAAGCGTATTGAGCAGGGGTGGCCAGACTTTTTGGGCCGTGGGCTGGTCTCGTGGTTGAGTTGGCCAGTCACGTGGTTCCTCCCACCGGAAGCGGAAGTAAAACTCTCCCAAGCATGCACATAACGCTGGCATAAATGCACCCATGGCTGTCATAAATGCATTTACGGCAGTCGTGGGTCATTTACAGCAGTGTTTTGGGCATGCGTGGGTGCGTTTTGCTTCCACTTCCAGGAGCAGCAAGGGTGGTGCAGGCCAGATGGAATAGCATCACGAGCTGGATTTGGCCTGCAGGCTGTAGTTTGGACACCCCTTTATTATAGTTTTGCAAGACTTGAGTAGACCTATAAAGACAGGACCATGCAGAGGTCTCTGATGAACAGGGTTGCTATAAATCAGAAGAGACTGGAGATCACATACCATGATCTAATATGTTATTTTTCTTTTACCCCCCCAGTTGAACACATGTGCAGTGTAACGGAACATGGCTGTGACCATTTCTGCATCAACACTCCTGGCTCTTATGTATGTAAATGTAAACAGGGGTATCTTTTGAACTTGGACCAGAAGACTTGCAATAGTGAGTTTTCTATTTTATCTACATTAAACCTCATAAATAGATATAATATTTGGCTTAGAAAGGAAATACTATATTAGTGTAACCTCGGCCTTAGAACCCATTTGATATGCATGTACTGTACTGTATTTAAAGTCATTGGAGGCCTGGGGTGGAATCAAAGTATCTCATTTCTCGTAACATTTCTTTTAAACCTAAGTGGTTGCATAGAATTTGTTTCTTATTTTACCTGTTAGCATCAATTGTAGCCAAATCAAAGTATTTTAGTAATATTACCTAGTGTCTGAAAGTAGCTATTTCCTGAGGTGTAATTTGAAAACCATATCTCTCCAATGCTGCCTGCTGTTTTTTCTAACTCACATCTGAAAGCAGAGCCTAGCATGGATATCTCCCATGAACATTTGGACCTCTCGTTTATAATTTTCCTGTAGTATCCACAAGAAATTAGTGCATTCCTGAAGAAGTGATCTTAGATCAAGAAAGCTTGCACGGTGTTTGATTTTTAGTGGTCCAATAAAGATATCACCTTGCTCTTCAATTTGAATTCACAAAATTAAGGTCACCCTTACTCAAAAGCCAGTCGTATATGACTCTAGGTTTCAGTGTTCATCTCCATTTACAGCCAAAGAGCCAGTGTTGTCTGCCTCTGCAGACATTTCTGTGGTCACGTGGCAGGCATGACTAGAGTGCACAGAATGCTGTTTATCTTTCCCACCAAAGTGGTACCTATTTATCTACTTGTAATTTCTTGCTTTCAAACGGCTAGGTTGGCAGAAGCTGGGATGGAGACGGGAGCTCACTTTGTCATGCAGCACTCAGTTCTCGAACTGCTGACCTTCCAGTCATTAAGTTCAACATCTTAACCACTAAACCACTGTAGTCCCTTCAACCCCTTATTTCAACATCCATAACTGCCCTTTAGTTTTGGTATCCAGGTCTGTTCTTTTCTGTGGATTCAACAGACAAATTAGCCTGGATCTTCTATGACTTTTAGGCTCATTCTTTTCCTAACCTCAGTCTATTCCCCTGCAAAGTCATGCTTCCAGGGACAGAATCCTTTGCTTCTCTACATTTGTGCATTCAGAGTAGTGCCTAAGGACCTTTCGGCAATTACTCCGTTTTGAATTTTTAATTGGAAGCTGGAATACCAAAATAGCCTTTGTCTGCTGTGGATATCCAAATATCAGCTAGGAAGTGAGTCCGTTTATGTTTCTTTTACTCCGACATAAGGCAATCATAACCACTCAGATTCTATTGCCTTTCCTTGTATTTTTTTGAAGCTATTATTTCTTATACTAGGTGGACAATTTGTCCCTGGTTTATAGATTCCCAAACACTGCTTTGCTCCTCCACTACTTTTTATGGCAATTGCTCATTTCTCTGTGTCCATCTTTCTTTATTCTTATAACTGAAAGCAACATAGTGCCTTGTCTCCAATGTTTTTATTACAGGAGAGGCTGTAATGTATTCTGAAAGTTCTCTTGAGCCAAGGACTTTTCCAGCTGGAACATTTGCTCTCTGTAATATACCCAATTCATCTCTGATATTATCAGTATTTTTCCCAACAGCCACCCAATATAAACCTTGTTTCAGAGCAGTGACAAAATCATGTCTTTCCATGCCTTTTCTTTCCGTTAGTTCATTTTGGATAAGAGGAGTTCATAGCTATAGTGTTCCCAGTAGATGCAAATTTCTGTAACCAGCCCTGTTTAGAAGCTTTCAGTTAGCTGCCGCGTAGCTTTAAATATGCAGAGAGAAGATAAATTCCAACAGAGAAGTAGATTCCTATGTATTTATTAAAATTTCTTTTAAAAATTTCTTGAAGATAACATTTTTGGAGAAATAGCTTCTTTAAAATGAAGTTTGGACATGAATACCTGTAAGATCCAGATTGTCTTATGGCCAGCCAAGAAAAGGGAAACTGATCTTTTGTCCTGACTTATAGAGTCCTGCAGTGGCTCAAGTGGTTAAGATGCTGACTGGAAGGCAGGAGGGCAGCAGTTCGATTCCCGAGTACTGCAGGACAGAATGACAACCTGTCTTTGTGCCAGCTCCTGCCAACCTAGCAGTTCGAAAACAAGAAATTGCAAGTAGATAAATAGGGACCACTTCAGTGGGAAAGTAAACAGCATTCTGTGTGCTCCAGTGTCTAGTCATGCCTGCCACATAACCACGGAAACGTCTGCAGAAGCAGACAGTGCTGGCTCTTTGGCTTTGAAACAGAGATGAGCACTGAACCCTAGAGTCGGATACGACTGGCTTTCAAGCAAGGGAAACCTTTATCTATAGAGTCCTAATTTTCTCCTTTGAAATGGTTATTTCCACATTGCTGAAACACAGTGCATAATCTGCTGTGTGTAAAAAAAAAACTTCATTCTCATATTCATTATGATGTGTATACATTTGAATTTACTTTGGAAAATTAAAGACGGGAAAGAAAAGAAAAAAGAGAGAGAGTAACAAAATAATGTACTTTGAAGACTAGACTAGATGATTTATTTCCCAATGAGTTTTCATGTATCAAAACCAACTTTTTCAAAGCTAAGGGGAGCAAAATTTTTGTTCCTTCACGTTTATATATATATCCCCATAGTGAGGAGAGAGTCCTGATTAGATACTGATAAAATTAATAGATAAAGTGATAGTAATCAGTTAACACAGAATTGGGTCTATTTGAGTCAGTCAAGGGAACTCTGGCCTCTGTCTCAGAAACATCTCTTAGCATTTCTGTGACAACAAACTCTGACATAAAGTTTATCATCTCAGCTGGGACCTACAACCCCAAGTAATTAGTAGCTCAATTGTTTCATTCTGTTTGTGGCACCTACTCTGAACTGAGAGAACTGTGCAATGCACAATATTGCTGAGATAGAGAGAAGTAAAAGTTAGATCCCAAAACAGTATTATTAGTCGGAGCTAGCTTCCTGTTTGTGGGAGCCTGAATGGTTTAGTCCTTCATTGATTTAATCATTTTTGAGTGGGGATGGGGTGGGGGGAAAACAACTCTTTAGACATGCTTCCTGGGTGATATACTTAAATACAACAAAATATAACAGAATCTTCAAAATGCAATACATAAATAAATACTGGATTTTTGCATATATCTTTGGTCTTGAATATTCAGGACCATTCAAGGCCACAGATGTGTTTTTCAAATGGCGCTGGAGAAATAAATCACTCCTGTTTATGTCTTCAGACAATGCACTGTTAACACAAACCAGCTGCATTTATCTAAATGCTGGCATCAGTTTTCAATTAGCTTCCACACTAAGGGTTCGGTTGTCAAATCATTTGCCCTCTAATTTCTTTAAAACACTGGCCATAGCACAAATCTCATTGGAGTGACCAAGAATCTTGAAAGGACTTTTTGTGCCACTGTTTCTACAATGCTATAAATGGGAAAATGTGCCATTTGCCAACCAGTTTACCATCAAAAAGAAAATTTCTGCACATGGGCAGATGACGCTATGAACCATAACATTTTTGAACCAGTACAAATTTGAAACTGAAGCTGTGATCCAGCAGACACTTCCATGAAACAGAATAAAATAAACAGTTATCTATAGGATTATTCAGCAGGGCATTTTCAGTAATGACATGCTGGAATCTCTTGAACAGAGAAATCTGCCAAAGTTTAGCCCTTTCTACAGTAAGAATTATCAAGTAGTTTTACCAATTACAACCTCAGTGACTTTTTGCGGTTGAGCTAAGTATCCCAGAAACTAACATACAGACAGACAAAATATCCATTTGAAAATAGTACATTGGGCTATTAAATTTTCCTTTTCTAAGAAAAAAGTGTATTTTATGTATCAAATATGTTCTGAAGGAGCATTTTTAAAACACTTTTATTTTTTTAGACAGGAAACAAACATGATGAAGTGGTATAGAAACAAATTATACCATTCACTCAAAAGCATATGTACAATATATAAGTGGACCCATTGTTTGTATTAGCAAGCAATTCCTTCTTTTACTAAATGTTTAATTTATATAAAGAATTACATGTCAACTTTTCAAACATCAGTACTACATACTGAATTCTAGTTTAGATTCAGAGTTATAAAAAAGATTTTAATGAAACTGTTTATATATGTTGGACTGAGTTAAAAATGGCTTGCTTATATTAATGTCTCTCTCACATTCATCTTTAGTTGTGTCCAAATTTGCTAGGTCATAAATTTCTGAAAGTTGTAAAAACAATCTGGACAAGCAAGAGTGATTTGAAATAGCAGAAAGAGTGCCTATTGCTAATAAAACAACTAAGAATTTTGTGGCACCTTAAAGACTTTAAATGTTTTATTTGGCACTAGACTACAACTCGCCATGAATTTCTAAATTTAATGAACAATCCATTATTTCTTTTATCTTGTCTGATACAGATTTTTAAAAACTAATACAATTTTGCACTGTCCATAACCAAATCTGGCCCTCCAGAATTTTCAGCTGGATGCAGGGGACTCATTGGAATTGGAAGACATCTGTGTGTTTCTTTCAGCCATATAGTATCATGCTGTATACATTCTACTGTCTATACCAGTGATGGTGAACCTTTTATAGGCCGAGTGCCCAAACTCACTTCAGCACAGACTCAACAGACTGCTGTCCGTGCCACATCCTCATGCCGCATGTGAGCAACCTGCCTTACCCAGAAAGGGGACGGAGGAAGTGCTCCCATTAGGCTGCTGGGCAAAGGGGCAGAGCGAACTCTGTGCTGGGGAGAGAGGAAACGCTCCCATTGGGCTGCTGGTCAGAGGGGCGGGGCGAACTCTGTGCTGGGACGATGGCACGTGTGCCCACAGAGAAAACTCTGAGTGCTCCCTCTGGCATGTGGGCCATAGGTTCGCCACCACTAGTCTATACAATAAACCTTCTAAAGCACAACTGTCTTTTTGTCTCTATGAGGACTCAAGAATATAAGCTCATAAGTGTTCTGGGGGGCCGCAAACCACCAGTTAGCATAGAATCTCTTTGGACACTAACTCTGCTTCAGCCCATATTTTTACATTTCAGTTATTTACATTTTAAAAGTACTTGTGAGTCAATTATATTAGTGCAGTTAACATCATATCTCCATGGCACCTGATTTTGTGGACAATGTTCCGTTTATGCCATAATGTTTGGTTTTATCTTTAAAGTGGTTTTGTTCTATAAAGTGAGAGTGTTCTATGTACCCAGCACATCTATGCTAGGGAAGGTTCATGGAGACAATAAGTTTCTTGCTTTCAAACTGTCAGTTTAGGCATGATAACAAAACCTATGTTCTTGTTTGCAAGCAGTGGCTCTGACTGCCCTCTCAGCTGCCAGATGTTTGTAAGTGATTACAAAACCATAGACAAAAAGGAAGAATAGAATTGATAATGACACATGGTGCGATTCTACCTGGCACACTCTTTGAATAGTGTGGGGCATCTAAATAAGCAAGTATAGAATTTAATTGACAATTAGAATTGAAAGTCCTCTGCACTACACTGAAATTCAGATTTTTGAAAAAACAAAAATGCCACTTTGAATGCATGTAAAAATGTTAACATCCCGTATTTCATATGTTTTTAAAAGTAATCCTGGAATAAAATTCATGTTGGCACGACTGATCTCATCTAGCATTTGTGGAGGATTTATATCTTTTTCATACCTCTTCCATCCTCTTGTTTGATTATCCATTCTTAAACTATATTTTCAATCTGAAGTACTAAGTGAAAGGCAGAGATAATAACAATTCATTGCAGGATTACAAAGATGTTTCACAAGTTATTAATTTTTTGCAGCCCAGGACCTATGTGAAGTCAGAAAGCATGATTGTGAACAAATATGTGTGAATACACCTGGATCATATGTCTGCCAGTGTTATAATGGCTACAAACTCCAGAAAGATGGGAAGCACTGTTTCCGTATGTATTTTATTTCTGTTGCTTTTTCTGAAAAAGGAAGCATTTTTCAATGTGATATGTGTTTTAAGATTTAATGTGTCCACTGTCTACCATCAAATCAGGACCAGTTTATAACAACTCTAATAAGGCTTTCAAGAGAAATGAGACTCTTAAGGAGTGATTTTTACTAGTTTCAAACCACCCTCCTCCCATTTCCTGAAAATCCTTGCATTTCCTGATAGTACTTTCCCATTTAGATCATGATGATCAGAATCCAAATGGTTTGTTTGAGCACAAATTTGGGTATTCAATTCAGAATTTGATTTTTTCCCCTTCAAACATCAGGTTTATTGGTCATATAAGAAATTACAGTACTTTCAAAAATCCCACTCATTTTCAAAATTAGTTTGTTATGTGATAAGGGCTAATGAGTGTATATGAGTGATATACATAAGTTCTTGGCTGCATGGGACTAATTCTAATGGGAGACTTCACTACATGAAGAACATATCCAAGGTAGCAGTTTTCACAAGCTGAAGAACATTGGTGCTACTAGATCACCTGGTTTTAGACAGTTCTATGTGGAGAATTTCTCAATCTTACCTGGAAAAGTCTGGAACTGTAGGTGATGTTATTCAGCTTTAGTGAGCCCCTCTCTAGCCATAACCACACTATCTAGTTTATCCTGGAATGAACCAAGCGAGTCAAATATGATGATGACTATGGAACCTGCCTGGCACCAGTCCTTCCAATATTCCAGTCTGCTGAAGCTTGGCAGTGCTTCAAGGGAGCCCAGAAATCCACAAGGATAAACTCAGAACCAATATGTCTATCTGGCAAGGTTAAGATGCCACCACACCCACACACAAAAACAAATCTAGTAGCTGGTCAAGGCAAGACCTGATTTTAGTACCAGAAACTCTCTCAGCTACAAACAGAGAAAGCTGGTTGTTGAGATTTATTTTATTAACAACAGTTGAAAAGGCAAAATGGCAAACATTCCAAAAAGTTTCAAAAAAGGTTTCTAAAAACTTTGAACAAAGTGCAGTTTAAGACAAAGCTAAAGCAATCAATAGAACGCGCCAGAGAACAACAAAGATAAACTAATCTTCCTAATACAGGCTAATGTGGAGTCAGTTTAGTTCTGGAGCATACACAAAGTGCATCCTTTCAGACACAGCATGGTAAGACAGCAATTGTCCTGACAGGCAAGGTAATCCATCTAAAGTAACCTCCAAACCCCCTTTTATACATTGAGCATCCCCTTCCAAACTCCTTCAGATGATATGGAAGTTGGGCTTCCCTTTCCCTCAAATATTCACAGAAACAAGAAAACGTTCTGCTCCCTCCTTTCACATGGATGAATTCATCTTCCAATTAGGTGCAGTACGGAGAAACAATCCAATTTAGCCTTAAAGGCATCTCTCACAAAAGATAAGCTGCAGGTTCTACTCCCTTCTCATTACTGGGCAGACACTGATCTCCATATTCTTAGCCAGTTTCCCCCAGACCCTAACAAAGAAGCCTGGATTTTCTAGATAGATTCCATGTTCCTCCAATTTCTCAGGTTTTTCTCATCTTGTCTTATGCTTTATCACTGATTTATGCTATAAACTAACTGTCTATGTAACAAATAGTTTCTAATATCATGGGGTTAGTGAGCCACTTCTCATCTTGTTTACTTCTCTTTTCTGATTCTTCAATAGAGTATCTTCACATTTCATTAAAAATATTTCTTGATACTAGGGATTTGTCTTTCCTAGTCTCCATTTTCACAGTCCTTGCAAAAAAAGAATATAACAGCATATGGATTCCATCATGAGTTCAACTTCCTTTCTTTTTTAAGCTCATAAACAGTTACACCCTAAGACATCTCTCATTATATGCAGAACAGCTTCCTCCAGCTGTTACTTTTTCTCTATCTTTAATTTGAAAGTCTGAAACTCATTAAACTTATTGTCATTACAATAACAGTTGTTTATGTTCCCACTTTGCATGAGAAATTTGTTGTTCATAATTGCAATAAATACTTTGCATGCATTTTCCAGTTACTAAATGCACAAACTGCTTTTACTAATTGTATATATCTTCATTTTAGAGGTACCTATAGTGTTTGTTTGCATATATGTATGTTTAAACATTTGTTTGTACAGTATACTGTATTACAAT
Organism: Bradypodion pumilum; assembly: GCA_035047305.1. Taxonomy (NCBI): domain Eukaryota; kingdom Metazoa; phylum Chordata; class Lepidosauria; order Squamata; family Chamaeleonidae; genus Bradypodion; species Bradypodion pumilum. The sequence continues at coordinate 312,741,796 of JAWDJD010000004.1, forward strand.
TTTGGGGTCCTATTGAGATTCTTAAATTCAACCAATAACATATTTTTTTAAAAATAAAGCTGTTGTTAGTGTGAGGTTGGATTCAGTCATGTCATTTTTGTTAGCTGTTTCAAAAGTGATCTTTCACTACTTTAAGTGAATGTCTCAAAAACTTTACTAAAGAGTTAAAAAAAGCTGTGGAGGTTTGTACAATTATTGATGGGTGGCAAGAGAAGAGAGACAGAAACAACTTTTGTGCTAGTAGATTATCACTAGTGCAACACTGGATGTAAACCTGTTTTTCTGTAGAGACAAAAAGAGGTAGTGTTTTCTTAACAGCTAGGGAAATCTCAAACCATAGTAAGATTCCTCATAACTCCAGAATATTGCATAGCCTCCACAAATATTTTATTTTGGGACTACTTTCTTGTAGTTTTTATTTAAACATGTTAAGAGAATGAAGGTAGAGCGTTTGTATACATTTGGTTGATCTGGTTTTATTATGAGTCAATAATTGGTCAGTGAAAAAATATACTGTATATATATTTGCCTAAACTTCCGAAAAGTGTATTGAAACAATGGTGTAATAAAAAAAGTAACAAAAGATAGTAAGAACAACAAAAATCAAAAATAGCAGGACCACAAGATTAAGTAATGCAGACTGCCTTATGTGAAAGAGAAATCAATAAAAAGGTTAGTTGACCAACATAAATTGTTTATAGTGTATTTGAATGCAATGGCTGGGTTTGTATATCATTTGAAGGCTATACATGACAATCTCAAAGATTATGCAGTTTTAAAGTTCAGCCAGCATCATATACAATCAGAATAATTGAATTGGAAGGGACTTATAAGGCCATTGAGTCCAACCCCTTGCTCAACACAAAGTATATCTGACAGGTGGTTGTTTAATTATCTTTTGAATGCCTCCAGTATTGGAGTGTTCATCATCTTACAAAGTACCAGTAATTGGTTGAACTGTTATAATGCTCAACCAATTACCAGTACAGTACTTTGTAAGATGAAAATTTTATCCTGATACTCAGCTGAAATCTGGTTTCCTGTAACTAGAGCACATTATTATGGTGTATTGCACTCTTGGATGATGGAGAACAGATCCTGCTCCCCCTATGTATGATGATCTTTCAAGTATTTTAAAATTGCTATCATATCTCCATTCAAATTTATTTTCTTATGCCCACTTATTTCAGTCTTTCATAATAGGGCTCGGTTCCCAGTCCTCTGATCATTCTTGTTAGCTTCCTCTGAACTTGTTCCAATTTGTCAACACCCATCTTAAAGTACGGTGTCCAGAACTGGACACGGAACTCAAGATCAGACCTAACCAGTGCTGAAGTGAGTGGAACTTGTACTTCACAGCATTTGGAAAGTATGCTTTTGTTAATGCAGCCTAAAATAACTTTTGCCTTTTTTGCAGCCACAATTACATTTTTGGCTCATATTCAGCTTGTGATTTACAACAATTCCAAGATTCCTCTTGCTTGTATATTACTGAGCCGAGTATCCCTGTTACTATGTGTTTGGAGTTGTGTGTCCCCACCCCCCACCCCGTAGAACTTTGCACTTATCCCTGTTAAATTTCATACTGTTGATTTTAGCCTATTAAGATCTTTTTAGATTTTGTTTCTGTCGTCCAGGGTAATAGCTATTCCATATTGTATTATCTGCACATTTTATAAGCATTCCTCCCTATCCTCCTCAGCTCATTCTCTGCTTTCGTCTTTATAATCCCATCCATGCAAATTTTTGCTCCTTGTCTATACTCTTCCTTTCTGGCCTGGCCTTCTTTTCACTTCTTATATATGTCATTTTCAGGTCCTCTCTGTGGTTTTTGTGAAGCCATATTAACCTTTTATTTTTATTTTTTTGTTGTCTTCCAGCCTTTTTATCATGTTGGAATTGTCTGTACTTGTGCCTTTAGAATTTCTTTTTTTAGGAACTCCCACACATCTTGTACTCCTTTTCCTATAAAGAACCCCTGCCGTTGACCCTGCTTATCTTTGTTTTTTTTAAAATTGGCTTTCCTAAAATCTAGTTGTGCTGCTAAACTCCAGTTTTGCTTCCTTTGAAATAAAGAACTCTATTTCCCGTATGTCCCCTTATTGCCACTATCCCACCAAGTCATATGTATTGGTTAGAATCAAGGCAAGCTAATCCTCTAATTTCTTCTTCCGCTTTTGTAGGAGAAAATTATCAGCAACACAAGCCAGGAATTTCTTGGAAATGTTTGACAGTATATGCCTCCCAATGGATATTGGGATACTTGGATTCTCCCATTATTACTACATAATGTCCCTTTGAAGTTCTTACAATTTGTTTTTCAAAGGTTTCATTCTTGGATGGTCCTTAGTAGATTCCAAGTACTTAGTTTCTTTTGTTTTTTGCCCTAATTATATTCAGCCAGATGCTGTCAATGGGACAACCAAGCTAATCTCCCAGTGTTTCTGTGCAGGATTATGTATATAGCAGGCCATTTGTATGAACAGGGAATTTAGCATACAACCAAGAATTTCATGATTTCCAGTAGCTCACAATGTGAAGTGAAATGGTGCATGAATTTCTCATCTTAACCTATAAAATCGAGGGTTAACTGTTGGAACTTCGCATAGGCTCCTTAGCCAGGCCCCACTAGCCCGCACCCTCCATTCGTGCACACGCCCGAACTGGGTACGCAGGTAAACGCAGGATTGAGAATTGCGCCAGGGGGGCAAGAGCCCTACAAACGCGAAAAAAGGGAAACAACTTCATTTCCCAACATTCTTTGCACCAATCAGGCTAAGAGGCAGGAGCACAAAGAACATGGGGAAATGCGCCGCGGCCAATCAAAAACCACCCGACGCGCCGTGGCCAATCAAAAACCACCTGCACAAAAAAAAGAGCACAAAGGGAAAAACTACAATCCCCAGCGTCCTGCGCGCCATCAGCGCGCAGAACAGGGAGAAATGCGCCACGTGAAAAATTAAAATAAAAAACGCACTGCCTCAGAGAAACACAGCCCGCGTTAAGGAAATCGCCATCCCTCAGGTGGCCTTCCTTAACGCGGTCCGGCAACAGAGGCCACGCCACGTTAAAGAAATCCCCCACCCCATCAATGGCCTTCCTTAATGCGGTCCGTCAACAGAGGCCATGCCGCGTTAAGGAACTCCCCTACCCCGCAGATGGCCTTCCTTAATGCGGTCCGGCAACAGAGGCTATGCCGCGTTAAGGAACTCCCCCCCACCGCTGCCCTTCCTTCCCACGGGCCAGGCATTGAGCCTGGCACGCGAGAAGCAAAGACACCCCCCCCAACGCCGCTGCCCACTGCCACATGGTATTGCCATGGGCCAGCCACCGAGGCCGTCCCACGGAAATACCCCCACCCCAACACAAACAAGAACATTCAAAACAACAATAAACATAAAAAGGAAACACAAAAACAACCAAAAATAAACAAGGAGAAACACACAGAACCCCCCCCCCAAAACCCAAAACAGAAAGACCCCCGCCGCCGCTGCCCGCCGCCACATGGTATTTCCACGGGCCAGCCACCGACGCCAGCCCGAGGAAATACCCCCACCCCCAACATAAACAAGAACATTCAAAAATAATCAAAAACAAAAACTAATAAACATAAAAAGAAAACACAAAAACATCCAAAAACAACCAAAAATAAACAAGGAGAAATACACAGAACCCCCCCCCAACCCAAAACAAACCCCCCTAACAAAAATAAACCAGAGAACTTACCAGGAGATGTCCTCACTCATCGACGACCGGAACTGAAATGAGAAAAGGAGGACACTACTAACAGGAAGAAGACGCGACACCCACAGGCCAGTAGAGAAAAATCACTCAAAATTAAAAATTACGCAACAGCACCACCCAGTGGCCACAGGAGAAATAACAATCAAAATATTAAAATTAATCTCAAAGATTAAAAAAAAGGAAATACATTTTAAAAACATTCAAAAATATCCACAATAATCAAAAATTATTCAGACATAAATAAATAAGTTCTCATAAAAAACACATCTAAACACAGTAAAAAACATTGAATTTAAAAAAAACATACACTTACACATTTTTAAAATGGTTATCCAAGATACACCTATTAACAAAAATTCAAATAGTAACACATTTTTAAAAAAATACAATAATTGAAAAAAATTATATCAACCTTTCCTCTTTTTAAAATAAAAAAAAATGATCACAGTTTAAAACAGTCCATTTGCATAAACATAAAACAAAAACCTTACAACACCATTTAAAACAGCCCGGCAACGCCGGGCAACCTCTGCTAGTATTTAAATAAGTAAGCCAGTGAAGTTGAAGTTATGACAAGTAGTAGATTCCCATGCATTCATATCTGAGAGCACAGTGTGCTGCATTTCAATTTACGGTCTAAGCAAGATTGTATGGAAGTTGTATGTGTACAAGTCAGCACATCTATATAGATCTACTTCATCTGTGTTCTTCCTGATTCTACTATGGTATGACTTTGTGGGAAAATGCTGTTGCCATTGCAGAAATGGGACAGTTACGGAGATGCTTCATTCACAGCTGCAGATATGGTACCTTCATTCCAGGATTAAGCTACAATTAGTGGCCAGAGATTAACTAGGAATTGAGTTAAATTCAGTGAACTAGAATTAAGGAATTTATAGTAATAGACTAGAACCAGGAAGACCTTGTTGTTCAGGAACTGTCCCAGCCCAAACTGAGAAACATTTTCTATCCAAAAAGCTCCAAGTTGAGTGGATGGATCTGTTTCATAGCCTGAGAATACATATGAGAAAGTTGTTCCACTTAGGAAGCCATATCACATATAGATGAAACACAGCTATAATTCGACAACTCCTTATACATCATGTACTGTATATGTATTGTTATAACAAAATGTTCCTTACTCACAGTTGAAGCCACTGTATGAGCTCTGCTATTTAGGCTTAGCTATATCCCAGCTTTTTTGATAGTTAAACAAAATAGCATTTATGCTTTTGATATACAGAACCCTGTTTTCTTGTTTAAATATTAATATCCTTATTTCCAAACAACTACTCTTAACTTTCTTCTGGCCTTAGTCTACTGAATTGCAGATCTAGTTCAGTTTGGAAACATTCCTTAGTTTCTACAGTTGCTGGTATTCAGACTGCTGTTTTATGCAAACTCACATAGTAATAATTTATAATTAATACAATATAATCTTCAATTGAATGCTATTCATTGAAGTGGACTTCTGTATAAGTCTAAGATAGTGACTATATTGTACAGAGTTTAAGTATTCTCTATTTTTCAGAGTTCTAATATCTAATCTGCTGTTGTAGCCAAACTGGCACCACTCATGCACAAGAAGTAGCAGTAGTAGCAAAACAGTGGCAAATGAGCTTCAACACCAGTAAGTGCAGAGTGATGCACGTTGGGGCAAAAAAAACCAATTGCATTTATAAACTGATGGGGTCTGAACTCTCTGCGACAAACCAGGAAAGGGACCTTGGTGTCCTGGTGGACAGCTCAATGAAGGTGTCAACCCAGTGTGCCTCAGCAGTGAAAAAAGCAAACACAATGCTGGGATCATTAGGAAGGGTATAAAAAATAAGTCAGCAAGTGTCATTTTGCCTCTTTCTAAATCTATGGTGAGGCCCTATCTGGAATACTGTGTACAGTTCTGGTCGCCATACCTCCAGAAGGATATTATGGAGTTGGAGAAAGTGCAGAGGAGGGCAACCAGAATGATTAGGGGACTGGAACACCTTCCTTACCATCTGAGGCTGCAACGGTTGGGCCTCTTCACTCTTGAACGACGGCGTCTAAGAGATGACTTGATTGAAGTTTATAAAATCATGCACGGTGTGGACAAAGTATATAAGGAAAAACTGTTTTCCCTATCGCACAACACTAGAACTAGGGGGTACTCCATGAGACTTTTGGGTACTAGTTCTCAAACAAATAAGAGAAAGTACTTTTTTCACCCAGAGGATCACTGGTCTATGGAACTCCCTGCCAGAAGAAGTGGTGACAGCTGTCAGTCTTGACAGCTTCAAGAAAGGATTAGACAAGCTCATGGAGGACAAGGGTATCAATGGCTATAATTATGGATACCTAAGGACAACCTCCAGGTTGGAGAGATAGGCAGGATATCTCTCAATGCCATTTCCAGGGAATCCTAAGCAGGTGAAGGCATCTCCTTGGGAATACCTCGAAGCAAATGGTGAGCCCCTATGTGAGACAGAATGCTGGACTGGATGGGCTGTGGCCTGTTCCAGCAAGGCTCTTGTTATGTTCTTAGTAGATGAGTGGCGGCGGCAATCATACTGTTTCCAGAGATACACATCAATGGAAGGGAATAAAACTCTTAAGTGAGAAACACCCAGCCAATCCCACCCCACAGGGATTGACTAGTTAGTGATCATGGAATTTCGAGTGATTACTGAGGAAGAGAATGGAAAACTGCACGGCATAGAGAGGACTATCATGGAGGATACTATAGTAAGAATGAAAAACTGGGAAGAATAAAATGAAACATCATAGAGGAGGCATTGCTGACTTACTGTAATAATAAACAGGAACACAGCTCTAAAATTTATGTGAGTGGCAATTTACTCTGTAGAAACATAATCCTTTTATAAAATTGTATTATGCATTATGTGGTTAGTTCACTATCTGCTTACCACAGGAAAGGTCTTCTGTACAGTATACCAGTATTTGGTAACTTAAACTTGCAAATACTGTGAGCTTCCAAATATGAGCTTCTGGAATATGAGCTTGTGACCAGTGGGAAAAATCACTTTTGTATGTGAATTTTGGCAGTGCTGTATTGGTTAAGAATATCTCTTTTGTTTCTATTGTGTTTCTATTGTGTTTTTGTTGTTGCTTCATGGCTTCAACTGCTGCAATGCAGAAAATTGGTGATAAATATTTTATCATTGGGACATCATTACTATAAGCAATCAGTGGATTGTATGCTAAAATGTGCTGTGGTTAGTGTACATTAATGTTAATAACATTTTGCTTCACAGTGCTAATGATAATTTGTTCTTAATTTTTTAAAAGGGAAAGCTATTATTTTAATTTTCAGCTCATGTTCCACATGACAGTCTTCAACCTGGAAAGAACTAGGCTTTTTCCAGGAAAGAAGTTATATATCTGACATTATGGAAAGCCTAAACTGTCTGCATTCAGGCCTACTACTTTAAGCCAGGGGTGCCCAAACTATGGCCTGTGGGCCAGATCTGGCCCCCAATGCCAATTCATCTGGCCTGTGCCACCTCTGCTGCTCCCGGAAGTGGAAGTAATGTGTGGGCACATTTTACTTCCGCTTCCAGGAGCGGCAAGGACAGCGTGGGCTGGATGAACTGGCATTGGTGGCCAGATCTGGCCTGCAGGTAATAGTTTGGGCACCCCTGGTTTAAACAGAGAAAATGGCAGCTTAAAATCTATCTCATTTTGGTCCAAAATAGATTGCAAGGCGTGTTTTACTTCCGCTTCCGGCTGGAGGGACCACATGACCGGCCCACTGAACCACATGACCCGCCCACTGAACCATGTGGCCCAAAAAGTTTGGGTACCCCTGCTTTAAGCAGAAACTTTCATAATGTGACAGAATATGATCATTTGCTTGCCCGATGAAATATATCGTATTTGGTCAGTTATTTCAAGGCTGCTCAGACCGTGACAGACTTACAGTTGTGGGATTATGCAAGAATGCATTAAACCAAACAAACTGACACTTTTAAAATTTAAGTAGAATGTAGGAGTGTAAGAAGAAATACAACAGATCTAACGCTAGTTCATAATGGCTTAGTTGGCAGTGATAGGAAGGCCTATTCCATGAATTTTATATGAAACAGGATACACTCATTTCATGAGTAAAAAAATAAAATGTTACTGATTTATCTACTGCAAATTATATTTTAAGAAACCACTTTGTAGTTTTATAGCTTTTGTTTAAAACAATTCTGTAAAACCTGGCACAAGCTTCATAGGCTTAAATACAGCTTTTCTTCATTTATCAAAAATGTGTGAATTTAAACAATTTAAAATGTTCTGAATATTCTCAATGAGGTTTCATTAATTGTTAAACAGACTTTACATGATGATACAGAGGACACATTCAATTAGAAACATTATCAATCCATATTGATAAATAGACTTTCTGAGAAATGAACTTTCGAGAATAGTAGATTTACCTTCTTTGTATTTATGGAATATATAGTACAATAATATATCTTTTTTGAATTGGCTTGTGTTTAACCTACCTTGTTATGTTGTTTTAACTGTATCCTTTGATGATTTTAATCATGTTAATATATTTATTTGATTTTAATGGGTGGTTTTGGTTTACTTAATGTTATGGTTTTTAAGTTAAATGTGCCTGTTTTTACTATTTTAAGAAATGTATATATTGTCTTGACCCAGGTACAAAACCCCTATGTTAGATCCTCTTGGTGGCACTGGCTAATATTATTTTGCCTGAGACTAGATCATTTTACAGAATTATTTTTAAGGATAAAATGTGAGTGAAAGTGCATATATAGCAATAGCAATTACACTTACAGTATATAGCACCCCCTAGTGCAGTGGCTCAGGTGGCTAAGACACTGACTGGAAGGTGGGAGGTCAGCAGTTTGATTCCCGAATACTGCAGGACAGAATGAGCTCCCGTCTTTGTCCCAGCTCCTGCCAACCTAACAGTTAGAAAGCAAGAAATTGCAAGCAGATATATGGGGACCACTTTGGTGGGAAGGTAAAGGCGTTCCGTGTGCTCCGGTGTCTAGTCATGCCTGCCACATGACCACGGAAACATCTGCAGAAGTAGACAGTGCTGGCTCTTCGACTTTGAAACAGAGATAAGCACTGAACCCTAGAGTTGGATACGCCTGGCATTCGAGCAAGGGAAAACCTTTACCTTAAATAGGGACCACTTCGGTGGGAAGGTAAACAGCATTCCGTGCGCTCTGGTGTCTAGTCATGCCTGCCACATGGCCATGGAAATGTCTGCAGAAGCAGACAGCACTGGCTCTTCGGCTTTGAAACAAAGATGAACACTGAACCCTGGATACGACTGGCTTTCGAGCAAGGTAAACCTTTACCTGTACCTAGTGCTTTGAGTACACTGTGGGTGGTTCACAAAGTAATTGGCATTTTGCACCCTACAAACTGGGTACTTGTTTTACTGAAGGATGGAAGACTGAGTCAACGTTGAGCCTGTTCAGATCAAACCCAGATTACAAACAGAGTTTTGACTGCAGTAAATTGTGCAACAAAGAGTTCCCTGGAAGAAGAGTGGTTTAAAAACATAACAAGAAAACTAGTATGAACTATTAGGCCATGCTATACAGGGTTGATACCATCAGCTTGGCAGAATAGATGGACAAAGCTAGTTTTTCCAGTACTGTACAGTAGGTTGCTCACATTAATTGGATATTAAACCTCTCCTGAGGGGTGCGCCCGGTGTCTACAGACCCACATGCATGAACTCAAATTAGTTGGGGCCGTGCTCAGCTGGAGGAGAAATTGGGAGATAAGCGGGCAGGTTAGGCATAAACCATGGCTCAGGCTGGGGACAAATAGAGTTAGGCAAGCAGATAGGGGCAAACAAGGGACAAAGCTAGGTGCCCGGGGTCAATCCACATAGGCTCCGAGATTAGGGCAGGAACAATGGGTTTCGCCAGCCCAAGGCAATTAAGTGCGGGTTGTCCATTTAACCTCGGTGTAGTTTCCAGAGCCACCGATGTAGCCACACCACCAGAAAATACCATGCATGTATGCCTTCTGTACAGGGGATGGCGCAATTTTCTTAGATACGCATCTTCGCCCCTAGGCAAGGAATAAATACTTGTTCCCGACTCCATTCGGGGCTGGACTTCGCCACATGGCCGCCTCTCGCATCTCACTGCAACAGTGTTGTGTCCTAAAGCCTGTGCCTTTAAACAATGTACCTATCCATGTGTATCCAATGTAACCTTTTCTATGTGTAACATTGTAACCTCCAGCTGCATCACTGTAACCTTAATAGGACGCGAGCTAGTGACCACTAGATGGCAATAGCGAGCGTCCAAGCTCATTGGTCCAAGACTCACCTAGAACAACAGCGCGGGAAGATTCCCGCCACTACCTTCACCTGGACAAGAATACACTGTATATATTGAGCTGTTCGTCCGCCATTACCTCATGTTCCCACTGACCAGCATGTAATAAAGTTGTGTTAAGCCAGCTCTTCGGCTGTCCTGGTGTCCTTGGTCCCATACACTAAATTGGCGACAAAGGTGGGATCATGGCTGCCCACGGGACCAAGACATACGCCGGTTTCGATATCAAGAAACCGCAAGATTGGGAACTCTTCGAAATGGACTTCCAAGGCGCGCTGGTGGAGTTCGAGGTTAAGGACGAGGCGAAGAAAAGAGCCATCCTCACCAGAATGCTCGGGCACGACGGCAAGAGGGTATTGATTGACCTCATCGCACCCAAAAAGGCGGCTGAATTCAAGGCAGAAGAGCTCCTGATAGTGTTGCGAGACCATTTTCGGCCCTCGGTGGCAATGTTTCCCGCTCGGAGCGCGTTTTGGAGGCGAGTCCACGCGCCTGGAGAATCGGTCGCCGCGTTCGTAGCGGCCCTGCGCCTGGCTGCCGGCCCATGCAAATGGGAGAACTTGGAAGTCACCCTCAGGGACTGCGTGCTATGCGGCCTGAAGGACGCCGAGATTCAGTGCACGCTGATGAATCAGGAGCCGCCCCCCACGTTGCAGGAGGTCCTGAAGGCGGCGCAGGCCGCGGAAGCCACGAAGGCCGGGGTGCAAGAGCTCCAGGACTGGCGGCCGAAGGCCGACAAAGCAGAGAGTTCGGTGCACGCAGCCCGGCGAATTTCGAAATCGTCCGCCGAAAGCAGCGACGACGAGGACGTCCGGAGGGTCCGGAAGGAGGGCCGGCATTGTGACGGCTGCGGGGCGGCTCACGACCGTGCCAGGTGCCCGTTCAGAAAGGCCGAGTGCCACAACTGTGGGCGACGCGGGCACATAGCCAAAGTCTGCAGACAACGGCGCAAGGACCGGAGGAGCTCGCCCGACCGCCCAGCGAGGGACCGGAGGAGCTCGCCCGACCGCCCAGCGAGGGACCGGAGGAGCTCGCCTGACCGCCCAGCGAGGCCAGACCGCTCGACGAGACCAAAGGATGGCGCCCGGCCCACGAGGAAGCAGGACAGCGTGGGCCGCATCTCCGACGACAGCGACGCCGCCGCCCCGGTTTTCAGCATGTCCATGGGACACCCCCGTTACTTTGTTGAGGTACTGGTGCAAGGGGCCCCTGTTAGGATGGAGATTGACTCTGGCTCCTCTTACTCAATCATTTCCCAGAGGGAGTTTTTGAGAATTGCCCCCCGCGTACGGCCCAAGCTCAAAGCGTTGAGGTCCACGCTTCGGGACGTGCAAGGGAACAGTATCCCGGTGTTGGGGGTTGGGAATTTCCAGGTTCAGTACAAGCGGCACACCGCGGAACTCCCCCTAGTCGTTCTTAAGGGGGGTAATTGCAGCCTCCTCGGGACTCAATGGTTTCAGCCCCTGGGTCTGTTCATTGGGGGGGGGGGTGCACGCCGTTGGGTCTGACCCGATACAGGAGGTGTGCGACGCGCACCCCGAAGTCTTCAAGAAGGGACTTGGGAAATTCAATGGACCCCCAGTAACGTTCGACCTGGACCCGGAGGTCCGCCCAATCAGACTCAAACCACGCCGGGTGCCTTTTGCACTCAAGGACAAAATAGAGGCGGAACTGGACAAATTAGTGGGCCAGGGGATTCTTACTCCTGTTGATTCCGCGGAGTGGGAAACTCCAATTGTCACAGCATTGAAGGCCAATGGGGAGGTTCGCATTTGCGCCGATTATAAGTGCACCATTAATAAGGCAATCCGCCCTAATGCGTACCCGGTGCCGGTGGTCAGCCATTTGCTAGCCAGGTTACATGGGGGAAAGTATTTCGCTAAGCTCGACCTGGCACAGGCCTATCAGCAACTCATGGTAACCCCTGCCGCAGCTGCTGCACAGACCATAATCACGCATAAGGGGGCGTTCCAGGTGACGCGCCTCCAATTCGGCGTGAACTCGGCGCCTGGAATTTTCCAGTCGCTCGTGGAATGCCTCCTCAAAGGGCTGGACGGCGTTTTACCATATTTTGATGACGTATTGATAACGGGGGGGAGTGAGGTTGAGTTGGCTGAAAGGCTAAACAAGGTCCTGGCGGCGTTCGAACAGGCGGGGTTGAGGTTGCGAAAAGACAAATGTGTCTTCTTCGCGAAGGAGGTTGAGTTCTTAGGGTTCCGAGTAACACCCGGGGGATCAAACCGTCCAAATCCAAGGTGGCCGCCATCAAGAAAGCTCCTCGCCCCACATCCAAGCCCGAGTTGCAGTCGTTCCTAGGGCTCTTAAATTTCTCCCACTCCTTCCTTCCACGGAAGGCTGCGGTGGCTGAGCCGCTTCACAAGTTGCTCAAGAAAGATGCGGCATGGAAGTGGGGCGATGACCAGGAGAGGGCATTCACGGAACTGAAACAACTCCTGGCGTCTGACGCCGTTCTGACCCATTTCGACCCCAAACGGCTGGTGGTACTGATCTGTGATGCATCCCCGGTGGGGGTGGGGGCAGTGTTGTGCCACGTGTTGGAAAACGGGAGGGAGGCCCCAATAGCGTTTTACTCCAGGTCCCTGTCCCAAGCGGAGAGGAACTACGCCCAGACAGACAGGGAGGCGCTGGCGATAGTTGCGGGGACCAAAAAATTTCACGACTTTCTGTATGGCCGCCCTTTCACCATCGTGACTGACCACAAGCCCCTACTAGGCATTTTTACCGCAGATAAGCCCACGCCACAGATCCTGTCCCCGAGAATGCTTAGGTGGGCCATTTTTCTCAACGCCTACCAGCACGTGTTGGTGTACCGGCCCGGGAAAGAGATCAGCCATGCGGACGCCCTATCAAGGTCCCCCCTTCCCCTAACGCAGAGCCAGATGGGCGGAGAGGGGCGTGACCGCCAGGTGCTCATGATAGAGGTTTTGGATTCGCCCCCCATAGTGCCCGCCGACATTGCCACAGCGACAAGGAAGGACAAGACGTTGGCGGCGGTTTGCTCCTGGGTACAGAAAGGGTGGCCGGCGTCTTCCCCAGCAGAGGAATTCGCCCCATTTTTTAGGAAGAAGCTGGAACTGTCCCTAGAGAGGGGGTGCCTCTTGTGGGGGCAGCGGGTGGTGATCCCTATATCCCTTCGACCGCGGGTGCTTAAACTGCTGCACGTCAGCCACCCCGGAATTGTGCGCTCCAAAGCGCTGGCCCGGAGTTACTTCTGGTGGCCCCAGTTGGACGCCGACATCGAGCACATGGTTGGCACTTGCGAGAGCTGCCAATGCTCCAGACCGGAGGAGGCCCGCCTTCCCCACAGGGAATGGGACGCGGCTAAGGGGCCGTGGTCCCGGGTGCACATAGATTTCGCGGGCCCGTTCCGAGGAACCCTGTTTCTCCTTGTTGTGGACGCTTTCTCCAAGTGGTTGGAGGTCATCCCAGTCACGAGCACCTCCTCGGCCGCGACAATTAAGCACTCGCGGAGAATTTTTTCCACGTTCAGCATACCCGACACTCTAATTAGCGATAACGCTAGTTGCTTCACGTCCGCTGAGTTCAGGGCATTCACAGAGATTAACGCCATCCGGCACATCACCTCCGCCCCTTTCCATCCGGCCACCAATGGCCAAGTGGAGCGCCTCGTATGCACCACGAAGGACGCGCTGCGGCGCATGGGCCCCGGGGACCTCAACCTGCAAGTGTGTCAGTTTCTGCTAGGGTACAGGGTGACCCCGCTAGCGTCAGGCTACTCCCCTGCGGAGCTTTTAATGCGCAGGAAGCTGACCACCATACTCACTAGACTAGATCCCATGAGAGTTGAGGACAAGGGGAGGAACATAGGGTTAGAAGCCACCAAGAGTTTCAGCGTGGGTGCCCCGGTGCATTGCAGGAACTACGCCAGCGCGGGGCCAACCTGGGTACCGGGGGTGGTCGTGGAACAGACCGGTCCCGTATCGTACCGCGTGGAGACCAACACAGGTCTACTTTGGCGGCGACACGCGGACCAGCTCCGGAGCCGGGTCCCAGGAAGTCAGGGCGCCGACGGCGCGAACACAAATTCAGCGTTAGGGTTCTCCCCCACCCGTTCAGCCCAAGGGGGAGGGGAGGGGGGTCCAGAGTCCCCACCAAGGGGGGAGGAGAAGGAATTTGTCCTCGTAGATATCCCGCGGGATCCCCCAACAGAGTTTGATTTTGATTTTCAGAACCGGGGGGTTTTTTCGGAGTGGTCCCCCACCCATCCAAGCGAGAAGAGGGGTTTTACGTTAGCCCCTGGTGCCCCCGGTTCAACCACAACGGAATCTACCCTTTCCCCTAAAGCTGCAAAACCGCAGAAAGCCGCTAACAAGTCTCCCTCTCCCATTACAGGACAAGGGTCCAGGGAACAAGGAAGCGGGAGCGGCCCCCGGGTGGGCCAACCCACATCGCGGCCCAAACGCGAGTGCAATAAACCATCTTGGCTAAGAGACTTCGTCTCATCCTAGGGGGGAGGGGTGTTGTGTCCTAAAGCCTGTGCCTTTAAACAATGTACCTATCCATGTGTATCCAATGTAACCTTTTCTATGTGTAACATTGTAACCTCCAGCTGCATCACTGTAACCTTAATAGGACGCGAGCTAGTGACCACTAGATGGCAATAGCGAGCGTCCAAGCTCATTGGTCCAAGACTCACCTAGAACAACAGCGCGGGAAGATTCCCGCCACTACCTTCACCTGGACAAGAAGGGCGTGACCTGCAATGACGTCACGCAGCCTGTAGCCAATAGGCTATCAAGGAGCCACATTCAAATGTATAGCCACTGTATATATTGAGCTGTTCGTCCGCCATTACCTCATGTTCCCACTGACCAGCATGTAATAAAGTTGTGTTAAGCCAGCTCTTCGGCTGTCCTGGTGTCCTTGGTCCCATACACTAAAAACAGTGTACTATAAATGGTTTCACTGCATAATTGCTAGATCCCAGATCCCAGTTGGAGACAATTACTAGTCCCTTTGAAGGCTCTTGAGACATTGGGGAAAGAGGAAGCTGCTGTACTTCGACATCCCACGAGTACAATCATGTCTGCTTGTTCATGTTCTAATCCTGACCTGTTGTAAATGTTGTGAGCAATACTAGAAATTACAAAGGAGAAGGAAAGAACTTGTTGTAAAGATGCCATTTTGTTTAGTAGCACATGGCAGGCAAAATATGAGGACAGCAGGATAATTTCTAACTGAAGTACTGTTCACCAAAGGAGCTAGCTGATAAATATTTCTCCACAGCATTTGAATGATCTTAGATTTCTTCTAGAAGTAAAATCCTACTGTGGAGTCACTATTAGTGCTCTGGGGTGGGATGGGTGGTGGTGGAATCATCTCCTACCTAGATATACTCAACAGGACCCCTGGATCTAGCTAGAGCAGGGATTCTCAACTGGATGCAGCCCATGGCACCATTTCATGTGCCCCCCCCACTGCCTCCACCACACCAGGAAGTGTCATGTGGTGGAGGAAGGGCAAAATGGCCATCTGGCCCCCGAAGTTGTCTGAGGGAGCGTAACCTGGCTCCCGGCTGGAAAAGGTTGAGAACTCCTGAGCTAGAGCTGCCTCTAAATGCAGCATCTTAGAAAGAGTTAAATTGTTTCTTTTTGTAAGGACACTATTTGCCTTCCCAATTTTTTTGGTAATGTATTGAGTCAGGAGAGTGAGAAATCCTTAAGTGAATATTTGTCTTACATCAGATCTGTATTGGCTAGCATTATAGTTAGAATAATGGGTGGATTATTTCAGATAAATGCTGGGTTCTTTAAGTGGCACAACAAACCAAATGAAACACAATTGTAGTACTTAATAACTTTTTTTTTCAGTTGTCAAGTGTCTGTCTCTTTCCCTCAAAGCTCAGGCTTTAGATATTGCCAGTAGTTTGTGCATTCATTTGCAAAATCTATACATAAGCGAGCATGTCTGAGTTTCGTTTCGTTTGTTTTTCAGTTATGGACTACTGTGCTTTGAATAACCAGGGCTGTCAACACAAGTGTATTAGTACTGAAAACTCCTACTACTGTCAGTGTCAAAAAGGGTTCATTCTCAATCCTGATAAGAAAACCTGCAGAAGTAAGTTGTCTGCATCTTTGTTTTGTATTTTCGGGTAATATGTATTAGACAGCAACACACATTATCTGTATATTTAAAGAAAAGGTCTTTAAGCTCACTGAGAAAGTGTATTATCTTTTCTTTGCAAAAGTTCCCAAATCAGTCCCTGACATCTCTGGTGAACAAAAAATCAGGTAGCTAGCTAGGAGATCCGTTCCTGGCCAGAGTAAACAAGAATACTGTAGCCTAAATGTATTGGTGGTGTAAGGCAGCTTACACCACAAACACCACCGTGACCCTAGGCCATGCTGTTCTGGTGCTGGGATTTGGCCGTTGGTGTGGGGGACGGACATTGCCCCCCTGGCCAGCCCGGCCAGCCTAGCCCCTGGACTGTCTGTGGCCGCTTTTGAACTTTTGTACTTGGACAATCGGTATTTTATTGTGAGTGTTTTATTGTGATTTTATTGTGTATTGTGTACTGTTGTGAGCCGCCCGGAGTCACATTTGTTGATTGGGCGGCATAGAAATATAATAATAATAATAATAATAATAATAATAATAATAATAATAATAATAATAATAATAATAATAATAATAATAATAATAATAATAATAATAATAATAATAATAATAATAATATACAGTACTACTTTTTTGTATATGTAACTATGTGATATATTGGAAGGCAAGCACATGTTTGTTACATTAACATATTGTATTTTTAATGTGTATAAAAATAGTTATTACATATCTATACCTATAAATCCAAGGGTTAACCATTGGAACTTGCTATATGTTTTTGCACCCGTCCATCCTATCCGGTACCGAGCCTCCTGCACTTGCCCGAACCCGGTCTGGAAGTTACTGCAGGGTTGAGAAAGGCTCCAGTGGGGCAAGAGCCCCATGAACCCAAAAAAAAAGGAAAAAACTTCACTTCCCAACGTTCTCTGTGCTGCGCCACGCCACAGCCAATCAGGCTGAGAGGCGTGAGCAAAAAGAACTTTGGGATACATGGCACAGCCAATTAAAATTGAGCCGCAGAAAAAAACCACTGCACGAACGCAAACCACAAATGCAAAACTACAAGTCCCAGCGTCCTACGTGCCAAGAGCGCGCAGAACGCTGAGAAAGCTGGCACGCGAAAAATAAAATTAAAAAACGTAATGGGCGCGCAAGTCCCCAGCAGGCAGACGCAACGCCTCACAGCATCGCAAAACAAAAATCCACATAAATCCACCACGAGACACCCGCTGGCCTTCTTTCCTGGAACAACGGGGAGAAGAGGGACTCCCTCTCCTCCACGCTACCCTGCCGAAGACAGGGCGAGACCACCGCTGGACTCAAGGAAAGTTGAGCCGGGATGGGGGAAAAAACCAACAGCAGGCAGCAGTTTGTCAGGGGAAGCACCCTCCCTGGCGAATGACTGGCTGTGCCTTTGTACTTCCGACGGAGGTAATACAAAAGCAGCAGCCAGCTATCCGCAAGGAAGAGCACCACCCCTTATGGATCACTGCCTGCCTCCGGTTAGGTAAGCCAGGAGAGAAAGGAGACAGAGAGGAGAGAACCATCGTCAGGCAGAGATAGCTCTTCTCTGCCTCCTTCTCCCCCAACCTACCTAACGAACCTTCCCGGGGGAAGAACGGACTGACTGCCGGCTCCTCTCTTCCCTCATGGCTGCATCGAAACCAAAATTCAAAGCAGCAATGGGGAAAAGAGGAACCGACAGGAAGCCCGTTCTTCACGCAAAAGTACACACCAACAACAAACACCAACATTAATAAAAATTAATAAAACACAAATAAATCAATAATTTAAAAAAACCATTAATACACAAAAAAAGTAAACCACAAAATCCACAAACAAAAACATCAACAATACCACAAAAGCACAGACAAAATGCCTAACTACAACACGAGAATACCTAACTATAACAACACAGCTACCACAAATTACACAAATAAACAATAACGAAATCACAAAAATTAAACAAACCAGAAATAAACAAACCAATTAAACAAGCCTCAAACCAAAACAAACCACAAAAGAACAAACAGAAACACCTCCCAGCCCACCACCACAAAAACAAAACAAAGAAAACCCAGAAGAAAGAAAACCAGAGAACTCACCAGCACGTCCTCCCTCCACGAGATCGGAACAGAAATGAAGAAACAAAGACTACTTACCAGAAGAAGCCCCACCTAGAGGCCATGAGAGAAAAAACACGTGAAACGAAACCAAAAACACTAACAGCCCCACCTGCAGGGCGGAATATTAAAAAAACCTCAAAAACAATAAAGCCACACCTAGAGGCCACAAGAGTAAAAACAAGTAAAAACATTACAATAAATCAAAAGTTTACACAAATAACAAATATACGTTAAATAAATAAAATAAAAAGATTTATAGCATCCTCTGTTGAGTTTTAACTCAAATAAAAACCCAAAACATCTAAACACAGTTTTAAAACATTGAATGTAAAAAACATGTACTTTCACATTTTTAAAAATATTACCTACGGTACAACTATTAACAAACAAAAAATCACATACTAAAACATTATTTGGTTAAATAAAACAATTTGAAACAATTATATCATCCTTTGTTCTTTTTTTAATCCACAAAAAAAAACACAACCAAAAAAGCTGATCACAGTTTATAACAACCTGGCAACGCTGGGCAACCCATGCTAGTATTTTAATATAATCAACCAGGGTGTACTTAAATATCCCACAAGAATCAGAACTGCCAGTTGAATCCAGGAATCCATCTGCAGAAATGCTCTGCTTTGCTCAATTAATCACACATTTTAACAGTTCAAATAAAAGGCGACTATCATTTAAAAATTGAGAAAGCAAACAAAAGGAATAACAAAACATGTTGCTGTTTTTAAAAGTTTACACTGCTTTTTAAGATATTCTTGAATTTTTTGTTATTGTCTCCCTCACACCCCCAAAATGCCACCTGCCCATTACTTTAAGTCTTGATGGAATGGCAGGTAGAAGAATGTGATTTTCAACTTTTTGTAGATAGCCTGCCATTAGAAGAAGCTGAGTTTCACAACAGAAACCTCTGTCACCTCCTGGAGTATGTAAATTAGCTTTCTTTGTTTGGAAACTGGTCTTCAGGATTTAAATTCAGGGTTCCTCCGAAGTCTGATTTTTTTAAAACTTTCACCTCCAGTTGTAGGTTATGACTTTAGCTTTTCAAAAGCCAGCTAGTGAGAACAATCAGCCAGTCTCCCTAAGAAATGAAACATAACTTGCAACTGTAGTAGGATTGTTAAAACAATCGGCAGGATCACTCCTAAAAGGATTACGTAAATTTATAGAATAGAATAGAATTTTATTTCTATACTACCTTCCTCACCTTAGTGGGAAACCCAAAGCGGTTTACAAATATTTAAAGATACAATATAACAAAGGGCAAGGATACAATATAAATACAAGATACAAAAATTTTTACAAAATACAGTGGAAATCTCAGCAACACAATAACATTTCAGTTACAAAGTACTGGCGGTGGCCAGCGGCAAAAGTTCTTAGTTCTTATGGCCGCGGCACCGCACGCAGCTTTTCCCACTCCCCCCCACGGCCAGATGGACTGGGGGAAGGAGCCCAGGAATAGCGGCAGTGTCTAAAAGCGAAAGTTCTCATGGAGGACGTCGGCGGCAAAGGTCCTGACAGCCACCTGCCTCTCCACACAGCTGCGGGCTCTTCTCTGGCCAAACCGGCCAGGTCAAGAGTCCGGAAGGGAGGCAGCGGCCAGGCTGCCAGTTGAATGGTGCTAGCTTCACTGGTGGCGGAGGAGCGGCTTTTAGGCCCACCAAAGCGACTCCAGGTGCCACGGATCTTCCTCCTCCCGGCCAAACCGCAGGGCGAGTGGCGCTAGCTTTGATACTCAGATTTTTAGGAATTCTTAAAGCAGTATGTGTTTTCATGATGCTCTGACTAAGAGTACATTTTGCTTTTAAGCAAAGTTTCATGGGGTGAGAAATTCTAACTTGAACTGAGCTAATTGCTTGATTAGAGAATTCTTCCTTTCTGTACTTATTATTATTGTCCTGTTAAAAATATTTTCCCAATTCAACTATAGAAGGGATATTGGGTAATAAGGTGAGTATGTATGCAGATGATACGTTGTTAATGGTGAAATACCCAGAGGCGGTAATGGGTAGGATTAAAGAGCAAATAGAGGAATTTGAGGCTATAACTGGATTGATGATAAATTGGGATAAATCAGAAATGATGTTGTGCAATATGGGGGAAGAGGAGAGGGAAAAGATGGCGGGGTTATCTAATATACAAATCAAAGAAAAGTTGAAATATTTGGGTATAACTATTTCAAATAGATTGGAAGAACTTAAATGACTGAACTATAACAACTTGAATTTAAGAATAAAATACAACGTTTTCAGAAGTTGAAGTTGTCATGGTTTGGGAGGATTGCAATTTGTAAAATGATGTTGTTGCCGAGGATTAATTTTCTGTTTGATGCACTTGCAATCCAATTGAAGGAAAAGGAGATTAATGAGTTCCAAAAGATGTTCAATAATTTTTGTAGCAGAGGTAAAAAATCTAGACTCGCAAAGAAACTCTGGTACCTGCCTCAGAAAGAAGGAGGTTTGGGAATGCCAAATTTGTTAGCGTATTATCGATCATTTCAAATTAAGAACGTTGTGAAGATCTTGGCAAGAGAAAAAGTAATCTGGGAGGAAATGGAAATGAAAGACTATAGGAATATTGGTAAAATGATTTTTTGGGGAACTAGGGTTAAAGTGATAAATACAAGCAATACTATGATGAGGGGACTCATGAGGGTGTGGAAAAAATTAAAGAAAGATTTGATCCCAGATCTCTCCCCAATTTTGGAGTTGGCGGATATGGTGTGTTTTCCGATAAAAATAGACAATAAAAAAGGGAAATATTGGATAAAAATGAAGTTTTCCTGGTGAAGGAATGGCTAAGGGTTTGCGAAGATGAAATTAAGAAGAAAAAATTATTTGAACAGTTAAATTTGGATTGGTTTTAGAAATTGAAGGTCGATAATTGGAATAAAAAATACAGAAGAGAACTAGGTATAGATAGAGAAAAGACCGAATTTGAAGAATTGGTTTTAAAGATTAGAAAAGGTGAGAAAAGTATCAAGGGCCTAGTAAGTAAACTTTACATTTTAATAAACAAGGGTAGTGATCCACAGGAAGATTTGAAATTGAAGTGGGAACAAGATCTGAATATAAAACTAGGAAATGATGAATGGAGAAATAAGTGGAAAAAGAGGATAATGAGAACATTGTCAGTAAGAATTAAGGAACATAACTATAAAATGTTGTGGCAATGGTACTTGACACCACTGAGGTTGCATCAGATTGACAATAAAAGGGACAATCTATGTTGGAGATGTAAAGAAACAGTTGGAACATATGAGCATATGTGGTGGAGCTGTAAAATGCTAAACGAATTTTGGAGAAGAATAGAAGGAGAGATAGGGGAAATAATGGGTAAGAAAATTAAGCTGGCGTCAGGTACCATTTTGCTAACATGTGGAAGGTATGTGTTTGAATAAGGTGGGAAAAGAGCTATTGGAAATAATGTTAACTACTGGCAGACAATGTATCGCCAGAAATTGGAAAAATGATGTAACTATACAGACGGGAGAGTGGTACAAGGAAATGTGGAATTTAGCGTTGAACGACAAATTGACATGAGAGATAAAAGTAAAAAGGGATAAATTGAAGGAAAATAGATTTTGGAATATTTGGAAGCCGTTTGTTGATCACTCCCTTATGGGTAGGGATAGTTTTAGACCTGTACCATCTCAAAGTGGGTTTTGGAGATGATATAGATACTAAACTCTCCGGGGCAATGTAAATATCACTGGGTGATTTGTAATTTGAAAAGAAGGAATTTGATGGTTGTTAATAAATAACTGTAATATTGATAGCTTTTATGAAGGTTATGGGTACAGTACTAACTTACAATGTGGATATCTAAATGTGTGTGTACCATGACAAATAATCAGTTCAACTACCATGTATGTGTTATTTTTTATGAGTTTTATGTATTATTGTCATGATGTATTGTTTTTTGTATGTTTGTTTTTTCTTTTGAAAATAAATAAAAAAAATTTTAAAAAATATTTTCCCAACCTTCAGGACCAGACTACTGTGTTTTGCAAAACCATGGCTGTCAGCAAGAGTGTGTAAATACTGATGAATCATATTTCTGCCGATGCCAGCAAGGATATATTCTTAACCCAGATAAGAGAACTTGCAAAAGTATGTTGTCGTAAAGTGTTTAGTAAGTTCCCCTGCTTTTACTTTTCAATCTCAATGTCATAGCTTTTTTCCTTTAAGCTGTTCTCTTATAAGATTTGAACATGCCTGAGACTGCCCCTTCTCTATGTCTCATTCTATTCTCTCATACCAACCAACTACCTCTCTTAATATTGAAATACCATTTCTTTGCTATGTTTGAGTATCACATGTGCATAAAGTACAGGATTCCTTTGAAGTTACATTTCACAAACCTGTGGGGTCAACTTCATTTACAGTTTCTCTGCCTCCTAGCCAGCTGCCCAGGTGACTGTGGTGGCTCAGTGGTTAAGAAGCTCACCCTGCTGCCTCTTCCCTCCCAAAGCCCACTCGGGAGGAGTGGAACCTGTAGCCGGCTGACACCATCCTCTTGGCGCCGCCCGGCTTTGTTGGACATGAGCAGCTAGGACTTGTACAATATGTTTTGTGTGTCTTATGGTTGGGAACTTATGTTTTGTATTCCTTGTGGACACTTTATATTTTTTATGAACATTTGTTTCCTCTGTGGGCAAGCTGGAACGGACCCTGCAGCGCCGGACGCTGGGGGTAACATCATGCCGGCGTCCTTGCCCCCCCCCCCCCGTGGGCTTAAAATAATTTGCAGCTGCCACTGTTGTACCTATTGTATTTTGTACTTAGCTTTTGATACATTGTAGATACTATATTGTGCTTTCTAGTGTGTTTTGTAATATTGTATTTTTATCTTTTGTTATATTGTATTTTGAAATGCTTGTGAACTGCCTTGAGTCACCGATTGGGTCGATTAAGGCGGTATATAAATAAAAAACCTATCTATCTTGTTAGCTGGAAAGTCGGCAGTTCAAGACCTGAGTACTGCATGATAGATTGAGCACCCATATCTGTCCCAGCTCCTGCCAACCTAGCAGTTCGAAAGCAAGAAATTGCAAGTAGGTAAATAGGGATCACTTCGGTGGGAAAAGATCTTGGGGACATGGAAGGAACCTCATTCAGGTGTCCCCTGAACAGAGTTTCTCCAGCAAACATTCTTTTAACCTAGAAAGCACCTTTGTATATGCTTTTGACATGATTTTTTTAAAAAGCCAACTGCTCCACATTTGTGAAACTGCTTTCGTTTCTTCCAAGCCTAAGCATATTTCCAGAGCACTGTGAAATGCTTACTAATGCTTGACTGAGTTAGAACTTGATAGCAACTACTGTATTACAATTTTACAATTACTATTTTCAGAGTTCTGTTATCTAGGTGTGTTAACAGAAATAATGTGAGCCACAAGCATATAAACTGACCTTGGCAGGTTAGGCACACTTAATGGTGTAGGTCATTGGGTCTTTGTCAACCAAATGTTACTGCCCCACCTTAATTTTTCCCCAAACAGAGTGGCCAGAATCCTACTGGTTTTCATGTAAGATTTCTGTACCTTTTCGTGGTTAATTGCTGCTAATTGACAAAATGCTAGGGCACAGCCTAGTAAGAGGTGTGGTCATGTACTTGTCCACACAGTTGAGATGTGCCCTTGAACATTATAAATTATAACAAGTGGGTCCTAGAGCAAATCAACTCTGAACTGTCTCTGGAGGCAAAAGTGATAAAGCTGAGGTTGTCCTACTTTGGGTATATAATGAGAAGGCAAGGCTCTTTGGAAAAGATAATAATACTGAAAAAGGTAGGAGCCAGCAGGAAAAAATAAGAACCAAACATGAGATGGATTAATTCAATGAGGAAAGCCACAGGCTTGTATTTGCAAGATTTGAGCAGGAATGTTGAGGACAGGATATTTTGGAGATGTCTAATTCATAGGGTCACTGCGCATCAGAGGTGACTTGACAACACACAATCCATAGCATAGAAAATGAAATATGTAGCAGGACTACAATATTCCCAGAGTAATGTATTTTGGGAGAAATGAAGATAATATCTGTAACTTTTGGTCACTAAATGGAACAGCAGCACTGAGGTCTCCACAGCTGTCAAGATATGCTAACATATGCTAGGTGATAGTGCTGAACCTTCCAATATTAACAAAAGATCTCTTGTTAATTATATTAAATAAGTGTCAGATTTATAGTAAGTAGACATTAGGAATCCAAATTTTTTAGGAGCCTCGTTCTCTCTAATACAAACAAAACTGTTTAGAAATCTGAAATGTCAGACTCTTTTGTTCTGCAAGTGGCTCAAATCAAATTAGAAGGTGACATTTATCTTCCTCGCTTTTACTTGATTTTTTCTTCTTCTCACAGAAAGAAATGTCTGTGCTTTGGGAAAACATGGCTGTGAACATGAGTGTGTCAATACTGAAGACTCTTACATGTGCAGGTGTCAAACTGGATATACCCTGAATCGTGACCATAAAACCTGCAGAAGTGAGTCTATTGGAAGTTACAGAGGAGTAAATTTCTATATGGGACTGAATCCTATAATGATCTGACTTCTGCTAGATATATCCTAGCAGAATATCCTAGAAAGTTTATAAATACCTGCTTCTCACTGCCAGCTTCAACTGATGTAAACATGTTAGTTCACCTATTGGTTAAAAATTTGATGCAGTTTTAGAAGGGAAACAGCTTATTTATGGATATGCTTCTGGTCTTTATCTTTAAAAGTGTGCATGATAACTAAACTGATGAGAATAATCTTAATAATATTTTCTAATAGGTTGCTCTTAAATGATTTGCATGTTGTTTAGGGGCCTCCACACTTCTATTCTTTAAGCATTGCTGGTGCAAAAGCCTCACTTGATTTATGTTTGCAGCTTCATTAATTTATTTAATTTCTATACCACTTTCTCACTTGGAGGACCCAAAGTCGTTCATGACACGAATAGATATAATGTAAAAACATTACATTATTAATTGTCAAAAATAACTTAAGACATTTGCTATAAAAGGCATACTCTTGAGGGATTGAGCGATCTTCAAAAGAGATCCCATTCGGAACTGTGTGTATTTGCAAACTGAGTGAATGGGATCAGTGTTGATTCTGAAAGGGTGAGTTGATGTTCAGACACAGAACCTAGAAAATTGTTGCCAATTTTTGCATGTGTAAAGCAACTTGTATGAGTCTTGGGAACAGATTGCTACCATTAAGTCATGTGCTGGTTGTGTTCTTGAATGTGTGCACTTTGGCCTTCTTCTGGATAGATACATAAGGATTACACTGTCAAAGGATATAAGCACAACAAAGAGGATAATGGAGGAGAAATAGACACACGTGCTCTCTTACCTTTTAAAATATTATTTTTAAATTTACATATTAAAATGTCAAAGCAAGAGATATGTAAAATTATGAATGTGTTGAGTAGCATCTGAACTTAATTGTAGAGTATAGACCAGTGATGGCGAACCTTTTAGAGATCAAGTGCCCAAACTGCAACCCAAAATCCTCCCTCCCTCCATCTGCTACCTGACTCATCCAGCACTTTCTTTTGTCCCTGCCCCCACCTCCGCCTCCCTGGCGGAATATCAGCCTATGGGGCGTGCGACCCATTGGCGGAGGGAGAAGGGTGGGTGGGAAAGCGTTGTTGCCATTAGTGCCTGTGGCCCAGGGCAGGATGAGGCTTGCCTGTAACAGAGTTTCCTGTGCTGGGGTGATGGTGCGCATGCTCACAGAGAGGACTATGAGTGCCCCCACACTTGCTATAGGTTCACCACCACTGGTATACACCAACCAGTGTCCATGATATTAGGCTAGATGACCCAACAGTCTGCCTTAGTATATAGCATCTTTATCCAATGTCAGTGTGTTCCTTCTATCACAGTCACAGAAATCGTAGCATGAGTGAGTTAGGAAAGTGTGCTCATACATGTCCTTTTCCATTTATTTCATTTCCCCAGGAACAGTCTGGAAGAATCATCTGGAGTTTGTTTGCCTAGTTGAAAAAGCTCAGAACTGAGACCATAAAAATGTAAAGACTATTAAGTAGCAAAAGGCTAACAGAATAGCTGACGTGAAAGTTTTTCTCTATTTCCCTCTCCTACCTCTTCTCGATCATGTTGCTCCCCCCCCCCCAAAAAAAAGTAATTTGCTCTGTACTTTCTGAGCCAAAGTACAGAGACATGTACATGTATGTAAGCACGTAATAGCTGCATCTCCCAGTTCTTTCTTATGAGACACTCGAAACGTCAATCCTTAATGAATCTCTGTTGCCTGGATGTCTTGTGCTCATTTTCCTCTGTTGGGAGCTGCAATTATCCTAAATGCATAATCATGATACTAAACATGTAATTTTGATAATATCCAAAAAATGTGCTAATATTATATTTGCCATGCAGCCAAACCTGAGTTTATCAGAAGATAACCATATTTGACATGTTAGTGATTTTATTTAGTAGAATTGCATTTTGCTGAAGGAAAAAACAAAAACTATGACATTTTAAACATGTACACATTTAACAAGAACCTTGGTGGCGTGTGGCGTAGTGGTTAAACAGCTGTATTGCAACTAAAACATTGTGAGTTTGATCCTGAAGAGGATCAAGGTTGACGCCTTCCATCTTTCCAAGGTTGGTAAAATGAGTATCCAGCATGTTGGGGGCAAAATCCTAATTAACTTGTGAACCACCCAGAGAGTGCACCAAGGGGTAGGGGGCAGTATATAAGTGTAACTGCTAAGGTAATTGCTAATACAGTATAGTATAATATTTATGGATGAGAAACCATTTTATCTGATCCAGGAACTATTCTCCAAAGTCGGCTCATAAATACTTGTACTGTATGAGCGTGGAGAGGGCTGAGCAATCTCTAGAAGTCCATTCCAGCAACCCCAACACAAAAACATTTTTCTTACAAAAAATAAGTTTTTTAAAACTAAAAAACCTTCATTGGACACTGTAGTAGTCATAAGTGAATGAAGAATGGATGGATGGATGGACAAATTAATGAAATAGTATAATTGTGAAAGTTTGGTAGGGAAGAATACTAGGTGGCTCTCAAAACATGACAAAATTACCCTCTGTGCTCCCTAAAGGACACAAAGGCACTTTTGAGCCTGCAGTTGTTGTATACATTTTAAAAATGGCTGTGTGGTGTAGTGAGGATATGTTTGGGTCCTGGAGCCAAGTCTTACCCACTCTGGTATAAAACAATAGTTAACAGTGGGGGCAAATGACAATGGAATGCAAAAAATCAGACTTTGTGGCAGTAAGCTTATGATAAAGTGAGGATTCCACACAGCAAGATGAATCAAGGATTTAAAAAGGAGGAGAGAATTGATAAAGCAAAGATTGAACACCTCAAAGGCCAACAACATATCCAGGATCAGCTAAGTTGCCACACTGTTTCCATACCTTCCAGGCTTATATTGGGCTAGTTAGTCACCTACATGTCCACCAGAATGTTACTGCTTAACTTTAATTATTCACTTTCTTCCCCCCCCCCTTTAAATGGTGAATCTAATGGAAATGGGTCTTCTTCAAAAATGAAGGACAAACTACAATATTCCAATGCTTTTTTTCTGTTGCTAATATATAATGATTCAGGAATAGATCACTGTGCTGATTCCAACCATGGGTGTGAACAACTATGCCTAAACACTGGAGCGTCCTATGTTTGTCACTGTTCTGAAGGATTCATCATTAATGAGGATCTGAAGACCTGTTCACGTAAGTTTCTCAATTAAGTTATTGTTTAAGAGGGGGGGAAGCAAGAGGGTGCTTGAATTGTTTGCACCCTGTTGAGTATTTCTGGAAATAATCAAGGTTATAAGGTATGCTCTGCTTTTACTCTGGCAGCCATAAGTAAAGCAGACACTTGGGAATACTGGGCAATCTTTCTGGTCCACAGTGCTACACTAGTGAAGTAATTAATTAGTTAATTAATGTATTCCCATCCTGCCTCTTTACTTGAAAATAGCACTCAGGGTGATTAGCAGTAAAACAGTTTAGAAGAAAAAAATTCAACCATTTTAAAGAACTGTTGAAGACATGTGTTTTGATGATTTCCCTAAAAGCAGAAAAAACAACTCTGTAATGAACTCTCTGCGACAAACCAGGAAAGGGACCTTGGTGTCCTGGTGGACAGCTCAATGAAGGTGTCAACCCAGTGTGCCTCAGCAGTGAAAAAAGCAAACTCAATGTTAGGGATCATTAGGAAGGGTATAGAAAATAAGTCAGCGAGTGTCATTTTGCCTCTTTATAAATCTATGGTGAGGCCCCATCTGGAATACTGTGTACAGTTCTGGTCGCCATACCTCCAGAAGGATATTATGGAGTTGGAGAAAGTACAGAGGAGGGCAACCAGAATGATTAGGGGACTGGAACACCTTCCTTACCATCTGAGGCTGCAACGGTTGGGCCTTTTCACTCTTGAACGACGGCGGCTAAGAGGTGACCTGATTGAAGTTTATAAAATCATGCACGGTGTGGACAAAGTGGATAAGGAAAAACTGTTTTCCCTATCGCACAACACTAGAACTAGGGGACACTCCATGAAACTTTTGGGTACTAGTTCTCAAACAAATAAGAGAAAGTACTTTTTCACCCAGAGGATTACTGGTCTATGGAACTCCCTGCCAGAAGAAGTGGTGACAGCTGTCAGTCTTGACAGCTTTAAGAAAGGATTAGACAAGTTCATGGAGGACAAGGCTATCAATGGCTATAATTATGGCTACCTAAGGACAACCTCCGGGTTGGAGAGATAGGCAGGATATCTCTCAATGCCATTTCCAGGGAATCCTAAGCAGGTGAAGGCATCTCCTTGGGAATACCCTGAAGGAAATGGTGAGCCACTGTGTGAGACAGAATGCTGGACTGGATGGGCTGTGGCCTGTTCCAGCAAGGCTGTTCTTATGTTCTTATGTAATGCGCTCCCAGTTTGTGTGTGTGTGTGTGTGTGTGTGTGTGTGTGTGTGTGTGTGTGTGTGTGTGTGTGTGTGTGTGTGTGTGTGTGTGTGTGTGTGTGTGTGTGTGTGTGTGTGTGTGTGTGTGTGAGACACATACACAAGAAAAAAGCCTTCTACTGTTAGCTTGTCAAATGGGACTTTGCATGCAATGGTGTTGTTAAATGGCTTCTCCTATGGATCTTAGCATGGGGCATGAACTGGTGGACCTTGTGGACTGGGATGGGGATGCCTTACCCCATCCCTGGTCATGAGAAGGTTGAACCCAACAGTTTGAACTGAGCACAGAGAACATTTAGGAACCAGGACTGGTTTGTCATTATTAGAGTAATAGGATTTTTATTCATTGTATTGATGAGTAGCTTGCACACCCTATTTTATACCAGCCACTATACCACAGTCTCTCTTGCTACAGCATTCAACTGGTCTTGTTGGTTGTGGGATAAACAATATGACTACTTCCACATGAACAATTGGCAAGCCAACTGAAGGATATAAATTGTTCTAAAAGAAGAGGAGGATATATAGCTTTTTTTAAAAAAATAATGAAAATAATAGTTGCACTATACTGTATATTAAAAAAAGATATTCCTGCACAGAAATACTGGAGGATCTCATCAAGAACATTTGGATTAATAAAGTTAGAGAAAAAACAGAAAACCTATAATTGAAGACAAAAGCAGAGAATGAGCTGAGGTTAGTAAGAAACAACAGGATGAAATTTAACAGGGATAAGTGCAACATAAGGGGGGAAACCAACAAACACATCGTTACAGATTCATGGCACAGATATACAGTACAGTGGTACCTCATACAACAAATTTAATCCATTCCATCGAGCTCGTTGTTATACGAAACAATTGTTATATGATGCATGCATCGTATAGCGATTTCTCCTATGGGATGCATCATACAATGATATATTTTGCTAAGTGGTTTTTCCCATTGAAAAATGGTTGTACAGTTTTTTCCATAGGGAAAATTATTATGCGGGACACCATTTCCCCCAAAAACCTAATTGTTATGCGATTTCGTTGTTATATGGGGTGATTGTTGTATGAGATTCCACTGTACTTTTATTTAGATTCTTGTGTTGAAAAGGGGGTTGAATTCAATGGTTCTTCCAACTCCATTAGTTTATGATTACAGTACTGTATCTGGAATCTCATTCATTCATTCATTATTTATTTTTAATAATAATAATAATAATAATAATAATAATAATAATAATAATAATAATAATAATAATAATAATAATAATAATAATAATAATAATAATAATAATAATAATAATAATAATAATAATAATAATACTTTTATTTATGTCCCACTTTCCTCGACCCAATGGGCGACCCAAAGCGGTTTACCGATATTTAAGAAACAGTATTTAAAGTTACAAGATTCCATAACAACATAATACATACACTATCAAGATAAATACAAACAATGCCTACAGTACACCCTTAAAAGGGGGAGAGAAAAAGTACAATTCACAAAATACAATAATCAATGCAATACAATGCAATATAATTTCACTTTACTAAATATGCCAGACTGGGAGGAGGGCTCCATGCCTCGGCGTCTGTGTAGACAGAGTCAGCGTCCCTCCCTTGAATCCTCTGAGCAGGCAGGCTCAAGGAGGCAGAGGCAGATTTTTATCCTTCCCTCCTGATAGGGAACACCATTCAGGGCAGCTAACAGTGTACAGAAAAAAATACAATACAACAGTTAAAACAACAGCTAAAACAGTACCTAACCCCCCCCAAAAAAAAACAGAATTAAAACATATAAAACTAGTCAATTTATCATTAAAAACTACCCTCTCCCTCCCTCCCCCCCATCCACAATAAAATAGAAAGACAAAGACAAGCAGGATCCCTCACCCAGGCTAAACGAGCCAGTGGGATTGCGCAGTAGAGTCAAGCATGCCCCACACCCACTGGCATAGCCAGGTCTTCAACATTTTTCTGAAAGGGAGAAGATCCAACTGGAGACGCACGTGTTCTACCACTGATACTGGATGAAGACTAGTAAAAGATAGAATCCTGGTACATTTTAATCATTTGTTAGTATCCAGCAACTGAGTAGCTAAAATTAACATTTTGATTTGTATCTTAGTAAAAATTTTAGCTTCATGTCAGCTTATATTTAGTATAAAGGCAGAATATTTTATTCAAGCCCATTATGTGTCATACCCAGCTAAATAGTGACTGGCTTGCCAAAACAAGTTTTACCAGTCTACCAAAGGAAAAAAGCTATTTCCTGAGCACTAGGAAAGATGTTCATTTATTCTGGATTTTATTTTCCTCCAGGCAACACTTGCCATTTCTATAAAGAGCTCTAAACGTATACATTTACTGCTAGGCTTCTGTTTGCTAAGCTCTGATTTTATGGTTATTCCTCCTGGATTTGTTTTTTTACTATGCCAATAACTTCAAGTCGTTGGGCTGCTTAAAGAAATCTCAACAGTTATATTCTTTGACTGTTATGAAAGGACAGTTTGCATGTACAGTAGAACCCCGTATAACGATCGCCCCATATAGCAATGAAATCGCATAGTGATGAGGCTTGGAGGGGGGAAAGCCGTTCCGCATAGTGATTCTTCCTATGGGAAAATCCGTACAATGATTTTACAATGGGAAAAACCGCTTAGCACCAAACATCGTTGTACGGTTTTTCCCCATAGGGAAGATCGTACAACAACAAAAACTGCATAGCGATCAGCTCCATGGAATGGATCAAAATCGCTATACAGGGTTCTACTGTAATCTTAAACCATGGTTCACACACAACTTTTTGATAGTCCAAATTTAACCTCTGGTTTGAGTTTTCCCTACTCTGTTCCCTGCAAAGTATTAAGGAGGATTGAAACATGATTCAGTTGCACTTTCTCTAATTTCTGTTTCTTCATGACTTACAAACCAGAATTTGTGGTTAAAATTAACTTGTTAAGCAATTAATCAGACTTCTTAAGCCAATGCTTCTGTTTCAAATTAAGTTTTTAAAAAAACAGGAGGATGTGAAAGTGAATCACACTTTCAGTATACTGAAAATACTGTTTTTTAAGAATATAGTTTCTAGAATTTTACTTCAGAAAAGTAACTTTTCCAAGATCAAAGCTTTGTTCAGGCTTCCACAACTACTAAAATGTTACGTTATTGTTTTGGTTTTTAAACAAACTAAATTATAGCTGTTTAAACCAACAGCAGGTGGAGAAACTGGCATTTATTCTATATATTTAAAACAGTGTATAATTTAGTCATCAGTGTCGCACTAAACTACACGTTTTTCTTTGAAGAAAAGTGTTACCAAGGGAAACAATATACTGTATATATTTACTCTATTTCCATTTTATTGTTTACATACTTATATAAAGAAGGCTATAACTCTTTAGAAACTTTCTGTATCCTTATCCTGTTTATCCCTGCTGTAAATTTCCTTTTCTGGATGTTGTTAAAAGGCAGGCTTCTACGCTGTAAGTGTCTAAGGAATGTTGTATTTATTAAACTTAAATCTTTTCAAATCTTTTCAATTTTTCAAAAATGTTTTAACCTTGTTTTTAACCTTAATATGTGTTACACTGTTTTTATATTGTATTTCTATGGTATTTTAGAGCTGTTGATTTTTGTATAATTTTAATTGTTGTGAGCTCCCTTGGGCCCTCTGCGGGGAAAAGGACAGCATACAAGTAATATGAATAAAATTTATAAACAAAATAATTTCCCTTTTCTTTGTTAAGGTTATAAGCCTGTTTGAACAGGGCTTGTGTTTGAATAGGTCTGATACTGCACAGATGAATAATTTAATAGTATTTACATCCTTCTTTCCCCAGGAGTGGACTACTGTTTGCTGAATGATCATGGCTGTGAACAGTTATGTATGAATAGTGAAATATCATACTTTTGTCAGTGTATTGAAGGATATGCTCTACAAAGTGATGGGAAAACCTGTAAACGTAAGCTTGATTTTCCCTTTTTAACTTGTACAACTATAAGTGACTATATCTCTAGGTCAAATTGAAGAATTATTCATGAGAAAGTACAGTTTTCAGATGTGAGAATCCCCCCGTCCTTAAGTACTTCTGTGGAGTACAGAGTAACAAGTTATCTAGCATTCACAGTGATAATTCAAATGTTATAAAATTTAAATGTTATAGGTAAAGGTAAAGGCAGCCCTTGCTCAAAAGGCAGTCATATTTGACTCTAGGGTTCAGTGCTCATCTCAGTTTATAACCAACAAGCCAGCACTGTCTGCATTTGCAGACATTTCCATGGACATGTGGCAGGCATGACTAGACACCAGAGTGCTAGGTTGACAGGAGCTGGGACAGAAGCAGAAGTTTACTCCGTCATGGAGCACTTGGGTCTTGAACTGCTGATCTGCTGACCTTCCAGTCCTCAAGTTCAGCGTTTAACCACTAAACCACCACAGTCCCTTAAAATGTTATACATATGTATTAATAAAATGCATTGGCTGTTTTCAGGTAGAGATATCTGCAATACTGTGGAGCATGGTTGTGAGCAACTTTGCGTCAGTGCTGGCAGTTCTTATATCTGCCGCTGCCATGAAGGATTCATACTGAGGGAAGATGGGAAAACCTGCAGAAGTGAGTAAAGCAATAAAATCAGACTGTATAGCACAGGGATTCTCAACCTGTGGCCCGTGGGTCAGATGCAGCCTGTGGCACCATTTCATGTGCCTCCCCATTGCCTCCACCACACCAGGAAGTGCCATGTGATGGAAGGGCAAAATGGCCATCCAGCCCCTGAAGCTGTCTGAGGGAGTGTGACCTGGCCCCCAGCTTAAAAAGGTTGAGAACTCCGGGTATAGCGTCATACTTCACTTGGAACTCTTGATTTTGTCTGATTTCAGACACTAAGCCAGATCAAGTCTGATGTTATTTAGTCAGTAGCAACGTTAGCCCCAAAAATGTTTGGGTGCAAAAAAACTTCACACTAATCCTTGCCAAATACAAGTGTTTTGGTGGGAAAAACCCCTTTTGCAATTTTTTTTGTAAAAACAATATCTTAAAATGCAAAAACTATACAAAAATTGAGTTTTGTGGAGGGGTCACCTTTGCTCGAAAGCCAGTTGTATCTGACTCTAGGATTCAGTGCTCATCTCTGTTTATTGCCAATGACCCAGCTCTGTCTGCGTCTGCAGACGTTTCCGTGGACATGTGGCAGGCATGACTAGACACTGGAGTGCATGGAACGCCGTTTACCTTCCCACCTAAGTGGTACCTATTTATCTACTTGCAATTTCTTGCTTTCAAACTGCTAGGTTGGCAAGAGCTGGGACAGAGACAGGAGCTCACTCCATCATGCAGCACTCAGTTTCGAACTGCTGAGATGCTGACCTTCCAGTCATCAAGTTCAGCATCTTAACCACTAAGCCACCACAGTTCCTCCAGTGGAGAGAGAACTTCAAAAAATAATCTCTACATCCCTAAAGCTTATACAGCATTGCTTCTCTCAAATTCTTTAAAAGACCTCAGCAAATGAGGGAAGGAAAAGACTGTCATTCTGTCTTTTCTCAAAGACAATCTTTGCATTCTCTGTTCTTGTAAAAATCCAAGATGGAGGGCCTCGCCGTGTCTCTCCTGGGGCCCACGACATTGGTCCTGGGATGGGAGACAGTTGCAGCCGCCGGTGTCACTCCCCCTGGCCCCACTCGGTCAGAGGGTAGAAGAGACGCCGGAGCCACTGGTCGTGGACGTTGACCCCCGGGCTCCATTGGAAATGCTGAGTGGGAAGGACCTTGTGATTGACTTTTTAGTATTAACTGTGTTTATTGTATGTTACCATGTGATATTTTGCACTTTGTTTTTTACTGTATTGCATCTTGGTTTGATATGCTGTTAGCCACCCAGAGTCAGTGTATGCTGAGTGGGTGGCATGCAAATCAAATAAATGAAATGGAAATGAAATGAAAGACTGATGGATAGGTGAGGAACCCCTGACCTCTGGGTTACCTTTGGTATCCTATGTAAAGTTCACATAGTGCTAGACAATCCAAACCACTGACTCCTACCAAACACCTGATATGGTAGTGGAGAACAAAGGCTACTCTTACCCTACCACCAGTGATCTCATTGCTGCAGTTAGTTAATAATAAAATAATTCTTGGGGTAAGAATTTTTAATGTCAGCACTCCACTCCCGTGTTTCCTGGGCAGGGGTAAATATATGTAAGTGAATGCATGTGTAAGAGAGAATAAATGGAAGATAGGTGGATTGATGGACGAATGAATGAAGAGCAGAGGAAGAAGAGAAATAGAAGTGTTTTCATCTACTGTTTACTTTGGGCTTATACACTGCTGGTAATAAGTGGACTTGGGTTGCATTTTCTCTAAGAAATTTGGCTCTTAAGCCTAAAAATGTTGTTCATCTTTAGAATACTGTATCTGACTAGTTCGTGCTGTTTTTGCAGCAGCTAATAGATTCCTAGCCCTATTGAATATAACAAGAGGTTGGCGGAGGTCCTGGGAAATTTAGAGACACCAATTTATTGTCTGGATTCCTTTACCTAATTGATTAAAGCTTCCTCATTTAAAATCTTCATCATCAAAAATCTCTACAAATCACTTGACTACAGTTATGAACACCTTTAGGTCAATTATAAATAAAAGAGTTCTTAATCCGCAATACAAAGAAGTTATTGCAGATTTTTATTTGTTACCTGATTTCATTTTGACAACTGCGTAAAAATAATTTGTTATTTGAATCTAATCTTTCCCATTTTAGCCTTTCTTTTGTTGCAGTTGTTGCATCTAGAATATATATATATTAATTAGTTAAATTACCCTCAGGTAAAGACCTTTGTAACTCCATCAATCATGGCTGTGAGCATATGTGCATCAACAGTGATTACTCCTATGTCTGCAAGTGCCATAATGGATTTATATTAAAGGATGATGGGAAAACCTGCAGAAGTAAGCAATTTGATCTTCATCTTTAAAAAAAGGTATTCTGTTGCATCTGTTAAAAAGATTTAAACAGATAACTGTTAACTACATTCAGATCAAGATGTCTGCAAGTCCATTAGCCATGGATGTGAGCAAATCTGTGTAAATACGGATGATTCCTTCACCTGCAAGTGCCTTGATGGATTCATATTAATGGATGATGGGAAAACATGTAAAAGTAAGTCACTTTTCTCCTTTTTAATCACTTGTTCACTCAGAAGATGTTGTGCTTATATAGTTGGCGGGCCAGTTTAGGTGTTACACTAAGCAACCTTGTTTATGTAATGCTAAACTATAGTTTAAGATGACTGTGTTGGGTTGGTGGTTAAGATGCTGAACTTGATGACTGGAAGGTCGGCAGGTCAGCAGTTCGAGACCTGCACTTCGAGCAAGAGTCGTGAGTCCAGGAGGACCCCCAGATTATGCACCAGGTCTGTTTGGAGCAAAATAGCTCCATCCAGAACCAAAGATGGTAGTTCCCAAGATAACGTGGGGGCCCTGACCCACAGCCACTCAGTCTTGCCAGGATTCAGTTGTAGCCCGTTGTCCCCCACCCAGACCTTAACAGCCTCCAGACACCTGGATAGGACTTCAACTGCATCGCTTGGATCACCACGGGCTGAGATGTATAACTGAGTATCATCTGCATATTGATGATACCTCCCCCCCTGGGAATGGATGATCTGACCCAGAGGTTTCATGTAGATATTAAATAGGAGAGGCAAGAGCACCGAGCCTTGAGGCACCCCATAATGGAGGGGCCTAGGGCTGGACCTCTCACTCTCCAACCACACCGACTGGGTCCCGCCCTTGATGGAGTGAGCTCCCAGCTCGGTCCCAGCTCCTGCCACCCTAGCAGTTTGAAAACAAGAAATTGCAAGTAGATAAATAGGTACCACTTAGGTGGGAAGGTAAACAGTGTTCCATGCACTCCGGTGTCTAGTCATGCCTGCCACATGTCCATGAAAACGTCTGCAAACACAGACAGCGCTTGCTCTTTGGCTGTAAACGGAGATGAGCACCGAACCCTAGAGTCAGATACAACTGGCTTTCGAGCAAAGGCAACCTTAACCTTTATCTTTAAACTATAGTTTAAGGTTACATAAACAAGGCTGTTTAACTTTCAAGTTCAAACACTCTCCCCTGCCACCAAGAGATTGAAAACCACTTAATGTATATTTTACACATTCTTTCTAGAATCAATTCCATTTCAGTTCATTTTTTTCCCTATTGCTGTTGCCTCATAGATCCATAAAAATTAATAGCTAGAGAAATGGTTCTCAGTTCTCATTTCATCTCAATCTTTTTCTTACCTGCCATTGGAGACTTACGACCTTTCAACCCCTTTCCTAGCAAAAGCACCAACAAATGTAAGACATTTCTCAGATAGAAATATAGACACCAGCAGTCCATCAGTCCTGGTTCTGGGAAAAGCAGAACCGGTGTTCGTGTATGGTTACTGCAGGTATTTGTTATTTAGCTGCTGCCAATGTTTGTCCTTTCTCCTCCATATTCCTCTCTCAGACTCTTGCTTGGAATGGCTAAACCTAAAGGCAAAAGAGGTTTGGTAATTAACTTTGCTTTCATTTTCTTGTCACCTCCCAGGCCAGGAGACATGGCTCAGAGAGGGTTCAGATAAGAAAATTTCCATGTAGATTTAGACTACAGTAGATTATTCACCAATGTCTAGCCAGGTTATCCTGCTATGGTAATAGGGTAGACTAGGAATTCTCAATCTATGACACGCGGCACCATTTTATGTGGCCCTCATTGCCAGCAGAAGTGGAAGGGTTTACGACAGCTGTAAATGCATCCATGGATGTCATAAATGCTGCTGTAAAACACTACTGTAAAACAGTACTGTAAAAAGTACTGCAGTGGCTCAAGTCGCTAAGACGCTGACTGGGAAGCGGAAGGTCAGCAGTTCGATTCCCGAGTACTGCAGGACGGAAATGAGCTCCCGTCTTCATCCTAGCTCCTGCCAACCTAGCAGTTCGAAAGCAAGAAATTGCAAGTAGATAAATAGGGACCACTTCGGTGGGAAGGTAACAGCGTTCCGTGCGCTCTGGTGTCTAGTCATGCCTGCCACATGACCACGGAAACGTCTGCAGAAGCAGATAGCGCTGGCTCTTCGGCTTAGAAACAGAAATGAGCACTGCACCCTAGAGTCGGATACGACTGGCTTTCGAGCAAGGGAAACCTTTACCTTTACCTTTAAAACACATCCGCGGCTGTCGTAAACGTGTTTACGACAGTCGCTGGTGCGTTTTACAGCAGTGTTTACAGCGGGGCGGGGGGGGCACCACTAGTCTGGCCTGCTCAGCTGTCTGAGGGGACGTGGTCTGGACTGCGGTGTGAAAAGGTTGAGAACCCTTAGTAGACCATACTGCCAACAACTTAACTAACCTGACAACCCTGAGGCCTTGGGTGGTGAAGTCCACAGAGAAGGATGATGGTCCCCAAGTGGATTAAATCCCACTTGAATCCATATTGATGGAGGGCAGCAGCTTCATCCATCCTGTCCTGGGGCTGAGGAGGACTTTGTGTGCCAAAAGGGCTCAGGACCAGGAAGTGACTCGTGGAACTGGATCAGTGGTATGCGGGTCACACTGTAATGCAGAATGAAGATGAAAATCCACTGCATTATATTGCTCCCAGGACAAGCTTCATGGCTATTTGCCATGATGAGAGTCAATATTTGGATTTGGATACAGCACATTAAGAAGAAGATCATTCACCCTTGGTATGGAAGAGGGACAGGTTCAAAATCTAGCAAGGGCCTCCATTGTGGAAGAAATATTTTGGAGGCTCCTGGAGACTGGTTGTTCTTTTTGATGGATGGATGAAACTGAGCTGAGATCTAGATGAGGCCTGTAGGCTGATTCTTATCCTTAGTCTATCAGTCACTTAAAATAAAGTTCTAGTGGTTGAGTGTCAGGTTTTAAGAGTTAGAAAAGATCTTGGAGAGGGAGCCAAGTGATCTTTTCTACAAACACCTTGTTTTGGCTGTTAAGATTTAAAAATGTGAAACATCTTGCCTGATTACTTTACAACAGGGGTTCCCAACCTTTTCAAGCATAGGGCCAGGTCACGCTATCTCAGTCAACTTTAAGGGCCGGCTGGCCATTTTGCCCCACCTGCACGATGTGTATGTGTAGCCATTTTGTCTCAACAGCTTCAAAGAGGTGGTCATTTTGTTTCTTGAATGCCCTTGGAGGGGTGGAGGGCACATGAAACGGTGCCAACAGCCGGATCCGGCCCACATGCCATAGGTTGGGTACCCCTGCTTTACAATATTCAGACTACTGGGTTTAAAAAAAACACTAAAGGTCTTTCCTTTTTCCAGGTAACAACCCTTGCAAGCATATTGACCATGGGTGTGAGCACATTTGCATAAATAATAACAACTCATTCACCTGCAAGTGCCATGAAGGATTCATACTGGAAGAAAGTAGGAAGACATGCAGAAGTAAGGCACCTGATTTTTCTTTCTTTTGAGAATATTTTTTATTATTAAACAGGATGAACTAGAATGCAAAATATTTAGAAAGCTTTAGGTCAGGGAAACATAGTGAAACAATACAGAATGTATTTACATTCTTGGAGCCGACACATTCCAAAAATAGTTGCCTTTGTGATCAGTACATATCTATAGTTCTTTCTCAGCACTGGACATAGAGTTGCTGCAATTCCTAAAAATTACACATTATTCAAAATCTGAATGCTGCTTGCTCCAACCTTGTCCTATTTTTAGGTCATATATTCCTCCATCTTTTGTA
This sequence comes from Bradypodion pumilum, assembly GCA_035047305.1. Classification (NCBI taxonomy): domain Eukaryota; kingdom Metazoa; phylum Chordata; class Lepidosauria; order Squamata; family Chamaeleonidae; genus Bradypodion; species Bradypodion pumilum. Next base: position 312,781,808 of record JAWDJD010000004.1, read on the forward strand.
ATATTAACAGTACTCATAACTACAAGCCTCAGCGTCCTGCGCGCCCCCCACACACACACGCCCCATATTGAAGAGAAGAAATCAAGCGGTTACTTCTCTTTAAAAACGGAGTTTGGGGGGGAACCCCCTCTCCGATGGCTCTCCTGGGTCCAGAAGGGTTGGGGAGACAGACCCCTTTTGTCCACCCAACCCTCCCAAACCCAAGGAAGCCAGCGGAGAGGGGGATCACAACCCCCCCTTAATATTAAAGGGGAAACCACAATTGAGATTTCCCTTTTAATATCAGAGGGTGGCCTTGATTCGATCCCCTCTCCTGGGTCCCATGAGTCTGGAAGGTTTGGGGGGACAAAAGTGGTCTGTCCCCCCAAGCCTTCCAGAGCCAGGAGAGACGGCAGAGAGGGGATCCCCCATAGGACACCAAAAAACACAAAAACAAACAATCAAAAACATTCAAAAATACACAAAAACAAACAAAAATAACACCAAAAACAATACAAAGTAAACAACAACAAACATTTCCAAACACACCCAGCACCCAGCCAAACACCACAAAATCCAACCACCACCACCACCCCAAATAAAGAAAAACAGCCAACTCACCACCACACGACCTCACACCACAATGACTGGAAAAGAAATGAATAAAGAAAGAGACTATTTACTGGAAGAAGCTCCACCCAGAGGCCACGAGAGAAAAAACAGTCAAAATACAAGATAACCCCTACCAGCACCACTTGCTGCCCACAATAGTAAAATTTTTTCAAAAAGACACAATAGCCCCACACAAAAGGCCCCAAGAGTAAAAACAAGTAAAAACAAATAACACAAAATCACAATTTTACACAAATCAAAAACAGATGTCAAAAAAAATAAAATAAAACTATTCAAAAATCCTGTGCTGAATTGTTACTCAAATAAAAAACAAAAACATTAATACACAGTTTAAAAACATTTATTGTGAAAAACAGGTACTTTCACATTTTTTAAATTATTACCTACGGTACAACAATTAAAAAAAATCCATACTAAAAATATTGGGTTAAATAATTTTTTTGGAAAAAGTATATCATCCTTTATTCTTTTTTCCATCCACAAAACCAAAGCACCAAACAAAACTCATCACAGTTTATAACAGGCCACCAAAACTTTTTTGTATAAATAATTTTTTAAAAAAATTTCAATTATAGACTAACCTCTTCTTTACAAACATTAACAACAACAACAACAAAAACTTTCCAACACCATTTAAAACAGCCCGGCAACGCCGGGCAACCTCTGCTAGTTACATATAAAGCATAATGTATCACTGTGTCTTCCCATGGAAATCCATATGTGAAAAGGAATCCCACCAACATAGGGCCTTTATATACATGTTAAAGTCATAATATAGGGAAAACAATTTTACCATCCACTTTTTAGACAAGACAAAGGCTGAATTTCTATTGCTTAGTGCAGCAAGATGCACAAGAGTAAGCCTATTGAATAAGTAAGGATTTGATCAGTTATATAAATTCCATTGATTCAACTGGTCCTTTTCTAGTGTGATTTACTGAAATAAGCAACAGGACTTCAACCAAAGTTTGACTATACTACAGGGTGACCTGTAAGTCCCTACCCAGCCACAAAGAGAGTAGGGTTCTCCTGAGGGCGGGAGAAAGTGCTCCCATTGGATTGCTGGGCAGAGGGGTGGGGTGTGTGCCCGTGGAGAGGCTGGGTAGGGACTTAAGGGCTGGGTAGGTGCTTGTGGACCACCTTGTAGAATGAATTAACTGGGTTGGTTGTAAGACAGATGTATCCTAAGCAAAACTACACTCAGCCCAATTCTTCTACATTTAGTATGTCTTGACTTGGGGTTCCATAGAAAGGGTCTCCTCAAAGATTGTGGTATTTTTTTAACCACAATTGAGCATACCATGGTAATGGCAACCTTGTATTGCTGGCTATTCTTTCTCACACTAGGTCAGGCAAAAGGAACTGCAGAATGAACTCACCCAAAGGTGCCTTCATTTTGGCAGTTTCATGTCTGGCCTAGACACAGAAGAAGAAAAAGATTTCTTGGCTTAATTATAGATTCTCCATTTCCTAATTTCTCAGCTATGAACAAATGAAACAATTGTTTCAGAATGTAACAAGAAGTTTTCAGGTGGCACAAAAAGATTACAGTAAAACCCCAGCTTACATATGCCTCAAGTTACATAAAATCCAAATTATATAATGATTTTGTGCTAAAACCATGTCCTGATTTACATGATTTCCTATGAGTTTGCTTCGAGTTACATAAAGATTCTTTTTCCTATGGGTTTGTTTCGAGTTATGTAAAAATGCATTTCCCTATGGGGTTGCTTCGATTTACATAAAAATTTCATTTTTTTTCCTATGGGTTTGCTTCAAGTTACATTAAAAAAATAATTTTTCCTATGGGTTTGCTTCGAGTTACATAAAAAACCTGATTTAAGCAAAAGCCTACAGTATGGATGTTTTTCGTAAGTAGGGGTTTTACTGTATATCATTCTGCTGTTGATTTTATGTATTTTTATTGCTTCTGTTTCGTTTTTTTTAAAAAACAGGATGTACTGAAGGCCCAGTTGATCTGATGTTTGTGATAGATGGATCAAAAAGTCTGGGAGAAAATAACTTTGAAATTGTCAAGGAATTTGTTTTGGGAATCTTGGATTCTCTTATCATATCACCGAAATCTGCAAGGGTTGGTCTCTTGCAATATTCCACTCAGGTTCGCACAGAATTTACACTGAAACAATTCAGCACAGCCAAAGACATGAAGAAAGCTATATCCCACGTGAAATATATGGGGAAAGGGACCATGACTGGGCTGGCCCTGAAGCAAATGGTTGAGAGAAGCTTCACTGAAGCAGAAGGGGCCAGACCTTCCTCAGCCAAAGTACCTAGAGTATGTGTGGTGTTTACAGATGGACGGTCCCAAAATGAAGTTTCTGAGTGGGCTACTAAAGCTAAGCATTGTGGTATGTGGAAAATTTACTTAGAATTATAAAATGTAAAAACACCAAGTAAAGTTTGTTTGTTTGTTTTTTGTTTATTAAACTTGTATGGCCACCTTTCTCGCCTAGGTGACTCACAGTATTGGTTAAAACAAACCTGACCCCCATACAGTTAAAATTGACTATTAAAACTATCTAAAACATTTAAAAACATCCCTAAAACAGCCCAGATCCCCTTAAAAAGAGGGGGTGGGGCACTTAAACAGGGAAAAAGAAACTCCGGGCAGGGCTAAATAAGACAGCAGGGCTGGGTTGTGGTGCTAGATGCTCCTGACACCAGCTGGCAAAGCCATGTTTTTAACGCCTTCCTGAAGAGGGGCAACTCCGCCTGGAGGCGCAGTTCTGGTGGCAGGAGGTTCCATAGAGCTGGGGCAGATACCGAGAAGGCTTTCCTCCTGGTCCCAGTGAGGCGTGCCTCCCTAGCTGATGGGACCACCAGAAAGCCCCTACTGTCCGCCCTTGCTTGTGTACTATGCCTGTGGCGACTCCAGCAGCTGAGTGGTTAAGATGCTGAATTTGACTCCTGGAAGGTCAGCAGTTTGAGACCTGAGTGCTGCACGACAGAGTGAGCTCCTGTCTTTGTCCAGCTCCTGCCAACCTAGCAGTACAAAAGCAAGACTTTGCAAGTAGATACAGTAAATAGGTACTACTTCGTTGGGAAGGTAACAGTTTTTAGTGCACTCCTTTTGGTGAGTTCATTCTGTAGTTCCTTTCTCCTGACCTAGATTAGCCGGCAACACAAGGTTGTCGTTACCAGGATTACAAGTGCAAACTACTGACTTTCTTTGAATCAAAGACTCAATGCTATCAAAATAGATATTTATTAGTAGAAGACAAGTTGCCATTGTGGAATTAGGATTAAATGCATAAATGATGATGTTCTGTTAATAACAAGATAATAATGATATTCTGTTAAATGACTATCAACACCAATCTCCTTTTCCAAGCGTACGAAATTATCTTGGATTGGTTGCAAGGGATCATGTAATAACACTGAAACATTTTCTTATCTATTAATTATGCTTTATTTTAATATGATTTTGTTGCCTATAATGAAAATAAGTCATTTATTTCTTAGGAATCACCATGTATGCTGTTGGAATAGGGAAAGCTATTGAGGAAGAATTACAAGAAATTGCTTCCGACCCTCCAGACAAACATCTCTTCTATGCTGACAATTTCAGTGCGATGGGAGAGATTACAGAAAAGCTCAAGAAAAGAATCTGTGAAGGTACTAAATTTATTATTCAGAATACAACCAAATGGCACAAATGGTTAAGACAGGCAGAATTTTGAATCTGATGCAAGAGTCTGACCATTTGTTCTGAACATCTGCAAAATGAGAGGGCTACGTGTAACACATGAAGAGCAACATGCTGCCAGGAATAGTAATATTTTTGCTATTTTATCTCTGGGGGAATATATAGCTTTATTCGAAGGCCAGAAATATATACAATCACTTGTATTGCCTCTGACAGTTTTAACAAATTGTGTGTGAAATATACAGTGGAATCCACCTCCCCAAAGATAGATGGTAGAACACTTCCTGTCCTCTGCACTTGAGCAAGATCATCTGTACTCCTGAAAAACACTATGAAGGAACCATTCCTTCAGGAACATTGGGTGGAGCTTCAGTAGTATACAAAAAAAGAGAAACGCACATTTTAGAATGAACATGTTTGTACTGCATGACGGATTGAGCGCCCATCTGTGTCCCAGCTCTTGGGGATGTAAAAGGAGCCTCATTCGGGCATTCCCTGAGTGGGGTTTCTGCAGCAAAAATCCTTTCAACCAGAATAATTTCTGACACAAAATTATTATTATTATTATTTCAATAATCACTGGCAATTATCCATGCTAGGTTTGAGTCAAGTGTCTGGGGGGCTGTATATTCCCCACATAAGGCTTTGCTTCTAGGACAGATATGTGCGATTGAGATTGTGCTAATTACAGGAAACTTCAAAAGTAGATGGGAAGAATTTGTTACCTTCTGTCATTACTCTTCATGAGCTCACTGATTGTTTACCAGCAAAGACAGTTCACTCTCTAATTGCAAATTTTGTGGGCTGTGTCTAACTCAAAAGTAAGAAGAAATCTGGTCAAAGAGTAGAGCATAAATCTGAACTCTAGTTTTGTCTGTAGCTCTTCCAGAGATATTCTGTAACTTCACAACTCCTATAATGCTAGTGAATAGCAATGTACATTGGAGCACTTTTATATCCTTCTATATGCCTGATCTCATTCATGCTAAGATTAAAATTCACCTTATTCAAAAGAACCTAAGATTAAGCCTGGGAATTTTTCACTTCTGATGAAAGAAACTTCACAATTTTACATTGCAAATATATTTTGTATTAGCATGCATGGTAAAGTGTTAATACTTTGTATGGAAAAGCATCTAAAAGGTCAACAGAATTAGAACTGGGACTTGATTGACAGTTATAAGTTGGTGTGTGCTAGTTAGAATTTGTGTCAAAATAAGCAGCATTTTTCTTCATAGATACACAGAGATAAACAAAATGGAAGTACTGTATTTTGAAAAATTATAAATTAAAAAAGGCTTATGGTTTCATGATAAAGAACCAGACTGTTTGTTCTTATAGGGCAGTGATGGTGAACCTTGGCACTGTAGCTGTTTTTGAACTTCAATTCCCAGAAGCCCTGGACAGCAGGAGTGCTGACTTGGGCTTCAGGTAATTGAAATCCAAGATCACCTGGAGTGCCAAGGTTCGCCATTACTGCCATAGGGAATCAAATAGAATTTAATATATTGCTTTGGAACATAGGTCTTTGCAGAATACATGATAAAAAGGGAAAACTATGCACAACTCAATACAGTACAATATAAGAGAAATTAAATTAAACTTCTGTTCAAGTTTAAAAACCCTAAGACACTAAAATATATCACCTATTTAATCACAGACATTAATACAGTAAATACACTTAATAATGGAAATAATTTATCAGTGACAAACAACCTTGAATAGCAGTAGTCTAACCATTAATTCGAGTAATGAGGAAGAATACAGACTTTGTTTTTATAAACAAATCTTGTCATTAGAAATGTGAGAAACTTATTTTTACCAGAAAGTAACATCCTGAGTTGATCAGATGTCCTTCTGAGGAGATATTCCAAAACAGACTCCAGTAGTCTTGTGCACTCTGCTGGGAGCTTCGTCATCTTCTTTCCTCTCTAGGTTAGACTTTAAATCAGGGATTGCCCAAACTACGGCCCATGGGCCAGATCCAGCCACCAACACTAATCGCTTCTAGAAGTGGAAGTAAAATGCGCCCATATAGGCACATTTTACTTCCGCTTCCGGGAAATATGAGGGTGGCATGGGCTGGATGAATTAGCGTTGGGGGATCTGACCCACGGGCTGTAGTTTGGGCACCCCTGATTTAAGCAGAGAAAATGTCATCTTAAAATCTATATCATCCTGTTGCAAAACAGATTGTAAGGCATGTTTTATTTCCGCTTCCAGTGGGAGGAACCACGTGACCGGCCTGCTGAAGGAGGCTCTTTCTATGTACTCCTCCTGAGAGCTAGGAACAGTAAAGAGTGACATGTGCCATATTCTCAATTGATAACAGAAACAGACTCATTCATTATATGGAATTCCTTTATATAGTGGTTTTCTATTACAGCAAGTGGCAACATATCTTAGATGTACAGGTACTTTAGTGAAGGCTTTTCTGAGATCAAATATCAGCAAGTCAACAAAATAAGATGAGAGGGTCAAGGGCAGAGGAGATCATTTTGTAAAGAGATGCAATTTTTAAAGTGTCAAATGAAACTATATCAGATATTTGCTTGAACACAGATATCTAACAGTCTTTGCTTTAATTAAAGTTTTGCTGCGGAAAACTGAGGTGCCGAACATATTCTTCTGGAAAACCAAGTTTAGCAACGAGATTCAGAACAAAGGTTTTCCACATCCCAAATTTCTTCTCCCTGTGTGATAATGTTAAAACATCTAAAAGAGCACAAAATAGCTAATGACTTGAAGTCTGGTCAGGTTATCCAGCTATGATAATAGACGTAGACCATACTGCCAGTGACTCAACACCGATCATCAGGCACTGGTTAACTAACCTGACAACCCTGAGGCCTTGGGTGGTGAAGTCTACAGGGCGGGGTGATGGTCCCTAAGTGGATTAAGTCCCACTTGAATCCATCATGATGGAGGGCAGCAGCTTCATCCATACTGGCCAGGGTCCAATGAGGACTTTGTATGCCAAAAGGGCTCAGGACCAGAAAGTGACTCACGCAACTAGATCAGTGGTACGGGTGTCACACTGAGCTATGGAAGACCACTGCATTATATTGCTCCCAGGACAATCTTTGTGGGTGATAGCCATGATGATCACTAATATTTGGAATTTGATACAGCACAAGGACTATTAAGTTAACTGATATAATTTCCAGTCTGATAGAGACGTAGGGGTTGAAGTGGTGTGTGTGTGTGTAGCCCAGCAATAGTTGGGCAATTTCTTTAAAGACTTTTAATGGATATAAATTCTCACGTTCCCCACAATGTCAGCTCCATACACTTTAGGGTAAAGGCCGCCCTTGCTTGAAAGTCAGTCGAATCCGACTAAAGGGTTCAGCGCTCATCTCTGTTTACAGCCAAAGACCTAGTGCTGTCTGCGTCTGTATATGTTCCCATGGACATGTTTATAAGGGAGCAATTTTGTTTTGAAAATTTCACAAGCAAGAGGTGTAATGTGATGGACTCTGAGGGTAGAGAGGAGGCTCCTCACTGGCTCTTTGCAGCAGTACTTCCAGGCATCCAAAGTTGTGTTGGGCTGTCTTTGTGGTCCAGCCAGAGGGAAAGCTCTTCACTCCCTCTTGCTCTTGTCTGCTCTGAGCCGGGAGCAAATCCACCAAAAGGAAAGGGCAACCTGGGCTAGGTCTCTTAATGCACCTGCCCTTCCTTTCAGTAGCTGAACTGAGTAGTTGCTGCTCTCCATCTGCAGACAGATGTCTGGGAACTAGGAACTGGAAGAAGCACCCTTGAATGCTCAGTGAACATCCCAGCACCGTAAATTGGCTTGAGGAAAAACTTTATTGATTTAAAACAAAAGCAAAACAGGATGGCAAAACAAAGCTTGACTAGAGACACTCACACCAAAGACAATGACCTTCACCGCCACATGGGAGGTGTAGGCCATCAGCTATATCCTCCTTTAATGATGTTCCTTGCCTCTTGTGTACCCTCAAGAATGTTTGCTTTTGCCTTAAAGCTCTTCCTAGATCTGAGCCGGCAGGTCTGAGGCCATATTGGGTGAAGACTGCGGTCTGAGAAGATACACAATTTTATTTACTTTTATGTAAAGGGCAACGTAAAGTCAGCCCTTAGCTGTGGTAGCATTTAAACAGCAGTGCAAAAAGAATATTAGCTTTTTTGCCATTTGGTAATGCAAGGGACTTCAGTGGCTTAGTGGTTAAGACACTGAACTTGACAACTGGAAGGTTGGCACGTCAGCAGTTCAAGACCCAAGTACTGCACGATGGAGTGAGCACCCATCTCTGTCCCATCTGCTGCCAACAGCAAGAAATTGCAAGGAGAGAAACAGGTACCACTTAGGTGGAAAGGTCAACAGCATTCAGTGGTTAGTCATGCCTGCCACATGTCCACAGAAACGTCCGCTGGTGCAGATAGCGCTGGCTCTGGCTGTAAACGGAGATGAGCACCGAAGCCTAGAGTTGGTTACGACTTACTTTCATGCAAGGGTGACCTTTACTACTAATGATAACGGAGGAATCTCTATTCTCAGGTTATATGGCAAACCCCAAAGGTAGTGCAAGGGCTTAAGGGTGGTTGTCATTTAGGAGGCTTCACATACAGACATTCTGGTCCTATTAACATTTCAGATGCTTTCTCATGTACATCCAAACTTTTCTAATAAAGCCCCTTGTCATCAGTCATCTTCCAGATATTTATCTTGCTTTTCTGCAGTTACGCCACATAGAACAGTTGCTTCACAGATTCAGTTATAAGCTTCATGATACTTCTCAATTTCTGAAGTCATAGGAATTTTCCTGCCAAAATCATGAGCTCTCAGCTGTGTATACACTTCAAGGATGAATGGAAATGACTTGGCTAAATATATGAAATAACAGCCTGAAACTGTTCAGTTTAACTTTATTTCACTGTCAAAACAGTTCTTCTAGGCCATTTTTATTACAACCACTTACACTATCGATCTTGCTCAAGACTTTGTTACTCATTTCTTAATACAGGCTTTATTCATTTTGCCTTTATTTCATTTTGACAATATTTTTTCCAGGTCTGAAGGACAACCAGGACTTGCAAGAAAGTGTGCTTCATTCAGTGGATTCATACTCTGAAGGTTTGAAATTCTGTCTGACTGTGTATCGTATGTTCCCATGTCAGCTGATTCTTTAGTAGACATGGTCTGCAGTCTAGCTAAAATCCAGTTGTAAGACAACTAAAGTAGTCCCTTATTTATAGTTTGACTCTCCAAATCCTGACTTATTCAATGGACCTGTTTTATTTCAGACTTACTACAGGATTTCAGCCTCTAGAACAAGTTACGCTGGATCACGTTCACTGTAAAGTTATTTATGAGATGCATGCAATGATGGCTTGACTTGAACGTTGTTCTAGCTGACATCATCTAGCAGACAACTATGGCACTCTAGATGTTCTTGGACTTCAACTCCCATAATTTCTCGTAATTGGCTATAACCGACTAAGGCCTTTGGGAGCTGAAGTTAAAAAATATCTGGAGGGCCATAATTGTCTACCTTCCGTAACAGAATGGGTTACTTTACTCCACTGCAGCCATCTATATCAAGCAAAGATCTACTCTGGAAAGTTTCCCTGTCTTCTGGAGTAGGTTCTGCCACATGGGTTCATGCTGGTTATGTGCTGCTGTAGGTTAAGAGGGAGAAATTACGTACACATAGTGTTCCACTGATGAAAGTATTTTGTCAGAACAACTCCATTAAATGTAAACTTAACAGAGAACACACACAGAACTGTAACACTTCCTAGTAAAATGTCTATGTAAACACATTGTAAATTTATACATTACTGTATCTCAATAAGTCTAAATTATCCCAAAGTCTTTCCTTCATTAAAATAGTTTGTGAAGTAAGATGCCAGATGTAGATGAATAGATTGTGGACATATAGTAGCGATAGCTTCCTATTTTAATCTGTTGTGTCTGGTTTTTTGCAGATCCTGGACCAACCACCTTAGCCATCACAGATGTTCTTGCTTGTTCAAATTTTGCTGTACACCATAAATATCTTTTTGAAGAAAAGCAACTGCGATCGACATCATCAAGTAAGGCGGCTTCCTTTCTGCATATGCACTGTTTAGCAAAAGCATAGGGACTCACCCTTTATCAAGCAGTGCTGCTAGCCATCATTTTATTTATTTGTTTATTTATTTATCACATTTCTGCCGCCGCCCCCTTGCCGAGGTGACTCTGGGCGGTTTACACATAAAACACTAAAAACTTCACAAAAAAATAACATTTAAAATATTTAAAAACTAGACTTATTTAAGGTTAAAAAATTTAAAAAAAATTCTTTTAAAAAATTCTCAGTGGTTAAAGGATGTCAGTCTTTTGCCTCTAGTTCCTATGTACTGGTTAAGTTTGCTCCCACTGTAATTGTTACTGAAAATAACTAACGTGCCTAACATATTGCAAAACTAATCTTCCCAATTTATCCAAGTCAGATTTTGAAGTTAAATATGTCTGTATAGCTCAGTGGTTAGGTATATGGCTGTGGTGCCAGATGCTGGGAGTTTTATGTCCCCACTCTTCTGTAAGAAGAGCCAGAAGATAGGTTTTTGGTATGTTGTAGTATGATGTGGCCTTGGACAAGCTGTAGTCCCAGGGTGCTTCCAGAAGAAGGGAATAGTAAATCATATCTATACAGTGGAATCTCATACAACAATTGCCCTGTATAGCAACGAAATTGCATAACAATTAAGGGGGGGGGATGGCATCCCGCATAACAATTTTCCCTATGGAAAAAATCATACAATTATTTTTCAATGGGAAAAACCACTTAGCAAAAAAAAATTGTTGTACGATGCATCCCATAGCAATTGTTTCATACAACAAGCCCCATGGAATGGATTAAAATCGTTGTATGAGGTACCACTGTATTCTCTATCTAGACAACCTTGATAAATTGCTGTAAGTTAGAATGACTTGACAGCACAGTTTTTGTATCCATGCGTTCTTTGTAATTACTACTTGCTTTTGTAGTTTTCAGTGAATGTGATATAAATATAAATGTTTATGAACTGTGATTTGTTTTGTTTCTGAGTATGTTTGACATCAAGAAGGTTTTTGCTCTCTTCCCTGTAACCAATATGTCAAAGCTGTAGGAATAAAGATTTCCAAAACACAGCTAACTAAATGAATTTTTCCATATTAGCAACAAGCGTTTGAGTTGCATATCAGTGACAGACTATAGGTTTGACATGTATATTTCCTGATTCAGCCCCTAGTAATGTCAGTTTAAAAGGGTCAGAAAGATTACAGATTGTGATTTATATTAGATCACCAGTCCCAGGTAAAGCTGAATAAATCACAAAATAATAATAAATCCTAGGCATCCTCCCTTACCCCACATACATTTTTACTCTCTTTTCAATTCACAATTTCTTGTTGACAATGTAGTGTTCCTCATGGTATGAAACTATTATTTGTGTATAGCCAATTTTCTAAACTTCTGCCAATTATTTTTCAGGGAAACCTTCTGAAGATACAAAAGACCTGTGCAAATGTGAAAATCTTATAAATTTCCAGAATTTTGCAAATGCCGAGGTTATAAAGCTAACACAGCAACATATCCTTTTTAATAACCATTTCCTAGGAAATAAATTTGCAATTTTTTCCCCAGAAAAGTCGATTTCATAGATTCACTGCAGTACCAACATGACATCTCTCTCCATATTCAACTTTGCACTTCTCAGAAAATAGCTCTGGAGAATTTCTTGACAGATATTTGGACAATATAAGGGGCTGTATGTATCAGTCTAGTCATGCCTGCCACATGACCACGGAAATGTCTGCAGCAGCAAATAGCGCTGGCTCTTCGGCTTTGAAACAGAAATGAGCACTGCACTCTAGAGTCGGATACGACTGGCTTTCAAGCAAGGAAAACCTTTACCTTTATCAGTACAGCCCGATTTCATTGGCAAGAAGCTGTTTCATATGTAGATTCCTCCTATGTAGATTTAGGCCAGTGATGGCGAATCTATGGCACACGTGTCAGAGGTGGCGCTTGGAGCCCTCTCTGTGGGCACCCATGTAGTCACCCCAGCACAGAGTTTGCCACATTCCTCTGCCCAGCAGCTCAATGGGAGCACCTCCTCCCTCCCCCCCAGCATAGAGTGGGTTTTGGGTTGCAAATACATGCCCTCTATATTTCTACATATTAGACATAACATAATATATTGCATTTACCTTTGTGACTGGAGGAAGCTCACGTGCATTGAAGCCAGTATTCTATTTGGAAGAACAGTTTTACTCCCAAACATCTGGTCCTTCACCCGTTAGACAAATGCATGCAGTCACTGAAATTCATACTAGTGTTGCAGTGTTATCAAGTTCCTAAAACTACATATGTAGCATAAACTCCCTCTAGCTTATGCATTTTGAAATACAGAGCACCAATCCATAATATTGCCATACGAAATACAGGGGAAAACCAGTGGGTTAACCAATACCAAAGGGAATACAGTAGACCCTCACATAATGACGTTGCTTGGTTCCCCAAGTAGCGTCGCTATAGGGGAAACGTCGTTGTGCGGTTTTCAATGGCAGCTGCGCCATCTAGCAGCAAAAAACTCATTATCCGCACAATGTTAAAAAAAGTCGTTAATTCGCATGACAGTTTTTCGTCATTGTGCGGATAGTCATGTGGCGAGTGATGACATGTCAAGCGGAAATGATGCTATTCGAACGCATCGTTAATCGAAGGTGTACTGTACTGTACTATTCAGCTCATAGAAATAAGAACTGGCAATGACCCTAAAGGTCTTCAAGGTCCAATTCTCTGCCAAGCACAGGAGAAAGCAAATAAAGTAGCTGTTTTCACTAATCCCCATGAACAGCTGCTGTGGAAGGCTGGAAGACCTTTCTGACCCTCAGAAAGGAGGAATGGGACCAGTAGAATAATTAAATGGTGTAAGTTACCACCAGCACCCTTCTTCTAACAGCAAAAATCTGACAGAATCACATTTCTTCTCTGGAGAAGCAACTCTTCAAATGCACTGGAGAACACAAATCTGGATCTAATAATGTACATCAAGTTTTACAGCCAAATCCTATCATCTATATATAGGATGTATATAGCTAGATAAATTTTCAGCTATTCCAGGATAGTAAGCTACTATAAGGTAAAGGTTTCTCTTGCTCGAAAGCCAGTCGTATCCGACTCTAGGGTTCAGTGCTTATCTGTTTCAAAGCCGAAGAGCAGCGCTGTCTGCTTCTGCAGATGTTTCCATGGTCATGTGGCAGGCATGACTAGACACTGGAGCGCACAGAACGCTGTTACCTTCCCACCGAAGTGGTCCCTATTTATTTACTTGCAATTTCTTGCTTTCGAACTGCTAGGTTGGCAGGAGCTGGGACTATACCAAGACATAATTAAAGATGCATCTCTTTTGGGTGGGCATTGCACAAATGGGTTGCAATATTTATTTAAGTTGAGGCAAAAATGGAAATGAGGCTGTCATACTTTGGGCACATGAGAAGGCAAGATTGTCTGAGGGAAAATGTTGGGAAAGGTTACAGGCAGCAGAAAAAGATGACCAAATAAAAGATGGATTGATTCCCTGAAGGACAACTTGGAGAGCTCATTCAGAGATACTGTAAGTGGCTCGATATGTAACAATTATCATGATATATGACTACTGGGCGTGTGTAACCACACACACAAATGCACATCTGGATAGGAAATTTCAGCAATATAATACTCATGTAACAAAGTTGGAGGCTGCTGGATCAGCTAGGATTAGTTTTTACTTAGTGACCTACTTATAATAATTGCATGCTGCCAATTATGACTTAGAAATGGTTGTTCTTTGTAGGGAACTACTTACGTCTGACACAGCTCTGATGCACTTTGGTATGCATGTCCCTCTAAGCATAAAACTGTTGAATAGCTGCTTTATTTTTCTTTCTGTAGCACTACCACCATGACAATGCCTGCAGTACTGCATATTGAATTAGACTGAAAAGATATCTTCCTTAATTTCTTATTACTAGGGGAAATGTCAAGAAGAATGGAAGCTCTGGAAAATCAATTAAGATACCAGTGAGATTTTTTTCTGTTTTTGAAATGTATAAAAGAATGTATGGAAGTTACATATGGAAGTTTTCACCCCAAAAGAATGTATTGTTCCAGTATTTCATACACTTAAATTTTTGCATTGACTGCAGACAAAATTGCAAGATGTTTTATAAAACTGTACTTGTTAAAAATGGAGATAAACTATGTAATATAATAAACTGGTTCTATAATAATTGCAGATTAATCACTTTAGGAACCTTCAAGGACAGTATTTTGTAATCTTGGTTCTAGTGCCGAGTTGTACATGATCTTATTGCATCTTACTGGGGACGCCCTTTAACTGTCATGCTCATGCTGAAATCAAAAGGAGGTACATTTGCAAGACAGAACACACAACAAACTCTTTTTAAACCTAGCAATTCAACCATGGAAAAAGGCTGAAGAAAAAGTTTAGTGTGATCTTTGATAGGTGCAACAAAAATTAAAATTCTCCCCTTTTGCTTACATTTATAGTAGATGAATATGTGAGAATAAAAAAATGTACTTAATTCTATTATCTACATCTCTCACTCCGAGAAGTTGGTCAGATTTTGTTTCCCCAAAGAACACCAAAATACAGCCATTGCTTATGCTTTCTAAAAATACTTTACTGGACAACAGATGTAAGTCAGGAGGGAAATGGGCAGTTATTACACAATAAACAATGTTTGCCAGAAGGAGCATTTGAACTATTACTGCAATTTCTAAATTACAACTAATAGTCTTTACTTGATTACTAGCTATTTTGCCCTGGCGGACACCCGCCTGTTGCCTTAGGTGTGCTTTCCCCCGCCTCCTTCTCCCCCGGCCAACCTACCGGGCAAACTCCGCTGGGTTGGCGCGGCTTTTTAGGGCCGCCGGAGAGACCCTAGGAGTTGCGGGTGTCTCCTCCCCGACTTTCTCCCCTGGCCGAACTCTGCTGGGCCTCCAGCTGTGGGAACGGTGGCGGTGGTGTGGAGGCGGCATTTTAGGCCCGCCAGAGAGCAGTTGATGAGAGGGGAAAGGCACACGAGTTGGCCTTTTTTTCTTGCGTGCGCCGGCTGTCCCGCCTCCTCTGCGCTCACGGCCTCCTGCCTGATTGGCTGAGGCGTGCTGTGGTGCAGAGGACGCTGGGAAGCGGTTTTTTATTTTTCCATGTTCGTGGGGTGAACGCCCCACCCTAGGCTTCCAGACCTGCACAGCAATGGTGGCAAGGACAAAAGGTAAGTGTGGCCGGCTCATTACGGGATAGGCTGGACATGTGCGGACACGCATTCCGGACACGCACAACCACATCACATTCTTATAGGTATAGATTCCAACTCTGAATGATGTAAACAATTTTTGCCAGGAGCATTTGAGCTGTTACTGCAATTTCTAAATTGCAACTCTTTACTTGATTATTCCAACTCTGAATGATGCCAAAACAAAAGTACAAATCCAGCTATGGTTTCTGTTTATTAGCTGCCTTCTTTACCTCATCCATCCCAAGGTTTTCTGCTGCTAAATGGCAGCTATTGTTCATTCAAACACAAACACACAAAACTTTACTGCTTAACCTGAATATGCTAATGGTATTAATGTGGATTGCAACAACTGTTTGAAATACATTTGTAAGAAAGCAAAGCTTATTTGTCACCACAAAATTTACAGCCATTTGTCCTACACAGCTTCATTTATTGTCATGTTTTAGGTCAAGTATGTCCTGGTGAAAGGAATGTGAAAACAAACTGGCCTCTGCCTTCTAAATGTGAAGACCTTGTTTTAAACAACTTGGTTTATTGGAATACACTTAAAAAGTAAATAATCTCTTTAGTAATAGACCCTGCAGGAGAGGGGATTAAATTTAATATAGGTATTCTCACCTATTTAGATCACATGATTATTTTAGGTAAGAGCAAATTGTTGTTTGAACTACAGAGCAGGAGTCTTGACTGATGAATAATGTAGAATGTCTGGCTGGGAACATCTTATCTTTGTATCAGTTAATGTTGATAACAACAACTATACTTAAACCAGCGGTGTGTTTGTACACAATGGAACTCTTTGGAAATCAAGTTACCATGAGAACTTTGAGTATCAATATTATATCCAACTACCTTCCTTTCATTGCTTATAAATCTACCCCCCCCCATCCTCCATGGCAGTGTGCCATAGAAATATTATACAGTAGAGCCCTGCATAACATAAAGACTCCGCTCCATGGAGCTCTTCACTATGCTGTTTTTTTTTCTGTTATGTGATTCCTTATGGGAGATGTCCTGCACAACGGGGAAAAAATGTTTGTTAACGCTTTGTTGTGTGAATTTTTCGCTATACGATGCATTTGTTATGCGAGGTACCACTGTATGTGTATTTCTACGTTATAAAATTAAATAGTTTGTATGTCTGTTAATATTTTTATTGGCTTTTTAGACCCACAGATAAATCAATCTGTAGATTTATTTATTTATTTATTTTGGGGGGCAGGGCCGACTTAATAGCAGAGGACCTACACGTCTATCTGCTCACTTTCCCAAGCAGGTACAGTTCAAAACATCAAATATGAAACTGCAACAGCACCACTGCAATCAGAATATTGATTTTTAATCTATTGTTAACTGCTGTTTTAATCTAAAACCAAGTTACTAACTCATTAAATAGAATATGTACATTTATAAGAGAAAAGCTAATGCCTTTGGGAAGCACCACAAGATATTTGATTTAGCACTTGTTTTCAACTGCCAATGAGAAATTGGCAACACAGGTATTTTAATCAACAGGTGTTTTTGTGACTACAGTAGTGTCCTATAATGTTATACTGTACAGTACTTACTTGCTACTGCCCCATATCCCACAGTAATCAAACCTAAGCAAATTTAATTGAAACAAACACCATAATTTTCCTATTTTATTTCACTTACCATGCTGTCTTCTTTGTATTTTACATAGTTTTTGGGGTTTTGAAACTCAGCAAATACCACGTTACAAACCACCTATGCTGCTAGTATTTTGTAAGTAAGAAAATCCACAACTGGATTTCTAAGACAGCAATTGATGGCAAAATGCTTTCCATGCTTGCCAAAGAATCACATTGGCTTTAGCAAAATCAACTTGTAGGTGCAATCTCTGGCTTTGATGGAATACCGATACACCTAACTGGATTTTATTACCTTGCTTTTCCTTTGGATTTTCGCTTTAATGTTTTCCCCTTCTGCAACACTTCCCATATAAGTGAGCTTACTCATGAAAGACCATGCCAACAAAACAGTTATAACCAATTTTTATTACACAAAATTTAGGTTCTGGCATGTTTACTTTTCACTGGCTTGTTCTGGCATGCTTCTTATGATGTCAGAATCACCTGTTGGAAGAAAAAAAAATTAAAAGGTTAAGAACAAAAAGCTCTACACATTGTTATTCACATGACAATACTCAACTTAAACTTGTACAGAATTGTATTTTTTTTTAACCTCCGTGGGCTGCCTGGGGAATTCTGAGAGCTAACTCAAAAATACAACCCAGTACACTTCTGGTCCAAATGCAATTTAAAGAATATCCCACACAACACAAATTATTTGTTCTATACACTTTACCTTCATATATCACAACATTTCAAGACTCCAATTTCATAGAAATTATTTTTAATATTAAATTATATTGCAAATACAATCTATAGATGTTACTTGCAGCTTAAAACCAGAACTAGGGAGACAAGACAAGTCCTGGGGACACAATGCATAGTCATAATATAGCGAATGTCTAGCCTGCCCTGATCACTGAAACACCAGGACAGCGAGAATATTCGCAGTTTTTTAATAATTCAATTCAAGATGGCACTGTAAAAAGTAAAATTTGAGCGTAATTGCTTTTTAAATAAACATCTTCTGTCAGATTTTATGCTGCAAAGGTACTGTGATGAGTTGTAATTCAAGATGTCAGAGCAACCACACTGGATTAAAATTACCAAATGCCTCACTTTAGTAATCAGCTATAATAAATTCTATACAGCAGACAACAGTTTTTGAATATCCCTGATTAATAATTGCTTAGGCCAGAACAAATGGATCAGTTTAACAATACAGTACCTAATATATTCAAGGGCAATGTGATAGTCAAACAACACAAATACATACCTGGGTCAATGATGGCCAGTGTACATACTCTGTAGTACTTTCCACAAGCTGTACCCAGTTCTATATTGTTGCCACTGTAGTGGTGTACACCAGTTTTGGCCAACATAGCGTAGTACTCAATTTCTGATTTCCTGAGAATTACATGCATGTAAAAATTGATACCCATGCTTAAATTCTTTGAACAAGTTTTAGAGTAACTTAGTCAAACTTTAGTCACCAACTCAATTCCTGTTAATTTTAAGGAATTAAAACATAAGCAACACATTATCTCAGACCACACATGTCCCTCTGGTTAATCTTCTTCATGCTATCCCAACCCCCTATTTGATACCACTGCAGATATAAAGGCACCACTGAAATTTACCAGCACCACAAACAAATGACACTTTCTCCTTTCCCTTTGACTGAGGATCATTTGCCTCATCACTTCAAAACTCTATAATGCAGAAGTGCACTATGGCATTCTCCAGTATCCCAATTCTAACACCCCTTTCTGGGAGAACCATGGGATCAAGAAAAAGGAGCAGAGATACTCCCTAGTATTCCATTGAGCCTCCTAAGGCGTAGCTATGTTCCCTACCACCCTGTCAGAGAAGAATGGTAAATTCCTCTGAACGCTTGCAAAATAATAATCAAACACTAGATTGTCTTTGGTGAGCAAAAATGTGGCAGAAAAATACATGCAACATGCTACATGATCACTATCGAACTATTTTAATTTTAGTGAGTGGTTGGCTAACAGCACAATCTGATGCATATTTATAGTCAAGTCAATGAATTCAACTAAGCATGCACTATATTACAGCCTATAAAATTAATGGATCATATATTTTAAATACCAACAAAACACACCCTATTTAAAAGTTTTCTATTTGTTTAGTAAATGTATACTTGCCTCAGAGCAGGACAGTTGTTGGCTAGGATGACCAACTTGGCTTTGCCCTGCCGAATCATTTTCAGAGTTTGTTTGTATCCCAATACATATTTGCCACTTTTCATTACCAGCTGAAGCCTTGAGTTTATGGACTCCAAGGACTTTTTCTGTAAGAAAATTCAATCATATTAAAATGCAGTTAACAGACCCACAATTAAAACAGAACCAGCACTTTCAAGTCCTCTACAAAGAACATAATTTCATTTTGATTTTAAAACAAGGATTTGAAATAGAGAACAAAACCACAAATCAGATCACATCTTGAGTATCCAGTTTGTTTGTTGATTTCCCTTTGAGAGTGGCCTTGCTAATGCAAAGTATGAAAAATTCTGTGATCCTTGACATTTTGATGTGAGTTGGTATTATTAGCAAGCTTCCAATTTATTACTCATACACATATGTATGCACTGTATGAAATGCTCAAGTATGTCTTGTGCAAACCTGATATAAAACACCTTTTCCACATTAAGTAATTTTGCCACATAATAGTAGGACATATACAGGTGTTAGAAAAGACAATAATTGGGGTTCCATTCCATTTAACTTTATGGGAGCGCCACAGGTGCCTGTGGTTACTCAAGTGTAAGGGGAGATCACATGACTAAATACTTGCCACTTTAGCCTATATAAACTATTTTTTTCTTTTAAAAAATCTGTTTTTGAATATTACATACAAATTTCTTGTATTTTCTGGTTGTATTCTAATGAAGAGACTGAGAAATAATTATATGTGGCCATTATACCATTGCTAAAACAAATCTAATGGTGGCCTAAAACTTTTGCACAGTACTGTAGTTATTTGTATGTCATAAATTATTCTTCCCACACTTACTCAGTTTCCTGAAAAAAATCCTAATTACACTTTACTGTTCTATGGTGAAACCCTGAATGTATTTAGAAGAAAAATAAGCATCGAGTGATCTTAGCATCAACTGCAGCTTTTTGCAAGTAAAATAGATGGATCATGATAAACTCAAGATGCTTCTCTTATCTATCCTTACAACAGCAACTCTATTGTGAAGATCTTACCACTGTTCTGGCAGTAGAAACTAGCTTCAATCAGCTGAAGCATGTGCAGCAAGGCATTAAAAAGAAACCATCACTATGCCCCCTGACAGGAGTTACCAACAACTGTATGTACCCTAAGAGAGGTACATAAATGTTTATAATAATTATCTGCCATAAAGTCAATTCTGAGTCCTTTTCTAGGTAGAAAATACACAGAAGTGGATCACCCTTCCCTTCTTAGGGCATCCTGGGATTGTGCAGCTTGCCCATGGCTACAAATGCTGGCTCTTTTGGGATGCACAGTGGAGCAATGAACTCCAAACTTCTGGCTCAGCAGCCAGATACCTAAAACAAAGATCTATCTAACCAGCTGTTTACATCAGTAAGAAAAGTATATGGAGACATGTATTTCTTGCACATGTCTAATAGCAAGGTTGTAAAAATGCCTCCCGAGTCAAAGCCTTCAGAACAAGAAGGAAACCTCTCCTTTTTTGCCTGGAGCAATACCTGGGCAGCCATCCCTCAACTTTCATAGAATCACTGAGCTGGAAGGGGCCTTTCAGGCCATCAGATTCAACCCTCTGCTCAATGCTGGATTTTGAATCAAAGCAGATATAACAAATGGTCATCCAATTCTCTCTTGAATGCCTCCAGTATTGGAGCGCTCACCACCTATCAAGGGAGTTAGTTCCGCTGTCATACTGCTCTAACCATTAAGTTGTTTTTCCTAATATTCATTCCATATCTGTTGGTGCTTGTTATTATACATCTTGTACTCTGGGATGATGGAGGACAGATCCTGCCCTTCCTCTTTTATCTTTCATATATTTGGAGAGTGCTATCATCTCCTCTCTCTGTCTCCTTTTCTCAAGGCTAAACATGCTCAGTTTCTTCAGTCTTTCCTCATGTGGCTTGGTTTCCATTCCTCTGATCATCCTTCTCTATACCCGCTCTAATTTGTTTGCCTTTCTTAAAGTGCTTGCCCAGAACCGGACACAGTACAGTACTTTAGATGTAACCTAACTAGTCCTGAATAGAGTGGAGACGAGTAACTCACAGGTACTATACCTCTGTTCATGTGTCCTAAAACAGTGCTGGCTTTTTTTTTTGCAGCCACACTGCACTTTTGACTTACAGGTGAAACTCGGAAAATCAGAATATCGTGCAAATGTTCATTCAGTTCAGTAACACAACTTAAAAGGTGAGACAAATATATGAGATAGACTCATTGCATGCAAACCGAGATAGTTCGAGCCTTACTTTGTTATAACATTGATGCTTACGGCTTACCGTTTATGAAACCCCCAACCCCCCCCAAATCTCATGTACCCCATAATCATCACAATTATAACGAACTAAGGCATGACATATCTCGCTTTGCATGTAGTGAGCCTATCTCATATATTTGTATCATTTTTTACATTCGCATGACATTCTACTTTTCCGAGTTTCCCCTGTCCTAAAACAGCGCTGGCTTATTTTTTTTTGCAGCCGCATCGCACTGTTGACTTATATTTAGCCTGATTTATAACAATCCCAAGATCGTTCTCGTTTGTCGTATTACTGAGTGACTTCCCCACTCTTGTCCGTCTCCAGTCCATGTTGGCAGCTCCTGCCGCTCGGCTCTCTCCACAGATACACGCACACACAACTTCACACACTCACACACCTTCAGTTCAAGGCCACACGAAGGCCGCCTGCCCGCCTGCCCGCCCGCCCCCTCCCCGCTGACTCCGGCCGCCTCAACCCCTCACTCACCGTCTTCTTGGCGGCCACCATCTTGCCGGCTCGCGTCGGCCCTGCCGTTACCTACGCGAAGGAAAAGAGGGAGAGTTAACGATGCTCCCGCCAGAGAACCTCTTCTCTCACACGGCTCGTTCGTCCCCTTTCCGTGACTAGGGCCAGGCGTGAAAACTGCCAAAACGAAGCCACCTTTGGGTGAGTTCCTTCCGCCGGACCCAGTGTGAGAAAGATGAGCCGGCACACAACAAGGTGGCCGCTACACGTCCCCCTAAATCTAAACGCCTCAGACCCCACTCACCCGAGGAGCGCCTACAAGATGGCCAGGCAGCAAGGAAAGGAAGGAACTCCCACAATGCAACGCGTGTAAACCACGCGGCTATTACCGCCGCGAAGAGCAAACCTCGCGAGAGGATGGACTGCTCGCTCGCTCTCCTCCCACCCCCCCCATCCGCTTTCTGACAAGTTCTCCGGCTGTGCCGGTGAGCATGCGCAAAGCCTCAGTAGCGTCGCCTCAAGGGGGCACCCTAGAGATCTACTACAGGAGAGCGTGACACACACTTCCGGATTCCAATGGGACGTGCGGGTAGCAATGGAACAAGGAAAAATTGACCATCGTACGGGCACCGTGATGGCGAACCTTGGCACTCCAGATGTTCTTGGACTTCAATTCTCAGAAGCCCAAGCCCCCGTGAATCCACATGAAGGGGTCTACTGCGATTCATCCAGCCCGCGCCGCCCCCGGAAGAGGAAGTTTAACGTGCCCGTATGGTTAAGACTCTTCCAGGTTAACCCTTCCTCCATACAGGTGCATTTTACTTCCACTTCCGGGAGCGACGAGGGTGGTGCGGGCCGGATGAATCGCAGTAAACTCCTTCGTGTGGATTCACGGGGGCTTGGTCTTCTGGGAATTGAAGTCCAAGAACATCTGGAGTGTCAAGGTTCGCTATCACGGTACAGGCAGAAGTCGAGTGGATGTTCTGCTTGTTACACCGTCTTTTGTATCATGGTGTTGGGAGATGGGAGTCGCACTTAGCCTTGAAAGCATGTGAATGCGTGGAAGTTTGTCCCATGTGACCATTTACTAACTATTTACAACTCAAGAAAACCAAATTTCACAGTAATAAATCTGAACCTTAATTGGGCATCTTCTGTTATTAGGTAGAGGTAAAGGTCTCCTGTGATGCTCGAAAACCAGTCATGTCTGACTGTAGGGTTTGATGTTCATCTCCGTTTACAGCCAAAGAAGCAGCACCCTCTGTGTCTGCTGGTGTTTCTGTGGTCATGTGGCAGGAGTGCACAGAACACTGTTACCTTTGCCACTGAACTGGTATCTGTTTATCCACTTGTGGCTATGTTTGCAGGAGCTGGGGCAGAGCAGGGAGCTCACTCTGTCTCGCAGCACTCAGGTCTTGAACTGCTGACCTTCTGACTTTCCAGTCATCAAGTTCAGCATCTTAACCACTAAAGACTAAGCTATCACAGTACTCTTCTGTTATTACCAGTTGTAAAAAGCCACATTGATTTGTAAACTTATCTGTTATACTAAGCAACTACTGTGTATCTGATATGTATAAATTAATGCCATGAAATTTTTGGAAGTGTTAGCCGTGTTAGTCTGTGCAAGCATATCAGAATAAACAAAACAAAACAAAAATATAAGTGGATTTGATCCATGAAACCTAATGTTAAAGTACAGGAGTTCGTCTTTAAGGTGTCATTTTCTCTCTTTTTTTTCTTTTGTTTACTCTGTGATATGCTTGCACAGACTAACACAACTACCACTTCAAAATTTTCAATTGTAGGATTTTGCAGTTTTAAAAAAAAATCAAGTTGTATGTGCAGAATCTCCTTAAATCTATCGGTGCCTGAACTTCTTAGTCTACACATGCATAGTGCTCTGATTGTAATCTGTGAACATTTTGGAGAAAAGTAGTATTTTAAAAGTGATTTTCAGGTATACAGTACTTAATAAAGAACAGGGGCCATAGCTGTCAAGTATCCCTTATTGGCCAGGAAAACACCTTATTTTACCCTCTTTCCCGCCGTCATCCCGTATTAATTAGACTGCAATGCCCTATTGCCGCCATTGGAGGGCAGCACAGGATAAGCATAGCTGTCACGTATCCCGTATTTGCCGGGAAATTTCCCTTATTTCCAAATCCAAAACTTGACAGGTATGACAGGGGCTCATGAGGGAAAACACTTTCTTAGGTGCTGAACAGGCTACAATCAGGGTATAACTAAATAAACAGTTTTTTTAATGAGGACAGGGATGCTGAGATGGAAGGCAAAGATGGATGTTTTTGTGTTAATTGCCTAATACAGGTTCTCTGAAACCATCACACTTCAAGCTGATTCAAATTGCAGGCCAAGATGATTTTTTTTTTCAAATTGCAGGCCAAGATGATTTTTGAAATTTCCTGTTCCCCACCCTTCACTTCTACTCTTAACCCTCTGCCAGTGTCTTGCCTGACAAAAAGTCCTGCAAGATTCAAAAGCTCACTTTTTATTATAATTTTGTGGTTCAATAAAGGCATTTTTTCTTGTTCCTTTCCTACTGGATGTAGCAGTGCTGAACTATGCTGTTGTGTTGCATATAAGCCAGTGTCTCAGGTTCTTCAGCCAGTAAATTATTTTCATTTCTACACTACTGTTCTCATTTATTTCACCTTGAAGTTCGATTCCCGAGTACTGCAGGACGGAATGAGCTCCCGTCTTTGTCCCAGCTCCTGTCAACCTAGCAGTTCGAAAGCAAGAAATTGCAAGTAGATAAATAGGGACCACTTCGGTGGGAAGAAAACAGCATTCCGTGCACTCTGGTGTCTAGTCATGCCTGCCACATGACCACGGAAACGTCTGAAGAAGCAGACAGCACTGGCTCTTCGGCTTTGAAACAGATGAGCACTGAACCCTAGAGTCGGATACGACTGGCTTTCGAGCAAGGGAAACCTTTACATGACTGTGTTACTGCTTTCTGCACCTAAGCAGGTGAAGGCATCTCCTTGGGAATACCCTGAAGGAAATGGTGAGCCACTGTGTGAGACAGAATGCTGGACTGGATGGGCTGTGGCCTGTTCCAGCAAGGCTGTTCTTATGTTCTTATGTTCTTATGTTTGTTTTAATAAGGAAATGAGGCTTTATTTTTTAGTTTTTGCACTTCTTTGTAGATCACCTTCTCATGTCAAGGAATTCTTAACATCTCATGACAAGTCTACACTTCAGGTACTTCTACTGTATTTATTTTCATAATTGCTTAGCTGCAGGCAATTATTCTGTGTTGTGCAGCAAAATCAAATACACATAACACTATGATGCATATTTTTCATAACCATTTTTTTGCGCATTTCCTTCTTCCCCTTAAGAAGCAACTTCAAGATGCTTATTTTTATTACATGACTGTCCTTCCACTGTTCATTCCAAGCTCCACACTTTTGAATCTTGAAATACATTTTTTCACTTGCTTGCTTTTTATTGATGATTTTGATCTTGGATAATAAAGATGTTTCCCAGAGCTGACTTTGGATCAAAAATAAACATCTGCCCTCTTGTGGAAAATAATTTATTTATTTTAGCATCGTCATACCAAATACAAAAAAGTTTGACAGGGCCTTTGGTCACTAACTTACTGGCAGCTGCAGAAATCTCTTAATAATTGATGTTATACTTCTCTTGTTTCAATTTTTACATTGTTTTAATTACTGCCTGTGTAAAAGACTAACAGGCAAAGCTGAGGAAAGTGATTGTAGCTAAGAAAAAGTTAAGCAAAGCAGTACAGTGGTGGCTCAAGTGGATAAGATGCTGAACTTGATGACTGGAAGGTTGGCAGGTCAGCAGTTTGAGACCCAAGTACTGCATGATGGAATGAGCTCCCATCTCTGTCCCAGCTCCTGCCAACCTCGTAATTCAAAAGCAAGAAATTGCAAGGAGATAAATAGGTGCCACTTTGATGGGAAGGTAAATAGCGTTCCATGCACTCCACATATTCACAGAAATGTCTGCAGATGCAGACAGCACTGGATATTTGGTTGTAAACAGAGATGTGCACTTAACCTAGAGTCGGATATGACTGGCTTTAGAGCAAGGGCGACCTTTACCTTTACCACAGTTGCAAAAGGCCATATGGGTGCGTTTTGCTTCCACTTCTGGGAGCAATGAGGGTGGTACGGGCTGGATGAATTGCAGCAAACCCTTTCGTGTGGATTCACGGGTGCTTCTGGGAATTGAAGTACAAGAACATCTGGAGTGCCAAGGTTCGCCATCACGGCTCTAGGTAATGCCCTTAGCTATATCTTAGCACTGTGGACATGTCATATTATAAAATCTGCCAAAACAGTTTTGACATAGCCTAAAAATACCCAGATATCAAATTTATTTGTATCCTCCTCCTGCTGCTGGCGCTACCATCAGATGATACAAAGCTTTATTCGAATGATGTTCTGAAAGCTATAATTATTCGTTTTTGCCTCTAGTATCAAAGTAGAAGGTTGAGTTTTATGTGTAAACGTGTTCGGTCAGTTTTATCTGATAACATGCCCAAATCTATTCAGTTGTTGTCAGGAAAACAAATAAATGTTATTGTTCCAAACCCAGCACAAGGAGGAATTCAGAATGCTAATAAGATTGGCATTTGTTGAATCAGCAGGCACAATTCTCATCATTAAGCCACCCAATCAACAACTAAAAGAGGAGTGTATGTGTGGGGGGAACAAAGTAAAAAAGGACTGCTGGAACATAGAGAAAATACTGAAGCTGAATATCAAATTAATCATACCTCTAAGTGTCTAGTCATGTCTGCCACATGACTATGGAAATGTCTGCAGAAGCAGACAATGCTGGCTCTTCGGTTTTAAAACAGAGATGAGCACTGAACCCTAGAGTCGGATACGACTGGCTTTTGAGCAAGGGAAACCTTTATCTTTAGAATATGCATAGAAAATCCAGATTATATATAGTTAACACAGCCTTGATAAAAACTAAAATATATTAATAAAGGTTGCCCTTGCTCAAAAGCCAGTCATATCCGACTCTAAGGTACGGTACTCATCTTTGTTTACAGCCAAAGAGCCAGCACTGTATGCATCTGCAGGCGTTTCTGTGGTCATGACTGGATGCCAGAACACACAGAACGCTTCATCTTTGCCATGGAAGCGGTACCAATTTATCTACTTGCAATCTCTTGCTTTCGAACTGCTAGGTTGGCAGGAGACGGGACAGAGACAGGAGCTCATTCCGTCATGCAGCACTTGGGTCTTGAACTGCTGACCTGCTGAGACATTGTTGTACTTTAACATTGTTGCACTTTACAGACTAACTGCTATATTTTAATGTTAGGTTTCATGGATCAAGTCCACTTCATCAGAGGAGTGAGACTTCATGGCATCAATTTATATACATCAGATACAGAGGTACAGAGTGATTGTTTTGTTTACTCTCTGAGATCTAATTTTAGTGCATAATTCATTTATAATGAAACTAGTATTTTTGCCCGGCCTTGCTGGGCAGGTTTTGGTTTTTTTTTAAATATGTTGGGGTTATTTTGGGGTGTGAAAGACATGGCAAGGGCAACAGGCAGAGATCCGCCAGGGTAGGCTTCTCCCCTGACAGATTTCTGCCTCTCGCTCTTGCAATTCTCCTCCCGCTGTTTCAAAAACAGCCTTCGAAACAATGGAGGGGAAAATGCAGGGATTCATCAGGGTTGGCTCCTCCCTTGACAGATTTCTGTCTCTCGCCCTTGACATTCTCCCTCTGTTGTTTCGAGGACTGTTTTAGAAACAGCGGAAGGAGAATTGGAAGGGTGAGAGGCAGGAATGTGTCAGGGGAGGAGCCTACCCTGATGGATCCCTGCCCGGCGCCTTCTCCCAGACGGAAGTGTTTCATACCTGTCAAGTTTTGGATTTGGAAATAAGGGAAATTTCCCAGCAAATATGGGATACTTGACAGCTATGCTTATCCTTTGCTGCCCTCCAATGGCAGCAATAGAGCATTGCAGTCTAATTAATACGGGATGACAGCAGGGAAGAGGGTAAAATAAGGGGTTCTCCTGGCCAATACGGGATACTTGACAGCTATGAAGTGGTTCGCTTCTCTCTTTGTTGGTGGAGGCCGAAAGCTTCGTCCCCCACCAACCAAAAGAAAAGTGACCCCTCTGTGGAAGATAATTGCTTCCCTCCGGGAGGCGAAGACAAAACGGAGCGCCATTCTCGGCCTTCGTCTCCCAGAGGGAAGTAGTTGGTTTCCCTCTACCCCGCGGAAGCCACGCGGGGAGAAGAGGGGCTTCCCTTCCTCCCTGCTACCCCGCTGAAGCCACGGTGAAGCTGGTGCCGGCCTTCGTCCCCAGGGCTGCGGGGAGAAGAGGGACCCCCCTCCTCCCCACAACCCCGCCAAAGCCACGGCGAGGCAGGCCCCGGCCTTCATCCCCGGGGCTGTGGGGATGGCTTCTCTCTAGGAGACGAAGGCCGAGAATGGAGCGCCGTTCTCGGCCTTCGTCTCCTGGAGGGAAGTGGTTCGTTTCCAAGGCGATTGCACGTCAACTTTTTTTTTACGTTTGTGCCGACTGCCCCACCTCCTCCATGGTCGTATCCTTCAGCCTGATTGGATGAGGGGTGGCATGGCACGGAGGACGCTGGGAAGCATAGGGTTTTTTTTTTTTGTTCAGGTTCCGGACCCTTTGGCGATGATCGCAGGGTCAAAAGGTTAGTGTTGACAGCTCATTACGGGATAGTAGCGACGGGTGTGGCCACGCATGCCGGACATGCACTGCCCAACCTCCTACTTATAGGTATAGATAAAAAGTGCAGTTCCTTCAAAAAATTAGGTAACGGTTGCTCTTGCTCAAAAGCCAGTCGTCTCCAACTCTAGGGTTCAGTGTTCATCTCTGTTTGTAGCCAAAGAGCCTGCGCTGTCTGCATTTGCAGATGTTTTTGTGGACACATGGCAGGCATGACTAGATAATTACAGGGCTCTAATTTTGCAGTGTATGTGGTATACTCACCACACTGGCTTTCCAATGCTATTCATACCATTCTAAACCATTGTCTAAGTCAGTGGATTTCTTTGCCTTGTAAAATCCTGTCATTGTGCTTATGAAAACACATTCTGAAAGCACAGGCAAGGGGAATACTGTACAATCTATCCAGCCCACGTGCACACTAAAATCTTTTTTAAAAACTCCTAGTCTTTAGGGTGCCATAAAACGTTTTTTCTGTGTTAACCTTTTAAAATGGGGAAAAATTCATATAAAAGGTTGGAAATTTCCAAATGCTATCACAAGAGGGAAAACATGCGTTGTGGCAAAATGGGTCAAACCAGTAGCAATTTTACCCTTAGCCCTGGCTTCTGGTGGAATGTGTCCCAGATTCTTCTCAAAGTGGAATTCAGCCCCCAAGCAAAAAAGGAAAAGCATCTGCAGACTAAATGGACACTGTTGATCCCTTCTGCATGACAGTTCTTCAGTAACACAGCTTTCATGCTGCTAAAGTCTGGTCTACCTTTATAAGCAAGCTGTGATCAGGACTAGAAGTCAGCCTTGAAACAAACTGGCTAGTGAGTTTTTACCTGCTCCCAAATTAGCACACCTGACATTCAATTATACTACATCCTACTGAGATGAGTTAATGATCAGCTTCCTTTTTAAAGAAACCATTCTGCGACTAACGGCACAGAATTTAAGTCTGTGGTAGTTTTACCTCTTCAGCAAGTGCAACCTGTGAGAGTTCCCTGGCATAATTTGTTTTAGAAGTTTTGATAGCAGTAAGACTTAAGACTTTTGAGAGGTTAACTTTTTAATTAATATGTTATATGTTTTTAAGTAGTACATATAAGGGTTGTGAGCTTTCTGGTCAGTCATGTTTGCATTGTTTTGTTGTCTCCTTGGTATCATGGCAGCGCACTAACCTGTCCTGGTAAATCTACCTGCTGTTATGTTGCAAATGCCACCACTTCAGCCTCTGTTAAATAATTACTAGCAGGATCACATGTCTTTAATTCCTGATGGCATATTTGTCTGAGATAGTTTCAGAAGAACCCACATTAGGTATGAGTTTTACATTATTTTTTAAAAAAATACAACAAAAGAAATGTTTCTCTGTTGATCATCAGTTCTTTTCTGCATTTGATTTGAATGGCAATATATATTCCTATGAAGGTATCTTTAGGTGATGTGTACTGGACTGAAAATTTGCTGGATAAAACAAATGTCATGCCATTACTTTAGTGGGAGCCATGGGTATAGCTAGGCAGAACCACAGGTTGCATCCTGCCCTTTCAAACCTAATGTTCTAAGTGTATCTTATCCTATGAAGATGAGGACATTCTGACCTAGCCAGTTGTTTCTGACTCTAGGGCTCATCTTGGTTTACAGCCAGCCAATGCTCTCTGTGTCTGCAGACATTTCCTTGGTCATGTGGCAGGCATGACTAGATCCTGTTACCTTTCCTGCCAAAGCAGTATTTATTTATCTACTGTACTTGCAATTTTTTTTCTTTAAAAATTGATAGGTTGACAGGAGCTGGGAAAGATGATGGGATCTCATTCTTTCATGCAGTACTCGGGTCTCAAACTGCTGACCTGCCAACCTTCCAGTCATCAAACTCAGCATCTTAACCACTAAGCCTCTACAGTCACCTCAATATGTTACCAAATCACAATTTGACCTCCTATGAAGTACATGATTTTGCCTTTTAAAAAATCCATCTTTCACTCTGAAAACTCAGCTTGAGACAGCTTCCCCAAAATGATGCTCTTTAGATGTAATGAACTAATGTTCCCACCACACCAGCTAGGTTAAGCCGTCTGGCAGTGGGACTTAGTACATTTGGGTGGCATCAGTTTGGGTCTAGACTTCAAGTTCAGCGTCTTAACCACTAAGCCACATAAGTCCCCTTCTGTTATTACCAGTTGTAAAAAAAGCCACATTGATTTATTAAATTTATTAATAAAAATGGAATGCAGTGGCTTAGTGGTTAAGATGCTGGCCATTGTTGTTGTTCAGTCGCACAGTCGATTCCGACTTTTTGCGACCCTATGGACCATTGTCCTCCAGGCATCTCTGTCCTCCACCATTATCTTGGTTTTCTTGATGGTGTGTGTGTGTGTGTGTGTGTGTGTGTGTGTGTGTGTGTGTGTGTGTGTGTGTGTGTGTGTGTGTGTGTGTGTGTGTGTGTGTGTGTGTGTGTGTGTGTGTGTGTGTGTGTGTGTGTGTGTGTGTCTCCTAGACGGCCCAGCATGAAGTTGCAGATCAGAGTGGAAACCAAGAAACCCAACTCTTTTCATATATATATATATAGCCGTGGCCCATATATATGCCTCATATTTTACTTCCGCTTCCGGGAGCGATGATGGCGGTGCAGGCCAGATGAATTGCAGCAAATGCATTCGTGTGGATTCACGGGGGCTTCTGGGAACTGAAGCCCAAGAACATCTGGAGTGCCAAGGTTCGCCATCCCGGGTCTTCTAGGAGAAAGAACTCAAGAAAATAAAGGGAACATAAATATTTTTTTTAATACTGTATTGGCTGTTGTTTTCACAACGCTGTCTCCTTCAGGGGCAGGATGAAGCCCTCAAAAGCTCTCCCACCTTGGCTCCTATATACTTTGGCCGAGTTAACACACCCCAACAGCGGCTGCTCTTCACTGCCTCAGGCAGCCTAAAGCTCGGGGCAGGGTTCAACCGGCTCCCCTCTGCTTGCGCGCCCAAGCCTTGCCCCGCGACGAACGCGCGGCGGGTGGCCAAACATAACAATGCTTTTGTATAATATACAATAGTTGGAAGCAAGGCCAAGTAAGCTCGGTTCGGCTCGGCTCGCCCCCCCCCCCCGTGGAGTCGTGGTAGCCGCGCCGTTCTTATGGCAACGGAGTTCGAGCGATGATAAACACTCGCCGCACGCGAGCCTATGAGGAGGCGGGGGTTGCGGGGGGGGGGGTTCATGTGGGCACGTGTAGCTCCGCGGGGGCGGCGCCTTTGGAGTCACCTGCTGCGCCTCTTCGCGGTCCCGGAGCCAGCCTGGCCGGTTCGGTTCCCCTCCTCGCCCTGTAGCGGCGGCTCAGCCCAGGAAAAGGGGGTGGGGTGGGGAGAGGGATAAATCAACCCACTCACCCACCCACCCCTCCTCTCCCCACATCTTCCTCCTGCTGCTGCCGCGCCATGGGGTGCTCCAGCAGCGCTCAGACCCAAGTCAAAGAGTGCATCCGTCCGGCTTCCAAGTCTCCGGACGCCAACGGGCTGCAGAAGTGCGGTGAGAGAGTCTCCAGCAAGCCCCCCCCCTCCCCCGTTTTGGCTTTATGATAGGCGATCATTGGCTTATTTATAGGGTAAACAGCGTTCCGTGCGCTCCGGTGTCTAGTCATGCCTGCCACATGACCACGGAAACGTCTGCAGAAGCAGACAGCGCTGGCTCTTCGGCTTTGAAGAAACAGAGATGAGCACTGGATGGACCCTAGAGTCGGATACGAGTCGACTTTACCTTTACCTTTACGGCTTTACCTTTACTATAAGGGTGATGAGATGGGACTGCAGTGGCTCAAGTGGCTAAGACGCTGACTGGAAGGCGGGAGGTCAGCAGTTTGATTCCCGAGTACTGCAGGACGGAATGAGTTCCCGTTTTTGTCCCAGCTCTTGCCAACCTAGCAGTTAGAAAGGCAAGAAATTGCAAGTAGATAAATAGGGACCACTTTGGTGGGAAGGTAAACAGTGTACCGTGCGCTCCCGTGTCTGTCTAGTCATGCCTGCCATATGACCATGGAAACGTCTATGTTCATGTGGCAAGCATGACTAGACAGCGCTGGCTCTTCGGCTTTGAAACAGAGATGAGCACTGAACCCTAGAGTCGGATCCGACTGGCTTTCGAGCAAGGGAAACCTTTACCTGAGAGGGGATGGGGAACCAGCTAGCCTGCTTAGACACCGTGTCTGGGCACAGAAATCCAGTAAAACCCCTACTTACCTAAAAAGTCAGTTTTGTAGGTTTTTGCTTAAAATGGTTTTTTATGTAACTCGAAGCAACCCCATAGGAAAAAGAATCTTATATAACTTGAAGCAAACTGATAGGAAATTGTGTAAATCGGGACATGGTTTTAGCACAAAATCATTATGTAAGTCAAATTTTATGTAACTCGAGGCATATGTAAGTCCGAGTTTTACTGTACATCTCTAGAGCAAGGAGGAGGAAAGGATATGTGGAGTGGTGGGCATCGTAAGTTTGCACTAGTTCGCCAGAACCGGTAGCAGAAACTCTGGCTGGCTCTGCCCATCCTAGTTTTGAAATAAAGTACTGTAGTCCTAATTCGGGTGCAACGCAGGGCTTTCCTCTTGGCCACACCCACAGTGTGGTAGTAAGAATTTTTGGAGCCCACCGCTGGATATATGTTGGTGGAAGGTCAGTAAAAAAACTTTTGTGTCCAGATCAAATTTTGGATGGCAAAAATGAAGCCACTTTCTTGGTTTTGTCGCTGGCCAAACTTAAGTCCTCGTCGGTGCATGTTTCTGGTAGCAATTGGCAGACCAGTAAATGAGCCGGGTTCTGTATCTCTCCACATTATAACAATTTCATGTCAAAATTATTCTGGGTGGAAAGGATTTTTGTGGAAGAAACTCCATTCAGGAAACGCCCAAATGAGGCTCCTTTCATGTCCCTAAGAGCTGGGACAGAGATGGGTGCTCAATCCGTCATGTAGTACCTGTGTCTCGAACTGCCGACTTGTCAGCCTTCCAGCTAACAAGGCAAGCTTTTTAACCACTGAGCCACCACAACCCCTTTCTCCACATTCAACACCTGTTTCTGGATTATTTTACGATCATTGCTGCTGGCTGAGACACTCCTGTGCATTTTAAAGAAAATTAGGAGGAGATGCCAAGCTTTCTGTTGCTGAATTTTTCTTTGCTTTTATGCAATTCCTTAGAAAGGCAGGAGCCCAGTAGCTGCTCGCCTCCATTTGTTCATGTGTTTATTTTCTACCGTACAAACTTTACTGTCTTCAAGATAGGGTCACAGGTTGTTTCTAAATCTAAACAAATTTGTTTTCCCAATTTAGTAAGGTTAAGGTCTCCCTTGCTCAAAAGCCAGTCATGTGTGTTGTGCTTTTACAACCAAAGAGTCAACACTGTCTGTGTTTGTAGATGTTTCTGTGTTCATGTGGCAGGCATGACTAGACAGCAGAGTGCATGGAATGCTGTTACCTTCCCAACGAAGCAGTGCCTATTTATCTACTTGCAATTTCTTACTTTCAAACTGGTAGGTTGGTAGGAGCTGGGGCAGATGACAGGAGCTCACTCCGTTGTGCACCACTTGGGTCTCAAACTGCTGAGACCTGCCAACCTTCCAGTTGTCAAGTTCAGCATCTTAACCACTATGCCGCTGCAGTCCCCTCTTCCCAATTTAGGTCTCTTTAAATTGCTGGATTTGTGCTGGCTGGTAGGATGGGAGTTGTACATGATATATTTACCTAATATTTAATGTACATTGGTGAACTACAATTCCCAGCGTTTCTCAACACGGTGTAATGGATGGGCCTGATTGGATTTGCAAGCCAGTCGTCTCAGGATTTTTCTGGTAGCTTTTGGGTACATTTTAAGGTACAGTACTGCAATGGTTTGGTGGTTAAGACACTGAATTTGACGACTGGAAGGTTGGCAGGTCAGCTATTCGAGACCCGACTGCTGCACGATGGAGTGAGCTCTCATTTCTGTCCCACCTCCTGCCAACCTAGCAGTTCGAGAGCAAGAAATTGTAAGTAGATAAATAGGCACTGCTTCGGTGGGAAGGTAACAGCATTCCGTGCACACTGCTAGCAGGACCATAGCCTGGATTCTAGATGTGGGTGGGCGAATATTTTTTCATGTAAGCCTCTTTTCAGTGCATTCCTATGGGAAACTGCGCTTTGCCAGGGTGGGTCAATCTGCTAACTCAGGGTGGGCCAATCCCCCCTGGCCCCCCTAGCTACTGCCCTGCTCTGCTGTCTAGTCATGCCTGCCACACACAGCTATCAAGTATCCTGTATTGGCTGGGAAACTCCCGTATTTTACCCTCTTTCCCGCCGTCCTCCTGTATTAATTAGACTGCAATGCCCTAATGCTGCCACTGGAGGGCTGCACAGGATAAGCATAGTTGTCAAGAATCCCATTATGGCCGGGAAATTTCCCTTGTTTTCAAATCCAAAACTTGTCAGGTATTGATTGATTGATTGATTAATTGATTGATTGATTGATTGATTGATTGGATTTGTATGCCGCCCACTCAGGGCGGCTCACAAAAATCACAACATAAATCAACAATATACAAAGTAAATATACAATAATACAATATACACCATTCAATCTAAAACAACAACACATTAGTAAACACAATAATATAATATACAATATAAACAATAATTATGCCATATTCATCCTACAAAAGCACATATGCTGCCACATGAGCACAGAAATGTCTCCAGATGCTGTAAACGGAGATGAGCACTGCCCCCTAGAGTTGGATATGGCTGGCTTTCGAGCGAGGGCGACCTTTACTTTTACCTATGGGTACATTTGCCAATTTAGAATATTTCTAGGAGCAACCTCACTTTCAAAAGCAGTGATAGGCAACCATTGGCGCTCCAGATATTATTGGACTACCATTCCCATCAGTCTTAACTAGCATAGCTGATGCATACCTGTCAACCTTCCCGGATTGGCCGGGATTTCCCGATTTTCGGCGCCCATTTGCACCATTTCCCGCCCGCAGCTGCCAAAACCCCGGAATTGGCAGCGGGGGGAAAGAGGTACTGTGCATCCTTTCTGCGCAGATCGCCTTCTACGCATGCGTAAAGGCTTTTACACTTGCACAGAACCGCATGCGTAGAAGGCGATCTGCGCAGAAGGGGATCGTAGAAGCCTTCTACGCATGCGTAGAATGGTTCTACGCAAGCGTAGAAGGGTTCTACGCAAGCGTAAAAGCCTTCTACGCATGCGTAAAAGGTGATCTGCGCAGAACCGTTCTGCGCAGGTCCCATATTTTCCAGAGCCTCGGTTGACAGGTATGAGCTGATGTCTGGCCCCCTCAACAGTCTGAGGGGGCGTGAACCAGCCCCCAGCTTTAAAAGGTTTAGGACTCCTGCTCCAGAGTCACATTTTGTTTCAGAACCTATACAGAACTGTACTTAAAGGTAAAGGTAAATGGCTGTAAATGGAGATGAGCACTGCCCCCTAGAGTTCGATATGACTGGCTTTTGAGCAAGGGAGACCTTTACCTTTACCTATGGGTAAGGGTTCCTTTGCTCGAAAGCCAGTTGGATACGACTCTAGGGTGCAGTGCTCATCTCTGTTTCCAAGCTGAAGAGCCAGCGCTGTCTGCTTCTGCAGACGTTTCCATGGTCATGTGGCAGGTATGACTAGACACCGGAGCGCACGGAACGCTGTTACCTTCCCACCGAAGTGGTCCCTATTTATCTACTTGCAATTTCTTGTTTTCGAACTGCTATGTTGGCAGAAGCTGGAACAAATACCAGGTAGGTATTTTGCAGTATTTGACACCAAGTTTCACCCATTTGCCATACAGTTTTTTTTTTTAAAAAGTTGATAGACAAAAATTGCTCAACTGTAATCCCAGTGATGTCAAAAATATTCCAGAACTTTCTCAGGACAGTACAGGTTTTTTTAAAAGTCCTAGTATATGATGGTTATTCATGATGTGTGATTATCAGTATATTTATCAACTTACCAAAATATCAATAACCAATTTTCTCCTGAATTCTTTTAATATATTTTTTTTGCTCAGAATACTCTTTGCGTGATATTTTAATTGGCCACTTGGCAAAATGAATTTGGTTTGGAAACTGGCTGAATTCCTCTTGCTTAGTGTAATAACTCTCAACTAGTGTAGGTCCCTGCCTCACCTGTCTTATGAGAAACCTGTATGCAGGTCAAGAAGCAACAAGGAGTTTTTTGGCACCTTAAAGGCTAACAAATTTAATAAGGTATAAGATTCTACATGTTAGTGTCTATTCTATGTCATATGTATGAAGCATTTTCCTGAGATGTAAGAATATATATGCATACAGCAGGGTTGAGAGGAACAAATGGAGGAATAAGACAAATGAAGCATAGAAGGTAGAAATAATAAAAAACACTTTATTCTTTCTGACAATAGATTGAACTTAAATATGAATTTTACTACTCCTTAATTCTGACCAGAAATGCTCCCTTTAAAAATATATGTTAAGTACTGTACCCTCATTTTAACTTCTGCCTCTTGATATATTTTACTGTAAGTGTCCTTATTTTAACTTCTTTTTGCTGTACTATGCTGGTCTTGGACCATAATAAAGATTGATTGATAGATAGAACAAATTTGTATTTCTCTCTTTTTCCTCTTCAAAACATGTGATTGACAAATCAGATGACAGCTTACCCACCACAGAAGAAAATGACACATCTGACCAGACCAACCTTATTCCAACAGAGGAAGCAGAGCATGGATCTCATGGAACAAAACTAAGTGAGGGTTTTGCCAAAGAGGAGTCAGATGTTTTGATCCCAGAAATAACAGGTTGTGATCTTTCTACCTGTCAAAGAGTGGACCCTGAAGGGACAGAGCCGCAGCCATTGGCACCAGAAGAGAAATTTGACAGTAGTGGCCCTTTGCCTATTCCTCTGTTAGAAGCTGGTGAACCTTTGTCTGTGGAACCATCAAAGGATGTTATTCGTGAACCTCAAGGCGCCAATGAAGCTGTCAACTGTTTGGGTCCTGAAATTGTGCAAGACAATATGCCTGAATCTGTAGAGTCTTCACAGCAAGACACACATGAGCCCTTACCAGAAGACTGTGCTGATCTTGTGACTGAAATGGTAAAAGAACTGCAATTGAGTGAAGAGGAACTGCAAACTGAGGATAATAAATGCCTTGCTACAGACACAAAAGGTCAGCTTCTGATCTATACTGCAGGTTTCCACTGAGATTAATGAATTTTTGATACCAGCACCTGAGAGTAGAATTTCCCCCCAGTGGATTTGAATATGCACATAGACTCGTGATGGCGAACCTTGGCAGTCCAGATGTTCTTGGACTTCAATTCCCAGAAGCCTCAGCCACTGAATCCACACAAATGAGTTTACTGCAATTCATCCGGCCTGTGCCGCCCTCGTCGCTCCTGGAAGCGGAAGTAAAACACGCCTGGATGAGCACATTTTACTTCCGCTTCCGGGAGTGACGAGGGCGGCACAGGCCGGATGAATCACAGTAAACACGTTTGTGTGGATTCAAGTGGCTGAGGCTTCTGGGAATTGAAGTCCAAGAACATCTGGACTGCCACAGTTCGCCATCACAGACATAGACATAGATCCTTCCATGTAATGTGGCATATTAGGCAGCAAGGATTTGAATATAACATTTTTAAATGAAGCGGTAGAAGGTACCTTTTGTGTAGAAGTAAAACAAAATGATGAAGGGCTCTTATGAATGAGTTCATTACTCCTAATTGTTTCAGCTTTTGCTTTCTTCCCTTCTCCCTCCCTAAGGAGTTATCCCACAATAATTTATCCTAATTAAGTTGGTGACTAGATAGTGGGTGACGTGAGTGTATGGGAAACTGTAGAAGTGGGATTGTTGCAGAATACCTTAACACAAAGCCATGTCTATTCTGATCTGTTGCTAGATTTACCCATTACTAACTTTGAGGTCAATGTA
Organism: Bradypodion pumilum; assembly: GCA_035047305.1. Classification (NCBI taxonomy): domain Eukaryota; kingdom Metazoa; phylum Chordata; class Lepidosauria; order Squamata; family Chamaeleonidae; genus Bradypodion; species Bradypodion pumilum. The sequence goes on from JAWDJD010000004.1 coordinate 312,820,589, forward strand.
CATTACAGTGGTACCTCGGATGAAGTCAGATCCGGATAAAGTCCGATTCGGATAAAGTCACGGTTTTCATTCACACGTGATGCATTGCATAAAGTCCAAAACCACTAAAAATGGACGTTATCCAAGGTATTTGGTATAGGAAACTTTTTTTGGATGTTATCCAATGTGTCGCCCTTTTGATTTGGATAAAGTCCAAAATCGGATAAAGTCCAAACTTATGGAACGGAGTTTGGACGTTATCCGAGGTTCTACTGTACTTGCTTTCTGCTTTCAGATACAAACTGGTTCAGTCAATACAACCCAGTAACTGCATATACTGATTAGTGTAAAATTCAGCACTATTAGATTGTCTGTTAGTGTTGTATTTCTTTTGAATTTCCATGCTGTTTTAAATCAGAGGCTAATCTTGTCCAGTCAGCATCCAACAGTGACTAGAAATGACCTTTTTGAGAAGCTAATATATGGATTGCAATGTTTGTTGGCTAGTCTGGCCAGGTTATCCTGCTATGGAAATAGAGTAGACCATACTGCCAGGGACTCAATGCTGAATGTCCGGCGGCGATTAACTAACCCGGCAACCCTGAGGACTAACGGCTTGAGTGCTGAAACCCACAGGGAAGGGTGATGGTCCCCAAGTGGATTAAATCCCACTTGAATCCATCTTGATGGAGGGCAGCAGCTTCATCAATACTGGCCTGGGTCCAATGAGGACTTTGTGTGCCAAAAGGGTTCAGGACCAGAAAGTGACTTGCAGAACTGGATCATTGGGTCATGCTGCGATGTGGAAGGCAGATCAAGGCCACTGCATTATATTCTCAGCACAGTATTCATGGCTGATTGCCATGATAATCGCATATATTTGGATTGGGATACGACAGAAGAATGTTTGTTGGCCCTGACATCTAGCACCTGGAGGTATATTATTTCAGAACATGACCTTTTGTAGCTTGGAGAGGATATTAGGCATGATAACATACTGCGTTTTGAGAACATCTTACTATGCTAGTCAACTGCAAAAAGCATTTGTAGGGAACAAAACTGTATGACTTGAATGACAGCCAAAGTGATTACTGCTTATGTGAATATGAATTCTGTTTGACACAATTAAGAGAGTAAACAGACTGACAAGGATAGTTATAAAGAGAACACAGGTCCACTGAAAATATAATCCATTATTTGGCAGAAAGAGCCTCCTTGAAGATTGTGATCTTTTTGAACCACAATCGGCCGTACCCTAGTAATTACAACTTTGTGTTGTTGACTAATCTTTCTCACACTAGATCAGGCAGATGGAACTGCAGAATGAACTTACCAGGAGGTGCCTTTATTTTGGCAGTTTCACATCTGGCCTAGACATGGAAGAAGAAGAAGAAGGCAGCTCTTGAATATTATTTGTATTTCACTTATCTCTTATTTTTTATAACAGAAAATGAAATCCATAAATGACTGGACCAATGAATACTCTTTTAGTCTTCCCTGGATTGATATCTATGGTTACTGTTCCAGGTGAGACAGGAGAAAAGATGGAAACTGAGATGCACCAGGAGACAGTAACTGAAACAAAAGAAGAAGAAACAGGAGAAGCTACAGCAGCAGCAACAGAAGAGACAGGTATGTTGATGGACAAATAAAGGACCAATATCTTAGGAGCTAAAAAAGCTGAATTGGTATTCATAATAATTCATTAGCAACTCCTGGATGGTTCTGGCCTTATTTAAATACAGGAGACATTTAAACAGCATATTTTAGCCTTTGCCTGTTCATTTATACATCTCCTTAGTTTTTTGTAATTAGATATGATATCAGTCCTTTTTCAAAAATATATCACACATCTGGATGTTCTCACTTCATATAGTTACTATTTGCCAAACATGTTTTAGTAATAATCAGATTACAGCCATGGTGTGACTCCATGTTTTCCTCTTAATTGTAGAGATGAGGGCGATATAGATAGGTTTCAGAAGCTCTCCCTCATGGCTGCCTCAAGGGCAAACAAAACAAAGTACAAGCTGATTAGAGGCAAAGAAGAACAGATGAAAAGGAGGGCAAAAGGGTTCATCACTCAAGTGAGCTATAAAATTACAGGGCTTTAATTTCCCTCCATTAAACCTAATGGTAGAAGTTTCCTTTCTGTGAAACTGAAGAACCTGTATTAATTGTGGGGGGAAACTGGAATTAAAAACCCAAGAGTAGCCAGTGGTCTGAGGATTTTTCTGATGGCATATGGGTACATTTTGAGAGACTGCAGTGGCTTGGTGGTTAAGACGCTGAAATGACGATAGGAAGGTTGGCAGGTCAGCAGTTTGAGACCCAAGTGCTGCACGATGGTGTGTGCTCCCATTTCTGTCCCAGCTCCTGCCAACCTCGCAGTTCAGAAGCAAGAAATTGCAAGTAGATAAATAGGGACCACTTCGGTGGGAAGGTAACAGCGTTCCATGCGCTCTGGTGTCTAGTCATGCCTGCCACATGTCCATGGAAATGTCTGCAGATGCAGACGGCACTGGCTTTTTGGCTGTAAATGGAGATGAGCACTGCCCCCTAGAGTTGGATATGACTGGCTTTTGAGCAAGGGCGACCTTTACCTTTACCTATGGTAAAGCCAGGCGAGCCCCTCTGGCTGAACGATTAGAGAGCCCCTCTGGTCTGCTCTGGTTGGACGTACAGACGTCCTCAGGGCGATGCGGTCTCTTAGGTAACCCGGCCCACTACCATATAGGGCTAGAAGCTAGAAGCTATTTCTAGAAGCAACCTCACTTTCAGAAGCAGTGATAGGCAACAGGTGGCCCTCTAGATATTATTAGACTACCATTCCCATCAGCCTTAACTAGCATAGCTGATGTTATGTGTTTTATGGATCACACATCAAGTCAGGAACAATTTATAGCAGTGATGGTGAACCTTTGCACTCCAGGTGTTCTTGAACTTCAATTCCCAGAAGCCCAAGTCTCTGTGAATCTACACGAATGGAGTGTAGTAAACCCATCGTGTGGATTCAGAGACTTGGGCTTCTGGGAATTGAAGTCCAAGAACAGCTGAAGTGCCAAGGTTTGCCATCATTGATTTGTACCTACTCTGATATTGGTTTCAAGTGAGATATTTAACAAGTAGTTTTGCCAGTTCCACCTCACTCCTACGTGAGTTACTATTGCTGAGTAGGGATAAAAACCCGAGTCTTCTGAGTCCTAGCCTGTCCTTCTATCCACGGTGCCATACTGGCTGACAGCGAGGGATAACTGGTGTTATAAACCAGCAACATTTGAAAAGCCATAAATCACCCAGCCTTGCATTAAAAGCTAGACATTCCACTTTGCCTAGGTTTTTAAAAAACATCCAGATTTCTCAAACACTAGTGAAAGAAAATAGGACTTTTTAAGAGAAGCAGTCCTACAGTTTACAGAGTCAGGTGGCCATCTGAAGTAGCACATCTGAAAATAAAATAAAAACTTAAATGCAACAGTTTGCATAGGATAGTTAGTGATTGACAGGCAGTTCACAGGTATATAAGGAAAGTGTTCCCCCCTTAATTGTACAAAGCAAAATATTATTTAGCAGGCTTATGGAAGGGAGACTTCTTTTTGCTCAAACACAAATTGTTTTGTACCCAGTTGAGTTTAATATTAAGTGCTTCTACCTGGCTTCTTCTGTTTGGCTGTTGTAGTGGTGGTAACCATTTAATCTGTATTTATAGATGATACATTAAGTTTCTCTAGTTAATAAACAGCTGCCATTTTCAGCTGACCTTGTTTATCCCCCCCCCCTCCCAAAAACCAACAACACTACTTCATTTTTAAAAGAATGCTTCCTAAGATGGAAAACATGCAGCAAATATGCAACTGTTATATATTCTTCTGTTTAGTTCATTTTTTTTCTGGTAAGGAAAAATGGAAGCCACAAGAATAAAACATCGGAGTGTTGGAAGCAAACACAGTGTGAAGTCCCTATAAAATTGAGGGTCAAACTAAGTAATATCCTGAGCACATACAACCTGTGCTATAACACATTTTTCCTCAACTCTGTAACTTGCATTCCACCATGCTTTGTTTTGTAATTGATTATTTGGGAAGTAATCACCGAGTACTGCAGGACAGAATGAGCTCCCGTCTTTGTCCCAGCTCCTGCCAACCGAGCAGTTGGAAAGCAAGAAATTGCAAGTAGATAAATAAGGACCACTTCGGTGGGAAGGTGAACAGAGTTCTGTGCGCTCCGGTGTCTAGTCATGCCTGCCACATGACCGTTGAAACATCTGCAGAAGCAGACAGTGCTGGTTTGAAATAGAGATGAGCACTGGACCCTAGAGTCGGATACGACTGGCTTTTGAGCAAGGGAAACCTTTTCCTTTAATCCTGGGCTTCATTTGCAAATCTGATTGCTGAGGCATGTCTGTCTGATGGAATAATATTGTGAGAGGAAAATCAGGCCACTCACAGGGGATTTGCCCTGTCTTACTAGGCAGGATGATGGCATGATAAAAACCTCATCTGGAACTATGTTGTCATTGTTTTAAAACAGTATGTGTTGGTACAAGAACCTATCCCTTTTGATTTGCTCACAAAAACCCCTTTCGAGGTCTTTGTTACTTCTAACGTACTTGTTTTTATATTGTAGAAGCTAATAGTGAAGAGTGACACAGGACGGCTGACTGGACTTCATTTTTGGCTGTGCAAATGACACTAATGCTGCAATTTGAGAAACTCTTGGTCATTATAACAGCATGTATGGACTTGTCACAAAGACCAAGCTCTAGGGGGGGAAACATTTTAAGAATCTGATTTTGGAAAGTCACGTTGCCAAGACATCACTAAGAAATTACAATGTTAAGCCTTCTGTTCTGCCATAGAGTGTCTTCTGTCAACTTCCATTTAAGTCGAATTATGTGTTACCAAATAACTTTGCTTTTCATCTAAAAAATTAACACACGTGAAGGCTAATCTAGAACAAACATACACAATATTAAGTATACAACTGGATGCAGGTAATTGTATATCTAGCACTGAACGGTGGGAAAATCTGCATGGGCTGAAGTAGGATAAGGAAGCATTAGGTTCTGTCTTGCAGCCACATATTTAATTGCACCAATAAAATCTGTGAAGTTTATCTAACACATATAAACCTATACTACTGGACCTTAATATTGCTGCTATCTTATAATAGTGATAGATGCATCAGTTCACTTTGTCTGAAATTAATAGATATTACAATTGTAACCCTCTGAAATTAATAGATATTACACTTGCAACCCTCAAACCACTTGTAGAGTGAGAACGAGCATGAAATGATGGGACTCTGAAGTTGTAGGATATATTGTCTATTGATAAAGTAGGTATCCTCCAACTTTAATAATTATTGGCTGTCAGAATAGTATGTGACACTCTACTGTCATTGAGATGGGCGGTAACTGTGTGAAAGAAATTTTTAATATTAAATAAAAGATTCTAATCGTTAAGTCATATTATTCTTGCCAATTTATACTACTTCTGTTAAATTACTCTCAATTGTGCACAATCTCTCCTGTGCACAAGCTGTATTTCTGGATTGCTTTCCAGATTTATCAAGTACAGTACAGTAAATGTAAATTATACAGTATTTGCATTTATTTGCATTGCATTTATTAATTTTTACGGTCAATAGGAAATATGAATCTTTTAGTGTTTTGAAGTATCTCAGAGCTGAACAATGGAGAAAACTTCACATTCAGGTAAATTATAGATTGGTAGATGTTCAGTGTGTGATTCTAGTGTCCCCACCCCCCACACAACTAATACAACCACCCTCAAAACTCTCCTCCAACAAAGAAATCAACCCTGATTGCTCCTTAGTAGGTCAAATAGTGAAGATGAAGCTGAAGTACTTTGGTCATCAAATGAGAAGAGAGGATTCACTTGAGAAGGCCTTGATGCTGGGAAAGCTGGAGGGCAAAAGAAGAAGGGGGAGGCCAAAAATGAGATGGCTGGATGGTATTGTTGATGCAATGGGCACAGAGTTGGGTGGGTTGAGAGGGATGGTGGATGACAGAGGTGCCTGGCGGGCAATGGTCCATGGGGTCGCAAAGGGTCAGAACCGACTGTGCGGCTGAACAACAAAAATACAACCACAGAACTTAAACGGAGATAATCTTCATGCATCTGACTCATTGAACCTTTATTTCACGCTAGCATAGATAAAACGGTTAGTTCTTATGCATTTTCAAAGTCAATAAAATATACTTTATAAAATAAAAATAAAGAAAATGCTTGTGAAGCATCTGTGTGAAATACAAAAAAAATAGAAAGTGATAGGAAAATCCTGCAGAGTTGGAAGATGAGGTAGAAACTCACTAAAACCCTGCTAGCCTTGCACTAGCAGATGGTGGTGTCATCTGGCAAGAGGGTGAAAGCACAAACTCTCTAGGTGTCGCATGCTTGAGCCATGAAGGCAAAGAGGAAACTCCAAAATATGGAATACCTGTACCTCTACCCTATATATGTGCTTTTCATGGTTTAATACCTAAACATGGGGGACTGCGGTGGCTTAGTGGTTAAGGTGCTGAACTTGACGACTAGAAGGCTGGCAGTTCTAGACCCAAGTGCTACGTGATGGAGTGAGCTCTCGTCTCTGTCCCAGCTCCTGCCAACCTAGCAGTTCAAAAGCAAGAAATGGCAAGTAGATGACTACGTACCGCTTTTGTGGGAAAGGTAACAGCTTTCCGTGTGCTCCAGTGTCTAGTCATGCCTGCCACATCTCCATGGAAATGGCTGCAGAGGCAGACAGCACTGACTCTGGTTGTAAATGGACATGAGTACCGCCCCCTAGAGTTGGATACAATTGGCTTTCAAGCAAGGGAGACATTTACTATCTAAACACAAATCTTCATTTATCTGTGCTATATCTTACCTTGTGGTACTGTATTCTCATCTTTTTCCTTTCCTGTGAGGGTGTTCACAGCACGATCGCTGTGGCTAATGGCAAACCATGGTCATAAATCGTGGGTGATCATTCTCCTGCCTCATCTGTTTATGCCGTAACTTAGAGGCCTGGGCCCCCAGCTTGGGCCTCTGACCATTACTCAAGGCCTTCTAGCCCTCCCTACTATACCCAGGGATGGCACGCAGTCACTTAGCCAACACGCAGCTGTTTAACCAATCAGCAAGGTGAGCACGAGGCAGGCATGCTGATATTTAGCCAATTATGTAACCTTATGCTATCGCAGGTAACCAATAAGGATACTCTTCTCTGGAATGTCTTTGTCCTGTTATTCCTAATAAACTCCGTCCGGGCTATCTTGCCCAATGCCTCTTCATGAATCAAGCCTCCGCTGTCTCCTTGATCCCAAAACACATCATCTGGTGACCCGCGACGCGAATGCTGGATCCCAACTCCCTGACTCACCGGCTGGAATAGCCCCCTGGTGCACCTCTCTCAGCTTTCGAGCTCCCGATTGTGAGTATGGGGGGGGGGGACTTTCTTTAGGGCAAAAGACCCATGCAAAGGAATTGCAGAAAATCATCAAGGAGAGCGGATGTCCAGACATCACGCTTAATAGTCTAGAAGACTTCATTAAGGAAGTCGAATGCCAATGTCCTTGGTACCCAGAAATTGGATCACTCAAACGGGATGATTGGCAAAGAATTGGAACAATTTTATTGGAAGAACCGAGGGCAGCGGTTCACCATTTATTGATTTGGCAAAGAATTAACGAGGCAGTCAGGAAATTGGTACCAGCAGAGGCATCCCTGACCAATCCTCTGACTCATCCACCTGAGGACCCACCACCTCCTTATCCAAAAGTTCTGCCCGCTATTTTACCACCTACGGCACCATTGGTGCCGCCCATCCCGAGCCTGGTTCTCCAGGCGCCGCCTGCCTACCCTGGCGGTGTGATGGGAAATGTTCGCTCCGCTATACATCGAGCCAAGAGCGATGGGGTTTTGTCCCTGGAGGAGGCGGAAGAGTGGCAAGGAGAGAGTCCTCCTGCTTTTCCCATTACGGTCGAGATGGGGGTGGGGGCGGATGGGAATCCAGAGGAACGTATCCATTGGCAAGCTCTGTCATATACAGTAATTAGGGTACTTAATAAAGCCGTTAGAGAGGCTGGTGTCCGATCAAATTTTGTGCAAGGGTTGCTTGAGGGAATTGGGAATGGGTACACGATGCTGCCCCAAGACTGGAAGGATTTGTTTCGAATGATTTTGACTGCTTCACAGTATGTTGTTTGGGATAGTGAATTCCGAGCGGCTGCGGTGGCGGCTGGTACGCCACAAAACACCCCTGAGCAGATTTATGGAGCAGGTGCATTTGCTACCCTCCAACAGCAGATGCAACTCCCCCGGGAGTCTTTCCACCGCACCTTTATGTGCGTCATGAGAGCCTTTAAAAGGGTTCCCCGTCTCTGGGAAACCCACACGCTCCTTTACTTCCACACGGCAGCAGCCCACTGAACCCTACTCACAGTTCATTGATAGATTGAAGGAAGCCATACAAAGACAGATAGACAACCCTGATGCCCAGGGAGAACTCCTGAAATGGCTGGCTTTTGAGCAGGCCAATGCCGATTGCAAGAAGATTTTGCAAAATGTCATTCACCACCCTGAGTATAGTTTGGCTGACATGATTCAAGCCTGTATGGAGGTGGGCACTCAAACACATGCAATGGCCCTTCTGGCTGGAGCGCTTCGTGCTGGAAACAAGCCCACTGGCAATTGTTTCAACTGTCAGAAACCGGGCCACTTCAAGAAAGACTGTCACGCCCCCGGAGGGGGAGCGCATAAGGGAGGTGGAAAGGATGTCAGGCGCCCCAGCAAGAAGTGTCCCCGGTGTGGCAAAGGCTACCATTGGGCTAGCCAGTGCAGAGTCAACCCCTCACCACAGGGAAACTAGATACCGGGCCCTCCCCGGGCCCCGGAAAAATAAAGGGGACACGGGTCGATCAGCGCAAGGCTGCTACTGCTGGCAGCACTGGTCTCGATCTCGTTAACACACAGGACATGACAACTGCGTTGCCTGGGGAGCTTATCCTGATGCCTGCCGACCTTACTGGCCCCTTGCCAAAAGGGACCGTTGGTTTGGTACTGCCACATTCATCAGCGGCCAAACATGGCATCATGATAGTTCCTGGCGTGATAGACGCAGACTACACAGGCATCATTTATGTACAATTTTGGAGTCACCTCCCATTGCAACTGCGCAAGGGGGACTCCTGGGCACAATTGATCATTGTTTCTTATGAGACCCCAGGGGGAGCGGAGCCCGCCCTTCGCAGAGGGGGGTTTGGTTCCACCCGTGCCGGGGCCGATGGAGACACCTATCATCCACAGGTTGCCGCCCTTCGAGAGCAGATAGGACAACAGAAGCCGACCCGTAAGTATTGGGTAAACGGTAAGTTGTTGGAGGGATTGTTGGATATGGGGGCGGATATTTCTGTGATAGTCGCTGGGCACTGGGATCCCTTGTGGCCAACCGAAACCGCTCCCTCAGTTTGGGGCATCGGTGGTAGCCAAGCCTCCCGGAAAAGTGCTCAGTGGTTATCTGTCAGTCTCCAACCTGGCGGCCTGAGATCGCTCGCATCAAGCCCTGTATTTTACAAATTGATCTCAACTTGTGGGGGAGGGATTTGCTGGCGCAAGTTGGCACCACCCTCATAACTCATGAATAGCCATCAACATTGTGCTCTTCCACTCTCGTGAAAGACCGATCAAGCCGTGTGGGTGGAACAATGGCCACTTCCGCAAGAGAAGTTGACTGCGCTTAAGCAGCTCGTCCAGGAACAACTGGACGCGGGTCACATTGAACCGATTAGTAGTCCGTTCAATACCCCGGTATTTGTCATCAAAAAGAAGTCCGGGAAGTGGTGGTTGCTCCATGACCTGCGGGAAATCAATAAGATAATCGAGCCGATGGGCTCGCTCCAGTGTGGAACCCCGAACCCAAATTTGATACCCCATGATTATGAGATGGCTGTCATTGACCTCAAGGATTGTTTTTATACCATTCCCCTTCAGGAAAAGGACCGGAAGTATTTTGCTTTCACGGTCCCAGTGTTGAATAACTCCCAGCCCACAGTCCGGTACCATTGGAAGGTATTGCCAATGGGAATGCTCAATAGCCCCACCATGTTTCAGTTTTATGTAAATACAGCTCTCATGCCGTACAGAAAGGCTTACCCTAATTTGGTTATATATCATTACATGGATGACATCTTGGTGGCCGGGACCTCCCTCCCAGAGGGGTGGCTCCCTCGCCTTCAGGAGACCCTGAGCCTTTATGGCCTAATAATCGCCCAGGAAAAGGTTCAGTTAGCCGAACCTTTCTCCTATCTTGGGCACCGCATGATGGCTGCGTATTCTATGCCAGCATTGCCGCGGATTGAAATTCCACCTACTGTCAGTTATGTCACACTGCAGCAGATACTTGGAGCTGTCAATTGGCTCCGCCCTTATTTTAAGCTTACCACCGCTGCGCTCAGCCCCCTCTTTGACGCTCTTAGAGCAGGGAAGAATCCAGGAGATCTGATCACCCTTACCGCCCCGCAATGGGAGGTCCTTTCCATGGTTAACTCTGCCATGGCCAAGGTCTGGGTTGATAGGGCTGAGCCAAATTGCCCCCCCAAGCTCCTTTGCCTGGGAGATGTGAAACAACTATATGCTGTCATACATCAGGAGCCTTCAGATGGGAAAATTCGTATTTTAGAATGGTATCTTTCACACACCACAAAAAATACCATTACACCCTTTTTGAGCATGCTGGCGCAGGTCGTCTCTAAAGGCCGCCGCCGCTGTCTCGCCCTGTTTGCCCTGGATCCCATGGAGATTGTGGTTCCCGTTCCCCTCGCAGTTTGGGAAGCGGGACTGCGCTCTTCTACCGAGCTGCAACTTGCTATGGTAGATTTTACAGGCCAGGTAGTGTACCACTCTCCTAAGGATCCTCGGCTCCAGGTTGCTCAGCATATACCTTTTCCACCTCCTCTCTCCCACACCCCCTTTTGCCAGCTCTCACTGTCTTCACTGATGGTAGCCCGAGCCGTGGGGTGGTTGCCTGGCAGGAGCAGGGGACATGGAAAAGTAAATTTACGCTGCCGCAGCGCTCACCACAGCGTGCAGAGCTTGCGGCGGTTGTCCTTGCCTTTAGTCTGTTTCAGGATCAGCCTGTTAACTTGATCTCTGATAGCCTGTATGTCACCAATGTCGTGTCCAACATTGTGGGAAGTCACCTTCAGTAGATAGCAACTTGCTGTCACTGTTCCTGTCTCTACAGATGCTGCTCCAACGGAGAACAGTACCCTTTTTCATTGCACACATTCGTAGTCATCAGCCATTCCCCGGCCCCTTGACCGAAGGGAATGACCGTGCAGATGGCGCATTACGTGCCATGTATTGTTCCCCCATTGAAAGCCATGCTTTGCATCATCAGAATGCCAAAGCTCTTGCTAAAGAGTTTAACATTCCCCTTGCGGATGCAAGGGCCATAATTAAGCAGTGTCCACAATGTTCACAACAGCCCCAGAATCCTGCTGCAGGAGTAAATCCTCGTGGTCTGGGTGCTAACCAGCTTTGGCAGATGGATGTTACCCATTGTGCGCCTTTTGCACCATGGAAATATTTACATGTTTGTGTTGACACTTACTCTGGCTATATCTGGGTCACGCCCCAGAAGGGAGAAAAGGTCAAACACGTTTGCAATCACCTTGTCCGCTGCTTCGCGGTCATGGGAAAAACTGACCGTTTGAAGACCGATAACGCCCCCGCCTATTGTTCTACTGCCCTAGCAGAGTTTTGTACCCGCTGGCAGATTGTCCACAAATTCGGCATCCCTTATAATTCTCAGGGACAGGCTGTGGTCGAACGGGCCAATAAAACACTGAAAGAGGCACTGGATCGCCAAAAAAGGAAAGGGGGAACTGTCCCCCTCTCACTTCCGGAAAAGGAGGAGTGGCTTGCTAGTGTACTGTTTACTCTAAACCACCTTAACTTGTCTCAATTTAATTCTCAATTTTTAACCAGGGCTCAGCGTCACTACCGCCAGCTTGAGGTTCTGCCTGCCCCCCAGGTCCAGTACAGACGCCTGCCGGACCCGGAGTGGAAAGGGCCTGTTCCCCTCATAACCTGGGGAAGGGGCTACGCCACCGTGTCTACGCCAGAAGGTCCTCTTTGGGTCCCTGCCCGGTTTGTTCGACCGTGGAAACATGGCATGGCATCAGGGTCTCAACAACCCCATTCCAAACTTCAACCTTCACCTGCACGAGCTCCCGGAGAGGAGACGGAACCGAGGGGGAAGGCGAAGGGGGCAAAACCCGCCGATAACCTGGGGCCAGGTGAAAGCATTGTTGGATGAAGCCCAGTCCGTGCTGGACGAAATCCGGGTGGAAAAGACTCCTGAGAACTTTGTTGTTGCTATCATAGCTTGTCTAAATGCTAATTCTATAATGATTCTTTGTTGCTACATGCTTCTCTTTCCAGGGGCGCTTGCCGTCCAAGATGAGCTGTCCCAACGCTTTGAGTATTACCTGTGGTATAAGCTTGCCCGCATTTCTAATCAAACTGAGTTTTGCCTTAAGCAAAACGTTGACTCCTATCACCTGTTAAGCACCTGTCTCATTCCCATTTGCTACACTCCCCAAAACGTCAGTAGGTCAGTGTTGGGTTACGATATGGCCGACTTTAATGACAAGGTCAAAAACAAATATGCTCTTAGCCCCCTTTGGGGAAAGGCAACCAAAAGGCTGCCCCTTGATGCCCTGTCTCTCTATACTCCTATTGTAGCTGTTAGTAATGCTAGTAAATGTGCCAGGGTTGTGAACTGTACTCAACATAAGTCAAAGCCTCGCTGTTTCCAGCCCGGTCGCGGTCTTAATTGCACCGGGAGGGAAACAGAGGACCTTCATTTTAACTTTCAGCACATTCTGTTACCTTTTGGGTGGTTCTGGACCTGTGGGTCACGAACTTGGAACTATATTCCTGCTAACCTCTCTAAAACCACTTGTTGCCTTAGTCGTATGATTGTTGCTTTGCCCAACCGCACTACGCTGGTCCGTCAGCGTCCCGCCCGCAAACGCATCACCCGGGGTACTGCCGCTGAGCAGTTACCTCTGATTGCGATAGCACTGTTAAGGTGCTTTCCCAGGCCGAGTACACATCCTTGGCCATCAGTCTTGTTGGCGTGCCTGGCCTGGCAGCCGGGAATGCAAGGCAGCTTGGAAAGCTTGCTTGTGCATTTGTAAAAGCCGTTAATCACACTTCCCAAGCTATTAGCCTCCTGAACAGGGAGCAATTTCAGCTTCGCAACGCCATTTTAGATAACCGCGCCGTGATCGATTATTTGCTGATGTTGCATCATCAAGGTTGTGAGTCTGTGCGTAATATGTGTTGCTTTAACTTATCCGATAATTCTAATAAGGTACAAAACCAATTGGATTCTCTAACCAAAATTGTTTCTGATATTAAGCAAAATCCTCTGCCTTCGTGGTGGAGCACTCTTTGGTCCTGGCTTCCCAACGGAGCTTGGGTACGGACCATTCTGCAGTATGGTTTAATTATTCTTGCCATTCTGATAACTGCCTGTTGCTTTATTCAATGCATACCTTCGTTGCTAGCCACCTGCCTGCAAGGATTTCGTTTGATGCCTCGTGCATGCAAGGACCAAATTTATTATGCTTATAAGCTTCTTAAAAACAGAAGGGGGGAGATGTGAGGGTGTTCACAGCACGATCGCTGTGGCTAATGGCAAACCATGGTCATAAATCGTGGGTGATCGTTCTCCTGCCTCATCTGTTTATGCCGTAACTTAGAGGCCTGGGCCCCCAGCTTGGGCCTCTGACCATTACTCAAGGCCTTCTAGCCCTCCCTACTATACCCAGGGATGGCACGCAGTCACTTAGCCAACACGCAGCTGTTTAACCAATCAGCAAGGTGAGCACGAGGCAGGCATGCTGATATTTAGCCAATTATGTAACCTTATGCTATCGCAGGTAACCAATAAGGATATATTGCATACTCTTCTCTGGAATGTCTTTGTCCTGTTATTCCTAATAAACTCCGTCCGGGCTATCTTGCCCTATGCCTCTTCATGAATCAAGCCTCCGCTGTCTCCTTGATCCCAAAACACATCACTTTCCCTCTTTGTCACTCTGACAAATTTATGTTGGCACCCAGATGATGACTTAAGTTTGGGCAATGACAAAGCAAAGAAAGTGGCTTTGTTTTGGCAGTCCAGGGTTTGATTGGGAGATGAAAGATGTTGACACCTAGTCACTGATGCATTATTTTCTAGATCAGGGGTTCTCAACCTACAGCCTGTGGGCCGGACCTGGCCCATGGCACCATTTCATGTGGCCTATGCCCTCACTACAGTCGCCGCTTCCATTGTGCCCTCCACTTGGCTTGGTGTGTTCCTGCCAGTGCTCCGTAGCAGGGCAGATGTTGTAAGGCTTACAACATCCACCCTGTTATGGATCGCTGTTAGGGATATACCAAGCCAAGCAGAGGGGGAAAGGATAGAGGTGGCGGCAGAAGAGATGGGCTCACACCGCTGCCTGTGTCTTTCCCGGGGCTTCTCTGGACAAGCGCAGGTGAGAACAGTCTGGACTCCTCCATGCAGCTCCTCCAAGCTGATAAGCAGTAGGGGGGAGGCTGCAGGTGGTCCTGGCAGTGGTGGCAGGCAGGAATGGGGGGTTGGAGGACCACCCCAAGTCCCCCACCGCCACCAGTAGTGGGGTCTGGCCCACCAAAAGTCTGAGGGGGCATGGCTGGCCCGCAGCTTAAAAAGGCTGAGAACCCCTGTTCTAGATGCTTCCAGACTGATCATTTTATAGTGGATCCTGTCCCTAACTGATTTTATAGCACAGAACTATTTTTATGCCACATCCATTTGAGACCTGCTCTAAGCCATTTTGTCATGCTACTAAGTGGAGAGGAAAACAAATTAGAAAAGGTGAGCTCATACTATTCATGCGACTCCCCATGTGAAAAGAATCCTGGAATATGCAGAATTGACGGTTAGAACAATTCTAACAGTTTAATATGACGGTATGTTTCTTGTCTAACATGTTAATTAGACTTTAACTAGTAGCTCTCAGGTAAGCTAGTGTAATAGTACCAGGTTAACCTCCAGTGCGTAAAACTGACTGCTGCCTTGGAAAGCTTCACTTAAATAGTCCAAACACAGTAACACTAAGCAAAGAAGTATGAAACTTTATGAAATTCCTTTATTAGTTAACCTGAAAGTTTCATTTAAGATTACTTATATCTAACAGGTCAAAACATGACAACGAACATTCTGTATCTTTTTCATTACGAAGTGAGAAGCAGAATCAAAAACTAGCGTATCTAATTAAACAAGTTTAAAAGAGACACATTCAGTTGTTGATTTTCAAATTGGCTAAATCTGAACTTAACATTTTACTGTTCTAATGCTTTTAATGATGCAGTTCTTTTAAGTGACATGTATAGTTAAAAGGAATTTTGGCCCCTAATGAGTACACAAAGTACTAGTCAAAGTTTTTGCATTAACTTTTGTCCCACTCATGTCTTCTTCAAAATATTAAATTCCCTTCAACCTTAATGACATAAAGGGATTGGTGCTTTAGGGGGCTAGGACCTCAGGTAGGTTTCCAATCTTGAAGCCAACTAGTTCTGGAAAGAAGCCAGTGGAGGGAATTGATTCCTATAATAAGGGAGATTGGACCTGAAAAAAATACAGAGGCACTTGGCTTATAGTCATGCCGAGGCATCTTGGAGGGGCCCATGGATGGCAATAGCTTCTATCTCCACACGTGCACCCTATAAGAAAGATGTCAACTTCATTAGAAAATCAATGATAAGTCTTTTAATGCTTTAAAGGCTATCATATTTACTATAGTCCATAATTGTTTGGATTAAAGCTCCCACCATCTGATGTAAGAACTCTTATCCTTGAAGATTTTAGTTAACTACGTACAGAGAACTTGTAACCAAATGGCTATGTAATCAAAGACCTGTCAGGCTGTGTCCATAAAGCTTAAGCATGACTAGTAATTATCCAGAACAACAAATGTATCACTGTAGAATGCAGAACTGCCATACACTAGCACTTGTATTTCATGGTCACTTGGCTCCTCTCTCCCATCTTCTGCACACAGATGCCTAAACTACTGGAAGAACTACCCTATGTAGCCATGGGCAAGCTGCAAAGTCCCAGGACACCCACAGAAGAAGGGGATGGTTAATCACCTCTGAGCATTCTCTACCTAGAAAACCCTGGAAAGGATCTCCATAAGTCAGAATTGACTTGATAGCACAAAATTATTACATTATTGGCTCCTCTTTACAGTCTATCCCAGTGATGGCAAACCTTTTAGAGACCAATTGCCCAAACTCACCTTCGACACGGACTCAACAGGCTAGCGTCCGCACCACACTCTCACACCACATATGAGCCGCCTGCCTTACCCCAGACGGGAGGAGGGAGCGCTCTCATTGGGCTGCTGGGCAGAGGGGTGGGGCAAACTGTGCTGGGGAGGGAGGGAGGAAGCACTCCAGTAGTGGGCTCAAAAAAAAAATATTACTACCACACTGGACATGACATGGTGGGTGTGGCCAGGGGGAAAGCCCTGCATTGCGCCCAAATTAGGCCTGCTTTGTTTCAAAACTTGGATGGGCGGGGCCAGCCAGAATTTCTGCTACCAGTTCTGGCGAACTGGTGCGAACCTGCTGATGCCCACCACTGAAGCATTCCCATTGGGCTGCTGGGCAGAGAGGCGGGCAAACTCTGTGCTGGGGGGGAGGGAGGAAATGCTCCCATTAGGCTGCTGGGCAGAGGCGTGGGGAGAACTTTACTGGGGCGATGGCATGCATGCCCGTAGAGAGGGCTCTGATTCTCCCCTCTGGCACATGTGCCATAGGTTCACCACCACTGGTCTATCCTACCTCTGTGTGCAAACCAACAACTGAAAAGAACAAAGTGCATCTAGTATTCTGCTCCACAGAAGCGGATGGCACAACAGCAAGGTCTGTTAGTCTAAGGTACGACAAGACTTTTAGTCTGCCATCAATGTATGTGGGAGGGAGCACGAGTGAACTCATCATTAGGACTAAATTCAGATTAGACAAATATAGGCTTGCACTTTAGTAGGCAGTGCAAGTTCTTTAAAACACAACTAAGCAAGTATATCTGCAAGAAATCAGACCAAATCAATAGAACAGAAACTTACTTTTGGAAGAGCAGCAACTTGATAAGCTGCCCTGGCTGGAAAGTTGCACTTGAAAACTATGTAAAAGAGAGATTTCCATAAGTATATTGATCATGCTAAGTATACATTTTTCTTCTCCAGAACTAAACAGCAACTAGTTCAGTATGTTAGAATAAGCCCCCAATTATATACTGTATGAGAATACAGATATGATACTGCATTATGAGAGTAATGAATCCAGGAAAAGCTAATACCAGATTCCATAAGAGTATACCTGTCAAGTTTTGGACATGAAAATAAGGGAAATTTTGGGCCACAGCCTTCTCTCCCAGGCCACGCCCCCCTCCCCAAAATCTAAGCACATCCAAGAGCCTAGAAGAGGAGGAGCCACAGAGGAATGTTGAGTTCCCCAGGTAGAGAAAGAACCACCCCATAGGCACGACTGCTTCCCCTCACAGGAAAAAAGGCAGCCAGCAAGCCAGGCTTACTGCAATAATTCTATTCTAAATTTCCCCCTATTCTCCCCCTATTCGACTGCATTTCATATTATGGTGATTTTTCATGGAACTGGTTTTTACATTTTAGTTAATTGTCTACTGTCTTAGCGTTTTGTGCCTCAATTTCATTTTTTAAAGCTCTGTATTTAAGAGAAAACCATAGAAGTATGCTGTTTATATTGTATGCCCAGGGTTACTCAGTTAACTTCACGTCTATAAGGGAATTTGAACTTGGACCCTCAATTCCTCATTCTAAAACAAATCCTCAAAATGTGAATACCAGAAACAAAACAGCACATGACATCCCCACTGTTTGATGCTAACTCTGATCTTCCGCTCCCATCTTTCTCTTCTACTGAAGCCCTCTTGGTGGAAATCATCTCGGTTTATGCTTTTCAAAAAGCTACGCCTGCAAATGGAAGTTGTGTGTTACTTACATTGCTTGTAGATTTCATTAACATCATCAAAATCCTTCATGTCAGCCATCAGCACTGTAGTCTTTACCACTAGAAGTTAGAAAATGAGATTATAAACTGTATTCCAAATAATCAAAGCTGTAAAAAAAGTAAATACAATTAAGGCTTCCTTCCTGTGAACAGTTCCTTAGAGCCTCACTGAAATCAGTAAGACATATTACTCTAAAACTGTTCAGGCTTGTACTACAGGTTTCTCCTGAACCTTGCTCATACATTTTATTTCTTGACTCTGAAAATCCTTAAATGCTGAATCAAGTGGATGTGTAGAGGGAAGTAATCTTCTGTTAAATTAGCTAGGAGTGGCTGAAACTGTATTTCTCTACATCTGGAAGGCACCCCATTGAGGAAACCTGGCCTAAGTTAATCCAATTGTGTATGTTTGGGGCATACATAACAACTTGCTGTTACCTTGAACTTGCACGTAAAACTAAGACTCCTTATTGTCTGAGAAATCTCTTGCAACACATTCAATTATGTACTGTTAGTGAGTCACTTAACATAACACCAACACTATGTAAAATATGTAATTTTTATTCCTTTGGTAAGCAGAATTCCTAAATATATATTTTCTATCTCTATGAAAAAAGCTTCAAAATGTCCCCAGAACACAGACATTCATTTTTTATGAATATTACATAGATTCCATTTTCACAGCCTCAATTCCATTTTTCAAGTCCTATACGCCACCTATATTCCATAGTGAAACAGTCTGTTTTGTCCCGCGCAACACCTGCTGCAGGAGCTCGCTCGCCAGGACCTCTCTCCCTCAGCGTTCAATGCTCCTGCCCCTCTCCCAGGACTCAAAAGCTGGCTGGCCAGAGATTGACTTTCGCTGCCGCCCGCACAACACCTGCGGCAGGAGCTCGCTCGCCAGGACCTCTCTCCCTCAGCGTTCCGGGCCCCCGCCTCTCCCGGGACTCAAAAGGCGGCTGGCTGGGGATGGACTTTCGCTGCTGCCCTGGACTCTCCCCGCCACTCCCCCCCCCGACCCTCTCCCTTGGTTTTTGCCAGGTGGGAGGAAATACCACCGTACTGCCATAGCCGTCAACAAGCCACACCTGTGGCTGAGCTTGGTCTTCAAGTTACTGGAGGCCTGGTGTCGGCTCTTACCGGACCTTTTCATCTGGTTGTGCGAGACTCGCCACCAATGCTGTACCAACGGTCACCTTCTCAGCTCCTCCTCTGGCCTGGCCGGCCTTGGGAGGTGAGAGCACAGTTGGAGGTAGAGGATGTGGTGGGGATGGGTGCCGTAGAGGGGGGCTACAGGAAACATTGCCGATGTTATGCTAACAGATAATTTGGATGTTGTCCTTAGGGTGTTTTCCTGCTCTGTATGTGGGGACTAAGGGTGGTTTATTGATATTGTGAGATATTGTATTTTTATTGATTTCATTGTATTGTGTATCGATTATTATTTTGTTTTATACCATTTATTGTACTTATATTGTACTTATTTTCTATGGATTTAGGGATTGTTTATTATATTGTTTTGTATATTGTACAAGGAGAATGTGAAATAGTGAAATGTAGGGATCATTAAAATTCTAAAGCATCTGGAAAGAGAAGCCAGGAAGATACTTATCTCAACAGGTTGCTAATTTAATCTCTTAAAAACAGATATAGAAACTGCAACAATGCCTAACTTTGTAGAAATGAAAAGAAGGAATGGTCTTAGTAGCTATGGTGCATATAATTTGTAGCTGCTCCACCTCTGATATTCTAGCATGGTATAAATTGTACTTTGTTGTGTATACATGCAGTTCAGCTGCACGCCAGTAGCGCAGCTGACGGAGCTCACGTGGCTCCAATTCCTCCAGTGTGTAACTACTGCGGGAAATCTTCCCGCCTCAGGTGAAACTATGTCAGGTATACATTACGTCAGAAGGACGTCACCTAGACTGTAACCAATGGTGTGCCTCCGTGTCAAATTCAAATGTACTGTGTGGTATATATAAGGAGGCAAGGCTCTGCCATTGCCTCATGTACAGATTGACCGTGTTACAATAAAGTAGTGTTTAGTCCGCTTGCCGGCTCGTGTGCATTCAATCTGCCTACATCAAATACTTTCTTTTTCATTTCACATGTATAAGTTAAATAACCAACATTATTAAAGTTTACTTACCATTGACATAGTCACAGCCAGCAGCTTTCAGGATTTCCCCAATATTGTGAAGGGCCTTAGGGGAACACAAATGAATTCTCATCATGATATGCCTATCCTACCCCAAGGACTGACAGTAGGGAACATTATAACCACATGCAATACCATATAAAACATGAAAACGGGCATTTATAATGAAATAAATAACATTGATGAAAACTTCAAAGCATCAAGACCCATGAAGATAGAAATGAACCTGAGTTCCATTAAGTTCCAAGTGATGTAAGTATTTGCCTGCAACTTAAGCTTAGTTTTCATATATTTTAAGTAAATATGCCTACAGTTTTTCATAGATGCAGACTTTTGGATGTTTTCACAACTCTGAAGTACTGTACTGTATTTTTATGCTCATGAAACATAGAAACAACGTAGATGAATAAAGCTTGTAGAAATAGACAAGTTGATGGGGCCTGGAATTATTGCAATAAAAAAGCTTATACTTTGATACTTAGATGAGTCTTGATATGGTTGGGAATCGTCTGGTTTTATTCTGAATTTAACTCTTTATTGGGATAAATGTCAACTGTGATCAACATACGATTCTGAGCTTCCCCTACAGCAGAGGTGGCGAATATCTGGAATGTGTGCCAGAGGTGGCACTCGGAGCACTCTCTGTGGGCACCCGTGCAGTCACCCCAGCACAGAGTTCGCCCTGCCCCACTGCCCAGCAGCCCAAGGGGAGCATTTCCTCCCTCCCCTCAGCACCAAGTTCACCCTGCCCCTCTGCCCAGCAGCCCAAAGTGAGTGTTGCTTTCCTCCCCTGTTGCTATGTTGGCTCTTTGTGATAAATAAGTGTTTGTTTGTTGTTGTTTTTTGCAATTTGGGCGCTTGGTCTCTAAAAGGTTCACCATCACTGCTTTAGAGGTCTATAAAATTCTGTAGGGCTCTTGAGGCAATGATCAGTCACCAGACTCTCTGACCTGACACCTGGTTTTGCACATCTACATGGCACTTTGTTGGATTTGTCCCTGAAGCACCAATTGGAAATACAGTCCATGTTGGGGGGGGGGGGGCTATCCCACGAATTCCCTGTGCAGAATACCCAGATCTGAACTGTTCCCTGGCAGCTGTATGATTCACTGAGTGCCTAGCTGTAGACTAGACACATTGGCCAACTTATGTGTCTAGGGGGGGTTAAATACTGAAACAACACCTACATCTGTGTGTAATTTTTAAGCTTCGTGAGCATCCCCCAAACATATGCTTTATATATAATGACAGTGAGGCAACATTTTACCTGTTTAGCTTGTTCCTTTGCTCCTCCAGATACAAGTTGCCCACTTGCAGGATCCATCCCTAGTTGTCCTGCGATATACATGGTCCGGTCTACTAATACTGCTTGACTAAGGTTGAACAATGTAGTAAAAAGAAGTTGGGAGAGGGGGGAGAGATGGAGGGAAAGAAAGAAATTGAGAGATTTAACTTCTGACTAGTCACTTGTTTGTTTACTTTTAAACTTTTCTTTCAAAAATGGTTTGATTTTCTCCAAAGCTTTCCATTCATGTTTTGTGGATTTTTGAAATGGATCAGACCAAAGGCCCAGTTAATCATGCATTTTGTGACTGCAACAGCCAACGAGATGCTTATAAGAGGTCTAAAAAAGTAATGAACACAATAGCACCCTTTTGTTACTGTTCTCTAGCAAATTAGTATTCAAAGGCATGTTGCCGTAGTATGGGAGAACCAGAGAGAGGGATTCGCCAAGAAGAAAACCATCTGAAGTAATTTCACCTCCTCACCACCACTTTGTTCAAGATCTATGGCTGCTTCTCATCAAAGAGAGCGTAATAATGTATAGCTTGAAATCAGGTCAGACACTTGAAATGTGCAGCGTCAAGTTAGAATGAAAGGCTATAATCAGCTGAGTTACATCTAGCAATCTCACAGCATTTCCTCCTCAAACTGATTAGGAAGCAACTGCTATGATTAAATATATTTAAATACTAATAAAAAGGAAGACCTTAGCAAGTTTCACTCATGTATTGGTTTGACTCATCTAAGTTGCTTCCTTGTGGATTACTTACGGGATACAGAATTACAGAACTTTATGGCAACCTTAGTGCTGTTGTAAATTTGTTTGAATTAATTATACTGATTTTCAATATTCAGAGCAAAAAATCTTTTAGCTCCTTTTTTGGGGCTTACCTACAGTTATTCCAGTTCTTTACCCATTCCAATAAAACTCCAGATTAGTACAGAGCAGTAGATTGATCATATAAATAGTAAAGATTTTGCAGTTGGAGAAAATCCAGCACCATACACAAGGATGTTCATGAACTCTACAGGATAATGAATCCTGTGCTGATCACATCGAGGACATCTATTATCATGTGCTTGTAGTGCAGCTGAAAACTCCTTCGGGCAACCTGCTCAATCATTGCTTTGACAAATCACAACATCTTTTATTTTGTTATGACAAACCAAATCTACAACCAGCAAAACCCAATTCTAGCCAAAAAACACCTGTTGAGACATCTACTTTGGAAATTTAAACTTATGAAGACATGTTTTTGTGCAGTTGTTCTGAAGGGCTTAATAGGCTGTTCAAAAATGCCATTCTGTATTCAATTCCATATTTGCAAACTTAGCAAAGTGTCCTCTTCTAAATAATTTATGTGCTAGCCAACTCATTTGGAGAAGCAGAAGACAAGACGTAGTGATAAGCAAAGGGTTGCAAATAATTTTAAGTGATGTGAGGTACTGATGCAATTATAGCCTGGGACTAACTTTCTGCAACCAACAGAAAATTTTTGAAAGTCAGTATAATTAATTAAAACAAATTTGCAAAGCTTTTTAATGCACAAGGGGAAAAACCTCTGCAGCTGACAATGATAAGGAGTTAAGCTTACTTACAAAGTACACTATTTTTTCCTACCTGAAACGTTCACAGCATTATCCCACTTTTACCCATTATTATATTACCTGTATAACCACCATTGTTCACCATAGTCCACAACAGGAATCTGGGCTTATAATACTGGCCAGCATCCCTTGGCACCCCCCTTGGCACCCCCCTTAGTATCCTGTTATTCTTCTCCAATATGTGGATAGTGCAGTTTATGTTATCTTTTATTGTGTGCAAGTTATTGTAGGATCAGAGATGGGGAAGAACTCTGTTTCACTTTGCCTTTTGCAAGAATTCTGCAACATTTCCGAACTTCCTTCATTTTCTGAATGTAAAAATTATCTGAATGTGGGGAGAAAAACTATTTGACAAACCAGCTTAAACTATGCGGTCTTCTTCCTTCTCTCATTTTTCTTTTGTCCCAGCATAAAAAAATAGGCATTAAAACATTTTAGCTTAATTGAAGCTTGTAATGCTATTGTTGTTGTTGTTGTTGTTGGTACCCTCTTGTTGGTATCGCTCCACCTAAAATAAGGAGAGAAGTAGCAGCGGATGCAGAGAGAACTGATCAAGAGAATGACCCTCAACATCCTTTGCATAGATATCAGCCTCAAGTCTGCCGGCTTAGATCCAGGAAGAGCTTTATGGCAAGAGCAAACATTCTTGAGGGACACAAGAGCAAAACCAAATTGGAAGATGGAGGAAGGAACTCACTGGGCAAGGAACAACATTAAAGGTGGATATGCCTAAGAAACAACCTCACCTATATCACATTAGGGACTGCAGTGGCTCAAGTTGCTAAGACGCTGACTGGGAGGCGGAAGGTCAACAGTTCGATTCCCGAGTACTGCAGGATGGAATGAGCTCCCGTCTTTGTCCCAGCTCCTGCCAACCTAGCAGTTTGAAAGCAAGAAATTGCAAGTAGATAAATAGGGACCACTTCGGTGGGAAGGTAATAGCGTTTGGTGCGCTCCTGTGTCTAGTCATGCCTGCCACATGACCACGGAAACGTCTGCAGACAGCAATGGCTCTTCGGCTTTGAAACAGAGATGAGCAATGAACCCTAGAGTTGGACACGACTGGCTTTCGAGCAAGGGAAACCTTTACCTTTACATCACATTATTTGGCGGATTCTGAATAGACAGGGTCGGAGTCCCTAAATGTAAGACCAACATGCTCAAGTGGGGGCTGCTAGTGGACAACAACACTCGGTGTGAATGTGGAGAGATGCAGAATCCAGCTCATTTACTGGTCTGCCGATCACTGCCATAAACATGCACTGGTGAGGACTTAAGTTTGGTCAACGACAAAGCCAAGAAAGTGGCTTCATTTTGGCAATCCATGGTTTAATCGGGACATGAAAGAAGAATTGTTGTTTTTTTTCTTGCAGTAAAGTCAATTCTGACTTACGGTGACCCTTTTCAGGGTTTTCTAGACAGAAAATAGACAGAAGTGATTTACCATTTCCTTCTTCTGGAAATGTGCAGCGTCAAGTTAGAATGAAATGCTATAATCAGCTGAGTTACATCTAGCAATCTAGCGTGGGCCGCCCGGACCCGGAGTCCACACCTCCAGCCGGGGTGAGGAGCTGGGCCGCGGCGGGAAGGAAAGCCAGCTACTGCCGCGGTCACGTGGCCTCCGTCCGGAGCCGGGCGTGGGCTGCCCGAACCCAGAGACCACACCCCCAGGCAAAGGGTGAGGAGCTGGGCCGCAGCGGGAAGGAAAGCCAGCTACCGCCAAGGCCGCATGGCCTCCGTCCGGAGCCGGGCGTGGGCCGGCCGGACCCGGAGACCACACCTCCAGCCGGGGGTGAGGAGCGGGGCCACGGCGGGAAGGAAAGCCAGCTACCGCTGCGGCTGTGTAGCCTCCGTCCGGAGCCAGGCGTGGGCCACCCGGACCCGGAGATCACACCCCCAGCCAGGGGTGAGGAGGAGCTGGGTCGCGGTGGGAAGGAAGGCCAGCTACCTCCGCGTCCGCGTGGCCTCTGGCCCGGACCTGGAGACCACACCCCCAGCTGTGAAAAATAAGACATCCCCGAAAATAAGACGTTGTGCTGGTTTTGGAATTTTAAAAAATATAAGACATGTCTTATATTTGGGGAAACACGGTAGGACTGTGCAGCTTGATCAGGGCTACTCAGGTTAGCTCTTCTGGGATGCACAATGAGGAACTGCTAAACTACTGAGTTGTCCAGAAGGCTTGTCATGCCATCTAAACGGGCAAACTGTGGTTACAGGTTTGCTATGGACAGAGTCCACAAGCCACGTTTAAACCAAGGTTTATGAGGCTGGCTTCTTTAAATAAACAATGTTATTAGATTCAAATAGCATGACGAAACTGAACTCAAAATGTGGAACAAAACCATAGTTTAGAATGACTTCTAAATGCATTGTTAGTCTAACAACCACAGGCATTCCCATGCCCTCAGCTATCTTACACTAATTCTTTCTCCAGCCAGAAGTAGGAAACATGATCCTCTCCAGATACTTTTGAACTAAAACAGTAAATTATGTTCAAACATAATTTGCTAAAAAATAATAATTGAAGCCAGTGTTAGTCATAGCCCCATGTTCTTGGAAACGGAAATGACTTTGTAACATTAAAGGTAAAGGTTTCCCTTGCTTGAAAGCCAGTTGTATCCGACTCTAGGGTTCAGTGATCATCTCCGTTTATAGTCAAAGATCTGCAGATGTTTCCGTGGACATGTGGCAGGCATGCGTCAACACCTGAGTGCACAGAATGATGTTAACCTTCCCACCAAAATGGTACCTATTTATCTACTTGCAATTTTTTTGCTTTCAAACTGCTAGTTTGGCATGAGCTGGGACAGAGATGGGAGCTCACTCCGTCATGCAGTACCCTGGAATTGAACTCTGACCTTCCAGTCAGTAAGTTCAGCGTCTTAACCATTGGCACCCCATTAAAGAGAAGTAAGAAGCATCTTCTTCAAAATAACTTGTATTTAAGTATAGCCTGCTTGAGGACAAGAGAGACTGCCTTTTCTCCTTTTATTTAATTGCACGAATAAATCTTTCATCCAAACTGCAGCAAATTAGAATGTCTTCCTTGATATACTGATTATAACCATTTATTCTATGACAACATTTTTCACATAAGAGGTTCAATAAACTTTACATGTTTTAATTAACTTTCTCTAAATCCTTATTAGGCATTCTATTATTTAAGGTGTGAGCAAAGCCAGAACATATATTTCCTTATCCCTGAGCAGAGAGAATTGCAAATGAATGAAATGGGAATGAGTTGGGTGTCAATCTAGTTGAAAATGTCACAGACTGTGATAATTTATTTTTAACTGGCTGCTTAAACAAAGAACATTTTCGAAAGACCTGATATCAGCCAAAAACTACAACACATTTTCAAATCAGTGAAGATATCGTATTGACATCAACCTTTTTTTCACATACAGTGGAGCCTCGATTAACAAATGGCTCTGTTAACATAAAAATCGCACAACAAAAGGAAATCCGTAGAAAATAGTGGCTCGGTTTACAGAATTATTCTCGGAACAGATTAATTGGTTTTCAATGCATTCCTATCGGAAATTCAGTTAAAGTAATTTTTGCTGTAAGAAATGTCCTGGAGAACGCATGATGTTAACCAAGGTTTCACTGTACATGTTGAAGATATAAAAATTTTGAAGCCATGGGGGCAGAGTGGCATCAGGCAGAAACAGATTTTTTTGGGAGATACTACATATCTTTTGCTGAGGTTTCAAGCCTCAGCTAAAACTTGAACCTCCTAATATTTAAGACACTAAATCTGTGTGTATGTACAGGTGAAACCCAGAAAAGTAGAATATCGTGCAAATGTTCATTCAGTTTAGTAATGCAACTTAAAAGGTGAAACAAATATATGAGATAGACTCCTTACATGCAAAGCGAGATAGTTCAAGCCTTATTTTGTTATAACATTGATGCTTATGTCTTACAGTTTATGAAAACCCCAATCCCCCAATCTCATGTACCCCATAATCATTACATAATCTCATGTACACTGTACTCCATGATCATCACAATTATAACGAATTAAGGCATGACATCTCTCGCTTTACATGTAGTGAGTCTATCTTATATATTTGTTTCACCTTTTAAGTGAAATGAATGGAGAGTTGCATGATATTCTAATTTTCCGAGTTTTACCTGTATATGCAGGGGTGGGCTTGATTATTTTTTTACTACTACACTGTGGGCATGGCCAGGGGGAAAGCCCTGCATTGCACCTGAATTAGGACTACTGTACTTTATTTCAAAACTTGGATGGGTGGGGCCAGCCAGAATTTCTGCTACCGGTTCTGGTGAACTGGTGCGAACCTGCTGATGCCCACCATTGTGTATATGCACGTGCACATAACTTTTAAACCCTCCCCTTTTATCTCAAATTCTGCTGGCTAGATATCTCAATGGCTTACATCTGGCTGCAGCAGAGCCAGAAATTGAGATTTTGATTCCACACTATGCCTTCCGGGGGGAAAATCCGCCTGTGTAGTCATGGGCAATCTACACAGTCCCAGGATGGCCCCAGAAGGGAAAGGCAAATCATTTCTGTGTATTCTAGAACACTCTGAAAAGGATTGCCATAAATCAGGATCAACAGCACACGTTTATTATAATTTTACCTTGGTAAATGAAAGGTTGTCAACCCTAGTGACCAAAACATTTTGCCTTACCACAACTCCATTGTTTCTCTTGCTACTGTGGCTGTGAGTAACTCAGTGGCAAAGTAACTGTTTAGCTTATAGAATTTATTTATTATAAATTAGAAATAATAAAATTATTATTTATTGATTGGATATGTGCTTCAACATATCTCGACAGTACTACATGCAGTCCTCTATGGGAGTGAAACATGGTCACTAATAAAGGCCAAGGAAGAAGAACTATCAAGAGCCGTCGTAAGAGCCATGGAAAGATCAATGCTAATGATGTTCCTTCGTGACCACATCCCCAATGCCCAGAGATACCACAAATGGAAATTGCACTGGGATGGACATGCCTCTCAAATGACAGATGGGTGTTGGACAGCAGCAGTCACTGAGTAGTATCCCAAAGGAGTAAAAAGACCCCTTGGCAGGCCCCGCAAAAAATGGGAAGGTCCAATCATGAAAACTTTTGGTTGAACTGGGAGAAAAAGAGCATGGCAGTGAAACAAATGGAAAACGAGTTGCAACCAGCAGGGACTTATTCCTTGATAATCTGGTCAATCAAGGAATGTGTCTCAAGTCCACTGGCTCAGATCCAGGAAAAGATTTCCTTGAGCACCTCCAGTCCCCAAACACTCTTGATCGTATGCAAGAGCAAAACCAAATTAGAAGATGCGGGAAGGAGCTCACAGGACAAGGAACATTAAAGGAGGATATAGCTGAGGAACTTCACCTCCCTTATGTCACCTGGAGGACCCTGAAAAGGCTGAGGGTCGGAGTCCCTAAATGCAAGACCAACATGCTCAAATGGGGGCTGCTGGCAGACAACGACATGCTGTGTGAATGTGGAGAGATACAGAATCTGGTCCATTTGCTGGTCTGCTGGTTAGTACCGGAAACATATACTGATTAGAATTTAATTTTGGCCAAACAAAAAGCCAAGAAAGTGGCTTCATTTTGGCAGTCCAAAGCTTGATCTGGACATGAAAGAAAATTAACATTTTATTTGTTATATTTGTAGATCACCTTTCTCCCAAGGGGACACTCCAGGTAACTCACAATGTTAAAAATATCACATTAAAACACAACAAATTTTACATAAACAAATAAGCTACAGTAATAGTTAATGTCCTATTAATGGTGATTAATAGTATCTTAATAGTATATTATACTAATGATTTAAACAGGCTTAAAATATCACCTTTAAAAAACAGATTTAGCTAAAAATGATGGTTCTGTCATCTTAAAATTTTATAAAGAGATGGATCAAGTGAAAAATCGCTCCCACAGGATTGCCCGCTGCTTCTTTGGCAAGAACGTGCGATTCTTCGGAGAACGCTATTCAGAAGCATATTTTTTCAGTGGCCAGGGGTTATTAATCTGTTACTTCCGAACAGAGTCTCCGAACACTTTAAAAACCAACAAACTAACAAAGAGAGCCAATGAAAACTTTTTACAGGTAGGTAAAGGTTTCCCTTGCTCGAAAACCAGTCGTATCTGACTCTAGGGTTCAGTGCTCACCTGTTTCAAAGCCGAAGAGCCAGCGCTGTCTGCTTCTGCAGACGTTTCCATGGTCATGTGGCAGGCATGACTAGACACCGGAGCGCACGGAACACTGTTACCTTCCCACCAATGTGGTCCCTATTTATCTACTTGCAATTTCTTGCTTTCGAACTGCTAGGTTGGCAGGAGCTGGGACAAAGACGAGAGCTCATTCCATCCTGCAGTACATGGGAATCGAACTGACCTTCTGCCTCCCAGTCAGCATCTCAGCCACTTGAGCCAGCCAGCTAATGGTTTATAAATGGAGTTAGGATTCAGATTAAGTCACAGGTATGATCAGAATAGAAAGGACTGTGGTGTCTTAGTGGCTAAAATGGTGAACATGACAACAGGCAGGTCAGCAGTTCGAGACCTGAGTGCTGCACGTCGTCTGTCCCAGCTTCTGTCACCCAGGCGGTTCGCAAGCAAGAAATTGCAGGTAGATAAATAGGTACCGCTTCAATGGGAAAGGTAACAGCATTCAGTCATGCCTGCCACATGACCACGGAAACATCTGCAAACGCAGACAGCGCTGGCTCTTTGGCTGTAAATGGAGATGAGCACTGCACCCTGGGGTCGGATACGACTGGCTATTGAGCAAGGGAAACCTTTACCTTTTATGCTAAGAATAAATCCATACCTGTGAAACACAATCTAAATTAAAACCTTTTTAGTCTTTAAGGTGCCACAAAGGCTCTTGCTGTTGGCTCTACAAGTGGCAAGCCTGTCTTAGGTGTGAGCAGCAGCACCTCTAAAGGTAAAGGTTTCCCTTGCTCGAAGGCCAGTCGTATCCGACTCTAGGGTGCAGTGCTCATCTCTGTTTCTAAGCCGAAGAGCCAGCGCTGTCTGCTTCTGCAGACGTTTCCATGGTCATGTGGCAGGCATGACCTCTAGTCCCCATGAAAAACACTGCAAAATTAATGCCCTCCGCTCCTTGTGGCAGTGAGTTCCGCAGGTGAACAGCAGCACCGCCGCCGCCGCCTCGCGTCCAGCCAGCCGTACCTGTAGGGTCCCATAGCCGCAGGGGCCTTCGCAGTGCTGATAATTTTCTTCACTAAAGCGGCCATGACAACAGTCTACCAACCCACAGGCGAACGAAATTAACCGTGTCTCCCCCCGCCCTCCCCATCGGTCTTGGATTTTACCATCCACCGCCCCGCCCCCCAATGGCCACGCCTCTTTCCCCGCCCAGGAACGTTGAGCGCCGCCCTCACAGGCTTTTGATCCAATTGCTCGTGCCGCCGAGGGATTCTACGCCCCACCCTACGGACTCTTGTCGCGAGGCATTTTGGGGGATGTAGTCAAAGGGCTTGGCTGGGAGTGGGGCGGGGGAAAGAGTCGGAAACGGTGATGAGCATCTCCCTCCTCCTCCCTCTTCACTGGCGGAAGTGGATGCAACGTGGTGAGCTGGGTGGGTCGTTGCGGACGGCTCTCTCTCTCTCTCTCTCTCTCTCTCTCTCTCTGCCCGGACTCACTCACTCGAGCCAAGTTCTCTCTAAAAGGCTTGACCGGACGCTGGTTGCAGGCACCGAGGGTTGCGACACTCCCGACCGGACTCGCAGGTGTGGGGAAGGGGGGGCGGGGTTTCACGAAGGACGTAATGACGTAAGGGGAAAAGAAAGCCCATTTAAAACCCGTAGCCCCGTCGCATTCGGGGACTGCGGTGGCGTAGTGGTCAGGACGCTAAGCCTGAACGGAAGCCTGGCTTTGACAGGTCAGCAGTTCGAGATCCCAAGTGAGTGCTCGCCATCTATCCTGCCCAACCTAGCAGTTGAAAAGTAGGATACGACATAGGGGGCTGCTAAAGACCTCTAAGCAAGTCAACAACGATGATAAAGTATTCAATAAAGGGTACAAAGTTTTCCCTTGCTCGAAAGCCAGTCGTATCCGACTCTAGGGTTCAGTGCTCATCTCTGTTTCAAAGCCGAAGAGCCAGCGCTATCTGCCTCTGCAGACATTTCCGTGGTCATGTGGCAGGCATGACTAGACACCAGAGCGCACGGAACACTGTTACCTTCCCACCAAAGTGGTCCCTATTTATCGACTTGCAATTTCTTGCTTTCGAACTGCTAGGTTGGCTGGCAGGAGCTGGGACAAAGCATGACCACTTTGGTGGGAAGGTAACAGCGTTCCATGCGCTCCGGCGTCTAGTCATGCCTGCCACATGACCACGGAAACGTCTGCAGAAGCAGACGCTATTAAGATACAGTATTTGTTATAGTTTCGATTTTACTCCAGTCATTCAAACATAAATTATGTCTGCAGTGACATTACACAGATAGAAGAGACTGTGGAAAAGATACTGTGGCCCTCATTTCTTGACCTATTATGTCCTGGTTGGTGCATTTTTGCACAGTCTGATAGCCCCCTCTTACTTAAATTGTAAACAGATTCTTGCATTATGTTGGCATTTTAGAAAAAATGGTGTGTAGCAGGGATTGGAGATAATTATTGACTCAGCATCTAGCTCAGGGGTTCTCAAGGTTTTTGTGCCATGGGCCAGACTACTCACACTTAGACAGCTGAACGGGCCAGACGCAATGGTGGCATACACGGGCGTGTCTGTATCTGGGGTTGCAGGCCAGATGGAACGGTGGCAGGGTCCGTGTCTGGCCTTGCGGGCCATAGGTTGGGAACCCCTGATCTAACTGTACAATGATGGGATGATTCTGCAAAAATGCAGGAGAGAGGAAAGTAACAACTGCTGATGACATGTGAAAGATTGCCAAAGTTCTCAGCTAGCTGGCATAAACTCTTTATTTGTATGCTATGCTGTTGTTCATCTGTCAATGATCTCTTTATTTTTCTTTGTGTAATGTCTATTATCTGCTTCAGAAGCTTTCAGAAGGGAGCCGCTATACCAATGATGGCAAACCTTTTATAGACTGCGTGTCCAAACAGAGGGGCAGGGCAAACTCTGTGCTGGGGGGAGGGAGGAAGCGCTCCCATTGGGCTGCTGGGCAGAAGGGTGGACAAACTCTGCTGGGAGGAGGGAGGAAGAGCTCCCATTGGGATGCTGGGCAGAGGGGCGGGATGAGCTCAGAGAGAGGAAGAAGCACTCCCATTGGGCTGCTGGGCAGAAAGGTGGGATGAACTCTGTGCTGGGGAGGGAGGAAGTGCTCCCATTGGGCTGCTGGGCGGGTCAAACTGTGCTGGGGCGACAGCATGTGTGCCCACAGAGAAGGCTCTGAGTGCCCTCTCTGGCACGTGTGCCATAGGTTCTTGTCTGTGTATCTTACTTTGTTTGTGTTACCTAAATATATAGGTAGGTTTTAGTTTCTTGCAGACTACTGTTCTTAGCTTTGCTTTGTCTTTTGACTGAAAATACGTAAATCTTGGGGAACTTTGCATTATTCTTTTATGTTCATTGTGTCCTCTGGAGTTAAAAGCTTTTGTTATCCAGAAGAGGTGGGATTACATATTTGTTACCTTTTCTCTTCTATTTCCCCCCTGCAGAAATGTCAAATGCAAAAGAGAAGAAAAGGGCTAAGAAAATGAAGAATCAGCCTTCTAGCGTGTCTTTTCCGTTTGACAGCGGGCCAGGTCACAATGAAACATATTTTCAGAATGGAGGTGGCAGAATTCCCCAACGCAAGAAACAAGGTATCTGCTATTGTATGTGGGGTATAATAATTGGAGGTAGTCAGTTTTTAAAAATCAAAAGTTTTTCTTCGTTGGAGAGCAATTTGGAAGTAAAAATGGAACCCTGTTGCAAAGGCAGCAGTAGCAGTAAGCTGAATCACACGTTTGTCCTTGTCTTCTTCTCCTGAAGTGTCTTGGATGACTGGCACATTCAGAACCGAGAATGTGTATTTGTGTGTCCAGAGAGAAAGAGAGAGAGGCTGGGATGTGGCTGCTTAGTCATAGACTACATTTTAAAAAAAATTCTTTTAGTGTACTGCTGTGTACATCGCTGTTATTTAAACAACATTTGGAGGAATAAAGTTACATAAGGGGTAGTATCTCTTTGGGACTGTGGTGGCTTAGTGGTTAAGACCTGAGTGCAGCACGACAGAGTCCCAGCTCCTGCCAATCTAGCAGTTCCAAAGCAAGAAATTGCAAGGCAGATAAATAGGTACCACTTCGGTGGGAAGGTAAACAGCCTTCCGTGCACTCTGGTGTCTAGTCATGCCTGCCTCGTGTCCATGGAAACGTCTGCAAATGCAGACAGTGTTGGCTCCTTGGCTATAAATAGAGATGAGAAGGGGCTGCAGTGGTTCAGTGGTTAAGAAGCTTGCCTTGTTAGCTGGAAGGTTGGCAAGTCAGCAGTTCAAGACCAGGGTACTGCATGACGGATTGAGCGCCCATCTCTGTCCCAGCTCCTGCCAATCTAGCAGATTGAAAGCACGAAATTTCAAGTACTGTAGATAAATAGGGACCACTCCAGTGGGAAAAGATCTTGGGGACATGAAAGGAGCCTCATCCGGGTGTCCCCTGAGCAGAGTTTCTCCAGCAAAAATCCTTTCAACCCAGAATAATTTCTGACACAAAATTATTATTGTTAACAGAGATGAGTACTGAACCCTAGAGTTGGAAATGACTGGCTTTACCTATTACCACTTTATTTGTGCCTAATCAGGCAAATAAAAAGTGGTTGTTAACCTAAAACTATTTAACTCATATCAGAGTGTAAACAAACAAAAAAAAAAGAAACAATGCTGTGGCACCTTAAAGACTAACTCCTGTATTTAAATGTGAGCTTTCATGGATCAAGTCCACTTCATCGTCACCAGTCTTGATTGTAGTTATGCATCTAATTTGTAGTTTGGTTATTCTATGACAAAACAAACTTTTTTGTTTTATTTGTCAACAGAGACACAGCAGAGCTTCCCAAATTCAAAGGTTTTCTGCGAAATGCCTAAATATGTAACAGGTAAGCTTTGGGATCAAACGGCAAGAAGGGAGATTCTGTCTAAGTATTAGAGAGAATTTCCTGATGGAAGTAGCTTTTTGATTGTGATATGGATTCCTTAGAAGCTGGTGGACTTTCCTTTGCTGGAAGTTTTCATACAGGTTGAATGGACTATCTACTACTAGTTGAGCTTTAGCTCTGGCTTCCTATACTAGCAAAGGGCTCAGCATCCCTTCCAGTTCTATCAGTCTATTAACAAACAGGTGTCAAACTTAGTTCTGGGCCCATGCATTTACATGGGAGAATATGTATACTAAACCCTGGGAAAAGGTCAGCTGTTACCAGAGATATCAGCATGCAAAATCTGACCGCCATTGACCTTTTGCTGCAGGTCAGTGGCTTTTCATAAGAAAAAGATTCTCTGTGTTAGACCATATTTTAGCATGACAAGAATGAATCCTAATGGGCACTGAACCCCAGGTTTTACTTTTCTATAGTGTGACTTGATTGGAAACGTTTGCTTTTGGCTTGACCTTAAGTTGTTGGCTTCCTTGAACGTAACAAGCTATGTTTAAGCTTAACTGTAGTTTATTTGAAACAAGGGCATGCCTTGCATGTGGGTTAAAATACACCACTTGCCATTTACACAAATGTATTTCACATTAACTAAAGTTTAAGGTTCAGCATAATGTCTATTGTGGCTAACTAAAATCAAAATAAAAGATTCTAAAACTCCTGGAGGAGTGGGGTGGGGCAAGGTAATAATTTATCCATTTTCACCACAGTAAACTGTAGCTTAGAGTGATATCCAAGTGCAACAAAGTATTTTTCCCTTATAATGACTATAAAGCATTTCATATAATGGTCACTGTTTCTTTTGTGTGAAAAAATGTGTGAATGTTGGAATATAAATGTAATCCAGAAAGATAGTTCTTGGAATTTGCAAGTACACATGCACATTTTACATGTTGCCTGCAGTGCCTCAAGTGGCTAAAACGCTGACTGGAAGGCGGGAGGTCAGCAGTTCAATTCCCGAGTACTGCAGGACGGAATGAGCTCCCGTCTTTGTCCCAGCTCCTGCCAACCTAGCAGTTCGAAAGCAAAAAATTGCAAGTAGATTAATAGGGACCACTTTGGTGGGAAGGTACCGTGCGCTCCGGTGTCTAGTCATGCCTGCCCCATGACCACGGAAACGTCTGCAGAAGCAGATAGTGTTGGCTCTCTGGCTATATACAGAGATGAGCATTTCTCCCTAGAGTCGGTCACATCTGGCTTTCGAGCAAAGGAGACCTTTACCTATATAGCCACACACAGGTTTACAATCATCTCTTTGAATCTTTATAATAGCCTCTAAGGTTGTCTAAATGCAGTTGTAGCAGATGTAACTACTGTATTTTTTGGACCATAAGACACACTTTTTCTCCCCCAAAAGTGGGGGGGAAATGAGGGTGCGTCTTATAGTCCAAATGCTGGTCTTCGGCCAGCTGTGGCTGTTGTAAAAGTATATTTTACAAGAGCCGCAGCTGGCCAAAGACCTTAACTGCTGCCATATGAAAAACAAGTGGCCACTAGAGGGTGAAAATTGCAATTTCCCATTTAAATGCATTGGAAATAAATTTCTTGTATTCAAAACCTTTCTGTTTGTATGTTCCCAATGCATTTAAGTGGGAAACAAACCTGTGCTTAAAAAGAAAGTGTTTCACTTACCATCAATGCCTTTGTCTCTACTCCACGTGGACAAAATGGAGGAGGAAAACATGCTTCCTGGTTGAAAGAGCAAGAGACTAGGCTAGGGTGTTGCTTCCTTCCTCAGTGCAATTGGCCGGCCTGCCCATTTCCCCTGCAGCGCCACCACTGGTTGCTGGTGCAAAATAAAGTACTAAATATACATTTTTTTGTTTTCCTGCTCTGAAAACTGGGTGCATCTTATGGTCAGGTATGTCTTATGGTCCAAAAAATACGGTATGCAGAATGTTGTACTATGTTAGAATTTTCTTCAGCTCTCATTGCTGCAAGATAGAGAATTCTCTCATTTAATGCTTTTCTTTTTTCCTGACCAAGTGTGGTGGCTGAGCAGATTTTATTTTGCTTTCAGTGTCTCCTTTTGTTCAGGCCCGTGCTGCTGAAATAAAAGCTATGCTGAAGGCCGTTACACAGAAGTCTTCCAATACCTTAGTGTTTCAGTCTCTCCCTAGACACATGAGGAGGCGAGCAATGAGCCACAATATCAAACGTCTACCCAGACGGATCCGCGAACTTGCCAAAATAGAGGTGGTTTTTATCTTTATTTTCTTGCTTAATAATCTGATTGTTGCTTTTTGCATGTTTCCTAACTGGTTTTAGTTACCCTTTTCCCTTTTAAGCAAAATAGATAGGAATGTCATATTTCTTGATCACAAAATGGTGTTAAAATAGCAGAGGAATGTTGGTTTCTCTGGGACTCGTTTTCAAAATACAGTGGAACCTCATACAACAATTGCCCCGTATAGCAACGAAATTGCATAACAATTAGTGTGTGTGTGTGTGTGTGTGTGTGTGTGTGTGTGTGTGTGTGTGTGTGTGTGTGTGTGTGCGTGTGTGTGCGTGTGTGTGTGTATGGGGGGGGTTGAAATGGTGTCCCGCATAACAATTTTCCCTATGGAAAAAATTGTACAACAATTTTTCAATGGGAAAAACCACTTAGCAAAAAAAAAAAAATTTGTTGTACAATGTATCCCATAGGGAAAATCGCTATACGATGCATGCATCGTATAGCAATTGTTTCGTACAACAACGAGCCCCGTGGAACGGATTAAAATCGTTGTATGAGGTACCACTGTAGTTCCTTACAGTGATTGTTACTGTATCTGCATAATAACCTCAGAGCTGTTTGTACTAGTTGGGTGGTATACAAGTCAGTCAGTCAATCAAATATTTGCTTACATCTGGCGTAGCAGATGAAGTAACAGACTAGGATTTAAGAGACAAGGGTTCAAATCCCTGCTTGACCATGCAAATTCATGGATTAAGGCTGTAGCTGTTGAAACCAGTCCAAATAGCTCTCACCTATATTGAAAACCCTGTTGAAGTAATTGTAAGTCCATTCCAACTTGTTCCAACATGTGTTGAATAGTTTAGTGGAAAATGTTGTCTCTTGTTCAACTGTCGCAGGCAGAGAAGCCTGAACATCAGAAAAAGGACCTTCCAAAAAGCAAATGTCGAAAAGCCAGGCGGCGTCATATAAACTTGATCGTGGAGTTCAATCGCAGGCAAAAGAAGAACATCTGGCTGGAGACACACATCTGGCATGCCAAGAGGTTTCACATGGTGAAAAAATGGGGCTACTGCTTAGGAGACAAGCCCACAACCAAATGCTATCGTGCCTGCTATCGTGCCATGACCAATCAATGCCTTCTTCAGGTATGGTGCCTCTTTATGCATCCGTTCATGTGTGCATCAAGTAAACTGTTCCCTCTTTAAAATCAAGCTACCTGGAGGCTATTTGACACAATTATTTCCTATAAGCAGTCCTTTTTATTATAACAGGGTGAAGAATGCAGAGCTCCCCAAATATTGTTGAATTGGATTCTCATTATCTCTAGTCAGCCTAGCCAGTGGTCAAGAAAGATGAGAACTGAAGAGTAATAATATAGTTGGCTTACCATATCCAAGTGTTTTGTAACAGGATGTTTTACTGTCCCTTTGACTCCCTGTCCCATCCACTCCCATCTTATTTCACAATGCCGTGGGGATTATATTACCTTCAGTGGCTTAGTGGTTAAGACACTGAACTTGATGACCAGAAGGTTGGCAGATCAGCAGTTCGAGACACAAGTGCATACCTGTCAAGTTTCGGGAAATTTCTGTCAAATAAGGGAAATTTCCTGGCCAAAACGGGAAACTGGACAGCTATACTTATCCTGTGCTGGCCTCCAGTCTAACTCCAGTCTAATTGCAGTCTAACTAATAAAGGATGATGGCGGGAAAGAGTGTAAAATACGGGGGTTTGACAGAAATTTCCCGAAACTTGACAGGTATGCAAGTGCTGCATGACAGAGTTTGCTCCCATCGTCTGTTCCAGCTCCTGGCAACTTAACAATTTGAAGGCAAGAAATTGCAAGTAGACAAATAGATGGAAAGATAACAGCATTCCGTCCCTGCCACATGGCCACAGAAACACCTGCACATGCAGATAGTGCTGGCTCTTTGGCTGTAAACAGATCAGCACTGGACCATAGATGCGACTGTCTTTCTAGCAAGGGCAAACTTTACCTTTTAGGAAACAGTAGTAAAGGTAAAAGGTTGTCCTTGCTCGAAAGCCAGTCGTATCCGACTCTAGGGTTCAGTGCTCATCTCTGTTTATAGCCAAAGAGCCAGTGATATCTGTGTCTTCAGACATTTCTGTGGACACGTGGCAGGCATGCCTCAACACTGGAGTGCATGAAACACTGTTTACCTTCCCATCAAAGTGGTACCTATTTATCTACTTGCAATGTCTTGCTTTCGAACTGCTAGGTTGGCAGGAGCTGGGACAGAGCCCCCTAAGCTCCTCCCCTCAGCCAGTTGCAGGGGAGTGGAAGCGGCTGTTTCCCATGACATGGGCCTTAAGTTTTATGTAATTTACCATCTTTGTCTGTAAACCGCTTTGGGTCACCAATAGGTGAGGAAAGCGGTATAAAAATATACTAAATAATAATAATAAGCTCACTCTGTCATGCTCACTCTGTACTCAGGAATCTAACTCCGACTTTCCATTCATTGAGTTCAGCGTCTTAACCACTTGAGCCATCACATTCTCCCAGGAAACAGTATGCCAGTTTATATATGATTCTCTTTTACAACTTGAAATTCAACTGCTTTCCTTTTTGTATTAGGATTTATCATATTATTGTTGTTTGGAGTTGACTGGAAAGGAAGAGGAACTTCTAACAACACTTGCTCGAATGTGTAATGTAGATGCAGGTAATGCTTTCTTAAAATATTTTTTAAAAAACCATGTGCTTCTCACTGCTGAACATGGCATGAGCCCGCCTGATTTCCGTAGCTGGAAAGTACTTGGTCTGCTCAGATACTGACCAAAACAAAGTGCAGGATGAGACCTAGATACAGCTTTGTACAGTTTTGTGAACTCGCAGTACATTTCTTGTTTTTTCCTATCTTGTCAGATACTTGCATGAAATTAGATCTAGCCATTTCGAGGTTGGCTATACTTTAGATATAAGGGTCACAGTGGCTTAGTGGTTAGGATGCTGAGCTTGATGACCACGATGTCAGCAGGACAGCAGCTCGAGACACGAGTGCTGCGTGATGGAGTGAGTGCCCATCATTTGTTCTAGCTCCTGCCCAACCTAGCAGTTCAAAATAGGTAGATAAATAGGTACCACTTTGATGGGATAGGTAATAGCATTCCGTGGACTTCTGCGTCTAGTCATGCCTGCCACATGACCATGCAAATGTCTGCAAACGCAGGCAGCACTCGCTCTTTGGCTGTAAATGGAGATAAGCACCGCACCCTGGAATCGGATATGACTGGCTTTCAAGCAAGGGAGACCTTTACCTATATTTTAGATAGAGATGAGATGTTTTGTTTTTGGTCTTATTTCATTATAGCTTCCAAAATAGCCCAGTTGGCAAGACCACTGAGGCGTTGTAATTAAAAAATGTTATTTCCCCTTCCTGACGTTAGCTCTTCTGAAAGAGAGATTTTATTCATCAGAATGGTGCATTATAAATTTGCAGAACAAAACCTATTGTGTAACGTCTGCAGTACCAATCACTTGTGATGATTACATTATGTTTAGGATAGGTTTTTTTTTATTTGTTTGCAAAAGTTAACCATCTGTATTCAGGCAATCTTCCAAACCACAGAATGAAAGCTCAAATCACATTCTTTCAATTAATATCTTGAACAAAAGGTAAATCAAATACTCTGCAGAAGGGGAAGCAAATTGAGCACGTGCTTGTTCAAACTTTGATTTGAAGTATTGCCTCAGTGAACCCATATAGTCTGATTTTGTTGTTGTTGTTGTTGTTGTTGTTGTTCAGTCGCACAGTCAATTCCGACCATTTGCGACCCCATGGACCATTGTCCTCCAGGCACCTCTATCCTCCACCATCCTCCTCATCCCGCCCAGCTCTGTGTCCATTGTGTCTACAATAACATGTAGCCATCTCATCTTTGGCTGTCCCCTTCTTCTTTTGCCCTCCACCTTTCCCAGCATCAAGTCCTTCTCAAGTGAATCCTCCCTTCTCATTTAATGTCCAAAGTACTTCATCTTCATCTTTGTTATTTGTCCTTCTAAGGAGCAGTCAGGGCTAATCTCTTCTAATATTGACCTATTTGTTCTTCTCGGTTATATGAATGTCTAAGAACAGCCAGTCATTGAAGGGGGGAAAAGAGAAAAAATAAGCAAGATGTTCTTTCCCAGTATACATCTCTGTAAACACATTTTGAACAATACAGAAACATCTCAGGGAGCTTCCTGCCCTAACAGGTAGAATAGAACGAAACACCAGCTCTGAAATTTTGATCTGGAAATATTCCATGATAGAATCCTTCCCCCCTGGCCCATCCTTACTCTGTGAGTTTTGTTACAGCCCTGGTGGCGCAGTGTTTAAACTACTGTACTACAGTCAGAACATTGTAAGTTCGATCCTGACCAGGGATCAAGGTTGACTCAGCCTTCCATCCTTTGGAGGTTGGTAAAATGAGGACCCAGCATATCGGGGCCAAAATGCTAATTAGCTTGTGAACCGCCCAGAGAGTGCTATTTCTAGTTTTGGATTTGGAGGAATTCTGCTCGATAGCTTGAGCCCTTGACCTCTGGAACTGTTGGAATCAGAATGGGCATTATTTTTAGCATTTGTAACATAGTCTTGAAGTGTTTGTCTGTGTTTCAATTTTCTCTTCCTCAGGTCCAACATTTGCAGCTGTTCCTTGTCTAGCTGGGAAACGGCAGGGTTCTCTCACATTGTACCGATTAGATCGCTATCCTGAAGATGCCCTTGGTCCAGTTACTTTCATTTGGAAGCCCAGGAATGGGTCTGATGAGCTGTCTCAAACTAGACAACTGTGGATATGGACACACCCGGCTTTTAAGCAGGTACAAACCTTGTCATATCTTTTTTTCATATGAAATATTTGTTTGCCAGACACTGCCCTGAAATGCTGGTTAAAAACCCCTAAATTATTATTTACCAGTGTTGTAATGTGACTAATTTTCATTGTCGGCTGCAACTCGTATCCGAGAATGCATTTTTTTCCTGAAGCAGAACAAATGCCATTGCCGTGAATTAGTTTAAGGTGGATCCCAGCTTGCTATGAAGTGACCCACACACTATGATCACAGAGCCATCTCCTGCAGCACACATGAAATGAGACATGCAGGATTTAACACCAGGACTGCAATGGACTGCCGCAGCCTTGAGGATATGGACAAGGTGTGCCTTCACAGCCAGTCCCATCTGACATGGCCTCTTCTGCCTCCATGACCGTTGGGAATCAGAGTTCCTCCTCCTCTCATTTTGCCTTGGACCCAATGTGATGGTTTCCAGTGTCATTTCCTCCACTGAGGGGGACCATCACCTCACCTAAAGGGGCTCATCCGCCTGTAGCTGTTGGCCCCTTTATAAAGTCAGGTTATTTACTGCCACCCAACACTCAGCGTTGAATCTCGGGCTGTATTGTCTACTTCATTACCGTAGCAGGATGTCCGGCCAGACTAAAATATATTCCATCAATATATCATGAGATCTGTTGATATAAGATGTCTTAGAAACTAGTTAATTAATTGGACCATTTTACATGCTTATTTGCCTAACAGTCATCTTTCTGCAGTGGTTAAGCAGGGCTGATATGCTGTATGAAAGCCTGACTTAAACAGTTGCTTGCTTCTACTAAGGTACAAAAGATCATATTAACAGCCCAGCAAAGGGAAATCTGAGATATGTGGTTGTGGGTTGAAGGAAATACTTGTGTCCTTT
The DNA here is from genome assembly GCA_035047305.1 of Bradypodion pumilum. Classification (NCBI taxonomy): domain Eukaryota; kingdom Metazoa; phylum Chordata; class Lepidosauria; order Squamata; family Chamaeleonidae; genus Bradypodion; species Bradypodion pumilum. The sequence goes on from JAWDJD010000004.1 coordinate 312,862,718, forward strand.
CCTCTACAGCAGGAGAGAATAGCAAGCAGTTTCCTTGTACCAAGTTAGAATTTTAGTCCAATGGACAGAGGTACTTCCAGAATGTGAAGTAGAAGCTTTTCATGTCACCACTTACCTAATACTTTTAACTGGAGATAACAGGGATTGAATTTGGGTAGGTCTTCTGTCTGCACACCATATGTTCTGTCACTGAACTATGGTCTCTTCTTAAAGCGCTGAGCAAAGTAATACGAACAAGACCTGACACAATAACAAGCTAGTTTTTAAGAGAATCTATATATATAAAACAGAAGTGTTTGTTTGTATGTGGTCTATAGGTTCCCGCACCCCTGGACCGATCCCATTGAAATTCGGCACATACGTAGCTTGGGCTAGGGAGATCAGCACTGCGGAGGTCTTGAAACCCATGGAGGGGTGTACACCCCCCAAATTGGGACGCAATTGATCTGTACAATGTGTGTGTTTCCCAGTGATGTAATTGAGCTGATGTTATAGTCCCAGGTAGGTTGAGATTGTGACATCATCTGACTAGCTCAGCTGTAGCCCTCTGAGCTCAGCTGTAGTTTTCACAGTAGGTGGAAGGCAAATGGGCATGCAAGATCAGCACTGTAAGTGACCGTGGCCTATGTTAAAGAAAAGAAAAACCCTAGCGAAGCCGGGTAATCAGTTAGTCTTTTCTAAAAGTAGTCTTATGTAAGTTCCTTCTACAATCAAGAAGCTGTTGAAATCTGTTTGGCTTTTGTTGGCAGCTAGATCGGCTCAGGAGAAAATTGGATTCAGGCTGAAGGCAACCCGAGAATAGCAGTCTGGGAGTTCCATTCCAGCTCTTCGTTTCAGTGACTTATTTCAAATAATGCTTGTATTATCTTAGTGTGAAATGTAGGAAGACATGCTTACCCTTGAAGGGCCCTTTTCTCCATTACTCTGTAGGATATTCTGGCTGAGTTAAAGGAAGCCTTCAAGTGTTCTGAGCCTACAGAAGCCTGTAAGCATGAGCCTGTTCCACCGTTACCTCAAGAAGAAATAAAAACAAAGGTTGTGGAGGAAAAAGTTGGCCAGAAAAGGAAAAGGAAAGACCAAGGAGGAGAAACGGTTGTCCCAGTGAAAAAAATAATTGGTGACGGCACCAGGGATCCATGCCAATCCTATTGCTGGATGTCAAAAACTACTGAAACCATAATAAGGTAATCACAGTGATTGGCTAGATCATTGGTGGTGAAATTATGACATGCGTGCCAGAGGTCACACTGAAAGCCCTCTCTGTGGACATGTGTACCATTGCCCCAGCAGAGAGTCCCCCCCCCCCCCGCCCCTCTGCCCAGCAACTCAATGAGAGCTCTTTCTTCCTCCCTCCCTCAGCACAGAGTTCACCCTGCACCTCTGCGGCGCAGATAGCAGCCTGTTGAGTTTGGGCACTCAGTCTCTAAAAGGTTCACCATGACTGGGCTAAGTTCTCTTACAGCTTTTGTTCAGTTAATCTGTTTAAGCTGTATAATACTCCATGTTTTAACAGTTTTTCTCCCTCTTCAGTGACTTGACAATGGAGATTGTTAGATATCGGTTGGTTGGTCCAATCTCACACTGTGTGCTTACTGAGGCACTTAAAGCTGCATCTGTCCCTACAGTAAGTAGATCAGTAATCTGAGTGGTTGCTTTTGTGTTATGCCTGGAATACTATTACTGCTCCAGAATTATAGTACACAATTTATACAATTTTGTATTTCAATAAAACTAATTACTTTTGTTTGCACTGCAGTAAGATAGAAGCTGAAATCTAGTAGTAAGTCACAGACAAGAGTAGAACAATTGAATCATTGGTGATTTGGTGAATCAGCACTTAATTTAGGAATTGCATTGAAGACGCTGAATGGGAGGTGGAAGGTCAGCAGTTCGATTCCCGAGTACTGCAGGACAGAATGAGCTCCTGTCTTTGTTCCAGTTCCTGCCAACCTAGCAGTTTGAAAGCAAGAAATTGCAAGTAGATAAATAGTGACCACTTTGGTGGGAAGGTAAACCGCGTTCCGTGTGCTCCTGTGTCTAGTCATGCCTGCCACATGACCACGGAAACATCTGCAGAAGCAGACAACGCTAGCTCTTCGGCTTTGAAACAGAGATGAGCACTGAATCCTAGAGTCGGATACGACTGGCTTTAGAGCAAGGGAAACCTTTACCTTTACCTTTAGTTGGGATTTGCTACTGAATTTCAGCCATTGTTTTACAATTTGTGGAACTATTTCTGGGCATTTTGTGTTGTCGATTGTGATGCTGCCATACTCTTTTGGACTTGTATATTTTCAAGAAGCGCTAGATACAGAATAAAATCTGGGGAGTTCCTGTTGTAGCTTTTCACATCACCTGTGTTTCTCTGAGCACATCAAGATCAAAAGAGACAAATATCATATATCTCCTAATTAACATTTCAGATAAAGGAAGTGGGAAGAGACCTTTGTTGCTATTGGTAATCTTTGCCATACCTTATATGTTATCATTCAATTTCCAGGAACTGGATTCTACAGATTCTAAAATCAACAATTGGTGGATAGAAAATTGCAGAAATCCTGACCAGGTGTCTCTTTATCGCCATCAGGAAGCCATCTTTGAACTCCTGCAAGGTATATTTCTAACAATGCTCAAATCCTTGCTTGGAGGGCAGGGGTGGTTAACTCTGGAGGTAGACAAGCAGCTCTCAGTATTAGTTAGGCTGAAAGTTGATAGAAGTACACTTGGGAGTTTGGAAAGGTTTAGGGCTACACTCCATTTTACTGCAAGACGCCGCCGCTGCGTTGCCACGCCCTCCCCACCCCCTCCACTCGGCGGGTGGTATAAAGGGAGCCTTCCCATGGCCCAGGAGGCTCCGAAGACGCCGCCGCTGCCGCCCCTCCACTCGGCGGGGGGATAAATCACACCACTGCCGCGTTTACCGCACCCTCCCACCCCCTCCGGGATCAAGGGGGAGGGGTCTTGGACTGATTATAGATGGCCATTTGTTGTGATGTAGGGATTTTGCATTTTTATGTACTGTATTTTCTGGCGTATAAGACTACTTTTTAACCCCGAGAAATCTGTGCCAAAGTCGGGGGTCGTCTTATAGGACAGGTACTTAACTGCAGCTTGTTTCCCCTTGCTTCATATGTCCGGCGCATATGGTGGGGGGTGCCGCGGCCGAGTCCCTGCTCTGTGCGGGGAGTATGAAGCAAGGGGAAGCAAGCTGCACACATCTTCCTGTACCTCGAGGAGGAGAACGTGAGCGTGGATTGGCTCTCCACCAGAACCTGCCCATTCGACTTGGAGGGCTGCACGTCTTCGGGTTGAGTGTGGGTTAATTTTTATTTGGTGTGCATTGGAAGAGAGGTAGTCTTATACGGCAAGTATATTCCAAACTCTATATTTTAACTGGAAAAGTTGGGGGTCGTCTTATAAGCCCAGTCGTCTTATACGCCGGAAAATATGGTATTTATTGATTATTTGTTTCTGGATTCATTATTGTATTATTGATTGTATTGATTTATATATTACTTGTATTATTGTATTACTTTATTGTGACTGTTTACGCCGCTTTGAGTCACCCGTTGGGTTGAGTAAAGCGGTATAGAAATTAAACTTGAAATGAAATGAAATATTATTTGACAGGAGCATTCAGATCTCATGAAAAAGGGACTGTTTCTGTCATAGGAGAGGGCATTAATGGGTTTTTACTATTTTACAGTCCCATCTTCTGCTAACCTAGCAGTTTGAAAGCAAGAAATTGCAAGTAGATAAATAGGTACCACTTCGGTGAGAAGGTAACAGTGTACTTTGTCTAGTCATGTCACATGACCATGGAAATTTAGCCTATGTGAGGGGCTTCCCCCCAGGCTTGGTTATTCTGTTTTAACAGGGCTAGGGTGGGGATGGGTTGTTTTTAATGACGATTTGTTTGTGTTTTAATGCTGGTTTTAATTGGGGTGTTAGGTTTGTTTTTAGTTATTGTCATTGAATTGTTTTTATTGTAATTTTTATTATATTGTTAGCCGCCCTGAGTGGTGTACCCACCAGGAGGGCGGGATATAAATGTGTAAAAATAAATAAATAAATAAATAAATAAATAAACAAATGGAGATGAGCACTGTATCCTAGAGTCGGATACGACTGGCTTTCGAGCAAGGTCAACCTTTACCTTACTGTTTTACAGAACTGTAGCATTAACAGGATGTTAAATTGTTTGAAGTGTTGTCTGCTGGGAGTGGATGAGTACTGGGACTAAGAATGGAAGCTTCATGCTGATTGAAACTAGTGTTTCATGTTTTTTAAGCGGATGGTAATAGGGTAGGATGGTTTAACAGAGTAATCCTTGCTCACTTTTTATGAACATGAAACATCTTAGCCATACTTGTCAAGCGCGGCTCCGGACAATACGGGACCTGCGCAGAATGGTTCTGCACAGGTTCGTTTTACGCATGTGTAAAAGCCATTTACGCATGCATAGAACGGACATGCGCAGAATGGTTTTGCGCAGGTCCGTTGTACGCATGCGTAGAAGGCTTTTATGCATACGATGCACAGTAACTCCTTTTCCCTGCTGCCAAGATCCGGGATAGTGGCAGCTCTGGGCGGGAAAGGACGAAAATCGGCACCAAAATACGGGAAATCCAGGCCAATCTGGGATACTTGACAGGTATGATCTTAGCTCCCCATTTCAAACTTGCCTCTCCACTACATTTTCTCAAGAGGAGGTTTCCAGCTCATTGGAGAATTGCCAGACTAAGATAAGGGCATTTAGAGCTTTATAGTCCTTTTATTATGAGACAGGCCACTGGAGTTTCATTATTAAACATACCCAAAGGTTACTTGGTATTTGATGACCAATAAATGTGGTATAAAGATTTAGATTTGCCTTTGTCGAACTATGTACTAATAGCAAACATCTAAAAATTAACTTTTTGTGCAGAGATGGTGTCAAAAGATTTGGATGACACAAGTTTTGTAGGAATGGAAAAAAGAACAGTGAAGATTTAACATGGCCCGTGATCAGAAAATACCAAGTGTCTTTAGAGGGGATGGAAAATTGGGGTGAAGGGAATGGAATATCCGATAAGAGGGCATGGCTGGCAGGAATCCTCAGTGTGAAAACATCACATGAGGCTATTCTAAAGGATATTTTAGATCTAAAGGATCTAAAATAATAAACATTTTACAAAATTAAACATCAACTCAGGGGAAATTTCTGTTTTTGTCACGTGTATTGAAATTTCTCTTTTGGAACATCAAGTCTGTAGATAAAAGGAGCAGGCGTTTGGTACCTCTTGTGGTTGTGGGTTTAATTGTACAGGACGTCCTGTTTGTGCTTAGAAGTCTTGCAGCTTCTAGGCCAGTACGAGACAAATATGCTCTTTTCCAGGTGGGTGGTATTATTCAGATTTTGAAACCTAGTGATGAAGATAGAGAAGTGATGTAAAACATCTCTGTATATGAAAATATTCTTTTAAAAAGTGCATTAATTTTGTATTTTAAGGGTTAGCTCCATCAGATATTCCCTCAGGTACTGTAGTGGGGTTGACAGTTGGAGATCCTCGAGTCAACTTACCAAAAAAGAGATCAAAAGCCATGCCACGTCCTGAAAAATATCAAGGTAGGGTATCTCATCTGCAGCCGAGTAAAAGAACAGAAGTTTTCTTCTTATCTGTTTGTGTTCATATGTGTTTGTAACATGCCATGAATGTCTGCTCTAAAGACCAAGAGTATGAGGACGTGGTTTGGCACCAAACTGGTCTTGTGCTCAGTGGAAGCCTCTGTTCCATGGTACAGATGATCCAGGTTCGAATCCTGGCGAGGCCAACAGGTGCCGTAACCTAAGATACAACGCTTCATTTTCACCTGCTTGTTTTGTCCTGTACATGTGCACTTTAGGGAAAACAATTAAGAGTTCTTCCTTGTTAATATTTGCTGTTTGGCTAACGATGCTTGCATGGCTCAGGAAATCCTTTTCTAATGAATGGAATAAAAATAAGGGATTTCGTAATTCAGTGTTACTGAACTAAACTGAAAGTTACTGGAAGGTATTAGAGTTTTATAACTCCATGATGTTGCTTCTGACTATTTAGCTGTGTACATAGCTGCATAACATCCTTTTAGCACAAAGTTTTTCATGCTTCTGTCTGTTGATACATGTCTCACTTGAGTATTGGCATCTCTGTTACCTTTTGTGGGTTTAGCTGATTCAGCGGTGTAGGCCATTAAACCAAAGGAATACATTCTGACTGCCAACAGCTGTTTACCATTTTGGGTAGAAGCCTTTCCCTCTCTTTTGATTTATGATTGTTTGATCGGAGAAGCTCAGCATGGATTGGCTATGTGCAAACCATGTCTTTTTAATTTTTTTATTTAAACATAATACTAAAAAAAAAATACCGTAAGCCAGTCTTTCTCAACCTTTTCGGGGTGGGGGACAAATCACTCCCCTCAGAATAGCTGTGTGGGCCGGTCACATGTTTCCGGGCGAGTTCTTGTGCGAAAACGTGAGATTTTGGTGAGATCATGAGATTTCAGCGAGATCTTGGCCAAAATGCATGTTTTTTCCAGTTTTCGCTGCTTCCAGGCAGCAGCAGCGGCAGAAACGAGGAGGACGTTGGGGGCCAGGTTTGGCACGTGGGCTGTAGGTTGAGAATGCCTGCCGTAAGCAATACAATTCACAGATTACAATAAAATACAATTACAGATGTGCAGTCATCACCTGAGAACATTCTAGATTGCTCAAAAAATCTTTATAGTTTTTAAAAACTCACCTATTTCCAAAAACTATAATTCTTGACCTGGTTTCATGCTCTTTCCCTTGACAAATACATAGTTGATAAACTCCCCCCCTCCCCCCCAAAAAATCTTTAATTTTCACCAGACCTTTTCTTATTTTTAGCCCACATGTCAACTTTTCATTTATGGCCATATCCCTTAATTCTTTGTGTCAATCTTCAAAGCAAACCAAATACTAGATTTAAAACTACGGCCCAAGTCCCAGGGTTGCCTTACTAATGGACTTTGAAAACACAAAAATAGATAAAAATAAAAAGAGTCTAATTCGTATTATGGTAACAGTGGTGAGGCTGTTGATAACCAAAAACTGAGAAAGATATACAAATTTTAGGTTTGCAAAGCATGTCTGACATGTAGCTCCTCTATGTAGTATTGACCAGCGCAGTCTTAAATTTTTGGGCACACTGCATTTTTAGGTCTTTCTTTGTGTCTTGGAGCCTGATGAAACCTTGTTGGCTGTTGTGTAGGGAAAGTATTTTTTCATCTTTTGCAAGTTGGTAATTTAGATCTCTTTAACCATCCATCATTTGCCTTTGAATTTAACACCCCTTTCTGTTTTGAGAGATTCTGCAGGCAGTGTTTTGTTTGCATGCAATGCAGGTAAGCTAAAGCTTATGACAGAAGAGCAGAGGCTAGAAAGAGAAGATCTTAAATGGATGCAAGTGATGACACAGCAATGAGCATGGATGACAGAAGATCCCTTTTGCACACAGCCGAGTGAAAATAGTTTCTACACAGAAAATTAAGGAAAACCCGTGCTCTTTTGAATTGTGCATCATAACTTGTCTTCGCATTAGCATAGTGATCTTGATGTTTATGCTATAAATTAGTAATTGTGTGTTCCCTGTTATTGTTTAGTCTTCCATTCTCTTATTTTAACAAGACCAACCATTGTATTCTATTCCTAAATGGTCCACAGTGTCTCCAGGAGTGACAGGGTAAATTTATTGTCATTTGTATAATCATTTTATTGTATGCTAAGGTAAACACAGTCTTTTGACCGGTGCATGGAAAATTCTGTGGGCCTATAGGAAGAGTATTATTATCTGTAGGAATGTAATTCGGCCTCCATTTTTCATCACTTTTCTTCCGTGGGCATTGTGTGTGAGAGTTGATACATATAGAAGGACTTGGGCTTGTTTTTTTATCAAACTGTCAGTAGTACCAGCCTCCTAGGGTACACAGAAAGAGCCTCCTCGAAGACTGGTATTATTGAACCACAATCGGGCATACCCTGGTAATGGCCATCTTGTCTTACAGGCTGATCTTTCTCACACTAGATCAGGCGAAGGGAACTGCATTATGAACTCACTAAAGGGTGCCTTCATTTTGACAGTTTCATGGCTGGCCTAGACATGGAAGGAGAAGAAGAACCAACCTGCTTAATGCTGGTATACCAGTTGTCCCACCATACCTCAAGGCCATAGGTCAACAGCTTATTTCTTGTACAAAATTTGTGAGGGTCAGAGCAAAGAGTTGTTTGGATAGTTTCTTTTAGTAAGAAATACATGCTGTCAAATCCAACTTGTGACACCACCACCCTCCAGAGATTCCAAGGTATAAAGTACTCAGAAGAGGTTTCACAGTCTATTCTTCAAGGGGCACCCTAGGACAGCGGGTCCCAACCTACAACTTGCAAGCCGGATCCGGCCCCCAACACCACCTGTGCTATTCCCAGAAACGGAAGTGAAATACGCTCATTCATGTGCAAAATGCTGCCGTAAATGACCCACGCAGTATTCTGTGCACGCATGAGTGCGGTTTACTTCCGCTTCTGGGTGGGAGGAACCACATGACCGGCCCACTCAACCATATGACTGGTCCATGGCCCGAAAAGGTTGGAAACCCCCGCTCTAGGACAATATAGCTTGCCAAAAATCACACGGGCTGGTTTTATTGCTAGGATTGAATTCCCAGTCTGTGATTGTGCAGCCAGGTACCTTAACTCAATGAACTATCGAGCCAGTCTAGAGGTTTTCTGTGAGGAAGCATTATGTATACAGCTAACGAATAATTCATCAGCCTCTGATCTGAAATACACAGAAAGAGCCTCCTTGAAGATTGTGGTATTTTTGAACCACATTTGGGCTAATTCTGCTGGCTAATCTTTCTCCCACTAGGTCAGGCAAAGGGAAGTACTCAATGAATTCACCAAAAGGTGGCTTTGTTTGGCAGTTTCATGTCTGGCCCAGACATGGAAGAAGAAGAAGAATCTACTGTTCATACATAATAAGATCCACAAAAAGGATTGTAAATATATTTTTAAATATATGTTGGAAATTAGCTATGCCATCACACCTGTCTTGTAAAGTGAATGTATTTTTTAAAAATTCTGACCAGAAACCACTGTAAAATTATCACTTCCTAAATTTCTCAAACTCCTGGAAATAATGTTTTGGTCTTTGTTATATTATAGAGATTAATCTTTGTCAGTTTATGGAAGTCATAGTTTCCTTCCTTCCTTCCTAGTGTTGATCTTTTTGAACAAAGACTATTATGTTGTTAAGCTTCCCTTATAATGTGACCTAGAAATCATTAAGGTTACAAATGAACTTTTCCCAGTTTGCTGCTCCCTTTCCTTTGGTACTTCACAAAAGCTTATTTCCCCAATGAGTTCATGTTGTTTCTATGCTAGTGGCTTTTCAAGGATGACCAACTTCTCCATTTTTCTCTCTCTCCAGAGGATGAGAAAGTTAAACAGCTGATCTTAGAAGGGGTGCCTGCAGAATGTGCACAGAGCTTTCTGTGGGACCGCAGCATTTGTAAGAGTGTCACAGAAAATAAAATGCCCGAACAGGTAACTTTATGTTAATTTATTGCAAGGCATGTGGGTATGAATATGTTTTTCTCTCTCTTAACCCATGCATTTCTAAGACTTGAAGCCATTCATAAATTCAAAATTTGTGTTTCTGGATCCAAGCTCTCTTGCTCTAGCTAATGAGGTATGGACCACTAGATTTAGGTTGACCAAGACTCATAATCCCTCCCACCCTCACCCCTGGTTTGGTCACTCTCTCAGCCTAACTTGTCCCAGGCCATTTTTTAAAAAGACAATTATCACTGTTGTGTAGTGGTTCCAATATTGGAGTCGAATTTTGAAGATGGAGGTTAAATCCCACTGAATTATTAAAACCCATTCTCATTCAGTTTGATCTGCCTCATAGAGTTCTTATTATGATCACATGGAGAGGAGAAAAGCACACATAATGACTTGAAGTCATTAGAGGAAAGATAATATAAAAGAAGGTAAAGGTAAAAGTCACCCTTGCTTGAACATCAGTCGTGTCTAACTAGGGTACAGGTGTTCATCTTGGTTTACCGCCAAAGAGCCAGCGCTTTCTGTATCAGCAGATGTTTCTGTGGTCATGTGGCAGGCACAACTAGATGCCAGAACACACAGAACACTGTTACCTTCCCGCTGAAGCGGTACCTATTTATCTACTTGCAGTTTCTTGCTTTCAAACCTCTAGGTTCGTAGGAGCTGGGACAGACGAAGGGAGCTCATTCTGTTGTGCAGCACTCAGGTCTCAAACTGTTGAACTGCTTACCTTCCAGTTCAGCATCTTAACCACTAAGCCACCACAGCCCTTAATATATAAATCCAGCTAATAAATAAGACATTACAATGAAAGGCGCTGATAATACTCTGCTGGTTATTTGGAGGAAAAATACAATTGTTTTAGCAATGGGGAGTAATAAACGATCACGCGTCCAAATGTTTGCTGGATCAATGGCAGAAACTAGTGCTTCTGCTTTCTAGCAAAGTGCACAGGTAGAACCCCTTTTTATGGGTTAATGCTCTGTGTCCATACGTGTAGATATTATTTTCCTGTGCTGACTTGGTATTTTGGATGCAGGACTGATTGGTCTTGCAATATTTCAGGTTGACCCTGCAGTCTGTCTCATACATTCTTTTAGTGATTTGAGGAGAAAGAGGTTGTGGATTTCTCTTTGTATTAACAAGATGCATCATTGCAAAGATGGTCTTCAGTGAAGCCCTTGTTACTGGATATCCTCTGCTAATGTAGTGGGTTGAGAATCTTTTCTTCTTTTTAAGCAAACTGTGTCTGTCTCTCATCTTAGGAGTTGAATCGTCTGAGAAGTCACCTCTTGGTACCTGGATCACACCTGGACTTGGGCCCGCGGGAATCCAAGATTCCTATACTCTTAGTGCAGCATCCTGGAAAAACAGCTGGAGAAGATCACTTAGGATGGGGAAGTGGCTGGGATATTTATCTGCCCAAAGGTTGGGGCATGGCTTTCTGGCTTCCTTTTGTGAGTAATATTTCCAATTAAAACATAAAGTTAAATCTAACTTGGACTGCACTGTAGTATAACTTCAGGATCTTTGAAGCTCCATGGCAATAAAGGACTCCCTTGCTTGAAAGCCAGTCGATATTTATATGCATGTTGAGCAGTTTCGCTGCCGTCTAATATTTGCATTCACTTTAAAGTCACAGATGCAGCTTGTATTCTCTTTGCAGATGGAGTGTTTTGTGTGGGTGCTGTTATATTAAGAGAGAATAGCTTCAGACCCAGATAAGGAGGAAGCTCTTGCACCCTTCAAGAGTAGCTTTGTGGGGAGAGGACTCCAAAGGGAGCTTCATTGGGAAAGGATTGTTAAATTTGGTGAAATAAAAATGATTACGATACAGTATATGGAAGAAATTAAAGTGCTCTGACATGAGTAACTGGTGGCTTGTGGTAACAGCTGTGTAAAAAGAGGAACCTCTAGCTGCAGAAATAATATTGTGAAAGAATTACAGCTGGTAGAGCAGAGAGTATGAAAACAAGGAGAAAAGGAGGAGACGTTGGCATTGCTAATATGGGACCTTTTTTGGAATCTGTCTTTGCTTTGTCCAATTCTTATATTATTGGCCAATCTTTATATTGTATTACCTTATTTGCCAGCGTATAAATGCACCTTTCCCCCTTAAAATACACCAGGAAAATGGAGTGCATCTTATACTCTGCTGTATCTTATATGCCAGCAAATGCAGTATTTGCTATTCTCTTTATTATTAGGGTATTGTACTTTAGGTATTGTATTCTGATTTTATTTGACTTTTGCATACAATAAATCTGCTTAATCTTTCTTTATTCGTGTTGGACCCACCACCAGCATATAATAACAAACTGCTCAATAATATTTTAAGATATTGTGCTTAGAGTCCTTTTGTTTATAGCAGCTAGGAATATTGAAAATAAATATCCCTGAGAGTATTGAGAATTCTCTATTCTTTTTCAATCTATTTTAACTCATTTTCATAATGAGAATAGAAGCCAGTAGTTCCTAAATGTCTTGTTAAATAATGACTTTCTGCAACGTTTACATTTTTCCCTTGTAGGTCTACCGAGGTGCACGAGTAGGTGGCTTACATGAGGCTCTGAAACATTCCCTGTACAAGAGAATGCCACATGCTCCTTGTGATTATCCAGATTGCCCTGCTGGTATCCAGTTTGCCAAAGAGCTAGAGAGTAATCTTCTTGGCACGTTTAAGAGGTAACTGTCCAGAAGAAACAGTTAAAATTAAAAGGCGTTGGGTGTTATATACGGTGGACCCACGAATAACGACAAAGCTTGGTTCCCCATTTGGATTTTGTCCTTATACGGATGGAATTTCTTTTGCACATTTTGGGGTCTCCTCCATGCCTGCCACCTCTGGGAGGCTCGGGGGACCTGATCTGGGCTGTTTCCAACACCTCCTGACCTTTTCCAATGCTGCTGCAAGCCAAAACGCTGGGAAAAAACTCCTTCGTCAGCTGCAGGTTTTGGCTTGCAGCAGCGTAGGAAAAGGTCAGGGGGTGTCGGAAACAGACCGGATCAGGTCCTCTGAGCCTCCCAGAGGTGGCAGGGGTGGAGGAGACCCCAAAATGTGCAAAAAAAACTGTCATGATGGAGGTTTTTCTGCACATTTTTCTGCACAAAAAGGCTGCCCACCCCCCACAAGAAGGAAGACTGATCCCCTACCTTTCCAGCTGATTGTGGGTGGAAAAACCCCCACCATTTTCACGTCCCTGTTTCAGGCTCTCCGGGTCCACAGCAACGTCGGGGGTGCTTGGAGGACCTCTCCCGCGCAAACCCCGTCTTCCTACAACCTTCCTGAGCTGCGCTAGAAGTGAAAATAGTTGTGTCCGCCATTTTACTTTTTTTTTCTGTTTCCAAAATGGTGGATGCAACTATTTTCACTTCTAGCGTGGCTCAGGAAGGTCCTAGGAAGACGGGGTTTGTGCGGGAGAGATCCTCCTAGGGCGCCCCCCCCCCGCCCAACATTGCTGTTGACCTAGAGAGCTGGAAACAGGGACCCGAAAATGGTGATTTTTTTCACCTGCAATCAGCTGGAAAGGTAGGAGATCAACCGTGATGAACAGCATAACGATGCTATGGCGTTATTTGGGTCATGGCTTTTCCAAAAATATAGCGTCGTTATGCGGTTTCGTCGTCATACGGATGCATCGTTATTCAGGGGTCCACTGTACAGTCAAATGTCTTTATCTTGTTGCTGACTTGCTTTGTCAGCTGTGTAATTTGCCCTTTCACCTTACTGGAGAGTTTTAAAAATAATCATGAAATTCCATTGTTTCCCTTCTAATAACAACAAATAGAGACACTCAAAGCAGTTAACAATAAAACAAACCTAAAGAGGTTTTGACAATGGCATCATGATAATATACACATTTGCTTGAAAGCAGGACTCCTTGCAATCAGAAGAACCGTTGCAAATAAATGGCTGTGATCCAAGAACCACACAACTCATCTTTGAATGTGAGCATTGTGTTTGTGTGCTGGACAGCCCAGAAGAAACATCACAAATGCAAAATCACAATGCAATATGACAACACAAGCAGAGACTTCGCCAACCTGATCACTTTATAACATTTTGGACTATCATCTCTGGGAATTTGTCTTGTTGGGTGGGCCTGCTGGGAAACGTAATCTGACAACATTTGGAGGCCACCAGGTTGAAGGAAAACTAAACTAAACTGTAGGGATGGGTGAACTTTGTTTAGTTTGCATTCTTCTTCTTCAGATGGGATATCCATTCCGGATATTGGCTATCCTCATGGCAATAGTCTTCCTGTTCTGAACTCCTCGGAGCAGTTCACACCAGTCTCTCAGGTTCTGAATTAGAGAAATAGTGTGCAAAATGCATATATTGGCATGAAACCCTGTTTTTGTGTGAACATTATTGAATGTAAAGAAGCCAGCAATGTGATGGAGTGAACTAAGGAGGGGGAAAGAATGAGAATCTGTTAGCAACAGAAATTGAGGGATTCATCTGTATTAATAGCAATTAGCAATTACACTTCTATACCATCCCCTAGCACTTAGTGCACTCTCTGGGCAGTTCACAAGTTAATTAGCATTTTGCATCCAACATAGCTGGGTACTCATTTTACCGACCTCAGAAGGATGGAAGGATGAGTCAACCTTGTGTCCTATCAGGATCGAACTCACAAAGTTTTGGCTGCAGTACAGCAGTTTAACCACTGCGCCACCAGGGCATTAAAGCACATGACCTCTAGCTAGGAAAAATCCTTGGGTGAATTTGTGTATGGAATAACAGACTTATAACGCACGTCATGTGTTGTTGCTTCTAAACTGGAAATATATTTTCTGTCTTAGGCGTCCGCCTGCAAAAAGAACAAATTATATTAAACATGGGACTTTAGCCCCATTCCTTTGTCCTTGGGATAAACTGACCCAAGGCTGGGAGGATAGAAGCAAGGCTCAAAGAAGGGACTTGCGCTCATCAGTCATAGACCCTGAGGCATGCACGAGTGAGGAAGAGATTTCTCAGAGTCCCATCATTGAAGCACACATGGCTGAATCTTCAAAAACAGGTGAATTAAATGAGGATGTGCACTGCCAAAGCATACAGAAAGATGAAGAGGAAGAAATGACAGGTTTATGCAAGAGAGATGAAGTTGTATCCAGGTGTGCCGTTTGTGTTCTCAGGTAAGCAGAACTAATGGATTGTTTAGGGCCAGAGGAACCTGGTCCCTTTCTTGAAAGTTAGTCGTATCCAACTATACCTGTAGTCCTCCAAATTTTGTAGGACTGAACATCTGTCATCCCTCACTCTAACCTCAGTGAGCATTGTAGTCCAACATCACACCTTCCCTGAGATGTGAATTTCATGACTGTTTTTTTTAATGAAAGCCAATTTACAATGTGTTTCATCCTTTTTGGCTTTTGAGTGTCTCACAGTCATTCTGGTCAGCAACTCCAGTGTCTCCAGTTTTCCTCTGCTTCCTAACCCCATGCCTTCCAGATTGGGTTATAATAGTCTGCATTGTACACATTTCTTGGTGACTGTTGCTTATTGCTGAGTATGGGATGGAGCATCTATGAAGGTGAACACCAGCTTGTCCTAAATATATAACAACAGTGTGTGTGTGTGTACACATTTAGTTGTTTACACACCCACATCCTTTAGATTTTTTCCAGGTGTACATGCTGTGTTCACATCTGCACATTCAATAAATAGAATCCAGAGCTTCAGTAATTAGCTGTTAAGGAGGGACATACTGCTTTTGAAAGTTTTTTTTAAAAATCCATGCTTCTCTTTTATGTATCCATATGAAATATGTTGTGAAGTAAAGTGGTTGGAGTGTTGAGCCCTGTTCAGATCCCAGCTTGACAAATAGAGAATTCCAAAGTTTACAGAAATATGCAAAGCTTTATTTTAAAAAACCCTCAAGGTACGGGAAGCCTTAAAACCAATATAATAGATTCGGAATGTTTTGTGGCTTCAGGAAATGAAGTTTTATGTCGGGGTGGGTGAGGCTGGAGAAATGATGTGTAATGGGGGGAGGGGGGAGGTAGAAAGGAGTAGAGTAGTTTAGGAAAGGGTGTAAGCTGCCGAACTGGTTGAAACAAAGAGTGGCATCATTGCAACTTCTTTGCAAGTCTCACTTATTTTGTTCTCTTTTTACTAAATTGCCAGCGCCCCTGATGTGTTTACTCTTTCAATAGGAGCAGAAGGTTCTTAAGACAAGTGTCAGCATGGTGTCAGCCTATGTCTAGCAAAAAGAGGATGAAGCGCCTTGATTCCCAGAAAAATCGAGAGGAATTGACTGAAGATACTCTCTTACCTGTCTGTCAGCGCTACCCCAGGGCACTGGTGTGGGTCAGCTTGACCATTCTCAAAAGAGGCAGTCCTGAATTGCACACAATGATCTGCATTCCAACCCAAGAAGATATGTTGCAGCTTGGGAAAGACCAGCTCTTCTTTGGTCCTCGGGAACCTAAACACAGCGACCGGTTTAAGAGCAAGCTGTCAAAACAAAAGGGGAAAAGAAAGCGAAATGGTACCGCAGAGGCAAAAGGAGGTAGTGGCTCTAATGCTGTGGAAGTAGTACAAAGTGAATGTCAAGATTCAGTTCTGGGTTTGTGGCCTGACCCTCTGCCAGATGTTGTATCTCACTGTTCCAGGCTTCTTTTGGGTTTTGTCACTCAAGGGGATTTCTCCTTGGCCTCTGGATGTGGTGAAGCCCTGGGATTTGTTAGTTTGACAGGTTTGTTGCATATGTTGGCTGGCCAGCCAGAAGATAAGAAAGGGTTTGTCTTGTTAAGAAATCCAGCCTCACTGCAATACAGATTTGCTAGGCTTACTGTTGAAGTCTAACTTTGACTTGAAATTTGGTGGCATGCAAGAGACACTTTTATCTGGAAGAAAACATGGTTCTAAACGAGAGATTCAAAGTCTCTCTAGAGCAGTGGTCCCCAATCTTTGGGTTTTGGACTTCTTAATTCCCAGAAGCCTAAGTCAGTTCTCCAAAGCACTGATCAGCCAATGTACTGACTTAGGCT
Source organism: Bradypodion pumilum (assembly GCA_035047305.1). Classification (NCBI taxonomy): domain Eukaryota; kingdom Metazoa; phylum Chordata; class Lepidosauria; order Squamata; family Chamaeleonidae; genus Bradypodion; species Bradypodion pumilum. The sequence continues at coordinate 312,879,321 of JAWDJD010000004.1, forward strand.
TCTGTGAATTGAAGTTCAAAAAACCATAGGTTGGGGACTCCTGCTCTCGAGTACCACCTTTGTTCACTTGCATCATAAATATGGCTTTATAATTCTTACGTATAGCTTAATATCAAAGTAACCTCTTCATTTGCTTAATGGCACAGAGGTTTTCTGATTGTGTACACATTGTAAAATATTGCTAAAACAGTAACTGGTATTTGTTTATTCCAATAAGTGATTAAGCTCCTCCATTATCCTTTTCCACTCAAAACTGTTAGCAGGTACCGTATTTTTGGGACCATAACACACACTCCCCCCCCCCCAAAAAAAAAGTGGGGAGAAAATGAGGGTGCATCTTATAGTCCAAATGCTGGTCTTCGACCAGCTGCAGCTGTTGTAAAAAGATATTACAGCTGGCTAAAGACATCTACTGCCGCCTCTCAGCTGTTCCAGGGCAGGGGAAAGAAAAACATGAAAAACAAGTGGCCACTAGAGGGCGAAAATCGCAATTTTCCATTTAAATGCATTGGAAATAAATTTGTTGTATTCAAAAGTTTTCTGTTTGTATGTTCCCAATGCATTTAAGTGGGAAACCAAACCTGTGCTTAAAAAGAAAGGGTTTTACTTACCTTCAATGCCTTTGTCTCTACTCCAAGTGGACAAAATGGAGGGGGGAAACATGCTTCCTGGTTGAAAGGAGAACAAGAGGCTAGGCTAGAGTATTGCTTCCTTCCTCAGTGCAATTGGCCTGGCCTGCCCATTTCCCCTGCAGCGCCACCACTGGTTGCTGGTGCAAAATACAGTACTAAATATTTTTTGTTTGTTTTCCTGCTCTGAAAACTGGGTGTGTCTTATGGTCAGATGCGTCTTGTGGTCCAAAAATATGGTAGATTTCATGTAACTGAGTATCTGCTTAACAAACTGACTAGCCTGGCTGCGGTCATACATTCAGCATGTATTCATTTAGTTTTTATACACCTACATATTCCCCAAGTAAGTTTCCTTATCTTCTAGCCTTTGGGACATATGTATGATCTTTATCCCTGGGCCCTATTTAAATAATGTCAGAAAATGTGTAGCCTGAATCTGCCCCAAAGGTTCAAATGTAACTGACCTTATTAAAACTGTGTAGTATTAATTGCATGGAAGATTTGTTGTCCAAATTATAAAATCTGTGTATTTTGCTTTGAAGAATGCTTCAATGTTTTAAGAGGAGAAGTTTTGCCTTCTTTAAACTATGCTGGCTTTCATGAAAGGAAAGTAAAATCATGTTGCTTTGGACTGTAATGCTTTAAAAGAAAAAAAATTAACTCCCTCTAGTCATTAAGTATTTCAGGATATTTCAAATGCAATAAACTCCTTCAGAATTTAAGGCTAATATATGTATGCTTGTATTTCAAACTCTTATGTGAAAACGTACGGGGAGAAAGACTTTCTTCCATGCATATCCCCTCACTTCCAAATAACCTAATAATATGGTGTACCTGTTTTTATAAAGATCATTGGTTCTTTTGTCAATGGCCTTTTAGTTCTTGTGTTTATCATTTGGTGCTATACATGCAAACATATTCTGTTACTATGTCTGTACAAAACAGAACAGCAAAAAAAGACAAAAAATGTTGTGGCACCTTAAAGACTAATTCCTGTATTTAAATGTGAGCTTTCGTGGACCAAGTCCACTTCAAGTTACCATGTTGCTGTAATAGAAAATCCTAAAGCAGTGGTGGCGAACCTATGGTATGTGTGCCAGAGGGGGCACTCAGAGCCTTCTCTGTGGGGCATGCATGCATTGCCCCAGCACAGAGTTTACCCATCCCCTCTGCCCAGCAGCCCAATAGGAGTGCTTCCTCCCCTAGCATAGAGTTCAACCCGCCCCTCTGCGGCGGGGATGGTAGCCGGTTGAGTTTGGGCACTCGGTCTCTAAAAGGTTCATCATTACTGTCCTAAAGGCTTGAATCTGTTCAGAAAGGAAAATAAGAAATAACATTGGTTGGTTTGCGCCAGTAGTGAAGGATGAACGAAGCTTCCGAGAATACTTGCTTGTGGTTGAGAGAGTATTGAATTGACTACAGTGTTTCTGGTATTTGAATAAGATAGTACTATGACTTCTGGTTAATCGATTCCTTTTGATGAAATGAACTTTCCTGGTCTTGATGATTTATCTGTAAGCTATCCTTTCATATAATTTATTGATCAAGGAAATATTTGAAGGAAGATTTTTTAAAATCAGTGTGATGATCAACTCCTCTATAATTTTTATTGAGTCTAGGTGGAAGTTGCTACTGGGTTTCAGCCATTTTTTAAAAAATTATAGAGTGGGGAAAATATGGTGATACTTCTAATTTGCAGATTAATGTAGAATGACCATTATATGATGAACTAGCATATTTTGCCCGGCGGTGCGGGGCTGTTTTAAATTGTGTTGGATAGTAAAGGGTTTGGTTTTTTTTTTCTTGAACAAATAGTGCCGGACTGTTTTAAATGGTGTTGAAAGGTTTTGTGATTTTGTGGCTTTGAGGCACTGCGTCCGCCTGCGGCGGACTTGTGCTCTCAGTGTGTTTTTTATTTTTATTTTTTGCGCGCTGGCTTCCTCAGTGCCGGGCTGTTTTAAATTGTTTTGGAAGGGTTTTGTTTTATTTTTATGCAAATGAAGTTAGTTTTTAATTGTGGTTTTTTAAATTTTTATTTTTACGCATGGGCTGTTATAAACTGTGATTTTTTATTTTTTGGTTTTGGTTTTTAAAAAGAGGAAAGGATGATACAATTTTTATAATTATTGTATTTAACCAAATAATGTGTTACTATGTGATTTTTTTAAAAATAGTTGTACCTTGGATAATTATTTTTTAAAATGTGTAAGCATATGGTTTTTTAAAATCAATGTTTCTATACTGTGTTTAGATTTTGTTTTTTTTTTTAGTGAAAACTTATTTTTTTAATTATTTGTGATTAGTGTGAATATTTTTGAATGTTTTGATAACTTATTTTAGTAATTTGGGAATTAATCTTATTATTTTGAATATTTTTTGATGTTTCTACTCTTGTGGCCTCTGGGTGGGGCTGGTGAGCTTTTCTTGTACTCTACAATTTTTCTCTACTGTCCTCTGGGTGTCGCTTCTTCTTCCGGTAAGTCGTCTCTTTCTTCCCTCAGTTTAGTTCTGGTCGTCATGGAGTGAAGACGTCCCCTGGTAAGCTCTCTGGTTTATTTTTTTTGGGGGGGGTTGTTTTGGGTTGGGGGGGTTCTCTGTGTTTATTATTGTTTGTTTTTGGATGTTTTGTGTTTCTTTTTTGTCTTTTTTTTGGTTTGTTTATTTTTGACTGTTTTTGGATTTTGTTTTTGGATGTCTTTGTGTTTACTTTTTCTGGTTTTTTTTGTTTTGATTATTTTTGACTGTTGTTGGAGTGTGTTTTGTTTTGTTGGGGGTGGGGGTATTTCCATGGGCCGGTCTCGGGGGCTGGACCACGGAAATACCATCGCCGCTTGATGCAGCGTTGGGGTGATGGTATTTCCGTTGTCCGGCCTGGGTGGCCGGACCACGGAAATTGCCTTGCCGCTTGATGCGGCATTGGGGTCGGGTTTTTTTCCGTGGGCCGGTCTTGGTGGCTGGCCGGTGGAAAGGAAAGGCCGCGGCCAGGGGGGTTGTCTTTCTTTTCCGCGGGCCGGGCTCGATGCCTGGCCCGTGGAAAGGGAAGGCAGGGGCGGAGGGGTCTTTCTTTTCCACGGGCCATGCTTGATGGCTGGCCCATAGAAAGGAAGGGCAGCAGCGGCGTTTTTTTAAAAACTTTTATTTTTCACGTGCCGGCTGCCTCAGCGTTCTGTGCGCTCATGGCGCGCAGGATGCTGGGGCTTGTAGTTTGGCGTGCGCGATTTTAGTTAGTGCAGCGGTTTGTTTCCTGCGGCTTATTTTGATTGGCTGCGGCACGTTTCCTAACGTTCCTTTTGCTCGCGCCGCTCAGCCTGATTGGCTCTGGTGCGGCGTTGGGAATTGAAGTTCCCTTTTTTTTTTGCATCCGGGGGGCTCCTGCCCCACTGGCGCAAATTTTAACCCGACAGTTACCTGCGAACCCTGGTTGGGCGAGTGCACGGAGGCCCGGACGGGCCTAGTGGGGCCTGGCTAAACATCCTTTGTCACATTCCAACGGTTAACGCACCATTTTATAGGTATAGATATTATTAATTAACATTCAATGGCTCAGAATCCTCTTGGTGCTAGTGTAAGGTTTGCGTAACTTGCCACTTATACTTGATGAGGTACTAGGGCACATTGTAGTTGCACAGTTATTGTAACCAGTGACATCACCTCCTCAGTTAGCCACAATTAGCTGCTGCAGGTTGTTCAGATTTAATGCAAAGGATTCTGGCTGCTGTGTCAAATATTGGGCTTTGACAGCTTTGTTATTGTTGTTGTTGTTCAGTTGCACAGTCGATTCCGACCATTTGCGACCCTATGGACCATTGCCTGCCAGGCACCTCTGTCCTCTACCATCCTCCTCAGCCCACCCTGCTCTGTGCCCATTGCATCTACAATACCAGACAGCCATCTCATTTTTGGCCACCCCCTTCTTTTGCCCTCAACCTTTCCCAGCATCAAGGCTTTCTCAAGTAAATCCTCTCTTCTCATTTGATGTCCAGAGTACTTTAACTTCATCTTTACTATTTAACCTTCTAAGGAGCAGTCAGGGTTGATTTCTTTTAGGATCGTCTTATTTGTTCTCCTTGCTGTCCGGGGTGCTCTAAAAACTCTCCTCCAACACCACATTTTAAAGGCATCTATTCTTCTGCGCTCAACTTTCCTAGTGGTCCAGCTCTCACAACCATACATTACCACCAGGAATACCATTGCATTGACTATGCGAATTTTTGTTTGCAAGGTGATGTCTCTACTTTTAACTATGTTCCCCAGGTTTCTCATAGCTTGCCTCCCAAGAATCAGTCCCCTTTTTATTTCATGGCTGTAGTCACCATCTACAGTGATCTTTGAACCTAAGAAAGTAAAATCTGTCACTGCTTATACTTCTTCCTCATCTATTTTCCAGGGACTGATCAGACCTATTGCCATTATCTTCGTTTACTTGATATTGAGTCTCAAGCCAGCTTTTGCACTCTCTTCTTTCAACCTAATCAGGAGCTTCTTTAGGTCTTCCTCACTTTCTGCCATCAGGGTGGTATCATCTGCATATCTCAAGTTGTTGATCTTTCTCCCAGCAATTTTGATCCCATATTGTGATTCCTCCATTCCTGCATTGCACATTATGTGCTCTGTGTATAAGCTGAATAAGCAGGGTGACAAAATGCAGCCTTGTCTTACTCCTTTTCCTATTCCAAACCTCTCCGTCATTCCGTATTCTGTCCTAACTGTTGCTTCTTGACTCATGTACAGATTTCTCATGAGGCATATAAGGTGTTCTGGTATTCCCATATCTTCAATTGCTTGCCACATTTTGTTGTGGTCCACACAGTCAATGGCCTTGGTGTAGTCAATGAAACAGAAGTAGACTTGTTTCTGATATTCCTTTGTTTTTTCCATGGTCCAATGTATGTTGGCAATGTGGTCTCTTGTTCCCCTGCCTCTTTGAAACCCAGCCTGCACTTCTGGTAATTCTCTCTCACGTGCTGCTGAAGTCTATCCTGTATTATCTTGAGCATAACCTTGGTAGCTGTGGGATGAGCACAATTGTTCGATAATTTGAACATTCTTTGGCATTACCCTTTTTTGAGATTGGAACATATACTGATCTTTTCCAATCCTGTGGCCAATGTTGTGTTTTCAAAATCTGCTGGTATGTAGAATGCAATGCTTTAATTCCATCATCTTTTAGGGCTTTGAATAATTCAACTGGAATACCAACATCTCCACTAGCTTTGTTATTAGCAGTACTTTTTAGGGCTTTTCTGACTTCACTCTCCAGGATGTCCAGCTCCAGTTCAAAGTTCTCATCACTGTGATTGTCAGGGGTGTTGTGGTCCTTTTTGTATAGTTCCTCTGTGTACTCTTGCCATCTTTTCTTTATCTCTTCTGCATCAGCTAACTCCGTGCCGTTTTTGACCCTTATCATGGTCATTTTTGCTTTAAACATTCCCTTGATTTCCCCATTTTTTTAAAAAAAGATCACAGCTTTAAAAATGTAAAATAAGAGCCTGTGGTTTAATCCATTATTTGTGGGCAGCAGTGACTATCCAGGTGCTATTGGACTACATTTCATATGAATCGTCAATGTTGGCTTTTCTATCTGATGAAGATGGGTGTCACCGTGTCCAGCATCTGAAGGGCGTCATTGTTCATCCCAGTTCCATAGGTAATAGACAATATAATGTAAATATTAATTGCATAATAGGCGTTCCATGTTGGAATGTCAGGTGGGGTGCTGATTAGCTTTTCTTCTTCTGCCGTATCCAAATCCAAATGTTGGTGATCATCATGGCGATCAGCTATTAAGACTGTCCTGAGAATATAATGCTGTGGCCTTTCACCATGACACGTGTGCCACTGATCCAGTTCTGCAAGTCACTTTCTGATCCTGAGCCCTTTTGACACACAAAGTCTTTCTCAGCCCAAGGCTAGTATTGATGAAGCTGCTGCCCTTCATCAAGATGGATTCAAGTGGGATTTAATCCACTTGGGGACCATCACCCTTCCCTGTGGACTTCAGCACTCAAGGCCGTTAGTCCTCAGGGTTGTCAGGTTAGTTAACCACCGCAATATACTCGGTGTTGAGTCGCTGGCAGTATGGTCTATTCTATTACTCTATTACCATAGCAGGATAACCTAGCCAGACTTAAATTAGCCTTTATAAACGTTCAAACAAATTGATATGGATAGTTTTAATTAATCTTGAATATGTTGTGTGGAGACCAAAACTTCTGGAAGTATCTTTGATTTACATGATCTTCCTTTCACCATTTCACCCTTACAGTAACCCAGCTGAGAAAAGATGATAGGCCCTAAATCTCAATGGGGAATATCATGGCTGCATGGCCATTTGTACCTTCTAACAACTTTTCCATGCTCATAGAAAATCAGGCTTTTGCTTTTAAAAATTTTAATATATGCCTTTAGTTTAAAATACACTTAAAATTCATTTAAATAATCTCAAGAAATGTATGCTGTAGGTAGAAGACAAATAATGGATTAAAGCTATTTATTTTACAAAAGATATTCAAGTGCTTAGGGAGGGATTAATTGCTCTTAGGCAATTCCATAGTCTCTTTGCAATGTTCTGTAGATATAGCACAGCTAGCACAGCTAGTGTGCTCTAATTAGCTGCTTAATTCAATATATAAGGTACATTTCTCATCCTTGGGCTAAACCTGAGATGGTACCGTTTCATAGAAGCACAACTCAGTGGTTATAGGGTCTCTGTAGTATGATATAGATAACAACCAGCTAAAAAGCTTGTTGCTCTCTTAGGTTACAATTTTATCTGTGTTATTGTCTCTAGTTGTAGGATTTTGGCATTTGTTTATGCTAAAAGTCAAACAGCATGTAGTATTTAGCACAGTCAGCATTGAAACTGGCCACAAGATGTCCCCATAGGGAAAGCAATGTACAATACTCTCTTAAATCGTCAGGAAGTCCAGAATGCACAATTAACTGTGTGCAAAATAAATAAATAAAATATTAAAACCTTTAAATAGTCTGTAACTAGATAAAAGTGTATTTTGCCATGGCAACAACGCATTTCAAATAACTTTTTGAATTGCATTCCCTGCAGCGATGGCTCTTTATGGCTTAGGGTTTGGGCTGCCTATTTAATTCTTTTTTTGTCTCTTAATACTGAAAAGCAGAATTAGTTATTTTAATTGCCGAAAAGCTGTATCAACTGTTCTCATATCCCTGATCCTTGGTCCCTGAATAGGAAGCTGTAAGAAGTCAAAGAAGGAAGTGAAGGCAGGATGAAAAAGTGCCACCTTAGGGTGTAGAATTGGGGCATATTTCTTTTGTTCATCATCTTTTTGTATGTAGCATGTGTTCCTTTATCTAAGCAATCATAGAACCGCTGATTTGGAAGGGGCCTATGAGACTATTGAGTTCAACCCCCTGCTCAACACAGGAATCCAAATCAAAGCAGATCCGATAGATGGTTGTCCAACTTACTTTTGAATGTGTCTAGCATTGGAACATTCACCAGCTTCTGAAACAGATGGTTCCATTGTTGTACTGCTCTAATAGTGAAGAAGTTTTTCTGATATTCATACGATATCGGGCTTCCTGAAACTTGAGCCCATTATTACGTGTCCTACATTCTGGGGGTAATCAGGAAAAGATCGTGCCCCAACTCTTTATGACTGTCTTTCAGGTACAGTATTTGAAAAGAGCTATCATATCCCCTTCTCAGTCTTCTTTTCTCAAGACTAAATATACCTAGTTCCTTCAATCTTCATCATTCATTCATTTGATTTGTATGCCGCCCACTCAGCATACCAAACAAAGATGCAATACAGTAAAAACAATAAAGTACAAAATATCAACATGATAACATACAATAAACACAGTTTATTGGGTAAGAGTACCAGGCCACAAGGATGGTCTAACAGTAGGCATATACTATCGGCCTCCGACCCAAACTCTTGAGGGAGACTGGCAGTTGGAGAATGTTGTAAAGGAGGCATCCAGGAAGGGAAGCCTGGTTATAATGGGGGACTTCAATTACCCTCACATAGACTGGGTGAACTGTTGTTCAGCACATGATAAAGAGATAAAGTTCCTAGATATGCTCAATGATTGTTCCCTGGGACAGATGGTTGAAGACCCAACTAGAGGTACAAGAATCCTTGACTTGATCCTGAGTAATACTCAGGATCTGGTGCAAGATGTTAATGTGACTGATCCAATAGGGAACAGTGACCACAACTCAATTATGTTTAACTTGATCATAGACCGCAAGTCACTGATAAAATCTAACACAGAGACCTTAAATTTTCAAAAAGGAAATTTCCCAAAGATGAGGAAACTAGTAAAAAAGAAACTGAAAGGGAAAATTGAGAGAGTCCAAACACTCCAAGTGGCATGGAGGCTGTTTACAAAAACAATAACAGAGGCCCAATTGGAATGCATACCCAAAAGGAAAAAGGGCACTGCCAGGTCCAAGAGGACTCCAATGTGGCTTACAGGAGCTGTTCGGGAAGTGATCAAGAGCAAGAAAAGCTCATTTAGAAGATGGAAGGCTTGTCCAAATGAGGACAGCAGGCAGAAACATAAATTCTGGCAGAACAAATGCAAGGCAACAATCAGGAAAGCAAAGCAAGACTTTGAGGAGCGTATAGCTAAAAATACTCAGAGGAATAACAAAGACTTCTTTAAGTACATTAGAAGTAAGAACCCAACTAGGAAGGCCATTGGACCATTAGATGACAATGGAAGGCAAGGGGTTATTAAAGAGGAAACAGAGATTGCAGAGAGACTCAATGAATTCTTTGCTTCAGTATTCACTGAAGAAGATAGAGACCACATGCCCAAAACAGAACCTATCTTCGTAGGGAGGGAAACCGAAGAATTAAGCAAGATAGAAATAACCAGGGAGGAGGTCCTTGCATGTCTTGTTAAGCTAAACACTAACAAATCCCCAGGACCAGATGGCATCCATCCACGAGTTCTCAGGGAACTTAAAGATGACATTGCTGATATCCTAGCCAAAATATATAATCTTTCCCTCAAATCAGGCTTTGTGCCTGATGACTGGAAGGTAGCGAATGTAACACCAATTTTCAAAAAAGGATCCAGGGGTGATCCAGGAAATTACCGGCCTGTCAGTTTGACATGTGTCCCAGGTAAAGTGATGGAAACCATCCTAAAAGATAGAATTAATAGGTACATAGAAGAGGAGGCGCTGCTAAAGGAGAGCCAACATGGCTTTTGCAAGGGCAAATCATGCCTCACTAATCTGTTGGAATTTTTTGAGAGTGTCAACAAGCATGTGGATAAGGGGGATCCAGTTGACATTGTTTATCTGGACTTTCAGAAGGCTTTTGACAAGGTCCCACACCAAAGGCTCTTGAATAAACTTACCAGTCATGGAATAAAGGGACAGGTCTTGTCCTGGATCAGCAACTGGCTAAGGGACAGGAAACAGAGGGTAGCACTAAATGGACACTTCTCCAAGTGGAGGGAAGTAAAGAGTGGGGTCCCCCAAGGTTCAGTACTGGGACCCCTGCTTTTCAACCTCTTCATAAATGATCTAGAGGTAGGAGTAAAAAGCAAGGTAGCCAAATTTGCTGACGACACTAAATTATACAGGGTAGTGAAAACTGTGAGAGATTGTGAAGAGCTCCAGAGGGATCTCTTGACACTGGGGGAGTGGGCAAAACAGTGGCAAATGAGCTTCAACATCAGTAAGTGCAGAGTGATGCATGTTGGGGCAAAAAACCCCAATTACATTTATAAACTGATGGGGTCTGAACTCTCTGCGACAAACCAGGAAAGGGACCTTGGTGTCCTGGTGGACAGCTCAATGAAGGTGTCAACCCAGTGTGCCTCAGCAGTGAAAAAAGCAAACTCAATGTTAGGGATCATTAGGAAGGGTATAGAAAATAAGTCAGCGAGTGTCATTTTGCCTCTTTATAAATCTATGGTGAGGCCCCATCTGGAATACTGTGTACAGTTCTGGTCGCCATACCTCCAGAAGGATATTATGGAGTTGGAGAAAGTACAGAGGAGGGCAACCAGAATGATTAGGGGACTGGAACACCTTCCTTACCATCTGAGGCTGCAACGGTTGGGCCTTTTCACTCTTGAACGACGGCGTCTAAGAGGTGACCTGATTGAAGTTTATAAAATCATGCACGGTGTGGACAAAGTGGATAAGGAAAAACTTTTCCCTATCGCACAACACTAGAACTAGGGGACACTCCATGAAACTTTTGGGTACTAGTTCTCAAACAAATAAGAGAAAGTACTTTTTCACCCAGAGGATTACTGGTCTATGGAACTCCCTGCCAGAAGAAGTGGTGACAGCTGTCAGTCTTGACAGCTTTAAGAAAGGATTAGACAAGTTCATGGAGGACAAGGCTATCAATGGCTATAATTATGGCTACCTAAGGACAACCTCCGGGTTGGAGAGATAGGCAGGATATCTCTCAATGCCATTTCCAGGGAATCCTAAGCAGGTGAAGGCATCTCCTTGGGAATACCCTGAAGGAAATGCTGAGCCACTGTGTGAGACAGAATGCTGGACTGGATGGGCTGTGGCCTGTTCCAGCAAGGCTGTGCTTATGTTCTTATGTTCTTAATACTAAAAGTCAATCACAAGGTCCTTCCTGCTCAGCGTTTCAAATGGAGCCCAGGGCTCAATGTCCACGACTGGCGGCTCCGGCAGCTCTTCATAAATGATCTAGAGGTAGGAGTAAAAAGCAAGGTAGCCAAATTTGCTGACGACACTAAATTATACAGGGTAGTGAAAACTGTGAGAGATTGTGAGGAGCTCCAGAGGGATCTCTCAACACTGGGGGAGTGGGCAAAACAGTGGCAAATGAGTTTCAACATTAGTAAGTGCAGAGTGATGCATGTTGGGGCAAAGAACCCCAATTACATTTATAAACTGATGGGGTCTGAACTCTCTGCGACAAACCAGGAAAGGGACCTTGGTGTCCTGGTGGACAACTCAATGAAGGTGTCAACCCAGTGTGCCTCAGCAGTGAAAAAAGCAAACTCAATGCTAGGGATCATTAGGAAGGGTATAGAAAATAAGTCAGCAAGTGTCATTTTGCCTCTTTATAAATCTATGGTGAGGCCCCACCTGGAATACTGTGTACAGTTCTGGTCGCCATACCTCCAGAAGGATATTATGGAGCTGGAAAAAGTACAGAGGAGGGCAACCAGAATGATTCGTGGACTGGAACACCTTCCTTACCATCTGAGGCTGCAACGGTTGGGCCTTTTCACTCTTGAACGACGGCGTCTAAGAGGTGACCTGATTGAAGTTTATAAAATCATGCACGGTGTGGACAAAGTAGATAAGGAAAAACTGTTTTCCCTATCGCATAACACTAGAACTAGGGGACACTCCATGAAACTTTTGGGTACTAGTTCTCAAACAAATAAGAGAAAGTACTTTTTCACCCAGAGGATTACTGGTCTATGGAACTCCCTGCCAGAAGAAGTGGTGACAGCTGTCAGTCTTGATAGCTTTAAGAAAGGATTAGACAAGTTCATGGAGGACAAGAGTATCAATGGCTATAATTATGGATACTTAAGGACAACCTCCGGGTTCTGAGAGATAGGCAGGATATCTCTCAATATCATTTCCAGGGAATCCTAAGCAGGTGAAGGCATCTCCTTGGGAATACCCTGAAGGAAATGGTGAGCCACTGTGTGAGACAATGCTGGACTGGATGGGCTGTGGCCTGTTCCAGCAAGGCTGTTCTTATGTTCTTATGTTCTTATGTTCTACCCTCTGGCAGGGCAGGGCCAGAGGGAGTGACACTGGTGGCTGCAGTTGTCTCCCATCCCGGGACTGATGGTGTGGGCCCTGGGAGAGACACGGCGAAGTCCTCCATCCAGCGGCTCTTCTACTCTCTGGCTGGGCAGGGCCAGGGGGGGTGGTGGTGGTGGTGAGTGACACCGGCAGCTGCAGTTGTCTCCCATCCCGGGACCGATGATCTGGCCCTGGCCCTGGGAGAGACACAATGATCTTTCCTCATAGGGTTTGATTTCCAGTTCCCTCATCATCCATGTGCCCTCTTCTGAACTTGTTCCAGTTTGTTCACATCCTTCTTAAAGTGTAATATCCAAAACCGGACATGTTACTCCAGATATCCGACTAGTACCTCACAGATTTTGGAAATTATATCTACGTTAATGCAGCCTAAAATAGCATTTGCCTTTTTTGTAGCCACATTACACTGTTGACTCAATTCCAAGATCTTTCTCATAGTATTACCAAGCCCAGTATCCTTCATTTCAAAACTGCATTTGTTTCCCCCGAGCATGTAAAACTTTGCACTTATCCATGTTAAATTTCATTCTGTTTTCAGCCCAGTGTTTAAGCCTCTCAAAAATCTTTTTGAATTTTCCTTCAATTCACTACCATTAATGTTTTGATTAAAAGAGTGTTGAAAATCTGCTTTGTGCTTTAGCTGAGAAAAACCCCTGGCAATAATTAAAGCTTTGGTATATGTGCACGACACCAAAGACCTAGAATAAAACTACTGCTGCAGCATAAAATGCTGCCTCTACACAGAAAGAGCCTTCTCAAAGATTGTGGTATTTTTGAACCCTGGTAACGGCAACCTTGTGTTGAGCTAATCTTTCTCACACTAGGTCCGATGAAAGGAACTGCAGAATGAACTCGCCAAAAGGTGGCTTCATTTTGGCAGTTTCCCTTCAGGCCTAGACATGGAAGAAGACAAACTTACACTACCTATAAGACCGTGATGGCGAACCTTGGCACTCCAGATGCTCTTGGACTTCAATTCCCAGAAGCCCAAGCACCCTGTGAATCCACACGAATGGGTTTACTGCGATTCATTTGCCCTGCGCTACCCTTGTCGCTCCCGGAAGCGGAAGTAAAACTCGCCCGTATGGGCGCGTTTTACTTGCGCTTCCTGGAGCGACGAGGGCAGCGTGGGCCGGCTATAAGAGGAGTGAGCCTTTTCTGACAGTGATGAGTCACACTGCTCTCACTGAACACAGGGGGAATACTTTTATCATACTACTGAATTTTGGCATCTGGGTGTCAAAATGCATGTACTTGTTTTAAAGCAAAATTGTGGCTTCTAGGATTGTATTGCAGCATAAAAACAAGATAAGTACTCATTATTTGCCAACTTTTGAACTGAAATGCCAGGTGGGGTTGTTGCCATATGTCTCCCAGACTAAATGTTGACCACTCCAGTCTACACGTATACCAAGAATATGTACTTAGGTGCTTAATAAATTCTTATTATTTTGTTCTGAACTAATTTTAAACAATGATTTTTTGTGTGTGCACTTAGATGTATGTTACCAATTTTCCCCTACCATTTACAAGCAAGTTGTGTTCTTCCCCACTCCCTATGGAAGGCATATTCTCATGAGAATTTAGAAGCTGTTGAAACAGTATTCTTCACTACAGTGGTGGCACAGATATGGTCTTGAGATCAGAATCAAATAAGTGAGTGAGGAGGTGGAAGTCACTAGAATTGCCACTTCAAATTTAGGAAAAGATACTGACATCAGTTTTGCAAATGTCAATGGTTAATATCCTGTTGCACTGTTAGCAAAAGCATAATCATTTCTAGTGCCAAAGTGCATCATGTTAAAAAAAACTTAATAAGATATCATTTGTTGTGTGCCAAGTCATGTAACACATTTTACAACAGATAATGTCTATGTAGATTTCTTATTGTAATACGTTTCACTACTAGAAGTTACACCTTTGACATAACCAACAGGATTTCAGCCAATATATTCCACTTACTTTTAAATCCACTTATATATTTGGTTCTCTATCCAACATGGAATCTTTACTGGTTGCTTTTAACTATTATATGGATTTGGTACTAATTTGATTACTTCAAGTGTAGAAATAATGATGAAATCCTTATTTCATCATGTGACTGGTATTAATTTCAACAAAAGAGTTAAAATATGAGAATTCCGGTGGATAGGTTCACCTGACATGGAGTCTTCTCAAATGAATCAGAAGATTGTGTCAAGTTGTCATTTCTCTGTGGCTGCTAGCACAAATCAAAATGATATGTGATATATCTTCAGGTTGGGAAATGTTATTTTCCATTTGTAGGAATGGCAGGTTAATTTAATATTTACTTTTTTAGACTGATGGAGAAATTAGGAATACTACTCTCAAAGCATATCCAACAGAAAGGAAAAGCATTAATCTTGGCAGCACTTAATTCTTTCCAAAATAGCAGGTTTTCTGCTGGCTCAGATCATGGTTGTTTAAAAGGACCATTAACCCCACATATTAAAATATTTATATTTCACTTTATAGCGTAACTCCTTAGGGTAGAGTGCAGACAGTAAAACAGCTTAAACATAATAGATAGAAATCCACTGCCCAGTTGATCAGAGCCAAACTGTGATCACTGAATGGGTTAACTCAGCCCCTGAAATGAGGATTGTGTTGGTGCCAGTCAGACCCATAAGGGGAGCCATTCTACACGGAGTGCCACAGCAGTTGAGGTCTTTTCCAGTCTCTCTACATAGTATTTTGCTCCCCATAGTGGAACACAGAAGAACTCTAGCACTGTCCATGGTTCTAAAAGTCTTTTAAATTCCCAGTTTCCTGTGACAGTCATATAAGTGGCCAGTCTTGGAAAAGAGGGCTGGATAAAAATCCCAGCCAAAGCTCAAGAATTTGACCTGAGTTGAGTTCGCTTTTATGATGTTCCCTAGACCAGCATTTCAAATCCCAAAACTTGGGTTGTTGTTGTTTTGACTGACAACTGCTGAAGGTGTTGTCCAGCTGAATTAGAGACGGCTTTGGAAAAGGCTCATGAAGCCTGAATTAGATACTGCCGTCTGTATGAAATATTTTATAAAAAAATGTTATTGAACCATTGCTGATTATTTATTCTGGGGATTGTTTAATTTTAGATTTTCTCGAGGCAAAAGCCCTTTATATGTGTGTACAAGGACCTGAGCTAAAAGACCTAGGGTAGGGGGTTCCCAAATTTTTCACTCCATGGGCTGGATCACGCTCTCAGACAGCTGAGCTGGTCACGTGGTTCCTCCCACCGTAAATGCTGCCATAAAACATGACCACCGCTGCCATAAACGTGTTTACAACAGCCACGGGTTCATTTACAGCAGTGTTTAGGCAGGTATGGGCATGTTTATGCAGGCACATTTTATGGCTGTCGTAAACAAGTCTGCTTCCGGTAGCAAGGGTGGCGGGCCACATGAAAGGGTGCCTTGGGCTGGGCCGTGGGCCGTAGTTTGGCCACCCTTGACCTAGGGTATAAACATTTGCACCCTCCTCAAAAATACATTCTCCATAATTCTCCTTCTGCCACATTTCCCCCAGAGCTTCACATCCCTGCCTCATACTTCCAATATACTGAAGGTAGATTTCAGTGTTAAGATTGCATTGAGTTTAATACTATTGACAGTTCTGTGGTCATAACATGTACTTTGATTCCCCTTCCCCCTTCTTGCTTGTGACAGAATCAATTGTCGAGATTTGCAAGTGTTGTTTTGGGAAACTGTCAAGGTTACCTCCATGGTTTCTTTTGGGAGTTATTCATGGGCTATGTAACAGTGCCAGGATGTGATCTTTCTGCTGCTGTGTTAAAGCCACTGGTGTTGGATTGTATCAACTGCTCACAGCAGTCCACATTCAGTAGAGATTTATTTAATTTGGGCTGTTTGGCCAAATTCAGTATATCTAATCTGGGCTAATTGCTCATGTACTAGATAGGCATGTCTTAGAAATATATGGCGACCGAGTAGGTACATCATATTAATCAAATGCAGAATAATACATCTGAAAATCCCTAGTTTAATAATCTCAAAGTGACTTTCCAAAGATGTGAGTGATTTTCTGTGGGAAAGCCGACACTTCAGTTGGGGTGTTTAGTCTGTTACCAAGATTAAAGAGTTAACCAAACTATAATGCATTTCTGCAAGTCATTTTGTCAGAAAATTAATTGCATCCAGGCTTTCTGAATACTTTCACAGTGCAATAGCTCTTGTAAGTCAGTTGGCAAGTATATCAAGGGCCTTTACATTATATCACACAAAATGTATCAAATTAGTTAAGAACTATAGCCAGATCTTTCCAAAGGAAAGCAGATGAAGAGAGGCGTAGGGACATCAAGAAGAGTTCAGGGAAGGACTTCAGTATGCTCATACAATCACCCTTTTCAAAACTGTTTTTAATCCTGCCAAAAAAATGCTGATTGTAGTTATAAGTAACCTTTAAGACACATGTCTTGTTAGCCTCTCACCTAGTGGGAGTCAATTGCCATCATTAAATGAACTCAGAGCCTAGATAAAAATTACCTTTATGAATGACATTTGGTTATAGAGGTATTGAACATCACGGAACATGAAGTTAATGGAGATGAGGTAGAAAGTGTTAGGGCCTGTGATTTCTGTTCCCTCTGCTGCTCTGCTGACAGATTGAAACTAGCTACCATGTTAGATTTTATTAATCTATTGATTTTATTTGCAAGATGGTTTGGATGAAGGACCTAAATCCAATAGTTGATTCCCTTAAAGGAAGCCCACTTAATTAACTGCAAATTTATATCTCAGCATTTATAGATTCTATTGGCTTGATGGATCTACTTTAGTTGGGATTGTAGTTATAAGCAATTGGAACAATTACTTTTCAGCTAAGATAGAGCTAATTGTAATATATGTAGCATTAGTGTCCCAGTAGCTGAGGAAAAACTGATCAAACCCCCATTTCAAAATGTGATTGTGTTTTTGTCATCTTATATTGATAAAAGGGACAGTTCAGCCATGAAGGTAGTAGCCTCTGATCATGAGTAGACTAAACTATTGTTCAATATTATAGATGTGAGTCTGGGCTAGCCTTAGGTCCATACAATTCTCCCTTGGGTGCATCCATGACAAAGAGATTACTGTACTGTATAAGCTTTTGTTTCTGTTTTGAACTAATATCCATTGCTCACTTTATCTCATCTCATACTATGATTAGTATAATTATGATTTATGGTATATTTGGTGATTGTGGCCTGCCAAGTGTTGCTCTGTAACATCTGTAAATGACCAGACAAATGGTGAAGGTTATCTTAGGATCAGAGATTGTTGAACAAGAATCCTCAGTGTATGGATATTTATGGAAACTGTTGTCTTCCATTCTTCTAGGTGATGTGGAACCTCTTTGGTGCTCTGTAAGTGGCTAACCTAACAGGTTTCCCAGCCTTGGCCTACGCAGGAACAAGCCTAGATAACTAATCTGTTGTTGTAAGAATTTTCTAATACAGTGGTACCTCGGATAAAGTCCGATTCGGATAAAGTCGAGGTTTTCATGTACACGTGATGCATAGCATAAAGTCCAAAACCACTAAAAATGGACGTTATCCGAGGTATTTGGTATAGGAATGTCGGATAAGGCCCATTTTTGGACGTTATCCGATGCATCGCCCATTTGATTCGGATAAAGTCCAAAATCGGATAATTATTGTTATTATTTATTTAATTTATATCCTGCCTTACTCGGCACAAGTCCGACTCAAGTTGGCTTACAGTAGGGATATATAATACAATACACAATACAATGCTCTCCCACCACTTATTATTATTACTTGTGGAACGGAGTTTGGACTTTATCCGAGGTCTCTATCTGGTCTCATTCATTCTTATCTCACTTCACATGTCTTATTTGTTTAGTTAATCTCCTTCTCTTGCACCTGATTTTTTATTCAAACCTCCCCCTTCATTTCTGGTGATGAGCATATTTTTGAGTGCAACTGTATTGACACTGAAGGAGCTTTTAGGGTGGCCATCTAATTCCACGGAAGGGCTGTGACTTCTAAAATGGTTTCAGCTCACAGTACATGGCCCCTCTCCAGGAAAGTCAATACTGACTCATTTAAAGTTCAAACAAGAGATCCTTCCACCGTATCCCACTTTTATCTTGGTGGCTGTGTAAAGGTCAACCTAGACATTAAGAAATATGCATACTCCCTGAGATTAGCCTATTATTCCTCCCAAATTGTGACTTCCCAAAATGCAAACTTCTGCAATTAGATGTCCAAAGCAAGCCTATGCCTACTTAAAACAAAGCATGGTAGAATGTCAAATACAGAGGTGAGAACACTTGTTGACAAACATCACATCTTTTATCACTCGAGAGGGCACCACTTGTAAACACACATAAAGTACATTCTCTGGACCCGTGGTTCCCAGCGTGGGGTCCATGACCCACAGGGGGACTTCAATTCCCAGAAGCCTCAGTCAGTACATTGGCTGATCAGTGCTTTGGGGAATTGAGTTAGGCGTCGGGGAA
The DNA here is from genome assembly GCA_035047305.1 of Bradypodion pumilum. Classification (NCBI taxonomy): domain Eukaryota; kingdom Metazoa; phylum Chordata; class Lepidosauria; order Squamata; family Chamaeleonidae; genus Bradypodion; species Bradypodion pumilum. Next base: position 312,898,221 of record JAWDJD010000004.1, read on the forward strand.
TTGAAGTCCAAAAACCAAATGTAGGGAAACACTGTTCTAGACTGATCCTGAGAAGCTGTGCTGCAGCAATACCAGCACCACTAGTGCATGATAACAACTCTCACTTAACATCTTCTCATTCAGATGGTATTCTGGGGATTTTGTCATGGTCATATTAGTTACTAGGGGCCAACATTTAACTTGTGGATGTGATGTTAGCTTTAACAGCTTTAACAGAGACTGAATTTGGGCCTTTTAGTATGCAAGGTGTTGGCTCTAGGATCTTAGTCCCAGAATAAGTGAATAATGTATTGACTTCCACTGAGCTTCTGTGAATGTCAAGTTATATTGTACTGTGTCTGTATAGTTGAAAGATATAGAGCTGTGATGGCGAACCTTGGCACTCCAGATGTTCTTGGACAATTCCCAGAAGCCCAAGTATGGGCGCATTTTACTTCCGCTTCCAGGAGCAGCAAGGGCAGCAGGGGCCGAATGAAATGTAGCAAACCCATTTGTGTGGATTCATGGGGGCTTGGGCTTCTGGGAATTGAAGTCCAAGAACATCTGCAGTGCCAAGGTTCACCATAATGGATATAGAGTCCCAGTTGTTGGGAAATAACTATATTGACTTCCCATCTTACCTGGAATCTTTCAAGAGGTATCTGTTGGACTTAACCTTTTGTTTGATCTGGTGGAGCTCTTTGTATGCTTCTACTTCATGTCTGCACGATGGGGGGGGGGGGATGGAGCCACAGGTTGTGAGTTCGATCCTGACCAGGGTTCAAGGGTGACTCAGCCTTCCATTCTTCCAGAGTCAGTAAAATGAGGACCCAGCATGTTGGGGAAAAATGCTAATTAACTTGTGAACCGTCCAGAGAATGCATTAAGCGGTATATAATTGTGATTGCTTTGCTTTTTGCTTTGCCATATAAAAGTGGTGCAAAATTGCTCACATCATGATGAACAGAACAGATTAGAAGTAAAGCAACAAGCAAGTGGATGCCCATCTGTGATCCATCTAAATCTTGTGGCTCATGGATGGAACCATTTTGGTCTAGTCCAGGAGTTCGCAACCTTTTAAAGCCAGGGGCTTGGTCACACTCCCAGCCCTTCCTCCACCACATGGCACTTCCGGGTGTGGTGGAGGTGGTGGGGCCCCCACATGAAATGATATGGGCCGCCAGGCCGCAGTTTGAGAATCCCTCATCTCATCAATACCAGAACAGTGGTTTTTTTGGGGAGGCTATTAAACTTATTGGCTTCTCAGTCTTTTTAGTGAAGGAATGGGAAACTTTGGCCTTCTAGTTGCTTTAGGGTGCAGTTCCCATAACCAATTCCCACTGGACATTATGTGTCAGCAGCTATTTGTGTCCAAGCATTATGCACAGCATAGATCAGTGGTGGCAAACCTATGGCACATGTGCCAGAGGTGGGACTCGGAGCCTTCTCTGCGGGCACCCATGCAGTCACCCTAGCACAGAGTTTGTCCCGCCCCTCTGCCCAGCAGCCCAATAGGAGCACTTTCTCCCTCTCCGGAACACAGAGTTCGCCCCGCCACTCTGCCCAGCAGTCCAATGGGAGCGTTTCTTTCCTTCACTGTTGCTGTGTTGGCACTTTGTGATAAATAAGTGGGTTTTGGGTTGCAGTTTGGGCACTCGGTCTCTAAAAAGTCCACCACCACTGGCATTGATAAAGAAACTTTTTTGTCTTCTTTCATAATGCAGGGACTTTGGGTCATCTCCTGATGCTGAATGGTGAGGTCCAGGATAAACAAAGGAAGTAGTTGATGCTGTGCATAGTTAAAATGTGAAATCTGCTGCCGTAAGATGTAATGGTGACTGGTAATTTGAATAGCTTTAAAAAGGTACCACACACAGTCATGAAGCATAAGGACATCAGAGGCTACCAGTCAGGATCACTTTATATCACCTCTAATATTAGAGTCGTAGAACTAATATTAGAGGCGTAGAAACCGGCAAACCACGTCAGGAAGTTTGCCAAGAGAACTCTATGGACTAGAACAAAAGGCAAAGCAAAGGGGCAAAATAGATGAAACAGGATGTTTAGCCCACCAGGTCAGAAGAGGGGGGAGGACAGGACAGTGGGAGGAGAAATACATATTGTAATTACATTTTGTAATCCATATATACACACCAACCACTGGTGCAGATGAAGCCATAGTTGACCAGTTCTATGAGGACCTACAACACCTCATAGAACAGACACCAAGAAATGATGTCCACATTATCATAGGAGATTGGAATGCCAAAGTAGGAAATCAAAAAGTAAATGGAATAACAGGCAAGTTTGGTCTTAGAACACAGAATGAAGCAGGGCAAAGGCTAGTAGAGTTCTGCCAAGAGAATGCACTGGTAATAGCAAACACCCTCTTCCAGCAACACAAGAGGTGACTTTACACATGGACATCACCAGATGGCCAACATCGAAACCAGATGGATTACATACTCTGCAGCCAAAGGTGGAGAACCTCCATACAATCAGCAAAAACAAGACCTGGAGCAGACTGTGGCTCAGATCATAATCTACTGAGTGCAAAATTCAGGCTTACACTAAAGAAAATAGGGAAAACAATTAGGACAGACAGGTAATAACCTAGACAACATCCCTAAGGAGTACACAGTGGAGGTGTGGAACATTTAATGGCTTAGACTTGATAGAATACCAGAAGAATTATGGACAGTGGCATGGGGCATCATACAGGAGGCAGCAAGGAAAACCATACCAAAAGAAAAGAAGTGTAAGAAAGCAAAGCGGTTGTCTGATGAGGCTCTTAAAATAACAGAGGAAAGAACGAACACAAAAGGCAAAGGAGAAAGGAAAAAATTCAATCAATTGAATACAGAATTTCAAAGAAAAGCAAGGAGAGATAAGGAAACCTACCTAAATGAACAATGCAAAGAAATAGAGGAAAACAACATAAGGGGTAGGACTAGAGATCTTTTCAAAAAAATTGGGAAAATCAAGGGAACGTTTAAAGCAAAAATGACCATGATAAGGAACAAAAACGGCAAGAAGTTAGCTGATGCAGAAGAGATTTAAAAAGATGGCAAGAGTACACAGAGGAATTTTACTAAAAGGACCTCAACACCCCTGATAATCACAATGATGAGAACTGGAACCGGACATCCTGGAGAGTGAAGTCAGAAAAGCCCTAAAAAGTATTGCTAATAACAAAGCTAGGGGCGATGATGGTATTCCAGTTGAATTATTTTATTTTATTTTATTTTATTTGTTCAATTTTTACCCCACCCAATCAGCCAGGGCGGATAACAGACACAGAATAAAACAGCAGATAAAACAATTAAAACTATACCACCACCACCACCCCTAAAAAAGGGTGCTGGAACCGAAGGCGGGAGGCAATCTAATCTATATCAGCCAACCCAAGGTGGTCACACTCCCACCAGCACCCCATACTTGGTCCACCAGCCAGGTTTTAAGTTTTTTTCTGAAGGGCATCAATTCCGTCTGGAGCCGCAGCTCTGTTGGCAGGAGGTTCCAAAGGGCCGATGCGGACACGGTGAAGGCCCTCCTCCTTGTGCTAGAGAGACGAGCCCCTCTAGTTGATGGTACAATCAGAGAGCCCCTCCGGTCTGCTCTGGTCAGGCGGACCGACTTTCTTGGGATGCTGCAGTCTCTTAAGTATCCTGGCCCACTACCATGTAGGGCTTTAAAGGTCAAAATCAGCACCTTAAATTGTACCCGGAGGCAAACTGGTAACCAATGCAGCTCCTGAAGCAGTGGCGAGGCGCGGGCATAATGCCCACACCAGATCACCACCCGAGCTGCCACATTTTGGACCACCTGCAGCCTCCAAATGGTCGTCAAGGGCAGCCCCATGTAGAGCGCATTGCAGTAATCTAGTCTGGAGGTGACCAGAGCATGACCCAAAAGATGATAGAATTAAAGCATAGCATTCAAAGACCTAAAAGATGATGGAAATAAAGCATTGCATTCTATATTGCAGTGGCCACAGGATTGGAAAAGATCAGTATATGCTCCAATCCCAAAAAAGGGTAATGCCAAAAAATGTTCAAATTATCGAACAATTGCGCTCATCCCACATGCTACCAAGGTTATGCTCAACAGAATCCAGGATAGGCTTCAGCAGCACGTGGAGAGAGAATTTTCCAGAAGTGCAGGCTGGGTTGAGAAGAGGCAGGGGAACTAGAGACCACATTGCCAACATACGTTGGATCATGGAGAAAACAAAGGAATACCAGAAACAAGTCTACTTCTGTTTCATTGATTACACCAAGGCCTTTGACTGTGTGGACCACAACAAAATGTGACAAGTAATTAAAGTGATGGGAATACCAGAACACCTTATATGCCTCATGAGAAATCTGTACATGAGTCAAGAAGCAACAGTTAGGACAGAATACGGAATGGTTTGGAATAGGAAAAGGAGTAAGACAAGGCTGCATTTTATCACCCTGCTTATTCAACTTTTACACAGAGCACATAATGCACAATGCAGGGATGGAGGAATCACAATTTGGGATCAAAATTGAGATACGCAGATGATACTACCCTAATGTCAGAAAGTGAGGAAAACCTAAAGAAACTCCTGATTAGAACCTGGGGAGCATAGTTAAAAAGTAGAAACATCACCTTGCAAACAAAAATTTGTATAGACAAAGCAATGGTATTCCTGGTGGTAATGTATGGTTGTGAGAACTGGACCATAAGGAAAGCTGAGCACAGAAGAATGCCTTTGAAATGTGGTTTTGGAGGAGAGTTTTGAGAGTACCCTGGACAGCAAGGAGAACAAATAGGTCAATCTTAGAAGAAATCAACCCTGACTGCTCTTTAGAAGGTCAAATAGTAAAGATGAAGATAAAGTACTTTGGACATCAAATAAGAAGAGAGGATTCACTTGAGAAAGCCTTGATGCTGGGAAGGGTGGAGGGCAAAAGAAGAAGTGGGTGGCCAAAATGAGATGGTTAGATGGTATTGTAGACGCAGTGGGCACCAAGCTGGGCGGGTGGAGGACAGAAGTGCCTGGCGAGCAATGGTCAATGGGGTTGCAAAGAGTTGGAATCGACTGTGTGACTGAACAACAACAATGGGTCTGTATATAAGGCACTGGAAAATGGGTGTAGTTGCACCTTCGTCTGACTAGTAGGCTTTCTATAGTCATCTGGTTGGTTATTATATGAATAGACTGTTGGACTAGAAAAGCCTATAGTCAGATCCGATGTGGCTGTTTGTTCATATTTGCTGAAACTTCTGGGATTTGAGCTCTGAAATACCTGGAAGACCGAAAAAGCTCTCCACCCCTGTTGTAGAGGTCATCTGCCAGAATGTATTTTTACCAGTTGAATCCATAAGATCAGATCCAATTAATAACTGTAACTTGCCTTAGAGGCTTGCAAGATCTCAGACAGCAGGAAGCAAGGAAGTTAGTGAACTGGACAAGCATAACCATGTTTTTCTTCTTAAGCAACTTCATGTTGCAACCCAAAGCAGAAAGAAAAGGAGCCTCACATTCCTGGGGAAGCTTGGATTGCCAAGGTATGGATTCTTCTTATTTGGAAATTGCTAGTGTTAAATGTAAGAAAACCAATTGCTGAAAGATGTCTATATGTAGATAGTTATATCTTGGCATCAGTCAGGAAATCTGTATGCCGAGAAGACTGCTGCTTCCTAATGCAGATGCTTGTCTACGTCTTGTTGGGGAATATGCAAATTATTTATTTATGGTTGCACAAGGCTTTTAAAAACATGTAGATTTCAAATTCTCCAAGGTCAGAAATGGCTTTTTAAAACATTAGATTTGATATAAGTCCTCTGTTAGGAAAACAGATGTTTTTTTTAGACAGGGAACTTCAATTGTATGCCATATTTTATCTTATAAAAATATCTCCATTTGGTTCTCTTTCTATTAACAGAATACATCATTACTGCCTGTGGTTACATTTATGGAATAATATTGTAGATGGAGCAAACAGACAAACAGATCACATCTGAGAGCCACTTTTATTACTTCAAGGAGCCAGGGAAAAGCTGTACTGCAACCTTGGTTATAAATTCTAAAGCAAAAGCATTAAAAATTCTTTCTTGTCCCAGTTGTGCCTTTTAGCTTATGTAGACAGGTCTGTTTTTGAAATGAAGCAACAAGCTGCCACTAGGAGCTAGTAAAGGTAAAGGCTTCCCTTGCGGGAAAGCCAGTCATATCCGACTCTAGGGTTCAGTGCTCATCTGTTTCAAAGCTGAAGAGCCAGCGTTGTCTGCTTCTGCAGACATTTCCGTGGTCATGTGGCAGGCATGACTAGATACCGGAGTGCACGGAATGCTGTTAGCTTCCCACCGAAGTCCTAGACTTCTTCTCTAGTTCTAAAGATGGTGAAGGATTCAATGGATTAGGAGGGAAGAATTCATTTGGGTTCTTTTTTTTTTTTTTTTTTTGCACTGGGGAGCACATCATTAACATCCCAGAGGACTTCAATACTAGGTTTTCTTCAAAGTATGAGAGGAAGCTATATTTAAGTTATGTTTTCAGAAAATGAACCAAGCATTATTAATGAAGTGCAGAATTAAGAGCAGACAAGAGGAAACATCACAAGATGTTCCCGGCCTAGTGTAAAAACCATTTCTTTATCACTGGGTTTCCCCCCAGAGTTCCACTTTCAAAGAAAATACAGTATGACTTATTTTGTTTATTGTATCCTTCTGCTTTTTTTTTTGTGCATCAGCCAGAACCCTAATGTTCTTATACTCTGGCTAATCTTTCTCACACTAGATCAGGCAAAAGGAACTGCAGAATGAACTCACCAAAAGGTGGCTGCGCTTTGGCAGTTTCATGTCTGGCCTAGACATGGAAGACAGAAAGCCACTGGTACCTTAGAAGATTTATTTTATAGACCCGTGATGGCAAACCTTGGCACTCCAGGTGTTCTTGGACTTCAGTTACCAGAAGCCCAAGTTAACACTCCCACTGCTCAGGGCTTCTGGGAACTGAAGTTCAAGAACACCTGGAGTGCCAAGGTTCGCCATCACTGGCATAGACTTTATTATTCATTTTCAAACTGTGTTTTCTCCAGTAAGCTCAACATACTATGTGGTTAAAACAAATACCGTGAAGTTGTTCTCACCATAGTTAAGAAAATTACTGGTCCAGGGTCATCCGGTGAGCTTCAAGATTCAATGAGAACTAGAAACTGGCTCTAACAAGTCTCAGAATTGTTTGTGAGTGTGTGTGTGTGTGTGTGTGTGTATGTTCAGCCATCTGTCTTGACCTGGTACCATTAATTCACTGGGTGTAAGGTAAAGGTCTTCCTTACTCGAAAGCCAGTCATATCTGACTCTGCCTGTGTCTGCAGATGTTTCTGAGGTCATGTGTCAGGCACGATTAAACACTAGAGCGCACAGAACACTGTTACCTTCCCACCAAAGTGGTACCTATTTATTTACTTGCAATTTCTTGATTTGGAACTGCTAGCAATCCCTTCCTCTGGGGATTGTTGGAAGTAATTCCAGAGCTCTGTGTGTACAACTGCTGAAAAATAAACTTATGAAATGATACAAGAACAAAACTACAGGTTATCAGTGCACCAACATATTCAGTGCAATTCATTTACTGACTTACATATATTTGTTAACTGCTTACATATAAAGACATCAAAGCAGTCCAGTATTAATACTTATCTGCTGTCAGGTCAATTCGGATTTATGATTACTCTTTCTAGAATTTTCTAGGTAGAGGATACTCCAAAATAGTTTACCATTCCCTTCCTCTGGGGATATCCTGTTTTGGCTAATGCCCCATGGACCGGTCCTTCCTTCAAGAGGCACAGTGAGGAGTTGAACTCACAACCTCCGGCCTTGTCACTGAGCTATCCAAAGCAGTCTAGTGTTGTTTTTTTAATGTGAGGTAATTTGTGTCTGAAAAGTTGTGTGGCTACATAAGAATATTTTGGCCAATGCATTGCTATCACATCTATCTCAGTCCTGAGGCTCCTGGTGAAACAGGCCAATTGTTAGAGGTATTTTTAGAGAACTGGATGCTTATAGATGCTTATATTCAAGAACAAGAGTATCTGAACTAGATAAATGAACAGTGTTGGCCAACCTCTTCTACTGCTCTTCCTGTTTGAATATGCATACATGGTCACAAACTCTTCATATGCCAACTCCTAAAGCCCAGAACGGGACATTTTGTGGTATGGTGGCCACCCACATTGCCTGCATCATGTTTGTTATCACAATATGTACCTGCTCTTTACCTGCAAGACTGTTGACAGCCTATAATTTATGAACCTGGCTTTGAGCTACACACAAGAACCAAGTCTCAACAATTATTTTTTCAATGGAGGTTCAGCAAATTCCTCTTGTTTCAGGCGGTAATCACAACTCTGGCCTGTTTTAAACCTCCCATCGTGGTGAGAAAAAAAAGGGTTTGCCCTGTAAACCCAAAACTCAGTTGTACAGTATTTTTATTTCCTACAGTTTTTCTTAAACCTCTTTTAGTGATTGAGAAATAAGGATATAGCTGCAACTCTCCAAGTCAGGGAGAGAGAGAAATCTCTGCAAAGTAACTTTACCCTTCCTGAAAAGATCTGGCCTAAAACAGACTTCTGGCACATTTTTACTGATTAGCTTATGTTTCTAAAAATAAAAGATTTTACTCCAAGTAAATTTTTGGCCCCAGACCAGAAGTAAAACTCAGGATAGATTAGCATAGCAGTTTATTTAACAGTATCATGTTGCAAAGTGTAAGGTGTTCTTTCTCTTCTGTCACTGTTGCCCTGCTCTTATTTAGCCGGTACTTTTGCAGCTCTGAAATGGTGGCTTGGTAGAGCAGGGGATTTCAGTCCCGCTTGGGATATGAGCAGATTTAATACACGGGAAAGACAGGACCTGTTTCCTTTTGGCATCATGTGAGCCCCCTTTTTTGTTTTTGTAACAGGGGCAAAATCTAGGGTAAAGAGTGCAGAGCTCTGTGGAGAGAAAGTACAATAAATGGCACACCGGCAAATGGAGGGAAGAGGAATGAATGCCAAGGATGTCATTCCCCATCAGTGGTTTGGATGGATTTCCTCCTCAGAGAAACATTTAGAGCGCTTGGGGCTAAATTGTGTGCGCAGGCAACAGGTGGTTTGCTTTACCAAAGGGCATGTGTAATGCTTAAAGGAAAGCCAGCCAAGTCCAGCAGATGTGCTATAGCTCACTTGATTTGGTGGAAGGATATTTCTCATATTATGTGTGGAAAACATCAGTAACTCTGGTTCACTGGAAGCGGTCTTGGTCACAAAGTAGCCATTAGCAAATGAGTCATCCCAATCATACAGCAAACCACTGTATGCCGTTTGTGGCACACGTGCTAATGGAAGGGAAAGGAAAGCTCTGCTGGACATTTAGCCAAAGAAAGACGTTTGGCTGCTGAATTACCAATTTGCTAACTCAAATGGCTTTCAAAGTAATCATTGAAAGCTTTCCATTGAATTTTAATATGTGCTTTGAACCATCAGGTTAAGGCCCTGATCCAGCTGCATTTGCCTGAACGTAACTTAAGTCAGATGACTGGTGTTTCTGTGTCTCCAATCTCCTGCTCTCAAGGAGAACTACAGTACATGCAAAATCCAACCTACAACAGGCACCTGCTTTCTAAGAAGATGGGTAACTATAAGGAATGCTTATACAGTACATATGTTCCCTGAGTGCCAGGTGGCGGTTAACTAACCTGACAACCCTGAGGACTAACGGCTTGGGAGCATAGGTCCACATGGAAGGGTGATGGTCCCCAAGTGGATTAAATCCATCTTAATGGAGGGCAGCAGCTTCATCAATACTGGCCTGGGGCCGATGAGGACTTCACATGCCAAAAGGGCTCAGGACCAGAAAGTGACTCGTGGAACTGGATCAGCGGTATGGGTGCTATGTCGCGATGCAGAAGGCAGATGAAAAGCCAACTGCATTATAGTCTCAGGACAGTCTTCATGGCTGATCGCCATGAGGATTGCTAATATTTGGATTTGGATACGGCAAAACAAGAAGAAGAAAGTACTGAAGATAAAGTTGCATCTGTGGTGACCTAAGCATTCCACATTTAGTCAAAGTGCAGAGAAGAGTCAGTTTGATCCTGTGGTGTGGACATTGTTTCTGTTGCTGAGGCCTCGTAATGTGGATGAGGTACTAATCATGTTCACTCAGCCTTTTAAAGACTTCAGGCTTGCACCACCTGACTATTATGTTTAACAGGGAGATGACTGGCTGGGCCAGGTAGAAGCCTGTGACTCCTGTTTTGTCAGAAGGTCGTGGAAGCAGCGGCTGTAACCAAGGCAGTAATCTGACAATTTTTGAAAAAGCAAAATCTAGGCACTGGAAATAAGAACTGCAACAGCCATATGCAAAATAACAGATCATGTTGAAGTGGAATTAAGAATAAGACAATGCAGTGAAACATTAACAAAACTTCCTAGACCTTTCTGTGGCTTTTGAAGCAACATGTATATTCTTTGAGAAAGCCGATAATGTAGAATGAAATTTTTGTACCATGCTACTTGAATGAACAACTCCCATCCAGTTTGTCTTCCAGGATGGGGATCAACTTATGTTGGTGGTTCAAGGATGACTAGAAACAACTTATACAGTGGAACCTCACACAACAATCACTCCATATAGCAACGAAATCACATAACAATTACGTTTTTTGGGGAAATGGTGTCCCGCATAACAATTTTCCCTATGGAAAAAATCTGTACAACAAATTTTCAATGGGAAAAACCACTTAGCAAAAAAATCGTTGTACGATGCATCTCATAGGGAAAATCGCTATATGATGCACACATCATATAGCAATTGTTTCGTACAACAACGAGCCCTGTGGAACGGATTGAAATCATTGTATGAGGTACCACTGTATATGCATGTTACCAGACAAATGTCTATGTTCAGATAATTCATCATAGCTTGATTCTTCTATGTAATTAGTATAAACATGTATACAGTACTAGCGGTTCCCAACGTGGGACGCATGCCCCACATAGGGAAACTTCAATTCCCAGAAGCCTAAATGAGTACATTAGCTGATCACTGCTTTGGGGGATTAACTTAGGCTTCCCAAAGGTTGGAAAACACTGATGTATATTCATGAAAACAAAAATTTGACAACGGACAATGCTCAACGGACTGAATGACGGATTAAAAGCAATACCATGGCTAATTAGGTGGTACTAAAATCTAGCTAATACTATAACCTTGAACAGTTTATATGAGAAAAATGCAATGAAATAATAACATGTAGATAGTCTTGATAAAGCTAAGATAAGCATTTCCCCTTCCTAATCTTTTAGAAATTGTTCTTTTTTTCATTAAAGTTTATATATGTAGAATAGTTTTTTTTTGCTTTCTCTGGCAACAGCAGTGCCTGCAAAGAGGAGAGGACTTTCCATGCTGTTGTTCAAAGCAAGATTGTGAAGCAGCTGTTGGCACAGCAATGAGGTTTTGTGTCAATTTTTTTGCCTTTTGATCCTCAGTGGGGGAAAATCAGCCAACAAAAAGGTGAGACAACGGGCAAATGCCAATTTGTGTCTACTAAGGTTTGCCAATTCTTTGCTAAGCCTCTGCTCTTATTTTAATAGCAATTCGATCCACAGCCACTGGCAGGTGATAATACTTATTCTTCATGCTATGAAAACTTAATGTTTTTGCAGAAGAAGCTACTGTTAAAAGCACAACAGCATGCCAAGTTATCCCCCACTCCTTTGACAAGCCCATCATCTTGTGCCAGTGCAAAGAGATTTGTTCATGCCAGGAAGCCTAAGAATTGAGTAAGGCATTATACTAATGGGTAGAATAGATTTTACTCACAGAGCTAGACCTATCATCAAAGGTAATATTTAATGTTGTAGAAACAGACACTGACATCATTAGAACATGTAAAAATAAGGATACTAACGACCAAAGAGCTTACAACTTCAATGTTGGGTATGAAGAGGTACATGGCTATTGCCTTTAGAGTCTACTAAGTCCCACTAAGTGGAAAAGCTGAACGTATGGGTTTTATCTTCCAACATCTGTATATTCCCTTGCCAATCTTACTGTCGCGGAGCTCCATTTCTGGAAAAAAAAACATCAGTTGTCCAAAAGGAATCTGCTAGTGGTTGCCACTACAGCTATTATTCAGCTGAGACTACTAGTTCCTATTCTAATGAGGAGCATTTTCCCCCACCAGCACAGAATCAGAACAGAAAACAACCCTCACCAAAACCTGACACTAGAAGCAGTAATTTCTTAGAATGGCCCAGCTTGTGCAGAAATATACATTAACCCTTGTCTCTCCAATATGATAAGGTAAAATAGATCATGGATGAAAAGAACAAGTATTATGTTAAGTTGGACATTTTGCATTTTAGTAAACATCAGATGCACAGAAGAGTTAGATTCTTTGAAAAAAGTACTTTTAGTATTTTAAACAGAATTCCCTCTTCTCTGTACAGAATCCAGAGATCAAAATATACTGCTCAAAAAATAAATAAAGGGAACACCTAAAAAACACAATGTAACCCCAAGTCAATCACACTTCTGTGAAATCAAACTGTCCACCCTGGTAGCAACACCGATTAATAATCAATTCCACATGCTGTTGTGCAAATGGAAGAGACAACAGGTGGACATCAGAGGCAATTAGCAAGGCATCCCCAATAAAGGTGTGGATCAGCAGGAGGTGACCACAGACCACTTCTGAGTTCCTTTGCTTTCTGGCTGATGGTTTGGTCACTGTTGAACGCTGGCGATGGCTTCACTCTAGTGGAAGCATGAGACAGAGCCTACAACCCACACAAGTGGCTCAGGTAGTGCAGCTCATCCAGGATGGCACATCAATGCGAGCTGTGGCATGAAGGTTTGCTGTGTCTGCCAGCGTTGTGTCCAGAGCATGGAGGCGTTACAAGGAGACAGGCCAGTACATCAGGAGACGTAGAGGAGGCCGTAGGATGGCAACAACCCAGCAGCAGGACCGCTACTTCTGCCTTTGGGCAAGGAGGAACAGGCGGAGCACTGCCAGAGACCTGCAAAATGTCCTCCAATGGGCCATCAATGTACATGTGTCTGGTCAAACGGTCAGGAACAGACTCCATGAGGGTGGTATAAGGGCCCGATGACCACAGGTGGGGGTTGTGCTCACAGCCCAACACCGTGCAAGACGTTTGGCATTTGCCAGAGAACACCAAGATTGGCAGGTTTGCCACTGGCGCACTGTGCTGTTCACAGATGAAAGCAGGTTCACACTGATCACATGTGACAGACGTGTCAGGGTCTGGAAATGCCGTGGAGAACATTATGCTGCCTGCAACATCCTCCAGCATGACCAGTTTGGCGGTGGGTCAGTAATGGTGTGGGGTGGAGGGCCGCACAGCCCTCCATGTGCTCGCCGGAGGTAGCCTGACTGCCATTAGGTACCGAGATGAGATCCTCAGACCCCTTGTGAGACCATATGCTGGTGCAGTTGGCCCTGGGTTCCTAATGCACGACAATGCTAGACCTCATGTGGCTGGAGTGTGTCAGCGGTTCCTGCAAGACGAAGGCATTGATGCTATGGAGTGGCCTGCCCGTTTCCCAGACCTGAATCCGATTGAGCACATCTGGGACATCATGTCTTGCTCCATCCACCAACGCCACGTTGCACCACAGACTGTCCAGGAGATGGGGGTTGCTTTAGTCCAGGTGTGGGAGGAGATCCCTCAGAAGACCATCCGCTACCTCATTAGGAGCATGCCCAGGCATTGCAGGGAGGTCATACAGGCACGTGGAGGCCACACACACACTACTGAGCCCCATTTTGACTTGATTTAAGGACATTACATCACAGTTGGATCAGCCTGTAGTGTTTTCTTCCACTGTCACTCTGAGCGTAACTCCAAATCCAGACCTCCATGGGTTGATGAATTTGATTCCCATTGTTAAGATTTGTGTGATTTTGTTGTCAGCACATTCGACTGCAGTATGTGAACAATAGGACTACAGTATTTCAGTCATTCAGATCGTGGGATGCCTTATTTTTGTGTGCCCCTTATTTTTTTGAGCAGTATAGTTAAACACTTTTAACTTCACATGATTCTCCCAGCCAGGATATCTTTGCTGAGCTCTGTCAGTTTCTTTAATGCCTATTGCACACAAATTCACTGAAGCCATTCTATGTATGTACGACAGGATAAAGCTCCAGAAACAATACCCACGTCACTGCATGTCTGGTGCTCACACTATGTCTACACACCGGCAAATACACAGTTATGATCTTTCTTTGTTTCATTTCTCTCTCTCAGGGCCCTTAAGAAGAGCCAAATGACATCAGAACAAAGACCTAAAAAGCTGACATGATATTTGTTCCACAAATGAATGGCAAATATGTATGTTTGATTTGTTTTGATTCGGATTTCTGCATGGAGCAGTATGTTTGATTTTATGGCCTTAAATGCCCCTTCCCACTCAGTGGTTCTATGCGTTTTCAGGTTTTTCATTTCAAACTTTTCCATTTTCAAAAAGAAATAAATATCAATTTCTTATTTCCTTTACTTGCTGGATGTGGTTTTGGATCCTGTGAACCACAGGGAAAGAAAAGGTGACTAGTCATATTTGCAAAAGTTCTCAAGCTTCTATTATGTAAGATGTTCCGCAAGGTTGATTAATTTTTCATCTGCAACATGTTAAGAAATACTGGGATATTGTGAACAGAGGAGTCAAGGCGGGATAATTATTTCAGATTAAATAACATGGGGTTGGATGAAGACATCATCATGTTTGGAGTAGTGCTATTAAAGGAAACCTTTATAGGAGAGGTCATGTTTATTACAGCAAAAACAAATAGCTAAGTCCAATAGCTGGTCCCAGCTACATTAAATATATTGAATCAGAGTGAACAATTAGGTAATTCCCATTTGAATCTCTTCTAGTTGTGAGCTGGCTGGATAGTTCTGAAAGCTAGGTATCTGGCTGCAAAGACAAAGATTGGGAGTTCAGTTCCCCACAATGCATCCCAGAAAATCCAGACTTCTGTAGCCTTGGTCATGATGGACTGTTCCAGGATGTCCCAGAAACAGAGAATGGTAAACTACTTCTGAATACTCTCTACCTAAAAAACGCTGAAAAAGGTCACCATAAATTGTAATTAAATTGGCACCATATAGTTATTTAATTGGGATGAGCAGTTGGATTCAGACCAAAGAGTCTTGTAGCACTTTAACAAATTAACAATATCTCCATAAAAACCAACAACACTCCACGTATATTGTCTTGCTGGTTGAGGTTTAACAATTGTAGGCACCTGACGAAGAGAACAGAAACCATGATACACCATGATCTATGTGTTGTTGATGCCACAAGGCTCTTCAATACAGTTGTAGGGTCTTAACAACAACTAACTTGACAGACTCTTTTTCGTGGTGTAGCTGAGCTTGGAGCGACCCCAAGGAGTACATATTCTAGCAGAGGAAGCATTCGGAAAGAGTTGTGATTTGGCCTGAACACACTATTCCATTGAAATGGAAATCCAAAGGTCATTGCACAAGGCAAACAACAGCATCTGACCCAGCTATATATGTTTGTTTCACAATGGTCATGAGCTGCTTGGCTTCAGAAAAAGCAAGCGGCCACAGAAAGGCCCACTGCATAAAGAAAACAGCCAGGTCCATTTTATGGACTGTTTGCTTTTTTCAAGTATAGCAGCTGGCTTGAGTTGCAATGTATTTGTGATAGCCAAGGGATCCTGAAAAAGGATTAAACAACCATAAGAGCTGTCAGAGTAAAATAACTTGACACATAATGAGCACATGTGATAAAAGGGTGGTGTTGAATACAAAGCCAATAAATATAAAGTTTTTATTGTTAACTGAAATTTAAGATGTTCACTTCTCTCAGTTCTGAGTCTTCATAGAATTGACTTCTTTACACAAAGAGCCACAGGGCAAACTATTTTAATCTGGTTGTATTTGGCTTTTCATCTTCTCCCCTGCGGGATTGAAACAACAACAACACAACATAAACACTTGGAGCAACTGTGATACATCAACCCTAACAAGATTAATTATTTTGCTTTTAAAGGGTTTCCCACTACAGGGCTCTCTTTGTTTTGGTATGATAGGCTGTGGCAACAGCATGGTAATAATTCAAGATTATTTTTAAAAAAATTCAATTAGAAATAGGAAAAAGGAATCTAGTGAAAAGCAATTTTTATTTAAAATGATTGGGAGAGGTATCTGATGTGGTTTTTCTGCTTGGCTAGTCAACTAAGGGATGTTTTACAGCTGTGTAAAAAGAGATGACAGGAAAAATATTTCCAGGATCAGCCTTACCAGGAATGTGTCCATAGTCAATGTAAAAACTTGTCAAATTTTCTTTGCCTCTGTTCCTGGTAGTTACAAATACGCCAACAAACGACAGAAAACACCTGCAGGGGCATTGGTCAAAACTATGAAGTCATGCATCATCATCAATTGCAGTTTAAAAATCCAGAACTTGAAAGTTTACTCTCTCCTTTTTTATACTAAAACTCCTAGAATACCTTAGCCAAAATAGTCACAAGCCATGCAGGATGGGGGATTCCAAGAACTGACATCTCAGAAAACAATGTTTCTTGCTTTGTTAAAATCAAAATAACCACAATGTTAGGTCTCCTTTGATAGTGCCTTGATAAGAGGGAAGTCAGACTTTTCTGGTAACATACGGAGATTAGACTAGAAGGGAGGAGCAAATAACACCCTTTACACTCATATGCTTTAGATCTTCTACAGTATTTCATGTTAGAGTGGAAGTAAAGATATGTCACCCTTGCTCGAAAGCAGTCGTATCTGACTCTAGGGTTCGGTGCTCATCTTAGTTTATACCCAAAGAGCCAGAGCTGTCTGTGTCTGCAGACGTTTCCGTAGTCATGTGGCAGACATGACTAGACACCAGAGTGCACAGAACATTGTTTACCTTCACACCAAAGTGGTAACTATTTATCTACTTGCAATTTCTTGCTTTCAAACTGCTAGGTTGGCAGGAGGAAGCTGGTTCAGAGACAGGACCTCACTCTGTCATGCAGCACTCGGGTTTCGAACTGCTGACCTGTCGACCTTCCAGTCGTAAAGTTTAGTGTCTTAACCCTAAGCCACCACAGTCCCCTTAAGATAGGTTCCCACTTAATAAAATCTGCAATTACCATCTCAACTTTTACAAGCTTCCCACTAGATTTCTAAAGCCAAAAACCATGGTGATTCATGGAATGAGCAAATGTTGGCACCTCACTTCAAAATTTGGGTCAAGGACCCCAGGTTGGTCATGAACCACTTTGTCCAATAACTAAGGAAGCCATCACAGATGGTAAGGAAGTCAAGATCTACATTCAAATACAGAGCTAGATCATCATTGTGCTGGGAAATTTTATTTTGTCTCCTTCATTGGTTTATTCTGGGAAGTACCTATGAAACCATATCAGATCCTACTTAGGTTTATAACTGTGTCTTTGGGCTCTGACTCCAGGTCTTGAATTGTGTGAATTTCTAAAAACTCACATTACAATAAGGGAGCCCCTTGCAATCACGTCTATGTTAGAGACAGAAACAGTGCTTTATCTTCTGCATTTATTAATCATCTACACATAACTCATATTTGTCTCAAGTACTGTTTGAATCCAACTGACAAAAGGTCTGAGTGAATCAGACCTCAGGTTAAGAAACCTCTAGTTCTATCCTTCTATAACCATGATGGCGAACCTTGGCACTCCAGATGTTCTTGGACTTCAATTCCCAGAAGCCCCCGTGAATCCACACGAATGGGTTTACTGCGATTCATATGGGCGCGTTTTACTTCTGCTTCCAGGAGCGATGAGGGCGGCGTGGGCCGGATGAATCGCAGTAAACCCATTTGTGTGGATTCATGGGGGGCTTCTGGGAATTGAAGTCCAAGAACATCTGGAGTGCTATGGTTTACCATCGCGGTTCTATAACATGAAGTGATACCCACAAAGGCAAATGCAGGTTACCTTAACTTAACCAGAAGTCAACTTGCACACAGTGCTGCTGAAACCTTTGGGTTTACCTAACATGGTCATATTTGCTTAAGTACCTTAGAACAGACTTTCAAGAAATATACTCACCCAAAGAGAAACAAGGAATCACTCAGCAAATCTCCACCTTTGAATTCCTGATAAAATACGGCTCCTGAATTGAGGCAATTTTTTTAAAAAAATAGCACCTCTTAAACAGCAGTTAGATTTTACAGAAATTAGCATATTTTCATCATCATCATCAACTGCAACTCGTATCCGAGAATGCATTTTTTCCCTGAAGCAGGAAAAATATCACTGGCGTGAATTTGTTTAAGGTGGATCCCTTCTTGCCATGAAGTGACCCACACACTATGATCTCGGAGCCATCACCCGCGGCACACATGAAGCGCGACATGCAGGATTTAACACCGAGATATTTTATACCTTATTTTATACTTATACAAAAGGGATGCTGGATTTAATATTAATTGTATACAACTAGGTAGGCTTGCATTTTCATCAAGAACCGGATAAGTCACCGTTCCTACTCCAGTTCCTTAAATTACGTTAAAGGATACCTGGAATAGTCTCCTAATCTGAATTTTTTTTTGCCTTTTATCAGGTAGAATTGACTTTTTAAAAATTAATATGAGAATGGGTTGTCTGAATTTCTCAGATGTATGCTAAACACTCCACATGTGGTCCTCTGGATCATGGCCATTCACGTTAGAGGGTAAACCTAACTTTTTAACATATATATACTTAGAAATTTTACTTCTTAGTACTAGAATTCTGTTTTGCCAGGAGGAAAATTGGGAACATTAATCCTCACAACACAAAGGAACAGTCTCTTCGGTTTACGTGTATGATTATTTTTTTGCCAGGACACATTAACAAACTCTGATGGCATAGTCTATTATTGGGCATCACAAGAGTTATTCTTGCTAAGGTGTGTTCTCAAAGATTAAAAAAAGTCAAAGTCAACATTAATTACTGGTGATTTGCAGTACGTATCAGTAGTTACTGACATAATGCAGATGGAGGAAACGTCCTCAAAAATGCAATATATGTCACTTAATTCAAAATTCTCTGAAATAGGTTATTCATCAGTGGTACCAACAGAATGAAGAGTTTCAGGTAATGAATCATCAATTTTTAAAATCAAGTGAATGATTACATTAAAATAATGCTGCACTCAACAATAGTTTTAAGGCAGTGGTGGGATTCAGCAGGTTCGCCCCAGTTTGCCAGAACCGGTAGCAGAAAT
Organism: Bradypodion pumilum; assembly: GCA_035047305.1. Lineage (NCBI taxonomy): Eukaryota > Metazoa > Chordata > Lepidosauria > Squamata > Chamaeleonidae > Bradypodion > Bradypodion pumilum. The sequence goes on from JAWDJD010000004.1 coordinate 312,917,456, forward strand.
TCTGGCTGGCCCCAGCCATCCAAGTTTTGAAATAACACAGGGCTTTCCCCCAGGCCATGCCCACCATGCCATGCCCACAGAGTAGATCGTAAAAAAAAAAATTGAATCCCACCACTGTGTTAAGGCCTTTTGGAGGTCAGCAAAAGAAGAACATAAGATTTTTGGAACAAAACAAAACCTTGTGGCCCCTTAAAGACCAACTGCTGTATTTTAATGTTAGCTTTCATGGATCAAGTCCACTTCCTCAGACATAAGAGTGAGACTTCATGGCATCAATTTATATACGTACGTCATGTACAGAGGCACACGATGGTTGGCCAGCACAACATAAGTTTACAAATCAGTGTGCCTTTTTACAACTGGTAACAACAGAAGATCCCTCATTGGTATTTAAATTTGTAGTGAGGTTTGGCCCTGTTGAGTTGCAAATGGTTAGTAAGGGAAAAGGAAAGGTCACCTTGCTTGAAAGCCAGTCGCACCCAATTCTAGAGCTCATCTCCATTTATAGCCAAACAACCAGCTCTGTCTGCGTCTGCAGACATTTACATGGACATGTGGCAGGCATGACTAAACACCGGAGTGCACAGAACGCTGTTTACCTTCTCACCAAAGTAGTACCTATTTATCTACTTGCAATTGATAGCTTGGCAATTACTGGAGTGATAGGAAATGTTTCGGACTGTTCTGGGGGGAGGATAAAGGCCATGGGCTGACTAGTGTATTGTTATTACTGCCTGTTCTGATATTGTATTATTGTACTTTTTTATTGTACTGTGTTTATTGATACTTTGATATGTTGATATTGTTTTTTTATTCTTGCTGTACTGATTGTATTGTAATATTGACATGTTGTTTAGCCACCCTGAGTCGGCGCAAGCTGAGAAGGGCGGGATATAAATTAAAAATTGAATTGAATTGAATTGAATTGAATTACTTGCTTTTGAACTGCTAGGTTAGCAGGAGCTAGGACAGAGACTGAAGGTCACTCTGTCGTGCAGTACTGAGGTCTCAAACTGCTGACCTACCAACCTTCCAGTTATCAAGTTTAACGTCTTAATCACTAACCCAAACAAACAAACCCTGTTGCTAATGAGTTTACCCATCAGATCTAACATCTGTTGACAGTGCTGTGTGAAAACTGAGGATGGTGTGACTGAACTTGCCAGAGGCCAAGTGCTTTCTTTGTTCTGTGAAGTGGCCTGAGACTATGGACGAGGATGATGGTCAGTGAAAAAGAGATTCATAGTATCATAAATATCCCAATTTAAAAACCCTATCAAAAATTATTTTATCTAGAGCCTTTATTTGCTTTGGATACACATGAATCTTGTTTGCTGAAAGAAACTTCATAATCCTTTGATCTTCTTATGCAGAAGTAGTGAGTGGGTAATCATCCAGATGTGGTGGAATTCTGCAAAACCCTGGGCCAAACTGGCTGGGGCTATTAAGATGTAGAGTCCATCAACTTCAGCATCAGTTGCCTCAGTTTGAGTCAAAACTTAGTTCCATTTAGATCAGTTTATTTTCTTTGGCATGCAGCTGTTGTTTCCCTACTTCATTACTCACAATTTTTTCAGTAAGAGATGCCAGAGACTCAGCCTAGGCATTCTTCACGCAGAGCAAAAAGTGCATTGACCACTGAACATGAACCTCGGCGGGGGTGGAATCAAAATGACACTGCAGCAAGATGTCTAATAGTTTCAACCCCCTGAATGGAAATACGTGTTGACTTATAATTAAAACTTCGATAAAACTAAATGACCCCTTGGATTTATAAAAGCAACCTTCCTCACCTCACAGCTGTGTAGGACTACAATGCCATCATTCTTATACCCAGCAGAGGGGAAGTTCTAGGGTATCACATCCATTGGATACTGTACTGGGAAATATGAGACTGAAGGCTGAAACACTAACTGCCCTGCCAAATTTTGTGCTAATTAGTCACCTAGCCTTTAAAATAACTGAAATTCAGGACTAGCACAACCTTAGTGACCTTATTGTTGGAATATCTATGTCACTAATCTTTAGTAACTGTGGTTTAAGAGTACATGCCTGTCTCTGCTGCGCAGCACTTGTGAGACTGTTTTATTGGTGCCTAATACAGAGGTGCCCAAACTATGGCTAATGGGTCAGATCTGGCCCCGATGCCAATTCATCTGTCCCACACTGCTCTCTTCGCTCCCGGAAGTGGAAGTAAAACGCGCCCGTACGAGTTTTACTTCCACTTCCGGGAGCGAAGAGGGCAGAGAAAATGGTTTAAGCAGAGAAAATGGCAGCCTAAAAAATCTATATCCTCCTGTTGCAAAACAGACTGCAAAGTAAGTTTTAATTCCGTTTCCGGTGGGAGGAACCACGTGACCAGCTCGCTAAACCACATGACCGGCCCACAGCCCCAAAAGTTTGGGCACCCCTGGTCTAATACTTGCTTGGAGCTGGCACGCACATATGCCAGCAGACTGGGAACACTTCCTAACACTAATTGATTTGCAGAGAAACACTTTCTGTGGCTAATAATTAAGGATAATATTCACTGTTTCACATCAACAAAGCTGGTATGTACAGGCTGATGGTTAAGTTCCTCCATTTTAGTTTTTAATGGGACTTTATTCAGGTCAAATTCAGTATGAGTAAGGATATTTAGGAATAGGCCCAGAAGCATAGAGAATCAAATTCTCCATTTGGTTACATCATTACAGCTGTTTCGGGTCAAGCTTTCCTCTGGATCATGCAACACAGACCTATTTCAACCCAGCTGCTGAACCAATCCATATTTTTTAAGCTTTGGTGAGCTTCAAATAAGCTAATGGAATTTCTGTTTGCAGATCTCTTGAAAACTAATGATGGAGCAGCCCCCCTGAGTGTGCTAAAGAGGTCATAAAAGTTAGAGTAACAATAACCTCTTGGCTCGCTGCAAAATGCAGCATATTGGTCCCACTTCGCTCGCTTATTCCTACCACAGCCTATAGTTTGAGGGAATTGGAGTCTCTTTTCAATCATATCCAGTTCAAAAGTTCTCACCCAGGATAAAATCTTAATAGCTTAAAATGGGCTTTGGATTCATTCTAATTCCTTCTCTTTAGCCCCGAACATACGCCCTGCTGAAACAGAATATACACTCTAACTGCTACAAAGTACAGCTGTTTGTTATCTTAGGGGGTTTGCTTCGTCGTTACCAAAATTACTTTAGCAGGTAGGTATGAGAACAAGAAGTTAGCCTACACATGGGAAAACCATTCATTATATGTCACTGCAGATACCTGTAATAAACTCATAAAACAGCATAGATGGGCAATGTCCATGCTGAGAAAACTAACTTTTGATGACATTGTATTTCTGAACCAAGAGCCGTATTCAAACTATAACTCTGGCCACAGTCCAGGCATGGATAAGCAATTTTAAATCCCATTGATTCCAATGGCAGAGTTAAGCATGTACTTTCGCCTCTACCACTGCAATGAATGGGACTTATCAGAGCTTAACATATGAGTTCATCATGCCTAACACACATTGGGAGGAGAAATCGCACTAACCTGCCATGATAGCACTGACAGTAAAGAACACATAGTTCATTGGGATAACTTCTGTTACGTCATAGAACTCCATTGCTTGGTTCAGGAACCTGGGAAAAGAAAGTCAGCATATTTGTACTGTTATGTCCATAAGAATGGATACCCTAAGTCAGCTTTCCATGACTTGGTGCCCTCTAGATATATTTGACTACAACTCCTGCAAACCTCCACCCAACCACCAAAGGGTGTCTGTACGAGGCGAGGGAAAGTTAGCCACTGCAACTATGGTTTCAATAACAATTGGAGAGTTATTTTTCTCCCATTCCAACACATACAACACATATTCTGAAGGCAGCCCAACCTGGCCCATGAACTCACTTATCAAGACAGAGGAGAAAAATCACCCTCCTCCTGCTTTTCTAAGGAAAATCCTAATATTTGTGTATAGGCATGCATTCATTTATATAATAATTTTAAAATCTTTTTATTTCATCCAGAACCAATTCCTTCCATATTGTGTAGAGAGATGTAACCCTATATTCTAAAGATTCTCAACCTATGGCCCGCAGCACCATTTCATGTGGCTCGTGTTGCCACCGGAAGCAGACGCATTTACAACAGCCGTAAATGCGCCTGCGGCTGTCGTAAACATGTTTACAACAGCTGTGGTTGCATTTTACAGCAGCTGTCTGAGGGGGCGTGGTCTGGCCCGTGGCTTAAAAAGGTTGAGAAACCCTGCTATATTCTCTAATAAGCCCTACTACATTTATTTGACCTGATTTCCAGGTAAATGGAGTAGAGTTGAAGCCTTAAAAACATGAGAAAGTTTAATAATTCCAAGCTGATTTTACAACTCCCCCCCCCCCCCAAAAAAAAAATATATATATGAAAATGAAACATTGGAAAAAATGTTTTAAACCTTTAGAGATGTCCTTTTGTATTCCAGGCATAAAATCAAAATATTAGCTACTGCTGCCAGCATAACAAAGAATTACTTTACAGTTTTCTGAATCATTCTAGCTGAGCAGCAAAAATCCACATATTATCATAAACTATAGCTTAAAATTGTGAAAGCAATTTACTTTGGAGCATCAAGGATTAGACTAACATGGTGTAGCGTTTAGAGTGCCAGCCGGGAAACAGAGAAGCCAAGGCTCAATTCCCCACTTAAACATAAAGCTCTCTAGGTTTACTTCTCTTATTTTAACCTAACTTACAGAGTTGTTGCAAGGATAAAATGCAACTGGGGAACCATTTACGCTTTCTCCAGCTCCTTGGAGCTATGGCAGGATATAAAGGGGAGTGACCCACAGTATAAGCAGGAAGAGTATTTCAACCTCTAATTTGGGAGTGAAGCACAGGCCCTATTTATGCCACAAGCAGCCTATGATATGTGAACAAAATAAATAAATCTTGTTGAAATATAAACCTGATTCTTCTTCTTCTGCCACATCTGAATCTGAATATTGGCGATCCTCATGGCAATCGGCCATGAAGATTGCCCTGAGAATATAATGCAGTGGACTTCCATTTGCCTTCCACATTGCAGTATGACACCTGTACCATAGATCCAGTTCTGAGTCACTTTCTGCTCCTGAGACCTTTTGGCACACAAAGTCTTTCTCAGCCACAGGCCAGTATTGATGAAGCTGCTGCCTCCTATGAAGATGGATTCAAGTGGGATTTAATCCATTTGTAGACCATTATCTTTCCCTGTAGACTTTGCCACTCAAGGTGTTCGAGTCGGTAGCAGTAGGGTCTACAAGCAGGATACACCAAGTAATTCTGGAATCCCAGTAGATATGTCCTAATGCTATTCAAAATATAGCCAGGACTCACTAAAGGCAGAATACTACAAATGGACACATTTGTAAGGGAAAAGATCTAACTATAGTAATTGACACTTCCAATATTTTATCCCTCACAATCTATTCTAAGGAAAATGATCTGACCAGATATATAGGATAGCTTCCTATGTTCTCATGATCAGGATCCAGCCTACATTACAGAGTTGTTAAAATTTACAGGTTAAGCTGTTAAAATGCTGGTCTGCTACATTATTTTATTATTTATTTGTATAAACATGGCTTTGATTTCAAAATCACACGAGACTGCATATTTTATGATGCAACAAGTCTTTCCAGTTACAATGACTTCCAAACACTTCATTCTTGTGGACTGATAAACAGATTCCTTTGGAAAGAAAAAGTGGTGGAGGTCTACATCATCTTAAGAAACATGGATAATAATCTGTGCCTCATGTAAAAAAAAAAAATTGGTGTGCATACTTTAAACCGAGAAATGCCTTAAACAATCTAATGATACATCAAAGCCCAGTTTCTAATCAGTTTTAGACATTAGGAGTTACTATATGGTTATTTCAGCCACCATTGCAAAGGAGTCTCCATGGAACTTCAAAAATAAAATAAAATGAATTCCTACATATTTATAGGATCGTCATAATGTAAAAGTCATTGCAAACACCTCATTACATTTGCCTATGTGTTCCAATATTGGTCTGAATAAAGTTGATCCAAGTGCATAAAGAAATTGCAAAAAAGGAGGCTGTTCAAGTGAGCTACTGCAATGAGGCTTAGGTTGAGGTTTGCTAAGTTGTTTTTAGAGCAGGGGCAGGATGGCAACTATAAGTGTGATCTGCTCAAATCTAATTTCAGTTGAGTGAACACAGGATGATCCTAGGAAAATATGATTAATCAAATAAGAACTGTAGCCATAACTTGCTGGGTCTCCCCCCTCACCCAACTATTTGTATGCTGTCCTGGGACTTGTTTCCTACCATAGCCAACCTAAATCTCTTGAATGCCTGTAAGCAAGACACAAGGACAAACACCACATTGTTACTACTATTTGCAAAACATTTCATTCATTTCCACACCAGTTTGCCTTTTCTAAGCAATACGGTAGTTATTTTGGAGCACAGCTCTTGTTTAAAATAATTTCTCTACTGCCCTTGGGCTTGTCTCTCTTGGGTTGTTGCCTAGTTTTAGGATGAAGACAGACCTTGTTTGGGGACGGGAGCTAACAAGGTCCTCTGGCATGCCTGGATTTTTTGAGCAAATGTGATTTCCACAATTGATTTCTGTAAATTGAAGTTAGTTGGTGAGAACAGCAACAGTGAATCCAAAGAAAATGAGAAGCATAACAACAATAAACTGGAGTAGAGGGCCAGGCTACTGAAGACTCTGATATAATCAGAAGGCAATAGCATATTTTAACTGGAGCCACCACTGTCGCCGCTCACCAGCGCTCCCTGCTCTCCTGGAGCCCACGCCACCGGTTCCCAGGATAGCGAGCAGGTGGGAGCCGCCGCTGCCACCTCTGCCCCCCGGGCTCAGCCAGCCCAAAGGGCAGAAAAGGAACTGGTGGCAATGCTTCCCGAGAGCTCCACAGACAGAACGGTGAGGATTTGGGCCTAATGACTGTCTTGTCACCTGAGTACTGGGCCCTGCTTCAGTTGGAGCGCAGCTGTGACTCCCATTGTATTGTATTTTTATGCTTGTGTGAATTGCTTATTCACATTTTTGTATTATTGTATATCTACCCTGTTTCCCCGAATATAAGACACTGTCTTATATTTTTTTAAACTCCAAAATTAGCAAAAGGTCTTATTTTCAGGGGATGTCTTATTTTTCCATGAAGAAGAATACCAGTCTCAATTGCGCTTCCCCACCCACAACCAAGGGACGCTTCCCTTGGTTGCGAGTAGGGAAGCGCGATCAAGACTGGTCTCAGCTGTAAGGCGGCCGGCGTGGCCCATAAGAAAGCCTGCCACGTCGGAGTCTTGATCCCACTCTCGCCAGAGGAAACTTCCTTTAGTTGTGAGCGGGAAGGCAATCGAGACTCCGATGCGGCAGGCTTTCTTATGGGCCACGCCAGCCGCCTTACAGCCGAGACCAGTCTCGATCGCGCTTCCCTACTCGCAACCAAGGGAAGCGTCCCTTGGTTGTGAGTGGGGAAGCCCGATTGAGACTGGTCTCGGCTGTAAGGTGGCTGGTTCCAACGCCTCCTCACAGCTGAGCTGAGGGCAGTCTCGATCGGGCTTCCCCACTCGCAACCAAAAGCGTCCCTTGGTTGCAAGTGGGGAAGCCCGATCGAGACTTGTCTCAGCTGTGAGGTGGCCAGCGTGGCCCATAAGAAGGCCTGCCGCATCAGAGTCTCGATCCCGCTCTCACCAGGGGAAACTTCCTTTGGTTGTGAGCGGGGAGGCAATTGAGACTCCGACGCGGCAGGCCTTCTTACATGCCGGGAGGAGGGGGCCAGCGGTGGAAGCTGGCATACCGGTATTACAGTACCGTACCTGGCTCTGGCTCCGCTCGTCCTTCTCTTCTGTCCCAGACACCGGAAGCAGGGAGTGCATGCGATCGGATTGCCAGGAGGTAAGGGGGCCTTATTTTCAGGTGGGGCCTTATATTTCAAAGGCAGGGGGAAAAAAGGGGGTGTCTTATTATGGGAGGAGGTCCTATAATCGGGGAAACATGGTAGCCTGTATTTTGATGATGTATATTGATTGTATTGCTTATATTTTGTTGTATGGTACTTTTGTATTATTACATGTTGTGAACCACTCTGAATCGCCCGTTGGGCTGAGATAGAGCGGTATCTAAATTAAAAATTGTACTGAATTGAATTGAATGACACCAGTGTACCCATGAAGATCACCTATCAGTGACCAGCTGTTCTGTGGAAGGTAAGTCAAATAATATTGAAGTCAATAAATAAAAGGCAGTGGGTGGAATGATGGGAGGGATTCTCTTGTTACAAACCAGTGCAGAGAAAACAAAGAATGGGGGAAAAGAAGGAGAAATTGGCAAAATTAGATCTTGGTGATAGGCGTTGGGACTCAAAGCTATGGTAAATATCAGAGTGAGAGAGGAACAGGAAAACAGTAAAGTTCAGTTGGCCTGAAATCGACCACAAACATACAAGTGCATTTAGGAAAAAACCAGCATGGGTTGTTAATAGCAAAACGAAATATCATGATCATAAATCAAAACTAGAAGCGAACTCATAATAATGTTTCTGAGCCTAAGATGATCAGTATTCTGTTTGGCAAAGGTCTGTCAGGAATTGACTATATTTTAAAGTTATGACACTAAGCATTTACAAGGGTGGGGGAGAAATGAGTAAAGAATGCTGATAAGGGGAAATAGGTTAGCACAGGGGTTCCCAGCCTTTTGATACCATGGGCCTGACCATGCCCCCAAACAGCTGAGCGGGCCTGACCATGCCCCAGAAGCTGAAGTGGGCACGTTTACGACAGCCGTAAATGGCCCACTTCTGCATTTACAACAGCTGTGGGCGCATTTTACGACTGACGTAAACGCGTTCCACTTGCGGGTGCGGCAACTATGAGCCAGATCAAATGGTGCCGTGGGCCAGGTCTGGCCCATGGGCCATAGGTTGGGAAACTCTGAGTTAGTACATCTATCTATAAATATCCTTAAACAGTTTTTTAAAAAACTTACCTGACTTGGAATATACATGTTACTACCATCAGAATCAGCATGAGGTAAAAAATAGGATGTGTTAGCTGCATGGTTCCCCTCGCAGAAAGTGTAACCATGCCCACCACAGCTTTCACTGAAATAATGGTCACAGTTGCTGGGGGGGAGGAAATAAAGAAACAATTAAAACCATAACCAGTTAATTTACACATCCACTCATAATGACTAAATATTCCATTTCTCAATTTCGCACACATGAAACGGTGAACAACAGCCACATACTAAAACTGTTGCGTCTGAAATGACTCCCCAGGTCTACTCTCTGTCCTGGAAGTCTAGATCTGTGATGGCGAACCTTGGCACTCCAGATTTTCTTGGACTTCAATTCCCAGAAGCTTCCGTGAATCCACACGAATGAGTTTACTATGATTCATCCGGCCCACACCACCCTTGTCCTGGAAGCGACGAGGGTGGTGTAGGCCAGATGAATTGCAGTAAACCCATTCGTGTGGAATCATGGGGGCTTCTAGGAATTGAAATCCAAGAACATCTGGAGTGCCAAGATTCGCCATCACAGACTTAGGTAGACTGGAATATGAACAGACAAATGGAAAAGAGAACATGGCAGCCAATGCCACTCTGCGGTTTAGTGAAGTTTTTTTTGCAGGGTCAGATGTTAAAACTCCACCGTCTGTCCAACATGGGAGCAGAGGTGATATAATAAGAGAAAAAGCACAGTGTGTTGCATGCTGGCATGTGGCTTTATGGGAACCGAGTCAAATGGTGTAAAATAAAAAGTTCCTAATAAAACTTGCCATTTCCGTCCTTCCTGCTGACAGCTATATTACTGGAAGGTGAAGACATTAAAACTGACAGTATTATCAGAGACTGGCTGGAACTATTTCCATCCAGCTTCTATATAAGTTTAACAATCAAGCATAGGACACCCCTAAGAGCCTCTTTAAAAATTAAATACAGAAATTCTTATTCTGGTGAACACAGCACCAAAAAGAAAGAGAGAGAGATATGAATTGATGTTGCTGAACCCAAGACCAGACTCTCACTTAGCAGCTGAACAGTGACATCATCTGCAACAGCAGACACTGCAGAAACCTAATTCAGGCCTCTCCCCTATTCTACCTCGCCAATCTAACATACTGCTAATTCCAGATTAGACATGAAGCAAGGTGCTTCCTGATGAATCAGTTTCCAGAGCTGCATTTATGCTATAACACTTCTGTGCTCCCATTCCAGGGAAAAGAAAACACTTTCCTAGCCCATGGTGGCGAACCTATGGCACACGTGCCAGACGGGGCACACACAGCCCTTTCTGTGGGCATGCATGCCATTGTCCCAGCAAGGTGAGGCAACCAGACACCCCACACACCCCTCCTATATTTACAATTATGTGTGTGTGAGTTTCCAAAGAGGAGGTGGGGCATGGGTAGGCACTGTGTGTGTGGCCGTCAGTGCACCTTGAGCTGTGCATGTATGTGCACATGCACCTATGTGACATTGCCGGTGCCTTCCTGCACACCGCTGCCACCTCCACCTCCTTGGGCACTCGGTCTCTAAAAGGTACACCATCACTGCCCTAGCCTACCAAACAAAGACCTTTCTGCTCATCAAGACTAGTGTGGCAGGCGCATGAAAAGATTTCCCCTCCTCACCACCTTCTCCATCTCTACCAGACCTCTGGGAACTTGTCCATATGGGTAACAGAGGGGAAAAGAAACTAAAAAGTCTTTCTAGAACTCTTGATCTTTCACAAGATAATATGGCAGAGTTAATCTTGCTAGTTTAGCATTTACATGCCTAGTGGGGACATGGCAGCACAGAGTAGTTCTTTGAGCAGTTTTGCTGTCAGATATGGAGAGAGGCAGTTGTGAGATCCTCTGACATACTTCTGCCCACCTCTGGAGTGTGCCAGTCACTGAGGTGCACCGGAACCTGGCCCTGTGTCCCAAATGGCCAGCATGGGCCTGCTATGGTAGACACATGTCTTGGCCCATTCCTGCAGAGGCTAAGATGAATGCCAGTACAAACACAAAAGGCTGCAGATGAACCATACACTTACCGAGCAGTGCTACCATTGTTAATAAGAGCACAATATGCTTCATTTCCTTTATCTTATAGAAATACAGAAGAATGCAGAATGTTGTTACTGCCACAATCTGAAAAGGAACAAAAGTTTAAATTGAGACTAAGAAGAATAAGATCTTCAGACAAGTCTTCAACAAAGTATCACACACTTATTTCCTAGTTTAAAAAGATGAGTGAAAAAAGAACAATATCCTTGCCATTCATCAAATAATTATTCCCATATACCTTTCCTAAAATTAGGAAATGTTCTCATTGGGTCGTTGAGTTCTCTTACCCTTGCAATTGCATATTTTGTTTTTACAGCCTTGAAAAGATTTAAAGCAAAGAACCAGAAGAAAGAGGCCGTGTGCTTTACAGCAATCATCTGGCAAGCAAAGGCATACAAATTTAACTAAAATATGGAGCAGCTCTGGATTCACTATCTTGGTTAGGAATGGCAAATGAAGACAGCTTGCCGTCATCCAGTTCCAGTGAGACTACTCTAGTGCAAGTGACTTCAAAATTGCCATAATAAAATATGGCTCATCTTATTTATTGCCGGCATTAACTTCACTTGTTCTTTCTGCTCCCTTCCTCTAAACAGTATGACTTGAGCTATATTTGCACTTCTATCCAAAACACCTGCAATGGATTTGTAACTATACACTGGCTTTCAATCACTGCCTCGCCAACTACCTGTCAAAAGCTTGCATAAAAGAAAAATATATCAGCACAGTTAAATGATACACGAAGAGAGGTTGCTTTATAAGATGTTTAGCAGATGGGACTGTTTTGAGCATTGGACATATCCTAGGTTTGCACCTTCATCATCATCATCAACACTCCTAATAATAACAATAATAAGTGCATGCTGTCAATTCAATTCTGACTTATGCTGACCCTTTCCAGGGTTTTCTAGGTAGAGAATACACAGTAGTGGTTTATGATTCCCTTCTTCTGGGGCTGTCCTGGGATTGTGCAAGTTACCCATGACTTCACAGGCTAGTTTCCTTCCTTGGAGGGAGAAAGGAATCAAACACCCAACGTGAGACTTCGCAGTCAGATCCTAAACAATTGAGCCACCTACAGGTATATATTTTTTTCATTTCAAAGTGGCTCCCCCCTGGGCTACAGATTGCTGCTTAGCACAGATATTACAAAAGGGAGGGCCAGTCCTACAGTTGGGAAGGCTGAAACAGTTTTGATTGTTTGGCCAGGTTATCCTGCTATGGTAATAGAGTAAACCATACTGCCAGTGACTCAAGGCTGATCAATAGACAATCCTGAGGACTGACGGCCTTGAGTGCCGAAGTCCAAAGGGAAGGATGATGGATCCCAAGTGGATTAAATCCCACTTGAATGCATCTTGACGGAGGGCAGCAGCTTCATCAATATTGGCCTGGGGCTGATGAGGACTTTGTTTGCCAAAAGGGCTCAGGACCAGAAAGTGACTCGCGGAATTGGATCATTGGTACAGGTGCCATACTGCGATGCAGAAGGCAAAATGAAGGCCACTGCATTATATTGTCCCCAGGACAATCTTCATGGCCGATTACCATGAGGATAGCCAATATTCGGAATTGGATACGGGAAGGAGGAGGAGGAGGAGGCTGTTTGACCCTAGCTTCCTCAGTTCTACAGCCACTGTCCTCTGTAAGTAGTCAAAATGATGTGCACCATGCAATCTGCCCCTTGATCCCCCCAAACTAAGCTACTGCCTTTAAGGTACAACAGACAAAGCCATCATGTCATCAGTAGCAAAGAAAGATTTAACTAATTTCTCCCATAGGAGATTATTTAACTTGGAAGAGGTGAGGCAGGCAGATACTGCAGATGAAGCTATCTTATATGTGGAGATGCCTGCGTATAAAACCCATGCCCTACTACTCAACTACTGTCCTTTGCTCTTAGGTATCCGGGAAGGCAAGAAAGGTGGCAATGTTCAGACTTTCCAAGTCTGAGAGCCTACCCAATGTCAAACTCCACCATTCTCTAGAAAGGAGCATGTGACCTTTGACCTACTGGATAGTTTGGATTACACCACCATATTAGTCATTTTGTGTGGGGCTGATGCGAACTTCAAGCCAAAATATCTGGAGGGCTAATGCTTCTCGACCCATTTTAGAATGGATCATGTACCTCTGGATCTTGGCCAACAACTTTGCATTATTTCTAGGAATGGCTTGAATTTCCCCTTCAAAGTAAAATGAAACCTTTTTATATGCATTTTTTGTTTGGAACACTCCATTACAACACTTAGAAAACTACATAATCTGAAGGATAATTATAATCATATTCCTTTATCAGCCTGGGAAGCAATTTAAGCTGCATTGCTTTTTTAAAAGGGAGAAGATGAAACTCCCAATATCTTCAGGCATTACTCTTTATGCTTTTAAACACATTCCCTAAAAACAATGAGGTATACTTTGCTGGTCTAAACTATAGATTATCCTAGAGCAGGATCATCTGACCCTCCAATTTAACATTTTTAGTGGGTTGGTTTAGTGTTCCTGAAATAATGGGCAGCAGCCAGCAATACGGGACAAACACATAACTTTTATTTAGGACACAGAACTGATTTACAATTGCACCACAGCGACTTATATAGTGTCAGGGAAAGATACATTTAGGCGGGAATAAACAGGATTGGTGGATTGAACTCAGGAGAGAGTGGGGGTGATCCTTGACCGGCTAGAACTCGCGCTTCTCGTAGTAAAATGGCGCGAACCCCAATCTCGCGTTACTTGCAAACTGAGAACCCAAAATGGCGAATACATTTTCTGAACACATTCAACACAGTTATTAAATACACAACAGTTGGTTAGTTACTGTTGATATGAAAAGGTATTTCTGCTGGCCCAGTTGCATATAGCTAAACCTGGATCCAACATCATATCTTCTGCAAAAAATCTGCCCATTGAATCAGTGGTGGTTTATTAAGTCAACTCCTCCATAGCATCTGTGGATTCAAATGGCCCTACTCTAATGCAACTTACTTTACTGAAGTAATTTGCAATGAGAGTAGGCTCATTTGAATCAATGGGACTTATAGAGAAATTGACTGACTCACCAAATTCCCACTTGATTCAATGGGCCTTCTCTAATACAACTTACTATGCTAAGCAATAGGATTTCATCCATTACAGAATACCTTTCTCCAGTTTTTCATAAAAGGGTACACAGAAAAAGCCTCCTCAAAGATTGTGGTATTTCCGAACCACAATTGGGCGTACCCTGGTAATGGCAGCCTTGGGCTGCCAACTAATTTTTCTCACACTGGGTCAGGCAAAAGGAACTGCAGAATGAACTCACCAAAAGGTGGCTTCATTTTGGCAGTTTCACATCTGGCCTAGACATGGAAGAAGAATAAAACACAGACCCTGTTTTCTCTCTCCTTCTTTTACCTTATGGGTTTCTTAAATTCCTTATTCTCAAGGCTTCCCAACATTTTTGGCCATGTTCCACCTAAGCATCTCTAAAATCCTGACCTCCCCCTTCCAGTGACATATAATTCTTATTATTCAAAAAGTGAACTCATATGCACGTAGAAGAAGCCTAAAAGGCCATTTCACTGTTAATAACTCAATCTCAAATTGCCACCCTGTGGGGCATGTTGGGAACCACGAGTCTAGACACTCAGATTTCTAGCACTGATGAATTACCCACTTGCACAGAATCAAAATCGCAGTTGGCAACTGCCTTTGTAAATATGAAGAAAGATGGCATAATTCCATCCTTTGTGGGATTCATCATGAATTTAGTGTCACATTAATACACAAATCCATTTATAATATGAAAAATAGATTAGTAAGCAATCCAGCACATCCTCCTCTGAACGTCAGCAGAATAAATTTTCAGCAGAACTTCACACAATTCTTGTAAAATAATTCATGTTTCAGATGCAATCAGCAGTTTTCTCCAAATCAGACACCAGAAGGAATTTTTGTTTTGTTTTTCTTTCATATAAAGACTGATTTCATGAATACATTTAAATGTTTGAATATGAAAGATAATTAACTCTCACTGTTACCTTTGCATCAAATTAATTATCAGTTGTAAAGGAGGCATCCAAGAAGGGAAGCCTGGTTATAATGGGGGACTTCAATTACCCTCACATAGACTGGGTGAACTGTTGTTCAGCACATGATAAAGAGATAAAGTTCTTAGATATGCTAAATGATTGTTCCCTAGGACAGATGGTTGAAGACCCAACTAGAGGTACAAGAATCCTTGACTTGATCCTGAGTAATACTCAGGATCTGGTGCAAGATGTTAATGTGACTGATCCAATAGGGAACAGTGACCACAACTCAATTATGTTTAACTTGATCATAGACCGCAAGTCACTGATAAAATCTAACACAGAGACCTTAAATTTTAAAAAAGGAAATTTCCCAAAGTTGAGGAAACTAGTAAAAAAGAAGTTGAAAGGGAAAATTGAGAGAGTCCAAACACTCCAAGAGGCATGGAGGCTGTTTACAAAAACAATAACAGAGGCTCAATTGGAATGCATACCCAAAAGGAAAAAGGGCACTGCCAGGTCCAAGAGGACTCTTTACAAGTGTCATTTTGCCTCTTTATAAATCTATGGTGAGGCCCCATCTGGAATACTGTGTACAGTTCTGGTCGCCATACCTCCAGAAGGATATTATGGAGCTGGAAAAAGTGCAGAGGAGGGCAACCAGAATGATTAGAGGACTGGAACACCTTCCTTACCATCTGAGGCTGCAACGGTTGGGCCTCTTCACTCTTGAACGACGACGTCTAAGAGGTGACCTGATTGAAGTTTATAAAATCATGCACGGTGTGGACAAAGTAGATAAGGAAAAACTGTTTTCCCTATCGCATAACACTAGAACTAGGGGACACTCCATGAAACTTTTGGGTACTAGTTCTCAAACAAATAAGAGAAAGTACTTTTTCACCCAGAGGATCACTGGTCTATGGAACTCCCTGCCAGAAGAAGTGGTGACAGCTGTCAGTCTTGACAGCTTTAAGAAAGGATTAGACAAGTTCATGGAGGACAAGAGTATCAATGGCTATAATTATGGATACTTAAGGACAACCTCCGGGTTGGAGAGATAGGCAGGATATCTCTCAATATCATTTCCAGGGAATCCTAAGCAGGTGAAGGCATCTCCTTGGGAATACCCTGAAGGAAATGGTGAGCCACTGTGTGAGACAGAATGCTGGACTGGATGGGCTGTGGCCTGTTCCAGCAAGGCTGTTCTTATATGTTCTTATGTACTTAGGTAAAGGTTTCCTTTGCTAGAAAGCCAGTCGTATCCGACTCTAGAGTTCAGTGCTCATCTCTGTTTATAGCCAAAGAGCCTGAACTGTCTGCATCTGCAGACTTTTTGTGGGCATGTGGTCGGCATGTCTAGACACCGGAGTACAAGGAATGCTGTTTACCTTCCCACCAAAGTGGTCCTTATTTATCTACTTCCAATTTCTTGTTTTCGAACTGCTAGGTTGGCAGGAGCTGGAACAGAGCTGGGAGCTCATTCCGTCATTCAGTACTCAGGTCTTGAACTGCTGACCTGCTGGCCTTCCAGTCACCATCTTAACCACTTGAGCCACCACAGTCCCATCATGCGCTTATCAGGGTCTAAAAATCCACCATCATAACCAATTTTTCCTTTTCTATCCCTACTCAGGAATTAGAAAGTGTGCAGAAAACTCACATGTAGAGGGGACTGTTTTAGTCTTCCCCATCTCTGTCATTTCTCCTCTTACTCTCCCATATGTGAAAAATGATGAGTTTAAAAAAGGGAGAGCCTATGGTGTTTGTTGTTCTTCTTCAGTTAAGTTGGGACCACAGATTGGAGTGGAAGGAATTCAGGGCTAAATTATTCCTCTCTCCACTTGAGACCTCTACACACCATCTAAGGCCTGAGAAGAACTTCTGCCTCTTCTCCATGGTCAAGAAAAACAGCTTCTACCTTCTCATTTTCCCATGTGAGTCACAAGTAGGTCAAGACAGAAAATCAAACTGTAATCAAAATGGCAGCTGCTTAATATTAACCATGATTAGTACTGGTATGATGCAATTCTTAAACATGGTTAATGCAAACAAAGGGATTGGCCATGCAATTTGTATGCAAAAGTAGAGCATGTCTGTGAATGTTTGGTTTCTTTCTCTTTCCCCCCAAGTGCTTGGAATGTTGTTTTAAAAAATTTATTGCCTTTGGTGCTGCTCCTTATTTTTGCCCACCAAAACACACTAGCCGTCACTAGTTGCTCATTTTCTTTAATGCCGTTGTCATTGTCGGTGGCGGCTGCTATTCGTATCCAAGCATACATTTTTTCCTTGAAGTCATTTTCTCAGTTGATGGATGTGTCTCTGGTGACTCAATAAACCGACCCTGGCATGAAACACACATTACACAGATAGAGGGCATAGTTGAGTTTGATGAAGCTTCCATGCTTGTAGCTTAGCCTCTTCATGTCTGTGATGTTCTCTTTCGAAGTGATTTGTAGCAGCGGTGCCAAAGTGGGTAATCTATGGCCGCTGCCTCCCAGTTTTGTGGGTTTATACCTGACACCTTCATGGTTTCTTTCAGCTGGTCCTTATAACGCTTCAAAGGAGCTCCATGAGGTCTTGTTCTGGAGCTAAGGTTTTGAATTTGACGAGGAAGCCTAGAACCATCCATACGGTGGGCATACCCTATCCATCTAAGACGATGGCCTATGATGGAAGCTTCAATGCTATTTACATTGCCTTCTCGAGAACTGTGATGTTGGTGACATAGTCATCCCACTTGATGTTCAAGATGGACCTTAGCTTCTGATGATGAAAGTGCTCAAGCATTTTGATGTCTTGGTGCTAGTGAGCTCATGTTTCACAGACATACAATAACGTTGAGATAACAACAGCTTGGTATACCATGAGCTTTGTATGGATTGTGAAATCTTCATTCATGTAGACATGGTGTGATAATCAAAGGCAGAATGCAAATGCAAGAGAAAGGCAATACCTTTCACTAAAAAAATAAACATTACGCAAGCTTTCATGATTTAAGATCACATCTTTACGCATGCACCAATTCCTCGCGTAGAGCAAAGGAAAATTATCAATTAGAGTCCCCAAAGTTCATGGCAAGATGATGTGACAGGCTTTGTTTCTTAGAAAACAACAGACTGAACCTGACATCATCTCCCATTCCATAAACGTGGGAAACCAGATATAGACATAATGCCCCCTTGCCTGTAGTAGATGGTCTTCTTTTGAAACTGCAAGTTTCTTTTAAGTGTAACATATTATCAATATAGCGTTAAAGTGTTGTTTTTATTATTACTATTGCCATTATCATTATTTTCAAAAATGCACTGAAAATAGGAAAAAATGGTCAAATATAATCATGTGATAACATCATTCTCAATCATTATGCAATTTTACAAAAATAGCACCATCACGCCCTTGTTATCCACAGAAATAGCTACAATTAACATTGTTTCCCACAATTTGCATTGTGTTAAAATGCCATGCGTGTGCTGGCACGATTTGTGCTATTTCTTTAATTTGCCCCCACTCCGATGCCCCTTTCTCATTCTCTTCTCTAGCAAAGAATGCCAGAGAATACTGTGCCTGCATCTTATGGCAGAAAGGAAAATTCTGTGGTTCCCCATGTTCTGTTGTGAGAATTTTCATTCCTACCCAAAACACAATACCTATTCCTCATCCTGCTCGTCTGTCAAAGAAGACTATTTTTTGAAAGGACAGGAGCCCTTTGGGGAGGGGGTTTGAGAGGCCAGCAGAAGGGGAATACTCTGGCACAGAAATGTGGGATGGCAAGGAAACTGCGCCTCTTAAAGAGTACCGCAGCTATTTTGAAGAGGAACAGATGTCTGCTCCAGTAAGCAAACCCTTCAGCTTTTTATAGATGATATAAAATATGTGCACTTAATCTGGGGAAAGAAGGAATTCCTAGCATGACAGCGTGCAAAGAAATCTGGTGTCTAACTGCTAGAGAGACCGAGGTTTGCCCCATCAAGAGTGGGGGATGCAGAACTTAGAAAAGTGACTTTTGGAGACTACAACTTCCAGTGCTCATGAGGGCTGCAAGTTTCTGGAAGCTGTAACCTAAAAGAAGCACCTCTTCCAAGATCTTTTAAAAATTCACTTCAGAATACTGTACATAGCTTTTATATGACAAGCTATTATTATATACAAGCAATCATGGATTGTGCAATGACAAGCTTTTATATTTTGTATACACAAAAACATTTCAAAGTTGTTCAAAACAACCCAAAGTCTTACAGCTATGGGGAAAAACTGTAGGCACAAATGCTTAAAATATATGAAAAGTAAACTTAAACTGCAGGCAAATACTTGAGTTAGATTTCAATCCAGAATAAAGGAACATAAAAGGGATAAATGCTTTAAAAACATTCTAAAAATGCAAGACATCATATCTTTAAAAGGCACGTTGAAAAATCAGATAATACATCTCCAAAACACAGGAAAAGCATTATAGCTTTGAGCAATGTTTAGCTTTTGAACATATTTTAAGGAAATTATTCTAGGTGCTTATCCAGCCAAGCCAGTTGGAATCTATGGGGGGAAATCCTTGTTATCTTCACCTTCTATTGCTGTTGCTGCTATATGATGTCTAATGCTCCTTAGCATTCATGTGTCAGTATCTGGTGTGTGTGGTAGTGTGTTGTGATGCATGCATCTCCTGGCTCCCTATACTGTACTGCATTTGTATTTCTCTCTGACATTTACACTTGCCTTCAACTGGCTATTGCTGGTATAGTAATTTACCAAGCTCTATAAACGGTCGGAAAATAATAGAAATTTCGATTGCTTTTGCTGGAGAGGCAAAATAGAACTCCATATGGATAAGGCGAATAATTGAAATGGTTGGTAGGAACTCTTCTTTTGACTAACAAATGAGATTGTCTGCCGAGGAAATGGGATGTACTTGGTACAAGTTGTTATGAGTCAATTTTAATGGGCAAATGTTATGGGCACAAAGACCTGGTGGACCAGCTTAGTCAGGTACCAATTTACTCTATTCACATTTCAGGAATCTATCCCCACCCCCCTCGTTTGTTTTGCATTTCCTTATCATTTGCCTACAGGTTCAACTTTCAGCCATGAAAAAGATCCTTTTGCAAGGCAATGTTAATAGTACATTGATCTTGCTTCCAATATTGGCTGGAGAGCTGGCTTTTGCAGCGACTTTTAGTACACATCTGTTCAAACCTCACTTTAAAAACACAACGTACATTTCCAGGGTTGCATTTTCAACACCATTCTTAATTATTTTAGCACTCTATACATTCAAAGTGTCACATCTTGATACAATAACATCTGGAGAGCCATGGGTTTCCATTTCCAATGTAAAGAGGGAATATATTACCCCTCCAGATGTTCTAGACTGGGGTACCCAAACATTTCGGGCCACAGGCCAGTCATGTGGTTCAGCGGGCTGGTCACATGGTTTAGTGGGCCAGTCACGTGGTTCCTCCCACCAGAAGTGGAAGTAAAAAGCTCCTTGCAATCTGTTTTGCAACAGATGTTTTGCAACAGGATGAGATAGTTTTAAGGCTGCAATTTTCTCTGCTTAAACCAGGGGTGCCCAAACTACAGCCAGTGGGCTGGGTCTGGCCCCTAACACCAATTAATCCGGCCCACACCATCCTCGTCGCTCCCGGAAGTGGAAGCAAAATGCTCCTGGAAGTGGAAGTAAAACACGCCTACGGGGGTGTTTTATTTCCACTTCTGGGAGCAACGAGGGTGGCGTGGGATAGATGAATTGATGTTGGGGGCCAGATCTAGCCCATGTGCCATAGTTTGGGCACTCCTGGTTTAGACTTTAGTTACTAAAAGCCTCGGTTGGCATAACCAACAGTAGGGGGCAAAGTAGCCCAACAACCCCCTTGGAGGGCCAAATGTTCCCCATCTCTGGTGTAAGTGAACAAATCATGGGAGGGCTTATGGTGAAATTGTTTTCTCGTAATTATGGAAAACTCAATGAAATTACTGCCATGTGGGTATTGTGGAAGTCATCTTTCATTATTTGTTACAGTGTTCTATGCAAAAATAGGCAACAGAGATTCCTCCCACCTCAATTTCCCTTCTCACTTTCATTACTGGCCTGTATTTCAGAAAAATGGGTTTCCACCCCCAGCAAGAAAAGAGAGCTGGATAACTGAAAACATTGCCTTTTTGTATTTACTGCAGAAGGACCGAAACAAATTTATACAGGAAAGTATGTGGTCGATTATGTAAGACAAATTTGTTGATTTTAATCATCTGTGTTTTGTTATACAATTACTCTGTTCTGTTAGGATTTCAGGCATCTGTGCGGTATTCTGTTTATATGTATCTCTAATTTTGTTATGGCTTATGGACAAACAATTATGGAAAACTGAAATACCTAAATAATAGAACCAATCAGGTGTGGCCAATCCTACTTACCCAAACTTCAAAACACTGACCTCTCAATTCATAATTATTTCACATTTCTCCTCTAATATGTTCAAATCAAGAGAAATTTTTTTCCCCCTTTTGTATTTCTCAGTGAAAAATCAGCTCAGCAGTAAATGTTTGTAACACTTGTTCAAATGAACATTTTAAGTGCTTTCTTGGACTAGAGCCTAAACACTCAGAAGGTGATCAAGGTCCTTCCCTTCTCCACCCCAGATGGGTCTATGGTTTTAAGAAAATTTAAAATAATTGAGATTGCCATGTCACTGGCCATTTTGGCAAAGGAAAAAATTTACTATAAAAAAATGAGAAAGCCAAAACAAAGCTATACAATCATACTTCCTAGTCTCTTAATTATGATTTGAAAATCAAAAGTGTGCTATGAATGTAGTGTTGTCTGCCCTACCTTCCAATGTAAAAATAGCCCTTTCTTTTTTTTGTCACTAAGATAATTATAATGTGGAGTTGTTTTCACCAATGTTAATGCTAATCATAGCTTCAAGCCAGAATGTACAACTTGAGTGTAAAATGGAGTTGCAAACTCCGGCTTCTGAAGCTAATCAGGATTAGCATTAACATCAGTGGAATCTTATCAATGCTGTCCCTTGTTAATTCTGAAAAGGGGAAGCTAGATTTGCTGTGAGAAAGGATGAAGAACGAGTGAAGACATAAACTCAAGATCTGCTCCCAATCTCTAGAGTTATATTGGTGTTATTTCAAATCCTCTGAAGATGTTAACATAACTGGCAGATCATTATCAGTTTGGTTTTTCATTGCAACTAACATACAGCTGGAACTACAGATATTTATTTGACCTAAAACATACCACTCTGTCTATAATGGGCTCTTCCACAAAAATTAAAAAAGAACAAAATCCACCTGTTAGTACTAATTGGAGCAGAACTGCTTGATCAACAGGAGCTATGACATAAGGAGTGCCATTCATCCATGGATCAACTGTGGTTGGGGCAAAAAAATGGCTCCAACTCAAAGTATTTTTTTTCCTGAGCTGGATTATGAGACAGGAAAGGTCTGTGTTGAGATAAATTCTAAATAAACACATTCTTGACTCGTAAATCATACCCTCTCACTGTGCTAGAATTCAATAAACATGCAAACCCGCTCACTACACACAAAGTCTCACTGCACACAAAGTCTCTGATATTGCAACATCATTGGTGGGATTCAGCAGGTTTGCCCCAGTTAGCCAGAACCGGCAGCAGAAATTCTGGCTGGCCCTACCCATCCAAGTTTTGAAATAATGCAGGGCTTCCCCCCTGGCCCCGCCCACCATACCATGCCTGCAGAGTAGTTAGTAATTTTTTTAAAATCCCACCACTTTGCAACATCATGCTTCTTAGAAGTATTAAGTTATTCTTGCCCTTTCTAGTCCAGAGCAGCTTTGGACAAAGGCTGAAATCCTATTGCACAGTTATGCAAACAGTTTAGCTTTGAGAAGCAAATTGCTATAAATTAAGAAATCTCTGCAGGTATTACCTGTTGCACTCAGGGCCGTAGCCAGGATTCTAGATGTGGGTGAGCAAATATTTTTTCAGGATGGGTAACAACTTCACGCGCGCGCGCACGCGCGCGTTTGAGGGTGGGCAAACTGCTAACTCAGGGTGGGTGACATCCACCCTGGCCACTACCTGGCTATGGCCCTGGTCACACTTAATTGATAGCTCAGTAGTTTAGGTACCCGGCTGCAGAGGTTAGGCATTTTATTCCCCACTGTGCCTATTGTGAGAAGAACCAGCCTGTGCAGTCATAGACAAGCTGCATAATCCCAGAGTGCTCCCAGAAGAAAGGAATGGTAAGCAACTTCTGTGCATTCTCTACCCGTAAAATCCTGGACAGAGTCACCATAAGTCAGTATTGACTTGAGGGTACACTATTATTAATTATTATTATTATTATTACCTGTTGCATACTGAATCAAGAGGTATGGCCAGGTTATACTGCTATCGTAATAGAGACCATACTGTGAGTGACTCAATGCTGATTGTCAGGCAGCAGTTAACTAACCTGACAACCCTGAGGACTTGGGTGGTGAAGATCACAGGGAAAGGTGGTGGTCCCCAAGTGGGTTAAATCCCACTTGAATGTATCTTGATGGAGGGCAGCAGCTTCATCAATACCTGCCTGGGGCTGAGGAGGATTTTGTGTGCCAAAGGGGCTCAGGACCAGAAAGTGACATGCAGAACTGGATCAGTGGTACGCGTGTCAGATTGTGATGTGGAAGGCAAATGGAAGGCCATTGCATTATATTGCTCCCAGGACAATCTTCATGGCTAATCACCAGGATGATAGCCAATATTCGGAATCGGATATGGTGCTTGAAGAACACTGAATCACTCAACTGCTACAGACAGTTCTGATGGAGGTTTCTTAGCTTGAGTGACACCATTTGCATAACTGTACAACAGGATTTCAGCAAGAATCTGTTTACTTTTGGTGAAGAGGACACTAAACACATATACAGCACCTTTCCATTCCTTTGCATATTTACAACCTCAGAAGGCAGCAAGCAAGGATGCCGGTGGGCAGTGTTGTTTCACAGCAGTATAAGGAGTAAAGGGAAAGAGAAAGGTCACCCTTGCTCGAAAGCCAGTCGTATCTGACTCTAGGGTTCAGTGCTCACCTCTGTTTACAGCCAAAGAGCCAGCGCTGTCTGCATTTTGCAGA
Source organism: Bradypodion pumilum (assembly GCA_035047305.1). Taxonomy (NCBI): domain Eukaryota; kingdom Metazoa; phylum Chordata; class Lepidosauria; order Squamata; family Chamaeleonidae; genus Bradypodion; species Bradypodion pumilum. The sequence continues at coordinate 312,941,635 of JAWDJD010000004.1, forward strand.
TGTTTCTGTGGACATGTGGCAGGCATTCCTAGATACCAGAGCACATGGGACACTGTTTACCGTCCCACTGAAGTGGTACCTATTTATCTACTTGCAATTTCTTGTTTTCGAACTACTAGGTTGACAGGAGCTGGGACAGAGCTGGGAGCTCACTCTATCGTGCGAACTCCAACCTTCCAGTCTTCAAGTTCAGTGTCTGAACCACTCGAGCCACCACAGTAGCCCTCCTAAAAAATGGAATCTGACATCATGAGCTAAATCCACTGCCTACCACTGCTCCCCCCCCCCCCGGTCATCCTCCTACTGTACATTCAGGACCACATACAGATAAATCCAGATAGAATGAACCACTTAGAGGTCTATTTCAAAATGCAGAGAACTCGTGTCACATGAGGACACAGTAGACACTCCCAGCCTCCGAAAGGCTCACATGTCAGAGAGAAAGAAGGGTCTGGCCTAGCTTTCTGACACCTCTGGTCTTTGCCACCCAAGGCCGTTAGTCCTCAGGAAGTTAACCACCGCCTGACAATTGGCATTGAGTCCCTGGCAGTATGGTCTACTCTATTAACATAGCAGGATAATCTGGCCAGACTGGAAAGTTGCTTAATAATAGCCCATTATTTCTTATGTAGCTGATGTTTAAAAAAATCCCAATTACAGTGAATGATCCACAAAACTATGATTTTTTAAAATTGTGTCAGAAGTAAAACTATGATAAAAGGATATAATAATAAAAAAACCTTTTAATAGGCCATTTCTACATATTTGACAATGAAGAATCTGCTTAAAGATTAAGACAATTTATTGTTGTGCCTTCTGATTCAGAGAGCCTCTGAACACAACCCCAAAACTCAGTCAATCTATATGCTACTTCTGGCACACTAAGTTAATAGAGTCATAGCTTTGGTTTCAGGCACAAGTGATTTCAAAATAATGCAGATGATGGCTCTTCAAACTACAGTAGCCACATTTTTCTAGTCCTATAGACTTCAGTGTAAAAGAGCAAATCCCAACTCATAGAAAAAAGCATTATATAAATGTGTTGTTGTTGCTGCTGTAATACACCTTAGGATATGTTCTGCTATATTGGAGTCAGCAAATAGGGAAACATGTCTTTTTGGAAGCTTTCAAAATCCAGTGATTTAAAGAAGTACTAATACATTTTTTAATAAAAGAAACTCCTCATCCCTGCTCAGGACTTAACATCCTTCGAGACCACAAGAAATGGACAGGACGTTTGTAGGAGGGATACGAAAACTGAGGGGAAAATGAAATGTAATGTGCAGAAAAAAGATACAGCTGTCTATAACACATAATGGAAAGTGTTCATATGGCAACATTTTGTTGCAGCTCACAGAGTGAATGGTGAACACTCGACTTACCACGTAAATCAAGAACTGCCAGCTGACTAAATCATTCTGTATCATTCGTGCTGTGAGTTCCTGGGTAACGATTGGAGCAAATGTCACCAACAAAAATGTTCCTACAATTGTCATGGCTCCACCTTCAAAAGAAATACATTCAAGATACACATTACTTTTTTTAAAACAAGAAATAGCAAAAAAACAAAAACAAAAAACAACAACTTCGTAGCATCAAAATATTGATAGAGTAGAAAGATAAAACTGATTGTAGATAAAGTCACATAGGAAAAGAGTACTAACCTTAGAAAGAAGTTGTGGTAATATGGTTTCCATTTTTTGTTCAGAAATAGCAATAGCAATTAAACTTCTATACCGCCCCATAGAGTTTAATACACTCTCTGGGTGGTTACAAGTAATTAGCATTTTGTCCCCAGCATGTTGGGTACTCATTTTACTGACCTCTGAAGGATGGAAGGCTGAGTCAACCTTGATCCCTGGTCAGGATCAAACTCACAGTGTTCTGGCTTCAGAACAGCAGTTTAACCACTGCAACACCAGGCTTCTTTTTAAGTCCGTATGTGTTGTGTAAATGGCATTTTACCTTGTTTTGGGCCTACAGCCGTGGTGCTGAACCTTGGCACTCCCAGATGTTCTTGGACTTAAATTCCCAGAAGCCCAAGCACCCTATGAATCCACACGAATGGATTTACTGCGATTCATCTGGCCCGTGCTGCCCTCGTCGCTCACGGAGGCAGAAATAAAATGCACCCGTATGGGCATATTTACTTCCGCTTCCAGGAGCGACAAGGGCAGCGCGGACTGGATGAATCGCAGTAAATCCATTTGTGTGGATTCACAGGGTGCTGGGCTTCGGGAATTGAAGTCCAAGAACATTTGGAGTGCCAAGGTTCACCATCACAGCCCTACAGCATCCATGCTACTCCAACTGCACATTTTCTAAAAATCTGGGGCACTAATAAAGCTTTTCAAAATGTTTTTAAAAGAAAAGCTCTGGTGGGGAAGCAGAAGTGGGCAAGGTCTTCCAAGGCCTGAGGAGACCGTATGCCATCCTAAGGTCTCTATAAGTTGCCCACCTCTGTCCTAAGTGACAACCTTCAAGCTTCTGACCACACACAAGATATGGTATTCGACTGTTGACTGGAGAATTCTGGGAGTTATATTAAAAAAAAACCCAAAAAAACCAGTCTCCAAAGCTTGACTCCAGAGTATTTTCCGGGTTCAGTATTCACGTAAACCTGGAATACTGATTGTTGCATTGTAGAAAACAGAAAAACCAATTCTTGCTCAACAGTCAGCATCAACAACTTCTTTCTTTGCATGTCTCCTGGATTTAAGAGGGAATAGCAAAGATAACTGATGCTTCTTGGGTTCCTCTTTTACCTCTTTAGGTGCCGAGGGAAAACATAGCTGCATCCAAGTGAAATGAGATGTAGTCTTTTTACAAAATGTGCAAGTGTACAGAAACAGACTCTTTTTTTTTATAAGAACATTTTCAATTCTTTGTTGCTGCTGATGGGCCAATTTAAAACTGGAAAGAAAAATGGCTCTTAGGGTTGTTGTTTTTTGAGGTTACCCACTCCTGCAATCAATGTGAGATGTGAATTTCAGGGGTACAAAAGTCTGCACAGAACATTAATGGGACACTTAGTTTGAAGATGTAAAAAAAAAAAAACCTCCACAGAGTTGTATATTTATGTGCTTGTATAAACCTCCTTACTGCCATAATACAGCTAACCTTAATGGAATGCAGCAGCACTGTTTGAGAGAAAAAACAACCCTAATGGCAAAGACAACCTCACAAAAATGAAATACATCAGCACAGAACTTTAGTTAAAACAACATGTAGCATACAAAACTTAAGGAGAATATGATTAGCTGAGGAAAGAATTCTCCATGTATCACTTGTTTTTTTATTAAAAAAACACATTCTAAATATTATAGGATAATATATAGCGGAGTAGGGGTGAACATATTTCCACAAACATCCTTAACACCTGTGTGATTATATTCATTACAGGCCACACCATTTGCTAACTTACCTGTACTGGGAACCGGAAGTCTTTTTTCCCTTTTGCACAAATGAGGAATACTTCGCACAAGATTAGGTCCCCCAGATAGACAGATAAAACAAACAGGTAAAGGTCGCTCTTGCTTGGAAGCCAGTCCTAGCCAACTCTAGGGTGCAGTGCTCATCTCTGTTTCAAAGCCGAAGAGCCAACGCTGTCTGCTTCTGCAGACGTTTCTGTGGTCATGTGGCAGGCATGAATAGATACCGGAGCGCACAGAACGCTGTTACCTTCCCACTGAAGTGCTCCCTATTTATCTACTTGCAATGTCTTGCTTTAGAACTGGCAGGAGCTAGGACAGAGAACGAACAAGCTATCTACAAAAGGCAACGACAGCGGCTACATATTTTGCTCCATTTAGGACTGCAGTGGCTCAAGTGGCTAAGACACTGACTGGGAGGAGGGAGGTCAGCAGTTCAATTCCCGAGTACTGCAGGACGGAATGAGCTCCCGTCTTTGTCTCAGCTCCTGCCAACCTAGCAGTTTGAAAGCAAGAAATTGCAAGTAGATAACTAGGGACCACTTCGGTGGGAAGGTAAACAGCGTTCCATGCGCTCCAGTGTCTAGTCATGCCTGCCACATGACCACAGAAACATATGCAGAAGCAGACAGCGCTGGCTCTTCGGCTTTGAAACGGAGATGAGCACTGCACCCTAGAGTCGGATACAACTGGCTTTCGAGCAAGGGAAACCTTTACCTTTAGAGAGGAAGAAGGGCTGACCAACTGGGTTTCTCAAAAGTAGTACACTGGCTGGATTCACATGTTACGGTATGCCATCCATGGTTTGTTTATCATGACCTCTAAACCCAGCACTTTCTCCCACTAGCCAGAGAAATAATGTGCCATTTATTCTTATCTTTCCCCCCTCTCTGGATTGTTGGGGAACAGGCAAGTTGGAGTACGCAGTCTAGATGTCACAATAAAAAAGCACAGTCAGAAAGTCCATCCTTTGCTTGGCTGTTCCCACTTCCTGCAAGATAGATCAGACAATATGTTCCAGTACATGGGCTCATTCTTCCTAAGCCAGAATTCAGAGCAATTCTGCTTACCATGATGTCCAAATTAATGTACAGTACATTAACGTAACCTGCTATTTTAATTCTTTTTGTCACAGCTATAAGTAACCATTTTGAATAAGATCAAAGGTCCGTTCATCTGCATCCCATTTTCAGCAGTGCTCAAACTGGGCCCCACAGAAAATCCACCCACACAGCTTGAAAGTAAAAGCTTGCTTCTATTATTGTCCTCTCAGAACGGATCTTTGGGGACTTACTTTCTCAAGCTATATGAAGCTATCATGATCAATATCCTTAAGCAAACTGGTGGGCCTGTGAGTGTTTTACTTTGCTTTAGAGCAGGGGTGCCCAAACTACGGCCCATGGGCCAGATCCGGTCCCCGACACCAATTCATCCACCCTGCAAAGCCCTCGTTGTTCCTGGAAGCTGAAGTAAAACGTGCTCATATGGGCGCATTTTATGTCCGCTTCCGGAAGCAATGAGGGCTTCGTGGGCCAGATGAATTGGTGTCAGGGTGGATCTGGCCCGTGGACTGTAGTGACCAGCCCTCTGAACCACGTGACTGGCCCACAGCCCAAAAAGTTTGGGCACCCCTAGTTTAGAGACACTCCCCGGGGGCATGCCCATGCATTATTAATAGTGAGTCTAAGAAGTGTGCATTATCTAAAGTAAACCCTAGAGACAAAACAATGATTAGGTGTGAGGATCCAGCCCACCATAATCTGGGGTACGTATGTGCACTATAAATCCAGAAAGAGCTCTCTTACCTGCATAACTAGCTTCTAGATGTTGGCGTTGGAAATTTTTGTCAGGTGAAGGGCAAGAGCAAAACAAGAATACAGTATTTGCCAATTGTACTCAATGAACAGTCTGGACTGGGGTGGCCAACCTTGGTGCCCCAGGTGTTCATGGACTTCAATCCCCAGATCAGCAGGTGTGCTTATTTGGGCTTCTGGGAATTGAAGTCCAAAAATACATGGGGCACCAAGGTTGGCCACCCATGGACCCTCTACTGTGAAAACGAACATTGTGATAATGTTTGAAAATACACAATACAGGCGAAACTCGGAAAATTAGAATATCGTGCAAATGTTCATTCATTTCACTTAAAAGGTAAATCAAATATATGAGATAGACTCACTACATGCAAAGCGAGATATGTCATGGCTTAATTCGTTATAATTGTGATGATCATGGCGTGCAGCGTACATGAGATTATGTGATGATTATGGGGTACATGAGATGGGGGGGGGGGTTGGAGTTTTTCATAAGCTGAAAGCCATAAGCATCAATATTATAACAAAGTAAGGCTTGAACTATCTTGCTTTGCATGCAATGAGTCTATCTCATATATTTGTTTCACCTTTTAAGTTGCATTACTGAACTGAATGAACATTTGCATGAAATTCTAATTTTCTGAGTTTCACCTGTATTCTGCACGTCAGCAGTATTTATGTATACAAGTAATGGCCAATGTAGTTTCAAAATATCAAAAATAGTAACAAGCTTATGTGCAACCAAACTCTTTGCTAGAATTAGTCAATAACTAACAGGAAGAAGGGCTGACCAACTAGGTTTCTCAAAAGTAATACTTTGAGGGGGTTAACACATTACAATAAGCCCTCCATGGTTTGCTTACATATTTTTTTTCTGAAGTAAACAGAAAGTCCAATTTTATTTTATTTTTTTGTGAAGACCATGTTTGCCAGAAATAGCTTGCTGAAAGGCTTTTGGAAATGATCAAGTTAGTATAAAAGGGGAGGGAAAGTTTGCTTTTCTTTCCTTTTTTAAATAAAGGGAGCTGCATGGAAATAGCAACATCTAAAGAACTCTGAACAGCATGAAGAAGCAGTCAGGTCATATCTTGTGTTTGATCACAGTTTTACTGTTGTCGTTTAATATTAAAGTATGCAATATGTTGATAGTTTATTTCCAAATTTTGGAACAAGAACAATGAACACAAACAGAAATGTGCATCTAACTGATGCATATATTACTATTTTTCTGTAGAAAAGCGCAGAAGGTTCTGTGAACTTTGAGTTTTGAAGTACACGCTTGTAGAATCTTTTAGGGGGCAGGACTGGAGAGTTCTACTTGTTATAACACTAGTTTCCCCCCCCCCCCAAAAAAAAGAAAAGAATATGCACGCAACTCAATAAATGCTAGTAAAGGGTAAAGGTTTCCCTTGCTCAAAAGCCAGTCGTATCTGACTCTAGGGTTCAGTGCTCATCTCTGTTTCAAAGCCGAAGAGCCAGCGCTGTCTGCTTCTGCAGACATTTCCATGGTCATGTGGCAGGCATGACTAGACACCAGAGTGCACGGAACGCTGTTACCTTCCCACTGAAATGGTCCCTATTTATCTACTTGCAATGTCTTGCCTTCAAACTGCTAGGTTGGCAGGAGCTGGGACAAAGACGGGAGCTCGTTCTGTCCTGCAGTACTCGGGAATCAAACTGCTGACATTCCGCCTCGCAGTCAGCGTCTTAGCCACTTGAGTCACTGCAGTGCTAGAAGATACCTTTCTCTTTCATGTGGCTATTTATGTGTATCTTAAAATTAGGCTGAGGTCTGGTGAAGTAGAGGAGTTTGAAAAGTACAACATTGTCATCACAAAAGCTGTATGCTAAGCAGGGGATCAGCAGCAGTTGTTTACTTACCTAATATGACTTCAGATCTAATGTTTTCCTTTAAGAACAAGAAAGACATAACAGCACTACCTGAGGAACAAACATTCATTGTTTAATATAACATAATATTAAGCAAGACTAAGTCAGCATAAAACAAATGCAAAAGTTACTCCTCTCTAGCAGAAATACAACACAGGTGGGCTCAGCATGAATGTCATACAGCAGTTGTACACTCAGACCTGGGCATTCAACCTATTCGTCTATCGGCATTCCCCAATCTCCCATGACGAACTGTAAACCAACAGGGCAGTGATGCACTAGATGTTCAAATGTTAGTTTCAGCTCTGTTCGCTGCCCACATGCTTGCAACTCATGAGAAATGAGGCTTATGTGTTTGCACAGGACCTCGTCTGTATAATCAGGAATCCCCACTGTTTCTTGACCGAGAAATATGGCCCTTTTCTAACAGACACCACATGTACTGCTTGGATCCAGCAGGAATGTTGACACATAAAGACAAAGCATGTATTTCTTTTAAGGAAATATTTTATTTAAACCAGTGTTTCCCAACCTTTGGTTTTTGGACTTCAATTCCCAGAAGTCTAAGTCAATTCCCCAATGCACTGATCAGCCAATGAACTGACTTAGGCTTCTGGGAATTGAAGTCCCCCTGTGGGGCATGGGCCCCACATTGGGAATCACCCATAACACTTCTCTGTGACTGGAAGAATTGACATAAAGAGCAACCTACCACCTATGATCACGAGCCTGAACAGTCACCCACCAGAACTTTGACTCATCATTTGCTGATCCGTGTAAAGATAACAAGCATGCTATGTTGCCTAGTAAACATACACAAGTGAAGTCTGATCACATTGCAAACTTCAGGGCCAACTCTGAAATAACTACTAAAATAGCTGGGCACAAAATATACCATGTTAAAAACCTACCACACTTCAGTAGTGCTTTCCTGGTACAATCCGGTGCTGGAACCAGGCTCCTATGTTATTTTAATTTGTATCCTTTGCAACAATAGTGTAAACTTAGTCACGCCAGTGGATACCTTACAAGGTAATATACTTTTCAAGTGAACCGTATACATATAATCCAATCCCCAAACATAGTTCCCTTGTTGCTTTAAACCTGGGCCGAGCAACTTCTGAGCGTCTGAAGGTATATGTCACTTTTTTAATTGCACCAGACCACTTACAACACCTTTCTACTAAAACTGGAAATGGCTGGAAAACAATCTCTGGGGTATTTTTTTTTGAGGGGCAGGGGCATTATTTTACCACCACCACCCCGCTAAAACAAGACATAAAGGTACCTTGTTTAAAGAATTACTGTGCTTCCTAGAGTTTTAACCCCAAACTGCTAGGGCTCTATGGTCCTTTGGGACCACAAGTGTGGCCTGCAATTCAGTCTTCAGTACTGGCATCATAACTAACGTTAGTGGGGTCTCAAATGCAATCCATTTGCATTTGATAGATACTTTGATGTTCTGGTAGAAATGAGAAGCAGCCAGCATAACAGGGCCAAACAACTTTATTAGCCAGTCAGAACATGGGGAGCAATGGTGCAGCACTGCTCAATATATGCACTCAGAAATGGATACATTTTTGCGGGAAACGACAGGAAGGGGAGTGGGGTAACTGGGAGGTTATCGGACCGGAGTGAAGACTGTACAGGCTATATAGTTTAGGCGGGAACGCAGTCCCGCAATATTTTAAGACCAAGAAGAAGGAGACAAAATGGAGGATCATACTGATCCCAATTATTTCACAAAACGTTGCAGCAATAAATGTATTCAAACACAACAGAAACTATTTCCACTAAGGGTTCTGCTTCATCCCTACCCCATGTCCTGCCCTACAGGTACACAAGCATAAGGGCTCCAGCTGTTCAGCTACTGTAAACCCAACCCTTCTATAAATCCTAAAGACTGAAACCACACTCTGATGTTTGTTAGGAGATCTTTTGATTAGACCCTGCAACAAAAATGCAAATGACTCACCATGTGGAGGTCTTTTTTAGCAGTATTGCTGTGGCAACATGTCTTCTGTCACTGAAGCCTGTCTGGTTTACATTTGTGGTAGTGGAGACTATATAAGCTCACACTACAAGTAAGCAAGGCTGTAAAAATGTCTCCCCACAAGTGAACAGCATACAGAGAGAAAGGATTAAGTGCCTACTCTCTCCTGTGGTTTATTTTACATTTGTAAGGGGTTGATAAAAAAAGGTGAGCTTCTCTAGCTGCCTCAAATGGCACAGTCACCTCAGGACTTTGCTACCTAATTCCACACCTGCTATTCTTACACCTTTCGTGGTTCTAGAATCTAGAACTTAGACCAGTGATGGCAAACCTTTTAGAGACCGAGTGCCCAAAATGCAACCTAAAACCCACTCTGTGCTGGGGGGAGGGAGGAAGTGTTCCCATTGGGCTGCTGGGCAGAGCAAATTCTATGCTGGGGAGGGAGGAAGTGCTCCCATTGGGCTGCTGGGCAGAGCAAACTCTGTGCTGGGGCGACAGAGTGTGTGCCCACAGAGAGGGCTCTGAGTGCCCCCTCTGGCACGCATGCCATAGGTTTGCCACCAGTGACTTATATGCATTTATTTAGAAGTGTTCACAAACTGCAGGAAGAAATTGTAGACTTTTACCACAGTTTAATTTTTTAAAAACAAAATAAGATCTCCAATATTTTCATTCATCCAATGATTGGTGCAAACAACCAATGGGAAAAATGGTTAAACTAAAACAAAGAGCACCTGCAGATGGTTCCATGAATTACAAAATATTTGTTAAAATAGGTGTCTTGTTTCGAAGCCTGCCCGGAGATTAAAAAGAAAGAAACAACAGCATGCATCCTTCATCAGCAGGAAATCTCCTCGTAGAGGATCCATAAGTTTTCACTCCCTATAAACAGTTTAGGTATAATTACTGTAAAGTGCTACTGAGGGCTATATAAACTATTCTGGTAAAAATAAAAAAGGAGCAGGTTTTTTGGCGGGTGGGGGAGGAATGCACTTAAGAAAAATACCTGCTTAAGACTATCATTTCATCTGAAACACTGAAATGACAGCATTTGGGAACAAAATGTACTGGTTTCCAAGCAACATAAAACTACAGCTGGATGACTAAAAAGCAGCAGGAGGGGAATATAAATCATTGTTTATTCTTAGCCCATATCCTCCTTTTGATGCTCAACCTGTCTCCGAGCTATAGGACACGACTGAGTGGAATCTACAGATAGATAACCTCTATGAAGATAACATAACATTAGGCAAAAGGGATTTAAGGATCACTTCCGGTTACTGGACCATGCCTCCTCCATGATCCCCAGACTTACAGAGTCTCCACAGTAGGGTGCAGTAACAAAACTTTTAATAACTTTCCAATGATGATTAACTTGCAACATGACAAAATATATGGTTCAGTTTTAGTCTCAGGGTCCTTATTTCTTCATGGGGACCTTTACAAGTGAAGCCTATCCTTCCCCAAGTCCTCTGGGTTCTCTCGTTCTCAAAACAGTGACCGCTATCATTTGCAATATGGACAACTAGCCCCACCCTATGAGTCCCCAGATATCCCAACATCCATCATCAGCTCGCCTGAGTCCATCATCTCTTTTGGAAGAATGGTCATAACAAGAACCTGTTGTGTGTTATCTCGAACGGGGCTTATCAACCTGCCTCTCCATCCCACTTCTCTAACTTTTAATGCCTGGTTGAGCCTCTAGAACAGCTGGGGAATACAGCAGTAGAATCTGTGCACAATGGAAGAATCAGCAGAACTCTAAATAATTCCTATGAGCAAGAAGAGTTGGTGAGAAAGTTACTTAGAACATAAGAACAGCCTTGCTGGAACAGGCCACAGCCCATCCAGTCCAGCATTCTGTCTCACACAGTGGCTCACCATTTGCTTCAGGGATATTTCTTTGGGCTACAACTCCCAGACAGCATTATCAGAGACCACAGTAACAAAGATTCTGAGAACAGTCATCGGAAAACAAGAAAACACCCTTTTGATCCCACAAGGGTATCTTTGGATCAGAACCTACAGTATAACACTAGACTTGGCATGACACTTTATATATTGTCTTTCTATATAAAAATAACTACCAGTTTTAGCAAATTCCTCTCTTTTTTACATTTCTCTTGGTTTTTCATCTATCTCTTCCAGTGTTTGTGCAATTATCTCAACGACAGAATCGTGGGCTGCCATTTTGTTAAGGCATCTTGAATAAGACTGGAAGGAAAAGGTTTCTCACCTAGGACAGCCACACTTCCTAGTGGAGCAATAACTATGGCTGAAGCAAATCCATAGGCTGCAAAGTTTGCCGTTTCTCCAATGCCCATAAGTATAATTCCAGACCACCATAGCTTGCTTCTGTAACATGGCTTCTGATTGGCTTGGCACACCAGACGAAGATGAGACCATTTCTGCACATTAGAAATAAAGAATGGGAACATGAAAGCTATAGGTTAATGTCATGTAAGAGACAATGCATTTGGCATTAACAAGGCATTATAGCAACTTTGTGTTTTGTAGGTTAAATAATACTTCCATTATACAGTGTTGCATAAGTTACATAAATCTTCAATTCCTGTGCAAACACTCTGAACAAAATGTCAACATGAGTTGATGTCAGTATGCCATGTAGGTGGTTTTGAATATTTCTGGTACTTTACACTAACTTTCAAAGTAAAGATTTTATTTTAAGCAAACTGGATTCTTAAAGCAGTCTCATGTGAATGCCAATAAAAATTCCCAGGTCATGTATAAAGCCAAAATATAAATAAAGTAAAGCCCAGCCATGAACCAGTTTAATCTGGCAAGACTTTTACATATCCATGTTTGAATTATGCACAAAGCAGTGAAAGTGAAAAAGAAGAAACCTGTGAAAAGTGCTTTTTAAAACCCTTAAGAGACCCACCCCTGAAGGTATTCAGTTAGGTCTCTTCACTGACCAAAGGCTGTATGATCTAGTATGGGATAGTCAAAATGTGGACCGCCAGAGATTGCTGGACTGCAATTCCCATCGATCTCGCTAGCACTGCTAGCCAAAGGACTGCAATTGGCCCATGAGCGACCTTTGTACTGGTTTTCTTTTATTGCATTTATGAGGAATGAAATTATATATTCCACTACAGAAACTTTCTATTATGTTAACATAAGCCAGACCTTTATATAAACTCACATGGGAGTTTGATCACCGAACTAAAAAGGTCATTGCTTCTGAACAGATCATGCACAGAACTGCATTACAAAGAGCTGAATATTTTTTTTTCTAGATCATATAATTAAAATTCAATTGTGCATACATTCATATTCCACCATCTCTATTGCAAAGCTTCGCCTCTGCATTTCTTATGTTATTTTGTACTTTTTATTTCAAGCCAAAACAAGTATTCAAGTTCTTTGGCAAAAAGTTATAAACAGGGTGGGGTTGGGTGGGGAGTTTGGTGTTTTTGCAGCAAGTTTCCACGAGCCCAAATTTACTATGAAGACATCATTCACTTCCCAAGAATTGCCAACAATCTGTGGCTAGCAGGCAAAATGGAAAGACAGAGGTGGCCCACAATAATCTTCCAGCTACCATCATATTTATATACCAAATTGAATAGAACTTATACCTCAGTGGTGAAGCTTGTGTTTCACATAGAGAGTCACCAGATTAAACTCTTTTTAAAAGAACCAGATAGGCTGGTAATTGGAAGGACCTCCACCTGAGATACTATGGAGAAATAGCCCGCTTTACCATAAGCAGTTCCTTATGTTTCTGCCTAGTCTCATCTATTTTGTTTATATAACACTTTCAGTCTGAGCACATAGAAAACTGCTTTATAGTAATTTGAAGCTTGTCCCTTAGAACCGTGATGTTGAACCTTGGCACTCCAGATGTTCTTGGACTTCCATTCCCAGAAGCTCAAGCCCCCGTGGATTCATGGAGGCTTGAGCTTCTGGGAATGGAAGTCCAAGAACATCTGGAGTGCCAAGGTTCAACATCACTGCCTTAGAATATTAAGGGGGGGTAGGACTGCCCTTCCATCGAGGCTAATTCTTACCACCCCATTCCTGCACATCCTCCCTTGTATAATCAGCCTAAGTAGGAAGCTGCCTGACTGCTTCCTGGGGATGATTTTAGGGGTGTTAAAATGAGGAAGGAATGAGTCAACCTGACATGTATGTTGTTCCTTCTTGCTCCTTCGAGCAATTCTGTTTGGCTAATGGGTTCTCCTCTTGAATCCAGTGGCCAGCATTTTACAAGGTTAACTGCTCTGTGGAGTAGGGGACAGTTCTGCTGTATGAGTACAGGTCATATTGATGACAGCTCACAGGCAGCCTGTGAAATGAGCTGGAGGGCTGCTCATCCTAAAATTCTGGCATGAGTCCCTTGGCGTCATGAGCCAACTCTTAGTTGGACCACCAAATTCATCAAGCTCTGTCGTGTCAACGAGGACAGACATCAACTCTTCAGAGTTTTAGGTGTGATTGAAACCGAGATTTTCTGCATGCGAAACATGCCACTGAGTGGCAGGTTGGGGAGAAAGAAAGAAACTGTACACTTCTGATAAGTCTTCATATGTTGTAGTCCAGGGGTTCCCAGCCTAAGGCCCGCTGTCTGGATCTGGCCCACAGCACCATTTCATGTGCCCCCACCCACCCCCTCCAAGGACATTCAAGAAACAAAATGGCTGCCACTTTGAATCTGTTGGGACAAAATGGCCACCACCATCATGCAGGCAGGGGATAATGGGCGTCTGGCCCTCGAAGCTGACAGAGAGAGCATGACCCGGCTCCCAGTTTGAAAAGGTTGGGAACCCCTGTTGTAATCCCTCTTTAGAGACTCCCAATCCTTGTTTCTGCAAGATGCAATTCCACATAGTAGGTAGAACAATTTAAAAACAGTTTTCTGTAGGGTTCAATGTAATTATGAGAGATTTGCCATGCAGTTATCGATAAGAGCCAGGGATTGGGCCAGGCTGATGTGGAAAATCACCGTGCTGAACGATATGGAAAGCTGTTTCCAAATAGCAATGATGTTGTGTCATATTCTCCCATGCCCAAGCAGTGGGAGCTGTAGCATTCAAATCAGTACACAAAAGATCCCTGCTGCCGAATGGGGATTACTGGGTGACTGAGAAGCACTGATTTCATGGCAGAACTGTAAGCTGATCATTGCTTAGCAAGCCATGTCACTTGCTCAATTTACTTAGAGGCATTCTGTCTTAGTACAACAAGCAGGAAAGTGAAGGAAGAGAGAAAGGTGGCAAGGAGATAAGAAAGCAGTGGGTAATAGTGTGGCCTTGGGTCATACAGAAATGTTAGTACATGGCTGTTATGCACAGAAACTTTGGCTTAGCATATCAAAAATGAAGAAATCACAGTAAGAATCAGGGTAGCCAAAAAACTTGAAAGTAGTTTTTTTTTTGTTGATCATATATAACAACATGTAGTAGGCAAATAATTAAAACATATCAAGTTTTTTTAAAATTAAAAAGTGATTAAACTTCAACCATGAGGATAGGGTATTTTAGACAACCAACATCATGTTGTTGGAGACAACTGGTTTATTTTATTTTTGTTTCTACAGAATTCACATCAAACTAGATCTAGAAGTTAGGTGTCCTGTGATATTGCTACACAAAAAGCTGACTTTCAGCTACTTAGCATAAACATATTTGAATAGAATAGAATGGACAAAATTTTTGGAACTGGTTAAAAACACTCTTTAAACACCTCACTCCTTAAAATACCTCACCTATCTATTTGACAGCACATAACAACAATCTAAATTTAGCTCTCTCCTTCTGGTTAACCTTCTACATATCTACTGTATTCATGTTCTCATGTTACAAAATATTTCAAAACTCTGTATGATTATTGTTATTTTTTAATCTGGCAAGGAAAAATATCAAAGCATACTGTAGTGAAACCAGTGGCACAATGGTGGGTTATGTAAACACAGTATTAACTAACACCCTATTAAATAGTAGAGCTTTAATTCTGTGCATGGTTCTGCCGTTCAAGGTAAACCAATGCCCACAATATATAATGAAGATTTTTTCCTACCTGCACATTCAAAGAGATGCTAATGAGAATATTTCCTAGGGTCGCCAACAAGATGCCCAAGAGAAGAGTCTGCAAGATAAAAATATCCATATACAATGAGAGAGAATTCTCAAAATAGAAAACAGCAGAATACTCATACACTTTATATTCATTTATAAAGGGTTTTTTTTATCTAGGCTTTTGGATGTTCCAAGTTTGCTACTATTCTAGATTCCAAAATCGTTTAGCTATCCAGCCAGCTAAAAGACCCTTACACAGATCTTATTAATTTAGTTACTCAATATATTGATAACTTACCTTTCTGCCTAAAAAGAAAAGCACTCAAGGCATTCAATAAAAATCAAGAGCCAAAAGAAAATACACACAGCTTAACTTTAAAGACCTAACAGCACTCACTCAGTTAAACTCTTAACAGCAATCCATTTTAAATGTCAAAGACCTATCGGAATAAAAAGGCTTTCACTTTAGGAGAGAAAGATGACAGAGAGGCTTAGTTTTCCTTGGTTGGCAAGGAGTTCTACAGTCTGAGAACAGCCAACAAAAAACCACTTATAGTATGGATCACTTTATAGTCGTCGTCCCCCTTCATCAAAGTCATATAGTGGTAGTCCATAGTACATTTGCTCTTCTGCATACACTCTAGCCCAGGACTTCTCAACCTTTTAAATCCCAGGGCCTGGTCACATTCCCTCAGACAGCCATTTTGCTTTTCCTCCACCACATGGCACTTCCTGGTATGGTGAGGTGGTGGTGGGGCCACATGAAATGGTGCCATGGGCCGCATCCAGCAAATGGGCCGCAGTTTGAGAATTAGTGACATAGTAAAACAACAAAGCATCTCGTTTGTGTGTGTGTGTGTGTGTGTGTGTGTGTGTGTGTGTGTGTGTGTGTGTGTGTGTGTGTGTGTGTGTGTGTGTAAAATGGTAGAGTAGATGAATGGAGAAAGGGGTTCTCTCACTCACCCAACCAGAATGGCAGAGGCTCCAATTAAAAACTGTGAATCTTGATGTAGTTTGCATAATCAATATTCAAGTTTCTGAATCCCTATAGCCTCGGTGTGAACTGAGTCTCCGTGCAATTTTTCTGTCAAGAAATTTTGTTAAAGATAGTGAAAAAAGCAAACTCAATGCTAGGGATCATTAGGAAGGGTATAGAAAATAAGTCAGCAAGTGTCATTTTGCCTCTTTACAAATCTATGGTGAGGCCCCATATGGAATACTGCGTACAGTTCTGGTCGCCATACCTCCAGAAGGATATTATGGAGTTGGAAAAAGTGCAGAGGAGGGCAACCAGAATGATTAGGGGACTGGAACACCTTCCTTACCATCTGAGGCTGCAACGGTTGGGCCTTTTCACTCTTGAACGACGGCATCTAAGAGGTGACCTGATTGAAGTTTATAAAATCATGCACGATGTGGACAAAATAGATAAGGAAAAACTGTTTTCCCTATCGCACAACACTAGAACTAGGGAACACTCCATGAAACGTTTGGGTACTAGTTCTCAAACAAATAAGAGAAAGTACTTTTTCACCCAGAGGATCACTGGTCTATGGAACTCCCTGCCAGAAGAAGTGGTGACAGCTGTCAGTCTTGACAGCTTCAAGAAAGGATTAGACAAGTTCATGGAGGACAGGGTATCAATGGCTATAATTATGGATACTTAAGGACAACCTCGGGGTTGGAGAGATAGGCAGGATATCTCTCAATGGCATTTTCAGGGAATCCTAAGCAGGTGAAGGCATCTGCTTGGGAATACCCTGAAGCAAATGGTGAGCCACTGTGTGAGACAGAATACTGGACTGGATGGGCTGTGGCCTGTTCCAGCAAGGCTGTTCTTATGTTCTTATAGTGATCTGAAGTATTGGTGTTATGTTTTAGCCTTAATGGGTTATATTGCCTGGAATGTGTTCCCATTTGTCAGTATATGTTTTCAGGTCCTTAAGAACACAAGGTCTGTTAAAGATGCTGTCAAAATAATAATTTCGTTTCAGAGACGGGCGCTCAATCCATCATGCAGTACCTGGGTCTCAAACTGCCGACTTGCCTGCCTTCCAGCTAACAAGGTGAGCTTCTTAGCCACTAAGCCACCACAGCCCCTGTCTGTTAAAGATGAGACATTTGAATCCTGACATGGGCGCTTTGGAGGTTAGGGTGGTGGGTGGTGGGGAGAGAACATTCTCCTCTCAAGGATTAATTAGAAACCTTCCGGTATTGTTGCCTGGTTTGGACTTTCATCTCAGCACAAACAGCATTGCCTTTCCCACTAATCATGGAGTTCAGGTTGTTTTATTATATTAAAAAGAGGATATCAGAGTAAACAAAACAAGACAAAAAATATTGGGGCACCTTAAAGACTAACTCCTACATTTTGATGTTAGCTTTCGTGGATCAAGTCCACTTTGTTAGACGGTGGAGTTCTGGGTCTGTGATATTGAGAAAACTAGATGCCCACCCCTCTAGTCATGGAGACTAGAAGTTTCCATGGTCATGTGGAATGGTCATGTGGCCTCTGCAGACGTTTCCATGGTCATGTGGCAGGCATGTCTAGTCATGCCTCCAACAGGACCATGGAAACGTCTGTAGAAGCAGACAACGCTGGCTCTTCGGCTTTGAAACAGAGATGAGCACTGCACCCTAGAGTCGGTTACGACTGGCTTTCGAGCAAGGGAAACCTTTACCTTTACTAATCCCACTGTTGCACTGTATGAATTTCACTGTGGTTTTTAGAACTAAGTTTACCAGAGTTCGCCTGATACTTGCTGCTAGGCAGCAAAGACAAAATTTACGAACACGTGTGAGGGGATGAAAAGCCTAACTCAGAAAGAGGTTATTTAATCATACAAGACAAACCTTTAAAAAGGAAAGATGAGGTGTTGTTCTTCCATGCCTTTCTCCATCTGTTTCTCACCTACTGTGAGACATTTATGTTTTTAAAAGATTCAAATGCATTGTTTTTTTCTGAAATGTCAACTGTTGTCAGCAACCTTATGTGCCAATTTTGGAAGCAAAGCAGTACATATAAATATATGCTGTTTTATAAAGTTCAAGATTGCCCACCATGACTCTACATAATAGTTGCCACAGATACCTGCACTGACTCATCCTCACAATTGGCCTTTCTCTGAAAACAACCTCTGTGATTTTGTTACTGTTGTGTGCTGTGAAGTCACATATGACCAGTGACAACAGTATAAATGAGAAACCTTCTGAATGTCCTGTTCTTGGCAGCCCTGCTCAGCTCTTGCAAACTCAAGCCTGTGGTTTCCTATATGAGTCTATCTATCTCATGTTTGGTCTTCCTCCTTCCTTGTGTCCACTGGAGCAATTTCATTTATATTCACCTTGTTGGACTTCAGGGTTCTTCTCCTTGGTATACTATTTCTCATCATAACCTTACATCCTGCCAACTTAGTAGTTTGAAACAAGAAATTGCAAGTAGATAAATAGGGACCACTTCGGTGGGAAAGATCTTGGGGACATAAAAGGAGCCTCATTCGGACGTCCCCTGAGCAGTTTCTCCAGCAAAAATCCTCTCAACCTAGAATAATTTCTGACACGAAATTATTATTTTCGTAACCTTACAAAATAGAATCTAACAGTCAGATGTTTATGATGCAACATATATCAAGTAGTTCTTTTCAAGAGAGAGAAATGCTACTGAAGAAGTGGGCTACAGTCCACAAAAACTCGTGCCAAATAGAACTTTAGTCTTAAAGCGGTCACAGTCCTCTTTGCTGATTTTTTCAACCTTTAATGAAAATCTTATTGGCATGCAAAGTAAGATACTCATATGATGTAGAGGGCAGAGTGATGTACAAGGACTCAAAGGCCTGGGTTCAAGTAACTGCTCAGGCATGGAGACTCAATGGAGGTGTCCAACTGGTAAAACTACTCAGTTATCCAGACAGTCCTAGCAAGGTCTGTATAAGTTGGGTTGGACCTGAACAGCACATAACAACAACAAATGCAAAAAGTACAGGCCTGCTGTGGACAGAGGAAAGGGCCAGGACTCAGATGGGTTCAACTCTCTGCTTAGTTACATAACTCATAGGGAAGGTGGCCCTCCCTGGTAAAACCACTCCTTAAATATTTCACTTACACCAAAAATGGGATACAAATTATAATAATTTCGTGTCAGAAATAATTCTGGGTTGAAAGGATTTTTACTGGAAAAACTCTACTCGGGGGATGCACGAATGAAGTTCCTTTCATGTCCCCAAGATCTTTTCCCCACCAAAGTGGTCCCTATTTATCTATTTGCAATTTATTGCTTTTGAACTGTAGGTTGGCAGGAGCTGAGACAGAGACAGGCACTCAAACCGTCATGCAGTACCCGGGTCTTGAACTGCCGACTTGCCGACCTTCCAGCGAGGAAGGCGAGCTTCTTAACCACTGAGCCACCACAGCCCCTGGGATACAAGTTGAAGGCATGTTACCACAACAATGTAAAACAAGTTCTACTGTTAGAATAGTAACCGCAAAACACCTCTCATAAATAAAAAAACAAACTTTTGCTAAAACAGCCCATAGTAAGTGGAACTGATCCACCAAAGCTAACATTAAAATACAGCATATCAGACAGTAAATAAAATAAAAAAGACCAAAAAATGCGGCACTTTAAAGACTAACTGTTGTATTTTAATGTTAGCTTTCATGGATCAAGTCCATTTTGTCAGACATAAGAGTGAGACGGACTGTGACGAAGTGGTTTGATCCAGGAACGCTAACATTAAAATACAACAGTTAGTCTTTAAGGTGGCCTGACGTTTCTTGTCTTTTGTTTTGTTCACTCTATGATAGTAAAGGTTTCCCTTGCTCGAAAGCCAGTTGTATCTGACTCTATGGTTCAGGGCTCATCTCTGTTTCAAAGCCAAAGAGCCAGCACTGTCTGCTTCTGCAGACGTTTCCGTGGTCTTGTGGCAGGCATGACTAGATACCGGAGCGCACGGAACACTGTTACCTTCCCACCGAAGTGGTCCCTAGTTATCTACTTGCAATTTCTTGCTTTTGAACTGCTAGGTTGGCAGGAGCTGGGACAAAGACGGGAGGTCATTCTGTCTTGCAGTACTCGGGAATCGAACTACTGACCTTTCGCCTCCAGGTCAGCGTCTTAGCCACTTGAGCCACTGCAGTTCCTTTACTCTATGATAGGTAAAGGTCACCCTTGCTCGAAAACCAGTAGTATCCGACTCTAGGGTTCAGTGCTCATCTTTGTTTATAGCCGAAGAGCCAGCGTCGTCTGCGTTTGCAGACGTTTCCATGGACCTGTGGCAGGCATACCTAGACACCGAAGTGCATGGAACACTGTTTACCTTCCCACCCAAGTGGTCCTTATTTATCTACTTTCAATTTCTTGCTTTCAAACTGCTAGGTTGGCAGAAGCTGGGGCAGAGGTGGGGCGCTCATTCCGTCATGCAGTACCCGGGTTTTGAACCGCTGACCTTCCGCCTCCCAGTCAGCGTCTTAACCACTTTGAGCCACTACAGTCCCTAAATCTCATAAAAGGTAAAGGTCACCCTTGCTCGAAAGCCAGTCGTCGTAAACCACCAACAAATCTGACGACCCTCCTGACTCATGACACGAGTACTTTCCGACGTTACACCAGCTAGCAGAGGTGAATTTAATTTAGGGGAAATAAGCCCCGAGGACAGGACTTTATTACCACCTGGCCTGCCATACCGGCTAAGATTTCCCCCGAGGTAACGCCCGTGCATCTAAAAAATAAAATAAAAGTGGGGTGGGAAAAAAGTTATGTCGTGTGTTTTTTGGAAAGTCTGTTTCCTATTTAGGGCTGCAAGGCTGGCTTGGAAACGTGCCTGCGCGCTCTCCGCTTACCTGATTCGCGTAGTACCACTGGCGGGAAAGAAACGCCCCGCCAAAGATGTTCCCCACCGCGGAGGTGGCGTTGAGGACCCTCCCCATCGCCGAGAGCACCGGCCGTCCCCCCCAGGGGCCTTCAGGGGCCCCAACCGCAGCCATATCCACTAGTCGAGTGGAGGAATCCGGATGTCAAACGTCAGCGCTCTCTCTCTCTCTCTCACACTTCCTGGTCTGGGACAATTTGGGAGGGGTTGAGTTCGAGTCCTGTGTGGGGCAGCAGTGCCAAGACCGAAAGTTTACAGGGATTATTGCTTTAAGTAAAGGGCCAGGGCAGGTATTAAGAGCAGAGGCGAGCGGGTCGGTTGGCTTTTCTGCAGGTTCTTTCCCATCTATTGCAAGGGAGGAAAGAGATTGAGAAAGAATATTCTGCAGCTACAACGGCTTAAAGTCTGGCCACGTTATCCTGCTATGGTATAATAGAGTCTAGTGCAGGGTGTGTCCAAACTTTTCAGCTGCGGGGCCAGTCACGTGGTTCAGGGGGCCGGTCGCTATGGCCCGTGGGCTGGATCCGCCCCCTGACGCCAATTCATCCGGCCCACAAAGCCCTCGCCTCGTGCGTTTTACTTCCACTTCCGGGAGCGACGAGGGCTTTGCGGGCCGGATGAATTGGCATCGGGGGCTGGATCCAGCTCACAGGCCATAGTTTGGGCACCCCGGTCTAATGTATGAGGGTTGTTTTCTGTTGTGTATGTAACTGTATCACTTTAAGAATGTCTGAATGTAACCTGACAATTATCACAATGTAACTCAGCTGTTACAGGAACGCGCTAGCTACCCATAGAGGGCAGCTGCGAGCGTTCAGCTCACATGGTTCAAATTCCCCCAATCACCGGCAGCCGCGGGAACCTTCCCGCGCAAGGAACACCTGGAGAAGAAGGGCGTGACTCAGAATGACGGCACGCAGGTAGCAGCCAATACGCTACCGTGTAACCCTTTTCAAATGTATTGTTGCAGTATAAAAAGAGCTGTACCTCCGCCATTACCACATGTTCATCCTGACCATCATGCAATAAAGCTGTGTTTTAGCCCTCACTGCTGCTCCTTCTTTGTCTTCCTGCAAGACACTAGATTTTCTGAATGTTTATACAGGTTTTATGTGTTTTAATGTGGATTTTAGCTGGTTTTTTTTAGCTGTGGATGTTTTTAATTGTTTTATATTGTATTCTGTTTTTCCCACTTTTTTGTTGTTAGCCACCCTGAGTGGTGTTTCCCACCAGGAGAGTGGGATATAAATACTGTTGTGTTCTAATGACTTTACCTTCCACATGGATTACAATGTATCTGAGCCAATGTAACCTTGCCTATAGCAACAATGTAACCTTCAGCTGTATCATATAAACCCTGTAATAGGACGCGAGCTAATGACCACCAGCTGGCAGCAGCGAGCGTCCAAGCTCTCTTGGTCCGAACTCATCAAAGGCAACAGCGCGGGAAGCTTTCCCGCCACCACCTACACCTGGACAAGAAGGGCGTGACCCGCAATGACGTCACGCAGACAGTAGCCAATGGGCTACCTTGGCACCACGTTCAAATGTATTACTGCTGTATATATAAGAGCTATCGATCCGCCATTACCTCATGTTCCCTCTGTCCACGATGCAATAAACCTGAGTTAACCCAGCCCGAGGCTGTGTCCTGTGTCTTGGTTTCATACACCAAATTGGCGACGAAGGTGGGATAATGGATCCCCAAGGAGCAGCCAGGGCACAGAGCGGGTTCAACATCACCAAACCGCAAGACTGGGAGTTGTTCGAGATGGACTTCCATGCGGCGCTGGTGGAACTCAAAGTCAAGGAAGACGATGAGGAGAGGAAGAGGGCCATCCTCACCCGCATGCTTGGGATGGAAACCAAGCGGACGCTGGTGGGCATCATCGCTCCGAAGAAGGTGAGCGAATTTAAGGCGGACGACATCATGAAGCTGCTACGGGAGCGCTTCCGACCCTCGAGGGCGATGTTTCCCGCTCGGAGCGCGTTTTGGAGGCGAGTCCAAGCGCCGGACGAGTCGGTCGAGGCATTCGTGGCCGCCATGAGGGTAGCCGCCGCCCCCTGCAAATGGGACAACATCCTAGAAATGGCCCTCAGGGACGGCGTGCTGTGTGGCCTGAAAGACAAGGAGGTGCAGCGCAGCTTGATGAATAAGGAGCCGCCACCCACGCTGGCAGAGGTCGTAGAGGCCGCGGAAGCCGCCGAGTCCACGAATGCTGGAGTGGACGAGATGCACCAGTGGCGTGAGTGGCGTCCCAGAGCCGGCAAAGCGGAAAAATCGGTGCACGCAACTCAACGGGCCTCAAAGTCGTCTTCGGAAGGCAGCGACGGTGAGGAGGTCCAGAAGGTCCGAAAAGGGGGGCGCCGCTGCGATGGTTGCGGAGCGACCCATG
Organism: Bradypodion pumilum; assembly: GCA_035047305.1. Lineage (NCBI taxonomy): Eukaryota > Metazoa > Chordata > Lepidosauria > Squamata > Chamaeleonidae > Bradypodion > Bradypodion pumilum. Next base: position 312,965,067 of record JAWDJD010000004.1, read on the forward strand.
AGCGTGCGAGGTGCCCATTTAGAAAGGCCGAATGCTACACCTGCGGCCGTCGGGGGCACATCGCCAAGGCATGCAGAAAACGGAAGGAGGGCCGGAGGCAGTCACCAGACCGTTCGACCAGGCCGGACCGTTCAGCGAGGCCCAAAGATGGCGTCCAGACCACGAGGAAGCAGGACGGCGTGGGCCGCGTTTCGGACAGCAGCGAGGACGACGTCCCAGTGTTCAGCGTGTCCGCGGAACAGTCCCATTATTTCGTGGAGGTACTAGTACAAGGGGCCCCTATCAGGATGGAAATTGACTCGGGGTCCTCATATTCTATAATTCCCCAGAAAGAATTTTTGAAAATCGACCCCCACGTGCGGCCCAAACTTAAAACATTGAGGTCCACGCTACGAGATGTACAGGGAAACAGCATTCCGGTGTTGGGGGTCGGGAAATTTCGGGTTGAGTTTAAGAGACGCTCTGCGGAACTGCCCCTAGTTGTCCTCAAGGGGGGAAGTTGTAGCCTCCTAGGGACGCAGTGGTTCCAGCCCTTAGGCCTGTTCATAGGGGGAGTACATTCAGTGGGGGTGGATCCAATACAAGCGGTGTGCGATGCGCATCCCGCCGTTTTTAAAAAAGGACTTGGAAAATTCAAGGGACCCCCTGTAGCCTTCGACCTAGACCCGGAGGTCCGCCCGATAAGACTCAAACCGCGCAGGGTGCCCTTCGCACTAAAGGACAAAATAGAGGCGGAACTGGACAAGTTGGTGGGCCAGGGGATTCTTATTCCTGTTGATTCCGCGGAGTGGGAAACTCCAATTGTAACAGCTCTGAAGGCTAACGGGGAGGTGCGCATTTGCGCTGATTATAAGTGTACGATTAACAAGGCGATTCGCCCTAATGCATACCCGGTGCCGGTGGTCAGCCACCTTTTGGCCAGGCTAAATGGGGGAAAGTGTTTCGCTAAGCTCGATCTGGCACAAGCCTATCAGCAACTCCCCGTAACTCCCGCCACGGCCGCGGCACAAACAATAGTCACACATAAAGGAGCGTTCCAGGTGTCGCGTTTACAGTTCGGCGTGAACTCGGCACCCGGCCTTTTTCAATCGCTTGTGGAACGCCTCCTGAAGGGGCTGGAGGGGGTGTTGCCTTATTTTGATGACGTATTGATAACAGGGGGGAGTGAGGCCGAACTGGCAAAGAGATTGGATAAAGTACTAACTGTGTTCGAGAAAGCGGGGCTGAGACTGAGGAAGGACAAATGTGTTTTTTTCGAAACCGAGGTCGAGTTCTTAGGGTTCCGGATCACACCCGAGGGTATCAAGCCTTCCAAATCCAAAGTAGCAGCCATCAAAAAGGCCCCTCGCCCCACATCCAAAACCGAGCTACAGTCATTCCTGGGGCTCCTCAACTTCTACCATACATTCCTTCCGCGGAAGGCGTCCGTGGCCGAACCGCTTCATAGGTTGCTTAAAAAGGAGGAGACTTGGATGTGGGGTGACGAGCACGAGAGGGCGTTCAAAGAACTAAAGCAACTCTTGACTTCTGATGCAATCCTAACGCATTTCGACCCCAAGCGACCGGTGGTCCTAGTCTGTGATGAATCACCGGTGGGGGTGGGGGCGGTGCTTTGCCACGTGTTGGATGACGGAAGGGAGGCCCCGGTTGCGTTTTATTCAAGGTCCCTGTCCCAAGCAGAGCGAAATTACGCACAAACCGACAGGGAGGCATTAGCAATAGTAGCGGGGACCAAAAAGTTTCACGATTTTCTGTATGGCCGCCCGTTCAAAATCGTGACGGATCACAAGCCCGTTAGGGATTTTCACGGCAGGCAAGCCCACTCCACAGATCCTATCCCCGAGAATGCTGCGGTGGGCTATTTTTCTCAACGCATACCAACACGAGTTGGAGTACCGGCCCGGAAAAGAGATCAGCCATGCTGATGCACTTTCGAGATCCCCTTTGCCCTTGTCGGACGACCAAAAGGCTAGAGTAGAAAGAGACCGCCAGGTGTTGCTAATTGAGGTTTTAGACGCACCCCCAATAGTACCAGCCGATATTGCTAGGGCGACAGGCAAGGACAGAACGCTGGAGAAAGTCAGCTCATGGGTACAGAAGGGGTGGCCGGCATCATCCCCAAGCACGGAATTCGACCCATTCTTTCGGAAAAAACTAGAGTTGTCCCTAGAAAGGGGGTGCCTGTTGTGGGGCCAACGGGTAGTGGTTCCTACATCCATGCGGCCGAGGGTGCTCAAACTGCTGCACGTCAGCCATCCGGGCATCGTTCGCTCGAAGGCGCTGGCCCGCAGTTACTTTTGGTGGCCACAGCTGGACGCGGACATTGAGCACATGGTCGGCACTTGTGAGGCATGCCAGGGATCCCGACCAGAGGCGGCCCGCCTCCCGCATAGGGAATGGGACACAGCAAGGGGGCCGTGGTCCAGAGTGCACGTAGATTTCGCTGGCCCATTCCGAGGAACCATGTTTCTCCTGGTGGTGGATGCGTTCTCCAAGTGGCTGGAGGTTATCCCGGTAAAGAGCACGTCCTCCGCCACGACAATTAGCCAACTACGGAGAGTCTTTTCCACGTTCGGTTTACCCGACACTTTAGTTAGCGATAACGCGAGTTGCTTCACCTCCTCGGAATTCGGGGCGTTCATGGAGGCAAACGCCATTCGGCATGTCACATCCGCGCCGTTTCACCCGGCCACGAATGGCCAAGTGGAACGGTTGGTGCGTACAACAAAGGATGCGCTTCGGCGCATGGGCCCGGGGGACCTAAATCACCAAGTATGTCAGTTCTTATTAGCGTATAGGGTGACCCCCTTAGCGTCAGGTTACTCGCCGGCAGAGCTCTTGATGCGGCGAAAACTGACCACGATTCTGTCCAGGCTAGACCCGGCGAGAGTCGAGGATAAAGGGAAAAACATAGGGTTGGCAGTCTCGAAAGGGTTCGCCGCCGGCGACCCTGTTCACTGCAGGAACTATGCCAGCGCAGGGCCAGCCTGGGTGCCAGGAACGACAGTAGAACAGACCGGGCCAGTGTCATATCGGGTGGAAACGAGCACCGGCCTCCTCTAGAGGAGACACGCTGACCAACTGAGGCGCCGAGTGAGTGAAGGGCCAGTCAGTGGGGCTCAGCAACAGGATTCAGCGATAGGGTTCTCCCCCACCCGCTTAGCCCAAGGGGGAGACAGTGAGGGACATCGGTCCGAAACCAGGGGGGAAAGCAGTGATCCCGACTCATATCCTTTTGATACCCCAGTTCTATCAGAGGCCGGGGGGAGGGAAAAGGAATGTGCGGCCGCCGCCGCGTCCCCCGAATGGAATTTTGATTTTGATTTTGCGAGCCGGGGGGGTTTTCAGGAATGTTCCCCCACCCATCCAAGCGAGAAGAGGGGTTTTTCGTTAGCCCCCAGTGCCCCCGGTTCTCCTCCAAGAAAGAGCACACCTCCTAACAACGCCGCGGAGCCGCGGCAAGCCACTAACGAGTCTCCCTCTCCAATTACAGGGCAGGAAACCAGGGGACAAAAAGAAGGTAGCAAACCCGGGGAAAAGCAGCCCGCATCGAGACCCCAGCGTGTTCGAAATAAGCCATCTTGGCTGAGAGACTTTGTCTCCTAGAAGGGGGGGTGTATTTTAAGTGTGGGCTCGAGACGTTGTCTCGTCCTAGGGGGGAGGGGTGTTGTGTTCTAATGACTTTACCTTCCACATGGATTACAATGTATCTGAGCCAATGTAACCTTGCCTATAGCAACAATGTAACCTTCAGCTGTATCATATAAACCCTGTAATAGGACGCGAGCTAATGACCACCAGCTGGCAGCAGCGAGCGTCCAAGCTCTCTTGGTCCGAACTCATCAAAGGCAACAGCGCGGGAAGCTTTCCCGCCACCACCTACACCTGGACAAGAAGGGCGTGACCCGCAATGACGTCACGCAGACAGTAGCCAATGGGCTACCTTGGCACCACGTTCAAATGTATTACTGCTGTATATAAAGAGCTATCGATCCGCCATTACCTCATGTTCCCTCTGTCCACGATGCAATAAACCTGAGTTAACCCAGCCCGAGGCTGTGTCCTGTGTCTTGGTTTCATACACCAAAAATACACAAATAAATAAATATAAATAAATACCATACTGCCAGCAACTTAACAGATTATCAGGCAACGGTTAAGTAACCTGACCACACTGAGGACCAATGGCCTTGGGTGGCAAAGTCCACAGGGAAGGGTGATGGTCCTCAAGTGGATTAAATCCAGTGGTGGGCATCAGCAGGTTCGCGCCAGTTCACCAGAACTGGTAGCAGAAATTCTGGCTGCCCCCACCCATCCAAGTTTTGAAATAAAGTAGTCCTAGTTCAGGTGTAACGCATGGTTTTCCCCTGGCCACGCCCACCATATCACGCCCACAGTGTGGTAGCAAATTTTTTTGAGCCCCCACTGATTAAATCCCACTTGAATTCATCTTGATGGAGAGAGCAGTAGCTTCATCAATACTGACCTGGGGCCGATGAGGACTTGGTATGGCAAAAGGGCTCAGGACCAGAAAGTGACTCGTGGAACTGGATCAGTGATATGGGTGTCACACTGCAGTGCAGAAGGCAAATGGAAGGCCACTGCATTATATTCTCAGGACAGTCTTCATAGCCAGTCACCATAATGATAGCCAATATTTGGAATCAGATGGCGCTTGAAAAACAAGAAGAAGCAACAGCTCTTTTGCAACAGGTGTTGTGCTTTTTGGAGAACCTCATCCCCTTCTGCAGCAATATAGCCTTTGGTTTCTTTCTTTTAAACTCAGGACACCGCCTCAAAAAAAAATTGCATGGGATTTGTTATTGGGCGTCCTCAATTTGTTTCTGACTTGGAGTGACATTGTGAGTGAAAGATCTCCAAAATGTCCTGCATTCTCTTTTTTAATTAAAATACAATTTTATTTAATTAAAAATAAACAAAAGACACACAGAAATAAACAATAAAGAATCATAACTTCTTCTTTCGTGTCTAGGCCAGACATGAAATTGCCAAAATGAAGACACCTTTGGTAAGTTCATTCTGGCACACCCAAGTGTGGTTCAAAAATACCACAATCTTAAAGGAGGCTCTTTCTATGTACCCCATCATAACAACAAAATACAAAAATCTTAACAAAATTACATATAGTACAAGATCAGTACTGTGTGCACCTGCCACCAGTGGGACTTACAAACCTTCTCGATTAAATATTCTTGATATTGTTAAATTTTTATATATTTTCCTCTCCTCGCTCAAAAAAGATAATACATATGTCTCAAATGGAATTCTTTTAGACAAACAGAATAGCAAATGATGATTGTTCTAACTGTGAAACATCCATCCATAAGCACAGCAGAGTGTAGATCTCCAAGGCAGATTGCCAGGTCTTCTGGGTACCTAAGTTGTAACTTGGCAACTGTCTTGCATATTCACAGCGTATAGACATGTATACGACTTTGACAGATGGTGTTGAACATGCTATGTGAAAGTGACATCTGTGTATGAATTCTGCACTGGTGCTGCACAGATGGAAGGATGCAAAAGTGACCGCTTCTAGTGTGAATGAGCACAGTTGTCTCTTGTCATCTGAGGACATGCTACATTTCCCAAGTTTCTGTACAGCACTGTATCTCCTGCACTGCTAACACCCCCATGTCATGTGAGAAAAGGATTTTCATTTCCGCCCCAGGCTGGGTTTGCAACATGTCCCTAGAGGAGAACCATGGGCTTCTCATTTCTGGGAGAGATGTGAATGATTCATGGAGTAGAAAAAGTACAGAATTAGGAAAGCTGTTGCTTGCATTTCCCAACATGTAGTTTATGTTCAAAATATCTCCACATATTTTGTAAATAGGAGCCTCCAGAGTTTCCATTCACAGCGTTCCGTTCGCTCCCGTGTCTAGTCATGCCTGCCAGATGACCACAGAAATGTCTACAGAAGCAGACAGGCTCTTCGGCTTTGAAACAGAGATGAGCACTGAACCCTAGAGTCAGATATGATTGGCTTTCAAGCAAGGGAAACCTTTACCTTTACTAGAGTTTCCAAGAACTCTTAAATGAGTGGTTATTACTTAAGGGCACAGAACTTGTAGCCCACTAGGCTCCCAATTCCTATAAGCCCCAGCCAACACAGCCAGTGATTCTGGAAGTTTTAGTGTAATAATTTTGTGTCAGAAATTATTCTGGGTTGAATGGATTTTTGCGGAAGAAACTCCGCTCAGGGAACGCCCAAATGAGGCTCCTTTCATGTCCCCAAGAGCTGGGACAGAGACGGGCGTCATGCAGGTTTCGAACTGCCAACTTGCCGGCCTTCCAGCTAACAAGGCGAGCTTCTTAACCACTGAGTCACCGTAGCCCCTTTTAGTATAACAATGGAATACCCAGTGTAATATAGTGCTGAACTGGTTTAATGCCATGTCAGTATAGCACAAAACCTTTTAGTTTCAAGACAGCAATAAATAAATTATTTTTAAAATAAATTAACAACTGAAATAGTACTGCAAGAGTTTATCAGGATAACAGTCCAGTACAAAACTTGTCCACTGTGTCAGCTTGTAAACTAGAGCTGAAATTCTTGTAGATTAAAAAAAATGGTAGAGTAGATTTATTGCTATCTTCTCTGGCAATGCAAACTGGAGAGAAAAGTGTCCACTCACACAATATATTTCAGTGCATACATTTTAACTTCATTCTCAAAACATGCCGCAAAATATTCTGGAAGAACAATAACAATAACAAAAATATTTGTATAGTATAATTCCAAGGTAAAAAAAAAGAAACAAATGAAAAAAACAAGACAAAACAGCTAGAAAAAGAAAACAAAAAGCACTGAAGACTGAACAACACGTTGTGGATACTGTGTGTGTGTGTGTAAAATTAATCAAGCAAGATACATCATGATTCACACTACAAATCAAATGCAACATCATTTTCCTTTAGCTTAACATTCTGGATGTTCTTTTGTCTCAGCATTTCAGTCAGGTGCTGGTTGGAGATACATCCTGTATGTGGGTCACACACACAAGTGTTACGTGTCTGTTTTACGTTATGTGGGGAGTTGTGTGTGGATATGCTTACCTGCAAATAATGGAAGGCAGGAAGCTGCTTCTGCCAGTTTTAGACTCACTGTGTTTTTTTCATGAGTAAAGTTTACTTGTGAGGAAAGACACAGCCAGAAGAGTAGCAAAGGACAGTGCATAGACTACCCATTTTGTTATTATTCTTGACAAATAAACTGACATAGCAAAACTAAAATGCATCTGTCTAGTAACACATGATATTTTATATCTAGAATTGCACTGCATTGGTTAGGGATATATGATTTTAAAAATAAGAAAGGAGAAAGGCTCTCTTCATCATACATTTTAGTCCACTACATACTTCACAGGGTTGTCACTTCAGATAACACCGCTCACAGGCCCACTTGGGTGGGAACTAATCATCCCCATGGGCTACACAATAGGATCATTGGGAGCACTGTAAAAAGAATAACGCCCCAGTGCTGTGTCAGAACAAGTGCACAATGGCTTAGAAAAGGGGTATGTGGGGAGCCCTCAATGGAAAAAGAAATGTGAACTCTATAATTTTGAGTGAACTCCAACTAGAAAGCTATTTGTCTTATCTGGAATACCCTAAGGACCCCACCCCCCAGACCCATAAGTCACCGATTTTTGCTAGAAAGAGAAGGTTCATTCTTCATTGCACCATGGGCTTCCTTTGGGTCCCTTTATTTCACACCTGATTTGATGTAGGCAAATTGATTGCACACGAGCCGGCAGACGGGCCAAACACTACTTTATTGTAACATGGTCAATCTGTACATGAAGCAATGGCGGAGCCTTGCCTCCTTATATATGGTACATGATACATTTTAATCTCGCCGGAAGGCGCCTATTGGTTACAGTATTGGTGACGTCTTCCTGACGTAATGCATACCTGACATAGTTTCACCTGTGGAGGGAAGGTTTCCCGCGTTAGTTACTCATTGGGTGAATTGGTGCCACTTGAGCTCCGTCAGCTGCGCTAATGGCGAGCAGCTGAGGGCTTCCTTTGGGTCCCTTTATTTCACACCTGATTAATGGAATTCATTCAGTCCTGTTAAGGCTGAGTATAAATCTGCAATTGGGTCAATTGTTAAAATAGAAACAAAGCTACTTCTCGTTGGAGTACATGAAATAATTTTTGAGTTTTGGCCACATCTCAAGGGTGTTATTTGCTACCTGCAATCCCTTTACTTTTTTCCAGGATCCATTTGCAGTTATTCACTTTTTATGGAAGAATGTAAATTAGTGCCTCTTATCATGAGCCTTTTGCAAAATGACTTTTCAGTTTTACTACATTTTTCAATGGATTTGCCAAAGGGTATCCAGCAAGTTTTCCTTTTGATGTGTCCCTTTGCTGCACAGGACGATCCTTCGGCTGCAATAATTTGATGTTTCTCTTTTATATGAAAAGGAGGAAAGTTTAATCTTGATCTTGACATGTTTTGCAGGGGCAGAAATTCTAACATAAACAATGTAATTTCCATACCTTAAAAGGGTGTTCCCAGTCACTTCTATTCCTGGAGTAGTGCCAAAAATAATAATAACAGCAAACGTAACACCTTGCTGATTTCCTCTAACTTTCTTGACATCCTTGATCTCAGCATTTCCATTGAATATTACAGTGCAGAATTCAACAGCCATGATGCCAGGAAGGACAGTGTTAAGATCTTAAAAATGAAAACAACAAAGAAAAAAAGAGAACAATCTTTAGAGTGCAGCTGGAACTCCCCCCACCACCCGAACAAAGAAGTATTTTTATAAATTCACAAGTTTCTAGAGGAATTTAAAAAGTTTGGACAAAGAAGTAATGTAGCAGAATAAGGAGAATTCTGTTAGGATCTTAGGAGTGTCCTCCTACACACGAAGGCAGCATTCTAGTTCATGGGTTGCAGAAAAGCAGAACAGCTCAAATCTTTCCTCCAGTACCTTTCTGTCACTGCCCACCATTTGCCAGCTGAGATGCCCAATTTATATAGCAAACAATGCAAAAGATTCAGTGGCAAATATTGCTTAGAAGGCTAGACATGAAATCTGAAGTAACAGCATCCTTAGGTAATGATAAAGGCCGCCCATGCTCAAAAGCCAGTCGTATCCAACTCTAGGGGGTGGTTTCATCTCCGTTTACAGCCAAAGAGCCAGCGCTGTCTGTGCAGACATTTCCGTGGTTATGTGGCAGGCAGGACTAGACAGCGGAGTGCACAGAATGCTGTTACCTTTCCTGCTGAAGCACTACCTATTTATCAACTTGCAATTTCTTGCTTTTGAGCTACTAGGTTGACAGGAGCTGGGACAGATGACGGACGCTAACTCTGTCACACAGTACTTGAGTCTTGAACTACTGACCTGCCAACGTTCTGGTCAGCAAACTCAGTGTCTTAACCACTAAGCCATCCTTAGGAAATGTCTATTCTTGAAAGTGTCCTTTAATTTAATACAAATCATATGAATGGCTGCAGCATATTGTGAAAGTGAAGAAGCCTTATAGCCAAGACATATGACTTGTATGGTGCACAAGAACAAAAGTCAATATACATAGGACAGATTACCTTATGACAGTTTCCCCAAGCAATCAGTTGCAAATCATGAGCTATGGAGGGATCAGAGACAAGACAGTTTTCTACCCCATTGTAATGGACAAAATGGCACAGCCTTCTGAATTTTACATACAAAGGCTAACTGGACTTCAAGATAGCAATAATAATAACACTCATATACCACTCCATTGCATTAAGAATTCTCCCTGTGAGGTTCACAATGTAATTAGCATTTTTGTCCCCAACATGCTGGGTATTCATTTTCTTGACCTCAGAAGGACGGAAGGGTGAATCAACAGTTTTGGCTGCAATACTGCAACTTACCCACTGCACCGCAAGAGATCTGAAATGACTTTTAAATTTGGCATGGACAATTGGTAGTTAGACAGCAAGCCATTTTAGGGGTTGAGGATAGATGGAGTGGTACACTCAGAGATCAGTCCTCCAAGAAAGTGGACCAATTGGGAAGCTCAGAAAGAACAGCTAGCCAATGGCCACTGCCAATCTAGTGTCTGCCACCTGAAACACTTCCATCAAAGAGCAGGTGAAGATTAATTACACCAAAGGTGAACAGTAGTGGTACAGCAGGGAGTACAGATAATCTAGGCATCTGCATCTCACTTTCAATCAACAATTGAAGACATTATTATTGTTATAAAGTAATGTTGGCATTTTAAGTAAATTAGTTTCAAAATGGTGTCACTATGTCCTGAATATAAACTCAGGAAAAGATCACATTAATTTTAATAGACAACGGGCAAAATAACTAGAGCTCTCACAACATATTTCTGTTAGGTCAATTTTAAAACCATCTTCGTTTTTATCTTATTTTGTACAAGGTAATAATACCAATTAAATGATGAATGTTTGAACAGTTTATTATTTTCTCACATTCATTATTTGTGCCTGTTATATCTTTACTTATTGCTTACTGGTGGTTTTAGTAAAATGGGGAAAAAATTCATTACCGCCAGGCTGTGAAGTGCTATTAGCATTATCCTATGATTTCACAGTTTAAAAAAACTAGTAGAAGGTTTTTTTTATGTTGGGTGGGTGGGAGAAGATACATTCTTATTGAGAATGCAGCTGAGAAGGAAATATTCCTTTCTTAGATGCATGCTGTGTAAATGAATATTATTTCCCTTCTTTTCCTAGTATTTCACCTGAAGGAACTAACGTTGTGATTACTCACAATGTTATTAGTGTCACATATCACTTAATTCCGTATCTCCAGAATGCATATAATGATCATCCCAGTTGCTGGATTACTATTTACATGTGTTTCTTCTGGAAAAAGAAGAAACATGTGATTTCTTCTATTGTTTAATATCTACATGAAACCACTGGGTGAGATCATTCATTCCCATAGGCTGAGGTATCATCAGTATGCAGATGATACTCAGCTGTACATCTCAGCTCGTGGGGACCCGAGTGATGCAGTTGAAGTTCTGACCAGGTGTCTGGAGGCTGTTCGGGTCTGGATGGGGGACAACGGGCTTCAGCTGAATCCTGGCAAGACTGAGTGGCTTTGGGTGTGGGGTCCCGTGTTATCCCGGGAGTTACCATCTTTGGTCGTGGCTGGGACATCTTTGCCACAGTCAGATCCGTTGCGCAATTTGGGGGTCCTCCTGGACTCGCGGCTGCTGCTCGAAGAGCAGGTGACAGCCGTGGCTAGGAGGGCCTTTGCACAGCTTCGTGTCATTTACCAACTGCGCCCGTTCCTGGACCGGGACTCCTTGCTCATGGTCATTCATGCTCTGGTCATCTCCAGATTGGATTATTGTAATGCGCTCTACATGGGGCTGCCCTTGGTGACCATTCGGAGGCTTCAGCTGGTCCAGAATGCAGCTGCCCGGGTTGTGATGGGGTGCGGGCGTTATGCTCGCGCCTCACCACTTCTCCGGGAGCTGCACTGGTTGCCGGGGTGCCTCCGGGTGCAATTCAAGGTGCTGATTTTGACCTTTAAAGCCCTTCATGGCATTGGACCAGGTTACTTAAGAGACCGCATCGCCACAAGGAATTCAGCCCGTCCTACTATTGCAGACAGGAGGGGTTCACTGGTGGTCCCATCAGTGAAAGAAGTACATCTTATTGGGACCAGGAAAAGAGCCTTTTCCGTGTCTGCCCCAGCCCTGTGGAACCTCTTACCACCTGATTTGTGTCTCCAGATGGATCTACTCCCCTTTAGAAAGAGGCTGAAGACATGGCTCTTTCAGCAAGTTTGGGGCACGCTTGACTCTACCAATCAGGCCCGGTGGTTGATTTAGCCTATGTGAAGGGCTGCCCCCCAGGCTTGGTTATTCTGTTTTAACAGGCCTAGGGGGGTGGTGGGTTGTTTTTTTTAATGACTATTTGTTTGTGTTTTAATGCTGGTTTTAATTGGGGTGTTAGGTTTGTTTTTAGTTATTGTCATTGAATTGTTTTTATTGTAATTTTTATTATATTGTTAGCCGCCCTGAGTGGTGTACCCACCAGGAGGGCGGGATATAAATGTGCAAAAATAAATAAATAAAAAAGGGAACTGTGCTGGCTTAGTGGTTAAGGCGCTGAACTTGATGACTATAAGGTCGGCAGGTCAGCTGTTCAAGACCTGAGTGCTGCACGATGGAGTGAGCTTCTGTCTCTGTCTCTGTCCTGCCAATCTAGCTGTTCAAAAGCAAGATATTGCAAGTAGATAAATAGGTAGCACTTCAGCGGGAAAAGTAACAGTGTTCCGTGTCTAGTCATGCCTGCTACATGTCTACAGAAATGTCTGCAGATGCAGACAGCGCTGGCTCTTTTGCTTATATAAACAGAGATGAGCACCAAACCATAGAGTCGGATACAACTGGCTTTTGAACAAGGGCGACCTTCTGTAAAAAAAAATAAGAGAGAGAGAGAGAAAACACAAGTCTGTATAAAAGGTTGTAACATATATTGAGATCCAGATCAGTGAGATTCAATCCTAACTACACATTCACAGAACCATACCTTAAGATTGGAGTTCTGTGCATTGTTGTTGGTGTTTACTCAGTGCAGCAAGACTTACTTCTAAGTCAATGTGGATTGAACCAGGCTGTAAGAGACTGGTTGAGTTTTTCGTCCCCAAAAGACTTGCAAGATGTTTCTTCAAATGTGTATGTTACCTGTGAAGCCAAACAGCTATTATGTGGTTTTTATTATTCCTACAGTAGACCATGGTACCCAAAATATACAGCATGCATACTTCTCCACTTAAAGGGCAAATGTAGCTATGTAAAGTGAGCAGCTTGTTTACAGTAGATCACTATACTAGTAGAGCCCTATGCTATCAAATTAGTGGGAAATCAGTATTATAGTAAACAGAGGTCAAAGATCAAACCCACAATTTTATATAAAATTCCAGTCCATGTACACAAAATGCTAAAAAAAAACAACTAAGTCATAAGACCATCAACTGCTCTTAAAACTTAATCAAAAGCAGGGTAAGGATACAGGATGAAGTGACTTGATAACACAGGGTAAGGATACAGGAAGTGAAACTGAAATGTAATCTCAATCCAAAATTTAATGCAAGAAACAGCCATTTTGTTTAATGGCTCTCTTCTTATTCATGTGGTGATTTTAATGTGTCAGTTGTTGTCATATTGAAAACATATTCCTGAGAGAATACTGCTGAGCCTTTCTGTGTGCCTATAACTCCACATAAACTGAAAATTAAAATCTTAAATTGATTCATTATCTGTGAAACATTGAGTGCTAAATTAAACACAGCTCTAAGATTCAGTAGTATTGTGAAAAAATCTGAAGTGCAAGCACTCATAACAACAGTTTCTATAGCTCTACCTACCTGTCTGGCCAGGTTATCCTGCTATGGTAATAGAGTAGACTAGTGGTCTGTTGTGTTTGGAATATTGTGCCTTTAAGTAATGTAACACTCGAATGAGTGGATATAATAATCACCAGCTGTAACACTGTAACCTTCTGTATCAGGACGCGAGCTAGTGACCTCTAGGGGGCAATAGCGAGCGCCCAGCTCACATGGTTCCAATTCCCCAAATACCTACAGCGCGGGAAGATTCCCGCCACCACCTCACCTGGACAAGAAGGGCGTGACGGGGAATGACGTCACGCAGACAGTAGCCAATGGGCTATCGAGGAGCCACATTCAAGTGTATAGCCACAGTATATATTGAGCTGTTCATCCGCCATTACCACATGTTCCCCCGGACCATCATGCAATAAAGATGTGTTAAGCCAACCTTTCGGCTGTTCTATTGTCTTGGTTCTCATACACTAAATGGTCCCAAACTTTGGGTTTTGGACTTCAATTCCCTGAAGCCTAAATCAATTCCCCAAAGCACTGTTCAACCAATTAGGCTTCTGGTAATTGAATTCCAAAACCCAAAGGTTGGGGACAACTGGAGTAGACCATACTGCCAGCAACTCAATGCCAAGTGTCAGCTGGCTGTTAAACTAACCTGACAACCCTGAGGACCAACGGCCTTGAGTGCTGAAGTCCCCAAGGAAGGATGATGGTCCCCAAGTGGATTAAATCCCACTTGACTCCATCTTGATGGAGGGCAGCAGCTTCATCAATACTGGCTTGGGGCTGGGGTGGTCTTTGTATGCCAAAAGGGCTCATGACCAGAAAGTGACTCGCGGAACTGGATCAGTGGTATGGGGGTTATGCTGCAATGCAGAAGGCAGATGAAAGGCCACTGCATTATATTCTCAGGATAGTTCTCATGGCTGATCACCATGAGGATCGCCTATATTTGGATTCGTAAATGGCAGAAGAAGAAGAATATGAAGAGAGTCCAAAACTATGGCATCTCTCTCTCTCTCTGTATAAGAACCTGTTAGATCATCTGATAATCACAGAACAGTGAGCAGCAAAAGGCAGGTATTGGTTAGCCCATTGTACTTCATCTAGGCATAGACCTAAGAATGCATGAAAAGAAATGTATGACCATTGGTTCACCTAGGCCAATATTGCCAACTGTGACTAGTAGCATCTCTCCAGGGGTTCAACCAGGATTTTTTTAGTCCCACTTGGAGATTCTCATCTTTGTGGTGGCCTGACCCTGTTTAGTTTCCAACATTAGACCAAATTGGTGTGTGCACTCAGAAATATAGACAAATCTGAGTAGGTGAGCAGATGACATCAAGCCCACCTGCTCAACTAATTAAAAAGTCCTGGTGCCCTAGACCTGTGATCACTGGTTCTACTGATGATAAGATCTTGTTGTCGCTGAGGTATAAATCTGGATCTGGGCTGTAGCTATGTCACACTTCAGTAGAGGAACATAAAGTCTAAATAATCCCCTTTATAAAGCATTTTTCTACACACATAAAAACTGATTTTTTCCCCTCAAAAAAGTAATTTCCAATTTTCTGCTTTTAGGGATTTCTGCAATTTTCTCCTCAGTGAGGAACTCCTGGAATATAGATTGAAAACTACCAGGTTGTGTCTTTTTTTTAAAGATATGAGAATAAAACAAAACTGACCAAGAACTATTTCCAAACACAACACAATCAGCATGACAGTATAGCATTTCAGATTTTGAGAGCAATCAAAAAGAAAGCCCGAAATAATGAATCCCTTGGTGAAGAACAGAGGCGTAGGAAAGCCTGAATGTTTTTCTCTTTCCCAAGAACTGGTTTCAAATGCCACCAGATGTCAGTGTAAACTATATGTCTGAAAGCAAGTAGGAATGGGTTTGACAACAAGATCCTAAAATAACACCAGGTTGTCATCCAAGCATAGATGTACAAACAGTTTCCTCATTTTCTCAAAGTCTGGAGAACTTTCTTTCTTTCTTTCTTTCCTTTCTTTCTTTCTTAGCTGTGTGACCATGATGGCTGGAGGTTTCTGGGTGTATAATCCAAAAAGTAATTTTTCCAGGCTGTACTTTTTTCAATAATGTACTGGAAGTGGCCAAGGATAACATGCACTGGGTTCATTGTCTCAGTCCCAAATCTCAAACCCTATCCATTTCGTAGTTTAGCTTCATCCAGAAGAAACCAGCTGGGTGTCAAAACGATAATCTCTTCTTTAAGGTTTCTCATCAGATCCCCATGTTTTACGGCTACAGGCATCCAATTTGGGGGGAAAACCACCTTCAAAACCTGAATTTGTTTTGAAGGTGGTTTTATGACGAGCATCATTAAAAATCTGGGAATGATAAAAATTAAATTAGCATACTTTTGCAGAAGGACTAAGGCTCTCACAGAGCCAGATGGCAGGCTTACAAATATAATACTTTCCCTCATGGATATTTTCCTGCACAGAATTCTCCACTGAGGAACCCCTGATTATTTGCAACTAAATTCCTGTGTGCAATGGGGAAATTTCAGATGTTTCCTGGACTGATCTCCTCATTTGCACATACCAAAGGAAAGGCTCATTTCATCCAGTTTCTGACCAACACAGACCAACACAGAACCTAAGTCTGTTCTTGAGTATGTCCTCTGAGGATGCACAGCAGTCTTTCCAGAAGCTCCTAATTATTGAGCCCCAACAGTGGAGTGTGACAAACCCAAAAAACAGGGAAGTTAAGTTGCTATGAGATAATAAGTGTTGTTTGTTTACTAAAAAATCAAAATACTTAAATGTGCCCCAAAATTGAACTTTGAAAAGTGCATTTTTCAAGATATAACTGCCAGTCCCCTGGCTAGCACTGTGTGGGACATTCTGGGGGCTTTAGTCTAAAGAAATAACATTTCTAAGCTCTGTGTAAGATAGCACAGCTCTTTGACAATTTATCACTTTTAATTTCTACTCAAGCAGGTAAACTTAACTGAGGAACAAAGCAGGTGTTAAGGGGAATGCGCATTCCCTATGGTTAAGTCATTTTCCTGTTGGCAGGGGAATTTCCTCACTACTAAGTGCCTCAGCAAACAAACTCACAAATTAGGCCCCCTTTACAGTTCAGTAAGTTAAGTATCTGTCTGCAGAGCCAGAGGCTGAGAGTTCAATTCTCCACTGTGTCTCCAGGGAAAAAAGCCAGCTTGTAGAGCCTTGGGCAAGCTGCACAGTCCCAGGATGGCCCCAGAAGAAGGTAATGGTAAATCACCTCTATATTCTCTCCTTAGAAAACTCTTTAAAAGGTTACCACAAGTCAGAATTGACTTGTTTGCAAATCATCATCATCATCGCCGCTGCCGCCGCCGCCGCCGCCGCCGCCGCCGCCGCCGCCGCCGCCGCCGCCGCCGCCGCCACCACCGCCGCCACCGCCGCCACCGCCGCCGCCGCCGCCACCGCCACCGCCGCCACCGCCGCCACCGCCGCCGCCGCCGCCGCCGCCGCCGCCGCCGCCGCCGCCGCCGCCGCCACCGCCGCCACCGCCGCCACCGCCGCCACCGCCGCCACCGCCGCCACCACCGCCACCACCGCCACCACCGCCACCACCGCCACCAGCATCGATGTCAGCATCATCAATCATCTGGGCAGCAACAGAGAAGGCCATCTCCTATGTCCCCATCAAATGAGGGTGGTAGGATTCAGGGAAAGGCCTCTCCTGTTGATCTCAACACTTGGGCAAACTCATAAAGGTAGACATATGGACCTAGCCACTATATCACCTCTCAGTATTCATTTCTGAATGGTAAACTTTAGTGTCTTGCATGGAAGACAAAGAAGGAGTCGCAGTGAGGACTAACACAGGTTTATTGGTTGATGATCAGGATGAACATGTGGTAATGGCGGAGGTACATCACATTATATACAGTAGTGCAATACACTTGAATCTTGTTGCACGGTAGCTTATTGGCTGCTACCGGCGTGACGTCGTCCAAGTCACGCCCCTCTTCCGTAGTAGTTTGGTAGTGCGGGAGAGTTCCCGCGGCTGCCGGTGATTTGAGGAATGAGAACCATGTGAGTTGAACGCTCGCAGCTGCCCTCTATGGGCAGCTTACTCGCGTTCCTTTAACAGCTGGGCTACATTGTAATTGTGGTCAGGTTACATTCATACATTTCTTAAAGCAACATTGTACATACATAACATCCCTCCCCCCTAGGATGGGACGAAGTCCCTCAACCACTGTGGCTTGCCGCACGTGCGCCTGGGGCGTGTGGCCGCTTGACTTAACACAGGGGAGCCTGGTTCTGCAGAGTCCTGTCCTGCAACGGAAAGGGGGGACCCATTAGTGGCTCGGTGTGGGCTCTGCGGTAACCTTGCATTGGGGGACGGGAATGGAATGAACAGTTGGGAAGTGAACCCCTGCCTACCGTTTGAGGAGCTTGGGGTCCCCCCCCCCAGTACGAATCTCGGGACCGACGAAGAGGCCCTCGTGGCCTCGCCACCCCCCGTTACCTGCCCGGGAGTTCTAGAGACTGTGGTGGGCGGACTCCCCCCGTTGCCTGTCTTGGGGGTGTTTGTCTCCGGGGAGCTGGCGCTATGGTATATTCTAAAACAAAAGGACTGGGGGGACTGGAGGTACCAGGGGCTGAACTGAAACCCCTCTTCTCGCTAGGACGGGTGGGCGACCACTCCGCTACACCCCCCTGGTACTGCAACTCATAATCATAATCAAACTGATCCCTCTCTTTCAAAGTATCCTCCTCTGTGGTCGAGAACCCAGGATATGCATTTGAATCCGCGGGTTCCGTCGTGTCTCCCCCTTGGGTAATGCGGGTGGGGGAGGACCCTAACGCTGATTCCCCTTCACTGGTGACTCGCCTTCTGAGTTGGTCAGCGTGCCTTCTCCAGAGTAGACCCGAGCTAGTCTCGACCCTGTAGGATACTGGCCCCATCTGCTCAATGATTGTCCCTGGAACCCACGCTGGCCCCGAGGCCGCGTAGTTCCTGCAGTGAACTGGGTCCCCTACCGAAAAGCTTTTGGAGCTCTCTCCCCCTATGTTTATATTCCTTCCTTCATCCTCCACCCTGGACGGATCCATCCGGTCAAAAAGTGTTACCGGACGCCTCCTCATGAGGAGTTCGGCTGGGGAAAATCCTGAGGCTAGGGGGGTTGTCCTGTAACAGATGAGGAACTGCGCTGCAGTGCGTCTTTCGTAGTGCGCACTTGGCGCTCTACCCGACCGTTTGTGGCGGGGTGAAACGGGGCAGCGGTAATGTGCCTGATGGCGTTCCGCTCAATAAACGTCTTGAACTCTGCAGACGTGAAGGTACTAGCGTTATCGCTAACAAGGACGTCTGGCAGGCCGAAACAGGCAAAAAGCTTGCGCAACTGTTTAATGGTTGCCGCAGAGGAGGTGCTGTTCATGGGGATTACCTCCAACCACTTGGAGTAGGAGTCGACTACCAGCAGAAACATGGCCCCGCGGAAAGGGCCAGCGAAGTCAACATGAATCCGGGACCATGGCCCGCGGGCCGTGTCCCATTCCCTACAGGGTAACCGGGACTCCTCGGGCCGAGAGCTCTGGCAGCTCTCACACGTGCCCACTAAACGTTCTATATCCGCATCTATCTGGGGCCACCAGAAGAAACTCCTGGCCAGAGCCTTGGAGCGCACGATCCCCGGGTGACTGGTATGCAGTAGCTTCAGTACCTTGGCCCTCAGCTTCTCTGGGATAACTACCCGCTGGCCCCAGAGTAAGTAGCCCCTTTCCAGAGAAAGCTCTACTCTCCGCCTGACAAATGGCTTGAACTGTTCCTCGGGGGGAGTAGTGGGCCACCCTTTCCTCACCCAGGAACTAACTTGGGCCAGCATCTTGTCGGCCGCCGTGGCTTTGGCGAGGTCGGCCGGGAGAATGGGGGGTGAGTCGAGAGACTCGATCAGTAGGACTTGGTGGTCCTGCTCTACCTCGCATGTGGGGTCCCCTACACTTGGGAGGGGAGATCGGGACAGTGCGTCCGCATGGGAGATCTCCTTCCCTGGGCGATAGACCAGCTCGTACTGGTAGGCGTTGAGGAAGATGGCCCAACGCAGCATCCTGGGGGAGAGAATTTGCGGTGTGGGTTTGCTGGTAGTGAAGATCCCCAGAAGTGGCTTGTGATCCGTCACTACCGTAAACTCGCGGCCGTATAAAAAGTCATGGAACTTTTTCGTTCCCGCGATGATGGCTAGGGTCTCCCTATCAGTTTGCGCGTAATTGCGCTCGGCCTTCGAGAGGGACCTTGAGTAGTACGCTACCGGGGCTTCCCTCCCGCTCTCCAACACGTGGCATAGAACCGCCCCCACCCCCACTGGGGACGCATCACAGACTAGAACTACTGGTCTCCTAGGGTCGAAATGGGTCAGGACAGCACTTGAGGATAGGAGTGCCTTCAGCTCCCTGAAAGCATTCTCTTGCCTATCTCCCCACCGCCAAACCGCCTCTTTCTTCAATAGTGCGTGCAGTGGCTCAGCAACGGATGCCTTCCTCGGCAGGAAGGAATGGTAAAAATTTAAGAGCCCTAGAAACGACTGCAGCTCCGGTTTCGCAGTGGGGCGAGGGGCGTTTTGCACCGCTGCAACCTTGGACTCAGAGGGCTTGATGCCTTCCGGGGTTACCTTGAACCCAAGGAACTCAACCTCCCTCGCAAAGAAAACACATTTGTCCCATCTCAGTCGGAGGCCCGCTTTCTCGAATATTGAAAGGACCCTGTCTAGCCTTTGCGCTAATTCTGACTCGCCCCCCACTGTTATCAACACATCGTCGAAGTATGGGAGGATGCCTGGAAGCCCCTTTAAAAGGCGTTCCACGAGGGACTGGAAAATTCCGGGGGCCGAATTCACGCCAAACTGAAGGCGCGTTACCTTAAATGCCCCCTTGTGCGTTACGATCGTTTGCGCAGCGGCAGCAGCCGGGGTTACAGAGAGCTGCTGATATGCCTGCGCCAGATCTAGCTTGGCAAAACACCTCCCCCCATGAAGCATGGCCAGTAAATGGCTGACCACAGGTACCGGATATGCATTTGGCCGAATGGCCTTATTAATCGTACATTTATAGTCCGCACAAATCCTAACCTCCCCGTTTGATTTAAGGGCTGTCACAATCGGCGTTTCCCACTCTGCCGAATCAACTGGAACCAAAATCCCCTGCCCCACCAATTTGTCCAGTTCCGCCTCGATCTTGTCCTTGAGGGCGAACGGCACTCTTCTTGGCTTGAGGCGTATGGGTCGGATTTCTGGATCCAAGTCAAAGGAGACTGGGGGCCCCTTGTAAGTCCCGAGCCCCTTCTTGAAAACGTCCGGGTGTGCGTTGCACACGTCCCGCATTGGGTCAGTCTCTATGGCGTTAATGCTGGACAGTTCGATTCCTAGGGGAGCGAACCACTGCGTTCCCAAAAGGCAGCACCTCCCCCCCTTGAGGACCACTAGGGGCAGTTTCTTGGAGTAATTCTTGAACTTCACCTTGAGGTTCCCCACCCCCAACACTGGGATCCCGTTCCCTTGTCGGTGTGACCTCATGGCCCGCAACTTGGGCCGCGCATCTGGGGGAATGCGCATAAACTCTTTTTGGGACAGGATGGAATAGGACGACCCCGAGTCTATCTCCATCCTCACTGGGAGCCCCTGTAACTGTACCTCTACGAAAAAAATGCCGGTGCTCCAGGCCCACGCGATTCACGCCTGCCATGCTGTGGTCGTCTGAGACCTTCCTGGTGCCGGCCGCCTTCCGTTGGTGTGTCTGGGAATGGTTCGAATTGCCCTTGTCCTCGACTCGCCCGCGCCTGCACACTCGGGCGATGTGCCCCTTTCGGCCGCAGTTGTGACACTCAGCCTTTCGGAACGGACACCTCGTGCGGTCGTGGGACGCCCCACAACCGTCACAGCGGCAGTCTTGCCGCTCGGGGGTCTGTCGCTTCTCTCCTCGCTTCTTGACCCGCTGGATGTCGTCGTCCTCGCTGGAGCAGGGGTCTGCCGTAGTGGACGACTCCTCGGGCGCCGTTGGTGTGCCGGCGGGCGGCTTGGGGGCCCACCAGGCCGTTTTCGCTGGCGTCCGCCGGGCCGCCTGTACTGGTGACTTGGCCCTTTCGGACGTGGCCCCTCGGGACTTGAACACTCTGACTCCACTCCTGGCCGCTTTGGCCGCTTGGGCCTCCCGCAGTACCTCATTGAACGTGAGGCGGTAGTCGCGGGTCATGAGCTTCCGCTGAAGCTCCTCATCCCTCAGGCCACACAGCATGCGGTCTCGGAGGGCCTGGTCCTGGTCGTCCCACTGGCAGTGCACCGCTGCAAGCATGAGGGCCGCCGCGTAGGCGGACACGGATTCGCCCGGTCGCTGGTCTCGCCTGTGGAACGCGACCCGGGCCGGGAAGATCGACACGGGGGGCTGGAAATGCTCGCCCAACAGCACCAGAATGCGGTCGATGGGCACCTCTTCTACCTTCTTGGGGGCCACCAGGCTCATCAGGATGCGCAGCGCGGCCGGCCCCACCTTGGCCAGGAAGTAGGAGCGCATTCTCGTGGCGGCGTCGACGCCCGCGGCTTCCATCGAATGCCGGAACTGGCACTCGTAGAGCTCCCATTGTTCGGGCTCGCTGACATCAAACTGGTAAGGCTTGACCTTGGGATTCGCCATTAATCCCATCCTCGTCGCCAATTTAGTGTCTTGCACGGAAGACAAAGAAGGAGTCGCAGTGAGGACTAACACAGGTTTATTGGTTGATGATCAGGATGAATATGTGGTAATGGCGGAGGTACATCACATTATATACAGTAGTGCAATACATTTGAATCTTGTTGCACGGTAGCTTATTGGCTGCTACCGGCGTGACGTCGTCCAAGTCACGCCCCTCTTCCGTAGTAGTTTGCTAGTGCGGGAGAGTTCCCGCGGCTGCTGGTGATTTGAGGAATGAGAACCATGTGAGTTGAACGCTCGCAGCTGCCCTCTATGGGCAGCTTACTCGCGTTCCTTTAACAGCTGGGCTACATTGTAATTGTGGTCAGGTTACATTCATACATTTCTAAGCTCTGTGTAAGATAGCACAGCTCTTTGACAATTTATCACTTTTAATTTCTACTCAAGCAGGTAAACTTAACTGAGGAACAAAGCAGGTGTTAAGGGGAATGCGCATTCCCTATGGTTAAGTCATTTTCCTGTTGGCAGGGGAATTTCCTCACTACTAAGTGCCTCAGCAAACAAACTCACAAATTAGGCCCCCTTTACAGTTCAGTAAGTTAAGTATCTGTCTGCAGAGCCAGAGGCTGAGAGTTCAATTCTCCACTGTGTCTCCAGGGAAAAAAGCCAGCTTGTAGAGCCTTGGGCAAGCTGCACAGTCCCAGGATGGCCCCAGAAGAAGGTAATGGTAAATCACCTCTATATTCTCTCCTTAGAAAACTCTTTAAAAGGTTACCACAAGTCAGAATTGACTTGTTTGCAAATCATCATCATCATCGCCGCCTCCGCCGCCGCCACCGCCGCCACCGCCGCCACCACCGCCACCACCGCCACCACCGCCACCACCGCCACCACCGCCACCACCGCCACCACCGCCACCAGCATCGATGTCAGCATCATCAATCATCTGGGCAGCAACAGAGAAGGCCATCTCCTATGTCCCCATCAAATGAGGGTGGTAGGATTCAGGGAAAGGCCTCTCCTGTTGATCTCAACACTTGGGCAAACTCATAAAGGTAGACATATGGACCTAGCCACTATATCACCTCTCCGTATTCATTTCTGAATGGTAAACACACACAGCTGCCTCAACCTTCCCTTGTAGGGCTTCTGTCCAAACCCTTTAACCATCTTTGTCTCCTTCTGCTGGATATGTTCCAGCTTCCTGATATAGCCTTCATAAGTTGTGATACAAAGAACTGGACATAAGACACTAAGTGAAACCTGGAAAAGTAGGGCAAACTGGTACTTTTTATAATAGTCTCTCCCCCAAAATAGAGTGCAGTCATAAACACATACACCCCAAGCCCACACAAATCAACAGGCTGTAATATCCTGGCCAGTATCTGGAGTAAAGGGTGATTGTCTTCAGTTTGGCAGTCTGAGAGGGCTACTGTAGGTGCAGCCACTGTTCTTTATAGCAGGAATACTGAAACAAGAAGAGTAAGGCTTGTGTATCTATTCCTTCTCTAACCATTGGTCCAGGCTGTTCAGCCCCATGTTTACCCTGGGAGGAGGGAAGAGATTTTCAGTTGCTTTTTGTCACTTTCTCTGGTTGATGGAAGAGGCCAAAATGTGCTATACCTTCAGTTTTGTAGTCCTGGAAGCCAGGATCCAATTATGTACTATTACTGATGGAAGGAGAAGGTGAATCACTCCTCCATAAAACACTCCCATGCCATCAATGCCCACCTCAGATTGCAGAGAAACCCTCCGGAGCAGAATTTTGGAAAATACTATTGGGAGAAGGAAGAGAGGGGGGAGGTTCTGTTGCATGGCAAACTGTGTGAGAAATATAGGGAATCCCTTTATACTGTACTTCATTAGACCATTGGTCCATCTGACCATTGGTCCATCTGACCATTGGTCAATGCTGATTGGCAGCAGTTCTCACAAAATATTTCCTAGCCCTACTGAAAGGTCAGTGGCCCTACTGAAAGGACAGTTATATCTCCTAGTGGTATTCCACCCAGGAACAAATTAAGCCTGACTCTCCTTAGATTTGCTAATTAGAACGGAACAGTTGACCAGTAGTATTCTACGAGTATTCTTTTGGAATCTGATGGTGGAATTTCTTCCATCACTTGGTGTACATACTGTTGGATTCAACTGTGTATCAGATCTGAGTGCTTTTTCTGGGGGGGAGATATCTGCTGCCATCTTGTTGCCCCCAAATTCATTTTTCTTTTCCATGCTCTTTAAAATATTGATGAAATTGTATCACACTGTAGCTGCATTGCAATTTTTATAACTATACTAGCAAGGGTTGCCCGGCATTGCCGGGCATTTTCCCCCGTGTGTTTTAATAAAAAATGAACCAATTTTATTTTTGCAATAGTTTTAAATTGTGTTGGAAGGTTAAATTGTGTTAATGTTTTTAAAAAATTGCTTAGTCTGTAATTTTAAATTTTTAAATGTTTATTTATGTAAAAATTTTTTGGCTTGGCTGTTATTAAGTGGGATCTGCTTTTTTGGTTTTTTTAGGATTAATAAAAGAAGAAAGTATGATATAATTTTTTCAAATTGTTTTATGTAAGTGAATAATGTTTTAGTTTTTTGAATTTTTTTAATTAGTTGTACCGTAGGTCATAATTTTCATAATGTAAAAGTAAATGTTTTTTACATTCAATGTTTTTAAAATGTGTTTAGATGTTTTGAGTTTAAATTTGAGTTATAACTCAGCACAGGATTTTTAAAAGTTTCTATTGTATTTTATTGACATATGTTTTAGTGTAATTTTTTTTACTTGTTTTTATTGGTGTGACCTTTTGTGTAAAATTGTGAATTTGTGTTATGCTGTTGTGTGTTTTTGAATTGTTTTTACTATTGTGGCCAGCAGGTGGTGCTGGTAGGGGTTATTGTATTTTGACTTTTTTTCTCTCCTGGCCTCTGGGTGGAGCTTCTTCTGGTAAGTAGTCTCTTTCTTTATTCATTTGTTTTTCAGTCCTGGTGGTGGTAGCACATGTTTTGGTAAGTTTGCTTGTTTTCTTTGTTTTGTGTGTGTGTGTGTGTGTGTGTGTGGGCGGGGGGGGGGTTGGAATTTGTATTTTTTGTCTGTTTGTTTTGTTTTTGATTGTGTCTTTGTTTACTTCATATTGTTTTTGGTGTTTTTGTTTTTGTGTATTTTTGGATGTGTTTGACCGTTTTTAGTAATTTTTTAAAAAATTATTTATTTATTTGGTGGTGGGGAAGGGACGTGGTCATTGGGGGTTAGGAAGGGTGGGCTAGGTGGTGGGGAGAGGGGCATGGTCGTTGGGGGTTAGGAAGGGTTGGTTAGGTAGTGGGGAGGGGGGCATGGTCGTTGGGGGTTAGGAAGGGTGGGCTAGGGTGGGCGTGGTCATTGGGGTTAGGAAGGGTGGGCTCAGTGGTGGGGAGGGTGGCTTTAGTGTGTTATGGTGCTTTGTTTGTGTGGAGTCATGAAAGTAGATCGGGTTTCCCCTTTAATATCAGTGGGTGGGGGTTGTGACCCCCCTCTCCGCTGGCTACCCTAGGGTTGGGAGGTTTGTGGGGAGAAAAGAGGTATATTGCCCCCACACTTCTGGAACCAAAAGATCAGGCAGACTGGATGGAATACCCACCCCCCCCTCTTTAAAACAACTCCGTTTTTAAAGAGAAGAAAAGACGGAGTTGTTTTAAGGAGGGGGGTGGGGGATCGATCCACTCTGCCTGTTCCTCTGGGTCCAGAAGGGTTGGGGGGGATACCCCTTTTGTCCCCACAAACCTCCCAACCCTAGGGTAGCCAGCGGAGAGGGGGATCGCAACCCCCACCCACTGATGTTAAAGGGGAAACTCCAGTCGGGACCTTCAGGCGCTGTTGGTGAGGGAAAGAAAGCCAGCTGGTGTTTGCTTGGCTGTGAGGCAGTGAGTTGTTTTTCGTTGGGGGTTAGGAAGGGTGGGCTAGGTTGTGGGGAGGGGGGGCGTGGTTGTTGGGGTTAGGAAGGGTGGGCTCGGTGGTGGGGAGGGGGGAATGGTCATTGGGGGTTAGGAAGGGTGGGCTAGTTGGGGGGGAGGGGGGCTGTAGTGTGTTATGGTGCTTTGTTTGTGTGGAGTCGTGAAAGTAGATTGGGTTTCCCCTTTAATATCAGTGGGTGGGGGTTGCGATCCCCCTTTCCGCTGGCTACCCTAGGGTTGGGAGGTTTGTGGGGAGAAAAGGGGTATATTGCCCCCACACTTCTGGAACCAAAAGGTCAGGCAGACTGGATCGAATCCCCACCCCCCCTCCTTAAAAGAAGTCCGTTTTTAAAGAGAAGAAAAGACGGAGTTGTTTTAAGGAGGGGGGGTGGGGGATCGATCCACTCTGCCTGTCCCTGTGGGTCCAGAAGGGTTGGGGCAATATATCCCTTTTGTCCCCACAAACCTCCCAACCCTAGGGTAGCCAGCGGAGAGGGGGATCACAACCCCCACCCACTGATATTGAAGGGGAAACTCCAGTCGGGAGCTTCAGGCACCGTGGGTGAGGGAAAGAATGCAAGCGCGACGCCAAAATGGCCGCCGCGCTCTTTGCGGGGCCCCCCCACAGGACGAAGGCATCCGGGTAGTTAGGGGCGTGGCCAGCTCCCTTATAAAAGGGGTGGCCACGAGGCAGCCGAGCTGCCATTTTGCGAAGCGACGGAGCAGAGAAGTTTTTCCCTCTTACCTCCGTCGCTTTTGGCTTTTACCGGGAAGCCTTTTGGCTGCTGAATTCTCTCGTTTCGGCTTCCCATCTATTGGCTGAGAGGCCCGCGAAGAAGAAGGCGGCTGCGAGCGCGGCTCGTGCGGTTCGGAGGCGCAATATGGATTGGAAGACCGCGGCTGCGCCTCCCCAGCAGCCACATTTGCTTGCACCCACCGGGACCGGTGGAATGGGGTCTATTCCCCCTGGCCCAGTAGGGGCTGCGGCCCTCGGCCCGCAAGCGGTAGACACCTCTCCTGGTGTTTCCCCATTCCGCTGGGCCTCCCTTTATAGGAGCGTAGCTCGCTCCGAGGCCTTCCAGCCTTGGGGGATGGTCCGGTCCCCTTCCCTGGCAGGTTGCTACATCGGCCCTAACGGGCCCGGGTGTGGGGTTGTTGCCCTATTCGGGCCCCGGGGTGCAGGGACCTGTACCCATGCCTGTAGTAGGCGGGCCGGCTGGTCCTTTGCCCCATGTCAGCGTGGAAGCCTTATTGGCCCGCGTTGCGGCTCTCGAGACATCCCTGGCCCGGGCTAGCCACTCTTGGTCTCCATTTGGGGTTCGTTCCGACGCGTCGTCTGCTGGGCAGCGGCAGGCGACGGGACGGGTCGAGCTGCTTGAGGCGCGTGGCACGACCTGGGCCACTGCCTCGCAGCTCCCCATTCAACAGACCGGTGCGGGTCAGGCCCCATCGACGAGCTCGACGGCGGTTGTGAGCTCCGACGCCCCCAGTGGGCCGGAACCCCCGGTGGGGGCGGCCTACGGGGGTGCAGCACGTGAGTATGCGGTCCAAGCTAGTGCACCTACACACGTGGCCACGTTGGGGGGGTTTCCAATGGCCTGGCCTCGCGCGGGTGGGGCGGCGGTCCAGCCGCTGACGCCCCACCTGGCGACGATAACTACCACTCAGGGCCCCGTGGTGGGGGGTGTTTTCTACCCTGTGGGGAATGTTTTGGGGGTGGCTGGGTTAGTACAGGCCCCCTTTCAGATGCCAGCAGTTCCTGTTGTGCCCGTGTCGGCCTTGCTGACGGCGGGGTATTCCTTACCGCTAGGTGTCCATTTGGCACAGACCACCAAAGAGAAGATCTGGCGGGGGGATTACGTGGATACCTTCTCACTCCTCAACAGAGGGCCCACCAAGGAGTAGGGGGGGCAGGATGAGAAGGATAAGGAGCAGGCACTTCGTAGCAAGCCACCACATACGTGGGCCGACTGGTTGCCGGCCTACCTCATATACATGGCGGTGTACCTTAGGGCCCGGCCGGATTTGGCAATTTCGATGGTCCAGTATTTGGACAACATCTACCGGGCGATGGTTAACTTTCCGTGCCCATCGTGGTTGGCTTATGACGTGTAATTCCATATGCGGATTCCCCGGCACCCCGACATTAGGTGGGTTGAGCCATGCCAGGCTGTGGCTTTTGTACATGACGCCCACGCGCCCCGCGCCCGGGGAGAGATACCATTGTGGACATGCGGTCCAGCGGGCGGCCCCAGCACAGGTCCACTGCCAGGGGGCGGGGCGGGGGGGTTCGGCCCGCCTGCTGTGCTGGACTTTCTCGTCCAATGGTTCCTGCAATAGGAAGAATGGCAAATACAGACATTAGTGTCCCCCCTGTGCTGGCCCCCATGCGGCCTCTGGCTGTCCCAGGCCTGGAGGGATGCGGGGCAGAGGGAGGGGTGGACAGGGGGCTGGCAAGACTGCCGCGTATGGATCTAGTTCACCAAAGGGCTCCCTCCCCAATTAATGTGGACATGTTGGAGCGCTGGCTCACATTGTTCCCGAAGGGAGAGGATGCGGAGATCTCCTTCAGGGTTTTAGGCAGGGGTTACGTATCCCTTTCATGGGTGATAGGTCCCCTCAGGATGCCCCCAATCTTTATCCCTTAGGGGGAGGAAGGAGGTGGCTCCTGCCAGCAATGATAAGGAGGTCTATGCGGGCAGGGTCGTTGGCCCTGTCCCTGTGCCCCCGTTCCGGGGAGCATATTATTGCACTGATGCCATGCCTTTTGGCTGTTCCAATTCGGGCTCGGCATTCGAGCGTTACTCCATCTTCCTAGAGCGGGATTTTGTTGCAGATCAGGGTCCCGGTCTGTAGCCCATTCCCTGGATGATTTTATTCGGGGCTGAACGGGGCTGGGACACGTCCACACGTCTCATCAACACATTTCAGACGCTAATGGAGGAACTTGGTGTCCCTTTAGCGCCCGAAAAGACCGAGGGCCCGCCTACACAGCTAGTATTCCTGGGGGTGGAGATTGACACGGTAGCACAGGCTTCTAGGTTGCAGTGGGATAAGGTGTCAAAGCTAGTGGCCCTTATCTCGGACTTGCTGGCCAAGCGCATGGCATTACCGAGGGACCTGCTGGTGCTACATGGTCACCTCAATTTCGCTGGCAGGATCGTCGCACCGGGCAGGGCATTGGCGCGGCGCTTGTGCGACGCCATGGCAGGACTATCCAGGCCCCACCATAGGGTTAGACTTACCCGGGGTATCAGGGCAGACGTGCTTGTCTGGCTACAGATCCTGAGGGATTTCAATGGGGTGTCATTTTGGAGGTCTGAGCTCCTGGCTTCCCCTTGCTTTAAGATACAGCCCGATGCCCGGGATCCCTGAGTTATGGGATGTACTTCAATTGGAAGTGGGCCTATGGTGGGTGGCCACCATCCTGGGCAGGCACGGGTCGCCTGCGTGGTCTCACGTATCTGGAATTTTCCCTATACTGGGTGCTTTGATGCTATGGGGCGAGGAGGAGGCCAACTCGGTTGTCCACTTTGGTGTGACAATGCGGCTGTTGTCCACTTTCTCAATGCACAGAGCTCTAAATCGCCCAGGGTTATCAACCCAGTGCGCCAGTTTGCGTTGCGCAGCCTGCGCCTCAACGTTCTTTTCAGGGCTGGGCATGTCCCAGGGGTTACTAATGATATTGCTGATGCTTTGTCCCGCCTGCAGATCTCCCGGTTCCGTGCCTTGGCCCCGGATGCGGAGGAATTTCCCTCGCCACTCCCGGACGGGATATGGAACATCGGCAAGGAGAGGTGAACCGGGCGATTGGCCTGTCACTAGCGCCACGCACGCGTAAGGTGTATCACCACGCATTTAATTCTTTCAGAGCATTCTGTACCCAATTCCAAATGCCAGGAACCTGGCCGATCCCGGTAACCCATGTTCTGCGGTTCATGGTTTACCTGCATGCCCAGGGCTTTGCACCTCGCACCATAGCATCTAAGCTGTCAGCGTTGGCTTGTATGGCCAAAGTGGGAGGTCATGTGGATAGCACCACTGACTTCCGTGTGAGACATGTTTTGGAGGGGTGGGTGCGCGCGCGTGGGCGTTGCCCGGACGACCACCACCCGATTTCCCCAGGGGTTTTTACCCAATTGGCCCGGGGCTGGCCAGGCCTCTGTTTTGATAAGATGAGGCAGCCCATTTTATGCGGCTACAACGGTCGCCTTTTTTGGAGCGCTCCGCATCGGCGAGCTTGAGATGCTGTATAAGGCGGATGCAAGTCGTGGACAGAACCACTCACTTCCGTGTGAGACATGTTTTGGAGGGGTGGGTGCGCGCGCGTGGGCGTTGCCCGGACGACCGCCACCCGATTTCCCCAGGGGTTTTTACCCAATTGGCCCGGGGCTGGCCTTGCCTCTGTTTTGATAAGATGAGGCAGCCCATTTCATGCGGCTACAACGGTGGCCTTTTTTGGAGTGCTCCGCATCGGCGAGCTTGAGATGCTGTATAAGGCGGATGCAAGTCGTAGGGCACTGGAACTCGAAGATGTCTGAGTGAACAATATTCGGCTCAGTTGGGGATACGCTCCTCTAAAACGTATCAGCACGGCGTAGGCAGTGGAGTAGACTGCTACGATGTTCCTCGGCAGACATCTGTCCGGTTGGTGCCCTACAGGATTTCCTTGCACTGTATGGCACGCACCATGGCCCGTTTTTCTGTCACCAAGATGGGTCTCCCCTTACTAAATTTCAATTTTGGAAGGTGACGGGCAAAGCGCTGGCCAGTGTGGGCCTCCCAGGCGCCCGCTATGGCACTCATTCATTCCGTATAGGGGCGGCCTCAACCACAGCTGCTTTTGGGTACTCAGGGGCTGACATACGTAGCATGGGATGGTGCAATGTTTTCAGTTTTATGTGCGCCCACTCCCGCCGTGAGTACCAACCCAGTCACCTTATCTACTTTCCCTCATTTTTCCTTACAGACCCGGGGTGTCGTATTACACCGGTGACAGTAAGGCTGGTGGGCCATAGCTACGTGCACAGGGCAGCGCGTTATGCTCCGGCGACAGAGTGGGGACCCCGACTGGGACTTGGTGCATACGCAAGTCTCACATGGCATGGTAAGCCCGGGATGTTGTGGCGGGAGCTGCTGCCTTTCCTTTTTTCAGGCCAGAATGCTGACCCGCCTGACATTCTGATCATACACCTGGGGGGCAATGATTTGGGCCAGGTCACCGGCTTGTCGCTGAAACATACGATTTGCGAGGACCTCGCCTACCTGCATTACGTCTGGCCCGCCACAACCCTTGTTTGGTCATGGTCCCGCGCCATTCCTACAGAGGGGGTGTTGACCTCCTGGCCCTTGACCGTGCTAGACGCATGGTGAATAGGGCAGTGGCGCGTTTCCTTGTCTACAGGGCTTGGGGGAGGGTCAGTCGTCACCCCGCTATTAGCCTCCAAAGTTATGACTTGTATGCAGGGGATGGGGCCCATCTGTCGCGAGGAGGTGTGGACCTCCTGTTGGGTGATTGGCGAGCAGGCCTGTCGACCGAGCTGACGGTCTGGGGGGGGCGTCGAGCCTTCTTTGAAGCCCCTCCGTGTGGCGGGTAGCACTGGTAAGGTAAACATTATGACCCACAGGTATCCGGCAAGTTCGCAATTGACTGGACAACACTAGACAGGCATAAGTTGGTTAAACGTTGTCCGGTCAACGATGAACTAGGCGACGGGGTGATGGCTATAGCTAGACAGCATGCATCACCCCGTGATTTTACGGATACGCGTCAGAGGGTGGGGTCATTAGTTAGATATTGACTACGGTCAACAATTTGTTTGTGGTCAACAAACAAATTGATACAAATGGATACATTGTAGCAATTGCCGTTGGCAATTTTGGGTGGTACCTTACCAGTGTTACTTCAGCCTGCTTGCCTTAAGAATTATGATTGGTCAATTACCAATAGAAATTTATAATTCGGACTAGGGCATGAATCAATAAATGTGGCCCAATGCTGTTATCCACTTTCATTGGTGTCTGAGTCCTTTATTGGGGGGTGCGCCTGCAATGCAAGCGCAGCGCCAAAATGGCCACCGCACTCTTTGCGGGCCCCCCCCCCCACAGGACGAAGGCATCCGGGTAGTTAGGGGCGTGGCCAGCTCCCTTATAAAAGGGGTGGCCACGAGGCAGCCGAGCTGCCATTTTGCGAAGCGACGGAGCGGAGAAGTTTTTCCCCTCCACCCCCTCCCTAGTTAACAGTGTGATATTTTGGTCGCTTCGGGGCCGGGTGGTAATTTTTGGCTGGGACCCATATTGGCTTCCGGGTCCTGGTTTTTTCGCCCATCCCACACTGTTGCTATGGTTTGACATAGGGGTTTTTCTGCTGCTGCTGTTGACTTTGGTCACATGGGCGGGTAGCACTGGTAAGGTAAACATTATGACCCACAGGTATCCGGCAAGTTCGCAATTGACTGGACAACACTAGACAGGCATAAGTTGGTTAAACGTTGTCCGGTCAACGATGAACTAGGCGACGGGGTGATGGCTATAGCTAGACAGCATGCATCACCCCGTGATTTTACGGATACGTGTCAGAGGGTGGGGTCATTAGTTAGATATTGACTACGGTCAACAATTTGTTTGTGGTCAACAAACAAATTGATACAAATGGATACATTGTAGCAATTGCCGTTGGCAATTTTGGGTGGTACCTTACCAGTGTTACTTCGGCCTGCTTGCCTTAAGAATTATGATTGGTCAATTACCAATAGAAATTTATAATTCGGACTAGGGCATGAATCAATAAATATGGCCCAATGCCGTTATCCACTTACATTGGTGTCTGAGTCCTTTATTGGGGGGTGCGCCTGCAAAGCCGGCTTGTGTGTGCTTGGCTGCGAGTTGTTTTTCTTTTTCATTTTTCGAGCGCCGGTTTCCTCAGCGCTCTGCGTGCTCATGGCGTGCAGGACGCTGGGGCTTGTAGTTATGGGTTGCTGCTTTGTGTTTGTGCTGCGTTTTTTTAAAATGCTTTTCTTTCGATTGGCTGCGGCGCGTTTCCGAACGCTGCCCCGTACGAGAGCCTCTCAGCCTGATTGGCTCTGGCGCGGCACGGCGCAAGGAATGTTGGGAAGTGAAGTTGTTTCCCTTTCTTCGCGTTTGTGGGGCTGTTGCCCCACTGCCGGTTTTTTCAATCCTTCGTTGACCTGCGTACCCAGATCGGCCGTGTGCACGAAGGGTGAGTGCAGGCAAGTAGGGCGAGGCATAGCAACCTATAGCCAGTTCCAACGGTTAACCCTTGGATTTATAGGTTAAGATTTAGGGGTTTTCTAAAGCATAGGTGGTACTTCTAAAAATCTTATGGGGGACAATATCGACTTACGTGATTGTTTAGAGCAGGGGTGTCGAAACTTTTCAGGCCACGGGGCGGTCACATAGTTGAGCGTACCTGTCACGTGGTTCATCTCACCGGAAGCGGAATTAAAACACATAACACTGCTGTAAATTACCCGCGGCTGTCATAAACACATTTACAACAGCTGCGGGTCATTTACAGCAGCGTTATGTGCATGCGCATGCATATTTTACTTCCGCTTATGGGTGTAGCAAGGGTGGCAGGGGTGTGGATGATTTGGCTCTGTGGGCCAGATTCGGCCCATGGGCCATAGTTTGGGCACCCCTGGTTTAGAGGCTATAGAAATAGTTTGGAAGGGGCTCAGATTGCCAAATAGAGCACATTAATATTTTAAGCTCCACAAAAAGCTCGTTATTCTTGGTGCAACAGACTATAGTTTCCCATCCAGGAATCCCACAAAAAATTGTAATGCATTCCTTCTATCACAGGGATGACAGTAAGTGTGGTATAGTGCTAGAGTGGCAGATTAGGACTGAGGAAGCCCAGCTAAAGCTTGGCCATAGAAATTTACTGGTGAGTGGCCATATAAGACCACTCTCTCTGCGACAAACCAGGAAAGGGACCTTGGTGTCCTGGTGGACAACTCAATGAAGGTGTTAACCCAGTGTGCCTCAGAAGTGAAAAAAGCAAACTCAATGCTAGGGATCATTAGGAAGGGTATAGAAAATAAATCAGCAAGTGTCATTTTGCCTCTTTATAAATCTATGGTGAGGCCCCATCTGGAATACTGTGTACAGTTCTGGTCGCCATACCTCCAGAAGGATATTATGGAGTTGGAAAAAGTGCAGAGGAGGGCAACCAGAATGATTAGGGGACTGGAACACCTTCCTTACCATCTGAGGCTGCAACGGTTGGGCCTCTTCACTCTTGAACGACGGAGTCTAAGAGGTGACCTGATTGAAGTTTATAAAATCATGCACGGTGAGGACAAAGTAGATAAGGAAAAACTGTTTTCCCTATCGCATAACACTAGATCTAGGGGGCACTCCATGAAACTTTTGGGTACTAGTACTTAAACAAATAAGCGAAAGTACTTTTTCACCCAGAGGATCACTGGTCTATGGAACTCCCTGCCAGAAGAAGTGGTGACAGCTGTCAGTCTTGACAGCTTCAAGAAAGAATTAGACAAGTTCATGGAGGACAAGGGTATCAATGGCTATAATTATGGATACCTAAGGACAACCTCCGGGTTGGAGAGATAGGCAGGATATCTCTCAATGCAATTTCCAGGGAATCCTAAGCAGGTGAAGGCATCTGTTTGGGAATAATACCCTGAAGCAAATGGTGAGTCACTGTGTGAGCCAAAATGCTGGACTGGATGGGCTGTGGCCTGTTCCAGCAAGGCTGTTCTTATGTTCTTATCTTAAGACATGCCTAGAACATCTCAAATACCTCAGAAACCCTATTAGGATTACCATGAGGTGATTTGATAACACAGAACAACATCATCAGACGAATACAGAACAGACGTGCTGCCCTCCAGCTGCCACTAAATGGCAGATTCTGCCATCCCTCACCATGAAATGTGCTTAGTAATAGCAGAGTCCAACATCTGGAGGGCCACATGCTCTTAGCCATATCCTCTTTTAATGTTGTTCCTTGTCTAGTGAGCTCCTTCCTCCATTTTCTAATTTGATTTTGCTCTTGTGTTCTCTCAAGAATGTTTGTTCTTGCCATAAAGCTCTTCCTAGATCTGAGCCAACAGACTTGAGGTACATATCCATTCAGAGGATGTCTAGGGCCATTCTCTTACTTAGTTTTCTCAATGTCCTTATCTTAGGTGCAGCAATACCAACAACAGGGTATATTTTCTCAACTGGTGTAGGTTGAAGTGTAGTAACACTGCTTACTGTGAATGGGTAACTTTCATATATTTGCTCTGCTCTCCTTTTGTAGAGTTCTTTTGGATGGACCAGCTCCTCAGATATAAAATGCCTTCAATATAGCTGGCCTCTCCTCTTCTAGATCTTCAAATGGTAGATGGAAGTGGTGGGCTCCCAAAAAATTTACTACCCCACTGTGGGCGTGGTATGGTGGTCATGGCCAAGGGGAAAGCCCTGCATTGCACCCGAATTAGGACTACTTTATTTCAAAACTTGGATGGGCGGGGCCAGCTAGAATTTCTGCTACCGGTTCTGGCGAACTGGTGCGAACCTGCTGATGCCCACCACTGGTAGATGGTCTTCTGCAAAGCCAATTACACGGCCACCACCTCTTAATGGGTACACACCTGTCTTATTTCAAACACACAAAAAACTGCCTACCCACATGTTTTATGAAAAATGTAAATGAATACTTTTTGCAAAGTACTGTATGTAAAAGGATATTTGCCAGAGGTGCTGTTATTAATTTGCTTTCCTTCAGTGGAGATGAATTATTTCTTGTCATAAATTTGATTCTGTGTTTATAATAATCTGAATAATATTTCTTATCATACTTCTTATGCTTTCAGCATATTATAATAATTTCAAAGTTAAAAGGTCACATGGCTTGTTCCATGCTTCATGGTTGTGTCCCTTTTGCAACTTGTGTATGTAAGCGTAAGATCATCTTATATACAGTGTGTTCAGATGTTGGCTTTTACTGTGACTATAAGCATGCTAGAAAAGAATTAGTATATACTAGTAGGGGTGCCTGGATTCGCGTGGGTGGGGTTTGGGGGGGGGGGTCTGTCATACCTCCCAAGGTTGAGTTGGAGCTTAGTCTCCATCCAAGCACCCTCTCCCACACACACATCCATTCTCTCTCTCTCTTTCTCTCTCTCTCACACTATGATCCTCGGCATGCGCACACACACACACACAGTCACACACACAGAGCAGTGGCGTACTCTGACTCTGCTCTCTCTCCCACATTCTCAGATACTCTCTCTGTTTCTCTCCTTCTCTCTCTCTCTCTCACTCCTTCCCTCTCTCTCCCTCTTTCTCTCTCTCTCTCACACACACCATCCCTGGCCTGCATCTCCAGACAACGGACAGCTTCTGGAAGCGTCATTTGTTGCCTGGAGATGCAGGCCACGCTGGCGGGAGATGTGGGGTAGTGCTGGGCTGGGCTTTACGGAGCCCCCCACCCCTGCCTTCACCTGTGGGGCGGACTTCCTCTGTGCAGCCCAGCTCGGGGCTTCTGTGCGATTGCCGGCAGCATGGCCTGTGTTTCCAGACAACAAACGGCGCTTCCAGAGGCGCGGCCATTGTCTGGAGACGCAGTTGCCAGGAGAGGCGTGGAATCCCCGTGCTGGGCTGCATGGAGCCTGGCTAGCCGGCGTCCACTGCCCGTGCCCCTGAAGAACCGCCTCCCCACCCAACGGCCGCCTTACCTGCCTTGCACCTGTGAGGGCATCTGTGTCATGGATTGGGCCCCGGCGCTCTCTCTGGCTAGGCATCTGAAACCCCAGTCCATGCATGGTTCCCGGCATCAGGCATGGGCTGAACAGAGCACTCTGGTCAGCCCATGTCTTTTGGAGAAGCCAAGGCGGAAGGCCCGTTTGCCCTTCTCCAGAAGGCAGCCAGCATACGGGTGCCACGTTCAGCCCATGCCTGCCGGAGAAGGGCCTTGGCTTCTCCAGCAGGCATGGGCAAAATGGAGCGCTCTGTTTGGCCCATGCCTTCCGGAGAAGAGCTGCCCGCCATCCACCAGCCAAAATGGTGGCCAGCCAGTGAAGCCTCCCAACCGGGGAGGTGGTAATATGCATGCGCCAGAATCCATGCAGGTGCAAAAGCCTGCCCAGAATTCCAGGTGCCACCTCCTGGAAACTCTGGGCAGGCTTCTGCGCCTGCATGTATTCTGGTGCATGCGTATTACTGACTCCTCACCATTTTATGCTGCTGGTGAGAGTGGGGGCCGTTACGGCCGGTTTTTGGGGTGAAAGACTCTGAAATGGCCTGCCGGTCCCCCATGCTGGCCACCCCAGAGAGGTAGGCAGGCAGGGGTGCTGTTTCCAGGGCTTGGGGTGCAGTCATCGCTCTGTGTATTGGTAACATACAGTGTGACACCTTATTTTAGTTATATACTAGCATAGTTTGCCCGGCCCGGCCGGACATTTTTAATGTGTGTGTTGGTGGTTTGGGGTGGTTTTGGTTTTGCACAACCACCACTCCTATGTAAAAAACCACTCCAACCATCAACTCACACATTAATTTTTTTATTATGGCAGGAGTGTTTTGTGTGTATGTGTGTGTGTGTGTGTGTGTGTGTGAATGTAGTCCACCAGAAGGTGCTATTTTTAGTTAATATTTTTTATTAACTAAAAATAGCACCCTCTGGTGGACTACATTCACTAATGCTCAGTGCGAAGGAGGCGTTCATGCAAGGAGGACATCTTTTTAGGTTGTTCCCTGTAGGTGAGTTTTTTGTGGTTTTTGGGTGTGTGTTAGTGTGAGTGTGTGTGGGGCAGGGGTTGGGAGGGTTTAACATCGCCTTGCCTTGCTGGCCAGGCTGCATTAAATCCTTGTGTTGGGGTGGGGTGGATTTATTTATTTATTTTTACAGGGGGGCTGGCCGGTGCCTTGCCGTAGCCTGAGTTGGGGGGAAAAGAGGGGGGTATCCCCTCCCCCCAAGCTACGGGCTGTCTTGTGCTGGCCTCCGAGGCTGTGGGGAAAAATCATTTCCCCCCGCTGCCTCACTGAAGCATGGGTTGGGAGGGGAAAGAGAGGGGTATCCTCTTTTTTTCCCCCATGCTACAGTGGTGGTTTGTGCCAGCTTCTGAGGCTGTGGTGTTAAATTTTTTTTCCTGCTGTCTTTCTGAAGTTTGGGGGGGGGAAGAGGGGGGTATCCTCCCCCCCAAGCTATGGGGCGGTTGTGGGAGACAGAGGCTGAGAACAGTGCTCCATGCTTGGCCTTTGTCTCCCATTTTTAAGGTGTTCGTCTTCCTTGGAAGATGGGAACTGAATCTTTTGGTTCCGTCCTCCTAAGAAGACGAATCAGTTCCCTCAGGAAAACACTTTCCCTCCCGTCGCGGCCTTCTGCGTAGGGAGAAGCACCGGCCTCTCCTTCGTCCCTGTGGGCATCGAGGCCATGTTGCTTGCAGAGATGAAGGAGAGGCCAGTGCTTCTCCTTACGCAGAAGGCCACGATGGGAGGGAAAGACTTTCAAAGACCCATCCGGAGCCGGGAAAAGGTAAGTGCGGTCGGTGAAGGTTAGGGAGGGGGGCTAGGTGGTGGGGCGGGGGGGGGGTGGCGGAGTGGTTACCAGGGCCGTTCCTGCCCCCTCCCTAACCCCTGCTGACCACCCCTATCTTTTCCCAGCTCCGGATGGGTCTTTGATAGTCTTTCTTTCCCTCCGCTTGGGCGGGCACGGTTTGTCTTTTAAAACTGCCACGCCGCGCTTTCCCAGTCTCCTCTGCGCTCTCGTCCCTCAGCCTGATTGGCTGAGGGATTACACAGCGCAGAGGACTCTGGGACTCGTAGTTTTATTTTTTTTGGTCGCGTTCATGGGGCTTCTGCCCCACTGGCAACCACCAGAACCCCGCGGTGTTGGGAAGGCGGGATTTACGGTAAGTGCAGAGGGCTCAGTCGGGGATGGTTGGGCCGGGTGCGGGAGTCTTTGTCCCAACACAACGGTTAAGGGTACTTTTTATAGGTATAGATAAGATTGCAAGAGAGCATATCCTAAATTGAAATCAAGCTGTACCAGACAAGGAGGTTGATTATATATGGAAAAGATGTTAGAGGATTTCAATCAGAGAGGCTTATATGGGTGGAACACATGGGGAAAGCTTGAGTTGGTTGTTGTGGATCATCTTGTTCCATGTCCAGTTTTCACACATATGGAATAAATGGAATTCACCCAAATTCCAAGCCCCCAAGGCTTTCTTTAGCTATGTAGTTTATTCTTACATGATTCCTTTCCTTAAGGACTATAATCCCACCACATATACATAGCGGGGTGAGGGGAAGGCAACTTTGCTTTCTAGTTGATTGAGAATGGTTGGGTTGGATTTGAAAAAAATAATAATAATGCCAAGCTTTGAGGAGAAATGCATGAGGAATCGATATAAACCCACTGCAATCTATAAAAGAGGCAGGGCTTGGTGAGTTCAAGAATTTCTTATTTGATTATCGTAGGTTGTAAAGTCACTATTAAAGTATGAAGTGTATATAAAGTGCAGTTATTAAAGTTGATATTTCTTTTTCAATAACAGTGGAGAATGGTAACCTCTGGAAAAAGGAATAGCTGTTTTCATGCCAGAAAACACAGGGTGTGAACCTGCCATGTGAGAATCTTCTCCAGAAGAGGTCAGTTATGGTTTGGACTTTATGTATTTGGAGAAAATGTGCTCAGTAGAAAAACAATTCTGATGTTTCAAAACCTTCCTTATCAATTTGAAATATTGACTGAATGGGGGCCAGATGAAAGATTTGGGAACAGAATATTTATCTATTCACATTTAAAATAGGGTTGCTTTCAATTCTCATCCATTATCTAAAGGCACCAGATGAACCTGCCTTCCCAGTAAGATTATCCTGAGATTATCTTCTCCAGGAAGTCTTGTCTTTGGAAAATAGGTAGATAGCTAATGACTATGGCTTTTTCAATGGTGGCACCAAAATTGTGGGATTGCTGTTCTCAAGCAGGATTTTGTTTGTTACCTTCTTTGTTAGCCATTAGTTGCAAAGCATAGTTCCTCCTATTCTAGTACTGTATGTCTTTAATGGTTTTTAATGAATACTCAGATGCTTCATTTATCTGTTGGTTTTGTTTTGTTTTAAATTTCTTCTGTTTCAGTGTCTATTTTTTTATTTGTTGCCTTTTCCTGTTATGTATTTTGTACTGTCAAACTAGAAACAACTTAAAGCAACCTTTCTAGCACTTTTAAGGTAAGTGAGGCATTTGAGGAGTGCTCTTATTACTCCCACACATACCTCATGAGTTTCCATGGCTTAGTGGGAATTCAAACCCAGGTGTCCTATGTCCTAGTCCTTCATTCTATCCCCTATACAGCCTACTACTTTGTTACTTGACGCAATTCTTACATCTGCTGTATTTGAGTCAATTTAAACTCACTCTATTATAAGCTGCTTTAAGACTATTGTCTGTAGAATATGGGCAGCAATACTTACTGGGTTACTTGGTTGATCTGTACTTCACACGTCTAGTTTAATGTGGCAGATCAAAGCATTGTCTCCCACTGTTTCCGATCCCTGAGATTTTAGTATCCTCTCGCCATCGGGAGGTCCTACCACTACCGTAGAAGGGTCCAATGGTGTGCAGGAGACTGAAGCCTATGTTTCCAATGCTCCTTTAGCCATTTTAAATACAACGACACAGCTGGTTGGGCTCATGTTGAAGTTGGTCATGTTAGAGCAATGCATTGGCCAGGTGCATTGTCGAGTACCCAACCCCACATAGCTGATCTATGGTTCCCAAATAGAGAACTGTTCTGGACTGCTAGCTGACACCTTTGTGGCATGGTTTAACCTGCCAGGGGAATACATCCCAGCCACCATAGCTGTTGGACGGCCAGGAGCAGAAATATATCAAATATATGGATCATTGCCTCTAGTGTGTTAAGGATTTGTAAAGTATAAAAGGGAAGGAGTATGATACTGTCGTGTCCGGCCCTTATAAGCAATAGTCCAGAAAAAGATGAACAGAACAGCAACTAGTCTTTATTTTAACAGTCTTTCAAGTTCGGCTAACAAGACACGGAGATGGCTATACGATCCCACGGAATCAGTCCCTCTGGACTCTGCCATCAACGAGGCAATACCTAAACTACGCTATTAGTGGTAACGTGTGGAGGAGACCCAGGCTTAGCGTGTGCTGGCTACCTGTACTGAATGGGTAGTATAGATCCGGTCTGGCCACTCCCTTGTTTACCCGTAGGGTTTATATACTGTCTCCTTGGCAGTGGCTCCTTGATACAAAGTAGTGACCTGCCGGACAAGCTTAACCAACCAATCATAACATGATATATGTGTAACAACTAATGAGGAACAGGATCCAAAACTGTGGCCAATCATAGGACTCTGATTAGCATAATGAGTGCGCCCTGGACAGGGTTTTTCACGCCAACTTCAGCTCCTAATTTGGATGGCAGGAAACTGCCATTTTCTCCTTGCAAGGCGCTGCCTGCGCAACTTGCAAATGTGCCTCAATACACAACAGATACTCACCTCAATGCATGTAATTCCTTTTAAGGCCATCCCAAAAGGGGATCACCCCTATCTTCTCTTATAACAAAGCCAAATAACGTGTCACTGAAACAATCTCGTACTCTTCTTGCATTTGTGATATCCTCCATTCTGTCTCTATGTTATAGTTATTGTTGTTGGTTTTGCTGTGAAGGCCTGTCATACCTAATCTTTGTAAAGTTCTGTTTACACATGCAACAAAAACCAAATGATAATGACAAGTTGGTGATGGCATCAGTTGTCTTTTGAAGGGCCACTTGGTTGATGTCCAAAGCATGCTTACCATATGAATGAAAGACTCACAAAATGAGAACAAATGCTTGGATACAAATATGTTTCAAATATTATTAAATGCAATATTTACACAGCTTGGTTGTAACGAGTAACAAATATCTGCAGTAAGGTAAAGTCAGTCTATCAGACTCTAGGGTTCAGTACTCTTTTCTGTTTACAGCCAAAGAGCCGGCACTGTCTGCAGATGTTTCTGTGGACATGTGGCAGGCATGCCTAGACACCGGAGTGCATGGAATGCTGTTTACCTTTCCACTGAAATGGCCCCTCTTTATCAACTTACAATTTCTCGCTTTCAAACTGTTAGGTTGGCAGGAGCTGGGACAAAGACAGAAGCTCATTCCGCCGTGCAGTACTTGGGTCTCAACTACTGACCTGCCGACCTCCCAGTCATCAAGTTCAGCATCTTAACCACTTGAGCCATTGCAGTCCATATATCTGCAGTAATAAAAGACAAAAGTGCCATAACTGTTTTGGTGTCTTGCAACAGAAGACAAGCAGGAGCCGCAGTAAGGGCTAAAACTAGGTTTATTGCATCGTAGTAAAGTGAACATGAGGTACAGGTGAAACAACAGCCTTATTTATAGTACATTTTGAATAGCCCGGGTAACAGTCCACACCCATCTTCTCCAGATGCAGTAGAGGCAGTAGTATCCTGCCCGATGCAGTAGAGGCAGTAGTATCCTGCCCTTCAGGTATGCAGGTGAATGGGTATCCTGTGTCCAACGCTGCTACTGTAGGCGCAGCATTGTTCTTTAACAGCTTGATACAATGAAACAATGATTGCTCACAGTAGATACAATTGACAGATACAAATCCGTTAAAGGGATACTTATCACAGAACATTCAGTACATAACAACTGTGTACCTGCTCAGATCCTTACCCTAAGGAATGGCCCACTACTGATTTCTGAAGCTCCTGTGTCCTGGTTGTTGCCACCTACTCAATTGTCCTCTCTAAGCAAGCAACAATTGAGAAGAAGGATCTTAAGATTCCTTGTGAATTATTTTCCATCCCTATGAGGTAAGACTGGTCATGAGAAGAGGTGGCCAAGATTTTGCCACTTCACTAGATTTTCCCAGGAATATTGAATTATATATACCACTGTTCCATAGGATGTTCAGTTTATGAGTTAATTCAGATAGATGTCCATGTTGGCTGTTGAAGTAAAACTAACAGACTTGGGCCTGTAGGATGAGCTTTACTAGTTTAGATTTAGTCCATTATTCTGATCCCACACACTGATCATCTGGTTTGTCTTAAATACCCTTGTTCAG
Organism: Bradypodion pumilum; assembly: GCA_035047305.1. Taxonomy (NCBI): domain Eukaryota; kingdom Metazoa; phylum Chordata; class Lepidosauria; order Squamata; family Chamaeleonidae; genus Bradypodion; species Bradypodion pumilum. The sequence continues at coordinate 313,008,104 of JAWDJD010000004.1, forward strand.
GAATAACTCCTATTGAGCTCAGTAGCTCTTACTTCCTATTGTGTCCAAATGCTTTATTGCTTTAATTCTGCAATCACCATTAAGTGTTTGCTATAAAAGTGCACCCTTTCCAAAAGGCGCGACATTCGTATTGTTGTCAATGTACTCTGATTGGTTCTAACACAGGTTTCCCGCGTTATCAAAAGCCCGGGCAAATGTATCACTGTAACTGTCGTTTGATGTGAATATAAGTAGCTACCTCGTTACTTGTTTTCCCAGTCGGAGCAAGCCTTAACTGAGCTGATAATAAATCACTGATGTTTAACCCCGAACTTGCTGTCCCATTGCTAATTACTCTTGGACTCAACACTTCCTGAAACTTATTTTTCTATATGCATAGAAACAGGGGCTAAGGGGCCCTGGCGTGTGGTGTTCCATGGGGTCGCAAAGGGTCAGACTCAACTATGTGACTGAACAACAACAACAGAAATAGACAATAAGTCTCCTTCATTTCAATGAAAGACTTAACTCCATGTTTAATTCTAGCTGAGGCTGATGCGCTTTTAAAGGGGGGGGGCTTGTCTTCAACTGGATCCCACTCACATTTTCTAAGGCTTAATTCTTGCCTTATTTATTGTTTAACTGGGGAACTGACAATCTTATAACGGTTACTCAAATGCTAACTATGTCAGTCTTGAAATTACAAATCACAGGGGAATGTGGTCTAATAACCAGACTCATAGAACCCTGTCCACCACTCCCAGGCCTTGAAATCATTTGCAATCATGGATAGTTTGTTTTTGGTTTTGAAGCTGAGAGGGCTCCCTCTCTAATGTATTATTTCCCCATTCATCCCAGTATACAAATGTTTTCCAGCACATGTTAGCGCTGCTGAAGCCTGGCAGGGGACATTACTCTTGTAAAAAGAAGAAATTGCCTTTGAAGTGGCTTTTGATGAGATTCTGCTTGATGAGATTGTGCATGACACTAACCACAAGAAAACTAAATCATAGATTTAAAGAGAGAATGGTTGTTGTTATTCATGTGTTGTTTTTTTTTAAAAAAAGTCAGAAGCAGCAACAAGCTGAGCACTGGAGCAATGAGGCATTATTAAAAACTTAAAGCGCTGATCCCAGCTGTACAAATGTTCTGAAGTATTTCACTCCATGTTTTAAATTACTCGGAATTAGTCTTGGATGCCCTACATGTATATTTTTAATGTCAGTGTAGCTTCCCATGAATTTACTCCTTTGAGAATAAAGACACCCCCCTCGAAGATTTCAGTGAGGGGGAAACTACAACCCCTTGGCTTCTGTAGCTTTTGAGTTGGTGGATATTAACAAGATGTCTTTTTGGGTTTTAATAAAGCAGTCGTTTCATGGGAGGGGTGAGTAAAATGCAGCCCTTCAGATTTTGCTTGGTGCAACTCCTCTCAACTCTAAAAAGCAAGGCCAGTGGTGACGAATGCAGGGAGTTGCAATCCAGCAACATCTAGAGCAAACCTGTCAAGTATCCCAGATTGGCCGGGAAATCCCGTATTTCACCACTCCATCACACTCCTTCCTGCGGCCATCCAGTAATTTGACTGGCCAGGAAAGGGGTTATTGTGCATGTGCACAAGGGTTACTGGGTTACTGAGCATGTGCGCAGGGGTTACTGGGTTACTGTGCATGTGCAGTTACCCCTTTCCTGACCAAAGGGGTTACTGCGCATGCACACCACTGCCTGTGACGGCCGTGCATGCACAGTAACTCCTTTCCTGCCAGGTGCCTGGAAACTTACTGCGCATGCGTGCCCGTCTCAGATTTCGAAAACCGCGGCTTGACAAATATGATCTAGAGGACTGCATTTTGCCCATATCTGTTTCAAACCAATCAGCAGGTATGGCCAGCCCTACCATTAGGTGAAATGAGACAGCAATGGCAGTTCTACATCCATTCCTTTTGAGCCTTCCTTGAGCCTATTCCTCTTGCTCTTGAAGGACAAAGCTGGGTGGGCCACTCAGCTTGCCACAGCTCTTAAAACAACCTGTTGACCATAGACCTGGTAGGGAATGCTTATGAGCTGATGATGTTTACACAGATTGAAACATACCAGTACAGTTGGCTTCTGCATGTGGAACAGGAGACAGCACCATTTTGTAGAATTTCTTGGGCTGGCTCTCTTCAGTGAGACATTGTGATGACAAGGAATCTTCCACATAGCAATACTCAAGGGCCAAACTAGATAATCTCTTAAATTAACCTGTTGCCCATAGACATGATAAGGACAACCAGCAATTTTGCAAGTGCTAGAAGCCATCTGTTGATAATGCCATCAGCAATTTTAATCTATTGTACCAGGCACATTTGCTAACATAGTGATGGTGAACCTTGGCACTCTACGTGTTCTTGGATTTCAATTACTAGAAGCCCAAGTCAGCACTCCTGCTGATCAGGGCTTCTGAGAATTGAAGTTCAAGAACAGCTGGAGTGCCAAGGTTCACCATCACTATGCTAACAGGTCTAGTCAACAATCTTTACTGGACTACTGTAAAACATCATAAGCTTACGTTTTCTAGTTCTGCTGAGCTGTAGATGCTAATTGTAGCATCTGATTTGATCCTGTATTACTTTGCTAAAATGTGCACTCTTTGTTTAGAAAGTCTTTTTGCTGCAGTTAGAACTAAATGTGGTTTCAGATCATCAGCAGTCAATTGATTGTGGCTTCCATATACTGTACGTAGAACACATAGTCTATGCAAAGGTTTTACAATATTGTCGGAAAAGAAATGTGAGCTCTACGTATCAGCTTAAAGCCGGAGGTTTGCAGGAGCCCACATACATGCCTTACCCCCAAAGGCCCCTAGATACAATTTGATGCATCATGAGTTTTGTCCTACTCATAAGGGACCAATTATCTACCATAATTAATTCCTCTGAAAAGAAAATATGTACTAATTCATATGTATAGAAGCACATTTAGAAATCATTACTGTAATCTAGAATACCTTCCACTATAGTCGGGAAGGCTGTAACAGTCTGAGTTACACGTATTCTCTTTTCTTTAAACCAGATCTGGACTAGACAGCACTTCAAAAAGAGGATTGTCCTCTGTAGGCCACATAAGCACCCATAAGTACCCTATCTGCCAAGCCTTAACTTGCAAAGCATGCATTCACTGTAAGATGTAGTTTCATCCATGTCATTTATTTATTTATTTTGGACTATAGCACCTAGAATTCCCTAGTCTAATAGCCAGTTGTGAGATTCCATGATTTGTAGTACAAATTCACAGTTTCAAGCCAAGTGACTATTATTGTGTACAAGTAAATCTCAATCTCAGAAAAACATCCTGAGATCTACATTTGATTTGTTTCATCCTTATGGAAACCCAGGGTGATGCACCTCCTCCCATATCCAAATCTGAATACAGGTGATCATCATGATGATCAGCCATGAAGACTGTGCTGAGAATATAATGCAATGGCCTTTCCACATCGCAGCATGACCCCCATACCACTGATCCAGCTCTGCAAGTCATTTTCCGGTCCTGAGCTCTTTTGGCACACAAAGTCCTCATCGGCCCCAGACCTGTATTGATGAAGCTGCTGCCCTCCATCAAGATGGATTTAAGTGGGATTTAATCCACTTGGGGACAACTGCCCTTCACTGTGGACTTCAGCACCCAAGGCTTTTAGTTCTCAGGGTTGTCAGGTTAGTTAACCGCCACCTGACACTCGGTGTTGAGTCACTGGAAGTATGATCTATTCTATTACCATAGCAGGATAACCTGGCCAGACAACATGCAGTGGATAGAGTAATAAATTAGAACTCCCTGAGATCAAATCCCAACTCTGTTATGGAAACTGGTGTGTGTGGGTGCATGTGTGCATGTAAATAAATCCACTCCACAAATATTATATTTTGCTTACCTTGAAAGCTCCATTAGAGTCACTGTAAGCTGAGGACTGTGGTGGCTGAAGTGGTTAAGACGCTAAACTCGCTGATTGGAAGGTCAGAGTTTGATTCTCGGGTACACATGATAGAGAGAGCTCCCGTCTTTGTCCCAGCTCCTGCCAACCTAGCAGTTTGAAAGCAAGAAATTGCAAATAGATAAATAGGTACCACTTTGGTGGGAAGGTAAACAGTGTTCCGTGTACTCCAGTGTTGAAGCATGCCTTTTAACATGTCCACGGAAATGTCTGCAGACATTTGGCTATAAAAAAGAGATGAGCAGTGAACCCTAGAGTTGGATACGACTGGCTTTTGAGCAAGGGCAACCTTTACTTTTACCTTTACCTAAGCCACTCACACCCTCACAGCATGTAACACACACAAATCTTAATAACATAAAACATCTTGAGACCTGAACTCTCCCTGTTCCATCCTCAGTATCAATCTAGAGGACACGGTCCATATTGATTCATTCAAATCTGTTATCTGGATAAACCAGGCTGCACTTAACATTTGCCTCAGACTGTGTTTTTCCTTTTAAAGTATCAATGCAAACTACTCTCAACTTTGCCAAACATGTTAAGAGCATATCTCTGCAGACCTACACATGTGCTTTGCGGCATCAAAGCCATATTTCTGAACAGTTTTCCACACTTGTAGCTACTTTCATCTCCCTCACTTAAAGCTTTTGCTGGTCACCTTTTAAATTATGCACATGTTGAGGGGGCTATGAAAAGGAAAAGGTGCTATTTCATGCTTTTGCATGACTGTGATGTGAAAAAATGTGCGTATGCAAGCACATTTCAGTCAGGCATCATTATGATGTATATTATTGCGGTGATACAAACATTAAAAAGTGCTTTGTTGAAACAGACCAGCGTTCTGCTTCCAAAAACACTGAGCCAGATGATTCTAGAATATTTTTTCCCAGTGCAGGCCTTTCCAGATGTTTCACACTACAAATCTCATCATCCCTGACTAATTAGGGATGGAAGTAAGGGAGCTGGAGGCCAAAACACCTGAAAGAACCCCTTTAGATATCTCAGCTCTATTCTCCTTCTACCAGTGTCTCCCCTGTGTGGAAATATTATATTCTACATTCCTAGGGCTGTGATGGTGCACCTTGGCACTCCAGATGTTCTTGGACTTCAATTCCCAGAAACCCAAGCCCCCGTGAATCCACACAAAGAGGTTTACTGTGATTCATCTGGCCCGCACCACCCTCGTCGCTCCCAGAAGTGTGTGCCTGTACGGACACACTTTACTTCCGCTTCAGGGAGCAATGAGGGTGGCGTGGGCCGGATGAATCACAGTAAACCCCTTTGTGTGGATTCACGGGTGCTTGGGCTTCTGGGAATTGAAGTCCAAGAACATCTGGAGTGCCAAGGTTCACCATCACGGTCCTAGGGTCAGGAGCCTGTCCTCTTGTAGCTTGGAATGTACTATTGTCACAAAAGTGAACATCATGTTCACTACTCTACATTTGCATGAGAAATTGGACTACGTTAGGGCCACATATGAAAAGAGCCAATTTGCCTACTTTAGCTTTTGTAAACTAAAAATCCTGAACAAGTTGAGCATTTTTTCACAGCAAAGCAAAATGGGGCAAAGGAGCAGCATAGGTTTCCCTTGATACATATAGGACATAATTAACCTAATACAGAACATGTTTAAACAGATCTCTTGTTACTCCATATTTTTTTTTAAAAAATCATCCATGAAAGTCCTATTTAAATTGTAAATTGACAGTGCTTGCATATGCAATTTCATTTCTTTCCCACAGCTGCCAGATGGTGTGGAGCAGATGATTCTTTGTTGATGAAGAGTGGCTGAATGTTAACAGCTGAGAACAGAGGAATGTGAGCCACATTCTTTACCGCCACCACCACTACCACCACCACTGCTTCTTTTATCCTTGACTAACAGCACCGGTTGCCCATTTGATCCCAGCATTGAGCTACCATAACCTGGAGACCAGTCCTTCCTTGTTTGACCCATTGACTAAGCCAGCTGGCCAGCCCTGGTACTAGAGAAGCATGGTTCTTCTTTCATTGTCTTCACTTGTTGTTCAGGAAATGTTCCAAGAGATAATCATACACCCAAAGGCTGTAACACCATACCAAAAACAAATTGTAACTGCATGGCGAAGCTTTGCTGTGGGCTGCAGTCCCAGGACATGATCCTTCTGGGAAACAGGCCAGTGTGCTCTACTGGTGTCATCCCTCCAGAGGATCCACATCTGGCAATTAGAAAAGGCTGGAGATAAACTATGTGGGTATCAGGCTTGCTCTGGGTCATGTACAAACATGATGTAATTTTCCCCATGCAAACAAACTCAGTTTGTTGTCATTTGGCAACTTTTAATCTCCATGTTGCCCGAGGACTGATTATCTTCTTAATGAGGAAGTATTTTTATTTAAGGTTCTCCACTGTATGTTTTGGAGTCTCAAATCAAAGAGACAACAGCAGATTGGACAAGTTAAACACTGTCTCACTCTTTAGCTATGCTGTATATTTCCTCACCAAAAGCATTCTGTTGTCTAGGCTCATCCTGGGCACAAGTACCTTAAAATTAAATCTAGCATTTATTCAAGGAGGAAATATGGTTGTTTCTTAGTATGGCCAGAGTAGGGGGTATCTGGGAGAGTGACTGAAGTCAGAGTTGACTTGTCAAGGAGTTTGTGAGAATTTCTTCTCCTTTTCTGGAACATAGAATTAAAGAGTTGGAAGCAGCCTTAATTTAGCCCTCAGGCAATGCAAGATCTAGCCAAAGCATCTAGTCACTTTCCTGTTTTTGTTAAGATTGCTTCTCCAAAAGAGAGCCCATCACTTCTCAATCTACTGTGATCTCTGATAGTCTTTTTCAGTTAGCTGTTTTCTTATAATGTTTAGTCAAAATGCAGTACCTTGAGATTCCCTCCAGTCATTGTAGTTCTGCTCTCTGAAGCGACAAAGAATGCATTTTCTGCCTGCTGGCCCATCACTTATCATAATCTTTGCTTTTCCTGAACATAGACATCTCTGTCATCCATTCATACAGGATCCAATGAAGCTGGTAAGTTAATGCTCGTGGTGTTCCATTAATTCAATGGTTTTCCTCTAGTGCGGACTAACAATTGGATGTCAGTAGTCTATGCTTCAGGGATGGAGTGGGGTGGTCAAACTCTACACTTTTTACAGCTGCTGGTGGGATTAGGAAAGTAGTCTGCTCTTATTTTCAAATTTTCAAACAGTAGTAGTAGAGATTAAATTTCATCTTTAAATGTTAGTATATGAATCACATTTTGATAAATCTTATTCCAATATAGGTAGCAATTAGACATTGTGACTTAAATCATTCTCCAGAACAAATTCTATTAAGGCTCTAGGCTTTTTTTAAAAGGGAATAAATGGTAAATTATTAAATGAATTAATATTTTATGGTATCGTAGATGCAATGGGCACAGAGCTGAGCGGTTTGAGGAGGATGGTGGAGGACAGAGGTGCCTGGTGGGCAATGGTCCATGGGGTCGCAAAGGGTCAGAATCGACTGTGTGAATGAACAACAACAACAAATAATAATAATACTAATATTTTAGCTTTCAAAATAACATTTCCAAGCTTTGTTTCGCTTATATGAAGACCTTATTGCTTTCCTGTAGAATCAGTGTTTCTCAACCTTTGGTTTTTGGACTTCAATTCCCAGAAGCCTAAGTCAATTCCCCAAAGCACTGATCAGCCAATATACTGACTTAGGCTTCTGGGAATTGAAGTCCCACTGTGGGGCATGAGCCTCACATTGGGAACCACTGCTGTAGATAACCTTGTTCTTCGTAGAGTCTGGTATTTGGAGCCTGGTATATCTCACAAAGTGGATATTTTTGACTCATGAAAGCTTATGCCACAAAATACATGGCAGTCTTCACGATGTCAGCGGACTCAGTTGTGCTCATAAAGCAGGATAACATGGCTACCTTTTTCAGAGTGTAGTTTACAAACTCAAGAGTTAAAAATTATGGCTCATCTGGAAGAAGAGCTATGGCACAACTTGGCCTCATTGGAATTCAGCAACAGATAGCTCTATTTAAGAAGTATAATAGCCAAATGAGTTGTTGGTGGCAAAGACCTCTTCCCAAGATGTAATAATGGAAAATTCCCTTCAAGAACTGGTATTTAGACCTTACAAAAATGCGCAGCAAATTGCACTGTGATTTATTTGTCAATGTCTTTATAGGCTGGGCGTTACTATACCCCACAGCTGGAGTCAATTTTTAATATTTAAAATGGAAAGAAAGGAAAACCTAAACACATACAGATTTGTCTGTTTTAGATTGTGCTTTCCCCAAACATTACTGTTTAGAATTGAACCCTGACTATATTCCTTGTGGGGAGGGAGCCACTGCCGACATAACTTCAACTGGACAGATGATATAGAAAGACTTCCTAAATCGCATTTTATCTGATCTGACTCTTCAGAAGTCATGATAAAATAATAATTTTGTGTCAGATATTACTCTGGGTTGAAAGGTGTTTTTTTTTTCTTCCTGGAGAAACTCCACTCAGGGGATGCCCAAATGAGGCTTCTTTCATGTATCCGTGCAGCCGTTGGGTAGTGAAACCTGACCTTCCAGTATCCAAGTCCGCATCTTAACCACTAAGCCACCAGGGGAGCTGCAATGAAAAGCAACAGGCATCACATACATTAGTCATTCACATCAGTCTCCTGTGGGACAAGCACTAAGCATGCTAGGTGTGGCACAATCAATTATGTTTAAATTCAGTGATTGAACAATGGCCAGAAACAAATTTAGATTCTTGGGAAAGGGAAAAGAATGAAGTGGCAATGCTGATTTATATTCAGTCTTGAATCACATGCAGTTAAGAACAATTGCTACAACATTGTACAGTAATGATCTCTTCCCGTGCCCTTCAGTGGAATTCAGCCATGCAAAGAGTATAGAAGGCATGGATTGCATCCAGAATGAAAAATGAGCCATTGGTGATTTGTTCCCTGTGGCTTTTACAAAAAGACTAAGACCAGTGAGTCCCATTGGCACCCTTCAGTAGAGCTCGCAAAATTACTTTTTGAAATTAGTTTGCTCCAATTACACCACTGCTATGCTTAAAAATAATCCATTATTATTATTATTACTTGCTACCATTTTTTTAAAAAAGCAACTTGTTGCATTATTCAGCCTATTGCTTTTTCTTCCTTTTAAAAACACTTAATGTTAATAAGAAAACAATGTAAACTCTGAACAAGTCCTGTTATAATGACTCTAAAATGCTTTGAAATGTACTTTAAAAAAATAACTTGAAAATGTTACACTTTACACTACTAAAGTAGATTCATTGCAATTCATTATATTATTATTGAACGAATACCTCAATGTGCTCTTGTCATAAAAATAAACTTCATAACAGGCAATTATATCAGTTCATTATTCATTATATTTAAGCACTGTCTTCTACTACCGGTAGTTAGGATAGAGGCTTCTTTTCACATTCAGAAACCAAGCCAATTCAAATTATTCAGGTGGGTGTTTGGTACAATTGTTGTTGTGATTGTAGTAAAGAGCCGGAAGGATATTAGAGATTGTCTATTTTTAGTGTTCAAGGGATGAAGAAGCAGACGAATGAAGTAGTGAAATTCAGCTCTTTATTAGTGGGGTTTGAACACAGTTTGGATGGGGCAAAACTCGGACTTATATACACTATAAACAGTAACAGTAACAATAATACAACAAGCCCATTGGCTAACAGAGTGTGCACATTTTTCGATCCACTTATTTGCATAAGCATAGATACATGAGAAAAGATACATTCCGCTCCTATAAACAGTAACAGTAACAATAATACAACAAGCCCATTGGCTAACAGAGTGTGCACATTTTTTTCGATCCACTTATTTGCATAAGAATAGATACATGAGAAAAGATACATTCCGCTCCTGTCAGAAAACACAGTTAACATACATAACACTATTCCAACCATTTGCTCAATGCAGAGATTGCAATGCAGGTTTAAATTACAGTAATGATAATAATAATCATTTTGTGCTGTCAAGTTCATTTCAACCTACTGCAACCCTACTCAGCGATGGTTTGCCATTCCCTTCTTCTTAAGACACTCTGGAATGGTGTAGTTTGCTCAATGCCACACAGACTAGCTCTTCCCCCAGGGAAGCACATCAGGGAATCAAACTCCCAGTCTCTGGCTTCACAATCAGGTTCTAAACTCACTGAATATCCAGCCAGGAATTGAATCAGAAAGTTCATTGATTGTAACAATGGCTTGCATGCATTGTAAGGATGTACAAAAGGTATAACAAGAAGATTGCTCTTTGTACTATCCTTCAGTTATAAATTGATGTTCAGGGATAGACAATCATGGGCAGTTGTGTAATGGCAAATTTGGAAGTGCCAATGCCCATCTGGTATTCTTAGCTGTGTGATATATATGTAGCTAATTCATATACCATCTTGCACAGGGATTCTCAACTTGTGGCCTGTGGGCAGAATGTGGCCCACGGCACCATTTCATGTGCCCCCCAGCACCGCCTCCACCACAAAAAGAAGTGTGATGTGGTGGAGGAAGGGCAAAATGGTCATCCAGCCCCCAAAACTGTGTGAGGGAATGCAGGTTTGATTTTTTTGTTGTTGTTGCTGTTGTTTTAGTGTCTAACACAGCCGCTATAATAGTATGGCTGTATTATGTATCATACCAAATGTCCCAGCACAAATTTTTTTTTGTTGCAATTTTCTTCTTTTAAAAGCATTAAGGTACAATTCAGACTTAAGGATGATACCAGACTTAGGAGCCAACGGCTGCGAAATATGCTAATTTCCAAAAATAGCTTTTATTTCTATGAGCAATTCTCATAAATTTTATGGTGTAACCAGTAGATTATAAATCCAGAACTATCCACATCATGCCCCCTGTCCTGCCTACAGCACAATGGGTCCTGAACATTATTCTTAAAATGCTACACATTAAAGGGAAAAAAAACCAAGTACTGTCTTTCATATTCTATTCTGTTTTTAATTTACTTTTTTTAAAAAGTGTACACTTATAATCGAAAAATGGTTCCAAAATGGCTAAATATCACTCCCAAATCATCTGCCACAACCAATTATTTTAGAAACAACAAATAAACACTGCTTGCTCCAATCAAAAAAATAACAGCATCTGGCTCCCCCTTGTTACATTATTTTTGAAAGGTTGGTAGCATTATTTTTATGTATTGTCTGTCAGATATAATACCACACACTTACGATCCCCATATACCACAATGCAATGCTCTAATGTATTATGATACTGTTGCCCTATAACCCATGACCCGGTGACATCACCAACCCTATTAAAGGACCCTAACCTTTCCCACTCCTCTCTTCCCTTGCTGACCCTAGAGATCACCACTGACCGCCATGTGGGCAGTGGAAATAAAGACTATTAAAAGGTAATAGCTGTCTCTGGAGTTATTGGACCGATCCCTCAGCATCTCTCTAACAAAATGGTAGCAGAGAGGATGGTTTGTTCATAATTAACTCCAAAACAAACAAAGATGACCAAAAGAAAGACCTGAGCAAAGAAGGTGGGGGCCAAGGCACAGGCCAGCCCCGCGGGTGCCAGTGGAGAACCCGAACCGGTGGCGGAAGAAGGTATCCCCAACCGGACCATCATGGAGATGGACCCAGACAGCCAGACGAAGGCCGGAGCCAGAGGGGTGATTACCAAAGACTTCGACCGGAGCAGCGCGATCACAGTGGACACACTTTTCAAGGCCATCGGTTGAGCGGGAGGAGGAACAATTTCTGTGGCGGAGCTACTGGCCCTGATGCAAGAGGAAAGAGAATCCCCCGTCATTGGCGCGGTAAGCCCAACCCCGGGAACCTCCACGGTGGGAACCCCTAGTGCAACGCCGAGTTTGAATCCAGCCATGATGGCCGACCAATCACAACCAGTGGCCCTGGATTCAAACCTAGGGGCGGGAAACCTAGAAAGCCCCAACAGAGACAATGAATGAAGCAACCGCTCAAACGAACAAACAAGACCAAAAAAAAAAACCGAACACCCCGGCCACGCAGGTACAAGACACACCAGGGGTCCCAACGGAAAATATGGAGGAGAGCTGGGACTCACGGCGGGAGGTGGCACGAGGGCCCAGGATTTTCCCACCAAAGGACCCATGGGTTAACCCAGCCTTGCTTCTCCAGGGAAGACAGTGAGAGAGAAGCCCCCACCAGTTTACAGCTAGCGTACAGGGAAGGCTCGGCTGAAGCTGAGAGCCACATTCCGGGGGGGGGGGGTGGGGGGTGTCGGAATTTCTTCCCCCAATAAGGCATCCTGAAGACCACAGCCTCGGGAGCACTTGTCCCAAGTACGGCCCCATCCAAGAACCTGTGCGCAATGAGAGGCCCGAATGTGGACGCGAGACAGAGCAAGGTGATCCCAGGTACCCCTACCATAACCGCGAATCCCACGCCTACGGGGAGGGAACGCGTACGACAGACAGGAGAAGTGAAGCAACCTACCTTGCTGCAACCCATCCGACTGAGCACCGATCCCAAGCTATGCAGCTCCAGCGAAGTATTTCCTTAACAACTCAGCAATGGCCACCGCAAGGTTTCCAGGAGGCATCGGACCCCATCGGAGATGAAACAGGGCACCCGGAAAGACCTCACTCCAGGCGGACGGGATCTCTGGAGCAGAGGTCCTTCCCCTACGACGATCAGCGCAGAATGAGCTTTGCGCAGGTGCAGACATCCCAAATCAACTCCACCTACCGGACAGAAGGGGGAAACGAGGAGGAACAACAAGCAAGAACCAGCCAACTAACACCTGAAAGGGAGGAGAGCTCCACCTGCAGGACACAAGGATTACAACAAGTGTGCTTTTCAAAACTGACAGACTGTGTCCCAATTCCTTATTGCCAATTCCAAGATAGACCAGGACACCTGGGTTCAAGATACAGCACCAACAGCAACCCCAGCCAACAAAGCTTACTGCCCAGCAACTTCCCCATGCTCTGCATGAATAGCAGAAATCTAATTGACTGGGCTCAACAATTTCAAATGATTCTAATGTGAGAGGACGCTGAATTTCTGATCCGAAACTCACCAAGGAAACCATGGGATTTAGAGACGGACAGGTTGCACCATAGGGTATTCTGCCTGCTGCTAAGCTCCATTGACTCTGCCATCTATGGCAACATCCCACATGGGTTAACCATGTCTGAGGTATGGGAGAGATTGTATAATATGTTTTATTGCACAAACAGGAGTACGACCAGCTTGCTGCTGAGAGAGCTGTATGCATTCAAACTTAAGGAAGGGACTCCAATGAGTGAACACTTAATGAGATTAGGCAACATGAGGTTGGATCTGATAAGAAGGGGTGAAAACATCACAGAGCAATCTCTAGTAAGCATCATATACAACTCTCTCGACCCAAGATGGGATTACTTCCTGAGTCAATTAGACAACATGGGCGGTGACAACATTAGCCTTGAGTTTCTCACCAAAAAGCTCATATCTGAAGACAACATTAGGAGAGAAAGGGCCCTAATGCATAGGGAAGGTAGACCACCCAAAAGGGTAAATTTTACAGAGTGGTCAAGCCCACCCCCAGTGTGCTATATATGTGGATCCAACAGGCATCTCAGAAGGGACTGCCCCATGTCCAACAAGGACAAGAGAATAAGCAACCAATCATGCTCACACGATAGGGTACATCATGACAGTACACCAGTGCCAAGGCATGGGTCACAGGACGGGCATCCACATAGATATGGAAGTGACAGAGACAGGGATGACAGGTGATGGAGGTCACCTAGCCCTGGAGAGAACTCAGGACACAGACAGAGCCAAGAAAACATAAGCCAGATTCCATAAACGTGGTGAAACATAGCAATGAAACCAGGCACCACAATGCAGACTGGCCCACAGACGGCAATGGGCAATGCTGGCTAATAGACTCTGGAGCCAGTACCCACACATCATGCCACAGAGAAATATTCAGTTCATTTGAGGAAGATTCCTTCAGGATCAAGGTTGCCAACCAGGAACATGCAAAGGTAGCTGGCAGGGGCAACGTGAACATCCCCAGAATTGGTGTGGTCAGGGATGTCCTTTTTGTCCCCGGAATACCGTACAACATGCTTGCCGCCAACAGGCTCACCGAAGACCCAGAACTGACGATAGTATTCAAGAATAGTAAGGCATCCATCAAAATAAGAGGAAAGGAAATAGGAAGCGTGGAAACCATAGGAGGCCTGTCATACTTCCTGGCCAAGAAGGAGACCGAAGCCAGAGGCATGATTGGACTACTCGAGGACAACAACAAAGAGGTAACATGAGAATAACCCAAGCACCCCTGAAGAGGCTGAGGGCATGAGCTCAGAAGGGGAGGAAAACAATCCCCATGAGTCAGCAGAAATTGAAGGGGCCACAGACGCAAAACGGGTAGCATCCCGCATCTCCATAGGAAGACCCACGCACAATGAGTGTGCACATCTGCTACATTGAAAGCTAGGACACACAGGTTTTCCAATAGTCAAGAAAATGCTGGAATGCTCGGAAGGGCTAAAGGTCGAGAATTGCAAAAACTACCTGGAATGCTCCGTATGCAAAAGTTCCAAATCAAGGGATGAACCATGGCCAAAGATGTCCACCAGAAGGTCAGACCATCCATTCCAGTTGGTCCACCTTGACCTAGTAGGACCACTTAAGAAGTCCCTGGGCCAAAAAAGGTATTTCCTGACAATAGTGGATGACTTCAGCAGGTACGGCTTCGTATACACTCTCAAGAGCAAGGATGAAACCACCAAACTCAAGGAATTCTATAAAGGGTACAAACCCAACATAACATCAACATAAAGCAAGTAATGACGGACCGTGGCTCAGAATTCCTATCCAAGGAGTTTAAGGATTGGATAGTAGAGAAGGGGATGCTGCATTTCAAGACTGCACCATTCTCCGCATTCCAAAACGGAGTTGCAGAACAAAGGAATGGAGTACTCCAAACCATGATCTTCAATTGAAGATGCAGACCTGAACTTCTCTTATTGGGGAGAAGCACTGTTGTACTCGAACTACAAGCTGAATAGACTGTGGTCCAGCGTTGTTGGAAAAGCACCCTACGAAGCCATGTACAACCCGAAACCCAAGCTGACACACCTTCACGTTTTCGTGCATATACCAAAACAATTGAGGAAAATGACAAGAAAATTAAGGTTCCTAGGGTATGAACCAGGTTCAAAGGCGTACCGATTCCTGGACCGCAACCTTAGGATAGTGGTATCCAGGTCAGCCACTTTCCATGAGCATGCAAACTGGAGCAGGATACATGTGAATGAAATCCTGACGAGTGGGCACAAACAAGAGGAAGCCGAAGCATCGTCAGTCGATCCAAGACCCAGCGGGCGAGGAGAAATGACACATAACAAGGTTGAAAAACAACAATCATGCCAGAGCTCTGTAGACACTAAAGATGCCGAGTTGCCAAGTCCACCAGAAAGGGCACCCAGGAGGTCAACCAGGTCAACCAAGAGCCAGATCCCAAAAGGGCTGGAGGATTACGTAATGGGTATAAATGCCTACACCGAGATGCCTATCAATTACAACAATATAACCAATCTGCCACTAGAGGAACAGGACAGATGGAAGAGGGCGATGGAAAAGGAGATGGAGAGCCTCATGGCCCTAAACGTGTACACACCTGCACAAGTTCCGGGGAATCAGAAGGCGATAGGGACGAAATGGGTATTCAGAATCAAACAGCTAGAAAATGGCCAGAAACTGTAGAAGGCCAGACTAGTAGCACAGGGTTTCTCCCAGAGATACCCGGACAACTACAATGAAACATATTCCCCTACTGTTAAGGCAGAGAGTGTAAAGGCAGCTGCAAGGGCTGGACTGGTGGTTCCCTCCATCGTAAACACTGCTGTAAAACCTGTTGTAAATTTGTCTGCGTCCACTTCTGGTGGTGGCAGCAGCGGTGGCAGCGCGGGCCACATGAAACTGTGTCATAGGCGCATTTACAGCTGTCATAAACGAATCTGCGTCCACTTCCGCTTTTGGTGGTGGTGGTGGTGGTGGTGGTGGTGGTGGCGTCGGCGTCGGCGTGGGCCACATGAAATGGTGCCATGGGCCAGGTTTGGCCCATGGGCCATAGGCTGAGGACCCCTGCACTACACCATGCTGACCTGATGGAAGACTGTGTGTTGATGCACAAGCCTTAACTAGCCACCATTGAAACTTGGGCATCTCAGCATTGAATCAAAAAGGTCAAACCAAACTGGAAACTGAATTCTTCAAGGGAAAGATGTTCTCTGAGCTGCTTTTTCACTGACACAGAGTGTCTGTGTTTGTTCTGCGTTAAACCTCAGTTTATTCTACCTTATCTAGTCCACTTATTGATTTACCTGCATGTGATCAAGTCACTTCCAACTTAAGAGCAACTCCATAAATTAATTACTTCCAAAAGGTAATTTTAACAGTCTTTGCAAACAGAAGGCTGTGGGTTTATTGAGTCAATCCATTTCCTATTAGATTTTCCTCTTTTCCTACTGACTTCTACTTTTCCTAGCATCTTTTCCATATGTTTTGTCTTCTCATGAAGGATCACTTAAGGATCTTTTCTAGTTTCTCCACAGCTGCCTTTCCAAGTCTCAGTCTTCCCATTGGTGCCTTCCAAATAGAAAATCTTCAATCTTCATTGTCAACATAAAATTAATTCTTGTGAAATAATCTGCGTCTTCTCAATGTTCAACCATAATCATGCTTCTGCACTCTCTTCTTTAACATTCCTCGCTACTTATTTCTTATTGGTTATGCTAACCAATCACTCTGTACCTCTGTAGTTGATTTATATAAATTGATGCCATGAAGACTCACTCCTATGTCAGATGAAGTGGACTTGATCCATGAAAGATAACATTAAAATACAGCAGTTAAGTCTTTAAAGTGCTATAATGTTTTTGTTTTGTTTTGTTTACTCTCTGATATACTTATTTCATATAATTATTTTTCCTACCCATTTTTATTTTAAAAGTTCATAGTGTGTACCACAGTCTATTTCTTGTCTGGTTTCCACCCCCCCAGAGAGAATAGAGCTCTTCGACATCTGCTTTCAAATTATATAATCATTTAAATTATATATTGTCCCTCCATTGACCAATAATATCCATATATTATGTTTGATTGTGGGATCCGCACACACAATTGGGCAACTGTCCCTGACAGAACCCCGGTAATGGGAGATCACCTCGTTGCTACGGGTTCCTGAGGGGACAGAAATTGGGGGAGCAAAATATTAGATAGAGTTTAATTCATCAATAGCTGATCTGACAGGCAGTTCAGACAATTGAGAGATAATGACTAACTCGCTAGGCATGTAATAGGTAATCTCGCGTCTGCGGATTCCTTTAAGCCCTAGAGTCAATGTTAGCCACCTGTTTACCTCTGATAACATGGAACAATGTATTTCCCCTGTAGTTAATTAAGTTAGTTAATGAACTTCCCCTGTGTAGACTTCCCCAATTAATTCGTGTAAACATGATGTGTGAAGCCTGATTTTACAATGGATCGCTACACTTGTGCATGCAGTCAGAACAGGATAAATACTCATGATTTGTCATCATTAAATTACTGGTCTTTGCTCCATCTTGCCTCATGTATCTTGCTTGACCAGTCTCCTCCGGGACCCAACGGCCGCTTTGCGGTTCCGATCCAGCTTGCGCAACCCGCTTCGCGGCCCAGATCCAACATTTGATCATCTGAAACATGTACTGTATTTACAATTAACAGATTGTCAACTTCACAGAGTTCTATAAACTACTTTCCTGCTTCATTTCTAACTCCTAGGCCATTTTTTTCCACAGTGTTTGGCTTCACTTTATTTCTTCCTTTCCTGTTCCAGTCATCTGCAATCATCAGCTCAACCTGTTTTCTTGTGTGGTCAATTTCCTCTTGGATACCTGTCAAAAAGTTTTGATTTTCTTCTCGTCCAGTACCTGGAACTGCAGCACAGTCTTGGATGATAATAAAGTTCATAGGTTTCCCAAGAAATCTAACTGATTTTATTCAGTCTGATTTCACATTATAATCCTGACTGCTCCTGCTGAATCTTATCACAATGTTAAAGCCACATAATCTTTTCAGAGTTTACCAAAATAAAACGGATATACCCCAATTAAGTTATGTCAGCAGATGTAACTAACAGGATTTTGGCCACTGTACTTGTCTGAAAATGTCCTTATTTCTGACTACTTTAGTTAATTCACCCTAATATTAAATAACATTCCACTTTTTGTTTTATAATTTATGATTTTCTTGACTCATACTTCTTGCATTCTATTCCCAGTTATATGTGATTTGCCACACGGACTTTCCTTTTCTCTCTGTGCATTTCAACAACTAGACATTCTTTTGGCTTTAATTCAGTCACTTGATTAGCAACTGCACTAGTTGTATTTACATACTGCTTTTCCTCTGGCCTGTTAATCTCATCTTCCAACACTATTTCTGTTATTTTGGGTTGCTGATTCGTAAGTATAAAAAGATCCAGAAGTCATTTACCATTGACAGCCAGTGTCGGTGCTTTTTATTGTTACATGTAGACCAAGATAGCTGATAGTTCAGCTACTGTTCTAGTACAATTTACTGTACTAATAAACATTATTAGTACAGTAAATTGTACTAGAACAGTCCCATTGAGTCAGTGATGATTTTGTCAGTCAATTTCCCCATAGTTTCTATTGATTCAAAGGGATCTACTTTAGTTGTGACTTACTGGAGTAAGCCCACTTGAATCAATGGAACTAAATAACTACATCTCCACTGATCCAATGGGACTATTCTGACTACACTAAGCAATTAAATGGGAATTAGATAGTGTAACCCTGAGATTACTAGTAAGCATTTAGATGGCATCATGTTTTAGTGCTTCCTTATACTAAAACAAACACCTCTTGAGGGAGGGGGGAATTACATTACATGGACTATTTTAATTCATATGCTAATTTTTCATGTAGAAATTTTAAAAAGTCATGTAAGAGGGTTACATATAGCACTTAACATCTGCAACCCTAAGTGGCACAGTATCTCCTCCTACTTAATCTAAGTTTATTTGATCCAAGTTACAGTAGCTAAGCATTAACTGGCTAATATCTGGATTAATATTTGGATGGGAGACCACTAAAGAATACCAAGGGCTATTCTGTAGAGGGACCATAGCTCAGTGGTAGCTCGTGGTCCCAAATTCAGTTTCCAGCATCTCCCAGTAGGGAAAGCAAAGAATCTTGTCTGAAGCATCAGAGAACAGCTGCAAATTGGGGTTGCTAATGCCAGGCTACATGGACCAATCAATCAGTAGACATCAACGTCTTATACCTCTGCCCTACCAATGCAATTCTGCTTGGATACATCAGGCTTTTGATGTCAACTTCATGTGTCTCACCTTAGATACGATATCTTTATATTGGTCCTCATTTATAAAGCCTAGCACATGGAAGAATGAAATTCATCTTTCATCTTGCTACTCAAGCCCTTCATAGACTTCTGTACGCTGTAAAACAAAACCAATAGCTAGTACACAAACATTTAGTCAGGAATTCTAGCATCCACAAAGAGCCTTGAAAACTCTCTGTTGGGAGGAAAATGAGAGTGAGTTATTATTGTCATGGAGATGATACCATGTGAAGAAATACAAAGCATTACGCTCATTCTCAGGCGTCCTCTTTTCCCAGACTGATGCTCTGTTTGGTAGGAGACTCATGCCAAATGACAGCCGCTTCCAGCTCCACAGAGACACGTTGTGTTTTAGTAAACTTCATATGGAAACATGAACACATTTGGAAAAACAAAGGCATGTGCCTTTGCATGGCATATCATACATCATGGCCAATTTCAGTCTCAGAGCTCCATTGTTATGCTGGTGATTGGCACCAGTTCCCCTGAAGGCTGCCATGGGTGTGTTTACCAACTTCTTTAACATACACCATATGTAGGAATCACAAAGATGATGAAGAAGGATCCTATTTGGTAATGCTGATTAGGCCTTTTGGCTTTCCTGGTCTGCATATTCTTTCTCTCTGTGGAGTACAAAATGGATGCCAAATGGAGTCCAAGATGGATACATAAGGAAAAGTTCTCACTAGCTATAAATTTGTCTATAGAGAACTGCAGACTGCAGCTCTTTCCCAGAAATTCACATTTAATTAAAAGATCAGTTGAAAGAGAAATACTGTATTTAACTTCTTGCCTGCCTCTCCCCCACCCCACCCCAAAAAGAGATATTTTCTGCTGCACCCAGAAGCCACTTGTTCTGGTAGCTTGCTTGGCTTTTGAAGCAATACAAAGAAATACTGTATTTTCTGGCGTATAAGACTACTTTTTAACCCTGAAAAATATGTGCCAAAGTCGGGGGTCGTCTTATAGGACAGGTACTTAACTGCAGCTTGTTTCCCCTTGCTTCATATGTCCGGCGCATATGGTGGGGGGGGGTGTGCCTCGGCCAAGTCCCTGCTCTGTGCGGGGAGTATGAAGCAAGGGGAAGCAAGCTGTACACATCTTCCTGTACCTCGAGGAGGAGAACGTGAGCGTGGATTGGCTGTCCACCAAAACCTGCCCATTCGATTCGAAGGGCTGCGCGTCTTCGGGTTGAGTGTGGGTTAATTTTTATTTGGTGTGCATTGGAAGAGAGGTAGTCTTATACGGCAAGTATATTCCAAACTCTATATTTTAACTGGAAAAGTTGGGGGTCGTCTTATATGCCCAGTCGTCTTATACGCCGGAAAATACGGTACTCGTAAAATCATGATGGAGGTTGATAGTGCTATGACTATGGGCCTACAAGGCAATGGGTTTCCATACTAGCCCTAGTATTGTTGGCTGTCCACAAAAAGTTCCTAAATATCCCCCCAGATCTTAAGCAGGAGTGCAGCTTTTCACTACAACTCCTATCATCTCTGAACATCTACCATGTGGCTGTGGAGTGAGTTGTGGGGGGGGGGGGATGCATACATATTAGTCCAAAGAAATTTTGGAAGTCCACATATTCCCAGAACTTGATGTAGTTGTAAAAGGTTTTATTGAAAAGATTAGGCATATAAATTCAAGATGCGATGACAGGTAAATGGAAACTTCCTGTTCTCGTGCATTTATCACTAAACACAAATGCTAGGGATCCTTGACAGGGATCTAGAGGGATCTACAACAGCACCCTATTCGTCCAACTACAATACCACTCAAGGAGAAAGTAAATGTAATTTGTAAATGGATTGTTTTGCATGCTAGTCCAACAAAAATGTCCAACAATTAATTAACAGTACATCATTTTAGTTTCTGTGGTTGGCAACTGCATTTCCTTGGAAGTTCAACTACCCTGGTATTTTCCACTGATTAGCCTTCTTTTCTCAGCTAATTTTGAGAAGAAAGCAGTTCTCATCCCAGATTCCAATGCAATGAATAAAATAATTTATTTACCTAATGAATTCTTTCCAAGAGAACACGATCACTTCCAACCCTAGATTCATGCTGCATAGGATGAGAATTTAGAAACATTTGCTGGACTACAGCTACACAAATGGCCCAATCAATATGCAGGAGGATTCTGACAGCCATGATCCAAAAAGGCATCTAAGATGTGAGTAGGGCAACCAATGTCCAACTGGCTGAGAAACATACTGGTTTGCAAGTCCTTCCATTCCACTATAGTAGCAGCATTTTAAGTACCCAAAGAACAGAACAGGTGCTTGCAAATAATGAATGAAATAAAGTAACGTAGCGCCATAGTACCCTTCAGAGACACGAATCTCTAGACAACAGCTAAAACTGAATGAAAGTTTTTTGCACACCTTTTGAACATTAAATGTTAAACCAGAAATGTGTTAGATGAAATCTATGGAGAGTAAAAACAACACGCCTTGCTAAGTGGATGAATGCCAAAGAGTGTCTCCCACCAGGACAAGATTCTGGCTGGACTATCTAGATGTCACTTGGGAGATTTTGAAACAAAGTAAGGAAGATCAAAGAATAATAAAGTAAAATAGTGCTAATTTAGCAGGGCAAGCTTTCTTTGATTATGCAATTGCTACAAAGAAAGATCTAATAAATGGCCAAAAAAAAACACTATTGAAATTGTCAAAAAAATAGTTTAATCATTTTAATTTGTTTGAATTTTACCTACGATATATTTTATACATGTCCATGATTTTAAATTGAGAGAAGCTCTGATACAAATAAAGAAAGAATTGGTTTTCCACAACTGGACTGCATTTCTCAAATGGAATTTTGATGGCTCACAGAAAAGAATCCAAATGCAGACAAAATTTTGTTGGAATCAGATTTGGAGGGAGAAAAAGTAGCAAAAGGCACTAGTTACCATGATGGTCAACCTTGGCACTCCAGATGTTCTTGGACTTCAATTCCCAGAAGCCCAAGCTCCTGTGAATCCATATGAATGGGCTTGCTGCGATTCATCCGGCCCACACCGCTCTCATCGCTCCTGGAAGCGGAAGTAAAATGTGCCCGTATGGGCACATTTTACTTCCGCTTCCGGGAGTGATGAAGGTGGTGTGGGCCAGATGAATCGCAGCAAACCCATTCATGTGTGGATTCACAGGGGCTTGGCCTTCTGGGAATTGAAGTCCAAGAACATCTGGAGTGCCAAGGTTCGCCATCACAGCACTAGTATCTGATGAATGAGTAACTGGAAGCTGCTACAGCTAGAGGTGTCCCAGCCATCCTGCTCATGGGTGAGTGGTTAGACCAGGGGTTCCCAAACTAAGGCCCATGGGCCAGATCTGGCCCATTGTGTCATTTCATTTGCCCCATCCCACCATCCAAGGGCATCTGAGAAACAAAATGGTGACCCCTTTGAGGGTGTTGGGACAAAATAGCCACCACCCATTGTGCAAGCAGAGCAAAATGGCCGCCTGGCCTTCGAAGCTGACTGAGATAGCGTGACCCAGCCCCTGTCTTAAAAAGGTTGGAAACCCCAGGGTTAGACTTTTTCTGAGCTTGGGTCAAGGTTTTTGTTAAAGTATTTCCTTGCAGAACCAGTAGAATCCCCATTTGTTCAGTGGAATGATCTCTGGGTTGCGCAACAGCACAGTGAAAAGAGGATAGTGGCCATTATATATTTAGGATGTTTAACAGTGCCTTTCATCCACTTCTAGCAAAACTTGATCGCTGGGGTTTCCAAAACATTCATACGGGGAAGCACATCATCGCATTGTTTAAAATCAAAGCTTTGACCTTCCCTGTTTCAAATCTTCAAGAACTGCTTCAAGGAGTGTATGCTTTTATTACAACATGAAGTATGTTTCAATTCCAGTATGAAGAATTCAGGGCTCATACATGTGGTCTATTTTTTTAGCCATGCAGTGCCTGGATTAGCGAATTGGGTCAGCCTCCCCCTCCCCCCCCGCTCCCCCAGTTTTATCAGCCAGGAGAAACAGTTTTAATCAAATCTTGAATGAACATTCATGAGAAGTGAATGATGGATTTACAACAAATATTCAAACAAGGAATTTTTGATGTGGTTCAGGATGGAGCCCATATTCCGGATTGCACTTTAATGTACATCAGATCCTTAAAATGAACAGGCCTTTCCTGATTTTGGTGCATTGCAAAATAAAAGTTGTTTAGTATGCAAAAGAGAAAAGTGTTTGCTCAAATAAAGGCACACCAGTTTTGAACAAATGTTATATAGAGTACAGACACAATTATCCAAATGCCCTGTAGAAACTTAATTTTATTAGCAATTCATGGAATTTAATGTTCAGTTTATATTCCAAAGTGCCTCATTACCACAACATAAAAATCCTCTTTGCGGCAGGACAATGGAGCAACATGGAGTCCCATGGGACTGTTTTAGTGAACAAATAAATGAATCAAAAACATGTTAAAAAGTTCAAGATCAAGAATGTGACCAATCTAAACAACCACTGCCATCAAAACAATAGCATGACATACGTAAGCCTATGGTAGATCAATAAAACCATGTGTTATGTGCCATCAAATCAATTCCGAGTTATGGTAAGGCATCCATGATACATGAGATATTTAAAGAATGTTTAATGGTGCCTATAAGTTTCCATGGCTGGAAGGGATTTGATCCAGATCACTGAAATTCTAGTTTGATACTCTGTTTGCTACATTGGTTCAGAAACTTTCACTTAGAATTGGAAAGGATGTTTTAAGAAGCTAGTCCATTCCATTTTGGGGGCCCCCAGAATCTACTGCAGGACGGAATGAGGTCCCGTTTTTGTCCCAGCTCCTGCCAACCTAGCAGTTCGAAAGCAAGAAATTGCAAGTAGATAAATAGGGACCACTTTGGTGAGAAGGTAACAGCGCTCCATGCGCTCCGGTGTCTAGTCATGCCTGCCACATGACCACGGAAATGTCTGCAGAAGCAGACAGCGCTGGCTCTTTGGCTTTGAAACAGAGATGAGCACTGAACCCTAGAGTCGGATACGACTGGCTTTCAAGCAAGGGAAACCTTTACCTTTACCTGAATCTTGTAACAGCAGCATACCTGAGAAAAAGCCCACCTTCTTCTGATGCAGTCTGTTGAACTGCTCTTACCATTGGAAAGGTAATTCCAACATTTGACCATTATGTCATACTGATAGTGACATGTGGCATAGCTGTATGAACAGGATTCCAGTAATTGTGGCAGAAATATGAGTTTTATAATTTTTTATCGTGTCAGAAGCACACAAAGGTGCTTTCTGGGTTGAAAGGATTTTTGCTGGAGGAATTCCTCTCAGGGGACGCCCAAATGAGGCTCCTTTTATGTCCCCAAGATCTTTTCCCCACTGATGTGCTCCCTACTCAGGTGTTGAACTTCAGGCTTGCAGACCTTCCAACTAACAAGGCGAGCTTCTTAACCGCTGGGCCACAACACTCCCAGTTTTATATATACAATCTTTACCTATATGGAGGGACGTTAACCGTTTGAATCCAGCAAAGGCTCCCGCACCCGTCCCTATTATCCCCTACCGAGCCGCCCGCACTTATCTTTATCCAGCCTGACCATCGCCGCAAGGGTACGGCAGTCGCCATTGGGGCAACCGCTCCACAAATGCAAACAAAAAAAACCCCTACGTTTCCCAGCCTCCTTTGCGCCGCGCCACCCCTCAGCTGAAGGACATGAGCGTGGAGGAAGCTGGGCAGCCGGTGCTGTTGTTTAAAAAACAACCATTCCGGGGAAAGGCCCAACCCGCTGCCCCCCCCCAAAAAGTAAGTGGGCCAGGAGAGAGGGACTGGGGGGGGGAGGAACGGCCCCGGGAAACCTGCTGCCCACCCACCACCACCTTGCCCCCCTCCCTGCCCCCCTTACCTTTTGCCGGCTGTTCTGTTCCCCCCCAGCGCAGCCTTCTCTGCTGGAACGAGCACCGGACTGTCCTCCATCCCTGCCGTCATCGAAGCCTCAACGCCTGCAGGGACAAAGGCCAGGCTGGTCCGCATACCAATGCAGAAGGCCACGCCTGGGGGAACGGGCCAGCCACCAAAAGGTAAGGGAACCGGCCCGGGGTGGTGGTGGTTGTGCACACACAAAACTACCCCTAACCACCAACACACACATTAAAAATGCCTGGCAGGGCTGGGCAAAAAAAACGCTTGTGTGTGTGTGTGTGTGTGTGTGTGTGTGTGTGTGTGTGTGTGTGTGTGTGTGTACAAAAAAATGAAGAAAACCAAATTTACATTCTACAACTGCTATTCTTCATGTGGTCTAAGTATGCCATTAAGCAATTACATATATTATCTCACTGAGGCTGGATGATCACAAAGCAGAAATATACCTCTACACTCCAGTACCCTACTGTACTGTGTTCTGTGTGGTCCAGAATGGCTGGAGACTCTTTTTTAATCTGAGGCACAACTGCAAATTGCTCATGTCAAACTGAAGTCAAGCTATGTAATGGCCATCTCTGAATACTTTATTTTGGCACTTGAGGCAAAAATGGCAAAATTACCACTCACTGGCAATAAAAATACAATAATAAAGAAATTAAATAGCTAAGAATTGGCTTTCCTTTTATGACACCCAAAATCATTTGGTTGACGTAGCTTTTTCCCTTTGACTAGTACTGAGGGGGCAGCTCTGTAGGTGAGTCTGTCTCCTCCCCCCCCTCTTCCTCTAGACATGGTCATTTGGTTCTTTTCCCATGCCTCACTCTAGAAAGAATGTAGAATTGATCATTTTGAAAGAATCAAAGAGAGAGAGAGATTCTACTTGAAATCCACCCCCACCTTGGGTCTTGTGCCTGTGAGTAACTTGAGTTATGAGTGTACATCTTACAAGTCCATAGGGATGGAAAGTTTAGAATGTATTTTAATGCCTTCCACTTTCTTTACCACCAGCAAGATATTTGCTGACAATCTAGGCAGAATGAGAAACTTAACATGTCTCTCATTGGGAGCATTTTAGGTTTAATTATTTTCTGCGTTACATTTCACTCTTGCAGCTGCAACTGTTGGGTTGGACCCAGATTTAGGCATTTGCAACCTTTACAGTTCTTCCATTATAGTTAGGAAAGACCCCCATCTGAAACCTCAGAAAGTTGCCTCATTTACTACACAATAGTTAAGGTCAAATTAAACATTAAAGAAACATTTCCTGCAATTAATTATTTTTTGTGTGTGCTTCCAATGGATTTCCTCCCCAGAATTACATGGCTCAGTAATCAGACTTACATATTAAGCCCACCTTTATGGTCCAATGACCCATCAACAAAGCACAGAAATATGAGATTCACAGATACAAGGTACTGTACATGGGAGTTGTGACAGATGTTTTCTATTATTTGAGGGAGAACCTTTTCCAAAAGCAAGCTAATAATATTGTGTAGTTTGGCCCTGTAGATTAGGAATGAACCTCCAGAATTTTTTTGATTGCAAGCCCATAATCCTCACCTTGTCTCTGATGGCTAAACTTGCTAAACTTGCAAATTTTCGTTAAAATTCATTGAGAAACAAGCATACCTTCATAGATATTTCAGTTAGGAATGCACACAATGGTCTGTTTATTATATATTCCTGGTGGAATGAACAGTGGAAACTCATACAACAATCCCCCCATATAATAATGAAATCGCATAACAATTAGGTTTTGGGGAGAAATGGCGTCTCACATAACAATATCACATAACAAATCGTACAACAATTTTTCAATGGGAATAACCACTTAGCGAAAAAAAAGTTGTACGGTGCATCCCATAGGGAAAATCAGTACACAATGCATGTATCGTATAGCAATTGTTTTGTACAACAACAAGCTCCGTGGAATGGATTAAAATCATTGTATGAGGTACCACTGTATTGTATAACTGGATATAAGGCAGTTTCACTCTACATTTCTACATATTCATTCCTCCTTTTCTATCCTGGTACCCAAAATCTAGTAGGTCTCTATCAGGCTACAGAAGTACAGTTGAACTCCAACCAGGACTCAATGAAAAGCACAGGGGTCACTTTTCAGAATATGATTCACTACCTCTCTATATTATGAAATATTTTAAAAGTGTCAGAAAAAATGAAATTTGAAAGCCATTGAAACAAAATGTGGCAGCTTAAAGACATGTATCCCAGAACTGGTTATTTTATCCATCCATCCATCTACTCATCGCCCCCGCCCCATTAATATCTTGCCTTTCTGCCATAAATGGGATGAAAATCTGAGACATGGGCTAACACACACACACACACACACACACACACACACACACACACACACACACACACACACACACACACACACACACACACACACACACACACACTGTTTACACTCCTCTACAGGCTTGTTGGGATCTACCTTCCTTCCTTCCTTTCTTTTTTCAGCCTAAGAGTTTGCAGCAGTAAACAAAGACATAAAATGTGCTGCAAATACAATAACAACACAACAGAACATCACAGTAGAAATAAATCAGAGTCCTTTAAAAGAGTAGACTAGACTCAAAGCAACATTGGCCCTGAAGGAATAGAGGTGTGAGTGCTTCAGTGGACAGGGTATCCTACAGATGCAGGGCTACCACAGAAAAGGCCCTCTACCTGATTCCTACACAATGAACTCCACTGGAAAAGAAACCCAGAGAAAACTCTTAAACTAAGCATAGACAGGCTGGTGTCTCTTTCCACCTTCCTGTCGTACACATGCCATGCTGTTTTCTGTTGTTGGAAGATGAACATGGACTTAACTTGCTAGTTTGATTGTTGAGACAGGTTTTTCTGAAGAAATGCTCTCGTAACAGGGAAAGTTTATTCATTGCAGAAGTGGGTAACTTATGGCACTTTAGATATTGCAGAACTATTACTCCCATCAGTTCTAACCAACCTAAAGAATGGTACAATATCATGGGAACTAGAGGACCCCATGTTTCCTTCTGCTGGTATAATTCTTTCATGTACAGGAAATATATTGAAGGTGATCAGAGTCACAAAATGGATCCTCCAATATTCTGAGATTGGTGGGGAAGCTGGAGACAATGCAAGCGCGGTGCCAAAATGGCCGCCGCGCTCTTTGCGGCCCCCCCCCACAGGACGAAGGCATCCGGGTAGTTAGGGGCGTGGCCAGCTCCCTTATAAAAGGGGTGGCCACGAGGCAGCCGAGCTGCCATTTTGCGAAGCGACGGAGCGGAGAAGTTTTTCCTCTTACTCCGTCGCTTTTACCTTGATCGGGAAGCCTTTTGGCTGCTGACCTTCCTCTTTTCGGCTTCCCTTAGGTCCGACTGAGATGCCTTCGAAGAAGAAGGCGGCCGCGAGCGCGGCTCGGGCGGTTCGGAGGCGCAATCCGGGTTGGAGGACCGCGGCTGCGCCTTCCCACCAGCCGCCTTTGCCGGCTCCCACCGGGACCGGTGGGATGGGGTCTATTACCCCCTGGCCGGAGGCTGGGGACCCGAGCAGGGGTCCAGCATGGGCTGCGGCCCACGGCCCGCAAGCGGCGGACGCCGCTCCTTGTGCTCATTCTACTGGGCCTCCCTCTATCGGGGCGCAGCTCACTCCAGGGCCTTCCAGCCTTGGGGGGTGGTGTGGTCCCCTCCCTTGGCAGGTGCCTACGCCGGCCCTGCTGGGCCTGGGTGTGGGGTCATGGCCATATTCGGGCCCCGGGGTGCAAGGACCTGTACCCACGCCCGTAATGGGCGGGCCGGCTGGCCCGTGGCCCCACGCCAGTGTGGAGGCCTTGCTGGCCCGCGTGGCAGCACTCGAGGCTTCCCTTGCTCGGGCCAGCCACGCTGGGGCTCCTTTTGGGGTGCACTTTGACGCGTTGTCTGCTGGGCAGCGGCAGGCGACGGGACGGGTCGAGCAGCTTGAGGCGCATGGCACGACTTCGGCCACTGCCTCGCAGCTCCCCAACCAACAGGCCAGCGCGGCTCAGGCCCCGGCGGCGAGCTCTACGGCGGTCGTGAGCTCCGGGGCGGCCCGCGGGGGTGCAGCATGTGAGTATGCGGTACAAACTAGTGCACCTACACATGATGCTACGTTGGGGGGGGCTTTCCAATGGCCTTGGCCTCGCATGGGTGGTGCGGCGGTACAGCCGCTGACGCACCACCAGGCGACGTCAACCACCACCCAGGGCCCCGGGGTGGGGAGCGTTTCCTACCCTGTGGGGAATGTTTTGGGGGTGGCTGGGCTAGTCCAAGCCCCTTTCCAGATGCCCGCAGTTTCTGCTGTGCCTGTCTCGGCCTTGCCGACAGCGGGCTATTCCTTGCCACTGGGTGACCACTTGGCACAGGCCACCAGAGAGAAAATATGGCGAGGGGAGTATGTTGATATCTTCTCACTCCTAAACAGGGAGCCCACCAAGGAAGAGAGGGAGGGGCAGGATGAGAAGGATAAGGAACAGGCACGTCGTCGCAAGCCACCACGAACGTGGGCCAACTGGCTGCCGGCTTACCTCATCTACATGGCGGTGTACCTGAGGGCCCGGCCGGATCTGGCAATTCCGATGGTCCAGTATTTGGACAATATCTATCGGGCAATGGTTGATTTTCCGGGCCCGTCGTGGTTGGCTTATGACGAGGAATTCCGTATGCGAATTCCCCTGCACCCTGAGATGAGGTGGGATGAGCCATGCCAGAGGCTTTGGCTTCTGTACATGACGCCCACGCGCCCCGCGCCAGGGGAAAGATATCATTGTGGACATGTGGTCCAGCGAGTGGCTCCAGCACAGGTTCCCCGCCAAGTGGCGGGGCAGGGGGTTCCAGCCCGCCTGCTGTGCTGGACTTTCTCGTCTAATGGTTCATGCAATAAGAAGAATTGCAAGTACAGACATGAGCGTCCCACCTGTGCGGGCCCCCATGCAGCCTCTGCCTGTCCCAGGCCTGGAGGGACGCGGGGCAGAGGGAGGGGCGGACAGTGGGCTGGCAAGACTGCCGCAGATGGAGCTGGTTCACTGAAAGGCTCCCTCCCCAATTAATGTGGACATGTTGGAGCGTTGGCTCGCATTGTACCCGAAGGGGGAGGATGCAGATTATCTCCTTCAGGGCTTTAGACAGGGGTTCCGTATTCCTTTCATGGGTGATAGGTCCCCTCAGGATGCCCCCAACCTTTTGTCCCTTAGGGGGAGGGAGGAGGTGGCTGCCGCCAGCATTAATAAGGAGGTCAATGCGGGCAGGGTCGCTGGCCCTTTCCCTGCCCCCCCGTTCCCTAACCTCAAGGTATCGCCCCTGGGCTTGGTTCCCAAGAAGTCACCAGGCGAGTTTCGCCTTATCCATCACTTGTCCTACCCAGCCGGCCGATCGGTCAACGATGCTATCCCTGACGACCTTTGCTCAGTCAGGTATACATCTTTTGACCACGCGCTGCGCATGGTGCGCTCATGTGGCCTGGGTGCGCTGCTGGCTAAGTGCGACATTAAGTCGGCTTTTCGCCTCTTGCCAGTGCACCCGGGCGACTTTGAATTGCTGGGTTTCAAATTTCGGGGCGAATATTATTTTGATAAGGCCATGCCTTTTGGCTGTTCCATATCATGCTCGGCTTTCGAGCGTTTCAGTACCTTCCTAGAGTGGGCTTTCGTCCGCAGGTCAGGGTCCCGGTCTGTAGCCCATTACCTGGATGACTTTTTATTCGGGGGTGAACGGGGCTGGGACACGTGTACACGTCTCCTCAACACATTTCAGACGCTAATGGAGGAACTCGGTGTCCCTTTAGCGCCCGAAAAGACCGAGGGCCCATCTACACAGCTAGTCTTCCTGGGGGTGGAGATTGACACGATAGCGCAGGCGTCTAGGTTACCGCGGGATAAGGTGTCAAGGATAGTGGCCCTTATCTCGGACTTGTTGGCCAAGCGCAAGGCATCACTGAGGGAACTGCAGGTGCTGCATGGTCACCTTAATTTCGCCTGCAGAGTGGTCGCACCGGGCAGGGCTTTTGCCCGGCGCTTGTGCGACGCTATGGCAGGATTATCCAGGCCTCACCATAGGGTTAGGCTTACCCGGGGTATCAGGGCAGACATGCTTGTCTGGTTACAGTTCCTGAGGGAGTTCAATGGGGTCTCATTTTGGAGGCATGACCTCCTGGCTTCCCCTCAATTTCAGATTCAGTCTGATGCCTCGGGATCCCTCGGTTATGGGATGTACTTCAATGGGAAGTGGGCCTATGGTGGGTGGCCACCGGCCTGGGCAGGCACGGGTCGCCTGCGTGATCTCACATATCTGGAATTTTTCCCTATCCTGGGTGCTTTGATGCTATGGGGCCAGGAGTGGTCCAACTCGGTCGTGCATTTCTGGTGTGACAATGCGGCTGTGGTCCACATTGTAAATGCACAGACTTCCAAATCGCCCAGGGTTATGGATCTAGTGCGCCAATTTGTGTTGCGCAGCCTGCGCCTCAACGTACTGTTCAGGGCCAGGCATGTCCCAGGGGTTAATAATGATATTGCTGACGCTTTGTCCCGCCTACAGATCTCCCGGTTCCGTGCCTTGGCCCCGGATGCGGAGGAATTTCCCTCGCCACTCCCGGAGGAGATATGGACCATTGGCAAGGAGAGGTGAACCGGGCGATTGGCCTGTCGCTAGCGCCACGCACCCGTAAGGTGTATCACCATGCAATTAATTCTTTCAGGGCATTCTGTACTCAATTTCAATTGCCAGGAACCTGGCCGATCCCGGTAACCCATGTGCTGCGGTTCATGGTTTACCTGCATTCTCAGGGCCTTGCACCTCGCACCATAGCATCTAAGCTTTCAGCGTTGGCTTTTATGGCCAAGGTGGGGGGTCATGTGGACAGCACCTCTGACTTCCGTGTGAGACATGTTTTGGAGGGGTGGGTGCGCGAGCGCGGGCGTTGCCCGGACGACCGCCACCCGATTTCCCCAGGGGTCCTTACCCAGTTGGCCCGGGGCTGGCCTTGCCTCTGTTTTGATGCATATGAGGCAGCCCTGTTCCATGCAGCCACAACGGTGGCATTTTTTGGAGCGCTCCGCATCAGCGAGCTTGTGATGCTGTCTGAGGCGGATGCAAGTCGTAGGGCACTGGAACTCGAGGATGTCTGTGTAGCCAAAGACTGGGCTCAGTTGAGGATACGTTCCTCTAAGACCGATCAGCATGGCGTCGGCAGTGGTGTGCGACTGCTACGGTGTTCTTTGGCAGACATCTGTCCGGTTGGTGCCCTACAGGAATTCCTGGCACTGCGTGGCACGCACCATGGCCCGTTTTTCTGTCACCAAGATGGGTCTCCCCTTACTAAATTTCAATTTTGGAAGGTGACGGGCAAAGCGCTGGCCAGTGTGGGCCTCCCAGGCGCCCGCTATGGCACTCATTCATTCCGTATAGGGGCGGCCTCGACCGCTGCGGCTTTTGGGTACTCAGGGGCTGACATACGTAGCATGGGACGGTGGGGTTCGCAATGTTTTCAATTTTATGTGCGCCCACTCCCGCCGTGAGTACCAACCCAGTCACCTTACCTACTTTCCCTCATTTTTTCCTTTACAGACCCGGGGTGTCGTATTACACTGGTGACAGTATGGCTGGTGGGCCATAGCTACGTGCACAGGGCAGCGCGTTATGCTGCGGCGACAGAGTGGGGACCCCGACTGGGACTGGGTGCATACGCAAGTCTCACATGGCATGGTAAGCCCAGGATGTTATGGCGGGAGCTGCTGCCTTTCCTTTTTTCAGGCCAGAATGCTGACCCGCCTGACATTCTGATCATACACCTGGGGGGCAATGATTTGGGCCAGGTCACCGGCTTGTCGCTGAAGCATGCGATTTGCGAGGACCTCGCCTACCTGCATTACGTCTGGCCCGCCACAACCCTTGTTTGGTCGGACATGGTCCCGCGCCATTCCTACAGAGGGGGTGTTGACCTCCTGGCCCTTGACCGCGCTAGACGCATGGTGAATAGGGCAGTGGCGCGTTTCCTTGTCGACAGGGCTTGGGGGAGGGTCAGTCGTCACCCCGCTATTAGCCTCCAAAGTTATGACTTGTATGCAGGGGATGGGGTCCATCTGTCGCGAGGAGGTATGGACCTCCTGTTGGGTGATTGGCGAGCAGGCCTGTTGACCGAGCTGACGGTCTGGGGGGGGCGTCGAGCCTTCTTTGAAGCCCCTCCGTGTGGCGGGTAGCACTGGTAAGGTAAACATTATGACCCACAGGTATCCGGCAAGTTCGCAATTGACTGGACAACACTAGACAGGCATAAGTTGGTTAAACGTTGTCCGGTCAACGACGAACTAGGCGACGGGGTGATGGCTATAGCTAGACAGCATGCATCACCCCGTGATTTTACGGATACGCGTCAGAGGGTGGGGTCATTAGTTAGATATTGACTACGGTCAACAATTTGTTTGTGGTCAACAAACAAATTGATACAAATGGATACATTGTAGCAATTGCCGTTGGCAATTTTGGGTGGTACCTTACCAGTGTTACTTCGGCCTGCTTGCCTTAAGAATTATGATTGGTCAATTACCAATAGAAATTTATAATTCGGACTAGGGCATGAATCAATAAATGTGGCCCAATGCCGTTATCCACTTTCATTGGTGTCTGAGTCCTTTATTGGGGGGTGCGCCTGCAATGGCATCTCTGTTACAAAACTCCCAGGCCTTTCTCAGTTCCCTGGCTTTCTTTGCCTGATGAGTCAGAAAAAACAAATGAAAATAGTTTTATTTCATTAAGTTTTTAATGACTTATAATGATTTATGTGGTCATACTCAGGTTTTTAGATTCTTGCTAATGTTTTGTTACAGCATTGCTATTGAGTTACGTCTTTGCTACCTTAACAAATGGAAGGCAGGTTGAAAATGTACAAAAAAATGCATATTTTGAAAATAAAGAAAGGCATTATCATAGCAGTTTAAAATTAATGAATCTTTACATGAG
Source organism: Bradypodion pumilum (assembly GCA_035047305.1). Lineage (NCBI taxonomy): Eukaryota > Metazoa > Chordata > Lepidosauria > Squamata > Chamaeleonidae > Bradypodion > Bradypodion pumilum. The sequence goes on from JAWDJD010000004.1 coordinate 313,042,331, forward strand.
TTAATTGTCTTACCAGCTAGCAACTTTGTTCCATGCTTTAGGCACTAGTAGTAATGGAAATAATATACTGCATAGAATAGCATACCTGTCAAGCGCGGCTCCGGACAATACGGGACCTGTGCAGAAGTGTTCTGCACATCCCCTTCTGTGCAGAAGGGTTCTGCACATGCGCAGAAGGGAATGCACAGTAACTACTTCCCCCCGCCATCAAATTATGGGATGGCAGCGGGTCTGGGTGGGAAAGGAGAAAAAGCAGCACTGAATTATGGGAAATCCTGGCCACTATGGGATACTTGACAGGTATGGAATAGTAGCATGAAAGCAACAGAACAGAATAGAAGCATGAAAGCAAGAAATCTTTTTTCACTGACATTTTAGATGAAGAAAAATCTGCTAATGCAGTTTTCTAATGTTCCCATTTTACAAAACTTGTTTTAAACCTAAATCAACTTGACAATGTCCCTTCAAGCTTTTCATGATGTGGATTCTTTAAGTTACTGTTCGTTTGTCTGCTTTTCATTTATATTTTCTTTCAATGCAACAATGGGCTGGTTTACTTTTAATATTGTTGTGGCACGAAGGCAATAAAAAGTATGACATCTCTTTGAAACCCACAAATCTTTTGCTCCACATAAAATATAATGTGGGACTTGCAACCAAATAGCAGGAGTGGTTGTTGCGAGGGATGGAACTTTTTCTTTTATTTTTCTAAATAAAGCATGAAGTGCCTCAGACATAGATCATACATTAGATCCAGATGAAGGCATAATTAGGGAAAATCTACCAATTTCAGTAGTTTTATTCTAAGTAAAACTAAATCTAGATTCAACTGATCGTTTGCGCCACAATTCGTATTGTCCCTTTGAAGCAGCCTCTTCACTCCATTTGCTAAATAACTCAGCCCTCAACATTATCAAAGGACCAGGGCTCACAGCATCCCAGTCCTTTATCAGTTTGCTGTTGGTTTTGTTATGCCTTGTCGAATCAGAACCAACTTATAGCAACCCTAATAGGGCTTTTAAAGTAAGAGAGTTATTTAAGGAGTTCTTTTTCCATGTTTCGGACAGATGTCAAACTGCCAAAATGAAGCCACCTTTGATGAGTTCATTCTGCAGTTCCTTCCACCTGACCTAGTGTGAGAAATATTAGCCAGAAACACATGGTGGCTGTTACCAGGGTATGTTCGATTGTGGTTCAAAAATACCACAATCTTTGAGGAGGCTCTTTCTGTGTACCCCATTTAAGGAGTGACTTTACCAGTTCCACTCCCCCAGTGCAGAGACAATGAAATCAGCTTTTCCATCTGAAGTGGTGGAAGACCTTCATTTTTGGACAGGTGGTGTGCCATCCACCTAATCATCACTGTTTCTCCCAGAAGACAGGGTGAGGGGATGAAATGTAGATTGTACATGGGAGGAGGCTGTGTTGGAAGCTACTTATAGTTGCTTTTATCTCAGCTAAGCCTCACTCTTTTCATACAAGTCCCACTGGGCAAGGACTGCCACTGTTCAGATAATATTACAATAGTAAACAGTAACTGCCTGGATAAGCAATTATGCATATATAAATAACACTAGCAGGGGTGCCCGACTTCGCCTGGGTGGTCCCAACCCGGCTAGCTGAGTGCCAGTGTTGCCCGGAAAACCCACTGGCCAGGGGTGGGCCTGTGATGTGAGCTCGGCGATGACATCACAATCCCCCCCCCCTGGTTGGCCTAGCACTGGGGCAGACACAAACCCTCCTGTTGAATATACCACCCCCTTTGCAGATCAGTTTAGGGGGCAAACCCGCCCATGGGCTTCAGGACCCTGACAGTGACCTGCTCATGTGCGCAAGGTACATGTATACCGAATCTCATGGGGTTTGGTCAAGGGGTGCGGCAGTCCATTCTGGACACCAAACCCACACCTTTGCTTTATACGTATAGATTATACACTCCAAGACCTTGCCCCCATAAACACTAGAAACTGGCCAATAATTACCCAATACATTGAGATTCAAGTGGGTCCCCCCCCCAGCAAAAGTCTCACTACTACCTTTAGGCAAGCTGGTACCCTGCCTATTTTCAAGGAGGCATTCACCATTCCCTTAAAATACATGCATAGCCACTCCCCGTTAGCTGTTTTTATAAGTCAAGAAGGACAAGGAAAGCAGTGCACATATGTTGGCTTTCATTTCTCCAAAGATCCTGTCCACATCTTCAGGCTACATCAACTTAAGAGTATCCATTATAGCAGGACAAGCAGAGGCCTAAATTACATCAGCAGGACATGTGTCAACTACAACATCTAAGTCAGAGCAGATCCAAGCAACTTTATCTGCAACAAGTCATGCAGACTCTTTACAGTGCCTGCTGAGTAGTCATGGTCCTTCTCTTGGGGCCATCTGTGCAACAGGCCATTGACCATTTGAAAGAGCTTCCACTGGACTGCTCTGCACAGATTCAACAGTGGTGGGGAAGAATTGCTTCTTCATTGCCTCCACTGCCACAGAATAGTCTTTCTAATAAGATCTGCTCCATTTTTTCCATCATTGTTGCTTTAGTTTGTACCCCACTTGTTTAATCATTCTCAGCTTGCCAGTAAACCAAGGAGCTGGTTTGACTACACTCCAATGGAGGAGACACATAGGAATAATTGTGACAAAAGTCCTGGGCATCTTCGCACTCCAGAGATCTTCCAAAGTCTCAACAGAATCACCAGAATGTTACGCTTACACACACTCACACAAATATGGGTAACTAAGAAAATGTTGTCCCTATACAGGTATTTGTTAGAAAATATGGACATTATGTGGGGAAAATGAATGTGTTGCATATATCTGCTGTAACAGTTTACAAATCTGAGTATTTCTTCGATTTTACCATTGTGTATGTCATTCCACAGTAGATGGGAAAGAAAAAAACAGTTTCTCTGATGGTAGTAGGTAAGTTATGATTCTGAAATACATAACATTTTACTTGCTTGTAGATTATAGTCAGCTGCCATTTTTGGGAGTGTGAGTATGTGCATGCAGTATTTTTATGTTGATATTATTTCAATACCACTGTGATTGCATGCTCTCTGCACAGCTTTCTTTGATTGGAGGGGCTTGTGTCTGTATTATATCACTGACAGCTATAGCATTTACTACACAATGGTATGGAAGGGTCATGATTACCCAGAGAGAAACATAAATGTGTATGCACTTACTGGCTTATTTGACTTGGAAGCACACTATTAGGTATGGCTGCCCTGTGTGTTATAATTGGTATAAAAAGCTGCTCAAGGGTTGCAGTCAATTTAAAATATTTAAAGAGAAACATGCATGAGTAGGCAATTTAGTGTACTTGCCTTCAACAGCCTGGCTGTTCCACATTACATCTCTACATGCAGTAAGCATCTCTTATGAGATTTCCTGGGGCCCCTCTGATTCAAAAAGGGCTGTTGGTTTCATGTGAAGTGGGGTCAGTGATACTAAAATCATTGATCTTAAAGCTTTCTGCTCTAATTTATATTTATTAACACATAATCCGAATAACCTATTTTAACTGGATGGCTTCCTCTGCTCCACCACCCTCTATTTCATTTGTGAGTGTGTGACCCATTCTTTCCTACATTGGTAATCTGATAGAGCTTTTGAGGGGGCAGAAGAGCATTTAATTTAATTTAATTTAATGTAATTTAATGTAATTTAATAGATTTATATACCGCCCTATCCAAAGGACTCTGGGCGGTGTACACAAGTTAAAACCAATATACAGGTAAAACAATTAAAAAACCCTTAAATACATAACAATATTACACACACCCCACCGTGCCATTTATTATCTAAAAACAAATATAAAATCTACAAAAACCTTAAGAAATTAATTACAGGACGGGGAAAGCCTCAGGCAAGCCAAAAAAAAAAAAGGGAGCTTGTTGACAATCCCAGCCCCCAGACTTTGCCAACCACTATTTCTTCTATTATGAATGTTGTAAAACCTTCCACTGATGCAAACCCATGTTTCTTGAATTTGAGGTACAGTGGACCCTCAATTAATGACGTTTCAAATAGCATCATTTCCGCTTACCAATGCATTGTCACTCGCCACGTGACTATCCGTACAACAACGAAAAACCATTGTTGTGCGGATTAATGATGGTTTTTTAACGTAATTGTGTGGATAATGACATTTTTTTGCCGCTAGATGGCGCAGCTGCCATTGAAAACCACACAACGACATTTCCCCTAGAGCGATGCTACTTGGGGAACCAAGCAATGCTGTTATGTGAGGGTCTACTGTAGTGGTTATTATCTCTAAATTTTTCAGTGGTGAATGTATCTACAAATCCTCTGATTTTAAAAACCCAATAATAGGAAACAGAAATAAGAAAACATATATGAAGTCACAGTCACACAGTTTCCGAAATCATTTATTTATTTATTTATTTTATTTCATTTAGTATATTTTTATACCGCTTTCCTCACCTATTGGTGACCCAAAGCGGTTTACAGACAAAGATGGTAAATTACATAAAACTTAAGGCCCATGTCATGGGTAACAGCCGCTTCCACTCCCCTGAAACCGGCTGAGGGGAGGAGCTTAGGGGGCTCTGTGGCAGGGACAAAGGTGGAAAATGTCCTCCAGCCACGGAGCAACAGTCACACCCACTCCCCTCCAACCATGAAATAAATAGTGCTTCTACCACTTGTTTTGTCATTGTTTTGGAATCATTTTGGAAGAGATCTTAGAAATCATCTAACACAAGGGATGGAAATCTTCAGAGTTGCAGGTTTTCCTTTGTTTTCTTCTAAAAAGAACTTTAAGATTCACAAAATAGGAGCAGGAGCGAAAAACATGCACTTACTACAGAAAATGTGGTATATGCTGAGCTCAAGAATTTGATTATCAATTTGGTTCAGAGGTTTCAACCTAGATGTGGTGGTGAAGGGATTTAGTCCAGCTCCCCACACTTGAAACTGTAGCATTTGAAACTGTTGCCTCTGTGATCTTCCACCTTTTATTTAAATACTTCTAGTGAAGGAGAGCCCACTACCCACCAGGTGGTCCGTTCTACTGTCAAGCACCCTGATGGATGTTTTCCCAAATATTTCACTGAAATCTGCTTCTCTGGCATTTCCACCCAGTCATTCTAGTCTTGTCTCTCATCTCCAGCAAACAAAAACCTGCCCATTCCATCCTCTGCAAGATAGTCCTTCAAATGTTTGAAGACAGTAGTTGTGAGTTCTTTGCATTAATTATAGTTGTTTCTGCTTCAGCTTGTGATTTGTGCTTGTGTATGTAGTATTATTTACTGGGGTTTTTTTGCTTTGAGAGCATTGTTGGTGTAAACATATATGGAATGATTGACCATACTAAACCTTAAGTGATCCTATTTAGTACGATCAAGACCAATCATCTTTCTCTTTAAAGTAACCTTCCTATTTCTCAAGATTGTTAACTAGTTATCTGGCTGCTCCTTTGCTAAGCCACTTAACAATCTGCAGAAATTGAAACTTTCCTTTCCACTTGCCTGCAGAAAGGAAGGGTAGGTGGGGGCCCTTTCCATTTCTTTTTAATGGTTGCTAACTGACATAGAGCAATAGTGACACAGTAGAATCCCACATAACGAAAAAACTCCGTTCCACGGAACTCTTCGCTGTGTGGGTTTTTTCATTATGCAAAGCTAATGGGAGAAGCCCCGGATAATGAACAAAAAATGTTTGTTATCCGGGGTTTCCACTGACCAGGTTTACCCCGGTTACCAAAAAAAAAACCCACATGTGGGGATCGCTATTGCCTAATGAACGCTTTGTTATGTGATTCTTCCATTTTACGAAGTGTTTGTTATGCGAGGTATTACTGTACCTTGAAATAGTTTTTTAAATAGCCCTTACAAAGCATTGCTGTTATGTTAGCAACAATAAAAGAGAAATACAAAACTCCCTTTCCCTCCCCAGGCAAGCAGAAAGGAGATTTCCATTTCTCAAGATCGTTAAGTGGCCTCAGCAAAGGGCAGCCAGTCAGTTGCTTTGGTTCAATCCTAGTAATCATGTATGCTGTAATTGAGCCAAAATGGAGCAATCCTCCCCACACCAAAACAGCAATGGCTCCTGACAATGACCAAAAGATATAGATAGGCAAAGATCAAGGGTGGGATGGCTCAATGGCACATAAGTCATGTGCATACCTGTCAAGTTTTGGATTTGGAAATAAGGAAAATTTCCCAGCAAATACGGGATACTTGACAGCTATCCTTATCTTTTGCTGCCATCCAATGGCGGTAATAGGGCATTGCAGTCTAATTAATACGGGATGATGACAGGGAAGAGGGTAAAATAAGGGGTTTTCCTGGCCAATACGGGATACTTGACAGCTATGGTCATGTGGTCATCAGGAAAAGGAGTAAACTAGCCCATCCCCAAGCTGGACCAAACTGTGAGACAAATGCAAGCGCGGTGCCAAAATGGCCGCCGCGCCCTTTGCGCCCCCCCCCCCACCGGACGAAGACATCCGGGTAGTTAGGGGGCATGGCCAGCACCCTTATATAAGGGGCGGCCGCGAGGCAGCCGAGCTGCCATTTTGCGAAGCGACGGAGCGGAGAAGTTTTTCTCTCTTACCTCCGTCGCTCTTGCCTTGCTCGGGGAAGCCTCTGGCTGCTGATTTTCTTGACTTTTAGGCTTCCCATCGTTAGCTGCTATGCCCTCGAAGAAGAAGGCGACTGTGGACGCGGCTCGTTCTGCGCGGAGGCGCCAGCCGGGTCGGAGGACCGCGGCTGCGCCTCCCCAGCAGCCTCCTTTGGGTTAATTACCCCTTGGCCCGAGGCCGGGGGTCTGCATACCGGCCCAGCTGGGGCCGCGGCCCCTGGCCCGCAAGCAGTGGCCACTGCCTCTGGCACGGCCCATTCTGCGGGGCCTTCTTCCATGGGTCCACAGCTTCCTGCGGGGGGTTTCAGCCATGGGGGGTGGCTGGGTTCCCTCCCCTGGCAGGGTACCCCCCCGGCCCTGCAGGGGCCGGGCCTGGGGTCGTGGCCGTATATGGGCCCCGGGGTCCAGGGACCTGGACCGGCGCCTGCACCCAGTGGGCCGGCTGGCCCTTTGCCCCCACTTGGCTTAGGGGGCTACGTTAGTGTTGAGGCCCTTCTGGTCCGCGTTGCGGCCCTCGAGGCATCCCTCGCGAGGGTTAGCCACCCGGGGGTGCCTTTTGGGGTGCAGGTTGATCCATTGTCTGCCGGTCAGCGGCAGGCGGCAGGACGGGTCGAGCTGCCCGAGGCGCGTGGGCCGGCTTCGGCCACTGCCTCGCAGCTCCCCACTCAACAGGCTGATGCTGGTCAGGCCCCGTCGACGAGCTCAATTGCGGTCGTGAGCTCCGACGCCCCCAGCGGGCCGGAACCCCCGGTGGGGGCGGCCCGCGGGGGTGCTGCATGTGAGTATGCGGTTCAATCTAGTGCACCCACACACCTACCCACGTTGGGGGGGCATTCCAGTGGCCGTGGCCTCGCATGGGTGGTGCGACGGTTCAGTCGCCGACGTCCCACCCGGCGACTTCACCGCTCACCCAGGGCCCAGTTTTGGGTGGTACCTCTTATTCAGTTGGGAATGTGTTAGGGGTGGCTGGGTTGGTCCAGGCTCCTTTTCAGATCCCCGTGGTTCCCACTGTGCCGGTGTCAGCATTGCCGACAGCGGGGTATTCCTTGCCCCTAGGGGACCATTTGGCCCAGGCCACCAAAGAGAAGATCTGACGTGGGGAGTATGTCGACATCTTCTCCCTTCTTAACAGAGAGCCCACCAAGAGGAGAGGGAGGGGCAGGATGAGAAGGATAAGGAACAGGCACGTCGTCGTAAGCCGCCACGTACGTGGGCCAATTGGTTGCCGGCGTACCTTATATACATGGCGGTCTACCTCAGGGCCCGGCCGGATTTGGCAATTCCGATGGTCCAGTATTTGGACAACATTTACCGGGCGATGGTCGACTTCCCGGGCCCGTCATGGTTGGCTTACGACGAGGAATTCCGTATGCGGATTCCCCTGCACCCTGAGATGAGGTGGGATGAGCCCTGCCAGAAGCTGTGGCTTCTGTATATGACTCCCACGCGCCCTGCGCCTGGGGACAGATACCATTGTGGACACGGACACCCCGCCAGGTGGCGGAGCAGGGGGTTCCAGCCGCCTGCTGTGCTGGACTTTCTCGTCCAATGGTTCCTGCAGTAGGAAGAATTGCCGGTACAGGCATGAGTGTCCCTCTTGCGCTGGCTCCCATGCGGCCTCCGCCTGCCCCAGGCCTGGAGGGGTGCGGGGCAAAGGTAGGGGCGGACAAGGGGCTTGCAAGACTGCCGCAGAGGGAGCTGGTCCACCGAAAGGCCCCCTCCCCAATTAATGTGGACATGCTGGAGTGTTGGCTCGCATCGTACACGAGGGGGGCAGATGCGGTTTACCTGCTTCAAGGTTTTCGACTGGGGTTCCGTATTCCTTTCCAGGGTGATAGGTCCCCCCAAGATGCCCCCAACCTTTTGTCCCTTAAGGGGAGGGAGGAGGTGGCTGCCGCCAGCATTTCTAAGGAGGTTGATGCGGGCAGGGTCGCTGGCCCTTTCCCTGCACCCCCATTCCCCAACCTTAAAGTGTCACCCTTGGGCTTGGTGCCCAAGAAGTCACCGGGCGAGTTCCGCCTGATCCATCACTTGTCCTACCCAGCCGGCCGATCGGTCAATGATGCTATCCCTGATGACCTTTGCTCGGTTAGGTATACATCTTTTGACCAAGCACTGCGCATGGTGCGCTCATGTGGCCCGGGTGCGCTGTTGGCTAAGTGCGACATTAAGTCTGCCTTTCGCCTCCTGCCGGTTCACCCGGGTGACTTTGAGTTGCTGGGTTTTAAGTTCAGGGGTGAATATTATTTCGATAAGGCCATGCCTTTTGGCTGTTCCATATCATGCTCGGCCTTCGAGCGTTTTAGCACCTTCCTACAGTGGGCTTTTGTCCGCAGGTCAGGGTCCCGGTCTGTAGCCCATTACCTGGATGAATTTTTATTCGGGGGTGAACGGGACTGGGACACGTGCACACGTCTCCTCAACACATTTCAGACGCTAATGGAGGAACTGGGTGTCCCTTTAGCGCCCGAAAAGACCGAGGGCCCATCTACACAGCTAGTCTTCCTGGGGGTGGAGATTGACACGGTAGTGCAGGCTTCTAGGTTACCAGGGGATAAGGTGTCAAGGATAGTGGCCCTTATCTTGGACTTGCTTGCTAAATGCAAGGCATCACTGTGGGACCTGCAGGTGTTGCATGGTCATCTCAATTTCGCTTGCAGGGTGGTCGCACCGGGCAGGGCATTTGCCCGGCGCTTGTGCGACGCATTGACAGGCTTGTCCAGGCCCCACCATAGGGTCAGACTAACCCAGGGCATTAAGGCAGATATACTTATCTGGCTCCAGTTCCTGAAGGAGTTCAATGGGGTGTCATTTTGGAGGTCTGACCTTCTGGCTTCCCCTCGTTTCCAGATACAGTCCAATGCCTCCGGGTCCCTGGGTTATGGCATGTACTTCAATGGGAAGTGGGCCTATGGTGGGTGGCCACCAGCCTGGTCAGGTATGGGGCGCCTGCGGGACCTCACGTACCTGGAATTTTTTCTCATCCTGGGGGCCTTGATGCTATGGGGTGATGAGTGGGCCAACTCGGTCGTTCATTTCTGGTGTGACAATGCGGCCGTTGTCCACATTGTCAACTCACAGACTTCCAAATCACCCAGGGTGATGGACTTGGTGCGCCAGTTTGTATTGCGCAGCCTGCGCCTTAATGTACTGTTCCGGGCCAGGCATGTCCCGGGGGTCAATAATGATATCGCTGACGCTTTGTCCCGCCTGCAGATCTCCCGGTTCCGCGCCTTGGCCCCGGATGCAGAGGAATTTCCCTCGCCACTCCCGGACGAGATATGGACCTTTGGCAAGGAGAGGTGAACCGGGCGATCGGCATGTCGCTAGCGCCACGCACGCGTAAGGCGTATCAACACGCATTCAATTCTTTCAGGGCGTTCTGTGCCCAATTCCGGCTGCCAGATACCTGGCCTATCCCGGTGGCCCATATACTTCAATTCATGGTTGACCTGCATTCCCAGGGCCTTGCACCTCGAACCATAGCATCCAGGCTGTCAGCGCTGGCTTTTATGGCCAAAGTAGGCGGACATGCGGACAGTACCACTGACTTCCGTGTGAGACACGTTTTGGAGGGGTGGGTGCGGGAGCGTGGGCGTAGCCCGGATGACCGCCACCCAATTTCCCCAGGGGTTCTTACCCAACTGGCACGGGGCTGGCAGGACCTATGTTTTGCTAGGTATGAGGCAGCCTTGTTTCATGCGGCTACAACGGTGGCCTTTTTTGGAGCGCTCCGCATCAGCGAGTTTGTGATGCTGTCTAAGGCGGATGCTAGTCGTAGGGCACTGGAACTCAAAGATGTCTATGTGGCCAAGGACTGGGCTCAGTGGAGGATACGCTCCTCTAAGACGGATCAGCATGACGTAGGCAGTGGAATAAGACTGCTACGGTGTTCTTTGGCAGACATCTGTCCGGTTGGTGCCCTACGGGAGTTCCTTGCACTGCATGGCACGCACCATGGCCCGTTTTTTCTGTCACCAAGATGGGTCTCCCCTTACTAAATTTCAATTTTGGAGGGTGCCGGTAGGCACTAGCCAGTGTTGGCCTCCCTGGGGCTCGATGCGGCACCCATTCATTCAGGATAGGGGCGGCTTCTACTGCAGCTGTTTTTGGGTACTCCGGGGCTGACATACGCCGCATGGGAGGGTGGGGATCACAATGTTTTCAGTTTGTGTTCGCCCTCTTCAACTGTGAGTACCAGTTTAGTCACTGCACTGTTTCTCCCCCCCCTTTTTTTCCTTGACAGACCCTGGGTGTCGTATTACACCGGTGACAGTGTGCCTGGTGGGCCATAGCCATGTGCACAGGGCAGCGCATTACGCTGCACAGGGCAGCGCGTTACGCTGCATAGGGCAGCGCGTTACGCTGCGGCGACAGAGTGGGGACCCCGACTGGGACTGGGTGCATCCGCACGTCTCAGGTGCTATGGTAAGCGCGGCATGTTATGGCGGGAACTGTTGCCATTCCTTTTCTACATCAGGGATGCTGACTCGCCGGATGTCCTGGTTATGTACCTTGGGGGCGATGGCTTAGGGCGGGTCACTGGCCTATCGCGGAAGCTTGCGATTTGCAGTGACCTGCCCCACTCACGTTATGTGTGGCCTGCCACAACCCTCATTTGGTCGGACACGATACTGCGGTACGCTTACAGGGGGGCGTGCGGCCTCGAGGCTCTTGGCTGAGCCGATGCTCCGTGAACGGGGCTATTGCCCGGTTCCTTTTCGACAAAGGTGGGGTACGCGTCATTCGCCTCCCCGACATCAGTCTGCAAAATTACGAGCTTTTACTCAGGGGATGGGGCCCATCTGTCGCAGGGAGGTATGGACCTCTTGTTAGTGGACTGGCGAGCAGGCCTGTTGACCGAGCTGTCGGTCTTGGGGGGGGGCGGTGAGCCTTCTGGGAAGCCTCCCCGTGTGGCGGGTAGCACTGGTAAGGTAAACATTTATGACCCACAGGTATCCGGCAGGTTCGCAATTGACTGGACAACACTAGACAGGTATAAGTTGGTTAAACGTTGTCCGGTCAACGTCGAACCAGGCGACGGGGTGATGGCTACAGCTAGACAGCATGCATCACCCCGTGATTTTACGGATACGCGTCAGAGGGTGGGGTCATTAGTTAGATATTGACTACGGTCAACAATTTGTTTGTTGTCAAAAAACAAATTGATACAAATAGATACATTGTAACAATTGCCGTTGCCAATTTTGGGTGGTACCTTACCAGTGTTACTTCGGCCTGCTTGCTTTAAGAATTATAATTGGTCAATTACCAATAGAAATTTATAATTCGGACTAGGGCATGAATCAATAAATGTGGCCCAATGCCGTTATCCACTTTCATTGGTGTCTGAGTCCTTTATTGGGGGGTGTGCCTGCAATGATTGATTGTGCCCTCACCTTCTGCTCTCCAAACTAAACCTTTCCAGCTGCTATGAATTCTCCTTTGAATTGTACTTACTTTTCCTGGACAGTTTGCAAAGGACTTTCCCTTTCCTATGTACTTTTTGGACCCACCAGCAGAAGATGAGCCCCACATGTGTGTGAATAGGCCTCCCTACCTGCTACTACACAAGGAAAGATCACCACTTGATCTTACAGAATTACCACTGCTACAAAAAGATGTATCATTGCATGAGCAGTGAAAACGTCAAACTATCCAAATGTGTTCTGTTACACAAATGGTTTGATTGAAGAGGATTCTGGCCTTTTTGTTTATTGTTACAATTTTTAATCTGATAACAGCCAACCATTTCTAAGTATTGTCAGTTGCTAATAGAAGGGTTGCTTTTGTCTTGTGCAAAAACTACTTTGAAGTCAGCATTGAAGTTTGTGGATGATTACACATTATTCAGGACTTTGGAAAATGTCAAATAGGATAAAAGCCAGCAACAGTAGGTATCTTCACATTCAGTGAATGTTCGACACAATGACAAATGTAAATGAGTCTCAAATTATGTACATTGGGACAACAAAGTTATATATTCCAACTTCATTTGTACAGTGATAGGAGCTCCACTAGTTGTGGAACAAAAGATCCTTTGATAGGGAGAGAGAAGCTTCATGATAGCTGAAATCCTATTGTTTAGTATAGCTATTTGCACTGGAGTAGGTCCATTGAAGGGACTGTGGTGGCTTAATTTTATTTTAATTTAATTTAATATTCACATTTATACGCCGCCCATTCAGGGCGGCATTACAACAACTTTTAAATACATATAAAAAGACATAAAACCCCTAGTTATCCCAACTACCCACCCCACCTACTGTAAAAAAAAAAAAAAGAGAGAGAGAGAGAGAGGGCTCTTGATTGCTATCTTGTTGTGAGCCAACAGGCGGGGACCGTATTCCCATTAGGGCCCCACACCTGCCCTTCCAGCCAGGTCTTCACACCTTTCCTGAACGGCAGAAATTCTGTTTGTAGTCTTAGATCTGTTGGCAGGAGGTTCCAGAGGGCTGGTGTGGACACGGAGAAGGCCCTCCTTCAGGTACTAGATAGATGTGCCCCTCTAGTTGATGGCACAACTAGAGAGTTCCTCCGATCCACTCTAGTTGGACAGGCAGACACTCTTGGGGCGATGCGGTCTCTAAGGTATCCTGGCCCACTACCATATAGGGCTTTAAAAGTCAAAACCAGCACCTTGAATTGCACATAGAGGCAAACTGGTAGCCAGTGCAGCTCTCGAAGTAGCGTCGAGGCGTGGGCATATCGTCCGCACCCCATCACCACCCGGGCCACAGCATTCTGGACCAGCTGCTGCAGCCTCCGAATGGTCGTCAAGGGCAGCCCCATGTAGAGCGCATTACAGTAGTCTAGTCGGGAGGTGACCAGAGCGTGAGTGGTTAAAATGCTGAACTTGACAACTGGAAGCAGTTTGAGACCCGAGTGCTGCATGACCGAGTGAGCTCCTGTCTCTGCCCCAACTCCTGCCAAGTTAGCAGTTCGAAAGCAAAAAAATTGCAAGTAGATGAATAGGTACAGTACTACTTTGGTGGGAAGGTAACAGCATTCTGTGTGCTTCGGTGTCTAGTCATGCCTGCCACATGAACATGGAAATGCATGTAGATGTAGCCACTGCTAGCTCTTTGGCTGTAAATAGTGGTGAGTACCATACCCTAGAATTGGATACCACTGGCTTTTGAGCAAGGGACACCTTTACCTTCACTATGCCCTCTACCTGTATATGCCAAAACACTTTGCAAGACAGCCTGATCTATCAGAAGAAATCACATGTGTATTGAAGGAGAAGAATGTGTAAGACATTCAAAACAGCTGCCATTTTTTTAAAAAAACTTATTTTCAATTTCTCTATGTTTCCATTACAAGTTATGTCAATAGACATATCTTTTTCATTCCTGTCTCTGAGGAACAAACTCATGTTCATCTTTGGTATAGACTCCATGGAGCTGTGATTGTAAATTACTGCATAGAAAAATTCCTTTCCATCCCTTTTAAGGGCAGATGGCTTCCACTGGATAGAAGATAGCCTTCCATAGGAGTCATGATGATGATGGCGACCTTTACCTTTCCTTAGGTCCACTGAATCTGTGGAAATTTTGTGAGACAACTGGTTGAATGTGCCTACTCTAGTCATGACTCACCACACCGTCTTGTCTCTTCATGATGTGCCCAAAGGATAATAGCCACAATTTCATCATTTTTGCCTCCAGCGGAAGTCCAGGCTTCCTTCACTCTAGGAGCCATTTTGTTTCCTTTTCTGGCAGTTCAGGGTATCTGTAGAGCCCTCCTCCAACACCATATTTCAAGCAAATTATTTTTCCCCTGTCAGTTTTCTTTACTGTCCAGCTTTTATACATGTATGTAGCAATTAAGAATACAAGGCTGTGGATTATCTTGTCTTGGTCTCCAGATTCTTTGAAAAAGATAATAATGTTTGGAAAAGTTGAAGGTGGCAGGAAAGGAGGAAGACTAAATACAAGATTGATTGACTCCATCAGGACACCTCAATTGACTCCTTTGAGGACAGGACAGTTTGGAGATTTCTCAGGGGCAAATTGAGAGCACACAGCAAGAACAAGTATGAGGTATTAACTATGTGAGTTAAAAGCTTGAAAACTTGTGTTTGTGCTAGTATGTGTATGTGCATGCATGCATGTGTGTGTTTGGAAAGTTAATTAGCATCTCCTCTCTTTTCTAATCCATCTTATTATCACAGAATGAAGCAGGGCAAAGGCGAATAGAGTTCCGCCAAGAGAATGCACTGGTCATAGCAAACACCCTCTTCCAGCAACACAAGAGGAGACTTTACACATGGACATCACCAGATGGCCAAGATCGAAAACAGATTGATTACATACTCTGCAGCCAACCTCCATACAATCAGCAAAACCAAGACCTGGAGCAGACTGTGACTCAGATCATAATCTACTGATTGCAAAATTCAGGCTTAGACTAAAGAAAATAGGGAAAACAATTAGGCCAGACAGGTATGACCTAGACAACCTCTCTAAGGAATACACTGTGGAAGTGTGGAACAGATTTAATGGCTTAGACTTGATACACAGAGTACCAAAAGAATTATGGACAGAGGCATGAGACATCATACAGGAGGCAGCAAGGAAAACCATACCAAAAGAAAAGAAGTGTAAGAAAGCAAAGTGGTTGTCTGATGAGGCTCTTAAAATAGCAGAGGAAAGAAGGAATGCAAAAAGCAAAGGAGAAAGGAAAAATTCAACCAATTGAATACAGAATTTCAAAGAAAATTCATTTAATTCATTCATTCATTCAAACCTACCTAAATGAACAATGCAAAGAAATAGAGGAAAACAACATAAGGAGTAGGACTAGAGATCTTTTCAAAAAAATTGGGAAAATCAAGGAAACATTTAAAGCAAAAATGACCATGATAAGGGACAGAAACGGCAAGGAGTTAGCTGATGCAGAAGAGATTAAGAAAAGATGGCAAGAGTACACAGAGGAACTCTACAAAAACGATCTCAACACCCCCGATAACCAAAATGTTGAGAACATTGAACTTGAGCCAGACATCCTAGAGAGTGAAGTCAGAAAGGCCCTAAAAAGCACTGCAAACAACAAAGCCAGTGGAGATGGTGATATCCCAGCTAAATTTTTCAAAGCCCTAAAAGATGATGGAATCAATTTAATGCATTCTATATGCCAGCAGATTTGGAAAACAAAACAATGGCCACAAGGTTGGAAAAGATCAGTATATGTGCCAATCCCAAAAAAGGGTAATACCTTGCTCATCCCACACACTAGCAAGGTTATGCTCAAGATAATAAACTTCAGCAGCATGTGGAGAGAGAACTACCAGAGGTGCAGGATGGGTTCAGAAGAGGCAGGGGGACTAGAGACCATTTTGCCAACATACGTTGGATCATGGAGAAAACAAAGGAATATCAGAAACAAGTCTACTTCTCTTTCATTGACTACACCAAGGCCTTTGACTGTGTGGACCACAACAAGATGTGGCAAGTAATTAAAAAGATGGGGATACCAGAACACCTTATATGCCTCATGAGAAATCTGTACAAGAGTCAAGAAACAACAGTTAGGACAGAATACGGAATGACAGAGTGGTTTGGAATATGAAAAGGAGAAAGACAAGACTGCATTTTGTCACCCTGCTTATTCAACTTATACACAGAGCACATAATGCGCAATGCAGGGTTGGACAAATCACAAGTTGGGATCAAAATTGCTGGGAGTAACATCAACAACTTGAGATATGCAGATGATACAACCCTAATGGCAGAAAGTGAGGAAGACCTAAAGAACCTCTTGATTGGATTGAAGGAGGAGAGTGCAAAAGCTGGCTTGAGACTTAATATCAAGAAAACCAAGATAATGGCAACAGGTCCGATCAGTCCCTGGAAAATAGATGGGGAAGAAGTAGAAGCAGTGACAGATTTTACTTTCCTGGGATCTAAGATCACTGCAGATGGGGATTGCAGTCATGAAATAAAAAGGCGACTCATGCTTGGGAGGCAAGCTATGAGAAACCTGGAGAACATAGTTAAAAGTAGAGATATCACCTTGCACACAAAAATCCGCATAGTCAAAGCAATGGTATTCCCGGTGGTAATGTAATTGTGAGAGCTGGACCATTAGGAAAGCTGAGTGCAGAAGAATAGATGCCTTTGAAATGTGGTGTTGGAGGAGAGTTTTGAGAGTCCCCTGGACAGTGAGGAGAACAAATGGGTCAATCCTAAAATAAATCAATCCTGACTGCTCATTAGAAGGTCAAATAGTAAAGATGAAGCTAAAGTACTTTGGACATCAAATGAGAAGAGAGGATTCACTTGATAAAGCCTTGATGCTGGGAAAGGTGGGGGGCAAAAGAAGAAGGTGGCGGCCAAAATGAGATGGCTAGATGGTATTGTAGATGCAATGGGCACAGGGCTGGGCGGGCTGAGGAAGATGGTGGAGGATAGAGGTACCTGGAGGACAATGGTCCATAGGGTCGCAAAGGGTCGGAATCGACTGTGTGACTGAACAACGACAACAAAACCTTAAGGCAAGTGGCCTAATGGTGCTATTTGTTCTGGAAGTTTTTTTTTTAACTTAACAGTACACATACTTAGTCTGTTTACCATGAATGAAAGACGTTCCAAATACATGTAATGTGAAGCAGCTGTTTGCTGGTAGAAATTAAATTCATGGACAGATAGACAGGTTGCTTACCTGTAACTGTAGTTCTTCCAGTGGTTAGCTGTGAATTCACACAAAGGATTATTTGTTTGCACATACGTGGCAATGCAGAATGTTCCAGTGCTTTGCAGAGGTTACAAGTCCCACTTACCCTCCTATGCACGCACAATCCCACCCAAGGGTTCCCACAGTTACGCTGCTGCCAAGGCAGTTGACAAGGCAGCCTTGCTTTCAGGAATGCAGAGGAAAAAATATGTTGGACCCAGATTTGTTCACGCCAAGAACAAACCTGCTGAAATCAAAACATAAATATTCACAAACTGGGCAGCACAGTTAGAGAAGCCTTGGGTGAAATTTAGCCAGGTGTGGAAAATTTCTAAGGGAAATGGACCTGCAGTTCAGAACAATACCCTCCACTGCCAAAAAAAGGGGTGGTGGTAAATTAGTGTAAACAAGCATGTGTTTGCATAGTTGCCACACATTCAGTGGTAAACATGGTTTGGATATTCTGTCATGTGTGAAACTGTCTTTCATGTTCCAACTTGTATGGCTTTCTGGAATGGCAAAACACTCAAGCTACAGTGTCATGTGTGAATTGGTCCTTCATGTTAGCATAATTAGGGCTCTCTGGAAATGATGATGTGGGGCTCTCGGCCACCCCGACCCATACCTAGACTAGATGTATGATTCCATGTATTTTTGGCCACGCCATGAATAAGCAGGATTCAATAAATCCAGGCAGCCACGTTTCACTCACCTCTACTTTACCTTTCTTAAACGATTCCTAATCCACTCCTTGAATTGAGGGAAAGGCATTACCTCAAACAAAAATCCATTCTATAAGCAAAGGCCAAGCGAAATCTACAGGGAGAGGTTCAAACTAAACAAGCTTCATGGCATTCCTTACCAAAGAGGTGATTTGTTTTCATAACCTCCTTAACTAATAGCCCTTAACCCTTAGGCACAAAAGCATCAACCTATCTACTGTGAATAGTTAGCTTAAAACAATTACTCACAGATTTCAACCTAGTCTCAGTGGTGCAGTACTTATCATTTGGTGTTTTTTTTGTACCCTACACCAGATTGCACAAGAAACCTACAAAGAATATCTTCCTCTCACTCACACCTTCTGGCTATACCAGCTTTCAAAACTTTTAATAAAGGTCTCTTTTGTTTGTGTTTATGAAGTCTTGTTGCTGCTGCAGAAAGTTATCAAAAAAATCAGCACCAGCTTCTTTGGAAGGAATCACTGCCAACTCTTGACATTGTTCTGTCAGCACAGGTGCAGAGTTTTTCTAAAGCTTCCCCCTAAAACAAAGGGGGTGTTGGGGGAGGACAGAGCTTTCCGTTCTGGCTGTCATGTCTGCAGCTGTGGTTACAATACAACCAGAGGTATCTGGGAGCAACGCCGGCCTCTTTTAAAGACAGCAGCCTATTCTCAGAAGTCCCTCTGAGGATAGAGTCACCGAGCCTGGCCAGCGCATGAGTCTTTTAATAGTATTTGCAGGTCAGGCTTGTTCTAACAGCTCTTAACAGTTGAGTAATTTCACATTTTCTAAGACAAAAACATCAACAAATTTCTCCTTTGTGAGCTGACCCTTGGTCCCATTCATACATTGGTCAGAGAGTATATTCTCATTTTTTAAGCAGAAGCGGACAGTTTCTTCCCTAGAACTAACTTCCCACTCAGAACAGAAGAGAAAGGGCCTGTCAGTGCTCTGGTTACATCTCCCTGATTGTTTGCCCAGGTTGAACAGACCCGGCAACTTCAAAGCAACCCCTCAAATATGAGTGCATCAGCAAAGTGTGTGAGGCCAAATGGAATCCATTGTTAGCAACATCACAGCAGTGGAACTCTTAGTTTGTTCATTTCACATCATTAAAATGTGGTTCCTTCTGCGCCCAATTTTAAAGAGAAGGATGAGAATCCCATTCTACAGAGGTCAAGACCATGCAGCTTTCTTATTCAGGTGTTCTTTTAAAGTTTTGTTATTGTTCAGTCCTAAAGTGAAATGTACAGGGCTTGATGGCAAAATTTAGTGGGATAGGAGCAAAATTGACAATGGGAGGTGGGACATAAACCTGAGGTTTATGGGCTCCCTAGATGAATCAAGCCCTGATAGGTGATATTGAGCATGTATGCTCTCCATGCTTGGTTTGAAGCACTGGATGTAGCATCCAAACATCTATAATGTTTTCTTCCCACATCAGTTTTACTTCTGCTTCCAGGAGTGATGAGGGCTTCGTGGGCTGGATGAATTGGCATCGGAGGCTGCATCTGGGCCCCGGGCCGTAGTTTGGGCACCCCTGCTTTAGGAGGACTGGCTGACATTAATACCATTTCAACACATTTTCATCTCCTGCCCACCCTTATTATTTTAATCCACTGAATTTATCTATCCATTGGTTTCCTTTTCTGCCTTCTTTTATTACATTTTGTTGTTTGGTAGTATGTAGTTGCAGGAAACTCTGTAGTGGCTAAAGTAGTTAAGATGCTGAACTTGATGACTGGAAGGTCAGCAGGTCAGCAGTTCGAGACCTGAGTACTGCATGACAGAATGAGCGCCCGGCTCTGTCCCAGCTCCTGCCAAACTAGCAGTTCGAAAGCAAGAAATTGCAAGTAGATAGATAGGTACTACTTTGGTGGGAAGGTATGCAGCATTCTGTGCACTCCAGCATCTAGGCATGCCTGCCACATGTCCATGGAAACATCTGCAGATGCAGACCGAGCTGACTCTTTGGCTGGAAACAGAGATGATCACCAAACCCTAGAGTTGGATACGACTGGCTTTCAAGCTATGGCGACCTAGTATGTAGCCACCTTTATTATATTCTTGAGATCTGCAAGCCCTGGGATTGGCAAAGATGGAAGCCGCTTTATAGCTACTGAAATCAATTAATCAATCAATCTGGTAGAAGATGAAAGCCTAAGCAATGGTTTCCACAAATTCTTCTACCATCACGTCACTGAGTGCTTGACTGTACAACCAAGGCTTGCTTACTTGAAGGTTTAACATTCCACAATTAACATTCTCACAAGTCAAGCAGCAGCTTGAAAGGAGATCTGTCAGCTAGTTATAGTCTTGTTTGTCTTCCTCCACATGGCCGCAGAAGAAATGGTATTAAACCTGATATACAGAAACTATTCCCAACAGAGATACGGCTGAACTCCTGGAATAACAATGTAACATAAACACAGTCAAGTACAGAAGTAGAACAGAGTGGGAGCACCGACCTTTTCCCTTCGCTTTGCTTTCGCGCTGCTTTCCAAGTTAAAAATCTGGCACAGCTAAACCTGTTACAAGCTAAGTTTACTGTCACAATGGGATAAAACATAATATGCTCTGCTGGAATTCAGATATGTATTTCAGGCCAAGAGCTGTTCCTGTGAGAGCCACTATACCCTTACCTTGTCCTGAAGGCAGCTGTGGGTCAGATCAACCCCTGTTGGAAGCTGGAGCAGTTTATACAGAACACATTTTGCTTATTTTGATGGAAAGGTAGAAACTGCCACATCCTGAGCCAGAAATAGCAGCACATGTGCAGGTAAAAAGGGCAACTCAGTAGTGCCTCTTTCCCCAACCTAGTGCCTTCTAGATGTTTTGAACTGGCCCTTCCCTCTGGCCAGGAGGATAAGAGCCCCCATGGCCACAGGAGGCTGAAGATGCCCACGCCACTGTGCCCCCATATCTTTTCCCACTGGCCAGGAGGATAAGAGCTCCCATGGCCACGGGATCCTGAAGACTCCTGTGCCGCTGCACCCGCCTGGCCTTTCCCACCGGCCAGGAGGATAAGAGCCTATATCTTGGGAACTGAAGTCCATGTTAAGTTTTGTATATGCAGCATGCACAGCAGTAGGCCCAGCAGGTAAAACAAATAGTTATAGTCAGCAAGTTCTACATGCGTTAGACTCCCATTCTAGCCGGGCAAATGAAACTGTCCACATGTCTTGAAGTACAGTATACGGAAAATAGTTCTTTACTTACAGTTGCATTTCTTTAGATAGAAGAGTAAACAGTTGCATTGGTAGATAAACAGTTCTTTACAATAGCTTTCATTTAAACAAACACACTTTGCTTGTAAGGCAAATTGGAGAGCGAGAGAGCAATCGTCATGGCACACACATGGCTATTGCAAAAACAACACTGAACTAAACTGAAGACTGAACAACTAAACAGTCCAATTCTTATTGGCTGATTATCTACATAATTTACATTATCAGCATTGTGGGGTTGCATTAATAAATTGAACTGTCCATATGTCTGCAGAATACCAGCTTGGGAGAGACTGTCGTAAATGTTCTGACAACCAAGTAATAGAAATAGGACCTGATTTCTTTCCTTCCTTCCTTCCTTCTTTCCACTCTCTTCATTTCTAACCCAACTTTCTCCTCAAACTGAAGGGAGCTCACTAACATAATTTAAAATAAAAAACCGGTTAAAACTAAAAGGTCAAAAAGTTTTTAAATAAAAATGCAATTAAATAGATTACCATATTTAAATGATTCTAGTAAAAGTGATCTAAAAGCTCATCACTTTAAAAAAGGGATGGAAAGAAAAATAAAAGCTCTTCCTTTTAAAACACCTTTCTGTACCAGCCAGTCTGGTGCCAAAACCTTGCTTGAGAGGATTTTTTTGTTGCAGGTTGATGGTGTTGAGTATTTTAGTGCAACCCCAGCATGCAGTGAGTGTTAGTATAATGACCATAGAAACAACAATTCTAGACTAACCTAAAGGAAGTTGTCAATAATGTTTTGCCCCTAACTAACCAATAGGAAAGTTTCTGTCTTCCCACCTATAGGAGTAACCTGGCCTATTTTCAATGTATTAAGGCTTTGTTGTTCAGCTCTTTCTTTTTGCTTTTTTTGCCTTTGAAGGAGAAACATGTATCTTTGAACTCACCATTTTGAGGGTCACATGGCAGGCCTAAAAGTATGAAAAACATTTAATTGTATTTCTTTCCAGCACTATTCTTATCAAGAATCCATAGCACATGTATATTTCTCGAACCTAAATTGTGAGTGGGCAATACTTTTGTTCTTTCTAAACATTTAGTGAAGTGTATTTATTGCTGTGCTAAACAGGAGGTAAAAGCCCTTGGGGAATTTGCATTTCATGCCCTGCTATACTGCTGCTGTATAAAACTTAACAGGTGGAAGGACAAGAAGGACGGGCTAACATAGTCTCTTAGGAAAGGAGTTTTGCAGCTTGAAGCTAGTCACTAAAAAGGCCCTCTTTAATGTCCTCATCACATTTGCCTGTGAAGGTATCAGGATACCATCAACCCAAGTCGTATAGTGCTTTTTAGGTCATAATCAGCCCTTTGAATTGTGCCTATGAAACAAACTGATTGCCAGTGCAGCTATCATGATAAGAGGTTTATGGGCTCCTGAGGTCTTGACAAGACAACCTTTGAACCTACCAACAGAAAAAACATATCTTTCTATGGTCATACTGCATCTTCTTCACATGGTCTGGGCTAGTCCTATGTCTTATTCCCAAAGCCACTAATCTTGAAAAGTAAATGTCTTTCTTCTTTTTAACTCTTACCCACTCTTATTTTGTCCAGGGTCCTGATCTTGGTTCTTGCCCATCTTCTTCTTTCGGTGCCATATCTGATTCCAAATATTGGCTATCCTCATGGCGGTTAGCCATGAAGATTGTCCTGGGGACAATATAATGCAGTGGCCTTCCATTAGTCTTCTGCATCACAGTGTGACACTTGTATCGCTGATCCAGTTCCATGAGTCACTTTCTGGTCCTGAGCCCTTTTGGTAAACAAAGTCTTCATCAGCCCCAGGCCAGGATTGATGAAACTGCTGGCCTCCATCAAAATGGATTCAAGTGGGATTTAAGCCACTTGGGGACCATCACCCCTCCCTGTGGACTTTGCCACCCAAGGCTGTTAGTCCTCAGGGTTAGTTAACTACTGCCTGATGATCGGCATTGAGTTGCTGGCAGTATGGTCTACTCTATTACCACAGCAGAATAACCTGACCAAACTGGTCTTGCCCATAGTTTATGCATTTTATTATATTCTGTTTTGGCCTGGGTTCATCATTGGACTTTTGTAACATCTGATAATTTGTTCAGTAGTCAAGCTTTGTTAAGGATGGCTACTCTGAGAGAAGCAAAAGAGAAAAGATATTAGGAAGAAAGCATTCTTGGGGGTAGTCTCCTTACTTTGGAATGATCTCTCCACTGAAATTTGACAGACCATCTCTCTTTAAATAGTAAGGAAACTATTGAAAACATTCTTACATGGAGATCCAATAGGGGTACTGAATTTATATTATGTTATGTTATATTCCACCATTGGGTCTGTAGCTGAGGTGTGTAAAATTGGTTGTTGGACAATTATTTCTCAGTCTCCCATGTATAAGCAGTTTGTTTGTGACAATAATAGCCAATTTTTTGTCTGCTTCTTTGGTGATCATATCAATATTGTTTGTCAGACTATGAATAGCCTTGCATTTCATCCGTCTCAGATCATATAGCAAATTATGTGTCTTGTTTCAGCCTGTGCTTTCAATAAAGAGATCAAATTCTTTGTTTCAGCTTTTAGGAGACTTCCCTGTAGTAGACAAAGAATTTTTTGCCCTGTAGTAGAATTCTTCTTTCTCTAGGAATGGATGGCAGGGAACCGCTTCCCAATATGTTGTTACTCATCATGTTTTGGAGCCTGGATGGTACTTTTGTGGCATTGGGCTAATTGTCCTTGAGGTCTTTGAAGTATTCCTTGAGTCTAAGATGATAGAAAATAGCTTCCAGGTTACCACAAATCTGTATCATCTGTGTGGCCTTGGCAGGGGAAAAAAGATAGGCCCTTGGGAATCATTTAGTCATAAAGGGGGAGGGTAAGGAAATAAGATGATTATGGAGGGAAGAGAAAAAGTAAGAGAAGGGTTTGGTGGGTTAGATGGATTTCTCAAAGATTCATGCAGCTGTTCTCTACAAAGCTCAACACAGGTATGGGGGAAGAAAAGTAGGAGAAGAGTAGATTTTCCCCCTCCTTTTTTCATGGAAAGATTTTTTTAGTGTCTTGGAAAGGAGGACGATAGAAGGAGCTGCAGTAGGGCTAAACACAACTTTATTGCATGATGGTCAGGGTGAACATGTGATAATGGCGGAGATACAGCTCTATTTATACGGTCACTATACATTTGAATGTGGTTACGTGGTAGCTCATTGGCTACTGTCTGCGTGACATCATCGTTTGTCACGCCCATCTTGTCCAGGTGTTGTGTGGCGGGAAGGTTTCCCGCGCTGCAGGTATCTGGTGAATTTATACCATGTGAGCTTGGACGCTCGCTACTGCCACCTGTGGCCACTAGCTCGCGTCCTCATATGGTTAGTTACAGTGATTCCTCAATGAGGTACATATGGATACATTCATTCATTCAGCCGGTTACATTCCTTAAAGGTGTATTACAAAGTTGCATCAACATTGCTTTCAATACATAACAGATTTTATTGTAGTCACCTAAATTAAAGAGCAATTTTCACACCAATGTGACTGTTAAGAAGTTGCCATCTCCAATTTAACTGAATTAGATTTTGAGGCTCAATAATAG
This sequence comes from Bradypodion pumilum, assembly GCA_035047305.1. NCBI lineage: Eukaryota > Metazoa > Chordata > Lepidosauria > Squamata > Chamaeleonidae > Bradypodion > Bradypodion pumilum. The sequence continues at coordinate 313,067,148 of JAWDJD010000004.1, forward strand.
TTAACTAAACTAGTGTGTCCTTTCCTACTAACTGCTCATTCCAACCTAGCAAAATTCAAGATGTAATAATTGTGTCTTTTAAATGTTATTGTGTTATCATGTGAGATATGATGGCACACAAATATAAAGAATGCATGCAGATCTGAAACACAAAGCAGATGTACTGGACTAAACTAAGCCACTAATCCAGTGGTGGGCATCAACAGGTTCGCACCAGTTCGCCAGAACCGGTAGCAGAAATTCTGGCTGGCCCCGCCCATCCAAGTTTTGAAAGCCTTGCAGGCTTTCCCCCTGGCCACACCAACCATACCACACCCACAGTGTGGTAGTAATTTTTTTTGGGGCCCACCACTGCACTAATCTATGACACTTGAATGTTATCTTTGTGATGCTAAGTCATGGTCAAATTAGCCAAGACACCGTTTTCACAATTAGAAGCTGAAGAAATATTTTTCCCTCTAGTGATATGATTAACTTCGCCTGTGGTGGGCACTGAGCAGATTGAATAACCCAACAACCACCACTGCTGGTCCCAAGCCTGCATAAAGGAGGAGGGTTAGGTGTAGAATTAGCAATCATACACTGTAAAAAACAGTTATTAATACAAAAACAGCAAGAAGGAACCACAAAACACACCGAAATCAGTGTATCAGTATCTACCCATCTCTGATTATGGTGGTGGAGCACACAGTGTAGGGCTTGATGTTGAGTATCAAAACTACCACAAGAATTTTAACATGGTGTTTGACATTGAAAGGGGACCTACATACAGGCAGTGGAAGTTGCCAAAGACATCTTGGACAGGATTCATTGACAGAAGCTTGCTGCCCTATGTACACTGCATGAAAGGAACCAGTGGTGATGATTACCTATACAGGAAAACTTTAAATGTAATTGATGTAAACAACTTGTAAAATGTGAAAGGTCAGTAATTTTTAAGACCAGAACAGTTGCCAGATTTATAGAGGAGACAGGTTATTCCTTGAGCAAGGAAACCGGACATAAGAGTAGCATTGCTAAGAGTTTCATTCAAAAATTTAGATAACTGTAAGTGAGTTGAAGTCATATTTCCCCCACCAAATGTATGAATTATATCCACTCTGGATTACCCACCCCCACCCCAAAAGGTGTGGCTTCTCCAATTCTTGACATATCTCCCTGACATTTATTTTGCAGAGGATCATTAGGAAACAGTACACCTCATGTTCATATTGGAGCCAGTGGGCATTTAAGACCATATATTAATAAAATACTTTTCAAATTTGTCTGGCCAGACATCCCTCTACGGTAATGGAGTAGATCATACAGCCAGCGACTCAACACTGAATGTTGGGCGGCGGTAAATAACCTGACTCCCTAAAGGGGTTGATGGCTACTGCGGATGAGCCCCTTTAGGTGGGGTGATGTTCCCCCTCAGTGGAAGAAATGCCACTGGAAACCATCACATTGGGCCCAACGGCAAACTGAGTGGAGGAGGAACCACTTCACTATTCTGATTCCCAATGGTCATGGAGGCGAAAGAGTCCATTCCAGATGGACTGGCTGCGAAGGCGCACCTTGTCAATATCCTCAAGGCTGTGGCAGTTCATTGTAGTCCCGGTGTCAAATCTTGCATGTCTTGTTTCATTCATGGTGCAGGAGATGGCTCCGTGATCATAATGTGTGGGTCTCTTCATGGCAAGCTGGGATCCATCTTAAACATATTCACACCAATGGCATTTTTCCTGAAAATGATTTTCAGGGGGGGGGGGGAGAAATGTATACTCGAACATAAGTAGCAGCCATAAAAACAGTAGTAAAAACACATTTAAAATATAAATCATCCCACATCTGTGGTGTACTACCAGATTTTACCACTAGAGGCTACTATCTATAATGTAATGTTGAGAAGTAATGGATTGTTTCCAGGGGAATAATTTCCTGAGTGGATATGAAAGATCAGAGAGACATTTGCATCACACACACACCTTGCAGGACTCAAATATGTGGGCTATAATACAGTGTTTTCTGGTTTCTACAATTTCAGAGATCTGCAGACGATTTTGGAACATGTCCTCCACAGATATAGGGAGGCAACCTATCATAACAAAAATGAAAACACAGCAGTCCCATTTAAAAAACCTCTCTTGCTTGGGAGAAACTGGTGAAACTGTGTCTGATTAATTTGAAATATATAGTTCTGTATCTTTCCCTTTCTGGTGTTTATGTACATCATCATCATCACTTGTATTAGAAATCCCAGAATTCACATGGCCATGTGAATGAGTTGAAGCCTAAATAATAAGTAATATTCCAAGTAGCTGCCCAAGGATGTGATGTGATGACACTGGGCCAGCTTTTCAGATTCACTGAATTAACAGAACAATAGGTAACAGGAACTAAATAAATATAGCATGAGCATAATTGAATGAAGCTTCTGGGACAGAAATATTATGCTAAAAATTAATGCAAATTGGCTGAAATGCAAAGTACTGTCATGTAGATTGAAAACAGGCTGAGACCCATAAACAAAGAGTAATGAATGATAAAAACAGCCAGCCATAGAGTTCATCAGGAAGTATCCAGAGGGATCTGGGTTAGATCTGTTTTATTTACCATGTACATTAATGATCTGGAAGAGAGGAATAAACAACATGTTAACTCGGTTTATATTCATTGCAGAAGATTATAACAAATTGGAGGTGTTGCAAAAAAAGGAAAGAAATCCCACACATCCCAGCAAGCGCACGAGTGTTACTTTACTTCTATATAACTTCACTTGCACAGAAACCCTTTGAAACAGTGGTGGGCATCAGCAGGTTCACACCAGTTTGCCAGAACTGGTAGCAGAAATTCTGGCTGGCCCCGCCCATCCAAGTTTTGAAATAAAGAAGTCCTAATTCGGGTGCAATGCATGGATTCCCCCTGGCCACGCCCACCATACCACGCCCACAGTGTGGCAGTAATTTTTTGGGGAGCCCACTACTGCTTTGAAAGCATGTCATTTGACCACAAAATCTGAACACAGAATATTGCTCATTGTTGCTGGGGTCAGCCCTACGATTTGGTAGAGTGAGGTATTTAACAAGGGCAGCAAATGCTAAAAGGCAAGGAGCAGCAGGAAAGTGCTGAAGGACAAGGTTATGAGTGCCATCATGTTTCTATGCCAAAGCTAGCCTGTTGTCCTTAAGTGCAGTGCAAGGTCCTACAGTGTTGAAGGACAGTTGATTTTTGTTTTGTTTGGGCCCATTCAAGGTAGATAATATGTTGCAGTAAGCTCCCATGCATTCTGTTTAAACAGACCTTATGAAGAAGTAGTTCAGGGATTCTTAACCTGTGGCCTGTGGGACAGATGCAGCCCATAGTGCCATTTCATGCCCCCCCCCGCCACCTCCACCACACCAGGAAGTGCCATGTGGCGGAGAAAGGCCAAAATGGCCATCCTGCTCCTGAAGCTGTTTAAGAGAGTGTGAACCCGACCCCCGGCTTTAAAAAGTTGAGGACTCCTCGACTAGTTCACGACAAAACAGAGTCTAAAATTGCATACCATCAAGCACCAGTTACAATGAGTGGTTCCCAACTTTTTTTGGCCATGCCTCACCTAAGCATCTCTAAAATCATGATGACACCCCCCATGATGTATAATTGTTATTTTTTTTTAAAAAAAGTGAACTCCTATTCATGTGGAGGAAGCCTAAAAAGGCCATTAACTTAGTTTAAACAAGCTTCCAATTGCCCCAAATTAAAAATCAAATTGCTCCCCTGTGATGGAATGCAGTGCTGTTCAATCATCACCACTGTGGAATGCTGTCCACCAACTGCCCTTAAAAGTGAGGGAAGAAATGTTTCTATGCAGTAATTTACAATTGCATAGCCACGGAGTCTGTACCAAAGATGAACATGAGTTTGTTCCAAAGAGACAGAAAGGAAAAATCACCCATAACAAACAAATGATATAACTATTGGCATCACTTGTAAGGGAAACATAGATAAACTGAAAATATGCAAAAAACTTTTTTAAAGAAAATGTCAGGTGCTTTGAATGTCTTATACACTATTCTCCTTCAATACACATGTGGTTTCTTCTAGTGGATTAGGCTGTCTTGCAAAGTGTTTTGGCAGATAGAGGGCATAGTAAAAGTAAAAGTGTTCCTTGCTTGAAAACCAAACGTGTTCAACTCTAGCGGTAGTGTTTCTTCTTTTGTGTCCCAATCATCAAACCCAGGACTGCCAAAATGAATCCACTTTCTTTGCTTTGTTCTTGCACAAACTTAAGTTCTCAAGTTACATGTTTCTGACAGTAATCAGCAAACCAGTAATATCTCCCCACATTCACACCCTGTTGTTGTCCACCAGCAGTCCCCACTTGAGCTTATTGGTCATGCACTCTCAGCCTATTCAGGATCCTCCAAGTGATGCAGGACAGGTTGAGTTCCTCAGCTATATCATCCTTTAATGTTGTTCCTTGTCCAGTGAGGTCCATCTTCCATGTTCTAATTTGGTTTTGCTCTTGTGTACTTTCAACAATGTTTCTTTTTGCCATAAATCTCTTCCTGGATCTGAGCTGGTGGACTTGAGGCTCATATACATTCAGAAGGGGTTGAGGGTCATTCTCTTACTTAGTTCTCTCGGCGTCTGCTATTACTTCTCTCCTGATCTTAGGTGGAGTGACTATACACATGGCTTCATTCACAGTGATGTCAACTTGTTTTGTGTGTGTGGATGTGCTCCATACTGGAGCAACATACACTCCTGCAGAGACACTCGAGGCCAAAGCTGATGTACACAACATGGATTGTTGGAATCCCCATTTATAGTTTGTGAGTTTCCTAATGATGTTGTTCCTTGTACTAACTTTGCCTTTGGTTTGTAGGCAGTGCTGCTTAAAAGAGTGTCCTGTCAAGTGTCACCCCAAGGTATTTTGGTGTTGAACAATGCTGTATTGGTTCCCTTGCCATGTAACATCCAACTCAACCCTTGCCTCTCGGTTTTGAAGGTGGAAAGCACACACTTGAGTCTTGCTTGGATTAGGCTTCAAATGGTTGTTATTGTAATACTGTCCTAATTCTTCAAGTGCTCCAGCACATTTTCCAGCAAATCTTATGTAAGACTAGGAATCACTTCCACCCTCACAGCTTGTTCCTTAAGAACATAAGAACATAAGAACATAAGAACAGCCTTGCTGGAACAGGCCACAGCCCATCCAGTCCAGCATTCTGTCTCACACAGTGGCTCACCATTTCCTTCAGGGTATTCCCAAGCAGATGCCTTCACCTGTTTAGGATTCCCTGGAAATGATATTGAGAGATATCCTGCCTATCTCTCCAACCCGGAGGTTGTCCTTAAGTATCCATAATTATAGCCATTGATACTCTTCTCCTCCATGAACTTGTCTAATCCTTTCTTAAAGCTGTCAAGACTGACAGCTGTCACCACTTCTTCTGGCAGGGAGTTCCATAGACCAGTAATCCTCTGGGTGAAAAAGTACTTTCTCTTATTTGTTTGAGAACTAGTACCCAAAAGTTTCATGGTCCCCTAGTTCTAGTATTATGCGATAGGGAAAACAGTTTTTCCTTATCTACTTTGTCCACACCGTGCATGATTGTATAAACTTCAATCAGGTCACCTCTTAGACGTCGTCGTTCAAGAGTGAAGAGGCCCAACCGTTGCAGCCTCAGATGGTAAGGAAGGTGTTCCAGTCCCCTAATCATTCTGGTTGCCCTCCTCTGCACTTTTTCCAGCTCCATAATATCCTTCTGGAGGTATGGCGACCAGAACTGTACACAGTATTCCAGATGGGGCCTCACCATAGATTTATAAAGAGGCAAAATGACACTTGCTGACTTATTTTCTATACCCTTCCTAATGATCCCTAGCATTGAGTTTGCTTTTTTCACTGCTGAGGCACACTGGGTTGACACCTTCATTGAGTTGTCCACCAGGACACCAAGGTCCCTTTCCTGGTTTGTCGCAGAGAGTTCAGACCCCATCAGTTTATAAATGTAATTGGGGTTCTTTGCCCCAACATGCATCACTCTGCACTTACTAATGTTGAAACTCATTTGCCACTGTTTTGCCCACTCCCCCAGTGTCGAGAGATCCCTCTGGAGCTCCTCACAATCTCTCACAGTTTTCACTACCCTGTATAATTTAGTGTCGTCAGCAAATTTGGCTACCTTGCTTTTTACTCCTACCTCTAGATCATTTATGAAGAGGTTGAAAAGCAGGGGTCCCAGTACTGAACCTTGGGGAACCCCACTCTTTACTTCCCTCCACTTGGAGAAGTGTCCATTTAGTGCTACCCTCTGTTTCCTGTCCCTTAGCCAGTTGCTGATCCAGGACAAGACCTGTCCCTTTATTCCATGACTGGTAAGTTTATTCAAGAGCCTTTGGTGTGGGACCTTGTCAAAAGCCTTCTGAAAGTCCAGATAAACAATGTCAACTGGATCCCCCTTATCCACATGCTTGTTGACACTCTCAAAAAATTCCAACAGATTAGTGAGGCATGATTTGCCCTTGCAAAAGCCATGTTGGCTCTCCTTTAGCAGCGCCTTCTCTTCTATGTGCCTATTAATTCTATCTTTTAGGATGGTTTCCATCACTTTACCTGGGACACATGTCAAACTGACAGGTCGGTAATTTCCTGGATCACCCCTGGATCCTTTTTTGAAAATTGGTGTTACATTCGCTACCTTCCAGTCATCAGGCACAAAGCCTGATTTGAGGGAAAGATTATATATTTTGGCTAGGAGATCAGCAATTTCATCTTTAAGTTCCCTGAGAACTCGTGGATGGATGCCATCTGGTCCTGGTGATTTGTTAGTGTTTAGTTTAACAAGACATGCAAGGACCTCCTCCCTGGTTATTTCTATCTGGCTTAATTCTTCGGTTTCCCTCCCTACAAAGATAGGCTCTGTTTTGGGCATGTGGCCTCTGTCTTCTTCAGTGAATACTGAAGCAAAGAATTCATTGAGTCTCTCTGCAATCTCTGTTTCCTCTTTAATAACCCCTTGCCTTCCATTGTCATCTAATGGTCCAATGGCCTTCCTAGTTGGGTTCTTACTTCTAATGTACTTAAAGAAGTCTTTGTTATTTCTCTGAGTATTTTTAGCTATACGCTCCTCAAAGTCTTGCTTTCCTTTCCTGATTGTTGCCTTGCATTTGTTCTGCCAGAATTTATGTTTCTGCCTGCTGTCCTCATTCGGACAAGCCTTCCATCTTCTAAATGAGCTTTTCTTGCTCTTGATCACTCCCCGAACAGCTCCTGTAAGCCACATCGGAGTCCTCTTGGACCTGGCAGTGCCCTTTTTCCTTTTGGGTATGCATTCCAATTGGGCCTCTGTTATTGTTTTTGTAAACAGCCTCCATGCCTCTTGAAGTGTTTGGACTCTCTCAATTTTCCCTTTCAGCTTCTTTTTTACTAGTTTCCTCAACTTTGGGAAATTTCCTTTTTGAAAATTTAAGGTCTCTGTGTTAGATTTTATCAGTGACTTGCGGTCTATGATCAAGTTAAACATAATTGAGTTGTGGTCACTGTTCCCTATTGGATCAGTCACATTAACATCTTGCACCAGATCCTGAGTATTACTCAGGATCAAGTCAAGGATTCTTGTACCTCTAGTTGGGTCTTCAACCATCTGTCCCAGGGAACAATCATTTAGCATATCTAGGAACTTTATCTCTTTATCATGTGCTGAACAACAGTTCACCCAGTCTATGTGAGGGTAATTGAAGTCCCCCATTATAACCAGGCTTCCCTTCTTGGATGCCTCCTTTACAACATTCTCCAACTGCCTGTCTCCCTCAAGAGTTTGGATCGGAGGCCGATAGTATATGCCTACTGTTAGACCATCCTTGTGGCCTGGTACTCTTACCCACAGAGCTTCTAATGGTGACTCCAAATCACCTAGATATTCCAATTCATACGATTTTATCACTTCTTTGACATACAAGGCTACACCACCTCCCGTTTGCCCCTTCCTATCCTTCCTGTACAGTTTGTAGCCTGGGATAACTGTATCCCATTGGTTATCATCCGTCCACCAGGTTTCAGTGATACCAATAATATCAATATTCTTATCTATTGCTAAGTATTCCAGCTCCCCTATTTTGTTCCGGAGGCTTCTGGCATTTGTATACAAGCATTTATATATGCTTTTCTGACACAGTCTTTTGTGTCCAGTTGCATTGTTAGACTGCCTCTTGCATCCTTCTGCTAGAATGCTAGTGACTAGCTCCTCGCTCTGCTCAGTAATTTTTGCATCCTCCTCACTACCCAAGTACACACTTTCCCGAACCGGATGCTGCCCAGCTCCTGTCGGCTTTCCCCCAGTTATCAGTTTAAAAGCTGCTCTGCAGCCTTTTTGATGTTGAGTGCCAGCAATCTGGTCCCATCATGGTTCAAATGCAACCCATCCCTCCTGAACAGATTTGGCTTGTCCCAAAATGTTCTCCAGTTCCTGACAAATCTGAAACCCTCCTCTCGACACCACCGCCTCATCCACGCATTGAGGCTTCTGAGCTCTGCCTGCCTGGTAGGTCCTGCGCGAGGGACAGGCAGCACTTCTGAAAATGCTACCTTGGAAGTCCGGGACTTCAATCTTCTTCCTAACAACCTGAATTTGGCTTCCAGGACAGACCGCTTGGCCTTCCCAACATCATTGGTACCAACGTGTACCATGACAACTGGCTCTTTCCCAGTTCTCTCTAACAATATATCTAGATTTCTTGTGATGTCTGCAACTTTTGCACCTGGCAGGCAAGTCACCATACAGTTATCATGTGCATCACAAATCCATTTCTCTGTATTTCTAATTATTGAATCGCCTAGTACAAGGAGCCTTTCTCCTGCAATCTGTTCATCTACATGCACCTCATCAACCATATTAAGGGAGAGAACCTCAGTTTGTTCCTGTTGTTCATCTTCCTGGATCTCATCAAGTGTGATGAAGGAGAGATCATCAGGTGGAACCAGTTGTTCCTCTGTGTGTTCCTCATCAGGTGTGATGAGGGAAAGAGCCTCAAATTTATTCTGTAATTTCAGACTCTCAGAGTGATCCCCTACTCTTCTCCTCCTTTGAGGAGAAGAATGGCCATTGCTGTGTCATCCACATAGATGAACCATACCTGTCAAATTTTGGATTTTAAAATAAGGGAAATTTTCAGACAAAATGGGAAACTTGACAGCTATGCTTATCCTGTGCAGCCCTCCAGTGGTGGCATTAGGGCATTACAGTCATCCTGTTATTCGATTTATACCCCGCCCTACTCGACCAGGGCTGACTCAGGACGGCTTACAACAGTTAAATCAAATACAATATACATAATTACAAATGGTACAATGTTACAATATAGCAATGAAACAATAAAATATGCAATAACATTTAAGTTCTAACATAACAGAACGGTTACACGGTCCCTCAGCTACTAAACATAAGTAGGGGAAAGGGAAAGGGGAGGGGGAAAAGGGAGGGAAAAGGGGAAATACGACACAATACAGTTCATTATGCAATACAGGACAATAACAACATATCAAGCATAAACACAATATAAACAATTAAATAAAAATAAACAAATACAAAACATAATAACAGTTTACAATGTTACAGGATATAAACAGGAAAAAATAGTAATAATCCAAGGGGGGGGGAGGGTCGGAGCCCAAGGCTCAACGACCTTACACAACTCTTAATACGAGCCGGGCTCAACAACTACATTGGAGCTCAGCTCCGTAATAAGCAATAGTACCATAATAAACTCTACAACATACAAAAGAGACAAGACAAATACCGCAATGTCCTCAGCAGCCAAGTCCACAACCATGGTGGGGCCATGGACGGGAACGTCATCATGCGGCGGCGGCTGCGGCGGCGTCTTCGGCCCCTCTGGACACATTCGGGACCCTTTTAACCTCCCCGCCCGGTGGCAGGGGGCGGGGAGGGACAGCTTTGCATGGCATCTTCAGCAGCATCTTCGGCCCCTCTGGCCACGGGACCCTTTTATCCTCCCCGCCTGGTGGCAGGGGGCGGGGAGGGATGGCTTCGTGCGGCGGCTGCGGTGGCGTCTTCGGCCCCTCTGGCCACATTCGGGACCCTTTTAACCTCCCCGCCCGGTGGCAGGGGGCGGGGAGGGACGGCTTTGCGCGGCCGCTGCCGGGGCGTCTACTGTTGGAGTGTGCAGCCTTGGAGACACAGGAACTTGACACATAGAATCTCTGGTTTTGAAGGAAGCTGCCAATGACCCTAAGCTTGTTATCTCTGGTAAGATCATTTACTTTACAGAGGAAGATCCTCTGATTGACAGTATCATATGCTGCAGTTAGGTCATGTTGTGGCGCGGACACCGGCAGGGCTGCCCAGCTGGCAGCTGCTGAACTAAAGGTAAGAGAGAGAGTCTTACAGTAGGTTTTCATTGTCTAAGCAATGACTTCGTCAGGAGTTCAAGATCAAAGCTGGTCGATAGCAACTGTAGGGGTTTTCAAGGGGTTTTCCGGAGGCATCATCAAGGTCACATGCAGGGGTTCAAGGTTCAAAGGGTTTCAATCCAGGTCTCTCAGTGTCAGAGTCCAAGTAGGGAAAGATTGGTCTGACAAAGAGCTTGCCGGCATTCCTCAGCTTTTTGGACAGTCAGACCACCACAACTGAGGGCCGGTTCAAGAGGCGTGTCTGAGCACTCCTTCTCCTCAGCTGCAAGGCCTGTCTTAACAGAGAGAGCCAAATTCCGTCAAAGAGCCAAATTCAATTTCCCAGTGAGAATGGGCAGAATCAAAGACAGAAAGGGTGCATCTGAAATTAGCAGCATACTTTGGCTGGGAAACTGTTCTTCTTGTGACTGAGTTTTAGGAAAGGCTTTTCAAACTTTTGGACTAGGAAAAACTCCAAACAAAATCTGGAAACTAATAAGCAATGGTGTTGGGAGGAAGAGTACCTGGCCATCTGAGGGAATCCCAGAGGAACAGAACCACCTTCAAAAAAGTTGGGTTTCACTTACCAGTGATAACTTTCATTCTTCGAGTATATAGTTTGTGAATACACACTATTGGGTTATGCACCTGTGCAGAACATCGATCGGAGGCTTTAAAGCTGATTGGTCTAAAGTTTTGGCGGTAAGACCACCCACCGTACCGCCCACCCTTAGGCGCCAGTTCACCATTTTACCTCAGTTCCATACTTAAGCAAGGCACAGGATAAACCAATTGATCTCATCCGTACTGCTCAAGAGGGGAGGTAGGGTGGGTAGTGTGTAGCTCACACTTACTTGGTTGGTTGGCAGTCGGATGAGATGAGTCCACAATGAAGTATGTCAGTCAGGTAGGATGGACCCTCAAGGGTGAGGCGCCTGGAGCCCTCTGGCAAGGACGACACGACCAAGTCTGGCGTCCGCAGTGGCTCTGGTGTCCATCCTGTAGTGCTGGACAAATGTGGAAGGTCTGCACCAGGTGACAGCCTTACAGATGTCCTCCAGTGGGGTGCCCTCCAAAAAGGCAGTGGAAGTAGCAACTGCTCTGGTAGAATGTGCCCTGACGTGCGGCGGAGGTGGCAAAGAGGCAATCTCGTAGGGCAGGTAGATGGTTGACATAATCCATTTGGAGAACCTCTGAGAAGTGATGGGTTCACCTTTAGACTTTCCCCCATAGGCAACAAAAAGACGCTGTGACTTACGAAACTCACGGGTCCTGCTGATGTAAAACAATAAAGCTCATTTCACATCAAGCGTGTGCCAAGTCCTTTCTTGAACATTGCTGGGGTTTGGAAAGAAAGTTGGTAAAGATATAGTCTGAGCCATATGAAATTGGGAGACTATCTTTGGTAAGAAGGTGATGTCGGCGTGGAGCATGACCTTGAACATCGTTTTGAAGAGGTCCATCTGGCCAGCAGTGATGGTAGCCATGGGCGACGAAATGGTGGGAGGTGAAACTGTGGGTGCAATGATGGGGGATGAAACGGTGGCTGCCGGGGCGTCTACTGTTGGAGTGTGCAGCCTTGGAGACACAGGAACTTGCCACGTTGTGGAACGGCCCCTCTTACCCGAAGGCAGTGAAGGAGAAAGAAGCACGGGGCATGCAGTTGCACCAGCCTTATTCGGTGACTCCGAAGAGGAACGGCCACCCCAGGTGGAGGATCCAGGAGAGGGACACCTCGCCACAGAGAATGGTGGAGAAGGCCAGGGAGAAATTGGCGGATGAGGCGTAGGAGACAAAGAGCGCTGAACCTCACTCCTGTGTTTTTTCTTCTTCTTCCCATTTTTGTCTTTCTTCTTCTTCTTATGGATGAGGGTGGAAGAAGAAGACTTAGGAGCCCGTTTGGGCAGAAGGCCGCTTATAGAGGCAGATGTAGAAGCTGCTGAAGCGGGAGCCAGGGCAAGCTCCATTAGGTGCGCCTTGAGTCTGTTACTCCGGTTTTGGACCGCAAGGCGCATAAAGTTTTTACAGTGCGCACAAGACTGGCTCTGGTGTGACTCGCCCAAACAAAACAGACACTGGCTGTGGCCGTCCGAAGCCGGGAACTTCTTGTGACAAGAAGTGCACTGCTTGAAAGCCACTGAGGCCATGAAAAATTCCTCCAGAGAAGGCAAAGAGAATGAAAAACATTCGAGAAGAATGCCCCGAAGGGCCGGCCTACCGCCACCCCCTTGACAGGGGAAACGGCGACCTGAGCGAAAAAAGTGACTGAGTCCTACGAGAAGAAACAGCACTGGGGTGGCAATCCTGCCCTAGGGACAAGATTGCCAGAAAAAAATTGTTGAAAATAGTCTTTTCCGTAGAATCAACAAGAAAAAATTGAGGAAGCTCTCAATGATCGTCCTGCTGCTGAGGCGGAAAGAAGAGAATTGAGGTAAAATGGCGAACTGGCGCCTAAGGGTGGGCGGTACTGTGGGCGGTCTTACCGCCAAAACTTTAGACCAATCAGCTTTAAAGCTTCTGATTGATGTCCTGCGCAGGCGCATAACCTAATAGTGGGGATTCACAAACTATACGAAGGAGAACTAGGTTTTCCTTCCTAGGGATGGAATGTGGAATATTAGTTGCTGCTGAACACGTAGCCATGGATTTGGTGCTTTAGGTACCTCTTCAGTTTGCCATTGGGCCCAATGTGATGATTTCCAGTGGCATTTCTTCTACTGAGGGGGACCATCACCCCACTTAAAGGGGCTCATCCACAGTAGCCATCAACCCCTTTAGGGAGTCAGGTTATTTACCGCCGCTCAATATCCCTCCAGTGATATGATTAACTTCACCTGTGGTGGGCACTGAACAGATTGAATAACCCAACAGCCACCAGTGCCGGCCTCAAACCTGGATAAAGGAGGAGGGTTAGGTGTAAAACAATACAATACTGGGACAGTTGAAAGCAATATATTTGGTGCCATCTGGCATTACTGATACTCCTGGCACACTGGGAGTCCGCAACATTTCTTTTCTTCCTAGCTGAACTTGCAATTCAGTACAATGGTCCTTTGACCATTGTGTGGAAGAATTCCGGACCTTGATATGGGGGCTCACTAATCTTCCTCCCCAGAACTCCTTACCCTAAACATATGTATCTCTTTTGGTACAAACTCCCTGGCCATCTGACACCAGGCATTCTTATCTGAAGTACATCAGTGAAATATGACAAAGATTCGTCATGTAACTGTAGTTCCTTTGTTAGAACAGTAGGATTGCTGATTCAAGGTATAGCCAGGTTTTATGATAAATACTAGTTGTAAAATAAAGGAGACAGCCATCTCACTTTGGACCACCCAAGAAGTTTGTGCGTGTCGTTACTTTTTCACCGCTGCGGTAGGCAGATCACAACACTCATTGTGAACTAAAAACAAGGAGTACTGAGGTGCAGGGCCACCATAACTGAGCAATCCTATTGGGTACACACACACACACACACACACACACACACACACACACACACACACACACAGAGAGAGAGAGTAATGTCACAGTTATGGCCGTCGGCAGCAGGGCCCCTGTCAGCTCCAGGCCCTATATGGCAATACTGGTAGTACTGCCCTGATGGTGGCCCTGCTGAGGTGACTGGACAGAAATGATAATTAGACAGAAAGACTGGTATATAGGTAGACAACAACACTCCACCAGCAGCCAAAATAGTGACACTAGTCTTCAGAAATGCCTTTTCTGTAAGTTTACTCTTCTCGTGTTAGGCTAAAGCGAAATGCCTATGGGCAAGGTGTTTACTGTTGCTAACAGACAGAATTATTGCTTGGATTGTTTAATTCATAGCAGAATGTGAAGCTTCCGCTCCGTGCAATCCAGATCTCTTCCAACGATGATGATATAAATAAACAAGGAAATATTCTAAGAAAAACAAATCATGTCCATCAAAATACCTGATAAATTAGTTCAACAGTCTGGACTACAGACATATTCAATGAATCATCTTCTTAGCCCACAGTAAATAAATTCAGATTAAGCCAAACTTGATTGAACCCTGCTGAAGTTTGGCATTGGGGACAGAATGGATCAGTCTGAAATCTCACATTAGGAACACATAATCTCATAAGATTTATGAGTTATTGCTCACCACATATGTTTCTAGGTTGCTGTTTGCTGCGTTAAGAATGGGATGCTCAGAGTTTTAAAAGGTTCTCTAGTTGTTATATTCTTTAAGCTCTTTAAAGGCATGTGTACTTTGCTTAAGATCACACACTTTCAGAGGTGAAAAGCAAACATTAACCTTTGTCACATTCTTGATTCCCAGTTTTTCTGTGTTTATAACCCTGGCCTTTAATCCACAAGGCTTTTGGATCAGGACTATTGTAAACAGGCTTTGTTGGAGTGAAAACGTTCAACTTGAACAGCACCCTTGCGCCTGATGTTTCTTTACATCTCATTTCTGATTGTCAAATCCAAGAATGTGAGGTCCTTCCACCTGCGGCTTTGTTCATAGATCCAGATAACATCATCTTCTGCATGTTCCCCTCCAGTGTTTTCCCACCATTTGTTCCATATTTTTTCTTAATGGAAATATCTGTTACAGAGGGGGGTGGGACATACTAAGACAGAATAAACTTTAATGGGTAACAATAGAAGCCTTAGATCAGCAAACACAATGAGATGACCTTACAAACTTTGCTGTGAAAAGGGAAATGTGAATTTTGTTGGTTTTTTTATCTCACACAAAGGACTCTAGTCAAGATCATTCTGCAAGAATTCTTAAAATTTCAATCTGTCCTGCAAAAAAATAAAAGGTGAGCAACAAATACACAAGATTTATTTGACATAAATTTCTGTAGACTTGATCCTCCTTCTTCATTCTCTACATTTAAAGAAAAGGGCTATAATCCATAGATGTTTATGCCAAATAAAACCTGTCCTTCTTTAAGGTACCATAAGACTTTTTGTTGTTATGCTATTGAAGTTCTCTCTGCCTGCCTCTGAAACTCTCCCTCTAGATCAGGGGTCGGCAACCTTTTAAAGTCAGGGGCCGGGCCAGTTGAGGGGGCCGGACTGGTGGTCCCCTGCTGCAGATGCTCCCGTAAACATGTCAGTGGCTGCCATAAACATGTTTATGGCTGCTGTAAACATGTCTGCAGCTGCCGTAAATGCAGCCGTGGCTCCTTCCGGCTGCGGCAGCGGTGGTTGGAGCTAGGGTGGGGGCCAGATTATTTGGTGCCACAGGCTGGATTTGGCCTGTGGGCCATAGGTTGCCAACCCCTGCTCTAGGCGAATTGACTAGACCCAAAGTTCTTACAGACATCTAGAAAGGAATTTCAGCATATAAGAGCCAAATGATTATTAAGAAGGAATGCCAGAAGCCAATTTCTACTGTGCGTACATAAACTGTCATTTTAAAATGGAAGTATAACTTTCAGACCAAGAAAAGTGTGCACAAGGATCCAGACAAATGCAATCTGTTATACCTGCCTGAGGGTGTGTAAAATGCTTTAGATTGTGTAAACAGTGTGATAATCTGCATATTCATATATAGCAATAGCAATTATACTTATATACAGCCCCATAGTACACTCTCTTGGTGGTTGACAAGTTAATTAACATTTTGCCCTGAACATGCTGGGTACTCATTTTACTGACCTCTGAAGAATGGAAGGGTGAGTCTACCTTGATCTCTGTCAGGATCGAACTAATAACTTTAGGAGTTGTGGCTGCAGTCTGGCTATTTAACCACTCTTAAATCAGGGTTCTTATATATGGTAGCTCCATAGAGACTGCAATGGAGAATGGGATATACTGTATATTCGTAGCTCAAGATGTTAACCATTTGCATTGCAGGCGCACCCCCCAATAAAGGACTCAGACACCAATGAAAGTGGATAACGGCATTGGGCCACATTTATTGATTCATGCCCTAGTCCGAATTATAAATTTCTATTGGTAATTGACCAATTATAATTCTTAAGGCAAGCAGGCCGAAGTAACACTGGTAAGGTACCACCCAAAATTGCCAACGCCAATTGTTACAATGTATCTATTTGTATCAATTTGTTTGTTGACAACAAACAAATTGTTGACCGTAGTCAATATCTAACTAATGACCCCACCCTCTGACGCATATCCGTAAAATCACGGGGTGATGCATGCTGTCTAGCTGTAGCCATCACCCCGTCGCCTGGTTCGTCGTTGACCGGACAACGTTTAACCAACTTATACCTGTCTAGTGTTGTCCAGTCAATTGCGAACCTGCCGGATACCTGTGGGTCATAAATGTTTACCTTACCAGTGCTACCCGCCACACGGGGAGGCTTCCCAAAAGGCTCACCGCCCCCCCCAAGACCGTCAGCTCGGTCAACGGGCCTGCTCGCCAGTCCACTAACAAGAGGTCCATACCTCCCTGCGACAGATGGGCCCCATCCCCTGAGTAAAAGCTCGTAATTTTGCAGACTGATGTCGGGGAGGCGAATGACGCGTCCCCCACCTTTGTCGAAAAGGAACCGGGCAATAGCCCCGTTCACGGAGCGTCGGCTCGGCCAAGAGCCTCGAGGCCGCACGCCCCCCTGTAAGCGTACCGCGGTATCGTGTCCGACCAATTGAGGGTTGTGGCAGGCCACACATAACGTGAGTGGGGCAGGTCACTGCAAATCGCAAGCTTCCGCGATAGGCCAGTGACCCGCCCTAAGCCATCGCCCCCAAGGTACATAACCAGGACATCCGGCGAGTCAGCATCCCTGATGTAGAAAAGGAATGGCAACAGTTCCCGCCATAACATGCCGCGCTTACCATAGCACCTGAGACGTGCGGATGCACCCAGTCCCAGTCGGGGTCCCCACTCTGTCGCCGCAGCGTAACGTGCTGCCCTGTGCAGCGTAACGCGCTGCCCTGTGCAGCGTAACGCGCTGCCCTGTGCAGCGTAACGCGCTGCCCTGTGCACATGGCTATGGCCCACCAGGCACACTGTCACCGGTGTAATACGACACCCAGGGTCTGTCAAGGAAAAAAAGGGGGGGGGAGAAACAGTGCAGTGACTAAACTGGTACTCACAGTTGAAGAGGGCGAACGCAAACTGAAAACATTGTGATCCCCACCCTCCCATGCGGCGTATGTCATCCCCGGAGTACCCAAAAACAGCTGCAGTAGAAGCCGCCCCTATCCTGAATGAATGGGTGCTGCAACGAGCCCCAGGGAGGCCAACACTGGCTAGTGCCTACCGGCACCCTCCAAAATTGAAATTTAGTAAGGGGAGACCCATCTTGGTGACAGAAAAACGGGCCATGGTGCGTGCCATGCAGCGCAAGGAACTCCTGTAGGGCACCAACTGGACAGATGTCTGCCAAAGAACACCGTAGCAGTCTTACTCCACTGCCTACGCCATGCTGATCCGTCTTAGAGGAGCGTATCCTCAACTGAGCCCAGTCTTTGGGAAATTGGGTGGCAGTCGTCCGGGCTACGCCCACGCTCCCGCACCCACCCCTCCAAAACGTGTCTCACACGGAAGTCAGTGGTACTGTCCGCATGTCCGCCTACTTTGGCCATAAAAGCCAGCGCTGACAGCCTGGATGCTATGGTTCGAGGTGCAAGGCCCTGGGAATGCAGGTCAACCATGAATTGAAGTATATGGGCCACCGGGATCGGCCAGGTATCTGGCAGCCGGAATTGGGCACAGAATGCCCTGAAAGAATTGAATGCGTGTTGATACGCCTTACGCGTGCGTGGCGCTAGCGACATGCCGATCGCCCGGTTCACCTCTCCTTGCCAAAGGTCCATATCTCATCCGGGAGTGGCGAGGGAAATTCCTTCGCAAAGCGTCAGCGATATCATTATTGACCCCCGGGACATGCCTGGCCCGGAACAGTACATTAAGGCGCAGGCTGCGCAATACAAACTGGCGCACCAGGTCCATTACCCTGGGTGATTTGGAAGTCTGTGAGTTGACAATGTGGACAACGGCCGCATTGTCACACCAGAAATGAACGACCGAGTTGGCCCACTCCTCACCCCATAGCATCAAGGCCCCAAGGATGGGAAAAAATTCCAGGTACGTAAGATCCTGACCAGGCTGGTGGCCACCCACCATAGGCCCACCTCCCATTGAAGTACATGCCATAACCCAGGGACCCAGAGGCATCGGACTGTATCTGGAAACGAGGGGAAGCCAGAAGGTCAGACCTCCAAAATGACACCCCATTGAACTCCCTCATGAACTGGAGCCAGATAAGCATATCTGCCTTAATGCCCTGGGTTAGTCTGACCCTATGGTGGGGCCTGGACAAGCCTGTCATGGCGTCGCACAAGCGCCGAGCAAATGCCCTGCCCGGTGCGACCACCCTGCAAGCAAAATTGAGATGACCATGCAACACCTGCAGTTCCCGCAGTGATGCCTTGCGTTTAGCAAGCAAGTCCGAGATAAGGGCCACTATCCTTGACACCTTATCCCCTGGTAACCTAGAAGCCTGCGCTACCGTGTCAATCTCCACCCCCAGGAAGACTAGCTGTGAAGATGGGCCCTCGGTCTTTTCGGGCGCTAAAGGGACACCCAGTTCCTCCATTAGCGTCTGAAATGTGTTGAGGAGACGTGTGCACGTGTCCCAGCCCCGTTCACCCCCGAATAAAAAATCATCCAGGTAATGGGCTACAGACCGGGACCCTGACCTGCGGACAAAAGCCCACTGTAGGAAGGTGCTAAAACGCTCGAAGGCCGAGCACGATATGGAACAGCCAAAAGGCATGGCCTTATCGAAATAATATGCCCCCCGGAACTTAAAACCCAGCAACTCAAAGTCACCCGGGTGAACCGGCAGGAGGCGAAAGGCAGACTTAATGTCGCACTTAGCCAACAGCGCACCCGGGCCACATGAGCGCACCATGCGCAGCGCTTGGTCAAAAGATGTATACCTGACCGAGCAAAGGTCATCAGGGATAGCATCATTGACCGATCGGCCGGCTGGGTAGGACAAGTGATGGATCAGGCGGAACTCGCCCGGTGACTTCTTGGGCACCAAGCCCAAGGGTGACACTTTAAGGTTGGGGAACGGGGGTGCAGGGAAAGGGCCAGCGACCCTGCCCGCATCAACCTCCTTAGAAATGCTGGTGGCAGCCACCTCCTCCCTCCCCTTAAGGGACAAAAGGTTGGGGGCATCCTGGGGGGACCTATCACCCTGAAAAGGAATACGGAACCCCAATTGAAAACCTTGAAGCAGGTAAACCGCATCTGCCCCCTTCGGGCACGATGCGAGCCAACGCTCCAACATGTCCACATTAATTGGGGAGGGGGCCTTTCGGTGGACCAGCTCCCTCTGCGGCAGTCTTGCCAGCCCCTTGTCCGCCCCTCCCTTTGCCCCGCACCCCTCCATGCCTGGGGCAGGTGGGGGCCGCATGGGGGCCAGCACAAGAGGGACGCTCCTGCCTGTACCGGCAATTCTTCCTACTACAGGAAACATTGCACGAGAAAGTCCAGCACAGCAGGCGGGCTGGAACCCCCTGCCCCGCCACCTGGCGGGGTGTCTGTGCTGGGGCCGCTCGCTGGACCGCATGTCCACAATGGTATCTGTCCCCAGGCGCCGGGCGCGTGGGAGTCATGTACAGAAGCCACAGCTTTTGGCAGGGCGCATCCCACCTCATCTCAGGGTGCAGGGGAATCCGCATACGGAATTCCTCATCGTAAGCCAACCATGACGGGCCCAGGAAGTCGACCATCGCCCGGTAAATGTTGTCCAAATACTGGACCATCAGAATTGCCAAATCCGGCTGGGCCCTGAGGTAGACCGCCATGTATATAAGGTACGCCGGCAACCAATTGGCCCACGTACGTGGCGGCTTACGACGACGTGCCTGTTCCTTATCCTTCTCATCCTGCCCCTCCCTCTCCTCTTTGGTGGGCTCTCTATTAAGAAGGGAGAAGATGTCCACATACTCCCCACGCCAGATCTTCTCTTTGGTGGCCTGGGCCAAATGGTCCCCCAGGGGCAAGGAATACCCCGCTGTTGGCAATGCTGACACCGGCACAGTGGGAACCACGGGGATCTGGAAAGGAGCCTGGACCAACCCGGCCACCCCTAACACGTTCCCAACTGAATAAGAGGTACCACCCAAAACTGGGCCCTGGGTGAGCGGTGAAGTCGCCGGGTGGGACGTCGGCGGCTGAACCGTCGCGCCACCCCTGCGAGGCCACGGCCACTGGAATGCCCCCCCCCAACGCGGGTAGGTGTGTGGGTGCACTAGATTGAACCGCATACTCACATGCAGCACCCCCGCGGGCCGCCCCCACCGGGGGTTCCGGCCTGCTGGGGGCGTCGGAGCTCACGACTGCAATTGAGCTCGTCGACGGGGCCTGACCAGCATCAGCCTGTTGAGTGGGGAGCT
Organism: Bradypodion pumilum; assembly: GCA_035047305.1. Classification (NCBI taxonomy): domain Eukaryota; kingdom Metazoa; phylum Chordata; class Lepidosauria; order Squamata; family Chamaeleonidae; genus Bradypodion; species Bradypodion pumilum. The sequence goes on from JAWDJD010000004.1 coordinate 313,087,897, forward strand.
GCGAGGCAGTGGCCGAATCCGGCCCATGCGCCTCGGGCAGCTCGACCCGTCCTGCCGCCTGCCGCTGACCGGCAGACAAAGGATCAACCTGCACCCCAAAAGGCACCCCCGGGTTGTTAACCCTCGCGAGGGATGCCTCGAGGGCCGCAACGCGGGCCAGAAGGGCCTCAACACTAACGTAGCCCCCCAAGCCAAGTGGGGGCAAAGGGCCAGCCGGCCCACTGGCTGCAGGCGCCGGTCCAGGTCCCTGGACCCCGGGGCCCATATACGGCCACGACCCCAGGCCCGGCCCCTGCAGGGCCGGGGGGGTACCCTGCCAGGGGAGGGAACCCAGCCACCTCCCATGGCTGAAACCCCCCGCAGGAAGCTGCGGACCCATGGAAGAAGGCCCCGCAGAATGGGCCATGCCAGAGGCAGTGGCCACTGCTTGCGGGCCGGGGGCCGCGGTCCCAGCTGGGCCGGTACGCGGACCCCCCGCCTCGGGCCAAGGGGCGATTAACCCCATCCCACCGGTCCCGGTGGGCTCAGGCAAAGGAGGCTGCTGGGGAGGCGCAGCCGCGGTCCTCCGACCCGGCTGGCGCCTCCTTGCAGAACGAGCCGCGTTCGCAGTCGCCTTCTTCTTCGAGGGCATAGCAGCTACACGATGGGAAGCCAAAAAAGTCAAGAAAATCAGCAGCCAGAGGCTTCCCAAAGCAAGGCAAGAGCGACGGAGGTAAGAGGGAAAAACTTCTCCGCTCCGTCGCTTCGCAAAATGGCAGCTCGGCTGCCTCGTGGCCGCCCCTTATATAAGGGTGCTGGCCATGCCCCCTAACTACCCGGATGTCTTCGTCCGGTGGGGGGGGCCCGCAAAGAGCGCGGCGGCCATTTTGGCGCCGCGCTTGCAGTCTTTTTGTTTTTTCTGCTTGACTACTTCCAATTTCAAACTGAGTCCTGTTTATTCATTAATCAGGCATGTGCTCTCCACATCAGAGCAATGTCTTTGAACTTGAATAAGACATTCTGTTATTATCCATAGAGGCTCTGCACATAAATCAGAATCCCAGTATTTCCACATATTGCACACAGCTTATCTACACATAACAACTGTATCTGCTTTTTCTGACATATAGCTTTCAGTACTGAAAATGGTGGCAGAGGAAGCTCAGTACACCATACTTCCCTTCTAATGTAGGAAGTACACTAGCTTCATTGAGACATGAATAGTATATGTTCTCTTTTGGCAGCTGGAGTATCATCTGGGAGTTTACATCCATCGGAATGCCTAAACCAGCGGTTCTCAACTTTACCGCGCCATGGGCTGGACAACTCCCCCTCAGACAACACCATAGGCTGGACAAAATGACGGTGGGTGCAATTGTGCATGCATGAGCATGTTTGCACATGTGTGTCCTCTTCCGCTTCTGGGGTCATTGCCGCAGGCGAGATAGAATCGTGTCAGGGGGCTGTAGGTTGCAAACCCCTGGCCTAAACATACAGGATCAACAATGGATCGGTTAAAATTAAAGGGTGACCATCACACAGCATAGAAAGTTCAGGACAGGAACAAGGGGATACTACATCTCTATTTTGGGATGAGGTATTCCTAGTCTGCTCAGACTACAAGCTACCACTTTGTGAACGATGCCGTATCATCCACTGAGTGTACCAGTAATAGACACATAGAAAGGGTTTGCATATGGAAAGGACAATCCAAAGAGACCTTCAAGTGCATTTGGCTAACCCATGAGAAGGCAATGAGTAGAGGGACATGAGAATGGGGTGTACTGGCCACAGTTACCTTCCCAAGGGTTAAACTTGTTAAGTTTTTTATATGCAGCAGTAGGTGGGGTTTGCAATTTCTCCAAGTATTATACTTACTCCCACTCTAGTCAAGGAATTAAACTCTTCACAATTGTTTAAAATATAAGAAAATAGTTCTTTACTTACAGTTGCTTCAGATAGATTAGTAAACAGTCACTTTGCTGGATAAAAAAGAGTTCTTTACAATAAGTTTCATCAGAGACAAACATGCTTTGCTTGTAAGGCAATAATAGGAGGGAGAGGGAGAGAGCGCGCAAAAAGAGTAGAATAATAGGAGAGTATAACTGGAACAAACACAATGAGTAACAAAAAAACACTGACGCTAATAGACCAGAGTAACAAGCAGCTTAATACACATCAGGTGAATCTAGAGGCAGAAAACTAGAAGACTTTTCTAACGGATACAGTGAATGTGTGGTCCCTACATTTAAGTTGCTTTCCCTCCTAAGCAGGTTTTCTTCAGAAGCATGTGTCTTGGGAAACAGAATTTAAAATTAAACCCTTGCTATCTTTTGAGGGATCAATCCCACACAAAAACAATCACAATAGTGCAGGATGTATAGGTGTCATCTCTGTACAAAAAAACTTTGTCATGGTGAGGAGGTATAGTGCGATATGCACCAATATTTCCCTGTGTCCAGTTGCTCAAGCTGCTATTAGACATTGAATAGACACCAGAGGTTACTAGATGGGGAAGAACCAGCTGTTAGAAGGTGGTACAAACCAGGTCAGCATTGACAAGAAAAATCATATGTTCTTTGTCATTTATTTTTTATTTAATATTTTATTATAAATTAAAAAGGAAGATACATAAAAATACAAACAACAATGAAATTGTGGTTTCCCCATGCCCCACGCAGGGCTCCAGAGCAGACCCATTGCCACACTCAGGCGCAGAGCAGTGCCAAAACCCCAAGGCGCCTGCTTCCAGTGTGGCAAAATGAGACACCTTAGAAGAGAAAGCCAATCTAGACCAGGCAGATCTTCAAAAGGTTGTCTTAATGCCAAATGGCATGCCACGCTGGCATGCATCTGGCCCAGGCTAGAAAGGAGGCAGCCAACGCCCTGGCTATGCCAGAAGAACCATCCCAGCAATAGTACCCCGAGTTCCCCCAAGGCACAGGCAGAAGCTGCTGGTCTCACCTTGGGAGTAGCCCAGAGAAACTCGCCCCTAAGTAGAAGCACCCAGATGGCTGTGATAGCCAGCTGTGTATAAGCCATCTCCTCATGTGTAGTACAGAACACTGCAGATCAGGGGAGGAATGTGCGAATGCGTAAATAAATGTGTGTATGCGTGGTGCACCACTGAATGTATGACTGCAAGAACTGTGTATGATTGCAAAAGCCTTGTCTCTATGACCACAGTATGACTGGAAAAGTGTTCCTTGTGTGTAACTGCGTGGTAATGTCACTGTGAAATATGTGTTAAACAGTTTGCACTCTGCTCATGGGCAGGAACTATTTAAAGTTTGAGAAAGCATGATGAACAAAACCCTTTGCCTTGCCTGCTTAGCAGCTTAAGGGCAGCAGGAGGGGGGGGGGAATCCTAACCTGCAATAGGGCAGGGTGGTTCCCCCTTCTTCCCTTGAGACTTTTTTCTTTGTCAAAGGATTAAGTCACTCTTGGAAACCGGTTTTGCAACCCTTGCCACTCAGGAAAACAGATTTTTCTTTTCAGAAGCGCAATCTGAAAACAGAAATCACTTCTATGAGTTTTCCTCACTAGATCATAAGCTATGGGGCCCCTCCCTACGTCTGTGTTCCTCAAACCCCCATCTCTGTGTTTTAAGGTTTTTTGAATGTCTCTTAGCGTCTTGAAGTCACGTATCTCGCTAGGAGTGAGAGAATTGCATTGTCTTCATGTGCGTATTGTGTTATTATCTTGTAACCTCGGTTCTCAACCTTTTAAAGTCAGGGGACAAAGTTCCGGGGCCGCAGGCAGCTCTGGGGGTCCGGACAGTCATCCTGCCCTTCCTTCGCCGCACAGCCCTTCTTGGCTTGGTGGAGGTAGGGGCAGAGCAACGTGGGCTGCCTCCGGCCCACTTGCCCACATCTGGCCGCAGGTTGAGAATCGTTCTAACTCTCCTTCATTCTCTTAAGAAAGATACTGTTCTGGTATTTTGACTTTAATCTGTGCAAAGTAACTCACTCATTGTACCCCTTTCACAGGAAAAAGCACGCAAACATTCTTGCGCTCTGTATATTCAGAAAATGCTTAATCGTTACCTTTTTACAGGAACAAAAATCCTCTCCAGGCCTTAACAGTAACCAATTTATTTATTTCTACAGCCTTACACTCCTTCCTTTCACAGGCTCCAGGGTTAATTAACAGGAGGACCCAGTTGTCTTAGTTACCTGACCTAATCTGATTTCGTCATGATAAGAGTTGCTGCATTCTCATTGTGCTAACTTCTGACTTGTCTTTCCTCCTTTCCTCCTTTCGCCAGTGGAACTCCCTGCTGGAAATGTTTAACTTGTGTGTCTTTTCATTTTTGTGTATTATTTCCTTACAGCTGGCACGTCATAGTTGGCTTGTTTTTAATAAGTCTTAGGTCATTTTAAGTATGGCACCTGGCCCACAGCACCCTCTCTAGTAAGCAGACACATTTTGCAAGCTCCAGAGCACAGAGGAAGGATTAGTCCCTGAGCTCCTGAGCATGTGCAGAGTGCCACCCATTAGCCAAGACTGCCTAGGACCATTTTAAGAGTGCAGTCAGGTCACACCTTTCCATCAGATACAGGCATTTTTAGGCCACCCCTTCCCTTTTTGCTGCTAGCCTAAGCACAGACAAAAGGCTAAGCCACCATCTGGCATTCTTCTAAATGTGTGCACGCGCGCCATGGGCGGGTGTGCGCAGGGGGGCCTTCTTGAGAAATTTACCCGAGGGAAGCCTGGCGCTTCATGCACCAAGGTTCGCCATTAGACCCCAGACTCGTCTCGCTTCAAACGCAGACAGTCACCTTGTGTGAATTAATGTCACTGGTTCCTCTTCAGGGGGCTAGGACAGTTTTCACTTATGGGGATCGCACATATTAGGTTCTTACTTGGCAAGAGGACCAAGCTTGGCGCACGCTCCTGACTCTTCCGCAAGCGGGCAGAGTTGGCAGCCGTGAGCCTCGCTTTGCGCACCTTTGCCAAAGAACGCTCCAACATAATTACTGACAGCCAGTTTGACAGGAATTTGCTTTACAGTCTACTGGGAGCATACGTCACTCCCACGACAGACAAAAACTTGCTAAGTTTGTTCCTCACTACTCCAATTCAGAGTCATGCATTCTTTCACCAAAATGCCAAAGCGCTCGCAAGGCAGTTCAACCTGCCACTTTCCAAAGCCCAAGGCACAGTTCGCTCTTGTCTGCATCATGCAGGGGCACCGGGGGGGGGCCCTCGTGGGGGGTGAGCCCACGAGGGACAGAGGCCATCCAGTTGTGGCAAATGGACGTCACACATCCCCACATCTTGGCAAATGGCAGTACATGCACGTTTGCATTAATACCTTCCCACAGTTTGTTTGGGTAACAGCACAGAAGGGAGTAACGGCTCCCCATGTGGATCAGCATCTTCTTTCCCACGGCCAAGGGCGAACCTCAGCACACGAAGTCCGATGACGCCCCATCTTATAGCTCCAGGCAGCTGGCCACCTTCAGGGCCACCTGGGATATTAAGCTCACTTTTGGCGTTCCTTACAATCAGCAGGGGCAAGCGATTGTGGAACGGGTCTATCGGACACTTAAGTCCTATATTGACAAACAAACAAAAAGGGGGGGAACAACATCCCATAGTTGCACAGCAATTGCTATCCTATAAGTGCAAAAACTAACTAACTCTTTCAGAATTTTTATCTCCCAAACAAGTCTCTTCCCCATGCAGGTCCCAGAGGCCAGAATCAGGCCCGGATGCCGTTCGGCTATTGCAAAGTCACTGCCAGTCACTGTCCTGGATGTCATCAGCTGTCTGTCTTCCTTTATGACTTACATCTCCAAAGACATTTTTGCATACTCAGTGCTACTTCTGAGGACCATGCTTTCCCCCAAAACAAGACTCTTCCAAGCTCAAGCTACACATGAAACCCCACCAAGAAGAGAAGCCTCATCCTTCGAAAAGCTGCTGAATGTCTTTTATTGCTATTATTATCTGTAGTTGCTCCTTATTTATACATGCCTTGTACAATGCTCCAGTTGGGATTTGCAAGGGACACTTGAATTTCTGTATGTTGTTAATAACGGCCAGCTTCCACCAAAGGAAGCCAGACCGGCCCATGTTTTGCACCGGCCCATTGCTTGGAAAGATTGAGCACCCGGTAGCCGGCTATCTCCAGCCATTGTAAGTTTCACACCTCCCCATAGGTGTTAGAAAGACATTTGCACAATGCCAGAAGCTGCAGAGATAGCTTAGAATCACCCCAGGTCACAGTAAATCAATGACACATTTCATTATCTTGCCTTGCTACAGAAAGCAGTCTGGATTCAGACCCACAGCTCTGAAAAACCAGGCTGCAGTCAGCGTGCCCGGCTTAGCCATAGGCAACACTCGGAGAATTGGTCAATTGGCTTGCGGATTAGCAAAAGCCATCAACCACACCTCCTCAGCAATAGCGCTGCTCAATCAGGAGCAGGCAGAGCTTCGCCATGCCATACTGGATAATCAAGCAGCCATCGATTACCCCCTGTGGTTACATCATTTGGGTTGCGAGTCTGTCCACAGCATGTGTTGCTTAAATCTCACAGACAATACCCACAAGATACAGAGCCAGCTCACGGACCTCCACACCCTAGTTAGGGATATCAAGGAGGATTCTTCATGGGGGTGGTAGGACTCCTTGTGGTCGTGGTTCCCATGGGGACGGCTTCAGACGACACTCAAAGTGATTGTGGGGGTGGCAATACTGGGCACAACAGTGTGTTGTTTCGTGCAATGTATTCCCTCAGTGCTATCGAGATGTCCCCCATGGAGGGAACCCCGAAGCATCATTCCCGCTCATCAGCTGGTACCTCTCTTACGCAGAGTCGCCGGTCAGGCTCTTAAGTAAAACGAAAAGGGGAGATGTGGTTTCCCCATGCCCCAATGGCATGGAACGGCCCGCGCAGAGGCCACTTCGGGAGAACGCTCCCTGAGCCGTGGGCTCTGCGGGCAGAGAAATTAAGGGGGGTGGATTAATGATAGGGTTTGATTCACCCAATTCCTTGACCTGACCAGCGGTTCTGCTGAGAGAGCGAATATCTAACTCCGTTACCCATTAAGGTAACTCATCTCCAAGGAGAGCCTAATCCCTGGTGCAAATAGAAGCCATATTTACCCTAGCCTAAGCCTCAGACAATGGTCAGTGTTTGCCTTAGTTAATTAACTTCCCCAAGAGAGGTTCTCAATTAACCCGGGTAAATGGGTGATGTGATTTTCTGTCAGATGACCATTCTACCATGCGCAGCCTTGGACATAATATATACTGATGATTTTCCCTCAATAAATCACTGGTCTTCGCTCCATCTTGCCTCGTGTCGTTCCTTTGATCAGTCCCCTCCGGGACCCCAAGGGCCGCTTCCCGGCCCCCAATCCTACAGAAATAATAAAATTGCTAACAAACATACAATTAAGACCTTTTGTGTCTTCAAAAATACTGGAGAATTTTAACATAGTTTTAAATATTCATCCTGCTTATGCAACAAACATATCTACTTATATTCTCATCCAAATTATCAAACCTTAAATCAACAAAGAATTTATATTAGTTACTATGGTATTTATTAACTGTAATAAGGTTTCAATTGTCCATTATTCATACTAGTGATACATAAAATTGAACCCTGGTGGTATTTACAGTTGTCGAAGAGGCTGGTAAAGCTTATTTTATTAACTTTACTTCCAAAATACTAATTGATCGGTTACTGGCACATAGTTCTTTGTCATTTCTAAGGCCCATCTCTACCAAAAATATATATTTATAAACACATTGACTAGTGTGACCTCAGATGTAGATTCAAGTGGACAGTTTTATCATACCATTTTGATGGGGCAAGAAGCTCAGATTCTCCTTTCCTAAAAATTACTGTATTTTTCGCCCTATAAGACGCTCCGGCATATAAGACGCACCCAATTTTAAAGGAGGGAAATCTAGAAAAAAAGATTCTGAACCAAATACTGTACTAAAAGGGAAGAAAAAAAACACATCTTTTCAGAAACCCCACATGTCCAGGTACAATAAAGCCACCACAAAAATACTCAAAGTCAAAATCTACCTGCCTTAGTCAACCTCCAAGAGGAACAAAGGGCCGAGAGGGCACGATGCTTCGCAGCAACGGAAGGCTCCCTTTATCTCCCCGCCGATGGTGGGGGCGGGGAGAGCGCGGCAGCGGTGGCGTCTTCGGAGCCTCCCGGGCCACAGAAGGCTCCCTTTATCTCCCCGCCGATGGTGGGGGCGGGGAGAGCGCGGCAGCGGCGGCGTCTTCGGAGCCTCCCGGGCCACGGAAGGCTCCCTTTATCTCCCCGCCGATGGTGGGGGCGGGGAGAGCGCGGCAGCGGCGGCGTCTTCGGCTCCCTCGGCCAGGGAGCCCTTTTAACCTCCCCGCCCGGTGGCAGGGGCGGGGAGGGACGGCTTCGCGCGGCGCAGCTCGGCTCCCTTTATCGGCGGGGAGATAAAGGGAGCCGAGCCACGCCGAGCCAAGCCGCGCGAAGCCGTCCCCCCCCACCCCCTGCCATCGGGCGGGGAGGTTAAAAGGGCTCCCTGGCCGAGGGAGCCCTTTTAACCTCCCCGCCCGGTGGCAGGGAGGGACGGCTTCGCGCGGCGGGGCTCGGCTCCCTTTATCTCCCTGCCGATAAAGGGAGCCGCGCCGCGCTGCGCCGCGCTGCGCTGCCCCTCCCCGCCCCCTGCCACCGGGCGGGGAGGTTAAAAGGGCTCCCTCGGCCAGGGAGCCCTTTTAACCTCCCCGCCCGATGGCAGGGGGCGGGGAGGGACGGCTTCGCGCGGCTTGGCTCGGCGCGGCTCGGCTCCCTTTATCTCCCCGCCGATAAAGGGAGCCGAGCCGCGCCGCGCGAAGCCGTCCCTCCCCGCCCCCTGCCACCGGGCGGGGAGGTTAAAAGGGCTCCCTCGGCCAGGGAGCCCTTTTAACCTCCCCGCCCGGTGGCAGGGAGGGACGGCTTCGCGCGGCGCGGCTCGGCTCCCTTTATCTCCCCGCCGATAAAGGGAGCCGCGCCGCGCTGCGCCGCGCCGCGCCGCGCGAAGCTGTCCCTCCCCGCCCCCTGCCACCGGGCGGGGAGGTTAAAAGGGCTCCCTCGGCCAGGGAGCCCTTTTAACCTCCCCGCCCGATGGCAGGGGGCGGGGAGGGACGGCTTCGCGCGGCGCGGCGCAGCGTGGCGCGGCTCCCTTTATCGGCGGGGAGATAAAGGGAGCCGAGCCGCGCCGAGCCAAGCCGCGCCACGCGAAGCCGTCCCTCCCCGCCCCCTGCCACCGGGCGGGGAGGTTAAAAGGGCTCCCTCGGCCAGGGAGCCCTTTTAACCTCCCCGCCCGGTGGCAGGGGGCGGGGAGGGACGGCTTCGCGCGGCGCGGCGCGGCGCGGCTCCCTTTATCTCCACGCCGATGGTGGGGGCGGGGAGAGCGCGGCTGCCGTATATTTGCCTTATAAGACGCACCAACTTTTCCCCCCCAGTTTTGGGGAAGAAAAAGTGCGTCTTATAAGGCAAAAAATACGGTATGTACAACAGGGGAATTTTTATACTGATTTAAGTAATCCTGTCCAAATAAAAAGATGGAGGAAGGAGCTCACTATGCAAGGAACATCATTAAAGAAGGATATAGCTGAGGAACTCAACCTCCCCTATGTCTCTTAGAGGACCCTGAATAGGCTGAGGGTTGGAGTCTCTAAATGCAAGTCCAACATGCTCAAGTGGGGGCTGCTGGTGGACAACAGCATGTGGTGTGAATGTGGAGAGATGCAGAATCCGGCTCATTTACTGGTCTGCCAATTAATGCCAGAAACATGCACCAATGATGAGGACTTCAGTTTGGGCAACCACAAAGCTAAGAAGTGGCTTCATTTTGGCAGTCCGGGGTTTGATCGGGACACAAAAGAAGAAGTCTAAGGATTGCTGTCTTCAAATATTTCTGTGAACCAGCAATTTTCTTTAGAAGAACCTAGGATCCACCAATGATGTTATAATGGTTGTATGAAGAAGGACTGCCAGGTCACAGCCCAGGAATCCCTACTATATTTTTATACCACTCAGTTCAACAGAATGTGAGGCAACCATGGTTTATCCCTTGTTATTACATGGATTGGAAAAGATCAGTGTACGTTCCAATCCCCAAAAAAGGCAATGCCAAAGAATGCTCAAATTACCGAACAATTATGCTCATCCCACATGCCAGCAAGGTGATGCTCAAAATAATACAGGATAGACTTCAACAACATGTGGAGAGAGAACTACCAGAGGTGCAGGCCAGTTTCAGAAGAGGCAGGGGGACTAGAGACCACATTGCCAACTTACGTTGGATCGTGGAGAAAACAAAAGAATACCAGAAACAAGTCTACTTTTGTTTTATTGACTACACCAAGGCTTTTGACTGTGTGGACCACAACAAAATGTGGCAAGTAATTAAAGAGATGGGAATATCAGAACACCTCATATGCCTCATGAGAAATCTGTACACGAACCAAGAAGCAACAGTTAGGACAGAACACGGAATGACAGAGTGGTTTGGAATAGGAAAAGGAGTAAGACAAGGCTGCATTTTATCACCCTGCTTATTCAATCTATACACAGAGCACATAATGCGCAATGCAGGGATGGAGGAATCACAATATGGGATCAAAATTGCTGGGAGAAACATCAACAATTTGAGATATGCAGATGATACCACCCTAATGGCAGAAAGTGAGGAAGACCTAAAGAACCTCTTGATTGGATTGAAGGAGGAGAGTGCAAAAGCTGTCTTGAGACTCAATATCAAGAAAACCAAGATAATGGCAACAGGTCCCATCAGTCCCTGGAAAATAGATGGGGAAGAAGTAGAAGCAGTGACAGATTTTACTTTCCTGGGATCTAAGATCACTGCAGATGGTGACTAGCCATAAAATAAAAAGACGACTGATTATGGGGAGACAAGCAATGAGAAACCTGGGGAATATAGTGAAAAGCAGAGACATCACCTTGAAAACAAAAATTCGCATAGTCAAAGCAATGGTATTCCCAGTTGTAATTTATGGGTGTGAGAGCTGGACCATTAGGAAAGCTGAACGCAGAAGAATAGACGTCTTTGAAATGTGGTGTTGGAGGAGAGTCCTGAGAGTCCCTTGGACAGCAAAGAGAACAAATAGGTCAATACTGGAAGAAATCAATCCTGACTGTTCATTGGAGGGACAAATAGTGAAGATGAAGCTAAAGTACTTTGGACATCAAATGAGAAGGGAGGACTCACTTGAGAAGGCCTTGATGCTGGGAAAGGTGGAGGGAAAGAGAAGAAGGGGGCATCCAAAGATGAGATGGATAGATGGTATTGTGGACACAATGGGCACAGAGCTTGGTGGGCTGAAGAAAATGGTGGAGGATAGAGGTGCCTGGAGGAAAATGGTCCATGGGGTCGCAAAGGGTTGGAATCGACTGTGCAACTGAACAACAACAACAACATTACATGTCCTCCTTTTGCTGAAAACTAGTAGTACTGTACTCTAGTTGTGCTTCACAACAGACAGACAGTAGACCTGAAGAAAAACTGGTGAGAAAAAGCTGCACTTGTCGTGTCTATGGAGTCAATGAGTGATATGAAGACATAGCCCCAGTTGCAATGTGGGGCATTTAGAGCAAGAATTGGTGGCTTATCCTTTAGTACCAGGATTTTGAGAATTCTACCAAAACTGGCCTTAAATTTCTGAAAACTTGATTTATGGCTGCTTTGTGTGATTTAGGATTTTTCATCCCCTTGCTCTCTAGCCCTGTTGTGTGCAGCTTGACTCAGCCATGGGTGTAGCGATGTTGGGCCGCTAGGGCGGCGCTAGGTCCCGGAGGAGACTGATCAATGACACACGAGGCAACAGGAGCGAGATCAGATCAGTGATTTATTGGGAAAATACATACACCTTTTATAGATCAGAAGGCAGGTATAAAAAACCATCACCCGGGAGTCAATCACATCACCTGTTTACTCAGGTTAATTGGGAAACCTCTCGAAGGGAAGTTAATTATTTCGGACAAACACGGGATGAGGGAAACCATTGTTTTAGGGCTTAGACAGGGGTAAACATATTCACTATTTGCACCGGGGATTTCCTTGGCCAGGAGATGAGTGTTTACCTAATCAGTCACTGGAGTTAGCGATCTGCCTACCTTGCAGAATCGTTGGTCAGGTCATGTAATTGGGTGAATCAAACCCTATCATTTATTCACCCCCCTTAATTTAGCTGCCCGCAGAAGCCACCGCCAGGAGCCTTCTCACCTAAGCAGCCTCCGCAGGGCTGTTCCATGCCAGATGGGCATGGGGAATCCGCATCTCCCCTTACTTTTTAATATTAAGAGCCTGACCAGCGATTTTGCGCAGGAGCGGCACCAGCTGTTGGTCGGGAGTGACGTCACGGGGTTTCCTTCTGAGGCGGCACCTCGAGATCAATGAGGGAATGCGTTGGGCGAGACAGCAAATTGCTATGCCCAGTATGACTACCCCACCACTACCTTCAGCACCGTCTGAAGCCACCCCCAGGGGATCCATGACCACATCCACTTCCACAGAGAACTCCACCAAGCCCCCCACGCAGAGCCCTCTGTGATGCCTGCGACTATGGTGTGGAGATCTGTGATCTGGCTTTGAATTTTCCGGGAGTTGTCAGTAAGGTTGAAGCAGCACATTCCGTGAAAGGACTCGCAGCCCAGGTGGTGCAACAGTAGGAGGTAGTCGATAGCCGCTCGATTATTGAGAATGGCATGGCGAAGCTCCGCCTGCTCTTGATTAAGGAGCGCTATCGCTGAGGAGGTATGGTTAATGGCCTTTGCTAACCCGCAGGCCAAGCGACCAATCCTCTTTGCGTTGCCGACGGCTAAGCCTGGCACGCCAACGATGCTGACTGCCAAAGAGAGGTATTCGGCAGGTCTCATTACCCTAAAGCTGCTTTCACATGAGCTGTCTAACAGGGTGGTGCGAGTGTGCCGTATGAGTGGGGGAACATTGGAGCCATTGGAAACATTGGGGATATTAGTGCGTGGGGCAATCATATCCTTGGTGGGGAGCAACAGTGTTAAACGACTGATACAACATATAGAGTCTGTAATATTAGCCGGAATGTAGTTAAACGTATACTGGTTACACGTAAAGAACCATCCAGATGGCAGGGTGATATGTGCATACTTCGAACCAAGTGGCACTGGGTCATTGCAAGTCCAATTGCCACTGCCTACATCGAGGCAACGGCGCCGGGCTCGGCCGGGTCCGGAGCAACCGTGTATCCGGCCGCAGGTAGAGTTCGGGCTGACCGCCACTCGAGGAGTGTGGAGAGTGGCCGCATCAGCCGGTAAAGTCATGGTTAGCCGCATCTCCCAACGGGCATATTCCGAGGAAGCCGATGGGATGTATGGGCTGAAGAGTCGCCTCACCAGCCAGTCCCCGTCCCGGGGGTGTGCGCCTGGAGAATGGCACACCGGGACAAGGCAGGTGCTGAGGATCGAGGCAGAGCCGACGTCCTGCCTGAGGCAAAAATCGGACTGGTTGACAAGGGTAGCCAACCTTTCCCAAATGTTGTACTGCATCCGGGCAGAGAGGTCTCCGCCTGGCATTAAATCGCTGGCCTCCAGTGAGGCGGCCTGAGCACCTCCCCCCAAAAGCAGGGAGAGGGCCAGGATGATGGTGACTGCCATGGAGTTGGCGTGAATTCGGGCGAAAATCGCAACCGCAAAGCTCTCGGGAGTCAGTTCCTCCCCCTCGCGCTGGATGGCATCCTGGGCATCATGGCAGAGGGCCTTGACCATCCCCCAGGTGATCTTCGGTGCTGTCGTCTGCGACCGCTGTCTCTCCCGGCGGGTCCCCTCGGTCAGGGCGAGATCCTGCATCTCCGGGATCGGACTCGGGTCGGCCTGGGTCCACGCCATGTGGTTCCAAGTGAGGCTTGACGCACCGAGCTGGGATCCAAACGACACCTGTAGGAGACATAACTGCAGCATACCCTCTTCCCCAGGTTATGAGCGGCACCGGGCCCCTCCACGAAGGGTCTGGTGGCACTCGGTACCGGACCATAGGTCGCGGGAGGGCTTCCGAATGGCAGAAGTGCTTCTCCTGCGGCGTACAGTCCGAAAAAACATTGAGGTGGTTGTATGTGAACAATACCTTATTCAGACAAAACTGTGCTTCTCCCTGTGATTTGGGGAGGGCTGGTGGCTCCCCCCTTTCTGTTTGTTTGTCAACATAGGACTTTAGCGTCCGATTGACCCGCTCTACAATCGCCTGCCCTTGCGGATTGTAGGGAATGCCAAATGTGTGTTTGATGTCCCAGGTGGCCATGAAGGCGGCCAGCTGCCTAGAGCTGTAGGACGGGGCGTTATCCGTTTTCACGTGCCGCGGCTTGCCCATCGCCGCAATGCAGGAAAGGAGGTGCTGCTCCACGTGGGAGGCAGCCTCCCCCTTCTGCGCCGTCGCCCAAACGAACTGAGAAAAGGTGTCAATGCAGACATGCATGTACTGCCATCTGCCAAACTGCGGCACATGCGTGACGTCCATCTGCCACACTTGATTGGCCTCTGTCCCTCGTGGGTTGACCCCCCACAAGGGCCCCCCCGGCGCCCCTGCGCAATGCTGGCAAGAGCGTACTATACCTTGGGCCTGAGAAAGTGGCAGATTGAACTGTCTGGCGAGTGCCTTGGCGTTTTGGTGGGAAAATGCATGACTTTGAATTGGAGTAGTGAAAACTCCCAAAACTGAACGTTGCTGAATTTCTTTTGCCGCCGCATCCGCTCTGCTATTGCCCGCGGAAATCGGACCCGGTAGGTCTTGATGACTTCGGATGTGGGCAATATAGAGCGGCTCCGTGCGGTTCCGCAAGTGAAATTGAGCAGTGAGAAGCAGACTAAGCAGATTCTTGTCTATCGCGGGGGTAATGTAAGCTCCCGGTAGACTGTGGAGCAAGTTCCTAACGTACAGACTGTCAGTTATGATGTTTAAACGTTCCTTGGCGAAGGTGCGCAAAGCAAGGTTCACGGCTGCCAACTCCGCCCGCTGCGCGGACTTCTGTGGGAGAGTCAACAGCGTGTGCCAAGCTTCGCCCTCCTGCCAGGTCAAGACACCATATGTGCGTCCACCATCGGTAAAGACTGTCTTGGCCCCCTGAAGTGGGACCAGCGAAAGCAATTCGAACAAGCTGACTGTTCCTGTTTGAAGCGAGACAAGTCTGGGGTCTTTGGGCAAATGGTATGCCAAGCTTCCAGTGAATCCTTCCAAAGCTATCGGAAGCGAGTCACCTAGCTGCATCAACTGATGAATTTGTTCCTTGGTGAACGGGACTATGATCTTAGCTAAATCGTGCCCAGAAATGTCCCTAGCTCTCAGCCTGCCGCGGTAGATCACCGCGGAGACCAGTTCTTGGGGCGGAACAATGTTCCGAGATGAGGTGTTAGGCAAGTACACCCACTCCACAATTTTCGCTCCCTTTTCTGAGTCTACTCCTAGCGCCCCAGTGAACATGGATCCCGACCGTACGATGTACAAACTCAGGGTCGGGGCATATGGCCCCTGGGCGATCCTATCCACCCACCTCTGGCTGAGAACTTGGTTCACTTTCTCGAGCGCCAAGCGCGCGTCTCGAGAGATTTTTATCCGGTCTGCCGGCTGCTTACCTAAGGTTAGCAGCGAGAAGAGCGGCTTTAGAAGATCCGTATCCAAGCGAAAATACGGTCTGGCCCAATTGATATTCCCCAAAACTTGCTGCAATTCTACGAGGGTGACTGAGTCTTGTAAGTTTATCTGAGGTAAAACCGGTGCGGCGAAAGAGCGGAGAAGCCGATGGCCCAAGTATGAGAAGGGCTCGGTTCTCTGCACTTTCTCCGGGGCAATGAGTAAGCCTTTGTCCCCCAGGCTGGCCTGGAGGTCTGAAAATATTTCGCTGCCAAGCTGTGGCAACGCTACCAAAATGTCGTCCATAAAGTGACAAACTATGGCTTGTGGGTAGAGGTTTCGAAACTTTGCCAGCGCGTCGTGAACGTAAATTTGGCACAAGGTGGGCGAATTGAGCATGCCCTGTGGCAAATATTTCCACGCGTAACGCTGCGTGGGCTCACTGTGGTTCACGACCGGCACCGTAAAGGCAAACCTCTCCCGGTCCCTGGGGTCTAAGGGGATTGTATAAAAGCAATCCTTGAGATCTACGACTAGAATCTCCCACCCCTCGGAAATCATGTTCAGATTCGGGATGCCGCATTGAAACGGACCCATTGGCTGTATGCATTTATTGATCTCTCTGAGATCGTGGAGGAGTCGCCACTTCCCCGACTTCTTCTTAATAACAAAAATTGGCGAATTCCAGGGGCTCGTGGACCGTTCTATATGTCCTGCATCTAGCTGTTCCTTAACTAGCTGCTTGAGAGCAACTAATTTCTCCCCCACTACCGGCCATTGTTCTACCCAAACCGGAGTGTCGGTGAGCCATTTGAGTGGCAACGCCATTACCCGAAGGTAAGCGTAGCACCGTACTGCTGTAGAATGTCCCGTCCCCAAAGATTGACGTGCACGTCAAGAATGTGCGGCCGTATCACCGCCGTGCCGTCAGCCCTTGGGATTGTGACTTCTACCCACTCTCGGCCTCTAAACGCTTCCTGAACGCCGCCTACCCCCCACACATCGGAGACTGGCTCAATGGCCCACTCTCTCGGCCACTGGCTTCTGCTTATCACGGTCACATCCGCTCCGGTATCGAGTAACCCTGAGAACACTCTTTTGTTCAAAAATACCTCGATAACAGGGCGCTGCTTCCACTCAATGTTGGTCTCCACTGTCGCCAAGACCTGGTATCCCTGCACTGCCTCACTCGCGCTCGAGCGGTCTGCTGAACCGGACTCTGAGCTGGCACTGAGCCTTCTTTGGCTGCCTGCTGGCGAGTGACAAGGAACCAAGATCAGTTGCGCTAAGGTGTCTCCCTTGTGGATAGTTTGGGGCAGGTGTGTCCAAAGCTGGACCTGGAGAACGCCTGAAAAATTCGAGTCAATGACTCCTGGAATTATGAAAATTCCGCGTGCTCCAGCTACACTACGGGGCAAAACTAAACCTATAAGGCCCTTGGGCAGTGGACCCATGTACTGGGAATTGACTAGATAGACTGTGCCCGGCAGATCGCATGTGACGTCCGCCTGGCAAGCCAATTCTAGTCCTGTGCCACCCTTGGGGCTGGCCTGCGCCCTCGCAGTGCCTGGAATGTGCCTGGAACCTAGTCCAGCTCTGGGGAGTTCTGGATCTGGGTGAAGGAAGCCTCTGTTTGGACTGGGGCCAGAGACGTGCCCGGATTCTGGTTTCCCGAACTCGGACAATACCTGGCCCAATGATAGCCTTTCTTGCACTTCGGGCAGGAGGTGCTCGGAGCCTTGGGACGGCCGGATTTTTGTCCGCCTCCCTTGGATCGGCACTCCCTAGCGAAGTGTCCGACCTTGCCACAAGTGTGGCATGCCCCTTTGGTCTTGCCATTGCCCTGAGGTCTTCTTCCCCCCTGCACCGCGGCCGCTAGCAGCTCCATCTTGTAGGAGTCGGTGCCAACGTCGGAGCATGCTCGGACCATGTCCGTTAAGGTCAAGTCAGGGCGATTGCCCAGGGACTGCAAGATTTTACGGCAGTCCAGGTTGGCGTTGTCCTTAGCTAGCTTGATCATAAGCTCTTGTTGGGCCTGCTCATTGTCAATCTGCCTGCTAATTGCTTCCTCCAGGCGATTGATGAAGTCCATGTAGGGCTCCTGGGCTCCCTGCTTGATAGCAGTGTAGTTTTTAGCCGTTTTGCCAGACGCTGGGACCTTGAAGTATGCCCTGTAGGCAGCTTCGGCTGACATTTCTAGAGTGGCGAGAGGCAAGTTAATTTGAGCGTTGATGGGCTCAAAGGCACCTGAACCATACAACTGGTCAGGGATTACCGCGCCTCCCATCCTGGCAGCCCGAGTTTGCGCCTCTAGGCGGAACTCGCTGTCCCAAATCATGTACTGGCTGGGGGTTAGCATCATCCTCATGACGGCTTTCCAATCATGAGGAATCCACATGGTGGTTTCGCACACTTACTGAAGCGTGCCCCTCGTAAAACGACTCTGGAGCCCTGTCTCTGAAATTGCTTTCCGTAAAGCCATGAGAAGCTTGTACGGGACTGGGGAGTGTACTATCTGCTGTGCGCCCGTGAGCGCGTCCATCTCCAAGCGGATTGGACAAATCTGTCTGAGTTCAGCTAGTTGTTCAACTGACAATTCCCCCTTTTTAAGTTCTATCTCAGCTGTGCGCTGAAGGGCACTCTTCACGACTAGGGAGCCTGGAGCTGTCAGAGGAGCGCCTGCGCTCCTCATTCCCTGTGTTCCTTCGGTGACGTCTGCAGCTGTCACCGCGGGAACGCTCCCTACGCTACTCTGCCGATAGCTAATTGACGGATAGAGTGCCGTGGGCGCAGTCGGTTCGACTGGCTTGCCTGATGGCTCGACTAACGGGGGTTCTTTGGCCTCTACCCGGACTGGCTCGATCTCTGCTAAGAGTTTCCTACACTTCCTCCAAGTACGAACTATCCCTCCTGGAGCTTTCGGGGGTTGCTGAATACAGTCTCCTATCTGATCCCAGAGCTTCAGGGTCAACGTACCTACTTCTGGGTAAAGTAGGCAGTGTTCCCTGAGGTACGCCAAAAGTCTCGCTAATTCCCTGCTGTGAAAGCGTAACTTAAATACCCTGGCCAGGATTTTAAACTCTTCCTCACGAGTTCTTTGGCTAGCGGACGGACCTGGTCTATGAGAACAAGTCCCCATATTACCTGCGATTGGGTCTCCGGAAGATTCCTCCTCGGGACGAGTCGACGCGTCTTTGCAGGCAACAGGTTCGGGCATCGGGTGTCTGGGGTAGACCTCGGAGCGTGGACCTTCTGCCACGGGCCCTTCAACGGCCTCTGCGATGTCAGGGGCTCACAGCTGCCCTGAGCGGAACGCGTTTCCCTCTATGGCAAACCTCCTCGAAAGCGGGGAGTAAGCTGTAGGAATGTCTCTCTGGGATGCCTCGCCGCAGGCTGCTCCTCCGATCGGCTGGCTGCCGGCCAGAGCGCCGCGCTGTCCTCCGGGATGACGGGTCGCGGTTCAAGCGTAGAACCGGACCGCGTGAATCGCTACTCACGAGTAGACCTCTCCGGGGTCTCTTACTCACGAGTAAATCACGTCGGGGTCACCAGCTGTAGCGATGTTGGGCCGCTAGGGCGGCGCTAGGTCCCGGAGGAGACTGATCAATGACACACGAGGCAACAGGAGCGAGATCAGATCAGTGGTTTATTGGGAAAATACATACACCTTTTATAGATCAGAAGGCAGGTAGAAAAAACCATCACCCGGGAGTCAATCACATCACCTGTTTACTCAGGTTAATTGGGAAACCTCTCGAAGGGAAGTTAATTATTTCGGACAAACACGGGATGAGGGAAACCATTGTTTTAGGGCTTAGACAGGGGTAAACATATTCACTATTTGCACCGGGGATTTCCTTGGCCAGGAGATGAGTGTTTACCTAATCAGTCACTGGAGTTAGCGATCTGCCTACCTTGCAAAATCGTTGGTCAGGTCATGTAATTGGGTGAATCAAACCCTATCATTTATTCACCCCCCTTAATTTAGCTGCCCGCAGAAGCCACCGCCAGGAGCCTTCTCACCTAAGCAGCCTCCGCAGGGCTGTTCCATGCCAGATGGGCATGGGGAATCCGCACATGGGGAAATAATTGTCTATGCTTTGTAATTTCAAAGTTTACATTCCTTTATCATAACATTCTTGCTTCTGATCCTTGACAGAAGCACTGAGTGATAGAGGCTCTTGGTTACTGTTGCTATTCATGGGCCTGAACAAGTTTATCTAACCCACTATATGGGCTCTTTGGCAAAATTCACCCCAGCTCAGGAACTGGCATTACATTTGCAATGCATTAACTCCATAAAACAAGAATATTTTGAATTTCAATTTAGTAATCATATCCAGGAATGTAATTATATGCTTCATGTTTAGATTCAAGATTGATAACTGCCATCTTCATTCTCCTTATACTTTATACTACAGGATACAAACATTCTGATATGAAACCATGCAGCCCATCCCCATTGGACACTGAGTCACTAATATGACAATTCCATATTCAAGAACATATACAGTTTTATATTAAAGGGAAAAAACAGGCAGAATCCTGTTGGGAATTCGCTGTATGAAGCAGCAAGGTTTTCCTCTTGTCTAAGGGGGTTATAAAATAATATATGCAAACAATGTGGAAAGTGCATGCAAAATGGACCCTACTGTGGTTTCCCCATGCCCCGATGGCATGGATCGGCTCGCGCAGAGGCCACTTCGGGAGAACGCTCCCTGAGCCGTGGGCTCTGCGGGCAGAGAAATTAAGGGGGGTGGATTTATTATAGGGTTTGATTCACCCAATTAATGACCTGACCGACGGTTCCGCTGAGAAGGCATTTCTCCAGTCTCTGTTATCCATTAAGGTAATCACTCATCTCCGAGTTCAGCCTAATCCTTGGTGCAAATAGAAGCCATATTTACCCTAGCCTAAGCCTCAGACAATGGTCAATGTTTGCCTTAGTTAATTAACTTCCCCAAGAGAGGTTCTCAATTAACCCGGGTAAATGGGTGATGTGATTTTCTGTCAGATGACCATTCTACCATGCGCAGCCTTGGACATAATATATACTGATGATTTTCCCTCAATAAATCACTGGTCTTCGCTCCATCTTGCCTCGTGTCGTTCCTTTGACCAGTCTCCTCCGGGATCCTAAGGGCCTCCTCACGGCCCCAATCCTACACCCTACAGTATTTCAAGCAGAAAATCCAACCAAACCCTTGCTGTTCTTTATCTTGGTGTCAGAGAGATGTCATCACACAACACAATGTTACAATATTTACCCAGGAGTAAATCCAATAAATCTTATACTCTAGTTTGACAGTTTAAGGTACCCACAAGATGCTATCTCCAAGGAACACTGACATCTAGGAATGAAAATAACCTGCATCTTTATGATGACATTCTACAATTGATGTTCAAAAGGTCATCTTGACTCATACACCACCTTTGAAAAGGATACAGCAGCTTGCACAGCCTGATAAGCCTTGTGTTTTACGTCAGCTACTGCTGCTACTATTCCTTTTCTGCGGCTGCTATTGCTGTTCTACTAACCACTGTTCATACCGCTGCTGACAACAATATATATCAAATAGAATCAATTATACTAGACGTAAACAACAAAAAGCAAAAACACATATCTTTCTCAACTCCATGAATTACTCATCTATTCATTTTTTTTATTTCTATCTTACTCCCCTCCCAAGAGGCCAGGGTGGCTGTTGGCTTCCAGAAAATGCATACAATTGCAAATCTAAAATCACAAATATTATATAAAAATTCAACAAAACTAGGAAAACAAATGCACTATATACTTGCAATATATGTGGGAAACGTGGCTAAGCTAATGGATTTTAAACTGACATCTGAATGATAACTCTGTGGATGGGAACTGAATCGCTTGGGGCATGCTGATGAAGCATGCCCTTGGACTGATCTTAAATTCTGGGTAAGTCAATTCTGGATAAGATGATTCTTCAAATAACTGGTGTGATGTCTTGTCACTTTTAAATGCTGTTTATATGGTTTGATAAGTATGTGATGAGAGTGGGTGAGTGAAAAGCATGGAGCATTGGTAATAATTTTTCCAACTGGATATAATCAAAACAGTTTCCTTCTATTTAGATGTAGGGAGAGATAGAACTGGGTATCATCAACATATTGGTGACACCAAGCTCCACAGCTCCAGGCAACCATCTTAGTGATTTTATATATATGATAAACTAGCAGAGATTGCTCGGCGGTGCCGGGCTGTTTTAAATTGTTTTAGAAGGTTTTTGTTTTGTTAATGTTTGTAAAAAAGAGGTTCGTCTGTAATTGTCATTTTTAAAATGTTTATTTATACACACAGGCTGTTATAAACTGTGATCAGGTTTTTTGGGGGTTTCTTGTGGATTTTAAAAAGAACAAAGGATGCTATATTTTTATTTATTTAACCAAATAATGTTTTATTATGTGTATTTTATTTTAATAGTTTTAACGTAGGTAATAATATTTTTTACATTCAATGTTTTTAAACTGTGTTTAGATGTTTTGGGTCTTTATTTGAGTTAAAACTCAACACTGGATTTTAGAAATGTTTTTATTTTGGTTAGCTTTTTTTGTGATTTGTGTGAAATTGTGATATTTTGTTATGTTTTTGACTTGTTTTTACTCTTGTGGCCTCTGGGTGGGGCTGTTGAGTCTTTTTGAGTTGTTTTTACGATTGTGCCCTGCAGGTGGGGCTGCTAGGGGTTTTGGTTTCATTTTAGGTGTTTTTTCTCTTCTGGCCTCTGGGTGGTGCTTCTTCCGGTAAGTTGTCTTTGTTTGTTCATTTCTGTTCCGGACGTCGTGGAGTGAGGACGTGTGCAGGTGAGTTGGCTGGTTTTATTTATTTAGGGTGTTTTGTTAGTGGTTTTGTTTATTAGTTTGTGTTTGTGTTTTTTGTTATTTTTGCTTTTTTAATGGTTACTTTTAATTTGGGGGGGTTGGACTTGTGTGTGGGGTGGGGTGGGCTTCCCTTCTCGCAGCCTGGGCTCAGTTGCCAGGCCGCGGGAACCCCAGTGCCGCTTCAGGTGGCATTGGTGGGCTTCCCTTCCCGCGGCCTGGCCTCGGTGGCCGGGCCACGGGAACCCCAGTGCCGCTTTAAGCGGCATTGGGGTGTGGGCTTCCCTTCCCACTGCCTGGCCTCGCTGGCCAGGCCGTGGGAACCCCAGCAGCACTTTAGGCCGCTTGTTTGTTGTGGCGGCCTTCTCAGAGTTCTGGGCACTCATGGCATGCAGGACTCTGGGGCTTGTAGTTTTCGGTTTGTGTTTACCGTTTGTGCAGCAGTTTTTTTTCCTGCGGCTTGTTTTTGATTGGCCGCGGCGTGTTTCTGAACGTTCCTTTTGCTCACGCCTCTCAGCCTGATTGGCTGTGGCGTGGTGCGGCGCAAGGAACTTTGGGAAGTGAAGTCTTTTCCTTTTGTTTGCATTCGTGGGCCTCCTGCCCCACTGGCGCATTTCTCAAACCCCCAGTTACCTCCGTACCCAGTTCGGGAAAGTGCACGAATGCTCGGTACGGGCTAGTAGAGCCTGGCTAAGGATCCTTTGTCAAATCACAATGGTTAATGCTCAGATTTATAGGTATAGATAGCATAGGGAACAAAATAGAACAGTGCCTCTAAGTCTCATCTCAAAGAGACAGCCCAGAATACTACTATGGTTGATGATATCAAAAAGCCACTGAGAGATCAAACAGAACCAACAGGGACACACTTCACCTGTTTCTGGTGTCAGTCATCCACCATGTCATCCATCTCATCCAGGAACTAGTAGAGCTGAGAAGCCACAACCTGCTCCAGCACTTTGTCCAAGATTGAAACGTTAGAGACTAGCTGGTAATTATCTAATGCTGTGGAATCGAAGGCTTTTTCAATAATGGTTTTACTACTGCCTCCTTTAAGCATGCTGGGATCCTGCTTCAAGGAGGAGTTGACCACTCCTTCAACTCACTCATCTAGTCTTTCTCTGGCAACTCTTGTAAGCCAGGAAGAGCAAGGATCCAACAGATATGTGATAGCCTTCATCACTCCAGGTTTCCTGTCCACATTACCAGGCTGCACAAGCTGATACTTATCCATTAACACAGGACAAGCAGCGGCCATTGTTACAGGCACAGGGCCTGTATCAACTGCAGCATCCAAATAAGAGTGAATCTGACCAATTTTGCCTGCACAGTGTTGTGTGAATTCTTCACAATGAGCTACAGTTTGGTCCACATTCTCTTCCTGCGGGCTAGCATATAAGTGGCCCTTAACAATTCAAAAGAACTGACCAGACAACTCTGAAGATACAATTGTGGCAGAGAAAAATGACTTCTTCCATGCCATGCAATAGGCCTTTCATTGGATTCACAGAGTTTTCCACAGTCATTGTTCTAGTCTCTGTCCCACTCAGTTTGTCAACACCATCTCTCCAGTGGGATGTGTAGGAGTGATCATTTCAATGGTCCTGGCCATTTCCCCATTCCAGAGCTCAACCAAGGCTTCAGAGGTATCTCCTGCCAAAGTGACAGGGAATTATCCAAGAGCATCAAGAAACCACTGGGATCCATCAGCCTCCTGGGACAGACCATCTTAATTGGTCCCTCACCTCTGCAGAGGCTCTGAGTGCCATTGAATCTAAACCCCACAATATAATGATCTGTCTCTGACAACAGAACTGTAGAGAGTACCACCATACCCATATCACCAACATCAACCTCAGTGCAGAAAAATGGGTATTTACTCTAAGTAGAGAAGATACCATACCATTTGGGACAGAGAATTGGGTGTCAGGGAGGACATGAAGTCCCAAACCACTCCTGACAAAGTTGACTCCTTTAGTGTAAGGGACCAAAGACAACACAACAGCCGAAGGGTTGGCTTAACACAGGTTTATTGCATGATGATCCGGGGGAACATGTGGTAATGGCGGATGGGTGGCTCAATATATACGGCTGGCTATACATTTGAATGTGGCTCGTTGGCAGGCTATTGGTTGCTGCCTGCGTGACGTCATAGGAGGTCACGCCCTTCTTGACCAGGTGAGGAGGTCGCGGGGAATCTTCCCGTGCTGCTGATCCAGGTGGCTATGATCTATTAGAGCTGGACGCTCGCTACTGCCCTCTGGTGGTCACTAGCTCGCGTCCCCTTATTAAGCATCCATTGATACAGGTGATAGTTATAATGTTGCACACAGAAAGGTTACATTGATAACACATGGCAAGGGTACATTGTTAAAGGAACTGCTTTACAGAACACAACAACTCCACATTGAAGTCCCTCACACAAAAAGCCAAGGAGACTCCAACACCACTCCCAAAACCAGTTTAGCTAGCTCAGACTGTCGTGTAATGGGTGGGTGGCAAAACAACAAAACCCTTATTGTCTCCAAGGCTCCCACTTTCAGACACACACGTTCTAACCCAGAAAAATGGGGAGTTTGAAACCTAGTGAAGGAAATTGAATCACAACAGATTATTACAACTACAACCCTCTCCCCAACCCCAGGTCTTGCCTGCTGCTACACATAAAACCCAGATGGGCAAAGCTAAGTGAGATTATCATTCCCAGCCTCATCCATCCTACCAAGTCTCTGTAATGCAAGCCAGGTCAGTATGGTTATTGAGGATCAAGTCCTGGATGGCTGTTGTTCTCCTATTTACCAGACTGGCATTTAACAGCAGCACTTTCAACCCAGGGGACCAAATGCTAGGGCTATCCAAACTGTTTAGATTTGGGCACAGTTTACTCTCTTGTCCTTCCCTCTTGCATAGAATACTGGCCTGTGTGTCTGTAGGACAAAGTTAATAATTGGATTAGGAATGTTTCTGTTTCAACAGAAAATGATCTGTGCACCTGGACAGCTTGAGAATCACAGATCATACTGTGCAGACAGCAAAGGGCTGTCATGCTAACCTCCTTATAGGCTTATTTATGTTACACCATCCACCATCCCCTTGAAGGCATGCACTGAGGCCAAGCTAATTGATATTTATAAACCTCTTTAGAGATCTTGAGTTGGGAGCCTGGAGCATTTTTTTTATTTGTTTCAGGACCACCTGCATAGAAAAAGGATGCATTCGTTTGAATGTTGCCTGGTCTGATGCAGCTGCCAATCTGATATCACTCGGAGAAATTCACAGAACAGATGTGGCTGTCACGTTTAATTTCTCTTTCTCGGAAAGACACAGGGACAAGGAACCCATCAGGGAGGAGCAAGAAGGAAAATAAAAGAAATAATCAACCATAGATGTCAAAGAAAAAAGGGACGCCCATTGTTTCACTCCTGGTTTACGCTTACACAGGTACCATCCTTATTGCAAGCAAGTGACTCATTCCTCCCACAAAGGCAAATATATATATATGGATTCACTCCACTTTCCCTCCTTCTCTTTTTCCTCTTTTTTAGTCTGTGCACTGAACAGTATAATGTGGCTAATGTTTAGCACACGGTTTACACACAGAAGGTCCCCTGTTTTAGCCCCTCCATCTCCAGGTAGGAGCAGGTTACAATCCTGCCCCAAATCTTGGAGAAATGCTGTCAATCAATATGGACCACACTAGGCTTCAAATCAGTGCATGCCAGTTTTCTTTGGCCTCTACACTTTCCTTCTAAAGTAGTATCTGGTGATGAACAAATATAATGCATTTCATATTCTCACTAATAGCTAGCTAGATAACTTATTGAGTTAGGTATCTGGCTATGGAGCCAGAGGATAGTAGTTCAATTCCCTCACAGAAGAGCCAGCCTGTCTGGTTTCAGGCAAGCTGTAGTAGTCCCAGAATAACCCTAGAAGCAGTGGTGGGCATAAAAAAAATTCCTACCACACTGTGGGCGTGGCCAAGTGACTGGGTGGGCGTGGCCTATTGGCCATCTGACTGCTCTTCACTATAGAGCTATGAAAATAGAAGCCTCTTCTATTTTCACCAATCTGTAGCGAACCTCTGAAGCCATTTCCCCTTTGTCCAAGGCTTTACCAGGGCTCTGTTTCACCCCAAAGTGCCTCCCCAGCCACTCCGGAGTGGCTGGGGATGTGCTTTGGGGTGAAACGGAGCCCAGGAAAAGCCTTTGATGAAGGGGGAAATGGAGCCAGCCCCCTTCTAGGTAGAAGAGGGAGGTGGAGGAGGTGGGCGGGGCCATCCATTTTTTCTACTGGTACATTTGTACTGGTGCAAACCTGCTGATGCCCACCACTGCCTAGAATAAGGGAAGTGCAAACCACTTCTGAGTACTCTCTATTTGAAAAACTCTGAAAGGGTTGCCATAGGTCAGAATTGACTTGATGGCACATGATTGACTTGATTCTTCTTCTTCTTTCATGTCCCAATCAAATTTAATTTAATTTAATTTAATTTTCATGCTTATATACCGCTCACTCAGGCGAACCCGACTCAGGGCGGTTTACATAGCGGACAATAATACAAAATACAGTAACATAACATACAATAAATACAGCAAAAAAAAAATCAATTATAGTTTACGACAGGGGTTCCCAACCTAAGGACCGTGAGCTGGATCCAGCCCATGGTGCCATTTCATGTGCCCCCCCTCCAAGGGCATTTGAGAAACAAAATGGCCACCCCCTTTGACGCTGTTGGGACAAAATGGCCACCCCCATTGTGCAGGCAGGCAAAATGGCCTTCCGGCCCTCAAAGCTGACTGAAAAAGCATGACCTGGCCCTTGGCTTGAAAAGGTTGAGAACCCCTGCTTTAAGACCTTGTATGATGATAATAGCGGATCGAGTCTCTGTCCCTTTCACTGAATGGACTGAACTGTACTACACTGTGGTACAGAAGGGAGGGGAAAACGTTGGTGGAAACGATAGATTTATTTCCGCCTGATTCCTCCCAATCTAGTATTGGCCAGGCGGCGGATGGCAGCAAACAGACAAGCTTCCTGGAGTGCTGAGAAACATAAACGGGCTGCCTTCCACTTAGGGGCTGCTAGCTGCCGACCCCCTCGTGTGTTAAATCTCCTATTTTTATTCCGACCCCAAGTCCTGTAACAATTTATTTGACTTAAAATCAACTGGTCAGCTCAAACTATAGGTCCTACCCTGCCAAAACAGAGCGGCTCTTACTGGCCAAGGAACTTGCCATGTATACAACAACTTCCCTAAGAAGTCAGTAGTAGAATTACGCAGCGGGTTGAAGGGGATACATTTTGAGAAATTTTAGTGTAAGGGACCAAAGACAATGAAACAGCCGAAAGGTTGGCTTAACACAGGTTTATTGCATGATGATCCAGAGGAACATGTGGTAATGGCGGATGAGTAGCTCAATATATACAGCTGGCTATACATTTGAATGTGGCTCGTCGACAGACTATTGGTCGCTGTCTGCGTGACGTCGTAGGAGGTCACGCCCTCCTTGACCAGGTGAAGAGGTGGCGGGGAATCTTCACGCGCTGCTGAACCAGGTGAATATGATCCATGAGAGCTGGACGCTCGCTACTGCCCTCTGGTGGTCACTAGCTTGCGTCCCCTTATTAGGTTTACATTGATACAGCTGATGGTTATAATGTTGCACACAGAAAGGTTACATTGATAACACATGGCAAAGGTACATTGTTAAAGGCACAGCTTTACAGAACACAACATCCCTCCCCCCTAGGATGAGACGAAGTCTCTCAGCCAAGATGGCTTGTTGCATGTGCGTTTGGGCCGTGAAGAGGGCTGCCCCCCCGGGGGCGTTATTGCTTCTTTGTTCCCTGGTCCCTTGTCCTGAAATGGGAGAGGGAGACTTGTTAGTGGCTTGCCGCTGTCTGGCGGCCTTAGGGGAAGGGAAAAACTCCATTGTGGGCAGACCGGGGGCAATCGGGGCTAACGAAAAACCCCTCTTCTCGCTTGGACAGGTGGGGGACCACTCCGAAAAACCCCCCCGGCTCTGAAAATCAAAATCTAACTTAGTAGGGGCATCCGCATTTGTGGGGACATTCGGTGAGATATGTATGGGGTCGGGTTCCTCCCCCCCCTCCGAAAGATCCCCTAGGATATCTACGAGAACATCCTCCTCCCCCCTTGGTGGGGGCCCGCGGTCCCCTTTTCCTCCCCCTTGGGCTGAACGGGTGGGGGAGAACCCTAACGCTGACTTATTCCCTGCTTGATCTGTGCCCTGCTCATCGGAGACCCTGCGTCGGAGCTGGTCCACGTGCCGCCTCCACAGGAGCCCTGTGCTGGTTTCCACGCGGTACGACACGGGGCCGGTTTGCTCCACAACTACGCCCGGTACCCAGGCTGGGCCCGTGCTGGCGTAATTCCTGCAATGCACGGGGGCGCCTACACTGAAACTCTTTGTAGCCTCTAGCCCGATGTTCCTTCCTTTGTCCTCTACCCTCGTGGGGTCTAGCCTAGTAAGGATGGTGGTCAGCTTCCTGCGCATTAAGAGCTCTGCGGGGGAGTATCCTGACGCCAATGGGGTCACCCTGTACCCTAGCAGAAACTGACACACTTGTAGGTTCAGATCCCCTGGGCCCATGCGCCGCAACGCGTCCTTCGTGGTGCGGACGAGGCGCTCTACTTGGCCATTGGTGGCCGGGTGAAACGGGGCGGAGGTGATATGCCGAACGGCGTTGATCTCCATGAATGCCCTAAACTCGGAGGACGTGAAACAACTAGCGTTGTCGCTAATTAACGTGTCGGGTATGCCGAACGTGGAAAAGAGCCTCCGCAAATGCCTAATGGTCTGGGCCGAGGAGGTGCTCGTGACTGGGATAACTTCCAACCATTTGGAGAAAGCGTCCACTACAAGAAGGAACAGGGTGCCTCTGAACGGGCCCGCGAAATCAACGTGCACCCGGGACCACGGCCCCTTAGCCGCGTCCCATTCCCTGTGGGGAAGGCGGGCCTCCTCTAGTCTGGAGCATTGGCAACGTTCACAAGTGCCGACCATGTGCTCGATGTCGGCGTCCAGGTGGGGCCACCAGAAGTAACTCCGGGCCAGCGCCTTGGATCGCACGATGCCGGGGTGGCTGACGTGAAGCAGTTTGAGCACCCGCGGCCGAAGGGAAGTGGGAATCACCACCCGCTGCCCCCACAAGAGACACCCCCTCTCTAGGGACAGTTCTAGCTTTTTCCTGAAAAATGGAGCGAACTCCTCCGCTGGGGAGGACGCGGGCCACCCTTTCTGCAGCCAGGAGCTTACTGCCGCTAACGTTTTGTCCTTCTCTGTCGCTTTGGCAATGTCGGCGGGCACTACGGGGGGCGAATCCAGCACCTCTATCATGAGAACCTGATGGTCCCGCTCCCCCTTGCTCACCTGGCTGGGCGTTAGGGGAAGGGGAGACCTAGATAGAGCGTCCGCATGGCTGATCTCTTTCCCGGGCCGATAGACCAACGCGTGCTGATACGCGTTGAGAAAAATGGTCCACCTGAGCATCCTCGGGGTCAGGATCTGAGGGGTGGGCTTATCTGCGGTAAAGATGCCTAGCAGGGGCTTGTGGTCCGTCACAATGGTGAAGGGGCGGCCATACAGAAAATCGTGAAATTTTTTCGTCCCCGCAACTATTGCTAGTGCCTCCCTGTCTGTCTGTGCGTAGTTTCTCTCCGCTTGGGACAGGGACCTGGAGTAGAATGCTATCGGGGCCTCCCTTCCGTTTTCCAACACGTGGCGCAG
This sequence comes from Bradypodion pumilum, assembly GCA_035047305.1. Taxonomy (NCBI): domain Eukaryota; kingdom Metazoa; phylum Chordata; class Lepidosauria; order Squamata; family Chamaeleonidae; genus Bradypodion; species Bradypodion pumilum. Next base: position 313,118,095 of record JAWDJD010000004.1, read on the forward strand.
CACCGCCCCCACCCCCACTGGAGATGCATCACAGGTCAGAACTACTGGGCGTTTGGGGTTGAAGTGGGTCAGTATGGCGTCGGACGCCAGGAGGCTTTTTAGCTCGCTAAATGCCCTTTCTTGGTCGTCGCCCCACTTCCATGCCTGGTCTTTCTTTAGCAGTTTGTGTAGCGGCTCAGCCACCGCTGCCTTTCGGGGGAGGAAGGAGTGGTAAAAGTTGAGCAGCCCTAGGAACGACTGCAACTCGGGCTTGGAGGTGGGGCGGGGGGCTTTCTTGATGGCTGCCACCTTGGACTTGGATGGTTTTATTCCCTCAGGAGTCACACAAAACCCTAGGAACTCAACCTCGGTTGCGAAGAAGACGCATTTGTCCTTTCGCAACCTCAGCCCCGCCTTTTCGAATATTGTTAGGACCTTCCCCAACCTCTTGGCCAATTCAGCCCGACTCCCCCCTGTTATTAACACGTCATCAAAATAAGGCAACACCCCCTCCAGTCCCTTCAGGAGGCGTTCCACGAGTGACTGGAAAATTCCTGGCGCCGAATTCACGCCGAATTGGAGGTGCGTCACCTGGAACGCCCCCTTATGGGTGACTATGGTCTGCGCAGCAGCTGCGGCAGGGGACACCGTAAGCTGCTGGTAGGCCTGTGCTAAGTCGAGCTTAGCGAAACACTTCCCCCCGTGTAACCTGGCCAGCAGATGGCTGACTACCGGCACCGGATATGCATTCGGGCGGATCGCCTTGTTGATGGTGCACTTGTAGTCGGCGCATATGCGGACCTCCCCATTGGCTTTTAGTGCGGTTACAATTGGAGTTTCCCACTCCGCAGAATCAACAGGCACAAGGATTCCCTGACCCACCAATTTGTCCAGTTCCGCCTCTATCTTGTCCTTGAGTGCGAACGGCACCCGGCGTGGTTTTAGGTGAATTGGGCGGACCTCCGGGTCCAGGTCGAAAGTCACTGGGGGCCCCTTGAATTTCCCCAGTCCTTTTTTGAAGACTTCGGGGTGCGCCTCGCACACCTCCTGAATTGGATCAGTCCCAACGGCGTGCATCCCAACGGCGTGCACCCCCCCAATAAACAACCCCAGGGGCTGGAACCATTGAGTCCCGAGGAGGCTGCAATCTCCTCCCTTGAGCACGACTAGGGGAAGGGACGCGGCGTGCTCCTTGAATTTGACCTGAAATTCTCCAACCCCCAACACTGGAATACTGTTCCCTTGCACGTCCCGTAGTGTGGACCTCAATGCTTTGAGCTTGGGTCGCTTGTGGGGGGCAATTCCCAAAAACTCCCTCTGGGAAATGATTGAATATGAGGACCCCGAGTCAATTTCCATCCTAATGGGAACCCCTTGGACTAGTACCTCAACAAAGTAGCGGGGGTGTCCTGTAGACACGCTGAACACTGGTGCGTCGTCCTCGCTGCCGTCGGAGATGCGGCCCACGCCGTCCAGCTTCCGCGTGGCCTGGGCGCCGTCCTTGGGTCTCGTTGGGCGGTCTTGTCCCACGGAACGGTCTGCGGAGCTCCTCCGGGTCTCGCGCTTCTTCCTGCACACCTTGGCGATGTGCCCGCGGCGGCCGCAGTTGTGGCACTTGGCCTTCCGGAAGGGGCATTTCACGCGGTCGTGGGCCACTCCACAGCCGTCGCATCGCCGGCTCTCCTTCCGGACCCTCCGGACGTCCTCGTCGTCGCTGCTCTCTGTGGACGACCTCGAAGTTCGCCGGGCCGCCTGTACCGGAGCCTCTGCCTTGCTCGACTTTGGCCGCCAGTCCTGAAGTTCTTGGACCCCGGCCTTCGTAGCTTCTGCGGCCTGGGCCGCTCTGACGACCTCCTGCAACGTGGGAGGCGGCTCTTGGTTCATTAATGTGCGCTGGGTCTCGGCGTCGTTCAGGCCGCACAGCACACAGTCCCGGAGGGTGATTTCGGCATTCTCCCATTTGCACGGGCCGGCCGCCAACCGCAGGGCTGCCACGAATGCGGCGACCGTCTCCCCGGGCGCTTGGACTCACCTCCAAAACGCACTCCGAGCGGGAAACATCGCCGTGGCGGGCCGGACGTGCTCACGCAGCATCTGCATGAGTTCCTTAGCCTTGAATTCGCTCACCCTCCTCGGTGCAATCAGGTCCACCAAGGTCCTTTTGGTTTCTTGTCCGAGCATCCTGGTGAAGATGGCCCTTTTCTTCGCCTCTTCCGTGACTTCGGACTCGATCAGTGCGGCCTGGAAGTCCATCTCGAAGATCTCCCAGTCGCCCGGTTTCCTGATTTCGAAACCGGCGCATGTCTTGGTCCCGTGGGCTGCCATATCCCACCTTCGTCGCCAATTTAGTGTAAGGGACCAAAGACAATGAAACAGCCGAAAGGTTGGCTTAACACAGGTTTATTGCATGATGATCCGGAGGAACATGTGGTAATGGCGGATGAGTAGCTCAATATATACAGCTGGCTATACATTTGAATGTGGCTCGTCGACAGACTATTGGTCGCTGTGTGCGTGACGTCGTAGGAGGTCACGCCCTCCTTGACCAGGTGAAGAGGTGGCGGGGAATCTTCACGCGCTGCTGAACCAGGTGAATATGATCCATGAGAGCTGGACGCTCGCTACTGCCCTCTGGTGGTCACTAGCTCGCGTCCCCTTATTAGGTTTACATTGATACAGCTGATGGTTATAATGTTGCACACAGAAAGGTTACATTGATAACACATGGCAAAGGTACATTGTTAAAGGCACAGCTTTACAGAACACAACAGAACTCAAACCATGGACTGCCAAAATGAAGCCACATTCTTTGCTTTGTCATTGCCCAAACCCAAGTCCTCATTGGTGCATGCCTCTGGCAGCAACTGGCAGACCAGTAAATGAGCTGGATTCTGTATCTCTCCACATTCATACAGTGTGTTGTCTGCCAGCAGCCCCCACTTGAGCATGTTGGACTTGCATATAGGGACTCCAACACTGAGCCTATTCAGGGTCCTCCAAGTGGCATAAGGAGGTTGAGTTCTTCAGCCATATCCTCCTTTATCAAACCAAAGGAACTAAACTCAAAAGATTGACTTGATTGATACTCATGAATAAAGCAATCTTAAGGTAATTCCTTGAATAGGTTTTAGATCTTCCTCAACTTTATACTGGATGGATCAAATAGTGTAACACATTCTGCCCTCTCCCCCTTTGCTTTTTTCCATAGCCACCAAAGAGCATTCTTGGGGGGAAAAGAGCCTCCCCCATACCTTTTCTCCCTTTGAAAATTCAGATCTGTGTTCAGTTCCTCTTATCCTTTAGGCATTTTTGTCAGCATGAACCACAGTGCACTCTTTGGCTTTTCATGTAAAGGCACGTCCAGAGGTTTCTAGCCTGTGAGGCTCAGAGAAAATAGTTGTTGTTTTTTAATTCTGGCAAGCATCTACTTCTGGTAGTCACAGATCTACTGACATGCACGCATAAAGTAGGTATCACCATTTGACCTTCTACCCTTCCTATCCCAAAGGCTTATCCCTAGGTAAAAGTGTCATTGAAAATTTAGACTGACAGACAAGGAGAAATTTAATTAAACTGAAACTGAAGGTATTACCGTACATTGTTTCTAAAAATATAAAGTTATACAGACACCTTGAGGAAAGTTGAACATGAAGGCATTTCATTGAGAGCCTGGATGTTCTCCTACTTTTGGCTACAGCTCTCAGAGGGCCATTTTTTAGTCTCAAAAGGGAACTTTAGTTGTAATGATACATTGATCAGTGAAGTGTGCAACAGCAAGATGCAGCAGATGTCTGCAGAATCAATCCATTGTTGGATCAAACAAGTTAGAGAACAGGGAACAATCATGTGCAAAGCGCACATTTATGACCTCTAATAATATCATGATCAGATGGTCTCCCTCACCATCTGTCTCCATTGGGCATTGTGTACTAAAGATAGATGCTGCAGGAGTAAGAAACAATTGTTTTGTTTAAGACTGCGGTGTGAAACCACGGTTTGACGTTGTCTTCATTGCTTTCCTAGTAAGTTAACATTTCTATAGCAACTACATGCTTGCATCTGCTTCACACAATTCCTACACATACACCCCCAAAGAAGTATAATATGATTTCAGCTTAAAGGATCACTAGTCACATCTTTAAAATGTCTTTGAACCAACAAACATGTCATGGAATCTGACATATTTTACAAAGTCTATTGGCTTTCTCAGTCTCCAGATGCAACCGGTCCAAGATATTTTGCTGCATAGGGCAAAAGACAAAATAGTGGTACATACCCCTCTATGTTCCATGTATGAAAATCAGCTAGACTCACAGTTGAAGCCTATTCCAGCTGGCAACTGGGTCATGCTGTACTTGATGGCTAATTTAGGGGATAAGGATTAGGAATGGCTTTATAGCACTCACATAGGCTCTTTTCTCCAAGAGGTGGAAATAACAGAAAACCTTCTTCTGGAAGTGGTTACCCCACCCACACTGCTTAAAGGTAGGGGTGATCCCAACTCCTCATGAATTGGACTGCTTCTCCTAGCTTTCCTAGACAACAGCTTGGGAAAGGTCAAAGTGAAAAGGAAAAAAATTCAATGGATTCACTGATATTGTAAGAATTGGTGGTAATTATTTTAGCAAAGTGCAGCAAGCTAATAAGGAATGCTTAGATCAGTGGATTAGGAGTAATTAGAAAGGTAACAGAAAAACATTTTGTGGTCTCAAGCAATCAATTCAGGATAAATGTAGACTTGAGTAGAGATACACCAAGGGCCCCCTTCTATATCTGAATTTGTGTTGAAGACCAACATGGAGCCACACTCATGACTGGCCTTCCCTTGCAGATGAAGAACTGCCTACTTCATGCTCTCTTCACTCCCCTCCCTGTTTTAAATGTGCACCATTATCAAATCTTCCGTTTTTCAATACAAGGAGCCCTCGTGGCACAGTGGTCAAATTGCTGTATTGTAGCCAAATCTCTGCTCATGATTTGGGCTCAATCTTGACAGGTACGTAATGTTATGGTCAAATTCATAACCTTACACAACACATTGAGGGTGGCTATGAAAGAAAACAAATTACAGGAGTGGCTTTTATTGACCATGATGCCCACTGGCATAATAGAATCTTTCAGTGAGAATATGGACCTCAAGTGGATTAAATCCCACTTGAATCCATCTTGATGGAGGGCAGAAGTTTCATGAATACTGGCCTTGGGCTGATGAGGACTTTGTGTGCCAGAAGGGCTCAGGGCCAGAAAGTGACTTGCAGAACTGGATCAGAGGTATGGGTGTTGTGCTGCTGCGGGAGCTGCACTGGCTGCCTATATGTCTCCGGGTGCAATTCAAGGTGCTGGTTGTCACCTTTAAGCCCTTCATGCTAGCGGACCAGGATACCTCAGGGACCAAATCATCCCTAGGACATCAACCCGTCCCACAAGAGCAAACCAAGAGGGCACCTTTCAGGTGCCATCTGTTGGGGAGGCTCGCCTCTCCAGCACGAGGAAAAGGGTCTTCTCAGTCATAGCCCTCACACTATGGAACCTCTTCCCAGTAACACTACGCCTCCAGGGCCAGTTGCTACCATTTAGGAAAGAATTGAAGACGTGGTTGGCAAAATAGGTCTGGGGGCCGGGATTGTCAAAAGCTCCCCTTTTTGGCTCATCTGAGGCTTCTCCCTGCTGTAATTAATTTTTTAATGTTAAGGTTTTGTAGATTTTATATTTGTTTTTAGATAGTAAATGGCACAGCGGGGGGTAATATTGCTATGTTTGTAAGAGTTTTAAATTGTTTTATATTGGTTTTAACTTCTGTACACCGCCCAGAGTCCATTGGATAGGGTGGTATATAAATCTATTAAATTAAATTAAATTTTTGGAATTGGATATTGCACAAGAAGAAGACAAAGAAGGACTAAGGCCATTATCTCCTCATAGTATGGTGTGTTGCTGAATTCTAGGCACTAATGACTGGATTTTGAAGGAATCATGTTGTTGTTTCAGGTGAATCTGTGTTCAAAGGAAACCGGAAGCATATTTTAATCCATTCACAGGGCAAGTTAGAGCTGAAGCCTTCACTGATTGATTGATTTAAGAGTGTCTATTAAGTGTTACTTACATGCAGTTCATTGTTTTGAAACCCTACTCAAACCCAAATTTTGAGGGAAAGGAAATGAGAAGGAAATGCAGAACACATCAGGTTGTCTGGACCTCCCTAGAAGTCAACTACAGCTGACGTACCTTAGGGACATTATTTCCTTTTTTTCACCAAGCCATGCTGTTCTCCAAGGATGCTCAGGCATATGGCAGCAATAAAATGTCAGCATTCAGAGAGTCAGATGAGGACCACATTCACTCAAGGGAACTGACCACACACAGCCCTCATCCTGATCTTATGTGTCACTTCAGCCTTGCTTCAAAAGCCCTGTTCGAGTGAACAGTTTGAATCCCAGTGCAGTAGGAGGAGAAGGAGAGAAAGGTTGAGTTGAATGGAGAAAAGCATGGGAGAAAAAAAAGAAAGATTATTCTGGTCACAGCTATCATCAGCTTCAGGCTCTACCACCTTTTGCAGGGAGCCACTGACAGATTACCCCCAAAGGAAAAAGGCATAGAAAAGTCTGTCCATCCCTATTTCAGAATGCTCAGCTGAAGATCAGTGAACTGTCTTCAGCAGGCTTTCTTAGATTATGCCAGTGGTACTATCTAGTTGCAGAAATAAAACATGTTAATTGATCAGAGTTTCAACCATACGGCCTGGACAGTCCAGAGAAAATGTGTATGCCTCATAACCACATAGAACATTGAAAAGCTATTGACTCTCAAGTAGAAGTGCTAGGACAGAGCTTGGATAAATTTCTTTGTTGACTACAGCTTCCAGAATTCCTAAGGGTGTTAAGTTATTTGTATCAGTTGCACAGCAAAGCGGGCAGATTTTAGCCAATTTTACTGTATGTTCAAATGCAAGTATCCCAGTTCTCCCCCTTTTAGCTCAGCTAATAAACACACTTGGACTAGATACTTGAGAGAAAGAAAAAAAGCATTTACTCACAAATGAGGTCAGAAGATATACAGATGAAACTCGGAAAATTAGAATATCATGCAAATGTTCATTCAGTTCAGTAATGTAACTTAAAAGGTGAAACAAATATATGAGATAGACTCATTACATGCAAAGCAAGATAGTTCAAGCCTTTGTTATAATTTTGGTGTTTATGGGTTACAGTTTATGAAAACCCCAACCCCCCATCTCATGTACCCCATAATCATCACATAATCTCACGTACGCAGTATGCCATGATCATCACAATTATAATGAATTAAGGCATGACCTATCTCACTTTGCATGTAGTGAGTCTATCTCATATATTTGTTTCACCTTTTAAGTGAAATGAATGAACATTTGCATGATATTCTAATTTTCCAAGTTTCACTTGTATGTGCTCAGGAGTCTTGATGAAGTTGGTTTAGAAAAGAAGAAAAGTCTTTCTTCCAGCCATGTGGCCTAGAAGATTGAGGAGAGAGCTCAAAAGAACATCTTTCCTCTTCCAAAGCAGAAATCAAGAGAGAGAGAAAAGGCCAGAGCAAACAAAGGCCTTAACTTATGGAAATAGGGTCATATGATCCCTGAGGTAGGAAAGAACCTTTCTAATTTTAATTACAGGCAAACAATGCAAAATAACTTCCTTTAGGTCAGGCTAGTCTGTCCTGTCTCTCTGATCACTGCATGCTGGGATTGCACTAGAATACTCAAAGGGAACGTGGGTGATGTGGTCCAATAAAGTAATAATTCCAAGCCCTGAGCCAGGATAGCACCAACCCCTCCACTTAAAAAAATAATAGGAGGTTATTGTAACGAACCATACCACCATATTTGTCTGCCTTTATAAAAAGCCTTTATAAAAAGCCTTTATAAAAAGACTGGGAAGCGGAAGGTCAGCAGTTCGATTCCCGAGTACTGCAGGACGGAAATGAGCTCCCGTCTTCATCCCAGCTCCTGCCAACCTAGCAGTTCGAAAGCAAGAAATTGCAAGTAGATAAATAGGGACCACTTCAGTGGGAAGGTAACAGCGTTCTGTGCGCTCCGGTGTCTAGTCATGCCTGCCACATGACCACGGAAACGTCTGCAGAAGCAGACAGCGCTGGCTCTTCGGCTTAGAAACAGAGATGAGCACTGCACCCTAGAGTCGGATACGACTGGCTTTCGAGCAAGGGAAACCTTTACCTTTGCTATAAAAAGAACAGTGGACTAGAAAAATGAACAAGAGACTCACCAATTTCTAGTATGTTTATCACTGCCACTGCACAGCCACTACATCAGCATGATCATCATGTGTATTCAAGCTTGTGAAAGACACAAAAAGGAGGTGAGTCATGGCAGGAGGTAAAGAGAGAAAGGTCACTGTGTATCTAGATAATCTGCAAAAGAAGAACTTGCCTGATCCTTTACTTCACTTTGACCTACAATTATTTTTCAGCAATAAGCAAGTTGATACTGGGCACCATGGGAAGAGCAAGACTAATCCATTCTATTAACCAGGTGCTTATCTGTTTATCTGTTATGGGGAGCTGGAGATACACTTTTCACCTCCAAATACCAAGCACATCTTCCAAAATCCCATAGTACAAAAGAACAAATTTAAAATGTACCAATTAGACTCTGCAAAACTATACCAAGAGACTAAAATCACAACCTAAAAACAAAACAAACAGACCAAAGAGAAAATAAATCAGATTAAATTGTAAATCCTGCAGAAACAAGAACAAGAGTCTTTGCCTAGTGCAAAAATTACTTCATGGTATCTCCAGGTAAGCTTTCCTATAGACAACATTCTATGATGAGGTGCCAACACTGGTAAGACTCTCTTCCCTGATGAAGAATAGGAAGTCATACCTCTTTCGGTAGGCACAAAATGTGTGGTGTGAACATTATATTTGGCTAATGGAAGACTCACTAATGGGAAGGTTCCCATTTTTAAGAAAAGCCAGTGAATTATAGAAAACTTGCATTATAAATGTATGCATGTATGTTTTAGGTACAGTATGTGAATATCCACTGTGCTGTAGCAGTTAGAGCAGGGGTTCTCAATCTTTTTAAGCCAGGGGCCAGATCACACCCCCTCAGACTGTTTGCGGGCCACACTGGTGTCCCCCGCTGCCACCTTCAACGGTGTTTGTGGTGGTGGAGAGGGGGTGATCTTGCCGCCGCTGAAGGCAGCGGCGGGATCACTCTGTGCACACCATACCCCCAAAAAGCCCCCTCCACTCCCACCGCACCACTTCCCTGCTTACCAGCCTGGAGGAGCTGCATTGTGGGTGAAAGCCCCCGCCCCCCCAGCCGCTGGGAACACCTCCGCAGCTGCTGGGAATTTCTCCACAGCCGCTGCTAGCAGGGGCAGAAGTGGCGGCTGGAGCGAAGGTGTGGGCCAGATGATTTTGTGTCACAGGCTGGATCTGGCCCACGGGCCGTATGTTAAGAATCCCTGAGTTAGAGTTGCAAGCAGGACTTAGGAGACCTTGATTTGAATCTATACTTGGGGATGGGGGTGGAACTGGTAAACTCATTGCTTAAATATCTCACCTCCAAAGCTCTATTTGATTCTGACTTGATGGTACATATCACAAACATCTATGCCTCCAAAATAAAAAAGGACTATTGACTCAAGAAATGTACGAGCATGGTGCACATCAACCCCATAAATATATCTCAGGATATCCAGACTTAGTAATTAATTCATATATGGTAAATCTCATTTTAAGCACTGGATTTAGTGAGATCAGAAAGCAGGAGGATTTGAGAGGAATCAAGAACATGTGAAAGGGCTTCTGCCATCACCAAAGCTATTTTGTCGAAGGACAAAAGAGTCACCTGCCCTCAGAGAAACTGAGAAGCATCTTCCGCCTTTTGCTCACTGTCCACGTCTCTTCCACGGCTGTTTTGAGTATAGGTTTCTCTGTCCTGATGTAATCTGGACTAAACCTTGATACACAGGCACACACATCATTTTGAAGAATTATTTTGCATTGTTCAGAGTAGGATGATCATCTCAACACTAAAATAGCTAGATATGGATTACTTTACTGGATATAGAATATGATTTTTTCCTACACACACACAGCTAAATAAAAAATGACATCCAACATATTTGTTCCAAATTTGTATCTCACCTTCCCTCCAATAATCACATGGCAGAAGACACTTTCCTTCTCCAATAATCCTTGATGTAGGTCAGATTTAGTGAGTAGTACTGGCCCATGGTCAACTAGCAAGTTTCAAGGCTAAGGGAAATTTAAATCCAGATCTCCAGAATCCTAGACCAAAACACCAGCCACCGTACCAGGGATCCTCAACCTCTGGCCTATGGGCTGGATATGGCCCATAGCACTAAGTCATCCCCACCCATGCCCTCACTCCAGCCACCGCTGCTTCAATCCTTGTCCCCTCCACATGGCTTGGCATATCCCTAATGGCACTCCATAGTAGGGCAGATGTTGTAAGGCTTACAACATCTGCCCTGCTATGGAGCGCTGTTAGGGACACACCAAGCCAAGCAGAGAGGACAAGGATTGAGGCGGTGGTGGCGGAAGCAGTGGACACATGCAGCTGCCCACGTCTTTCCTAAGTACTGCTCTGGCCAAGTGCATCTTTCCTGGTGGATACACATGACTGGCTGTGTCATTCCCGGGGGCCGCTCTGGCCGAGCACAGTTTTCCTGGTGGAGCCATATGGACGCACATGTCTTTCCACTCTGACCAAGCATGTCTTTTCTGGCAGACGCACACGACTGGCTGCATCTTTCCCAGGGGCCACTCTGGCTGAGTGTGGACAAGGAGGACAGCCTGGATCCCTCCTTCACTCATGCCATGCAGCTCCTCCAGGCCAGTAAGCAGGGAAGTGGTTTGGGATGGAGTGGGTGGCTCAGGGTGGTCACTGTTGGCAGTGGTGGTGGGGAGTGGTGTATGGCTCAGAGTGGTCCCACCACCAGTGGTGGCTTTGAGAAGGAGTAGTGTGAGCACAGGGTGGTCCTGCTGCCACCACTGATGCCACAAGCAGCCTTGGTGGGACCGCCTCAAGCCCCCACCACTCCCACTCCCACCACCACAGCTGGTAGTGAGACCACCAGTCCAGCTCCTCAACAATCTGAGGGGGCATGAACTGGCCCCAGGTTTAAAAGGGTTGAGGACACCTGCACTATACCATTCTGTCTAGTCACATCCGGTGACCCAGGTGGTTTTAGTGGAATTGAGTACTTTTTCAGCTGGTTTAAATAGGGATAGCTATAAGTCAGTTCTGCCTTGATTGCATATAATTAACTACACATGGGACTGCCTTTAGGCTGGTCTGAAAACTGCAACTGGTGCTAAATACTTTGGATAGGCTTTAGGATTAGGCAACACATACACTTCTAATGAAGGAGTTGTACCAGCTGTTCATTTGATATTGAACCAGGTTTACAGTTTTCTTATTTGTTTGTTAAGCACTAATACACCTGGCACCAAGTTATCAGAAGGACTGCCTTCTTCTTATGGACCTATCAAGCCACCTGAAGTACCATTTTTTTAATTTATTTATTTGTTTGTTATATTTATATACTACCTTCCTCACCCTGGGGCAACCGAAGGCAGTTTACAAGTCATAAGATATACACAGAACCACAGCAAAAGTACAGATCATACAATAAACACAACAAAATACAATAACATGTAAAAGTACAATAAAAAACAGTACATAAAAGATCTCTCTAACTCAGTGATGGGCAGTCTTGGCCCTCCAGCTGTTCTTGAACTTCAATTCCCAGAAACCCTGACCAGCTGGTGTGTTGACTTGGGCTTCTGGGAATTGAAGTTCAAGAACAGCTGGAGGGCCAAGACTGCCCATCACTGCTCAACCCCACCTACTAAGTCCATCTCCCTCTAGGCCAAACTGGTCGAGGGAGCGTCCTTAAACGAGCAGAACCTCCCCCCCCAAGCCGGACAGCTGAGGGTGGGGGTGGGGGTGGTGCAGATGTCAAAGCCCCCCCCCCCATGCGTCTTCTGCCCTCCCAGGCCTGAGGAGGCCGAGGGTGAGAGTCCCAGGCTGGGGGTGGGGGTGGGTCGGGGCTGTGCAGTTGTCACCATTCTAGTGGTGCCACCCACTTTTCTGCAGGCCTTCTCCTTCTTAGGCACCCACTATGGGGAATGCCTTTCGCTCAAACATTTCATGTGCTTTTTCAACACTTAGTTTTAAGAGCATGTGGAAAGCATAATTCTTTAGGCATAGTCCATTTGTATCATAGGTCTCACAAGCCACATAGTCATTGTATGTTAATTTGCATATTATGGGTTTCTGTATTAATTGCATTACTTTGTCTGTTTGCACACTGTATATATGGCATTGTGTAAATTACACATTTCATGAAGGCAGAGCTGTTCATCACAGGCTGGCTTGGCTTGGATGGGCGAGTTGGTTGCAGGTGAAAAAATGAAGACCCAGTTAGGCAGTCATGCACACACATTGTACACTTAAGACTGAGTGCCTAACTGACCATGTGTGTGTGAGTGTGTGTGTGTGAGAGAGAGAGAGAGAGAGAGAGAATACACACATCAGTGAGAGGGAGGGAGAAGATTTCTGATTCCTCCCAATCATTCATGTTTGCGGGCAGTAGGTCTCCTTCAGGCTGACATGACAAAACACACCCATTTTCTGTCTGTGAACAGGTAGATAATCCAGCAGTGCATACACAGCCTCACAGCGCCTATGGCAACAACAGCCATCCTTCTTGCTTGGCCAAGATAATGCCTTGCAAACTTGGACTTTTTAAAGCAAAGGCGTCAGTAAATTGAGGAGAGGAGGTGAGAGGGTGTGTGTGTGATTATTAATTAATTATTTAATTGACTGACTGACTGACAGTCCCCGACACAAGAAGGGCCGATTTTGTGCAAAGGAACCTACTTATACGTATACGCGACAGAGGGTATGCCGTGGGGGGGCATTAGTCTATGGGTCCCCACCGCAGGTGCTCCTCAGCTACAGCTGAGGTCGAGCAAAGCAGGGGGCGCCCACCTGGGGAGGAGGGGATCGAGGGGCTCGCTCTGGAGGCAGGGCTTGGCTGGGAGGGGGGCTTGGGGGGGGGGCTGCCGGTGGTCGCCATGACTGGCGCTGCTGCCGCAGCTGCTTCTGCCTGGAGCCGAGTCGGGAGGCGCGGCTGGCGAAGACGGAGCTGTCCATTCAGCACCACCACGAGGCCGTCGCCGCTTCTTCTCCTCTTTAGGGAGTAGCCCAAGTCTAGGGCGGCGCGGATCCAAGGTATTCGTTGACTTGCCCCGGGGGTGGGGGGGACCCACACGGCTCCTCTACCTCTGTCAGAAACCAGGTTGATCGGCTCTCAGGAGTGAGGACATCTTCATCCTGGAGGGAGGACCCCGCCCCAGAGATGCAGGCACTTGGCAAGTTTCATCCTCCTCAGCTGGATCGGAGCCATAGCAGCTCTTGAGGTAACGATGGAGGGGCTCTGGGTGATGGGTTAACCCTTTTTGGGGTGCGTGTGTGTGTGTGTGTGTGTGTGTGTGTATGGGGTCGAATCAGAGGGTAGTGGTGGTCGGAAAGCATCTGCTTGCCTCATTCTTTGCTACAATGGAGAGGGGCTTACTTTATAAACCAGAGGGATAAAGGGCTTGACTCCACTCTCCACAGCACTATGGACTTTAAAGAAAGAGGCTCTCAGTGTCTCACCTGGCATGATATAGTTGTTTTGGCTGCTCACCCCACCATGAAAATCCATGCCCTATTTCCCCATCTTCACTCCACTCTTGTGCAAGGAGGGGCTGTGACAGTCAAGAGCTACGTGTGGTATTGTGTCAGTTCCATCACTGCTGAAAGGATGAGCATAGAAAGAAAAGAGGGGGAAGATAAAGGAATGTAAGGTCTTAATTTTGTAATTTGGTATGAATTGACCACCTTCTTCTCTCTACTTAAGATCAAAATCTACCTCTCATAGAAAGGATTTGAGAGCAAAGCAATCTGAAGGGGCATAAGGCGTTGTGTGTTCAATTTTATCTGATCCAAACAAACTGGGGAGGGGAGACACAATGGTGATTCCCACCCCACCCCCCACCCCATCTTCTACTGGCTAAAAGTGACTGCTTCCTTTAATTATTCCATAGGTCTACCTGCCCTCCACAGATTTAGAAGACGTTCACTATGACGGGGCTCAGTCTAAGAGATTTATCAGATGCTGGTTTTGAAGATAATGAGATCAGCATCAATGTGGGAGGCTTTAAGAAGAAGATGAGATCCAATACTTTGTTGAGATTCCCTGAAACACGACTGGGTAAACTGCTGAGCTGCAATACAAAGGAATCAATTCTTGAACTTTGTGATGATTATGATGATGCTAAAAACGAATTCTACTTTGACAGGAATCCTGAACTTTTCCCTTATGTGTTGCATTTTTACAACACTGGAAAGCTGCATGTGATGGGGGAGCTCTGTGTTTTTTCCTTCAGTCAAGAGATTGAATATTGGGGCATCAATGAATTCTTCATTGATTCCTGCTGCAGTTACAGCTATCATGGGAGGAAAATGGAACCAGATCAAGAAAAATGGGAAGACCACAGTGACCAGGAAAGCACCAACTCTTCATTTGATGAAATAATGGCCTTCTACAACGATGCTGCTAAGTTTGACAACCAACCATTTGGGAAAGTCAGGCGGCAGCTATGGCTAGCTTTAGACAACCCGGGCTATTCTGTCTTAAGCCGAATATTCAGTGTTCTTTCTATAATGGTTGTTCTTGGATCCATAGTAACCATGTGCCTCAACAGCCTTGCAGACTTTCAGATTGTGAACAGTAATGGAAACCTGGAAGAAGACCCTCGATTTGAAATTGTAGAACATTTTGGCATTGCATGGTTCACCTTTGAGCTTGTGGCAAGGTTTGCAGTGGCCCCAGATTTCTTGAAGTTCTTTAAACATGCACTCAATCTGATTGACCTCATGTCCATCCTTCCATTTTATATCACTTTAATTGTTAACCTAGTGGTGGAAAGTAGCCCTACTTTAGCTAATCTGGGTAGAGTAGCCCAAGTCCTGAGACTGATGAGAATATTCCGTATCTTAAAACTTGCTCGGCACTCAACAGGCCTTAGATCTCTGGGAGCCACCCTCAAGTATAGCTACAGAGAGGTAGGGCTTCTCCTGCTTTACCTTTCGGTTGGAATTTCTATATTCTCTGTCGTGGCTTATACCATTGAAAAAGAAGAAAACAAGGCCTTAGAGACCATCCCTGCTTGCTGGTGGTGGGCTACTGTTAGCATGACCACTGTTGGTTATGGAGATGTTGTCCCAGTAACCACTGCGGGCAGGCTGACAGCTTCTGCCTGCATCCTAGCTGGCATCTTGGTAGTAGTCCTTCCTATCACACTCATTTTCAACAAGTTCTCTCACTTCTATAGACGCCAAAAGCAGCTAGAAAGTGCAATGAGGAGCTGTGATTTTGGGGATGGGATGAAAGTTGTCCCTTCAGTCAACTTAAGGGACTATTATGCCTACAAAGTTAAATCCCTTATGGCTAGTCTCACAAACATGAGTCGGAGCACACCCAGTGAATTAAGCCTGAATGATTCATTGAATTAGTCTCCGATCTGAAGACCCATTTGCATGATGGAAAACTAAGAGTTGTATCTGTGTTTGTTGTTTCTCTCGCTCCAAAGTCTAATGTTGTCGGTAATTCACTAGGGGACAGGTGGTCCACATAACCATTTTTTCCACTGCAAGTCATCTGCCTTATTTTTATTTTTTGCAGAAAAATCTTTTGATAACAATCTACATGTACTCTGGCCTTGTAAATGGTTCGTGATGCATCCAAACAGAAGGATGACTTACATTTCAAAGCTCGTTTGGTTTCTGCTGCCTTTCAGGTAGAATGGTAATCAAACTTGTCACAAAGCAAAGGTGCATATAAATTAACAGACACATGCAAAGGTCCAGCCAATGGAAAAAATGGTTATAAAAATCAACTTACCTCGGCAGTCCTAAAGAAGATGAATTTTAGTTACTTAGTATATCTCCATCCAACTGCTTAGAAACAGCTGTCCTGTTTTCTTTAGGCAGCATATTGTCATCTCCATGATATTAGCGCTGATAGTATTGCGCTTCTTTGCCTCACATACATTTCACCTCAGAAGCCCCTGTCTGAACACTGAAAAAAATATTTCCAGAAAGATAACCAAAAGAATAATCACCTGAAAAATGGAAATGTGCCAATACCAATTCCATGCTCATTGTGATACAGCAGACATTACAGGTTGTGTTTCTGTGGGGGTGGCGGACTGCCACAAACATACATTGCTAACTAACTAAGAATTCATTTCTGACTTCACTGCTCCCTTACAAGTAATGCTGTTGTAACCATAATTGTGCAGTCATGATTGAGTTTAATATTCTCAAGCAGCTGTTGTTGATTCTCAGTTGTGTGGTACTTTAAACCTAACAGAAACCAAAGTTTAACAACTATAAGAAGAAGGTAATCACCACTCAGGAGAGGGAAAGCAGATGTAAACATTCCTCCTCTCCTGGTTGAATTCTTCATTTGAACTGGGCTAGTTAAGTCTTCTCTTACATACCCAGGCTTATTGTGGTTCAGCTTCTTGATGATCCTTGACCAAAGTAATATTCCTTGCCATTGTCTGTGCTGGTAAACGTGATGAGAATTGCAGCCCAACCACATCTGGAAGGTTGTAATCTGCTCAACTCTTGTCTAGACTCTAGGGATATAGAGCAAGGGTAGGAGATCTGTGGTCCTGTGTTGCAGATTGGAATTTTGCCCTATTTAGCACAGCAAGAGATGAGGGATGGTGAGAATTGAAGTGTGAAAGGCAGAAGTTCTCAATCTCTGCCCCAGAATGAGAGAACATCAAGAAAGAGTGATGATGGATTTATAGATAGCCAGATAGATATGAAGTATGCAAGGGTTTATTCTAAGGGCCACTCGATGGTGGCCTATATCTCTTCTTTCTCAGGCTTACCAATAAACTTCTTATGCATAGAAGCAGAGCTGGGCTTGTGATGACAGATTTTGAAATATACATCTGCTCTTGCAACTCAGGTAAGAACTACCCCCACAAAATGATCTTCAGTGCTAACAACGTTCTTCCATTACTCTGCTCAAGAATTAATTGGCCAAGAGGCACTGTAGATAATATCACCTACACATTATCAGTTGCTGGTTAGGGGATACCAGGAGCTGTAGTCCAAAACAGTAACTTTTCCTATCAGTGATGTTTACACATACGTATAAAAATTATATTTGAGCGCAATGGCCAGTTTAAGCAGCTACATATGGAGAAGATGCTCTTGAAGCTGTGGGAGAAGAGAAATACACCAAAGACAATGTGCAATGAAGTCATAATAATGATTGCCTCCTGGACAAAAAACCCAACAAATTAAAACAATGTATTGTACATCACCAGGATACTGTCCAATTTTATCATGTAGAACTGAATTATAAGTCTTTATGGATGAATGAAAATCGTTGCCAAGGTTTTTAGCCAATCAAATAATAACATCTGGGGCCCAAACAGTAAGAGTGGGACTATATATTATTGCCTCACCACACCTGTTTATCACACACAGTAGTTGTTGTTGAGTGATGGCATTAAGAGTTGTGTCACTCTTCTCTTTCCATCCTCCTGTCATTTCAAATTTCACTTAATGTTTTTTCTTCCCCAAAGGCTAAAATCTATGGAAACCATTTTTAAAAGGAAAAAAAATCTGAGATGTAAAAATGTCTATTTGTGACAGATATGGATTATAGCGTCCAGAATCCCTAACCCAGTGTGGTCAGATTGATGTCTTGGGGTGGTGGTGGTGGTGTATGAAAGCAGAAGTTCAAACAAAGAAACAAGCAGACAAGCAAACAAATAAGCAAAGAAACCTCAAATGTCTCAGCGTCCCCTGACCAGCAGTTGTTTTTACACTTGGATTGATGGTGATGTACTGAAGAATAATATACAGTATAATTTTATTCCGAACACCATTGATTTTACTGGATATAAGCTAGTTAGAATTTAAGTAATTTTATGCTCTCGGTGACAGAGAGTGAAGCATGTATTTTATTGTCTTTCATTTCTGCAATCAGTAAAGTCCTGATGTTGATTGGATTGTGGTCCTCTCCCAAGTAAGTATGACCCAGGGTGGAGCTCAAGGATGGAGCAATACAAGTTAAAGGGACTGCAGTGGCTTAGTGGTTAAGACGCTGAACTTGAAGACTGGAAGGTCAGCAGTTCGAGATCCAAGTACTGCATGACAGAGTGAGCTCCTATCGTCAGTCCCAGCTCCTGCCAACCTAGCAGTTCGAAAGCAAGAAATTGCAAGCAGATAAATAGGTACCACTTCAGTGGGAAGTTCCACGCACTCCGGTATCTCGTCATGCCTGCCACATGTCCACGGAAATGCCTGCAAACGCAGACAACACTGGCTCTTTGGTTATAAACTGAGATGAGCACTGAACCCTAGAGTCAGACACGACTGTCTTTCGAACAAGGGCAACCTTTACTTTTACCTTAATGCAAGTTAAAATCTTTCCACATCTATGCAACTGCTGTGGACATGATCCAGTTTGAGCCTTACAACTGCTGTTTACATTATAAACAGAAAGTTTTAATCTGAGCAAAGCCAACAGAGTTCACACTATCATTATTTAGGAACTATTCAGAAAAGTCATCTATTTGTCACACAGTAACTATAAATAACAAGTTGTTGGCCAGTTTGAAATTTTCATACTTAAGTGGGGAACATGCTTTAGTATTTATAATTTGATAGCAGTGCTCCATAATTTTTTGAGGCACAAGGATCCCACGGCTGTAGGTAAACACCAACAGGTTAGGCCTGATGAAGAAAGTTCACACTTTTTAGTCAGCCGAGCTTTGTTTCAGAATTCACGCAAAAGTATATCTAAAATAGAAATGTTCTACAAGTATGATGCTATTACCTGGGAAAATATGCAAATTGGGTCTCTAGGTTACAATCCCTGGTTATACTCATTTTTTTTTACTTGTTTTGTTTTTGTAGAAAAAAATTCAGATATATGTATTTCCTCTTTCTGCTGAGACATTTGAAAAGAAATCACCGGCAGCATAACCTATTGGGAGAAAAATAAATGTAGTCCTGCTGTTTTCAGCTGACTAAATGCCATGAAGCAGAAGTAGGTCATTCACGTGACCAGTAGGTTGGTCCTGTGTAGTGTGCAGAAGGGAGAAACCAGCGAGGTTCTCAGTGATTCTAGATCAGGGGTAGGCAACCTATGGCCCACAGGCCGGGTCCAGCCCATTATACCAAATAATCTCCCACCCCACCGCCTTTGCTCCAGCTGCCACCGCTACCACCACTGATGGAATTGGCCGTGGATGCATTTACTGCAGCCATAAACGGCGGGGGAACCATCAGTCTGGCCCCTTCAACTGTTTGAGGGAGCGTGACCAGGCCCCCAACTTAGAAAGGTTGGCAACTCTTGTTCTAGATACACAAGATGTGTTTGTTGTTAAACTACAGTTCAATCCCTAACGCTAACCAACAATTGAACCATAGTCCTTCCTGCTAACCTTCAGTACTTTAGAATTTAAATGGGGTGGCAGAAATCACACAACTCAACCTGTGGAAGATTTTAACAATTCTGGTGGATGCAGGTTAATCACAATATAATGCGAGAGGGTGGGGGAAGGGACATCTTGTAGCATTTGAAGCAAGGTACATTATGTATGTAAACACTTTACTGTATTCTATATATTTATCACTTTGCTGCTGAGTAGGGCACTCAAAGCAGTGTACATTTACACACATTTTAAACAGACTTTGAAAACCGAAGGCCAAATAAAGTAACACAATGTTGCTCATCCATTGGACCCTTGGCAGGGATGGAGCCAGGCTGACTTCCCTGTGGAAAGAGTGTGTATGCTGAGTTGCTGTTGCAAAGATAGGTATGCCTTGTGTACTCAGTGAACTAGCACTTTGGGGATGTGAAACATGCATAACAGTAGATATCAGGTATTTTTCAATCCAACCTTCCCCCACCATCTAGCTCAGGGGTCAGCAAACTTGGCCCTCCAGGTGTTCTTAGACTTAAATTCCCAGAAGCCCTGATCAGCAGGTGTACTACTTGGGCTTCTGGTAATTAAAGTCCAAGAACACCTGGAGAGCCATGTTTACTGGCCCCTGATCTAGCTTGAAATACTCACCACAGCTCAGCATTAACTTGGATGTCAGAGGTGCTACATACTAGCAGCAACCTCTAAAATGAGGATATGGGTGCTGGGGTCACCTCCTTCATATCACTATTGTCACTATCACCACTGCTTCATCATCTGCTGCAATCACCATGGATGGGTGGCAGCAGCAACACCAGCAGCACAACCAAGGCTACATTCTTCTCTCTTTTCCAGCTGGAATTACCTCCCCCTGTTTTCTGGGCAGGTAGATGCTTTTTGGGTTCAACACTTTGTGGGAAAGCTTGGAAATTCATTTTTCTGTAATGCTGTCACCATGAAACTTAGGTCCAAACAAATGAACCTCATAAGTGCACATTAAACTCTTTCTGGAAAAATGAAATTCCACAAATAAAATTATTTAAAAACAAGAACAGAAACTAACAAACCCCACTTTGGCAATTGATATAGGTTTTGCTTCCACATATTTTACCTACACATGTCTGCTCAGAAGTACAGTCCAATGAGTTCAGTAGCATTTAATCCCAGGTAATTGGGTATAAAATTATAGTAATTAATTGTCTACAGATTCTCATTGATGGAATCTCATGGATCTCTCTTGCAGGTGAATTTCACAAAAGAAATCCTAGTTTCATAAAAAGATTTATAACCTGCTTATATCTCAAAGACATTCAAAATTGTAAAAATGTTTCATAACACATGGCTTCTTTTGCTATCTTGAAATTGTATATCACTGCCTAATAAGATGTTTGTAACTTGGTAATGTGAAGTAGTCACCTTCTGTTAAGCTAGTGGAACAGTTCAAACTATGCTAGATAGGTATCCAGTTAACATTCAAACGATTTTTGTTTCATGTTCTGGAGCAGAGAATGGCTCTGAACTAAATATATTACATGAAAATAAGGTGCACTGATTACTGCAAGACTTCTTTCTTGTATCAACCTGAAACTCCACAAAAGACTTAACAGAGCTGGTGTCTCCTCAGTGAACATACTCCGCTCTGCAAACACAAAGTAATCCTCCAGTTTTGAAGTGGGTGTAACAGCTTAGAGTTCTGCATAAATTTCTGATCTTTGGCTTCTAGTGCAATAGGCATATTTCAATATTAAAAAAAAATCATTTTCATAGAATGAAAAACATTCTCTTCTCCTGGTTTTCTCAGATTTTCACTCAAATGCAGGAGTGCTCCAAGCCTCCTCACAGTATGAGGTACAGATTGCTAGTTTACAAAATGGTTACTTTCTGTGTATTATGTATGGGCAGGCAAGACCGATCAGTTAGTCACACAATTGTCCTTTTCTCATGGACACATCTACACAGTTGACATGAATATCAACAGACAGACAGACCATGTGAGCTCCAGAAGAAGTGTAAAGGCAAAAGCATGCTTAATGTGCTGCACTTGGTGATGGAATCCCAGAGCTAACCCAAGCTGATGAAGTCCTGGTCAGAAACTTACCATCTATAGCTTGATAGAGAGAGAGCAGGACTGTCAGCATAGGTCCTGACCATACCTGTCAACATTCCCGATTTGGCCGGGATTACCCCTTAAATTGACGTCGATTGACGTCATAACCCGGCACCCGCTGCCAAAACCCCGTAATTTGGCAGCAGGGAAAACGCTTTCCGCGCATGCACGGAAGGGTTTTAACCCTTCCACGCATGCGCGGAAGCGCTACGTCGCTTGCGTAAGGGCTGTGCAAGCGGCGTAGCATTTCCGCGCATGCGTGGAAGGGGTAAAACCTTTCCACGCATGCGTGGAACGCGACCTGCACACAAGCGATGTGCGCAGGTCCCGTTTTTCCGGAGCCGTGGGTTGACAGGTATGGTCCTGACTAAAGCAGAGTTCATAGTCTCAGTTAACAAAATAAACAAGATGACATCCCCAAACTACAGGTTTGTCTGACCATTTTGAAGTAATATGCATTAATAAGAGCAGTAATAATGTACCAATCAAGTCAATTGCAGTCTCTTCCCAGGGTTTTCTAGGTACAGATTATTCACAAGTGGCTTACTATTCTCTTCTTCTGTGAGTGTCCTGGGACTGTGCAGCTTGCCTAATTCTATATAGCCGTGATGATGAACCTTGGCACTCCAGATATTCTTGGACTTCAATTCCCAGAAGCCCAAGCCCCCTGTGAATCCACACAAATGGGTTTACTGCGATTCATCCGGCCCACGCTGCCCTCGTCACTCCCGGAAGCAGAAGCATATGGGCACGTTTTACTTCCGCTTCCGGGAGCGACGGAACATCTGGAGTGCCAAGGTTCACCATCACGGCTATATAGTCTGCCTCTCTCCCCTTTCCCCAGAGAGGTACAATGGGGAATTGAACTCCCAGTCTCTGGCTCCACGGCTGTCAGGTTTTGCAGACTCCAACTCTGAGCCTGCAAGCTGCTGCTTTAAGCCCTGCAGGTCTAAACACCCTGCTGCCACGGCTAAGCCCCACCTGAAAGGCCTGAGGGAAGGTTTTGGACCTTCATTGACTCTACCTGGAGACCCAGGGTGGTTTAGCTATGTAAGTGACCCATGCTCAGTGACCCATGCTCTGGTCACTTCCCGACTAGATTATTGTAATGCGCTCTACATGGGGCTGCCCTTGACGACCATTCGGAGGCTGCAGCTGGTCCAGAATGCGGCAGCCCGGGTGGTGATGGGATGTGGGCAATATGCCCATGCCTCACCGCTACTTCGGGAGCTGCACTGGTTACCAGTTTGTCTCCGGGTGCAATTCAAGGTGCTGGTTTTGACCTTTAAAGCCCTATATGGCAGTGGGCCAGGATACCTTAGAGACCGCATCGTCCCAAGAGTGTCTGCCCGTCCAACCAGAGCGGACCGGAGGGGCTCTCCAATGGTGCCATCAGTTAGGGGTGCACATCTGTCCAGCACCCGAAGGAGGGCCTTCTCCGTGTCCGCACCGACTCTCTGGAACCTCCTGCCAACAGATCTAAGACTTCAAAGAGAATTGCTCCCCTTCAGGAAAGGATTGAAGACCTGGCTGGCAGGACAGGTGTGGGGCCCGAATGGGAACACGGTCCCCGCCTGCTGGCTTACGTAAAGAATTAAGAACTCTCCCTTCTTCTTTTTATAGTGATGGGTGGGTGGGATATGGGTTTTTTTTTTAAAGTGGGTGGGATATGGGGCTTTTAAAGTGTTTTTATGTGTTTTTAGAACTTGTTGTAATGCCGCCCTGAGTCGGGTTCCGCCTGAGTGGGCGGCATATATAAATATGACTATAAATAAAAAAATAAAAATAAAGAACTTGTGGGATCAGCGCACACAATTGGCATACTGTCCCTGACAGAACCCCGGTATGGGAGATCACTCCTTCGAGCTGTAAGGTTTTGAGGGGACAGAAATTGGGGAGAGGATATTTGATATAGCTTGATTCACCTATTGCTGACCTGACAGGCAGCTAGGACAATGGAAAGCTAAAGAACACAGATGGTTAACTCAATAGGCATGTAATGGGTAATCTTGCATCCGCAGAAGCCCTAAAGTCTAAGAGTCAACTTTGGCCACTTGTTTGCCCCCGATAACGAGGAACAATGCTTGTCCCCGGTAGTTAATTAAGTTAGATAAGGAACTTCCCCCTATGAAGACTTCCCCAATTAACTTGTGTAAACATGATGTGCAGACTCAAGGCTTCCTCTGTATCGCTATGTGCAGCATATGCACACAGCCAGATCAGGCAAGGCATAAATGCTTCTGATTTGCCATCATTAAACACTGGTC
The DNA here is from genome assembly GCA_035047305.1 of Bradypodion pumilum. Classification (NCBI taxonomy): domain Eukaryota; kingdom Metazoa; phylum Chordata; class Lepidosauria; order Squamata; family Chamaeleonidae; genus Bradypodion; species Bradypodion pumilum. Next base: position 313,141,990 of record JAWDJD010000004.1, read on the forward strand.
TTTGCTCCATCTTGCCTCACGTGTCTTGCTTGACCAGTCTCCTCCGGGACCCTCCAGCCCACATCGGGCCCCGATCCAACATATGGTGACCCCGACGTGATCCTACTCGTGAGTAGCAATCCCCTTGGTCCGGTTCTATGCCAGAGCTGTGTCCGAGTCTTCCCGGAGGACAGCGCAGCAGCTCTGATCCAATCTGAGTGACAGCTATGCTATGAGACATTCCAGAGGTGGCAGAGCACGCTCTAAAGCTCTGATGCATCTTGCGCATCGGAAACGCGTTCCGAACGCTCAGGGTCGGCTGTGAACCCTGACGCCATCGCAGAGGCCACCGAGGGCCTGTGGCTGCAGTCCATGTTCTGAGTCCTACCCAGAGGGACGTATCATAAGAACATAAGAACAAGGGTATCATAAGAACATAAGAACAGCCTTGCTGGAACAGGCCACAGCCCATCCAGTCCAGCATTCTGTCTCACACAGTGGCTCACCATTTCATTCAGGGTATTCCCAAGGAGATGCCTTCACCTGCTTAGGATACCCTGGAAATGGCATTGAGAGATATCCTGCCTATCTCTCCAACCCTGAGGTTGTCCTTAAGTATCCATAATTATAGCCATTGATACCCTTGTCCTCCATGAACTTGTCTAATCCTTTCTTAAAGCTGTCAAGACTGACAGCTGTCACCACTTCTTCTGGCAGGGAGTTCCATAGACCAGTAATCCTCTGGGTGAAAAAGTACTTTCTCTTATTTGTTTGAGAACTAGTACCCAAAAGTTTCATCGAGTGTCCCCTAGTTCTAGTGTTGTGCGATAGGGAAAACAGTTTTTCCTTATCTACTTTGTCCACACCGTGCATGATTTTATAAACTTCAATCAGGTCACCTCTTAGACGCAGTCGTTCAAGAGTGAAAAGGCCCAACCGTTGCAGCCTCAGATGGTAAGGAAGGTGTTCCAGTCCCCTAATCATTCTGGTTGCCCTCCTCTGCACTTTCTCCAACTCCATAATATCCTTCTGGAGGTATGGCGAACAGATCTGTACACAGTATTCCAGATGGGGCCTCACCATAGATTTATAAAGAGGCAAATGGCTATAATTATGGATACTTAAGGACAACCTCCGGGTTGGAGAGATAGGCAGGATATCTCTCAATGCCATTTCCAGGGAATCCTAAGCAGGTGAAGGCATCTGCTTGGGAATACCCTGAAGAAAATGGTGAGCCACTGTGTGAGACAGAATGCTGGACTGGATGGGCTGTGACCTGTTCCAGCAAGGCTGTTCTTATGTTCTTATGGTACAGATTCCTACAAAATGGGTCTGTTGGCAGCGGCAGTGCAAGGCGGTAGGGGACCCAAAGGCAAGACCAAAGGAGCATGTCACAATTGTGGCAAGATCGGTCATTTTGCTAGAGAATGCCGATCCAAGAAGGGTAACAGCCAGAACACAGGTCGTCCCAAGGCTCCAACCACCCCATGTCCACGGTGTCACAATGGCTTCCAATGGGCCAGGAATTGTCCGACTTCGGGAAACCAGAGCGCGGGCTTGTCTCTGGCCCCGGTCCAAACAGAGACCACAGTCACTCTGGGAGAGCCAGAGCTGGATTAGATTTTCAGTGCATTCCACCCTGCATTCCGGAGGTGCAGGCCAGACCCAAGGGCAGTGCGGGACTAGATTTGACTTGCCAGTCAGAGGTCACATGTGACTTGCCAGGCACAGTCTATCTGGTCGATTCCCAATACATGGGACCCCTGCCTAAGGGCTATGTAGGTTTAGTTTTGCCCCGCAGCATCGCAGGAAGGCGAGGAATCCTTGTGATTCCAGGAGTCATTGACTACAATTTTTCGGGTGTACTCCAGGTTCAACTCTGGACACACCTACCCCAAACCAATCACAGAGGAGACACATTAGCGCAACTGATCATGGTTCCTTGTCACTCGCCAGCAGGCAGCCAGGAAAGGCTCAGGGACAGCTCAGAGTCCGGGTTGGCAGACCGCTCAAGTGCAGAGGGGGCAGTAAAAGGATACCAGGTCTTAGTGACAGTGGAAACCAATATAGAGTGGAAGCGGCAGCCAGTCATAAAGGTATTTTTAAATAAAAAACCTTTTGATGGGCTGCTAGATACGGGAGCTGACGTCAGCATGGTCAGCCAGAGTCAGTGGCCATGCGAGTGGGCTCTCGAGCCGGTCTCCGATGTGTGGGGGGTAGGTGGTGTCCAGAAAGCATTTAGAAGCCAGGATTGGTTAGAAGTCACGATCCCCAAAGCTGACGGCACAGCAGTCATTCTGCCGCACATCTTGGATGTGCACGTCAACCTCTGGGGGAGAGACATTCTCCAGCAGTACCGTGCCACTCTTATCTTCAGCAGTACCGTGCCACTCTTACCTTCGGGTAATGGCTTTACCACTTAAATGGCTTACCAACATGCCAGTCTGGGTAGAGCAATGGCCGGTAGTAGGGGAAAAACTAGTCGCCCTAAAACAGCTGGTCAAAGAACAGCTAGACGCAGGACATATAGAACAGTCCACCAGTCCCTGGAATTCACCCATATTCATCATTAAGAAGAAGTCAGGGAAGTGGCGACTCCTTCACGATCTAAGAGAGATCAATAAGTGTATTCAGCCAATGGGTCCACTTCAATGTGGCATCCCAAATCCAAACATGATCCCCGAGGGTTGGGAGATTCTGGTCGTAGACTTGACAGACTGTTTTTACACCATTCCTTTAGATGTAAGGGATCGGGAAAGGTTTGCTTTTACAGTGCCAGTCGTGAACCACAGAGAGACTACGCAACGTTACGCATGAAAATTTTTGCCACAGGGGATGCTCGACTTGCCCACCCTGTGCCAAATTTACAAAACTGGAAAAGTTTCGAAACCTTCACCCCACAGTCTTAGTGTGTCATTTCATGGATGACATCTTGATCGCAGCGCCGCAACTCGGCAGCGAAATGTTTAAAGACCTCCAGACCACTCTGGGGGGAAAAGGGTTACTCATTGCCCCGGAGAAAGTTCAGAGGACCGAGCCCTTTTCATACTTGGGCCATCGACTTCTCCATTCTTTCACGGCACCAGTTTTGCCACAAATTAACCTCAAGGATTCAGTCACCCTTGTAGAATTGCAACAGATTCTGGGGAATATCAATTGGGCTAGACCGTATTTCAGGCTAGATACGGAACTCCTGAAGCCGCAGTTCTCGCTGCTAATGCTAGGTAAGCAGCCAGCAGACCGGATACACATTCCGCGAGAGGCTTGCTTGACTCTCGAAAAGGTCAACCAAGTTCTCAGCCAGAGATGGGTGGACAGGATTAGTCAGGGGCCATATGCTCCTGTTCTGAACTTGTACATAGTCCGGACCAGAGCCATGTTCACCGGAGCTCTGGGGGCAGACTCCGAGCGAGGGGCGAGTATCGTGGAATGGGTGTATTTACCACACACATCTTCCCGAAACTTTGTTCCTCCACAGGAACTGGTCTCCACGGTGATTTACCGAGGAAGGCTGAGAGCAAGGGATATCTCAGGGCACAATTTAGTGAAAATCGTTGTTCCATTCACCAAAGATCAGATCCAGCAGCTGATACAGCTCGGAGACTCACTTCCGATTGCATTGGAAGGATTCACTGGATGTTTGGCATACCATTTGCCAAAAGACCCCAGACTCATTTCGCTTCAAATGCAGACAGTCAGTTTGTGTGAGTTATTGTCCCTGGTTCCACTTCAGGGGGCCAGGACAGTTTTCACTGATGGGGGTCGAACATATGGTGTTCTTACTTGGCAAGAGGGATAGGCTTGGCGCACACTTCTGACTCTTCCGCAAAAATCTGCGCAGCGGGTGGAATTGGCAGCAGTGAACCTCGCCTTGCGCACCTTTGCCAAAGAACACTCGAGTATCATTACTGACAGCCAGTATGTCCGGAATATGCTTCACAGTCTACTGGGAGCGTACATCACTCCCGCGATAGACAAAAATTTGTTAGGTCTTTTCCTCACAACTCAATTTTATTTGCGGAACCGCACCGAAGCACTCTATGTCGCCCACATCAGAAGTCACCAGGATTTATCTGGACCGATTTCCGCGGGCAATAGCAGAGCGGATGCGGCCGCAAAGGAAATTGAGCAAAGGTCAGTTTTGGGAGTCTTCACGACTCTGATCCAAAGTCATGCATTTTTTCATCAAAATGCCAAAGCACTTGCATGGGAGTTCAACCTGCCACTTTCCCAAGCCCAGGGCACAGTCCGTTCCTGCCCACATTGTGCAGGGGCGGTTGGGGGGCCCTCGTGAGGAGTCAACCCACGAGGGACAGAGGCCAACCAGGTGTGGCAGATGGATGTTCCGCAGTTTGGGAGATGGCAGTACATGCACGTTTGCATTGACGCATTTTCGCAGTTCGTTTGGGCTACAGCTCAGAAGGGAGAAACGGCTTCCCATGTGGAGCAGCATCTCCTCTCCTGCTTCACGGCCATGGGCAAACCATGCCACGTGAAGACCGATAACGGTCCGGCTTATAGCTCCAGGCAGCTGGCCACGTTTATGGCCACCTGGGACATTAAGCACACTTTTGGCGTTCCATACAATCCGCAAGGGCAAGCAATTGTGGAGCTGGTGAATCGGACGCTCAAGTCCTACATTGACAAACAAACAGAAAGGGGGGAACTAGCCCTCCCCAAAAATCAGGGTCAGGCACAGCATTGTCTGAACAAGGTATTGTTTACGTACAATCACCTCAATGATTTTCAGATTACACTCCGCAGGAGAAGCACTTCCGTCACACAGAGGCTCTCCCGCGCCCTATGGTGCGTTACCGAGTGCCACCGGATCCTTCCTGGAAGGGCCCAGCGCCACTCATAACATGGGGAAGAGGGTATGCTGCAATTATGTCTCCTTCAGGCATCATCTGGATTCCAGCCCAGTGTGTCAAGCCTCATCTCGAGTCCAATGGCGTGGATCCAGGCGTCCCCGGATCTGCTACCAGAGATGGAGGGATTGACCCTGATGGGGAAAACCAAGCAGAGGAGGCGACGACAGCAGATGCCAGCGCCGAAGATCACCTGGGGGATGGCCAAGTCCCTGTGCCAGGAGGCAGCAGACATCGTCCGGCGGGAGAAAGTGGAACCAACGCCGGAGAACATCATGGTTGCAGTTTTGTTCCAGATCACCTCTAATTCCTTGATGACCATCATCTTGATCCTTTCCTTGATTTTGGGGGGAGGGGTTCAAGCCGCTTCATTGGAAGCAGAAAACCTGATGCCAGGTGGAGATCTCTCTGCCCGGCTGCACTACAACATTTGGGAAAGATTGGCGAACCTCATCAATCAGTCCGATTTTTGCCTGAGGCAGACCACCGATTCTGCCTCTCTTCTTAGTACTTGTCTCATCCCAGTGTGTCACTCCCCAGATGCGCACATCAGGAACAGTGACTGGTTGGTGAAGCGGATATTTGACCAATTTCACAAGACCGCTTACTCAACATATGCGCCCTGGGGAACCCAAGTCATGAAGGTCCTACTGGCTGATGCAGCCACTCTGTACACTCCCCGAGTGGCAGTCAGCCCGAACTCAACTTGTGCTTGCATGACTGGCTGTTCCGCAGTCGAAGGGCCACATCACCATTGCCTCAACCCCGGCAACAGCACTTGGACTTGTAATAACCCAGAGACTATTAACTTGATGTTTGTTCATGTCACTTTGCTTTCAGGATGGTTTTTTACATGTAACCAGTATACTTGGAACTACATTCCTGCAAATGTATCTGATTCCTTCTGTTGTATCAGTCGTTTGACACTGTTGCTTCCCACTAAGGATATGGTTACCCCAAGCACTGATGTATCTGCTCCCACATGGCACATTCGTGCCACCCAGTTAGACAGCTCATGTGATAGTAACATCAGGGTTCTGAGCAAAGCTGAGTATGTTTCATTGGCAGTCAGCTTGTTTGGCGTGCCAGGCTTAGCCGTAGGCAACGCACGCAGGATTGGTCAATTGGCTTGCGCCTTGGCAAAAGCCATTAATCACACTTCCTTGGCGATAGCGATGCTTAATCAAGAGCAGACAGAGCTTCGCCATGCCATATTGGATAATCGAGCAGCTATTGATTACCTCCTACTGTTGCACCATTTGGGTTGCGAGACGGTCCATGGCATGTGTTGCTTTAACCTCACGGATAACTCCCGCAAGGTGCAGAGACAGCTCACAGATCTCCATATCCTGGTTAAGAATATCAAGGAAGATGCTCCGTGGGGGTGGTGGAATTCGTTGTGGTTGTGGTTCCCATGGGAATGGCTACAAACAACACTCAAGGTGATTGTGGGGGTGATAATATTGGGGACAGCGGTTTGTTGTTTCGCGCAATGTATTCCCTCACTGATGTCAATGTGCCCCCCATGGAGGAAACCCCAGGATGTCCTCACTCCACGTCACCTGATGCCGCTCCTACACCAAGCAGTCTGTCAGGTCCAATTAAATAAATAAAGGGGAAGTGTGGGATCCGCACACACAATTGGCATACTGTCCATGACAGAACCCTGGTTTGGGAGATCATTCCTTCGAGCTGTAAGGTTTCGAGGGGACAGAAATTGGGGAGCGGATATTTGATATAGCTTGATTCACCTATTGCTGACCTGACAGGCAGCTAGGACAATGGAAAGCTAAAGAACACAGATGGTTAACTCGATAGGCATGTAATGGGTAATCTTGCATCCGCAGAAGCCCTAAAGTCTAAGAGTCAACTTTGGCCACTTGTTTGCCCCCGATAACGAGGAACAATGCTTGTCCCCGGTAGTTAATTAAGTTAGATAAGGAACTTCCCCCTATGAAGACTTCCCCAATTAACTTGTGTAAACATGATGTGCAGACTCAGGGCTTCCTCTGTATCGCTACGCGCAGCATATGCACGCAGCCAGATCAGGCAAGGCATAAATGCTTCTGATTTGCCATCATTAAACACTGGTCTTCGCTCCATCTTGCCTCACGTGTCTTGCTTGACCAGTCTCCTCCAGCCCACATCGGGCCCCGATCCAACAAGAACTGGCCTTTCCACCCAAAAGCTGCCTCACTAACAGAGGTAAGCAGACCGGCAGTTACTTTGCTCCTGCATCTCCTGCCTTTGTTTTCATTTTCTGGATGATCTCTTGCCTTGTTCTTGATTCCAAAGATCTGCCCTGTTCCTAGTTCCTGTGGACTTTAGTTGTATCTTGCCTGTCTCCTAGAAGTCCATTCTCACCTTGCTCAAGCCTCTGATGATATGCTCCCTTGTATATTCTCCCAGTCATCTGACTTCTAGCTCATTTGGATTACACTTTCATTGTCAAAAAATTCCCTGCTTCCCTAGCTTGATTTGGTCTTGGACTCTTGCTGAGATATGATTACTGTTTGGCCTGTTACCTGGTTGTCCTTGGGTTCTGGTCTTTGTGCTCTCTGCCAGGTGCTCACACCCCAGACTCTTGACAGCAGCCAACCTACCAATCCAGCCATCTGGCAAATCTATGCAAAATAGTAACTTCTTGAATCCAAGACAGCAGTAGGAAACATTGTCCTCCAGATGTTTTGGATGGCAATTCATATAAAAAGTTACCACTGGACATGCTGGTTAGGGTTTTGAAGATCTGAAGGTTAAGGTATATGTAGGGACCAATCTATTATTAGTTAGCTATTCCATTGAAAGGAAGTTTCAGCTTGTTACTTTAGTCTGTTTGGGGCTTTTTCCTACCGGACACTTTGTGCATATAAAAGCTCACTGCATCAGACCACAAAAGGAATAAATAGACAGCCCTTTCTTACATTTAGAAGCTGTTGGTAGCTGTACTACCAGTTACAGGGCTCAATCATACAGGCATTTATCTTGCTGTGGGGCAGGAACACATTGGTTCACTCCCCCACCCCACCCCCGTGATAAGATAATGTGAAAGCTAAAGTGAACCTATATCCCCACACCACACCTACCCACACTTTCTGAGCGCCTGTCAAGAGCTTCCACTTATTTTTGGTATATGTTGACTCTGTTTCCAGTCACTGTGAATGGACCAAAATATATAATATATATAAAGGTTTCCCTTACTCGAAAGCCAGTCTAGGGTGCAGTGCTCATCTCTGTTTCAAAGCCGAAGAGCCAGCGAAGAGCCAGCATTATCTGCTTCTGCAGACGTTTCCATGGCCAAGTGGCAGGCATGACTGGTCACCGGAGCGCACGAAGCACTGTTACCTTCCCACCGAAGTGGTCCCTATTTATCTACTTGCAATTTCTTGCTTTCGAACTGCTAGGTTGGCAGATTATATAATATATAATATATAAAATATATTTATAGTTATATATATTACATATATTTATATAAATATAAACTATATTTATATAGTTTCTTGATCAGCACTTAAACAAATAATTTTTTAAAAAATAATCTAAGTGATGCAGTGCATTAGCAATGGCCTTGCAGAGTAAAAAAATCACTTCCCTGTCCCTTCATTGAAGAGCAGAAGAAGTATTCAGTTTGCCAATACGTATCCTGAAGTGACTCACTTATTAGGCTTTTTTGCAATACCGTATTTGAAATAGGATTACTTGAGGGTCATTGTAGTTTATCCACAGATATAATTGGCATAACCTTTCCTGAAAGTTTGGGGGTTCGGGCACACACGCCCTCGAGCCCTCATAACTTGGTTAGAAGGGAAATTGGGTGCGGATGAATATTAGCCATAGTTAAAGATTCATACATAACACCTTGGCCATTAGCTCGGACATGGATAAAGACAGAGTTACAAGGTGGTAATTAAAGGTAAACACACTGTGTATTGATCATATCCTCGAATGCTCTAAGTAGGAGAGCAAACTACAATGTGTTATGCTTGGTTAAATTAGTCCCGGAAAGATTCCTTGATAGGGCAAGACAATGGTCTCGGCTGCCAGCAGTTAATTAGTAGATAACAGACTCCCAGGTAATATCCTGATTACACATCACCTCCAAGTAACTTCTGTAAATGTAACTGGATTAACTTGTGCCATGTAGGCAGTCTTCTGTGACGGGTCGGAGCAGCCTATGCAAGCAATGACCCGAGGCAGGGAATACCTCATCTTTGCCTACGTGCCTTCCTTGTGTCCAGTCACTCCGTGACCCAGCGGGCCATTTGTGGCCCACCATTGCAACAGGTCATATGCCATTTGAATGTGAAGGTCACACCACATGGCACCTCCGTCTGATCTCAAGTGACCCAATTTAGTCTACACCAGCCTGTTCCCAAAGGGCCAGTGTAATTGAGTTCATACTATCCCTGTGCAATCACAGTCCTGTTTATTGAAATAAATTTGCTTGCTCTCTCTTTGATGTTTGAAGGCCACCTATCTAGCATCCCAGGGGTGGGGAACCTATGGCCTTGAGGGGAGCCTGGGCTTCTGGGAATTGAAGTCCAAGTACACCATGCGCTCCAGTATCTAGTCATGCCTGCCACATCACCACGGAAACGTCTGCAAATGCAGACAGCGCTGGCTCTTTGGCTATAAACAGAGATGAGCACTGAACCTTAGAGTTGGATACGACTGGCTTTCGAGCAAGGGTGACTTTTACCTTTATACCTAGAAAACCAAAGTTGAGAAACCCTAGCATAAACAGGTTAGTCCTCCAGGTGTTCTGAACCTTCAACTCCCAAGAAGCCCATGTTCCCCTCAAGGCTGCAGGTTCCCCACCCTTGAAAGGAAACATTGAGTACTTATGGATATTACTCTGTGTACATAGAAAGGATTTTAAGTTGTTAAATGAGGATCAAGGATTATTTCTAACTGGGCAACCTACTTTTTAAAAAAGGTTTAACATTTGGTCTGGAACAGAGGTTCCTAAGAAAAAGCTAATGATTTTCACTGAAGAATTTCATATTGTACATCACTTTTGACAGCCTAGGAATTATATTACAAGTTTATTGTAAGGTTCTGAATATTTCCTCAGATTTAGTGAAAATCAACATTAATTATATTAAATGGATAATTACATCTGTCAGCAGATTTCAGTGTCTGTTTTCCTTTAACAAAATGGCTCAGCAATGCACTTTAATTTATTAATTGATCTAGTAATTTAAGAATTCAATTCTAAACTGCTTTAATGACATCTTCTGGGAATGGTACTGACACACAAGTTAACCTTCTCAATGGTTTGCTTTTCTGTCCCTTGTGAAACAGACATGAATTGTTTGTAGTCATTCATGAGTGATTATCATACTGTATATGCCAAGAGATGCCATTTATTCTTACATTGTATTTCTCATAGCTGAGCAGCCTTCTGGTAAGCAAAGAGAATCTGTCACCAAAATCAGCCCTGAAAGGAGATTGTGGCAGCTGTCTGGTGTCCAAGAAGTGTCTATTGAGTTCAAACTTCATTGTAAACTATTAATCTGTCCTTGCAAGAGCTATGCATTTTCTTAACCAAGAATACTTACACAGATCGCATTCGGACTTCTTCTGTAAAAATGGAAATGTGGTAAAAGGGTAAAATGAGATTAGTCTTAGCTAAGAAATGGAAATCTGATAGGAAAATACATAGAACTAGAAGAATGGTACAGAGAAATATGGAATATGGCAATAAATGATAAATTGATATTAGATTTAAAAGTTTAAAAAGGATTTTAAAGAAATCAAATTTTAAGGAAATATGGGAAGTGTTTCTATTAGACCATGCACTGATAAAAGAGAAAGGGAAAAACCAGGCCAAGAACAAATGGCATTCTGGAAATAAGGATAAATTACAAATCAAAGAGATTGTAGAATAAATAAGGTAAATGATACATACATATTGTTCTGCTGGGTGAAGGGATCACATTATACTTTTGTATATTGGTATTTTGTAATAGAAATTAATTAAAAATGGAAATGTGGGTCTAAATTTGACCAGTACTCTCACTGAATTACATTAATATGTAATTCCCACTGAATCAATGGGGCTAATCTAGTTGTGACACCAACTTGATTTAGTTTATGGGGTTTGTTGCTTCCTTGTAAAGTATTTAAGTTCATTAATGTATTGAAATGATTGTACCCAGTGTGGTGTACTGAAGAGAGTGATATACTAGGACACAGGAGACTGGGGTTCAAACTCCCTGCTCAGTCATGTGACCTCACTGGGGACACAGAACTCGCAAAACCATTCCTTATATATCTCAGTTACCTTGAAAGCCCTGCTAAAACTCAGTTCCATTAAGGATGCATGAATTGAAATAAGATGTGTCAGTTGTTGTATATGGGGCGGCGAAACATTCACCTCATGAGCCACATGTTTCCTTTTGCCTAGTTCTGTGCCCCTGGAAACCCCAAACCCCCACCCACCAAATTATGTCTTTTTTAATAAAGGGAATAACACTCTTAGGAGCATAGTTCTAGTTTAGTTTAAAACAAGGTGTCTAGAAGTTTAAAACAACATAGTTTAATACAAGGCATCTTACGTTTTATAAACCACAAATAAGAGTAATCGGAATTGTACTTCCACCCTTTTCTAATATGGGAGGGGTCTGACTTTTTGGTGATGGCCAAATTTGGCCAATGGCTTCCTTTTCCAGCTGCATGCAAGAAGGTAATGCTATGATGACACTCCTTACCAACTTTCATTTCTAAAATACAGCTTTAAGAGAGAACAAGCAACTCCCATTAGAGAATTTATGAGGTTCTGTATATAGAGAAGATGCCACAAATAAATGATTATAATGATTTGCTTACAAGTGATTTGTCTACAAATCACTTGCAAGGAAACCCATTATAATTATTTGCTGTAACTAAGATCTAGACAGAGATTGGAAAGAGATTGAGCTATTACTTCCAGAGCCCAGCTAGAATTATGCAAATTACAATCCCCCCCCCCCTGCCTTTCCAAGATCCGGAGAAAAAGCCATGTTGGTTTGCAAGAAAAATCTCAAAACTAGCAAATTACTGGAAATGTTGTAATTGGAGAGAAGGTTGCTGCACACTAGCCATAGATTAACCAGCCTTCTCCAAACTGTTTATCTCCAAATGTCTTGGGCTACAACTCCTTCTCCAATCTGCACTGGCTAAAGCTGATAGGAATTGTGGCCCAAAACATTTGGAAGTCATCAGGTTGTGGAAAGCTACCATAGACGTACAAACCCAGTTAAGAAATTCACTAGAAAGTGGTAGCTCAACCACACAAAGTTTCTGGAATTGCTATCATTCAGTCATTCCATGAGTTCCCATGGCTACAAGGGGAATTCCTATTCCCCACCAAAACCTGTGATCCCCAGGTTTTGGGGGGATATGACAGTTTTAATCTTCCCAAAATGATCAGAGATATATCATCTGAGTTGTGTAGCACACAGTTCCCTGACAAGATTCCAGCAGTTGTCTCCCACTTTTAAAATGGCTATTCCTCTTGCTCCTACCTCCTTCACTCCTACCACTATGTATACCATATATATTAAACCTAGGTCCGTGATGGCTAACCTTGGCACGCAAGATGTTCTTGGACTTCAAATCCCAGAAGCCCAAACACCCTGTGAATCCACACAGATGGGTTTACTGTGATTCATCCGGTCCGCACTGCCCTCATCACTCTCAGAAGCGGAAGTAAAACACAGCTGTACAAGTCCAAGAACATCTGGAGTGCCAAGGTTCGCCATCATGGACCTAGAGTCTAGATTTGTGTTCCAGGTGTCTAGGGAAGTTGGTTGTAACCATGAAAGGGCACAACAAACTCATGCAATTACCTCTCTGAAAACTCTTTAAACTGTTTTGTTATAGCTGTTATGTGCCATCAAGTTGGAACTGACATAGCAACCATAGTAGGGCTTTTAAAGTTAGTGAGATATTTAAAGAGTGGTTTTACCTGTTCCACACCTTCCATGAGTTCCCATGGCTACAAGGGGAATTGAACAGATGCCTCCTGAATCCTAGTCCCTCACTCTATCCGCTCCACCACACCAGGTTAAAAGTGCATGGAGGACAGAGTTTACTAGATATTTATTCATAAATGTTTTATAGGTATAGTTGCAAAAAGGAAAGATTGTGCTGTCCCATCTCTAGGATTAAAATTTGATATATAGATCAGCTAAACCAGATGTGCTCAAATTCCCAAATGCTGTGACTTTGAGAGCCATAATGCCCTCTACATCTACTACACAAATATTCCTACAGACATCTTGCCTGTTAACATTCCTAATTTTCTGCCTCTTCCCCAAAGAACACCTGACAGTTTGGGATGTACAGTATAAGCAGAACTGATCATTACATTCAGCAACGGAACAAGGTTTAAGTTTACCTAATCCTGCACAGCGCTATTGGGTAGCTACCAGTAATTTAAGGAATATTGCATTATGAAAGATAAACAAACCTGGATGCCAATGGATTTCCCATCAAGTAGAGCAATCAGTCTTCAATATCCTTGACTAATGTAAGGCACCACTATGAAAATAGCCTATGGTTAGTCAATCAACAATTTGTATCATAAGTACACAAAAACAGTGGTCACACTTAAAAGGTTTCTGCTGTTTTCGAGGCTTTTCCACCAACATGGCAGTGTCCCATCTTGAACAAGCATGGGATGAGAAAGTTGGACATTGTAAATCTTCATTATAGCTCCTACATCTATTTTTGCTGACACTATGAAAGATGTAAGAGGAAGCCACTTCACGGAGGTCATGACGTCTTATCTGTTTAATTGAACTGAAGGTCATTTGTGTCTTATTATCTGATGTTTTGATATTGGAGGACTATCCTTATTTTAAATTATCTGCTTGACGAGGATATGTTTTCAAGGAAGGGAGGGTCTGAAGGGGAGCAGCCATCAAAACTGTAGAACAGTTCTCAACCTTTTTAAGCCAGGGGCCGGGTCACGCTCCCGCAGACAGCTTCAAGGGCCTGGCAGCCATTTTGCCCTTCCTCCACCACATGGCACTTCCTGGTGTGGTGGAAGCAGTGGGGGGGGCACATGAAATGGTGCCATGGGCCGCAGCCAGCCCATGGGCCGCAGATTGAGAATCCCTGCTGTAGAATGTTCAAAAAGATACACTGAGGGAAAGCAGGTACATCATCGTAAAAGAGGTGATGGAAAAGGTGTTTTGGTTTTTCTCAAACTCTCCTCCAAAGCAGATAAACTGGATAGCTGTGGCAGTAATGCCCCTGGATTAAAAATGCTCTTTCTGAATGCCAAGTCAGTAAAGGGTAGAACAGTGGCCATCCAGGACCTGACTCTGGACAAGCACGCTGACCTGGCATGTATTATGGAGATGTGACTGGAAGAAGCCAAGGAAGTTAACATGTCCAAATTTTGTCCACCAGGATACTCTGCACATCAGCAAGTAGGAGTGGGGGAGAGGCAGATTTACAGTGGTCAATTGTAATGTTTTGCTGAACAGTCTGCTGTGAAGCAGAGGAAGGGGGGAGCAGCAAAGATAATCTACTTGGACTGTTATTCTAGTAAAAGATATACATTGGATCTTGGTCATTGATAAGTAGAGACTTTTATTTTACAGATACAGTAAAACCTCAAGATATGAAATTAATTTATTCTTTGAGGATTTTGGTATCTTGAAAAATCCATATCTAGAAACATGGTTTCCCATAGGAACACATTAAAAAGCAAAAAATCCGTTCCGGAGCTCAGAACCCCCCCTCCCCCCCCCAAAAAAAAAGAGAGAGGTTTTTTTTTGTTCAAAACTCTTCATAAAATGCACTTTGGAATTTTTCACTGCATGTTGGCCACTTCATAAAGAGATTTGAACAGATAAAAGACATTTATTTGGCTTTTTCTGAGCTCTAGAATTTATTACTTTGGTTTTCAATGCATATTCGGCACATTTTTGACACACCGCTCTCTAGTGGCAAGCTCTGGTAATTGCCAGCTCAGTACCAGACTATCAGCTGTTGCACCAGAAAGCTTCTGGCGAAGCCAAAACAAGATGAAAAATTCCAAAAAAACAGAGCAGAAATGCTCCAAATACCCTCCCATCACCATGGAAAGTGTCAGAAGACCAAAAAATTTTTTTGCATCTCAAAGCAAATTTTTCTGATATTTCCTTTTGTATTGTGAGTTTTTCATAAGGTGAGCCATCATAACCCAAGGTTTTACTGTTGGCTCAATCCGATGTTAGAAAGATTAATAGGCAATGTTGCCACCAAGGGTACACTTGAGTGTATTCACAATCTTCAAGAAGCCTCTTTCTGAACAAACATTCTTGAGGGTACGCAAGAGCAAAGCCAAATTAAAAGGTGGAGGAAGGAACTCACTGGACAAGGAACATTAAAGGAGGATATGGCTGAGGAACTGAACCTCCCCTACGTCATTTGGAGGAGTCTGAATAAGCTAAGGATCAGAGTGCCTAAATGCAAGACCAACATGCTCAAGTGGGGGCTGCTGGTGGACAACACGCTGTGTGAATGAGGAGAGATACAGAATCTGGCTCATTTACTGGTCTGCCGATTACTGCCAGAAGTATGCACCGATGAGGACTTCAGTTTGTCCAACAAAAAAGCCAAGAAAGTGGCTTCATTTTGGCAGTCCATGGTTTGACTGGGACATGAAAGAAGAAGAATTTAGATCCTATTGATAGTTGAGATGTCATATATTATCATTGGTATAATAATAATTACGTGCCGTTGATTCCAACTCACAACAGCCCATTTCAGGGTTTCTCAGATACAGAGTATTCAGTAGTGGTTCATCATTCTCCTCTCCTGGGGATTCACTGGGCCTGGGCAGCTTGCCCAAGGCTACACAAGGTGGGGCTTCTTAGAGACACTGTGGGGAATCATTGCTTGTCTAATCCAGATAAGAATTCTATATTCAAGTGTGCATTATTTGAAGAAAAGAGACAAATGAAAGATTTTAAAACATCTTATTCTTATAGCACTTTGTAAATTGATACTTTTGCTCAGACAATATTTGAAAATCTATTATGGGTTGTTGTTTTAGAACATATTAAACAAGAAACAAAACAAAAGTTCAAAAATGGGGTGGGGGAGACAATGTTGTGATACCTTAAAGACTAACTGCTATATTTTAATCTGAGGTTTTATGGATCAAGTCAATTTCCTTAGATAAAGGATAGTTTTAGAACAGTTGCTCAGTTCCATTGTTTCATAATCAAACAGGAGAATGTATTATGCCTTCTAATGAGCTTTCAAATCCATTGTTAAAAACACATGTCTACAAAAATCAGTAGCTGTAAGTTGTAGCATTAATTCCTACATTGTAGTTGCATACCAAAAACAAATTATACTTCTTCAATGGTACACAGAAAGAGCCTCCTCAAAGACTGTGGTATTTCTGAACCACAATAGGTTGTACCCTGGTAACGGCAACCTTCTGTTGCCGGCTAATCTTTCTCACACTGGGTCAGGTGAAAGGAACTGCAGAATCAACTCACCAAAAGGTGCCTTCATTTTGGTAGTTTCACGTCTGTCCTGGACACGGAAGAAGAAGATAGAACTAAAATATCAGTATGTGCATTGCACTATTGGGTAGTACATAACATGAATGAACAAGCAAGTGAATAAAATGAACTGAACTGAAAAATAAAATAAAACACAGTAAAACCTCGCATAAAGAGCACCTTGCTTAGAGACTAACTCACTTAAAGAATAGAATTTTCTCTGGTCGCCTTGCTTAACAACTAAAACCAACTAAAAACTAGTTTAACAACTAAATTGGGGTTCGCAATCCCCGCCCCCCGTCAGAAGTCACAACTGGTCACTTACAATGATGTTTCACTTATCCCGTAGAATACATTATGCTCTTTAAGCGAGGTACCACTGCAATCTTCTTCCAACACCAACATTCTACTTTTAAATTCCTTTACAAACAAGAAAAAATCTGGCTTCAGTCTAGTCTACTAATAAGTTCTTTAAAATAATCCATATTCTGAGCTCACAATCTGTTATTTTTAAACAGCTTCTGGGACTGAGCTTTCAATCTGATTTTCAAAATAGCAGACTAAACATGCCTTCCCTTGGTGTCTGCTGAAGAAAACTCTAATACATGGCTTAGCATTAAAGCAAACAACGTTCTGAGACAAGGCTGGCAAATTTTAAGACCTGCACATGTGGAATTACATTCCTTTCAATCTGAATGGAATTTACTCCCAAGTAAGTATGCCTAAAATTATAGCCTAACCACAAGTTTAGGTATGTTTACTCAAAAGTAAATCCTTCAAAGTTCAATGGAACATTCTACAACAAGTGATTAAGACAGTAGTTTAAGAGAGCTAGAATAAAAATATTATAACATCAGACACTGATGAAAAATAAGTTTTATTCAAAATGTTTGGTAACAAACAATTGTTTTTCAGAGTTTAGGGAAGCTGTACTTCAACATTTTATGTACAAGACAGGAAACAAACCATAAACCAAGCTGAGTTAAAACTTCACTAAGGTTAATTGTCTACCCCATGGTATTTATTGCAAGTTTTAGTAAAATGAATACTTTACAAAAGATATATACCTTCAGTGGAGATAAAAGTGGTTATGGGCACAAATTGTATATGTTTCAGTACAAGTTCATAAACATGAAATAATGATTTAAAAAGTGAATTATGCATAAATCCCACTCCGACTTTCATTTCTTATGTGCAATTTGTTGCTCGATCCTACAAACAGTGAATAAACAATAAATTATTGATGGGACAGTGGAATTCTGGGGATTTTGTGTGCCACATTTGCAATTTAATTTAAATTTTGTTTCATAATGCATTGAATAAATCTTCAAACAGAAAAAAACATTTCAGTTCATTTTCATCTTTTTGGCTAAAAAAAGAGGCCATCATGATTTGGTCATATACAACTTGTTTTTTTAATCTTGTGAGACATACACAAACCTTGCATCAATGTACTCCACCTGTATGGTGCCCCCTCCCTGTTTTGCACACTGCAATTAATGTAGGAAATCTGGGTCTAGTCAGCCACAACTTCCTGTTACATTCAATCGTATTAGATATAAAACAAGCTAAATTCTGCAATCATGGTTTACAGAAGGACAAAGAAAAAAGGCTGTGTGGTCGTACAAAATTCAAAAGCAAGGCTGAGTAATACCTTTATTATACGACTAAAATATTTTAAATAGGAAAGCTTTCAAGTTTAGCAGGAGTTTTTATCAGGCTGGACACTATAGAACTTGAAGGGGGTAGCAAGGAGAAGCAGCAAATTCTAAAAACTATCTTGAACAGATGTTGCCATGCCAAGATTTATGTTAAAGTAATATCTAAAGATGGAGATATCAAGTTTATTCCATCCGCCTGAGATATCATGCCTCACTTCATGCCGTATGGACAATCACCTGGTACATTCTCCAATGCTTTGTGTTGATGCATATAGCTCCATTTTTGCTGGGAGCTGACACGTAAAGAGATATGAAAATACTCGCATCAGGTGGTTTAAGTTACTGGCTTGTTCCAGACCCGGGAATCATATTTCAAATGTAATGGAAAACTACTGTTAATTGAAGACTTCCTGGGTTAATCTTGGCAAGTCAAGACAGAACGAAGAAACAGGCAACACAAAGACAGAGTGTGCAGTCCTAAGGCTTGTGCATATCTCAGCTTATTCAGCTGTAATTAATATACTGAACTACACCAGTATCTGAACAGAGACATTTCCAGATGTTAGAGGTTTTAATCTGACAGCTGATTTTCATATTGTCCTTCTGGCTTACTCTATGTAACAATAATCAGAGCAACACCAAAAGAGAAAGTCAAAGAATGTCTGACTGTTCAAAGACAATTATACTTAAGGCACACCATGGAAATACAAGGTTGAAGCACAGATTTTGAAAGGTTGTGGCTTCAAAATTCTTGCTTTTCCTTAAAGAAAACGCAAGATCTTGGGAATGCTTTGAAAAACTGAGTGACTTTCTAAAATAAAAATTTTCTATATTATATCTTCTTTTAAAGCACATCAATCAAACGTTTTCATAGGTCGACCTTATAAGCACCTATAATTAGCAATTTATCAATTTGTTATTTAACAAAACATTTCAGATGTCAGAGGTACAACAGAATGAGCTACTATAGTTTCACAGTACATTCACAACAACCTTGACGTGAGGAAAAATAGTGGTACATCAGGAGCAAAATAGTACAGAGTATCAGCTCCAACATGGTTTGCAAACACAACTTTTCCATCTCTTTTATGCACAGTTTTAGATTTGAAAGACCTTTTACTAAAAGTTATAAAAGATTAGAAAATTTGGTTTAACATTATCAGTTTGAAACACATGTGCACACATATGTGTATACAGAGATAGCACATGATAAAAACCCTGCTCAGCTGAAAAAATAAGAAAATGGTTCCATTATAGTGATTGTATCTTTTGCCTGTTTTAAGGCTTTTCAGAATTTTTCTGATATTTTCTAGTTTGCCGTTTATGGTACCAATGGTTCACAATGATGGCAGTAGACTTTAAAAGATGTTTGATAAAATCCAGGATCTTTCACAGAGAATATCTTCTTAACGGATATTATTAAGATCATGACTCAGCCTGTGTAATCGTAATAACTTCTGGGAGTTGTAAAATACCACACTCAAGTTATTTAACAGTAAGAAGTAAAAACAGAAGGAATACACAAAAGGAAACTTTCAGTTATTGGAAACAAGCAAGGGCTGAGAAGATATTATAGCGTATTGTGGAAAATTCATAAGATATATTTCCAAGAACAAACCAAACCTACAAACAAGCAAGCAATTTAAAAGTAAGTCCTAAACAATACTGTAACAATAACTGTGCCAGTAGACAACCTGTTATCATGGGGGGAAATAGGCTGCCTAAAAGTTAGACAGTGCTGCTGCTTTGTACACGTACACTGCTATACAAGGCTACCTTGCAAGTGTACAATCTTAATACATTCCCTCTCAGAAGATTAAGCCTGTTTCTTTTGTAATAATACAGTGGTACCTCGGATAAAGTCAGATTCGGATAAAGTCGCGGTTTTCATGCACACGTGATGCATCGCATAAAGTCCGAAACTCCTAAAAATGGACGTTATCCAAGGTATTTGGTATAGGAACCTCGGATAAAGTCCATTTTTGGATGGTATCCGATGCATCGCCCATTTGATTCAGATAAAGTCCAAAATCAGATAAAGTTCAAACTTGTGGAACGGAGTTTGGACTTTATCCGAGGTTCTACTGTATTTCTCTGCAGAAAATATGACTGCAAGGTATGCTGTCATGGATATTAAAAGAGAACTATGATGATCAGATCTTTTCTGAGGACATTTGGCTAGGCTCCCCATTTAACCATGCACAGTACAGTAAGGTAATGATGTTTTCCTTGTAAAAATAGCAAACTGCAAATGCATTTTAAGGACAGGGCCATTATATATGTTCAAAACGTCCCTGGAATTTAGTGAGATGTTTTTCTGAATAGTAAACTACGACAGGGGGTACAACTACATGTTTGTACCGATAGATCTGAAGAGTAATTATCTCTGGCCTTTCCCTTACAAATTCCAATATGAGGACCAAATAAAATGAATATGACAACTAAAAAAAATAAGCAAAAACAATCCAAGCTTGCGTTTTGATGTAAGATTACTTTTATTAAGGAGCCAAGAGGAATACTTAAATGGGTGAAGGATGAAGAACCTGTGTCCTTCCAGATGTCAAACTGCATGTGAAGCAGTTGGGCATAATAGGAGTAGGGACAGTGCTGCATCATCTGGAATCTCTAAAGTTCACCACCTCTGTTTTAGAGTGAAAACAGTGGAGAACAGAAAAGTGAGCTAAAATGTAGTGAGCTGCGTTTCTCTTGCATTATAAAGGGGGGGGGAAGGGGGAGGAAGGAAGAAGGATCTGCCCAGTGGGTGGGGCAGGGGTGCAGGCTTCAGACACAGCGGATGGGCAAGTGGTCGGGCCCCTCCTCTAGATTGCTTAACTGCAATGGGGCTCTGCCCCCCGCCTGTGTGCAGTGTGATGCCTCACTGCCCGAGTTGGGCGGTGTGGCTAGCCGGTGGCTGGGCCCCTCCTCCTTATTTTTGGGCTGCAGCGGGGCTCCTCGCCCCGCCTGTGCACAGTGTGCACTTTGTTGTATTTTGTTGTGCGCTTGCACCATCTGGTCCCACTGCCCCCACTTGCCAGTCCGTGGAAAAGTTGTTTCCCCATGGTATGGGAAAGGTTGGAGACCCCTGTGCTAATCTACTCAGCAGAAGGGAAAAGCTTAGTTTAAAAAAAAAACCATGGAGGAATATCACATATGCAGGTCACCTAACCATAAATGAACATGGTTTTAGGATCATTTTTATTCATTCATTTCAAAGAGAGATACTCAACACAATGTCTTTTTCAATATGAATATTTCTCTAGGACAGCCATTGCACCACAATCTGAGAACAGTACATAAAAGTATGTTCCACTTCTTGCTCTTAAATAAATCCCATGAGATCTATGTGGGTGTTTACATGTCCACTAAAACAAATACTGTTTACCTGAGTCAGGTTTCAATATAGTAATAACTTCTGTTTTGAATGTGACTCCACATACACATCTTGCTTATTCCACCCTAGCTCCCAATATTAGTATTTGCAAGCATCATTTATAGTTAAGCAGCAAAAAAACCCCATAAAAATAAATAAGATCACCTAAGCATAAACAATAAATATGCATTTAAATGGGAGGGAAACTTAAGGCCAGCTTTATCGAGCAATACGAGATAGTTTCGGGTTTTATCAAAAACCAAAACACCACTCCTTATAGCACAACACAGAGAAGTGGAATAGGAAACTTCTCTTGTTATTAAAACATGAAAAATGGGACAGTTTTTCACCTCGGTTGTAGAACACTTAATTTGCTATCTTTTAGCATTTTAGTTTTCATTGTTGTGACGTTTAATGTTGCTACTTTTCAAGACTTGCAGTTATGTACAGTTTTTACCAGCGTCCATGTTGATTTGCAGCATTATCTGAGGATAAAATATCAGAAATTCTGTTGCCTTCTTTTTTTTGCATCCATTGCATCAAGAATAGGTTGCCTCTTTGCAGTGTATCTTTGACGAAGCTCTTCAATTTCTCTTTCCATCATAGGATCCAAAGCTTTTAATCTCATCTGCAGCTCTTCCAAACTTAGATTTTTTAGCTGTTCAGATAGGAATAAACAAAGACAATGGAATTCAACAAAAGCAAGACATTGTCTGTTTTACATTTTTGTATGTACATCACACATGACTAAGGAGAATTTAAAATACTATATGTTCTTTGCTAGCCCATCACATGCCCATCACATGTTCATCACATCATGACCATTCTATAGCTATTATTATTATTATTATTATTATTATTATTATTATTATTATTATTATTATTATTATTATTATTATTATTATTATTATTATTATTATTATTATTATTATTATTATTATTATTATTATTATTAATTGGACTTCTATCTGGGATGAACTCCCACTCTGGGCAGCTTACACTATTAAAAAAACGAAACAAATGCCATTAAGACAATAAAACAACCCCCCCAAATCACCGCCCCCCCCCAATCAGAATATATTTTATATGCTATGAAATATATAATATGCATACATAAACACAAACATATAATTGAATATATGAACAAAATGTGTAAATAAGATCTAGCATGCTGTACTTTGAATTTCAATATTCCTTAAAGGTGTCGGCTAGTGGTCCGGAACAGTGAGTTCTCCATTTTGGAACGGCAGGTCAGCTAAGTGGAGTCGGGAATTTGGGTAATACACCTGGCCAGTGCATTGTTCTAATACGGCCAATATTGACATGAGCCCAGTCAGCTGTGTAGTTGCATTTAAAATGGCTAAAGGAGCATCAAAAACACAGGCCTCAGTCCCCTGCACACCATCAGACCTTGCTACAGTAGTGGTAGGACCTCCCGATGGTGAGACGCTACTAAAATCTCGAAACAGTGGGAGATGATGCTTCGATCTGCCACGTCGAAGTGACAACCAAGTAAGTAAACTAGGAATATTCCTTAAACAGATTTTCATATGGTGCAATGGGCAGATAGGGAAGCGAATGGAAAGATTTGGACTCATGGTATCTGGGGTTACTGCCCCAAATACTTTCTTCTAAACAATCTCACTAAGAGTACAGCATATGTTCACAACAAGGTGAGTGAGGAATCGTTATCACTTCCTGCTTTTATCCCTACTTTATTTTTTATTACCACTCCTTGAAGCACTTGGTCAACTTGCGGCTACACAGGAGCCATTTTGAACACATTAACCAGTCTCAAAGAGACTTTTTAAAAAAGAAACAAAATCCAGATCCTTCACTGAGTCACTGCTGCACCTTGCCTTGGAATAACAAACACCACCTGAAATAATGGCCTCAGTTCAGAGCAGTACATTAGCATTTTTGCAAAAGGGGCTCTTGATTAACAGCTCACAAGTTATCCAAACATTTATAATATTGAGGGACATTTACCAAGAAAGTAGCTCTTTTGCATGCCAGCTACAATATCTGCAATGAAGAGATGAAACTGGATTCTTGTAGGCAAGTGGGGGTGGCTGCAAGCAGTTGCTCCTTCACTTGCAGGAAATAATTCCAGTTTCAAAACGGAAAACAAAACACTGAAGTTCATATTTATTACACTATCCTGAGGCTGGAAGCTTTCTGATTCCTGTCAAATCTGTTATTGTGTATGCATGCATGCCAATCTGGTTCTACTGTGGTAAAAAATTTGCCTGTTTTAATTAAAAATAGAAGAAAGAAAAAACACTGGAAAAACATATTGTATTTTCATTTTCTAGGAAATCATCTAATACTTTATAATAGATCAATAAAAGAGAGAAAAATGAATAAAAACATGGCATCTGAATCAAGCTGCTTCTTAGTCAATACTTCTAGGGTACCTTTCTATCAACATTTCTCTCTCCCTTGGGGCATGCCTAATACTCTCAAACTTTATTTCTGTTGCCATCCGGAGCATACAAATTAGCAAGAGGAATGACTGCTATGGCTGCAACTCAAATTGTGCTTCTTAAAATTGATGAGCTAACTTACAAGAAGTATTAGTATGATACTTTTAATTTAATATAAGAGACAAGCATGGTCATTGGAATTCTAGCAAAGTAATTAGAAGTCCAAGACAGAGAAAGGACAAAAGAACTGGTGGTATATTTATTTAAAATATTTCAATCCCATCTCTTCAAACCAAACATTAGCACAAAAAAAAAATTCATAGAACGACGGGAAACAGCCCATACAGTAAAATAATAATGCAAATCTTTCCATCAAAACAGGAACCATGGGGTTAATAGTAACAATAATAGTCTCAAGTCAATTGCAAGAAAAGTTATGCACTACTGTAATTGGTGGTTTTGCAATAGCCAAATATCAATGAGCATACACTCTTCAAGTAGTGATTAAGACAGGTAGCCACTATTGCCATAGAGCAGTGTAGGTAAACCCATGGCACGCGTGCCAGGGGTGGCATGCAGAGCCCTTTCTGTTGGCACGTGCACCATTGTGGGCAAGACCCGCCCCATGCCACCAGCGTCAATGGCAGTGCCACTTCCCCACCCATCCCTCTCCCTCCGTCAATGGGGAGGCGAGAGGAGAAGCTGCAATCCCACCCGGGAGGAGGAGGCAGCAGGGACGAGGTGAGATGACCAGATACCACCCATCCAACCCTCCTAGGAGGCAGGGGAGGTGTATGCACAGGTGATGGCGTGTGCACCCATGGGGCGCGTGCACACATGCGTCACTCGAAACGCGCCAGTGATGTCCTATGGTTGCATGGGCATGCAATGTGCCAAACCGAATGCCATCACCTCCTTCTTGGGCACTCGGTCTCTAAAAGGTTTGCCATCACTGCCATAAAGAATCTATTAAAAAATGGCTGACACTGAAGCAATATTATAAAACTCATCAACACAGAGACACTCTTACATGCTAGGGAGCTCCACCTAGCCCATCTGAATCTGGTTTTCTAACATCCGGCTCACACAAAGCGGCTATTACAACCTGGGCAACCCAAAGGGTTTTTATAACCTGGTCTTTCTACCTTCACACTAGCAGGAAAGAGAGGGAAACATTAGTGGAAAACTATTACATGCTGAATGACACAAATTGTAAGTACAGTGGTACCTCGCTTAAAGAGCATAATGCGTTCCACAGGATTGCTCTTTAAGCGAGTTTGTTCTTTAAGTGAAACACCATTGTAAGTGAACAATTGTGACTTCTGGTGGGGAGGATTGTGAACTCCTGATTTAGTTGTTAAGTGAGTTTTTGGTTGGTTTCAGTTGTTAAGCGAGGCGACCATTCAGAGAAAATTCTGCTCTTTAAGCGAGTTAGTCTCTAAACGAGGCACTCTTTATGCGAGGTTTTACTGTATAGAATACAGTTTCTGTCTTCACTCATAACTCTCACTGTCAATGAGACAGCGTTCATTAAATTAGCAAATTTCTGATACAGTACAAGGTAATGAGGTCTTGAGCTTTACAAAGGTTAAGTTTTAGTATCATGAATCATCTGGTCTTGAAGCAGATTGCTTGTTTGCATAATTGCTGCAATATAGGCTGTCTCTCCACCTATTTTAAATGTAAAGAAAACTTTCACTGGATAGGTCTGAGAAATTGGTTAAAATCAAATTCTTCAAGGTGAAAAATGAAAGTAGTAGGTCAAAATGGTTTAAAACAGCAATAATTCTGTGAATGTGGAAAAATTCAATCAATGCCAGCATTTATATGCAGGCAATTTATGCCCTACCACAAGAACAAAAGAAAATATAGTAAACACCTGTGATAATGCTATTGAAGTAGCCTGCTTCTAGTAAAAATAAGTTTAATTGTTTTAACATTTTGATTTGTTTTGAATTTTACCTATATCTTACTTAGGCCCATAATTTTAAACTGGACAACACAAAAGAAAGAAAGAATAAATACTAACAAATCATCTTTATGAAAGGCTTTCAAGTAGAAAATGTACAAGCACGCACTGAACCATTTAAGCACATTATTGGATTCACTTCCACATTCCTTTTGCTATTAATTAAGTAAAAGCTAAGAATAAAAATCTATAAACCACACAGTTGAGCTTGAAAAGGACAGGGTAAAACTATTGATTTGATTATTTCCGTCCAGATTACTTAGGAAGGATTAAACAGACACCCTGTTTCCTGTTGAAGAAAACACTCTGGCATGGAATCCTGCATTGCTTCATCAGATAAAAACAACTTCCCGGTAAAGATACTTTGCAGTCCAAAAATATCTTTTGTCTACAAAACTGAAAACACATATCATGCTTTAATTATGTTGTTACACCAGAAAACAATTCTGGAATGCTAAAAAAGGCTTGTTTTTGGTAGATATCTGTTGAAACAATGAAACTGCAGTTGAGAATCTCCTAGGAGGGTAACCTTTACTGCAATAGAGTGAACAAGCACAGAAGCATTCCTATGTGGAGGCTATAGACTGGGGATTCTCAACCTGTGGCCCACGAGCTGAATGCAGCCTGCAGCACCATTTCATGTGGGCCCCCACCGCCTCCACCACTCCAGGAAGGGCAAAAAGGCCATCTGGCCCCTGAACCTGACCGAGGGAGAGTGACCCGGCCCCCAGCTTTAATAGGTTGAGAACTCCTGCTGTGGGCAAACTGAAAAGGCCTTTAAATGAAACTTTGATAGTTTTTTTTTTCTTTTTAAAGCTGACTAACCACACCAATTCATATGGATACATATACCAGTACTCTTCCTAAGTCAGATAATAGCATTCTATCAGACCTAACCATTTAATATTTTCCAGGACTATACATCCACAATCTGAGAATCACCTGGCTAACTTTTCTTGCTAATAGAACAACAGTCAATTTGGGGTGCAAAATATCTATAAAGAAAAGAAAAGCTCTTTGAATACTACATAATTCAAATACTATAAAAAGATCAGATTTCATAACCATAAATATTTAAAAACAAATACCTTAGAACAGAAAAATAACTACAAATGAATTTACAGGTGATAAATAACCAAGGTATTGGGTTATTTTTCCAATTGCAGCTGTAATATAGTAAATGTGCAAAGCTATTTTTCCCTTTTCTTACCTTTTGATCCCTTTGTCAATATGCTGAAAGGGATAACTTTACTACCTCTCTGAAAAATGCTTCTATTTGTGCATCTCCTGTTATTCACTTTTAGTGGATGTGCTTTAATGTTAATATCATGAGAATACCAGAAAAACATCATCCAAGTCATTTGTGCTAGTAAAGGTTGCCCATGCTCGAAAGTCAGTCGCATCTGACTCTAGGGTTCAGTGCTAATCTCTGTTTACAGGCAAGGAACCATGGACGTGTGGCAGACATGATTAGACATGGAACGCTATTTACCTTCCCACCGAGGTGGTACCTATTCATCTACTTGCAATTTCTTGATTTTGAACTGCTAGGTTGGCAGGAGCTGGGACAGAGATGGGCACTCATTCCATCATGCAGTACTTGGGAATCGAACTGCTGACTTGCCGACCTTCTAGTCATCAAGTTCAGCGTCTTAACCACTTGAGCCACCACAGTCCCATTTGTTCTACATTAGACATAATTTTATACCCTTCTATTGTTTCTCCCCTTACTTATATTTGACTCAAACAAAATAGCCCCTGAACAGTCATAACTTACATGAGAGTTGCTTCATTCATAAATCCTCAAATAAACACATGACTCCTACGAAATCACATCATTTTCTACATGTAGATCACGTTCTTTATATTACACCCAGAAACCATTTTAAGATTTACTTGTTCCTGCATTCAGTAAAAATCTCTACCTGAAAACTATTTTGTTATAAGTTCACCTGGTTCACTTCTTTAAAACTCCAAAGGGAAAGTAGTGTTATCACATTCCTGGGCTACGTGTTCCATGGCTCAACTGATCTTACATATAACCATTACACCACCACCACCACCACCACCACCACCACCTCACCAAAGCTCAACTCTGCCACATGATCTGTATTCCTTCTAGTTCCTCCTTTGTTGCCTTTATAAAACAGGAGCTTTTTCTTTACTCTAAAGTAGCCAAGAAAATGATGAAACAGAACACCTAACAAAGGACACTCCAATTTTGCCTTATTTTACATTAAACGGGCAAGCAGGGGATGAGGCAAACGTTTAAGTCAATACAATCTGGTGTATCATGTTTTTCATTTGCCTTTGGACGCTAATTAACATGGCTCATAATATTAATACCATACATTTTAAAAGTAACAGCTAGGAGAAAGCACTGAACAGTGGAAATGAGTCATTTTCCTATTTGGAACAAGTAAGAAGTGTTTTCGGAAAACCCTCTAAAACATCATTTGTAACATACTAGTGCCAAAGAGATAGGCAGAACCAAAATACAACATTTGGGTAAAAAGTGGCAGAATGTTATGCGCACAGAGAGTCTGTTTTATTAACAGAAGCAACAGGTTTCAAAATAAAACATGGAGCTCCAATGCCAAGAGCACATTGTAATAAATGCTATTGTAAATGAAAGTTTTACTTCAGGCAACAACAATATACCAAAGCATCTTCACAAGCTCAAAAATCTTCCAAGATACTGCACATGAAACATTTACTCTAAAGTAGGAATGTGTTTTTCTTTGCATGTGTTAATGAGCATAAACTTCCAAGATTTAAAATAATTGCAATGTACAACAGAAAGAGAATGATCACAAATGAGATCTTGGCTGAAGATCTGTATTTAAGAATATCTAGAATAGAATCTAGAACTCTTTTTTCAACCAACTCTTTTACAGCAACTGATATCCAGACATTTTGCCCCCAACATGCTGGGTACTCATTTTACTGACCTCGGAAGGATGGAAGGCTGAGTCAACATTGAGTCAGGATCGAACTCACAACCTTATAGTCATATCCCTCTTGAATTGTATAATCCCGTTCAAGCCACCTAAATTGTTCAGAGAGCTTTCCACACCCCTTATTCCTTTTGTGTTATATCATTTATTCTGTAAATCTGTAGACAAAAGTTACCTTGCTTTTATTGACTATTTATAAGCGGCTCTATGAGCATTTTCCACTGAAGAGACACAACAATGGTATAAACCAGTGTTTCCCAACCTTTGGTTTTTGAACTTCAATTCCCAGAAACCCAAGTCAATTTCCCAAAGCACTGATCAACCAATGTACTGACTTAGGCTTCTGGGAATTGAGGTCCCCCTGTGGGGCATGTGCTACATTGGGAACCACTAGTATAAACAAATTAATAAACAATTTTCAGAAGCAAATGCTATTAGATTCAGTGGAATTGTTTTCTGAGTTACCATGCATAGAACAAACAGTCAATCATGGGGAGATGGAAGCAGGTTACTCAAGTTTTTCACATGTACAGTATAGCAGTCTCCAAGTAGTTTGGTCCGCTGGAGGTAGCCCACTTATTGTTTTTAAAACAACAATGGCAGAGATGCATTGATGCTCAAATCCAGTGGTGGGATTCAATTTTTTTACTACCTACTCTGTGGGAGTGGCCAGGGGAAAGCCCTGCGTTGCACCTGAATTAGGACTACTTTATTTCAAAACTTGGATGGGCGGGGCCAGCCAAAATTTCTGGTACCGGTTCTAGCAAACTGGGGAGAACCCAGCGGTGGTCTTAAAAAATTTTTGCTACCACTCTGTGGGTGTGGCCTACTTTGTTGGCATGGCCTACTCTGTAGGTGTGGCCATGTGACTGGGTGGGCAATCTAGTCATGCCTGCCACATGACCATGGAAACGTCTGCAAACACAGACAGCACTGACTCTTTGACTGTAAATGGAGATGAGCACTGCAGCTGGTTTTGCTACTCCCTCGCCCGAACCGGTCCGAACCGGCTGAAGCCCACCACTGAGCAAACCTGTTGAATCCCACCACTGCTCAAATCTGTTTTAACAGTGTTCACAAACAATGGGATGATATGGTTTTAGATTAGATACTGCTGATAAATAATAGAAATAGAAGCCATCAGTTAATGTCAAAAAAATAACTAGTACAGTGTTACCTCGCTTAAAGAGCATAATGTGTTCCAAGGGATTGTTTTTTAGTGAGTTTGCTCTTTAAGTGAAACACCACTATAAGTGACCAATTGTGACTTCTGGCAGCGGCGGTGGGTTTGCAAACCCCGATTTAGTTGTTAAGCAAATTTTTCGTTGGTTTTAGTTGTTAAGTGAGGCAACCATTCAGAGAAAATTCTGCTCTTAGAGTTAGTCTCTAAGCGAGGCACTCTTTATGCGATGTTTTACTGTATTTAGATGTTTAAACAAAACAGACATTCACTCACAAACAAGTTGTATAGACAATGTTTTGTTTCCTTCAAAAACAAGCTCTTCCTAGCAACTGTTTAAATGAATCCCACAGATGCTACGGGCCTTATTAGAGGCCTTTGATTAAAAAAATATGGATCGCTAATACTGTATTTCTGAGTCATCTATTTTTCCATCTGCTACTAATTCCTACAATGTGAAATATCAACATAACTACTAACAATAATTTTCTATGGCAATTGCAATGGTGAGTTGCCTGTAGCACTTTCTAAGATTTAACCAGTACATGCCTCAGATTGTTTTGAGCTGCTCACAGATTCAAGTAACAGACACCCTTTTCTTTCATTCCAAATCTGCATTCTAGTTCATTTTTTAGTGCTTGTAATAACAAAATGGTTTTATTTTATAGACTTTAATCCATCAAAGAGCTCATTTTATAAAAAGCTGTGCTTAAAACAAAAACAAGCAAGTGAGATGTCAGCCAGTTTATTTCTTTGTCTGAAAAAAACTATACAGTAATTCAAATTGACTTATTTTTCATGGCATTAGAGCTTTCCAGCCAATGATATTTCTACAGTTCGTTTGGTAACAGATGATTGTCACTGAGTTGTCCAAAATACTGTTTAAAAAGAGATGTAACCAGGGCAGTAAAAAGATCTCATGTAAAAGATGGTGCCCAGGCAGGTGGGTTGCCAATTACCTCTGACAGCTCCTTTATCAGTTTCTTATGTTTTTTGTTATTTTGTTCTTTCTTTTGGTAGAGCAGTTTAGAGTACAGCAGCGAAAAGAATGGAAAGTGAATTGTGACCAGCAGGAACTCACCCCCTGATAGTCTGGTCCATCGAGGAATCATTATTAGGGATCCTTTGGATTTGGATTACAGTATGCCACCCTTTGAGTAAAATCTGACATCAGTGCCTGGTGGCTGGCAACATTGAGTCAGTAGTCACAAACATGCTTCCACTCAACGAGGCATGCTGCAGTATGTATCCTTTTTTAAAAATTAACAAAAACATAGACACTTCCAATCAGCATTGGCCAATGATGACTTTAATGGGAAAGGCTATCACTTTATCATTATATGTCAAAGTAACAAGAAAGGATTTTTTTCTCCTAACAAATGATCCTGTAAAAGGACACTAACAGGAAATTATTTCATTTTATCCCTAAGCTTGTTTATGCTTGCATAAATCAAGACCCAGTCAACCACTGCTGAGAAAGTGTAATTACAGTGGAGAAAACTGCTGAAAACCAAGGAAAGAATCGGCCTCTTTGTATGTTCACTTACCTTCTTCTATGCACCTCAACAGAGTGCTTTTTTCTTTAATAATACTGCCTTTGCTGCTGCATCATGTGCATAGTTAAAGGCACTGAACAGTAGAGGAATTGTTAAAATTGCCACTTCAGCATGGTTTTCTACAATTCCCTGCAGCTGAATTCCCTGCAACATGTGACTGAGAAAGTTATGAGGAAATCCAAATGAAGTGGTTTTTTCAGGTTGCCTACTATTGCACTGTATAACAAAGGTAAACATAGAATGAGTTCATTTCATTGCTGTTGTTCACCTTTTCAGTAACCTTAAAAATAACCTGTAGTGAGATTTTTTTAAGCCATACAACCAGGATAATATTACATCTCTACCTACTAGCTAAATACTCTTAATGCATTAATCTCTTCTGAAATAAAAATAAATAAATATAGTCAGATAGTTGTTTGTTAAAGATCGGATTAAAATGACCCAATATCAATTAAACCTTAAATTGTGCCTACAAACATTTTGAATCACACTTATTTACACATCAGTGCCCAACAATTAAAAAAAAGATTGTAATGATCATTTGAAAGGAATAATTCATTAAGAAGCATGTGGCAATTAGAAAAACATCTTGAAAGCAAAGCAAAACAGTTAACAGCCTTTTACACATATTCTAAGTTAGTACAAACACATGTCATTTGCATTTTTCTTTTTAATGGACAACCTGACAGACTGAAAAGATAATACTGTACAGTGGAATCTCATACAACAATCATCCCGTATAGCAACAAAATCGTATAACAATTAGGTTGGGGTGGGGGTAGGGTGGGGGAGGAAATGGCGTCCCGCATAACAATTTTCCCTATGGAAAAAATCGTACAACAATTTTTCAATGGGAAAAACCACTTAGCAAAAAACAACAACAAAAAAAACGTTGCACGATGCATCCCATAGGTGAAATCAATACACGATGCATGCATCGTATAGTGATTGTTTCGTACAACAACTAGCCCTGTGGAATGGATTAAAATCGTTGTATGAGGTACCACTGTACTGGAATAACAGAGGATACACAAACAAATGCTATGTTTTAAAGGTTCAGAGTTATTTATCCACCAGGAGCATTCAGATAGACTTCTGCAGCAGCAACAGCAGCAGCAAAAGCAACAAGAAAGTGAAAAATAAAGTTGAATCCTTAGTAGTGTTTAGAGTGGATAAATTGATTGATTCTTAGAAGTTAAAAGATGGTAGATTTTAGACCTACAAGAACAGGTCACATGAATCAAGACTTAAAGTACAATACATTAATATGTATGCTATCAATCTATCTGTCACTTTAATTTTTTTCATTTCAAGTTTAATTTCTATACCGCTTTACTCAACCCAGCGGGTGACTCAAAGCGGTTCAATTACCTTTCAATGGTTTGGACATCAAATATTTAGCCCTTGTGATGCAGTAGTAGCCTAAACACTGTTCACAATCTGAGTTCAATCCCAACATGAAAAGGCTGACTCAGACCTCTATCCGTCCAAGGTTGATAAAATGAGTATTCAGCATGTCGCAAGTAAAATGCTAATTACCTTATAAACTGACCAAAGTGTATTCTAAGTGCTATTGTGCAATATATAAATGGAATTGCTATTGCTAATGTAAGCAATCTCCCCACCCAAATTTTGTAAAAATGATGCTGTGACATCTGAACACCATGAAATCCTGTTAGTGAAACATGTTAATTTTGTTTACAAACTGCAGACATGAGTGAGATCAATGTTGCCAGGAAAATATATGGCAAAACTGTATGTATCATCTTGGCTTAGAAAAAGAACAGTCTCTTCAAAACAGACCATAAGAAGCAGTCATGCTTGTACCATACAAAAATGATCAAAATTGATTTCATGTGGCATATTCATAAGTGCATTAATCATATCAAATCTTTCCTCAAAAGTCTGACAAAACACTGACATGAATTTTTCCTCCATAAATGTGTGCTATGTGCAGTTTATAGACTAGTACTCAGAAAATGGGAAACATTATAAGCAAAATTTAGCATGTGTGCATGTGTGTGTGTTAGAGAGAGCGTGAGAGTGCAAGAAAGAACATTCATACAGTTTTAAATACAACAGATAGGCTTGACAACTTCAATAAGGAACTGTAAACCTGTTTGTTCTAACCCAGTGGTTCCCAACCTTTTTTTGGCCATGCCCCACCTAAGCCTTTAAAATTCTGATGTCCCCACCTGTGACATATAATCCTTATTATTCAAAAAGTAAACTCCTGTTCACATGGAGGAAGCCTAAAAGACCATTCATTGTTAATAACTTATTCTCGAATTGCTCCACTTAAAAATCAAATTGCCCCCCTCCCCCATGTATTGGGAACCACAGTTCTAACCTAACGTAACAGGGTACAAAGATTGTGGTATTTTTAAACCACAATTGGGCATATCCTGGGAAAGGCAACCTTGTGTTGCCGGCTAATCTTTCTCACACTAGATCAGGCAAAAGAAACTGCAGAATAAACACACCAAAAGGTGGCTTCATTTTTGGCAGTTTTAGCAGTTTCACATCTGGCCTAGGAAAAAACCTGACCTAACACAGATTTCTTAGAAGAAGTGACAACGTGCTTTTATAGTGTAGCTGCAGGTGTAGCATTATTCTATTCTATTCTATTCACAGGTGGTAAAACAGGAAGGAAAAGTGGGGAAGCACTTGGTTCAGGATAAGATTCTCCACAGAGGAGATATATTTCTTCCCAGCTTTTTCAATCCTTCACTCTTTTATTGCTTTCTCTGGTCACAGACTGCCAAGCTGGACATACAGTCCTTTTACATTAATGCAAAACATGACCAAAGAAATGCCAGGAATTCTCTCCCCCCCCCCCTTAAAACACTACTAGTAAACTGTCAGAAAAAGAAATAATGATTGTTGCTTTGGCTAGAAAAAATGTGCATAGTTCATACAGTAGTGGCAAAACAAGTATCTGGACACGTTTATAACCAATTTTCTGCGTTGATTTTAAAATTTTACATTTAAACTGCTACATGAAAAATCTGTAAAG
Source organism: Bradypodion pumilum (assembly GCA_035047305.1). Taxonomy (NCBI): domain Eukaryota; kingdom Metazoa; phylum Chordata; class Lepidosauria; order Squamata; family Chamaeleonidae; genus Bradypodion; species Bradypodion pumilum. The sequence continues at coordinate 313,176,464 of JAWDJD010000004.1, forward strand.
CTGTCCCTGTCATATGTCACAGTTTCATATTTAAAAGGTCAACTATTACGTACCTTTGGACACATTTGAACCAGAATAAATCCTTCCAAATAAAGAGGAATCATCACACAAAGCAGCAGCAGCAGCAACAACAAAACCCTATAGAAAAACTAAGCAAAGTCTCTTGAGATTTCCGATGATTTATGTCCGTGATGGCAAACTTTGGCGCTCCTTGTGTCCTTGGGCTTCAATTACCAGAAGTCCAAGTCAGCACTCCGGCTGATCAAATGTGATGGATCAAGAAATATTTATAAATTCTACTACATATGAAAAAGAATAATGTGAAGAGAGTGATGGTTTAGAAATTAGGAGACCTGAGTTCAAATATCTGTTTGGCTGTGAAAACACCAGGGACATGAGGTAGAATGGTAAAGGTTGCCCTTGCTCGAAAGCCAGTTGTATTCAACTCTGTGCTCATCTCTGTTAATAGCCAAAGAGCCAACACTGTCTGCATCTGCAGATGTTTCTGTGGACACGTGGCAGGCATGCCTCAATACTGGAGTGCATGGAACGCTGTTTACCTTCCCACCAAAGTGGTACCTATTTATCTACTTGCAATTTCTTGCTTTGAAGGTTGGCAGGAGGTGGAACAGAGACAGGGTGGGACAGAGACAGGAACTCACTACGTCATGCAGTACTTAGGAATCGAACTCTGACCTTCCAGCCACTTGAGCCACCGCAGTCCCCTAGAACTGGTAAAACCACTCCTTAAATATCTCACTTTCTTTAACAGCCCTATTAGGACGGTTCCAGCTTTACAGTATATAATACACATATACATACATACATACATAGAATAATTGTTTGGAACAAGAGGAACCTTTATAATGGATTTTGAAATGCTGAGAGCAGTAACCTTCCTGCTTGCCCTTTGCCCTTCGAACTAAGGAGGTGACTATTAATTGGGTCACACAGATTATCAATTTGTTCCTTCAGGAAAGTCATAAACCTCTTAGAATTAAGGAGACTGTTATACAACCCATTCTTAAAAAGCCAAATTTGGCCACTTCTTCTTCTTCTGTCATATCCAAATCTGAATATTGGCGATCCTCATGGTGATCAGCCTTGAAGACTGTCCTGAGAATATAATGCAGTGGCCTTTCCGCATCACAGCATGAATGCCTGTACCACTGATCCAGTTCCGTGAGTCACTTTCTGGTCCTGAGCCCTTTTGGCATGCAAAGTCCTCATCGGCCCCAGGCCAGTATTGATGAAGCTGCTGCCCTCCATCAAGATGGATTCAAATGGGATTTAATCTATTTAGGGACCATCATTCTTCCCTGTGGACTTTGGCACCCAAGGCTGTTAGTCCTCAGGGTTGTCGGGTTAATTAACTACCACCTGACACTCGGTGTTGAGTCACTGGCAGTATGGTCTATTCTATTACCATAGCAGGATAACCTGGCCAGAGTGAAATTTGACCACAGAATATCAAAATTGTTATGGGCTTATCTCTAACAACCCATTTAGGGGCAAGTTGATGGAGCGAGTGATTGCAGACCAATTGTGGCCGTTCTTGGAGGATACCGATAATCTGGATACATTTCAATTCAGGTTCAGGCTACGGCATTAGACCAAGACAGCATTGGTTACCCTGCTAACTTGAGGAGACTGACAGGGCCAGTGTCTCTCTGTTGGTCCTCTTTGAAACTGTTGAACATAGTATCCTCTTGGAGAAGTTGCTGAGTCTGGGTATTAGGGGTATTACTCGGTGACCAGTTCCAGAGGTTGCAGTTGGGGGACATATTGTCAGTCCCATGGGAACAACAATATGGTGTGCCATAGAGCTCATTTCTTTCACACATGCTGTTTAACATCTATATGAAGTTGCTGGGTAAGGTCTGATGGAGATTTGGAGTACATTGTCATCAATTTGCAGATGACATACAGCTCTATCTCTTCTTTTCATCACCAGCAGTGGATGCTGGACAGGTTCTGGATCACTACCCAGCTGCAATAATGGACTTGATGAGGTTGAGGTTGAATCTGACAAAATGGAGACCTTGTTGGTTGGAGGATATCAATTAGGTGAGACAACTGTCCTTCTCTGGATGAAGTGGTCCCCCCCCCCTCCCCTGAAGGATCAGGTTAGGGATCTTGGCATGATCTTGGGTCCAGCTCTCTCTACAGAGAGGTAAGTATCTGCCATAGCCATATCTGCATTTTTCAATCTCAGGCATGTTGCCCAGCTTTGCCTAATCCTGATGGGAAATCCTCCCTGACACTGCTTCATGCACTGGCAATCTTTACTACTAATGCACTCTACCTGGCACTACCTATGAAGACAGTACTGAAGCTACAGCAGTGCAAAATGCATCTCCGAGACTAGTGGCAGGTTTTGCATAGATTTAACCACGTTGCCCCAATGCTGACTCGCCTGCATTGATTACCTGTAAGCTTCCGTGCCCAATTCAAGGTCTTGGTATCAATCTATAAAGCCCTAAATGGTTTAGGATACATGTTAGAGTGCCTCACCCTGATTAATCATGCATGGAATGTACATTTCTCTCAGAATATCCACCCCAAGGGAAGTAAGAAAAATATCCACCAGAAACTGGTCCTTTTTGTACAGTGGCCCCAACGCTATAGAATGCTTTACCACCCCATATACAACAGGCTCCATCTTTGTCTTTCGTAGGCAGACTAAAACCAAACTTTTAAAACAAATATTTAAAGACCTGCTACACCAAGTCATTTCCACCCCCTGCCCCGCTTAAATACCATTGTTACTAACATTGTACAGTACTACTTAGATTTTATACCTCTCTTATTCTGAATAATGTTTTGATTATATTTAATCTCCTCTCAGTTTTCACTCACGTCCAGTTACCTGTGAGTAATAAATCTTGAGTCAATAGGATTCATGTGTGTGCACTGATTTATAGTAAAACCATAAGCCTGAAATGACAGTAAATCGGAACTGCCAGTTACTTCTCTGTTAATTATGAACAAAATTAATTTGAAACAGTGCTATTTAATGTAAATCAGTTATAATAGATCAACATTCTACATGGGACACTTCCTAAACTTTAGTTTGCAGGTCAAACTTGCTCTCATGACCCTGACTGGTCATGCCTCTGCATGCTCAACCAAAATATACCTTATCTAGTTCATTTATGTAACTAAAATGAATATAGTCACAAAGTTTGTCTTGAATATGGGAAGTTACTAGTTGAATGCAGATAGTGGGAATTACAGCAGCCTACTGGAATAATCAAATATTTGATAATTCCAAAGGAAGTTATTACTCTTTAGGGGGCATGGCTAGACACTTAATGACACTCCATTTAAGTTCAGAAAAAGAGATAAGGACATAAATGTAAAGGTGTAGTTTTAAAAATCTGTGTGTGGTTTAGTTTAATTTGAAGGCATGCAAAATGTATTATAAATAGTTCCATGTGCATTGTTCATTTGGAAGCTCGCTAGAGACGAGTAATGACCTTGTATTTTAGTCTCTTTTACTCTGAATTAGCCAAACCTTCTGTTTCCAATACACCTAGCATGGTTTAATTACAGCAAACAAAACACCATTTAAACAAAAAAGTGACCTTGAATGTAATCTACAAAATAACAGTTAGCTTTTAAAAGTTTGCAGGTTTTAACAAACTGCCAAAACATGCATTCGATTTTCCTTGTGTTCATACATCTTTACCACATTTAGGAAACATCTGTGTATAGTTCTTGAAACTGCAAGAGCCTCTTCATTATTAATTCAAATCCTTAGAATTCAATAGCCTCATATGTAAATATAAAGCTCATACTAAAGACAGTGCAAAATGTTATAGAGTAGTAGTTTGTGTTAACCTTGGTGTAGATCTAGGGATAAAAAAAGAGCACTGGCAATCCTGATCCTAACAGACATACTTGCACATACAATAAGGCTTCCTTCCATATTGTGAGAATTCATATCCTCTCCTAAGAGACATTAAAACTTAAGAAAGATAATCCACATTATTTTGGAAATGAAACTTTGTTGGCTTAATGCACAAACAAAAACAGTAAGATCAGCAATGCATACAGCCATATACAAAAGCAAATGAAACAGATTCCTGCCAGAGGTTTTAGAACTAGAGATAGACAATGAAAAACAAACAGAGTTAAGGAAGTAAAGGGTAAACTACTGTATGTAGTGTTGTAACAATAAGGTTGCACTGCTTAAGGGTAAGTTTACAGGACAAAGCTGAGCGCTATAATAACTCACTCACAGGTCATGGGATGGATGGCGTATAATAAGCTGAAACTGAATCTGGATAAGACCGAGGTTATGCTCATGCAGATAACCAGTCTCAGGTTGGGAGGCTATCCCTAATACTGGGAGGTGTTTCTCTTCCTTTTAGAGAGTGTATACGTAATCTGGCCCCCGCTAGGTAAAAGCCTTGTCGGGACACAGGGGCTTGAGCGGTCTAACTAGGCAGTCTTGCACATCTCTTGTCAATGATGTTAGACCAGGACTGTTGTTGTTGTTGTTCAGTCGCACAGTCGGTTCCGACCCTTTGCGACCCTATGGACCATTGTTCTCCAGGCATCTCTGTCCTCCACCATCCCCCTCAGCACTCCCAGTTCTGTGCCCATTGTGTCTACAATACCATCTAGCCATCTCATCTTTGGCCTCCCCCTTCTTCTTTTGCCCTCCACCTTTCCCAACATCAGGGCCTTCTCAAGTGAATCCTCCCTTCTCATTTGATGTCCAAAATACTTTAACTTCGTCTTTACTATTAGCCCTTCCAATGAGCAGTCAATGTTGATTTCTTCTAAGATTGACCTATTTGTTCTCCTCGCTGTCCAGGGTACTCTCAAAACTCTCCTCCAACACCACATTTCAAAGGCATCTATTCTTCTGCGTTCAGCTTTCCTAATTGTCCAGCTCTCACATCCGTACATTACTACTGGGAATACCATTGCTTTGACTATTCTAATTTTTGTTTGCAATGTGATGTCTCTGCTTTTCACTATGTTCCCCAGGTTTCTCATGGCTTGTCTCCCAAGAATCAGTCGCCTTTTTATTTCATGGCTGCAATCCCCATCTGCCGTGATCTTTGATCCCAGGAAAGTAAAATCTGTCACTGCTTCTACTTCTTCCCCATCTATTTTCCAGGAACTGATTGGGCCTGTTGCCATTACCTTGGTTTTCTTGATATTGAGTCTCAAACCAGCTTTTGCACTCTCCTCCTTCAGCCCAATCAAGAGGTTCTTTAGGTCTTCCTCACTTTCTGCCATTAGGGTGGTATCGTCTGCATATCTCAGATTGTTTATGTTTCTCCCAGCAATTTTAATCCCATATTGTGATTCCTCCATCCCTGCATTTCGCATTATGTGCTCTGTGTATAGATTGAATAAGCAGGGTGATAAAATGCAGCCTTGTCTTACTCCTTTTCCTATTCCAAACCACTCTGTCATTCCATGTTCTGTCCTAACTGTTGCTTCTTGGTTCATGTACAGATTTCTCAGGAGGCATATGATGTGCTCTGGTATTCCCATCTCTTTAATTACTTGCCACATCTTGTTGTGGTCCACACAGTCAAATGCCTTAGTGTAATCAATGAAACAAAAGTAAACTTGTTTCTGGTATTCCTTTGTTTTCTCCATGATCCAACGTATGTTGGCAATGTGGTCTCTAGTCCCCCTGCCTCTTCTGAAACCGGCCTGCACCTCTGGTAGTTCTCTCTCCACATGTTGCTGAAGTCTGTCCTGTATTATCTTGAGCATCACCTTGCTGGCGTGTGGGATGAGTGCTATTGTTCGGTAATTTGAGCATTCTTTGGCGTTGCCCTTTTTTGGGATTGGGACGTATACTGATCTTTTCCAATCCTGTGGCCACTGTTTTGTTATCCAGATTTGCTGGCATATTGAGTGCAGTAATTTGACGCCATCATCTTTTAGCGCTTTGAAAAATTCGACTGGGATACCATCATATCCACTAGCTTTGTTGTTTGCAGTGCTCTTTAGGGCCTTTCTAACTTCGCTCTCCAGGATGTCTGGCTCGAGTTCAGTTTTTTCATCATTGTGGTTAGCAGGAGTGTTGAGGTCCTTTTTGTAGAGTTCCTCTGTGTACTCTTTCCATCTTTTCTTTATCTCTTCTGCATCAGCTAGCTCTTTTCCGTCTTTGTCCTTTAGACCAGGACTAAAACTCACCAAAGTGTCCTCTGTTGGATCGCTTGGGCAAGGTGAAAGGGTACACATCATGGTCTGCCTAGCCAACAAGTGACGTGATACCAAATGCCAAAAAACCACATGCAAATGGACTTGATTTCTCAAGTGAAGAATGTCATCATGGAGACATCTATTAATGTGTGGACTCCTTGCTGAATAACGATTCCAAGGTATCCAAAGTACATACAGTAATCTGGGTGTGCTACTTGACCTGGCACTGTCTATGGAGCATCAAATATCATCTGTGGTCCAGTTCGCTTTCCATCATTTCCCATCATCTTTTCTGTCTTTTCTTTTCTGTGTTTTAGGAATTTTTTGTGGGGTTTTTGTTGTTTAATGTTGGGGATTTTATGAACACCGCCTGGAGTCGCATATCTTGGTTTTTAATTTTTGAAATCGTAACCATGTTAGCCTGTGTTTCAAGCATATCAGAGAGTAAATAAAACAAAACAAAATAATAAAAAATGTTGTGGCATTTAAAGACTAACTGCTGTATTTCAATGTGAGCTTTTGTGGATCAAGCCCATTTCATCAGACATAGGAGTGAGACTTCACGACATCAATTTATACACATCAGGTACGGGGGTACAGAATATAGATATACTTTCAATTACATAAACCTACTGAGATGCAAGCTCTTCCAAATGTGTATAAATTCATTATATTAATGATGATGAGAAGTTTAAAAAGTTAACAGGTTCAATAAAGGATAACTACAGATGGATACTCCTAATTTCTGATTCTCTGGAAATGCTATCAGATTGCCTTGCAAAAATCTCTAGTGTTATTTTGAAAAAAGCAGTCTTTTTTATTTAAAAAACTGTATGTGCATGCACAATTTTGAACATGTGTGTGTGGATCGGTGGTGTATTTCTTTTCAGTCTTTGCGGGACAGAAATCTGCTCCACATGTCAATACTAGAGATTATAATTAATCTGTTCCTCTTTACATGCAATTATACTGAGACACAATTTTAAAAACCTGCTATTTTAAACAGCTATATTTGAAACACCTTTTAAAGCTTACATTAGCTAATAAAAAATTCTTACATAATATATTTAAATGTGACACAAAGGAAAGGCCATTGATATTTTAATTTCACAAATGCCATTTGATTATCTTAACAGTGCTCAGGTTGGCAGGTTTGAACACAAAATATAATATTTTGTAAATGGTTATACAACACTAATAGTAGGCAATTACCATTCACAGAGCTGAATACCAGGAAGCTATAGAAAAGTACCTAGAAGCCTTAAGATTAAGCAACTTAAATCCATTACAAATACCAGCACAACAGGTATCCTATTGTCAAAACCGTGTTTTCATTAAATAATTGAAAATCTTCAGAGGGATCTTTTAAATTATACATACATAAAAAAGGATTTAGCCAATGGCATATTAATAGGCCACTTTACTCTTGATTATAAAATATAATCAGTTTCTAGTGGAATTTTTTATACTGTACAGTACTAGCATTCTTCCTATCAAATGTGAACACAAATGTGAATTTTAAATCTACACAACACAGAATTTTCAATAATTTCAACAAAAGGCAGCTGCATTTAGTATACAGTACTGTTAGGATACATGGTCTATGTAGTCCCCACTGTGTATTATATTGGATCGCAGTCTGTTCCTTTAAGAGCCTCTCTGTGCTCTACCCCAGCTGAACCGAATCAGAGAGTGGCTCAGCAGTTTTGCTACTATAAAGGAAATGCACCCTGAGCATTCTCAGGGGCTATAGTCTCCAGGGGTATATTCTCCAAGGGCTACAGTCTGTTGTGGGCTATCTGAACTATGGAGCTTTGTAACTGAGGGGCTACACTGCTAGAAACTATGGTGAGCTATGGAATTATGAGCTATGAGGCTGGATACTAAAAGACTGCATGATACTGCTAAAGGCTTCTATGGACTGAACTCTGTTTGCCTCATGCTTGCAACTGAATAGCTAGCCTGCTTACTGCACCTGGAAGGAGACTACTGCTTGCATCTGCTCAAAGGTAATTTCTGCTAAAGACTGTATACTTGGACATTTGCTATCTCTTATGGACTGCTGCCAACTGTACTGAGAGCTGCTTATCTCAGGCATATGTTTTTGGCTTCTCCTGTGTTTGCTGAAAAGTAAAGCTATTTTCTTTTCCTTATACAACCTGCTTGTCTGTGTGGAAATCTCTCCCAACTGTCACTGCGTACACAGTTATCCGCTTTGCTCTACTAAACACAGCCAAGCCTCATTGGGGTACCCACAGCACCACAACACCCTATCAAGTACCATGTTTTAAATGATGAAGAATTCACTAAACACGTTTAACTCCTTATTGCAACCTCCATTCAGTCCAGTACAAAATGCAGATGTCAGTAGATGTCTAGCCTGGGTTGTAGTAGTATAGTGAGGCTTGATTAGAATAATCTAAGTCCCACCATTCACATGAAAATGGCTCCCATCATGTGTTCTTAGATCTTTCTAGTAAAGCCCCACTGTTTATCACAGCTAATATTGGGAAATGGTTTAATAAGAGATCGCATCACCCTAAGGACGTCTGTCCGTCCAACCAGGGCGGACCGGAGGGACTCTCTTATTGTACCATCCGCTAGAGGGGCTCGTCTCTCTAGCACAAGGAGGAGGGCCTTCTCTGTGTCCGCACCGGCTCTCTAGAACCTCTTACCAACAGAGCTACGTCTCCAGACGGAATTGCTGCCCTTCAGAAAAGAACTTAAAACCTGACTGGCAGGCCAAGTATGGGGTGCAGGTGGAAGGGTGACTTCCGTTGGGTGGCTGGTACAGTGAAATTCTGGCCCCCTCGGTCCCTGCACCCTTTTTAGTGGGAGGGTAGTTTTAAGTAGTTTTTAATTATGTTTTTATTATGACTGTGAACCGCCCTGAGTTGGCCTTGGAAATTGAAATAAATAAATAAACAATCTACTTCTGGATATTGGTAAATTAATTGATTCCCATCTTCTACAGAGGACAGGGCAAGTGATTTTTTTTATTTCTATTTTAAAGCTATCGCTGATACACTATGTCAGATATATTAAAAATGTATTTGCCTCACTGATCAACAAAGCACTGTGGTGGCTTTAGCTGTATGTAGATGGTTTCTTGACTAGTGTGCCAAAGAATTTTTAAAATATATTTATATATAACTGACATATTACATCATCAATAGTCTTAAAACAGAAAAAAAATCACTTCCCCTACCCTCTGTCAAGCAGGGAAAGTGATGAATTTGCCAATATCCAGAAGTGATTACTTATTATTATGCCACTACCTGATATCTGCAAACTGACACTGGTGTAAATCTAATCAATCACACCCAAGGAAATATGTTTTCCTGGAATGATCCTTAATCATCCCAAGTAGGGGCTGTGGTGGCTCAGTGGTTAAGAAGCTCACTTTGTTAGCGGGAAGGCAGGCAAGTTGGCAGTTTGAGATCCGGGTACTACATGATATGAGCACCCAGCTCTGTCCCAGCTCCTGCCAACCTAGCAGTTCTAAAGCAAGAAATTGCAAGTAGATAAATAGGGACCACTTTGGTAGGAAAAGATCTTGGGGACATGAAAGGAGCCTCATTTGGGCATCCCCTGAGCGGAGTTTCTCAAGCAAAAATCCTTTCAACGCTAATTTCTGACACCAAATTATTATTATCCCAAGTAAACAGTAAGCGCCAAACCAATAACACCCTAGGATAGACTAGTAAGCATTAGAGACAATTGGTAATACTCTAACAAAAATGCTGTGTAATTGACATTTTTCAGATCCCTCCCAACCGTTCCAAGAGGGGCTACAAAGTAGGCTAAACCTCTATGTAGCAGATCACTATGTCAATTTACACAGGCTGAAAGTAACACAGATTTCAACAATGTTCTCCCCTATAATATTTCTAGCAAAAACCTCCTTTCAGTGCCTTTAACTACTCATGTGAAAGTAGTCAAAGTCCTGCAAATTCCTGGCAACAGGAAAAGTATCAGCATGAAGGTTGTTCTTACAACACCTTTAACTCTTCAAAATAATAAAATTTAAGTGCTTATCCCTGAGTATTTTAACAGAAAAGCGGCTTAAACACATTTTTTTTGTGAAATTTAAGAATGCACAGGGAAAACTACAGTTGATTACTATCACAGCCAATACTTGTCTAGGTGTACTGAGTTTTTCATTCATATACTAAAATATTTATTGCCCTTGTATTTTTTCCATATGATAACAGACATAAGGGGAAAGAAACAACCATCTTAATTGCCTAAGAAATACTCATTTTGTCTTCCAATACAAATCACGTACCAGAATGGAAAATGAATTAAGACAGAAAATAATCGGACATAAATCTGATTATGTATGTTATAGTAGACTAATACAGGCTATTTTTGAAGAGATACTGGGGGGAAAAGCAAGAAGAAAAAAATACGGCTTAACATTTTGAAACTACGCCTACTCACTTTAGTAAACTCATTAAAAATTATTTTGAAATATAAAGGTATGCTTTTAAAATGTATGTACTCATAACTGGAAGACACGGGAATTGAGAGAAATAGAGTGGAAAGGGAATACTGTATATATCCTTTAACGAAAAGAGTGCTATAATTTGTTGGTCAATGGTGATAGCCCAGACATTCTTTAAAATCTCTTCAGTGACAATCTATGATCTTGAAGACAATTCTACTTAAATTACAGTAAACCCCGACTTACAAATGTCTCGAGTTACATAAAATCCGACTGACATAATGATTTTGTGCTAAAGCCATGTCCCAATTTACACAATTTCCTATGGGTTTGCTTCGAGTTACATAAAGATTCTTGTTCCTATGGGTTTGCTTCGAGTTATGTAAAAATTCATTTTCCTATAGATTTGCTTCGATTTACATAAAAATTTCATTTTTCCTATGGGTTTGCTTCGAATTACATAAAAATTCGATTTAAGCGAATACGTTGGGTAATCGTATTGTAACTTATTGTATTTTAACTTGGGTAAGCTTATGTAATTATGTTTTTTGATACTAAACTATGGTCTGTATACTTTATTACATGGCTTACACTAAACTATACCTCATATTTAAAACTGTGTATACTGTACAGTACTATATTTTTATAGCTGAACATCATCCTTAAAAACTCAAGTGTTAGATAAGGAGCTAAATTAATGACTGGACATACAGTAGAAAGAAAGGAGTATAACATGCAAATAGGCTCATGTAGAAAAAAATTATCTTATGGCCAAAATTATGCCACATTAACTCTTACAAGAAATGGTTTACCATTCACTGGCTTTACAAACAACTATTTTACTCAGGGCCTTTTAACTATTTTGAGCCTTAAAATTCAATGACAAAGAGATGGATGGATAGATGGATATATTTCTATGCAAACAGAACAGCAACAACATTTAAGACAAATATGAGTTTGTAGTGGCAATGAAGGTGTCAAATCTCCTCAGTATGTAGAGCGGGTGAAAACTTAGAACTAGCATTCTGTTCTCTTCTGCTCTTGTTCCTATGGCAACAGCTCTTTAAATCACAGAAAACAGGTCAGATTTTTAGAACTACCCACAGTATCCTCCACTAGTTTTATACTAACCAACCTGTTTAAGATCATCGGAGGACTGTTGCCATAGCAGCTGCTGGAAACAGTTGGAAAAGAGCTCCATTATGTTTTAAAGGCACTGCAGAGAGAAGCAGCTGCTAACATTATCCGTCACTCAGATCAGCTTTCCTAACATCCCCCTTTCAAATCTCACCTATAAATTCTCAAGTACTTTAAAATTCCCCTCACCTATTTTTCAACATTATTAAAGTCAGTAATTGTAAAGGACTAATTGTTAATAAAGATGCAAAAAACAAACAAACCAAAAAACAACCCCCCCCACCCCCCTACCCCATCCTTCTAATTCTTAAATTAAGCAGTTCCCAAAGTAGCTTTGGGCAAGTTATACTATTACCAAAACTGTGTAAGCTTTACTATTTTTATGTAAGTAATTGGCAGTTTTACAAAAAAAATTGCTTCTGGATAATGCAAGAACCCCAATGGTGGCTTCATTTTGGCAGTTTCATGTCTGGCCTAGACACAGGAGAAGGAGAAGGAGAGGAAGAAAAGGGCGGGGAAAGGAGGAGGTGGAGAAGCTTGGAGCACCAGGAAAATTATCTCCAATGAGGTGAGAAATATTACAGCTCCTCATCCTCAAGTGTGAAGATAAGACAGGAAAGAATTTACATTCACGTCTGAATAAGAAAAGCAGAACACCTTCAAATACCATTTGTTGTAAAATTAGCAGATACAGTAGGCCCTTGCTTAATGACAAAGCTTGGTTCCCCAAGTTGTGTCGTTACCCGGATTTTGACGTTGTGCGGGTGGAATTTTTTTCGCCCATTTTTGGGTCCCCACCACCCCTGAGAGGCTCAGGGGAGGCGATCCAAGCTGTTTCCGACCCCACAGGACCTTTTCCGACACTGCTCCAAGCAGAAACTCCTTCGTCTGCTGGTTTTTGCTTGTAGCAGCGTCGGAAAGGGTCTGGTGGGGTCAGAAACAGCTTGGATCGCCTCCCTCGAGCCTCCCAGAGGTGGTAGGAGTTGCAGGGAGCCGAAAATGGGCAAAAAACTTTTTTTGCCCATTTTCGGGTCTCCACCATCCCCACCACCTCTGGGAGGCTCGGGGGAGGCGATCCGCGCCTCTGCCCACCACTATGATGCAATCTCCTACCTTTCGAAGCTAGAAAATTGCCATTGGCGGGTCCCTGTTTCTGTCTCTCTGCCTCTCCAGCAGTGTGTAGGAGGCTTGGAGGACCTATTCTGCACTATTCCCGCCTTCCTAGGTGCTCCCTGTGCCGCGCAACAGCTGATAATAGTTGTGACCACCATTTTGAAAAGGAAAATGGCGGCCTCAACTATTATCAGCTGTTGCGTGGCACAGGGAGTACCTAGGAAGGCAGGAATAGTGCATAATAGGTCCTCACAGCCTCCCATACACTGCTGGGGAGAAAGAGAACCGGAAACAGGGACACCCACCCACGGCGATTTTCCAGCTTGGTAGGTAGGAGATGAAACACGGCCCCTCGAACAACGACGCTATGTCGTTAACTGAGAGATGACTTTGACGCAAAAAAAGTGTCATTAGTCGAAAATAACGTCAATCGAACACATCGTTATTTGGGGGTCCACTGTACAATTGAATCTCTTGCACCATAGCAGGCATTGGGTAACTTTTCAGTGTCATTTTCCTCTAGGATAGGGGTTCCCAACCTTTCAAGCTGGGGGCCAGGTCATGCTCTCTCAGTCAGCTTTGAGGGCCAGATAGTTATTTTGCCTTACCTGCGCGATGTGTGTGTGTGTGGCCATTTTGTCCCAGCAGCTTCAAAGGGGCATCCGTTTTGTTTCTTCCATGCCCTTGGAGGGGGGGCACATGAAATTGCGCTACAGGCCAGATCCAGGCCATGGGCCTTAGGTTGGGAATCCCTGCTCTAGGATGTCTCTTCTTTCTCCTCATTTGAAGGACTACCAGTTTTACAGATTTCATATAAATCTCACACTGAGGGAGGGATGTGTGATGATATAACGTGTTCAATGCTATTTGAGAGAAACAACAGGAACATGCCTGTCAAGTTTTGGATTTGAAAATAAGGGAAATTTTGGCCATGCCCCTCTATTTGTGGGCATGGCCAAATTTGTGGGCATGGCCAAATTTGGCCATGTTACTTGCTGGGCTCTAGTCAAGCCATGGAAACATCTGCAAATACAGACAGCACTGGCTCTTTGGCTGTAAATGGAGATGAGCACTGCACCCTAGAGTCGGATACGACTGGCTTTCGAGAGCAAAGGAAACCTTTACCTTTACCTATTGTTAAATCCAATGCTGCCAGTCATATCTGACTCTAGGGTTCAGTGCTCATCTCTGTTTATAGCCAAAGAGCCAGCACTGTCTGTTTGTAGATGTTTCTGTGGACATGTGGCAAGCATGACTGGACACCAGAATGTTGTTACCTTTCCCACAAAAGTGGACCCTATTTATCTAATTGCAATTTCTATTTATCTAATTGCAATTTCCTATTTATTGACTTGCAATGTCTTGCTTTTGAACTGCTAGGTTGCCAGGAGCAGGGACAGAGATAGGAGCTCAAACCATCATGTCGGCCTTCCAGCTAACAAGGCAAGCTTCTTAACCCCTGAGCTACAGTGGCTCAAGTAGCTAAGGCTCTGACTGGAAGTTGGCAGGTCAGAAGCTCGATACCCGAGTACTGCAAGACAGAGTGAGTTTTTGCCTCTGTCCCAGCTCCTGCCAACCTAGCAGTTCGAAAGCAAGACATTGCAAGTAGATAAATAGGGACCACTTTGGTGGGAAGATAAACAGCGTTCCGTGCACTCCAGTATCTAGTCATGCCTGCCACATGACCATGGAAACATCTGCAGAAGCAGACAGCGCTAGCACTTCATCTTTGAAACAAAGATAAGCACTGAACCCTAGAGTCAGATATGACTGGCTTTCAAGCAAAGGTATCCCTTGCTTGAAAGGCAGTCGTATCCGACTCTAGGGTTCAGTGGTCATCTCTGTTTTACTGTGGAGCTCCCTGGGCCAGCTGCAGTCTACCTTGAAGAAGCAGTGAGTCTTTAAGGTGCCACAACCCTTTTTTTTTTTGTTTACTCTCTGATATGCTTGCACAGAATAAAATGGCTACCAATTCAAAAGTTTTATTCTGTGAAAGCAGATCAGGAAGTACACAAAATACAAAGACAAAAACGTTGTGGCACCTTAAAGACTAACTGCTGCTTAGGGAGCTCCACGGCCTTCATTTACCCCTCCACCCTCCCTTGGAAATGCCCTTAACCTGGTCCAGACCCTGGCCCCTCACCCACAACACACACACACACACACACTCCACACCCACCCACACAAAGGTGAATCACACACACACACAGAGTGCAAAGTAAACAAAACAAAAAGACAGAGAGACTTACACAGAGAGAGAGAGAGAGCGCAAAGAAAACAAAACAAAAAGAGAGAGACTTACACACACACACACACACACAGAGGAAAGTAAACAAAACAAAAAGACATAGACTTACCCAGAAGGAGCAAACATCAGGCAGCTCCTTCTTCCTTTTCCTCCTCGCCTCCCAGGCCCACGGACGGAAGAGTCAAAGGAGCGGAAATGAACCGGCCCTACGCAGAGAGATGAAAGGAGGGGCCCACCTTCTCTCTCCCCTTCCACAAGCAAAAAGCCACAGCGGCCTCTGGTGACAGGAGGAACAAAATGCAGCTTCGCCTGTGAGGGCTCCGGTCAGGATTTTAAAAAAAATTAATACGGGATATTATGGGGGAAATAACAAAATGGGAGGGCGGCAGGAAGAGGGGTAAAAATACGAGGCTTTCCCGGCCAATACGGGATACTTGACAGCTATGAACAGGGATACAACATTGTTTGGAAAGTGAACATATGAAACCACCAGGTTCTGCTGGTTGCTATGGTTGTACAAAAAGTCAAGGTCCTTTGGCCCACTACAACTATGATATGTCCTTCTTAGGGTGCCTCTTAAAGTGCTGCCTTTAGACCCAGATTTTTTATAAAGGCTTTCCTGAGGCGCAGAGAGACCTTCACTGCAACCAATGTAGCCCTCTCTCCTGAATCTATTTTGGAACTGAAATCACTACTGGCAGTGTGGCATATCGGGGTGGGTGGGTAGGTGTTTCAATACACCCAGTCCCCTGTCATGTTTGTCAAAATATACCAACACAGAAATTTTAGTATCTGTCACCTCAAAGAGAGGCAAAAAATATGAAGCCATAATAGTTCCATCATCTTTTTCTATTTCAAGGTTTTTAAAAGTAAAAAAGAAGGAAAGAAACAGACCAGCAAAATTTGAATAAATATTCATAAGTCTGATAGGAGGATTGTTTTATTTTATTAAGGATTTTTTAAAGTCTGAATTTATATCTTTCTGAGTTGGGTATTGTAAACAACATAAGGGGACATGAAAACACTGTAAAAACTCATTTCACATCACATGGCAATACACTAATTTGGCACATAACCACTCTACACTTGGAATCCACCATCCTTTATTAAAGGCTGAGGTAAAGGTTTATTTTATCTTGCAATATAAAGAAGATGCCAGGCATGTTAGAGAAGAGGGAATTCCACAATCTAAGGACCACCACAATACAAGTTTGTTTAATCATCACCATTCCAAGGACCTACGCTGCTGACAACAGTATTAACAATCTTCGCTTGCCATTTCTTGCTCGGGGTACTGTCTCCCAAGGAAATTTCTGACTAATTCCATTCCTGCTAAGTTTCCAGCAGATGGACAAAATGATATCATTCTACATGACCTTTGGTCTTTAGAATTGGTTTTAATATTAGATTTTAAAATTGTTATTACTTCATTTCAAGTAATTTTTAAGTTAGTTTGGTCTATGTTGTTTTGAGAGGCCAAATGGGTAAAAATGATAAATAAATACCTGTAAATGAACCATTAAAATAAAGAAAGCAGTCAGAATGCCAGCTTTGAACAAAATATCCTATGGAAAAAGAATTTCAAACTTCCCCTTACCTTACAAGGCTACTGTACTATGGACACAAGCTATTATAATATAAATAATTAGTTACCAAGGCAACAAGGACAAATATAACTAAGCTCCTTCATCTTATTATTCTTACCATTTTCTTTTATCCATACAAGTTTTCAGACTATTCACCTCTTATGCAACTAACAAAAAGAAAAGGGCTGCTATCAGCCTTTGAAATCCTATTTCATCTCCAAACAGAATAAATACAGGTATTTATTGCAAAAATAATTAAATTTGACTTATGTTAAGGCTCTTATTTTAGATTAAACTTGAGTTCATAGAATAAACATTTTTTAACTTTGTTCTGGCCCTTAAAATAAGTGAGAAAATGAATGAGCAAAAATATAACAGAATACAGAATGAATTACCATAAATTCCCTCTTCCCCCCCCCCAAAAAAAGGTATCTTGACAAATGCCTATTATTGCCACTTGGTGATGTGTGAAACCTCCAAAATCAAAGTAGCCGTTTCCTGGATCGCACTTACCCAATTCCCATCCCCAATTCCTTCTTTTGGCTTCTTGAACCACAGAGATCCATGATAAAATGCTAAACTACAGATCAATGTCATATCACAAGGCTCATATGCTTCTAATCCAAAAGATCAGAGGCCTTTACTCCTGCTTTTAAAACTAACCAGGAGCTGCTTACTACATCTGAATTCAGAAAAACAGTAGTTTGTTCGAAAAAGCCAAATCCATTATTCTAAAGACAAATCCATTATTCTATTACCCAATCAGTTGTCACATTTAAATGTTATATTGCCAATTAAACACTAGCTATGCAATAAAGTTATAGCAATTACTATGATCCAACCTATTCTTTGTTCTCTTGGAGCACATTAAAGAATTATGTATTTGCATACTGTACTAACAGATGGCTTTTAAAAAATGTTCCAACATAACATAAATGTGACTTAAATGACAGCATAACGGGTTCTGTGATCTACATGTTCAGTATTTAGTGCTACTTAGGGCTTTCTTCCAAATTGATCTGTATATAAGATCTATTTGGGAGAAGGTTGGCAAATACAAGAATCTTTCCACTCTGTGAAAATAACTGCCTTTTCTACTTTTCATGTGCAGTTTTAAAAATTAAATCAATCAATACACGTCTCTTTATATTAAATCTGCTCCTATTAAGGAAAGTTCTCTTTCCGTTTCTTCAAAGAATGAACCCTCCCTCCCCTCCATCAATGGGAAAATGAGAATTGTTTTAAAACTGTTCCTTAGGATACACTGAATTATGTACAAACTACATACTTATGCTGAGCAGAAAGTCAGGCAACTGATGTGTGATTTCACACATTACAAGCTGCAGAGCTTGACAAGTAACTTAACAATGATCACAAATGTCTTTAGCTACAGTATTAGCATAGAAAAAAATTCTAAAATTAATTCTTGGTGCTCTGCTTGTTTCAACTAAAATAGTACTTTTAATTGTGTTTCTTTAAATGTGAATACTAAAATGTATAGATTTGTGGTGAAAATCCATCCATCTCACTTTGACAAGTGAAGCAGCAGTACCATTCTTCTTCTATCATGTAGCAAGGTACCAATTAAGGGAAACTGAGGTCCTAAACTATGTCAGTTAAGAGACGCCATAGCATTATCAAAAAATGCCCCAAATCCTGTTGTACTACACCAGTGCAATGGGAATGACATTATTGGCAACTGTAGAGCACTACTAAAGCAAAGCAATCACACTTATATACCTCCCCCATAGTGCTTAGTGCGCTTTCTGGGCGGTTCACAAGTTAGTTAGCATTTTGCCCCCAACATGCTGGGTACTCATTTTACCGACCTCAGAAAGATGGAAAGCTGAGTCAATCTTCAATCCTGGACAGGATCAAACTTGCAATCTTTTTGGTTGCAGCATAGCAGTTTAACCACTGTGCCTTGACACCTTAATAAACATCTGCCACCACTGATGATGTCATTCTGGTGTAGCTACACAACAGGATACTGGTCAGTGTCTCTTATTACAACAGAAAAGAAAAAAAAGCTTTATATTGTATTGGAATTTATACTGCTACACAGATGAGCAAAGAACTCCTATCACCTGTTATCAGTGCTGTGCTTTAAGACAGGAGGCTAAATAAAATTTTAAATTACTGTACAATAATTTCTGTATAGATTTATAACCACGAGATCACAATTCTGTAGTTATTGGGGATGTTTTTATTCTTTAGTAGTAAAAATGTCTACCTCAGATGCTATTTTCTGTACTTTTTTAAAAATAGCAACTACACTTTGGCTGAAATCCTGTTGCTCATTCTAATAAATTACACCAGAATAGACCCAATGATTCAGTGGGGTTTTGGTGAATCAACTCCTCCATGACACCCATTGATTCTCTACAACAATCTTCTCTACAACAATTTACTATGCTAAAGTAAATCTCTACTAGAGTAAGCCAATTTGAGTCAAAGGAAATTAAGGAGGAGACCATTCACCAAATCACCACTGATTCAATGCATCTACTACAATGCAATTTTCTATCCACATTCTCATATGATTGGGGTTGTTACATGAAATTGCATAGCTATGAATTTCAGGACACACAAAGCAATCATTTGCTTACACAGCATATAGTTTCTACGATACTTCATTTCGCTTCCTCATGCTCAACAGAAGCATCTCAAGCTAAAAGCCAGCAAAAGTGTATAACAAATTTTGCTTGTTTTCTTTCAGTTTATGTATTACTTTCATGGACCAACAGTCTGAATTATTTCCTTGAGTATCCCTCATACTAGCACTTAGTTGACCCAGCTGGAATTGTTACAAAACCTTTCACTGATGGGGTGGGGCTGGATATAACATTCTAACTTCTTTATCAGACTGGCATGAATTAAATCTTTATCTGACAGAGCAAAGTGACCTTGTTCTAAAATTTGATTTGATGATGGTTCATTTTAGGAATTTAAATTGCTAGCATATTTCATTAAGAACATACAAAATTAATCATTCTTTGCTGCTTTCACTAATGAAATCCTTAGCTAGAGACCATTAAGCCAAACTCCAACAAAAGGGATACAGCAGAGTTCTTACCAACGAATGCAATCCATTATTCATAATATCTATGAATTATTTAAAAAATGTATATCAGCAATCTGAAAAATTTATGTCAATTTTACAAAAGTATGAAATACCGCACAATGACTCCTTTAGCAACTGTCAGACCTTTGCTTCTCTCCCAATACAGAAAGTATTGCACCAAAAACAAAGTTCCCAAACACAAATACACAAATAGCAGAGACCAGCTGCATATGGCTCACATCTTTAAAAATACAGGGATGGCATGCTTATAAGTATGAGACATTCTCTTATATTAAGATCAGTTTAGGGATAGGAAACCAAAGGGAGTGAGCAAATTGATCTCACTGTCATTACTGTAACATGACATAATACCCAAAAAATGAACATACATCTATCTATGTTGCTATAGCATACATGTATTATTTTGTGAGGTACAGTATGCCAAAAACTCAGACAATAGCAAAAAAAAAAAAAACGTGGCGGGGAAAGGGTGCTAGTCACCACACATGATGCCCTTGGTTTGACTTAGCAATTCACTTAAGGAAATTCTGTCTTGGTGGAGAGCACTATAAAGCATGTTGGTCATGTCATGATGTTTTTAGGAGACAGGCAGAGTCCTATATATTTAACAATAGTATGCGTTTATGTATCTCACATTTGGAAATGATACATGAAGCATTTCAAAATACAATGCGAAGATATTTAAAAAGCAAACTACAGAAGTACTTACAAAATCAAAATCACCATCTTGAGGAACCTTCCAGTTATCAGGAAAGACATTCTTTGAAATGTGGTAGGATTCATGTATATTTTGGTTGCAGTTTTCATTGCTTTTGTTATTCTTGGAATCCTGTTTATCAAAATAATCCATAAACGAAGGTCGCTGAGCCTGGGGTGATGTAGCATTTCCTAATTTAAAAATCAGAAAGTAGTAGTTAAAACTAAAGAGGAAGAACAATGTGTTCAGAGTAAATTTTGTTGTACCAAAGCTACCATTAACAATCTAACGAAACACCCATGGTTGTTTCCTAGATAACACACTAACACAGTAAACAGATTGACAGGATGAACAAGAAGAAGGCATAATCAAAATGGAAGACACATGCTGAAATACTGTGGTCAGATTAGACTTTAAAAAGAAACTCAGTTTCCCTCACAAAACAAGATACGAAAAGGAGATGCATGAGTTGTAGTGTGGAAATGTCAAATATCACATAAAGGGGTTTTAATCTTTTTCAAAACAAATTCTAACACATTTCAAAGGCTTCTTATTTACTTGTGTCAGAAGTACCATAGCACAATTAATATATTTGTCAGATGGTTTCCATCCACATTTGGCATTGTACTTTTCTGCAAATTTTGGGAATCCTGAGACAATTCTTAAATAAATTAAAGGCCCACATTTGTTACTATGACAAAACATTTTATTAATTCTACACAGGTGTCATCCAGGACTTGAGCAGAATTATCTTGTAAGGCCATTGGCCCACACTTGCTTGTTTCATTTAAGCTGAAGTTCTTATTTCATATATCAATGCTCAGATCTGGCATTCATGAGGTCTCTTAGTTGAGTCATTGTTGAAACACTAGCAGTCTTTTAGCCTTTTGATTGTTTTTTGACATGTTTATTTTTTTCATGAACTTTATCCAATTATCTCTTTTAGTTTCTGAGACCAAAGAAATGAATTACTACCCAGTCAAAATGTTTTCCTCCTCAAGGGATTTTGTTCAAATCCCTTGAAAAAGAATTATTCTTTCAAGTGTTACTTCTGATGTTAGGCCTTACAGGTAGTTGGTTTTGCACTCCTGGATACGGAAAATTGGGATGATCTTTTCATTCTATCAACAAACAGGTCATAGGCCTCTGGGACCAGACAAATGTTTCACATTATTCCAATAAATTTTAAAGTTCTGCATCCATCTCCGTGATAAAATTTAGAGAGTGATAATGAATAAGGCCATGATGCCTAATTAATGGACAATCAGTGATGCATGCAGCTCTTCTCCACGTTCTTCAGCATGCCTGGCAATTGTAGATACTGATACAGATAAAGTGACACAAGTAATAAAAGATAACTAATAATGGCATATTTCCTCCATTACTTTAACCATACTCTTTTAAACAAATTCACTATGAGTTGATGAACTACTATTCTCAACAATACATTTAACAATATGAAAGCGGGTCCTCACAACAGGTTCTCTTCAATGTGCTTTCTAAAACTATTTTGATGCAAAAACATTAATTTTTTAAAAGAGAATTTCTCTTGTTCACTCACACTTCTTGTTATATTGAGCAGCTCTTGTGATTAGATTCAAAGTGCCTTTTAACACTGTACTCCTTTAAACTGAGACAGTTTCAAGACATATTAGGGAAACTGCTTTATTCTTGTTTGAAACAAAGGAGAACTCTGTAGTCCATTTATTCACTCACTCACTCACTCACTAATTCATTTATTCAATTTATATAGCCGCCCCATTAAGGACATGGTACTAGTCTACAATTTTTCATTTATTTGAAGCTGCACTTTCTTTTGCAGACATCTTATTGATTTCTTAGCAAAGCAACAATTACAGAGTTTCAGTATTATCCTTGAATAAATAAAAATAGGAGAAGTACAGTGTGAGGGATCTAACTTTTCCCTTTTCAATCAAATCCATCTCACTCTGGCTGCTGTTAGTTAGAGATTTATATTATGATCATGGCAAAGAAGAGAACATTGGGTCGTATGCTAGGATTTTTTTTAAAAAAAATGGATTATAGATATGACCAACCAGATGGCAGTTCTGCAATTCTGCAATTCTAAATACACTGAGTACTATGAGATTTTTTTCTTAATAACACACTGCCTTGATGTTTAAATCTACACATGCTAATACTTTAAAAATTGGGAAATTTCCAAAAAAAGGGGGGGCAAAAAGAAAGAAAGACAACGAAAAGGCAGCCTCCCATGAAGCAGAGGATACACTATTAAGTTGGCTTCAAATTATACGTAGGATGCATATCACTGCATACCACCCTAGCTTCAATCATGAGAAGCAACCTGGGAGCTGGGGGAAGGGAAATCGGCTAGAGGAACATATTTTTGAGTATTTTAAAGCAACCCCAGCATGCAATGGGATGCTAATGTTAATTTTATTATTCACTAGCCAATAAGAAAGTCTTCTGTCTTCCCACTTTTAGGGTCACCTGACATGTTTTTTCTGTATTAAGCTCGTTTGTGTCTCTTCCTTCCTCCTTCTTTTTCTTGCTATTTTTGCCTTACAAGCAGAAGCATGTATGTGTAAGATCACCATTTTGTTTGAACACATGGCAACCTTTCTGAAAAGGCTTTCAACAAAGCAGAGCACATGTTTATCTCTCTGAATCAAATGTAAGTAAAGAATTGTTTTTTGTTATCTTTCTAAACATCATGTGGTGATTGTTTAATTGCTGGGCTAAAACAGGGAGAACCTGTGATTCAAACTGAAGCTACTTGTAAAACTGTCCCGCTTTACTGCTGCTGCATCTTTCTTTCTTTATTCATGTCAGAGGCACCCCAAAGCATATAATAGCATATAAAACTAAAACCAACATATATAAAACAAACGGGAACTAGATGACATCCGCCCAACATTGGGCCACATCAACAGCATTTCCTCTTGCCAACATTAGGTCCTCCTCATTGCACGTTGAGGGGGATTGTGGGCATTGTATCATATTTGTTCTTCTCCACATTCACATTCTTCCTACCCTGGCACACAGTCTGTTTAAAAGCTTTCCACACAGGCATGGTTGTTCTTGGCCAGGCAGTAGAGAATCACGTGGTTCTGCCCAGTTATCTGGTGGCTCCTTTCTCGCCTTCCATAGTTCTAAGGTGGTCTGTGGGGGCTAATTGTTCAGAAGGGCAGAGGTTTTGCGGAAGCTATGCCTTGATTTCAGTCTATGCTTTGGTAGTTGGTGATCAAATAGCAGGTGTGTTTCCAAGGATCTTGCTTTGACCCATTCTTTCTGAGCAGCAAATTAAAAAAACTTAGTGGATATGGGAAGGAGAATCCTATAAGCTTTCTCTGTTGCCTCTCAACCCAACAGACCATTCACTGGCTCCTTCAATTAGAGATGCATGAGAAGAGTCCTAGCTGGAGTGGGTGGGGGAGAAGAGGCCAGACATTTCCCTAGGCGTCTGCAGCCCTTTTACTCCCCCCTTCTCAAAATAAGCAAAAAGGAAAGCTATAACCAACCATGGCTTCCCATAGGGTTTTTTTTTCCTCCAGCTTCAGAAGAAGTTATTAAGCCATGATGGATGGGTGTGCTAGATTGTACAAAACCTGGCAACCAACATGCCTGTACTGGAGAAAATGGGAAATGATGGTTAATTGCAGGTTCCCAAATTTGTTTCCCTACATCACCAGAGAGAAGTGAACATAACATAAGAACATAAGAACAGCCTTGCTGGAACAGGCCACAGCCCATCCAGTCCAGCATTCTGTCTCACACAGTGGCTCACCATTTCCTTCAGGGTATTCCCAAGGAGATGCCTTCACCTGCTTAGGATTCCCTGGAAATGGCATTGAGAGATATCCTGCCTATCTCTCCAACCCGGAGGTTGTCCTTAGGTAGCCATAATTATAGCCATTGATAGCCTTGTCCTCCATGAACTTGTCTAATCCTTTCTTAAAGCTGTCAAGACTGACAGCTGTCACCACTTCTTCTGGCAGGGAGTTCCATGGACCAGTAATCCTCTGGGTGAAAAAGTACTTTCTCTTATTTGTTTGAGAACTAGTACCCAAAAGTTTCATGGAGTGTCCCCTAGTTCTAGTGTTGTGCGATAGGGAAAACAGTTTTTCCTTATCCACTTTGTCCACACCGTGCATGATTTTATAAACTTCAATCAGGTCACCTCTTAGACGCCGTCGTTCAAGAGTGAAAAGGCCCAACCGTTGCAGCCTCAGATGGTAAGGAAGGTGTTCCAGTCCCCTAATCATTCTGGTTGCCCTCCTCTGTACTTTCTCCAACTCCATAATATCCTTCTGGAGGTATGGCGACCAGAACTGTACACAGTATTCCAGATGGGGCCTCACCATAGATTTATAAAGAGGCAAAATGACACTCGCTGACTTATTTTCTATACCCTTCCTAATGATCCCTAACATTGAGTTTGCTTTTTTCACTGCTGAGGCACACTGGGTTGACACCTTCATTGAGCTGTCCACCAGGACACCAAGGTCCCTTTCCTGGTTTGTCGCAGAGAGTTCAGACCCCATCAGTTTATAAATGTAATTGGGGTTTTTTGCCCCAACATGCATCACTCTGCACTTACTGATGTTGAAGCTCATTTGCCACTGTTTTGCCCACTCCCCCAGTGTCAAGAGATCCCTCTGGAGCTCTTCACAATCTCTCACAGTTTTCACTACCCTGTATAATTTAGTGTCGTCAGCAAATTTGGCTACCTTGCTTTTTACTCCTACCTCTAGATCATTTATGAAGAGGTTGAAAAGCAGGGGTCCCAGTACTGAACCTTGGGGGACCCCACTCTTTACTTCCCTCCACTTGGAGAAGTGTCCATTTAGTGCTACCCTCTGTTTCCTGTCCCTTAGCCAGTTGCTGATCCAGGACAAGACCTGTCCCTTTATTCCATGACTGGTAAGTTTATTCAAGAGCCTTTGGTGTGGGACCTTGTCAAAAGCCTTCTGAAAGTCCAGATAAACAATGTCAACTGGATCCCCCTTATCCACATGCTTGTTGACACTCTCAAAAAATTCCAACAGATTAGTGAGGCATGATTTGCCCTTGCAAAAGCCATGTTGGCTCTCCTTTAGCAGCGCCTCCTCTTCTATGTACCTATTAATTCTATCTTTTAGGATGGTTTCCATCACTTTACCTGGGACACATGTCAAACTGACAGGCCGGTAATTTCCTGGATCACCCCTGGATCCTTTTTTGAAAATTGGTGTTACATTCGCTACCTTCCAGTCATCAGGCACAAAGCCTGATTTGAGGGAAAGATTATATATTCTGGCTAGGATATCAGCAATTTCATCTTTAAGTTCCCTGAGAACTCGTGGATGGATGCCATCTGGTCCTGGGGATTTGTTAGTGTTTAGCTTAACAAGACATGCAAGGACCTCCTCCCTGGTTATTTCTATCTTGCTTAATTCTTCGGATTCCCTCCCTACGAAGATAGGTTCTGTTTTGGGCATGTGGTCTCTATCTTCTTCAGTGAATACTGAAGCAAAGAATTCATTGAGTCTCTCTGCAATCTCTGTTTCCTCTTTAATAACCCCTTGCCTTCCATTGTCATCTAATGGTCCAATGGCCTTCCTAGTTGGGTTCTTACTTCTAATGTACTTAAAGAAGTCTTTGTTATTCCTCTGAGTATTTTTAGCTATACGCTCCTCAAAGTCTTGCTTTGCTTTCCTGATTGTTGCCTTGCATTTGTTCTGCCAGAATTTATGTTTCTGCCTGCTGTCCTCATTTGGACAAGCCTTCCATCTTCTAAATGAGCTTTTCTTGCTCTTGATCACTTCCCGAACAGCTCCTGTAAGCCACATTGGAGTCTTCTTGGACCTGGCAGTGCCCTTTTTCCTTTTGGGTATGCATTCCAATTGGGCCTCTGTTATTGTTTTTGTAAACAGCCTCCATGCCACTTGGAGTGTTTGGACTCTCTCAATTTTCCCTTTCAGTTTCTTTTTTACTAGTTTCCTCATCTTTGGGAAATTTCCTTTTTGAAAATTTAAGGTCTCTGTGTTAGATTTTATCAGTGACTTGCGGTCTATGATCAAGTTAAACATAATTGAGTTGTGGTCACTGTTCCCTATTGGATCAGTCACATTAACATCTTGCACCAGATCCTGAGTATTACTCAGGATCAAGTCAAGGATTCTTGTACCTCTAGTTGGGTCTTCAACCATCTGTCCCAGGGAACAATCATTGAGCATATCTAGGAACTTTATCTCTTTATCATGTGCTGAACAACAGTTCACCCAGTCTATGTGAGGGTAATTGAAGTCCCCCATTATAACCAGGCTTCCCTTCCTGGATGCCTCCTTTACAACATTCTCCAACTGCCAGTCTCCCTCAAGAGTTTGGGTCGGAGATGTATTTGAATCTTTTGCAACTTATAACACAGAAAAGAACCAAACTGACCAGAAAACATACTTGCCTTCTCTCTTAACATGTATATAGAATTTAATATCCAATAATATGGAGCCTAAAATATGTTTTTAACATTGTTATGGATTAAAATCCACTCTGCTCGAAAATATATTTAACAAGAACACTATAAACTTATTTCACCTACATACAGGGAAATGGTAATGGTGTTTAAGAGTACAGCCAGCCCACTCCATTTCTATGTTGGCCCATCACCAAGGGAAAGAGTCCTAACAATGAAAAACAATATGAGGGAGAGAATGTGGAAACCAGTCCTCTGCAAGCAAGCAGAAATATTTCAAACTCTTAAGCACCATCATCATATTTTTACAACCCACAGTATTCCAACACCAAAGAACAGTTGGAATACTGTTCCAGCTCCTCCCAGCTCCTGACAGCTGAAATCTGTGTTTCACAAGTGGAAAAACTGAATGAAAAGATTCAAGGAAGTGTGTGTAGATGCAGACCGATCACATTGTGGTAGGCCTATTAACAGCAAACGAGCCTCTGTTAATAACTAAATGTTTGTTTGGGACATTATGTCCATGTTTTAAAAGATAATCACGAATGTCATAATTAAAAAAGGCTAAGTAAAGTTCGCCCTGGCTCAAAAGCCAGTCATATCCAACTCTAGGGTTTAGTGCTCATCTCTGTTTATAGCCAAAGAGCCATCGCTGTCTGTCACAGAACACTGTTTACTTTCCCACCGAAGTGGTACTTATTTATCTTCTTGCAATTTCTTGCTTTCAAACTGCTAGGATGGCAGGAGCTGGGACGAGGAGCTCACTCGGGTGCAGCACTCGGGTCTCAAACTGCTGACTTGCCGACCTTCCAGTCATCAAGTTCAGTGCCTTAACCATTAAGCCACCGCAGTCCCGAAAAGGCTACCTTATATTAAACTTTTAACACTGAAATTAAATTTTCAGTCTTAACTGCATTCGAATCATTGTATCCACAGGACTCCCATAAATGCTTACTTAAGATAATGGCAACAGGCCATATCAGTCCCTGGAAAATAGGTGGGGAAGAAGTAGAAGCAGTGACAGATTTTACTTTCTTAGGATCAAAGATCACTGCAGAAGGAGATTGCAGCCATGAAATAAAAAGGTGACTAATTCTTGGGAGACAAGCTATGAGAAACCTGGGGAACATAGTCAAAAGTAGAGACATCTCACTGCAAACAAAGGTCTGCATAGTCAAAGCAATGGTTTTCCCGGTGGTAATGTATGGTTGTGTGAGCTGGACCATTAGAAAGGCTGAGCGAAGAAAAATAGATGCCTTTGAGATGTGGTGCTGGAAGAGAGTTCTGAGAGTCCCCTGGACAGCGAGGAGAACAAATAGGTCAATATTAGAAGAGATTAGCCCTGACTGCTCTTTAGAAGGACAAATAACAAAGATGAAGCTAAAGTATTTTGGACATCAAATGAGGAGAGGATTCACTTGAGAAAACCTTGATGCTGGGGAAGGTGGAGGGCAAAAGAAGAAGGGGACGGCCGGAGATGAGATGGCTGGATGGTATTGTAGACACAATGGGCACGGGGCTGTGTGGACTGAGGAGGATGGTGGAGGACAGGGGTGCCTGGAGAGCAATGGTCCATGGGGTCACAAAGAGTCGGAGCCGACTATGCGACTGAACAACAACAAAGAAATCCCATTCATTCATTCACCAACTGAAAACTCACAAATCAATGCTTTGAAACTAAACAACAAACTCCCAAATAATCAAGTGTGATACTAAGAATAATTTTTGCTTTTTAGAGAGTGAGAAGAGAATCCTAGGCTTGAGGAGATTTTACATGAATTGGCCTGACACATGTTTTTTGGGCAATCTTACAAAAACTATTTGAAATATCTTTGTTAAGAATAGCTAACGGAAAGAAAAAACACGCTCCATTAACTTCTTGATATTCATTTCCATTCCAATACACAGATTTGCGCTGACATCATTTGATTTGATACTTGCAAAATGTAGAAGTTTCACATTAAAGCATAATCTTCAATTTTACTGAGTTGTAAAATCCTTTGCAGATTGGCTCATTATTACATTTGTTGAGAAAAACATATCTTTAAAGAAAGCATTCCCAATTAAAAAGATGCCTTTGGTGATATATTGTTTATTGAAAAATGAAGAACAATACAGTACAGTAAAACCCTGGGTTATGACTGCACTGGGTTGCGTTTGCAACGGTTTACAATGGCAAATTAATTCCCCGGTTTACGACCAATTTTCGGTTTACAACCAAAAATCGTGCTATTTTAAACTATAAAAAGGTGGTCGGTGCCATTTTAGCATTTAAAATGGTGCCCGCCCCTCTTCTGGAAGTCGCAATTCAGTGCTCATCGCTGTGGAGGTGCCAGCAGTGATGTTTTTGCTGCTGTTTCCGGACTGTCTGCCGCCTCTACTGGCAGCAGGAGAGTCTGGGGACCTTATCTGCTCGGTTCCGACCTTCGTCCAAGCTTCCTAGGTAGCGCTACAGCCGGAAACGCATGCCTCCCCCATGGCGGCTGGACAAACCACTCAGGAGCAAACCAACAAACACATTGTTACAGATTCTTGGCACAGATATACAGTACAGTGGTACCTCATACAACAATTTTAATCCGTTCCACGAGGCTCATTGTCGTACGAAACAACTGCTATATGATACATGCAATTTTCCCTATGGGATTCATCATACAACAATTTTGTTGTATGAGGTACCATTGTGTGTGTGTGTGTGTGTGTTCCAGTCTTGCCTTGGTTTACATTATCTAATGCAAACCTATGCTCATTTTGGCAGCATGAGTAGATTTAAGTGAATCTAAAATGTTAATGTTCTTCATGTTAAGAGATAGTATTCTTGGGTAATTAACCAAAAATACCTTTTAAATCAAATATTTAGGTATTAATTTCCACCATACACACAAACTTGAATTTCTATAGAAATTTGCCTTTGCATTTCTAGTAGCACATAATAATTCAGACATTGTACATAACTTTTTCCACATCAAGGGTAGTCTTTCTGTTCATTTAGCACTTTGAATCTTTCATGCTACAAAACATTAGCTGAATGTCTGTATGAAATAGGCACCTGCATGTTCTTGGAGTGTCTAAATGTATGGCAAGTGCACTAATGTGTCTAAAAACTGGTCAGAGAGCTGCAACTTCATGGCCTTTGCTTTAATCTTTTGTAGATAGATCATTTTTTGGCTAGAAATGGGACTTCTAATTAAAGCACAGTGATTTGTTATGATTCATATGGAAATAACTGGTTTAATATATTTTTTATTCCAGATTCTTATCACCGTGATTTTTCCAGGCAGAATTCTGTCTCTGGGTGAAGAAAGAATGAGAACATTGCTTCTCCAAAAATTATTTGATGTTGATATAGTTATTGTTTAGTTGATCATCAGAGCCCAGTTTCATTGGCCTCTAAACACTGTTCTGTTTGTTTTGACATCCCTTCTCTATTTAGTGAAATAGAAATTTTTAATGATTTTTATGTAAATCGAAGCAAACCCATAGGAAAAAGAATCTTTATGTAACTCGAAGCAAACCCATAGGAAAAAGAATCTTTATGTAACTTAAAGCAAACCCATAGGAAATTGTGTAAATCGGGGACATGGTTTTACCACAAAATCATTATGTAAGTTGAATTTTATGTAACACAAGGCATATATAAGTCAGGGTTTTACTGTAATCAATTTATCCCACAGCAAGCTAAAGGGTGCTAGATGAAAAGCAGTTGTCAAGTCCATAAAAACTACAAGTTTCTGAGTGGAACTCTGAGATAACTTTTTTGGGGACACAAAGTGAGCTCAACAGCCAGGACTAAACTCAGGTTCTACAAAATGCACTGCATTAATTTTCCCAGCTACTAATAATAGGCTTATGAGTTGGTAAGTAGATGGATGTCAGAGTCTGGGACACAGGTGGTTGGCTAGCAGCACAGTCACCAGGACCCACAGCTTTCCTCAGCGGCGGGGTCTCCTGCCCGTAAACGTACAGTTCTGTTAAGCCACGGCCTCCTTTCGCTGACCAAAGGCCGCGGCTTGACAGAACGTAACGTTTATGGGCCGCAATCAAGCCGCGTCATCCTTACATTAAAGGATAAAAACAAACCGGGCAAGTCCGGGTAATTAGCTAGTATTAATATAAGGCAAGCAGTCTAAAGAGCAAATGACAGAATAAGGCTTGTTACACTCAACTGCCTCAATCACTTAACATTTCCTCCTCTGAGGAAATAATACTTTGTGATGAATCAATAAATAAGTGTTGTTCAGCTACAACACCTGATTATAAGAGTACATAATATCATAGTACTACTCACAAATGGCTCCTTCTTTAAATTATGTAGTCCATTTATGCAGCACATAAAACTGTTAATACAAGCATTCAATAATTCTAGTATGCACTATAATTTCTCAATTGTTCTATATTACATTGCTGTGTAAATACAGTAATACCTCATACAACGTCCGCTTCATACAACGTCTGATCCATACAACGTCGCCCAATTCTGGGGAAAAAGTTGCCTCATATAATGTCGCCGGACGTTGTATGAGGTATTAGAGTTTTTACATTAGACGTTGTTGTTGTTCAGTCGCACAGTCGATTCCGACCCTTTGCGACCCTATAGGACTCTTTGGCCCTCGCCCAGCTGCTCGTCGGGTGGGGAGGCCCGCAGCAAAGACGGCGACCATCGCCCGACGCCGGGGCTTGGAGGCTGAACCGGCAGCCGGCCGGAGGAGGCGGGGAAGAAAAAACTCGCCGCACTTGGGGCTCGCCTCTCCGCAGCCCCAAAAGCAGCTCCCCGCCTCCAATGGACCCCACCGATGCCGGGACTTGGAGGCCTCACGAAGCTCGACCAGCAGCCAGCCGGAGGAGGCGGGGAAGAAAAAACTCACCGAACCATGGGGCCTCCAAGCCCTGGCGTCGGTGGGGTCCGTTGGAGGCAGGGAGCCGCTTTTGGGGCTGCAGAGAGGTGAGCCCCAGGTGCGGCAAGTTTTTTCTTCCCCGCCTCCTCCGGCCGGCTGCCGGTCGAGCTCCGTGGGGCCTCCAAGTCCCGGCGTCGGTGGGGTCTGTTGGAGGCGGAGAGCCGCTTTGGGGGCTGCGGAGAGGCGAGCCCTAGATGCGGCGAGTTCTTTCTTTCCCCGCCTCCTCCAGCCGGCTGCAGGTCGAGCTTTGTGGGGCTTCCAAGCCCCGGTTTCGGTGGGGTCCGTTGGAGGCAGGGAGCCACTTTTGGGACTGGCAGCCGGCCGGAGGAGGCGGGGAAGAAAAAACTCGCCGCACCTGGGGCTCACGTCTCCCCAGCCCCAAAAGCGGCTCCCAGTCTCCGGAGATGTAAACCACATTGAGTCTCCTTTTGGGCAGAGAATTGCGGTACAGTATAATAATAATAATAATAATAATAATAATAATAATAATAATAATAATTATTATTATTATTATTATTATTATTATTATTATTATTATTATTATTATTATTATTATTATTATTATTATTATTATTGGGGGGGCCCACTGGTGGAGAAATGCTCCCCTCTGAAAGTTCTGTCAGTTTCCTGTGTTTCTTTGATTTTGCCCTACAGTCTGTGCTGTTACAATGTATCTCTATGGGAACGACGTTATACAAAGCATCGGTGGCAATAATTTGGACGTTGTATGAGGCATCGCGGTTAGGATTTTGCATGCCTCATACAAAGTCGGAATTCATACAACGTCCTAACTTGTGGAACCAAGTTTGGACGTTGTATGAAGTATTACTGTAACTTAAATAAAACTTCAAGCCTTAACACTCCCCACATTTTAATGTCCATAATACAGCATGAAGTACGTAAAATCTATAAAACTAATATTCTGAAAATGGCAATCCAGAGATCCTAAATCATCTTGGAAAAGAAATCTATGTGTTCATGGATTTTTTCTGGTTGATCTTTTGTTTTGAAAGCTCATACAACCAAGCCAATGTAGAATTGCAGCCAGGGAAAATTAAGAACAATGTTCAAGAACAAACTCCAGGAATGCAGCCAGTATCTATATGTCCTATCTCCTTTCCCACAGTTTAAATTTACTTGCTTTTGTAAAATCCGAACTACAATTTATTTTCAGTTTGTGGTTGCTGAGTCACATGGTGCAATGGTTAAGCTGCAGTACTGTAGCCAAAACTCTGCTCATGATCTGAGTGCAATCCTGAAAGCCTCAAGACTGACTCAGCCTTCCATCCTTCCTAGTTCAGTAAAATGAGTAGCCAGCTGGTAGAGGCAAAATGTGATTACCTTGTGAACCACCCAGGGAGTGTACTATGGGGCAGTATAAAATTATAAGTGCTATTGCTACTAGTACATATGTACTGTATGTGAAACATTTTAAATAAAAAATCAAAGAAAAACATACTTTTCATAGTTCCATCTTCATCTTCATCATCGTCATCATCACTGTTGATCACCATAGTCCCCAAGTCTGATTCTAACATGGTGCTATTGTGTTCTATCATTGTTTGAGCACTGTCACTCATTGTACTAGTGGCCCTCATTGTGCCTGCACTCTCTGAGCCGGTCTTCACCATAGTGTGGGAGTCCAGCTCATCTTCATCCTGAATAAAAACAAAATGCAAAACCATTTAAACCAGAAATTAAAATGCTCAAACTGATCACAAACAAACAACAATTTCCTAACTACAATGAATGGTTTGTTATCTACAAAACAATTTACTGGTTCAGTCTGTTGTCACATCTAAATTATACTGTAATGGCTGAAATCCTGTTCTTCTTCTTCCTCCGTGACTAGGCCAGATGTGAAATTACCAAAATGAAGGCACTTTTTGGTGAGTTCATTCTGCATTTCCTTTCGCCTGACCTAGTGTGAGAAAGATTAGCCAGCAACACAAGGTGGTCATAACTAGGGTATACCGATTGTGGTTCAAAATACAATAATCTTCAAGGATGCTCTTTCTTTGTATGTAGAAATCCTGTTAAATAGCATAGCAAGTCACACTAGAGTAGGCTCACTGAATCAATGGAGATTTGGTGAGTCAACTCCCCCAAAAGTTTATTTGATTAAAATGGGTCTTTTCTAGTTGTGATTTAATTTAGCATAATAAGTTGCAACTAGAATAGATCAATTTGAATAAATGGAATTTATAGACAAGTTGACTCACCAAACCCCACTGATTTAATTGCCCTGCTCTAATGTGACTTACTACACAAGGCAATAGGATTTCAAGCAATGAAGTACAACCTCTGAGACAACATTCTTCATATGTCATACTGATCTTATGACATATTAAGGTCAAGTTAAGGACCTATGCTTCTGTTCCTCCTTTTCAGTATTTGCTTTCCTGCACTCTCTCCCCCTTTTCTAGACAAGTGTGTACTTTTATTGCCTGCTATATCTCTTAATGCTTCTTGCCTCTTGCTTTCAACAGGTGTGGAGATTTGTGCTTTTAGACTACTATTTCTTGGAACTGTAATCTAAAAACACAAATCTACACATGTACTATATTTATTTTTTATTTTTCATTGCATTTCTTGTATTTTTTTGTATTTGATAGCTAAAAATAGTTGCAAACAGCCACCATCAAACTGGAATCAATGGAAAATGTACAAGGGAACATTTATACCTTTAACACTTCCACAATGCATTTACCAAAATAGAATTTTTTTTAAAATGCTTTTTAATCATATATGTCTTTCCATCATATTTCATTGTTTCATCAGTTTAGATCAGGGTAGAGAAAATGTTGCCCTTCACATCTTATTTGACTGCAACCTCCAACAATCCAGGCAGCAAAGACAATAGAGAAAGATAGAGGAACTGTCATTCAACATCTGAAGGGACACACATTCCTTTGGTAATTCTTCATTTCTCTGAGATTCTGCAAGGTACAGTGGTACCTCGCTTAAAGAGCATAATGCGTTCCATGGGATTGCTCTTTAAGTGAGTTTGCTCTTTAAGCGAAACACCATTGTAAGTGACCAATTGTGATTTTTGGTGGTGGTGGTGGAGTTGCAAACCCCGATTTAGTTGTTAAGCGAGTTTTTGGTTGGTTTTAGTTGTTAAGCGAGGCGACCATTCAGAGAAAATTCTGCTCTTTAAGCGAGTTAGTCTCTAAGCGAGGTGCTCTTCATGCGAGGGTTTACTGTATTTCTCTTGTAATATCAAAACACATCATTTCAACACAGGCCAGCATACCATGAAAGAGAAATGTCCACTATATATGATCTGGCTTATGCTACTTGGCCCATTACTGGTTCCTCTGATTGCTGGTCTCAGATAAGCACTTTCCCACGCTTACTACTAAAGATACTGTAATTTTAATGGCGATTACACAGATGGAACCTGGCATCTTCTACACAAAATGGATAAACTCCACCACCAAGCTATAACTTCTACCGCAGAGACAACCATAAAAGTCCCAATGGAGAGGATTTCAGAGAACTGAATATCATCACAAAAGCCATCTCAACTGGCAATGCCCACTCTTATCATTTGCACATACAGTGGTACCTCGCTTAAAGAGCATAATGCGTTCCACGGGACTGCTCTTTAAGCGAGTTCTTTAAGTGAAACATCATTATAAGTGACCAATTGTGATTTCTGGCGGGGTGGATGGGTTGCGAACCCAAATTTAGTTGTTAAGCGAGTTTTTGGTTGGTATTAGTTGTTAAGCGAGGCGACCATTCAGAGAAAATTCTGCTCTTTAAGCAAGTTTGTCTCTAAGCGAGGCGCTCTTTATGTGAAGTTTTACTGTATTTAAAAGCATTTCTTCAGCTATGATAAAGTGAGTAAGAAGAAAACCTGTTGATGCTTTGTAGAAAAGTATCTGCTCAGCAGATGCTTTGGGATTGTGGAACAGAGTTAATTCCAGCAAAGAATACAAAAGCCTCTCCAATCAGTGGCAGTAAAGTGCCAGGAATGTAAAACAGAAAACTGATGATAATCCAGTTCATGAATCATAAAACCCATATGGAATAGAAATATTTGAAAACATTATTAGGAAATCCTACTCGCTTTCTGAAGTTAGATTTAGAGGATGTGCACGATATCCCAACTATTTAAGGACTAACATGCTGTTCTACGCCTCCAGTGCCTTTTACAAGGGCACATTCTACAACCCACAAAAAAAATGTAAAAGGAACTGCTTGTAGGATGTATGAAAGCTTCCAATTAAATGCTTAATTTTAGACGATTCAACAAAAATAAAGTTCCTTGATTTTTAATCTGCTTTGAGAGACAAATAAGATCAACTAAATATACTTCTACAATCTGTTCTAACATCATGGAGCTTTTAAAACATTCTTGAAGGTATGCAAGAGCAAAACCAAATTAAAAGATGGAGGAAGGAGATCATTCGCCAAGGACCGTCATTAAAGGAGAATATAGCTGAGGCACCCAACTGCCCCATGTCACCTGGAGGATCCTGAATAGGCTGAAGGTTGGAGTCTCTAAATGCAAGACCAACATGCTCAAGTGGGGGCTGCTGGCAGACAACAACAAGCTGTGTGAATGTGAAAAGATAGAGAATCCAGCTCATATACTGGTATGCCGATTATTGCCAGAGATTTGTGCCAATGAGAACTTAAGTTTGGCCAACAACAAAGCCAAGAAAGTGGCTTCATTTTGGCAGTCCAAGGTATGATCGGGATACAAAAGAAGAAAATTTAAAATATCATAGAACTGGCTTTTATACAAATATGTTAGAAGAATTGTTCTTGTTCTCTCATCTGTTCAAATCAATGGGCTATATCTAATGATACTTTTGTATCATAGCGATACAAATGATAATATAACAAGGTACAAAAATCTGTGTACAACTAACTGGTATTCAAATGGCCTCCATCTCTCAGAATCAGTATTCAAAAGGGTTGCTTCTCAAAGGATGCCACAGAAAACAGCAGCATTCAGATAGCTTGCTTCCAGTCTGAAGGTAAAGATTGTATGTGCCTTTGCCTACAAATATGTGAAGATTTCCAGAACAAGTTAGAATATTTTATATATTCTAGGTGTTAAAAATATTGCAGCTAAGTTTTAAAAAATGTATTGAGGTGTTTTTTCTTTTCACTCTTTATGAAGGTTCTGTTTTGGAACTCAAGTCATCTTAACTCATCTTTGTCTTAAGGAGCACTAGAGGGCAGCAGAGACAATTAAGTAGAATGAAACCCTTAGGTTTTCAGCGGTAACAGGCACAAAAAATTAGTTTCTACAAGACAAAACTTCTATATAATTTACACAAAGCTTATACTGTATATAGTAATGCAATTTATAATATAGAAAAACAGATCAGAACTGCCTTTGGAAAAAATGTGAATTGGGTCACAATTAAATTTCAACAAAGCAGAGGCAAGCTGTTTCAAATATCTAAAATAAAATGGTGAAAAATAAGGGAGAAATTTATTGATAATAGAGTATTACCACAATTACCACACATTCGAACAAATATGTCTTTTCAACAAATATTTGTATACAGCACTACTGATACCAGTAAAGCTACTGTAGAAAAGTCCATGAAAAACGACATTACATTTTACCAACAGCTGTAATATTTCCAATGCTTGCTTATCTGTACTGCTAGTTCTAGTGAAGGATGATGGACATTACTGATTCTCTTCAAGCATAACAAATAAAAAAAACTAAAAGAAGGAATCTATATATTAGGTTGCATTATTATTCCAAATAGCCAATAAGAATGTGTCATTTTACAAGGTACCACAAAATAATGGTAAGTCCCTTAAAAATGAGGACTTAACTAAAAAAATGTTTCAAGATGTTCATTTAATAATCAAGCTTGTAATATTTAGAAACTACAGATGGCAAAGCAGTATGTGACATTATAATATACTGTAATTCAAAAGCATAGGATTTTGGAAATTTTAATTTCTTGCCACAAGAATCCAAATATTCTTAAGAATTTATACTTTTTAAAGCCACAGTATCTTTTGTGTGCCCACCTCCTAATGCAACTAAATAAGTCTTTTCAGGCTTTATTATTTTCAGTATCTTTTGTGTGCCCACCTCCTAATGCTACTAAATAAGTCTTTTCAGGCTTTATTATTTTCAGAATGGATCAGAAATACAAGGATTAGAAATAAGCACAACTATAGAAGAAGAAATTTCTTTCAATTTCCCTAATTTCTAACTTCCTCTAGTTCATTTGGTTTCAGTCTAAAACTAGTTTTAAAGGAGCCTGAGTTTTTAAAATTGGTAGCATGGAATAAAGCATACTATAGTGATAAAGTAAGTGTATTTTTCATTCTTTGTCAAAAATACAGTTTGGATTTATTAAGTAGAACTGTTTTACACAATCTTCTAATAATGAAGTAATTTAAACATCAAGAAAAAAGTGAACGTTGATTGTTAGTTAATTTCTTTAAAAGATACACTGCACATAGAAATAAATATTTGGACTTGTTTCTTGATGGCTGCCAGGCAACAAGTTGCTTTACGTTTCCATAATACAGCTGCCTGACCTCAGAATCAAATTTGCATCACACTTCAAAAATGCATAAAAGAGGAGACTGGTGATGTTTAGTAATGCTTAAACTAACATTTAAACTTTGATATTGGGATTAACCTTCTGTAGAGTACTCAGCCTGTACTTTTTACTTAATTACAAAAATCTGTAAAATTACCTCAATACACATCAAAACATGTCAGTTTGTCAGAGTGCATTCTCATCAGACAAGCTATTACTTGCCTAAACTAAATTTTAAGAACATTATTTCCTATCATATTCAGCATATCTTTCAAAGAAAGGAGATCATGCCACTTCTTTACCATTGCTGGCCAGACTATAAGTATCCCAGTTGAGCTTTTCAAGACAGTATATTTTGAAATAATTTCCACAAGCCATTTTTCAGTGACAAACTTTTAAAAGGCCGTAGACCATCAAGTAAAGCTGATTACAAACACACCCAAAATCAAATAGAATTTTATGAACAAAGTCTATCCTTTAAATTCTAACTCATTCCTTCATCTATACCTATAAATCCAAGGGTTAACCGTTGGAACTTGCTATACATTTCTGCACCCGTCCATCCTATCCCGTACCGAGTCTCCTGCACTCGCCAAAACCGGGCCCGCAGGTTACTGCAGGGTTGCCAAAGGCGCCAGTGGGGCAAGAGCCCCATGAACGCGAAAAAGGAAAAGAACTTCAATTCCCAACGTCCTCTACGCCGCGCCTCAGCCAATCAGACTGAGAGGCGCGAGCAAAAAGAACGTTGGGAAATGCAGTGCAGCCAAGTGAAATTGAGCCGCAGGAAAAAACCACCACATGAACGCAAACAAAAAACACAAAACTCCAAGTCCCAGCGTCCTACGCACCATGAACGCACAGAATGCTGAGAAAGCCAGTGCACGAAAAATAAAATTAAAAAACACAATGGGAGCACAAGTCCGCCACAGGCGGACGCAGCACCTCAACAGCATCACAAAACAAAAAGCCACAAAAAACCACAGCGGCCTTCTTTCCTGGAGCAACGGGGAGAAGAGGGACTCCCTCTCCTCCATGCTACCCTGCCGAAGACACGGCGAGAGCACCACGGACCTCAAGGAAAGTTGAGCCGGGGTGGGAAAAAAACAACAGCAGCAGGCAGCAGTTTGTCAGGGGAAGAACCCTCCCTGGCGAATGACTGGCTGCTTCCTTTGTACTTCCGACACCACTGTTTCGAGAAGTAACATGAAACAGCGGTGGAGGTAATACAAAAGCAGCAGCCAGCAAGCCGCAAGGAAGAGCACCACCCCTTACGGATTGCTGCCTGCCGATCTCCAATTAGGTAAGCTAGGAGAGAAAGGAGACAGAGAGTACCATCGTCAGGCAGATAGCTCTTCTCTTCCTCCTTCTCCCCTGACCTACCTAACAAACCTTACCAGGGGAAGAACGGGCTGAATGCCGGCTCCTCCTTTTCCCCATTGATGCATCGAAACCAAAATTCGAAGCAGCAATGGGGAAAAGAGGAACCGACAGGCAGCCCGTTCTTCACGCAAAAGTACACACCAACAACAAACACCAAAATTAATAAAAATTAATAAAACACAAATAAATAAATAAGAAAGCCCATTAAACAAAACAGTAAACAACAAAATCCACAAACAAAAACATCCACAATACCAGAAAAGCACAGAAAAAACACCTAACTACAACATGAAGATACCTAACTCTAACAACACAACTACCACAAATTACAGAAATAAACACCAACGAAATCACCAAAAATAAACAAACCAGAAATAAACAAACCAATTAAACAAACCTAAAACCCAACCAAACCACAAAAGAACAGAAACACCTCCCAGCCCACCACCACAAAAACAAAACAAAGAAAAAACCCAGAAGAAAGAAAACCAGAGAACTCACCAGCACATCCTCCCTCCACGAGACCGGAACAGAAATGAAGAAACAAAGACTACTTACCGGAAGAAGCCCCACCTACAGGGCCAGGAGAGAAAAAACACATGAAACAAAAACAAAACCAACACTATTACTAACAACCCCACCTGCAGGCCGGAATATTAAAAACAAGTCAAAAACAAAACAGCCCCACCTAGAGGCCACAAGAGTAAAAATAAGTCAAAAAATTAACAATAAATCAAAGGTTTACACAAATAACAAACATATGTTAAATAAATAAAATAAAAAGATTTATAGCATCCTCTGTTGATTTTTAACTTAAAAAAACCAAAAAAGCAAAACACAATTTGTAACAGCCCAGCAACTCCGGGCAACCTATGATAGTTAATAATAATTTTGTGTCAGAAATTATTTAAGTAAGAAATGCTTCTATTAACATCCTAACTGGTGACTTACCAGTTCCAGTTCTTACTAAAGTTCCTTTTATAAGAGGCACTTTAACAACAGCTTTTCATAAAATCTGTTATTTTAGTGTTATCTTTATATTATTTAGTATTACATGAATCAGATAAAAAGGAGTATGTGTCTTTGGCCAGGATCCTACTGGTATTCACATAAAATCTACATAATTTGCCACAGCTAATTGTGGCAAACTGACAAGGTGCCAAGGTACATTTTGGTTCTATAACTGGGTGCATGACCAATTATGCAAACAGTATGTTCTCAGCAGCTTGTCAATTAGCAGGAACTGGCTGTGGCAATTCATGCAAACACCAATGACATTTGGGCTTTTCTCTGATAACAAAAGAATCATCTTTTACATTGCTCTCTTCCAAACAGCCAAACTCCTATTGTGGATTTATGCAGGTTTAAAAGTTAATGCCTAACTCATGTAATTTGGCATGCAAGCAGGAATGCAAACTGCAATTCATTGATTTGCTGCTGCAGTTTACACAATTACAATTATGCCAACATAAATCCAGTAGAACTGAGGAATGACCACATCCAATACTCTGACTTTTCTACTCTTCATTCCAACAGGTTTCTACCTTTCATTCAGAAAGTAGAATGTAATGTTAGTCGTACATACATTATTTGACATGTAGAAGTATGTAAACTATGTATAATAGCTATAGCTGTAATTTAAAGGAATGGCATGTAGCATTCTCACATCTATTCAATTCACATCTATTCAATCTTTTAAAAGCAACATGCTATTGGGTACAGATTATCCCCATCTTCCCCTATTCTGCCTATCTTTTAAAATATTCATAACGAAGTGTTTTAGAACTCAAGTTTATGTAGCACTCTTGCTAAAACGCAAATTCTATGCAGCATGTAGCTCTCTTGATCATGACTGAAACATGGTAAACATGTAGATTATGCAACTGGCCCAAACAAAATGCACGTACCGAGTTTTCATCCTCTTCTTCTAGTTCCCTCTGCTGTTCTTCATGCCTCTTTGCTTTAATTTCCATAGCTTCAGTAATCAGGTCTCTTAGAATTGAGACTGCTTTGGCATTCCTAATAAAAGGATGCTAAAAATAAATCCACATAGTTATTTTTAAAAAAGACAACCCTACAATCTGTAGATATAGTAAAAATAAAAGTATCATGTTAAAACAACCTGTCAATCAACTTCACAGAGATACACGAGGGAGCATTTCCCTTTGGGCAGCAATTAGATTCTGGAATAAGAGAGCATATGATCTGTTTAAGTAGCTTGTATCAAAACAGGATTTCCATTCTCTTTGTTTAGGTACATAGCAACCATGAGAAGAACATTACTATAAAATTGTTAAGGTTATAATTGTCCAAGGGAAATGAACAAAGAAAAGACAGCCCGTACGGGCGTGTTTCACTTCCGCTCCCGGGAGCGACTA
This sequence comes from Bradypodion pumilum, assembly GCA_035047305.1. Lineage (NCBI taxonomy): Eukaryota > Metazoa > Chordata > Lepidosauria > Squamata > Chamaeleonidae > Bradypodion > Bradypodion pumilum. Next base: position 313,218,582 of record JAWDJD010000004.1, read on the forward strand.
GTGGGCAGGGTGAATTGATTTCGGGAGCAAGATCTGGTCCCCAGGCCATAGTTTGGGCACCCTTGCTCTAGAGGATCTAGTCATAAGTCAAGCAGAGTTCCCTTTCCTTCCCCAATAAGTACTTCAAAAAATGAATAAGGATAACATTTTTTTTCTGCACTGCTGTAACTGGCCCCCACATAATCATTGCAAGCTTCTCTCACACCTATATAATTACAAACAAACGAAGGTAACTTACTAGAGAGCTAAGAGACTAATATCTGACCAGGTAGGAATATAACCTCAAGCTTCCTTAGGGCCAACAGTTTTTCAGATGGTACCAGTTGAATACTAACCTGCAAAAGTTGTGTTGCCGTAGCTCTCTGTTCAGGATTCTTCACTAAACATTTTTTCACAAAATCAGTGAATTCATCAGACCAAAGTTCTGGCTTCCGGAATGTTGGAGGAGGATTTGTAGGAATCATAAAAATTGCCTTTTTAATGAGGGAAAGAGAAAAATATTAATCAGAATTTCAGCATGTACTGAAATATATTATTTCCTTCCTTTATTTTCCTACTTGAATTAGCTACTTTAGGAATTCCATGAAATTCCAAAATAAAAGAATTCACCTGCTATCAATGTAGCTCCTATTACAATTTCCTATTTTTAAACTGCCTCACTGTGCTTATTGTTCTTTCATTTATTTATTACTACTAAACAGTCTGGAGAGAACAAAGTAATAACATTAAAGAGATAAATGTTTTATTTAAGAGACAGCGACTCTGAAGCTGAGCTCTGATTGTACAGATTCATCTTTTAGCCTTACACAGTTTGCATATCCAAATTAATTAGGAGGACTTTACATAGCAGTATTCTCACAGAATGGTCTGAAGCTCTATATGCGGTAATAATTAGCAATGATCTATGTATGATACACTGACTCCGTACAAACCTTACTATATAAGCCAACATATACAGGATGATGGAAACTTATTCCAAACTCATCAGTTTTATTTTTACAAGGGTGTTTGTCTACGAGCTAACTCCACAGCACCTCAGAACCTTAATAAAAAACTGCTTGTTGTCAAGTAATCAGCCATGGAAAGCAAACATAAATTCATTACAACTGAACATTCATCATACAGCATTTGATTTACTGTAGAAGACAACTAGGTTACTAACTTAGTACTTGAAGTGTATAACAACAAATGCAGTTGCAGAGCTAGGAGAAACCTATGGATCATTGAGTCCAACCCCAATGAATGAGGCTCGGTGGGGAATTGAACTCCTAGCTTCTGAGACAAATACCTAAAACAGGGGTGTCAGAGTATAATTTGTACACTGGGCTCAGCCTTGTTCCAAAATGGAGATTCCCAAGTGTGGGGGGACTGGTAGCACATTCCTTAGAAAGATTGGTATTAAAAAACATGCTAGCCTTGTGGGTTGGTAGAAATGCAACCTAATTTGTGATAGACATGTGGTACTGTATGATCATTGGCTGGATTCCTTTAGGGAAATAGCAAGAGGGTGGACCATGTGTGAGGAGATAAAACTCAGAGGGAGGGACCAAGATGCTCTCTTGGTCCTGTGCTCGGCAGACCTGAGCAAACATGTAGGCTGGTAAGAGAGAGAAAGAGGGGTGGTCCCTCAGGGCTTTCAGAATTAGAGAAGCTTTCTTTATTTTGATGAGCTTTCTGAACTTTCAAAAAACTTTATTCTGCAACTTACTTTGATTACAATATATTTTAAAATACCCAAACATGACTGGAGTGTTTACTTGGCTATGAGCTACCTTACTTACACTAGGCTAATATCCTGGGTTGCTAATCTAGAGGGACAGCAGCTCAGAAGCAGGAACCAACCACTTGTGTGCTGGGAGTCCTACTCATGAGTAACAGCTTTCCTGACAAGGGGTGCCCAAGCTTTTTGGCCATGGGCCGGTCACATGATTCCTCCCACTGGATGCAGAAGTAACACGTTTACAACACTTGTGGGTCATTTATGGCAGCGTTGTGCACATGCACGTTTTACTTTCACTTCTGGGAGTGGTGCGGGTGGCGCAGGCCAGATGATTTGTTGTTGCAGGCCAGATTAGGCCCATGGGTTGTAGTTTGGGCACCCCAACCTAAACCACTGAGCTATCCAGTAGTTCCGGATATAAGAGCGCTATACTGCAACAATCCCTATTTTAGAGGTCAACCAATAAATAACACCAATGTTACCAAAATCAGCAGATGTTATTATGAGTTCCAAAACAATTTGAATACATAAGCCTTGGTTCTTTAAGCTTTGAAAAGCATGTCATTCTTTAAAATAAGACAGATATTATTTTCAAGTTTTTTATTTAACAGTTTACTATGGAATAGAGAAAAAAGCTACAAAATTCAAGTCCATTATTGTTATGTGTTAATTTTTGATACTCAAAATATGAATGCTATATATAAGAGAGTTGAATCTTTGCTCTTTAGAAATAAGGCCTGTTATTGCTAAAATAACAGAGGGGAATCTTCTTCTCTGCATCCCTCTGTGAATTTTGACAAACCATGAATAGCACAAAGAAGTCCAATACAAAAGTTAACATGTTTCCTTCAAGCCCATATTTTTGGATCTTTAATAGTAATAGAAATATTTATGGTTTTATATTAATCCAACCTTACAGCAAGTAAAGACATCATTAAAATATTTAAAACAGTAGAACATTTAAATTGTTATAGTTCCCAGCACTTTGGCTGTAGCATATGTATAACAAAGAGTTTTGAAGTAATTTAAATGCCAGCATTTATTATTATTTTTTACTAGACTGACCAAGCTATGTCTTCTGAATCCTGTTAAACAAACAAGTTGACTATGTTTAAAATGTCAATTAAAAGAATAATGGGTTAACGAAAAATATGTCCATGAAACAAATGAAACCTTTCCCTAGATAAGTCATTTGAAGCTTCCAGTGGACTGATAGATTTTAATATTAAATCAGCTAAAAACAAATATAAAAGCATGAAGCAAATTTCTATGTTATGAGCAACACTGGAACTAACATGCCTCAGACGTCTATCGCTGACTTAAGGCCAAATAGATTCGTAATAATAACCTCTTATTAAATTCAACAATTATACGTGTTAATTTGGGAAAGCCAGCACAACAAATTTGGGTTTTTCATTGAAATCTGTGAACACCTAAACATATCCAAAAATAGAAACTAGGTTTATAAAATGGATTATACAAAAGCTACAATTGAATCCCTCCAAGACTGAGTGGCTATGGATAGGGGGTCCCGCGTTATCCAGGGAGCTCCCAACTTTGGTCTTGGATGGGGCTGCTTTGCCCCAGACAGACCTGGTACACAACTTAGGGGTCCTCCTGGATTCATGACTGCTACTTGTAGATCAGGTGGTGGCCATGGCCAGGAGGGCTTTCGCACAGCTTCGTGTCATCCGTCAGTTGTGTTCGCTCCTGGACCGGGACTCCCTGCTCACGGTCACACATGCTGTGGTGACCTCCAGGCTAGATTACTGCAATGCGCTCTACATGGGACTGCCCTTCACGACCATTCGGAGGCTGCAGCTGGTCCAGAACGCGGCAGCCCGGGTGGTGATGGGGTGCGGGTGTTATGCTCGCGCCTCACCATTGCTTTGGGAGCTGCACTGTTTACCAGTTTGTCTCCGGGTGCAATTCAAGGTGCTGGTTTTGACCTTTAAAGCCCTACGTGGTAGTGGGCCAGGATACCACATCGTCCCAAGAGTGTCTGTCCGTCCAACCAGAGCGGACCGGAGAGGCTCTCTAATTGTTCCATCTACCAGAGGGGCTCGCCTGTCTGGCACACAAAGGAGTGCCTTTTCTGTGTCCGCACCGGCCTTGTAGAACCTCCTGCCAGTAGAGTTGCGGGTGCAGATGGAGCTTTCAGGAAAGATCTAAAAACCTGGTTGGCGGGGCAGGTGTGGGATCCGGATGGAAGTGGCCCCCGCCTGTTGGCTTATAAAATAAAGCCTCCCCACTTTTTAATGTGGGTAGTTTTAATGTGGTTAGTTTTTTAAGGGTTTTTAATTGTTTTTTATATGTTTTAACCTGCTGTAAGCCGCCCTGACTCGGGTTTTCCTGATTGGGCGGCATAGAAATTTGAATTATAAAATAAAATAAATAAATGCAAGTACAGTACTGGAAGACAGATTTTATTTAAGAAAGTGGCTTTTAAGAGATTTATGCCTCATTCAAAAGACTAAATTATGCAGAAATTAAATAAAATGCTCATCAGAAGTATCTATCAGGACAATCTTCACCCTCTTCTATTTCAGCTTCAAGAAATAAACAAAATTATCCTTGAACTTATTTTATAACTTTACCAGAAGTTTAACTATCCATAATTTGTACTCATAAACTGCATACTCTCTCAAAATGATGACCTTTGGATATTATCTAATGCAATGTCTGATGTACTTAAGATGGTGCAGTAATCAGTGACACAGAAGGAAAAAAAAGATAAGGAACAATTGTCACATTATTAAAAGCAGAGATGGTTACTAAATGATAAAATTTTTATCTCCAACTACAAGATTATTCTGCAGTTTTGTACACATATTGATTGTACTAGCAATTCAGGAGGTCAAGTGTATAAAGGTGACTTTCAGAACACTTTTCAAACTAAGTACTTTCAAAGAAAATGATTTTGACATCTATTAGTTATACACACTGATGAAGCTCTAGAGAGCCAAGTAGATTCAAACTATATACAACAGCAATAGTGCCATTTGTCCTGATCACATGCAAAATAGAAAGCAGGAATCAACATACAATTCAAAAGGTACTTGTAGGCTGGTGTACTAAACTCTTGTTTGTCTAACTATGCCCTGGAACATTTCTCCTCAGATCCTAAAAAATGGAAGCAACGCTGACCAAGTAAAGGTGCTGCGTAAGAAAAATAGCCTATATGATTCTTGCCTTGAGGCATACTGTATTTTAATACAACATGATATATCCAGGAGATCACTAGGATTAACTGCCTGCCATAATTTTGAGGCTTCATGTGTTTATCTCAAAGTGACTGTTCTTTGGCAACACCCTGGGGACACATGTGACTTAAAGAATGTCATGGATGTGAACAGGCCTGTGCAACATGGACAATATTAAATATAATCCACACAGGCCATGGTAGATGTTTAGATGCCCTTTATAAGTGGAACAAAAATAACACCACCAATTTTGTGACAGTGGGACCAACACAGTGACAGAGTGCCAAAACAGAGCCTATAATAGAGATTTCACTGATTTCCTGACTGTGCAAAAGAAACTAAAAATTATAGTTGTAATATAGACACAGTGGTACCTCACACAACGATTTTAATCCATTCCATGGGGCTCATTGTTGTACGAAACAATTGCTATATGATGCATGCATCGTATAGCGATTTCCCCTATGGGATGCATCGTACAATGATTTTTTTCGTTAAGTGGTTTTTCACATTGAAAAACTGTTGTAAGATTTTTTTTCCATAGGAAAAATTGTTATGTGGGACGCCATTTCCCCACAAAAACTAATTGTTATATGATTTAATTGTTATACGAGACGATTATTGTATGAGGTTCCACTGTATATTTAAAATTTTATACTTCACATTTTATATCTTGCATTTTACCTCTTTTTAAAACTTTTATTGATTTGTGATGTGAATGTGCCATACAATTAATCAATCAATCAGAAAGCCAATATGATCTGCTACAATTACAGTAATACCTCAGATAACGAATGCATCGGATAACGCTAAAATCGGATAACGATGCAAATTTCCCAGAGGGCCAGAGGGTGTCTCTGCACTCACCCTCCGGGAAGCGAAGCGGCCAGGTGCTTGGCCGGTTCCCTTCCCAGAGGGCCGGAGGGTTCTCTGCACTCACCCGTTGATCCTCCGGGAAGGGAAGCAGCCAGGCTCACTTTTTTTTAGTGTTATCCAATGCATGCATCGGATAACGCTAAAAATTGGATAATGCTAAGACTTGTGGAACCATGTTTTAGCGTTATCCGAGGTATTACTGTATGTGATATTTGATCCATAGATTCTAGATAGGAGCGTATTATTTATATCTCAAGAAACACAATTTTATTTTCATTTTAAATGAGTGTTTATTTATTCTATTTTATTCAGTTGGTCTTCTTTCTTCTTCTTTGTTTAGTTTTGCTTTTTCCCCCCGACTGTAGAGATAAAAACAAGTACTCATAAAGAAGTATTCTTTCTTGTCCATGGTCAGAGACATAATTAACCTGCAGATTTCTTAATATGGTTATAATAATAATAATTGTGTGTCATCACATTAATACAGTACTAACTTGTGGCAACCCTTTCCAGGGTTTTCTAGCTAGAGAACACACAAAAGTGATTTACCATTTCTTTCATCTAGGGGTATTCTGGGATATACAATTTGCCCATGACAACATAGGCTACCTTTTGTCTCAGAAGGCGCAATCGGAAATTAAACTCCATTGTCAGATACTTACATCACTAAGCTATCCAGCCAGCTAATATGAATAGGAACTGTAAATAACTAGGCTAAGTTTATTTTTCATTCTTCTTCTTTTGTTTGTTTGTTTGCTTGCTTGCTTACTTGCTGAGCTTCTCTTGCTGATAGAAATCTCCAAATGTTGATATGCTACTTAAAGTTACAGTTGGGACACCATGGGAGTATACAATGCCACACTAGACACTGTTCTTTAAATAATGTTGAGAAAACATATGTGGTAACAGTCATCCCCATGTATCCTGAGAGATGGCAGTAACATTTTAAAACTCAAGAAAAACAGGAGAAGAGAAAACAAATAATATCATACAAGTGTGCTGCAAAGTATAAACAAAGTGTATTGTTACCAGTTAATCCTAACAAGTGATCCATGCAGTTCAAATGCAATTTAGTCAGTCATGATACAGATGCTAATTTCAAGAGTAACCACACAGGAAATACCTCGACATGTTGACATTTTGTTTGAGAAGTTCAATGCCATTATTCAATGAGTCTATGATTCTTGAAAAATGTGCTCCATGTCCTGGAAGATTCTGGGGTGACACAATATTAGTGGTGATGTATTTAAAAATAGACCAATAAACAAGGCAAAGCATTTCAAGCAAATTGGCTCACAGTGGTGCCCACCTAACAGAGCCTCTACATGTTGGTTACAACAATATGTAAATACTACTATTGATATATATTGTCACTAATTGAAATTATTGCCGATATATGGTGTGCAATAATGCCCTTACAGTTTAAGTTGTTGTTTAGTCGCACAGTTGAGCCTGAACCTTTATGACCCCATGGACCATCATTTGCCAGGCTCCTCTATCTTCCACCATCCTCCTCAGCCCATTCAGATACTCCCATTGCATCAACAATGCCATCTATCCACCTCATCTTGTCATCCCCTTCTCCTTTTTCCTAGTGAGTTCCCTCTTCTCATTTGATGGCTAAAGTACTTGAGCTTCATCTTCATTATTTGTCCCTCCAATGAACAGACAGGGTTGATTTCCTTCAAGATCGGCTGATTTGTTCTCCTCACAGTCCAGGGGACTCTCAAAAGTCTCCTCCAGCACCACAATTCAAATTCTTCTGCTATGGTCCAGCATTCACATCTGTACATTACTACAAGGAATACCATTGCTTTGACTATGCGGATTTTTGTGGACACGGTGATGTCTCTACTCTTTATTATGATACCTAGATTACTCATTGTTTGTCTTCCAAGAAGTAAGTGTCTCCTTATTTCGTGGCTGCAGTCACCATCTGCAGTGATCTTGGATCACAAGAAAGTAAAGTCTGTTACCACTTCCATTTCTTCCCCTTCTATTTGCCAGGGAGTGATGGTGCCAGTTGCCATGATCTTGTTTGTTTTTTTATGTTGAGTTTCAGACCAGCTTTTTTACTCTCCTCTTTCACCCTCATCAAGAGGCTCTTTAAGTCTTCTTCACTTTCTGTCATTAGGGTAGTGTCATCTGCACATCTCAGGTTGTTTATGTTTCTCCCAGCAATCTTAATTTCCGCTTGTGCTTCATCCAGCCCTGCATTACGTATGATGTATTCTGCATACAAGTTAAATAAGCAGGGTGACGGTATGCAGTCTTGTCATACTCCTTTTCCTATTCTTGCATTTAAATATTCCTATTAATATTTCCATATCCTGTCCCAGCTGTTGCTTCCTGGCTTGCGTACAGATTTTTCAGAAGACAGATGAGGTGGTCTGGTATTCCCATCTTTTTAAGTATTTGCCACAGTTTATTGTGATCAGCACTGTCAAAGGCTTTTGTGTAGTCAATGAAACAGAAGTAGACTTTACATGTTAAATCATGTACAGTAACCCTCACATAACAACGCGTTCAGATAGCATCAGTTTCACTTAACAACGCATCATTATGAACCACGTGTTCCCCCGCATAACAATGTTTTTAGTGTCATTGTCCTGACGACAATGCTAAAATAACCGTCATTATCTGGACAAAAAGTCGTTATGCGGGAAACTCCATAGAAACCTGCATAACAACAAAAATCACTTAGCAACGCTACTTGGGGAACCAAATACAGTAGAACCCCATATAGTGATTGCATCGTACAGCGATGAAATCGTATAACGATTGGCTTCTTAAAAAAATTTGTATCGTACAACAATAAAAATCGTTGTACGATACATTTTTTTAAAAAATGGCAAAAACTGGGTGGCTTTGGGGTGGCATGGGGGATACCCTTGTCCACCCCCAAAGCCCCACTTGCGAACTGGCAGCGCTGGGCTGCTTTCCTCCTGGGAAGTGCGTTTCCAGGGGAAAAGCAGCCCAGCGCTGATAGTGAAATGGATTCTCGCTGGTCCCTCTGCCGTTTCGGCAAGTGGTCCAGCAAGACTCCATTTTGCTAACAGCGCAGGGGTGCCTTTGGCCAGATAAGCGCTTTCCCCCTGGGAAAGGGCTTCTCCAACCAACGGCACGCCTGCGCTGCCTCCCTCCCAGAGAACTCCAGACCAAATCCCCCCCCCCCACAACTCCAGCCCCAAAGGCAACATCGTGGGTCTACAGGTGCCACTTGTTGGCTTGCAGATGTCTGGGAAAGATCCTCGGTCTCCTCGCAAGCAAACCAGCTGGGCTGCAAAGGGCTTGCGGACCCAGGCGCCTGGCTTACGAGGAGACCAGGGATCTTTCCCAGACCTCTGCAAGCAAACCCGATGTTGTCTTTAGGGTTGGGGTGGAGGGGTGGGAATTCCCCCAAACTCTGGCCACAAAGGCAACATTGCGGTCAAAAAGGCCTCCACCCCTGACAGTCGCCGTGATCTTCGGTCTACGGAGGTCCGCTTGCCTGGGAAATGTGTTTCCAGGCAAGGGGACCTCCGTGAATCCATTCCCTGACCCCCGCAGGGCTGCCTTTACCCTGTGAACACACTTCCCAGGAGAAAAGCAGGAAATCGTTGTATGATACATCCCATAGGGAAAATCGCTATACGATGCATGCATCGCATAGCGATTTTTTCGTACAACGATGGACCCTGTGGAACCAATTAAAATCATTATATGGGGTTCCACTATAGTACTTGAAGCGCGCCTAGCAGAACCATCTTGTCATGAACTTTCATTGACAATTTTTCCTGATGCATGCCTGATGAGATCTTGAATCTCAAAAGCTCGCACAATTATTGATTTATTTTTGAGTGATTCAATAAAAGGTATCGCCTTCTTCCTGCATTTATGTTAAATCATGCTAAACCTTGGCATAGAATTCCCAGCCATACTTCATACAACCAAAATATAGAAACAAGTAGTCTGAAAGTGAGATTTGGTTTTTTTTCATTGTTTCAAATCCTTGCAGATTTAGTTAACACAAGGAAAAAACAGTTCATCGTCATAAACATGTCATTTGTATCTCCAAAAACTGTGAAAAATTACTGGGTAATTTAGGGGTTTTAATTGTTTTTTATATGTACCGTATGTTTTAACCTGCTGTAAGCTGCACTGAGTCGGGTTCGCCTGAGTGGGCGGCATAGAAATTTGAATTATAAAAATTAAAAAATAGCAGCCACAAAGGGAAAAGGAAGAAATCAGCTATATGTCCTCTGAAAAAAGTTTTCAACTACAGTAGAACCCCGTATAGCAATTTTAATCCGTTCCATGGAGCTGATCGCTATGCGATTTTCATCGTTGTACGATCTTCCCTATGGGAAAATCCATACAACGATTTTCCCTATGGGAAAAACCGTACAACGATGTTTGGCGCTAAGCAGTTTTTACCATTGGAAAATCATTGTACGGATTTTCCCATAGGAACTATCACTATGCAGAACAGCTTTCCCCCCTCCAAGCCACATCGCTATGCAATTTCATCACTGTATGGGGTGATCGCTATACAGGGTTCTACTGTATTTGTATTTTATGCATGAATGAAAGTTGGCTGAACAAACACATTCCAACAGACCCTGAGCAATTCCCAAGTATTAGTCCTGTCTCTCTCTTGTCCTGCTACTTCTCCTATACTGTACCTACCCATTCTAACTGTCTCTGATCTTCTTGCTTGCTTCTCAGAATAGCAATGCCTTGATTTAAAGTCCAAATCATCTACCTATCACTTCTGAAGACTCTTGGTATTATTTTAGAATTCATGAAAAGACTAAGTAATAAATCTCACAGATATCTGTGATCCTCAAACCTGAAAAAATGGTCTTGCACTAAACCACCTAGAGCAGTGTTCCCCAACCTTTGGTTTTTGGTCTTCAATTCCCAGAAGCCTAAGTCAATTCCCCAAAGCACTGATCAGACAATGTACTGACTTAGGCTTCTGGGAATTGAAGTCCCACCCTGTAAGGCATGGTCCCCACGTTGGGAACCACTGACCTAGAGCAAACTTAGAATCAAACCAGCCCAACTAATATACAACTCATGTTGTGCCAGCATATTCTTCTCATACTCGATATAACTGGCTGAAATCCTGTTGCTTAGTTAAGCAAGTCACACCACAGTAGGTCTACACCAATGATGGTGAACCTTTTAGAGACTAAGTGCCCAAACTGCAACCCAAAACCCATTCATTTATCGCAAAGTGCCAACACGGGAAGGGACGAAACTCTCCCATTGGGCTGCTGGGCAAAGGGGCAGGGCAAACTCAGTGCTGGGGCAACTGCAAAGGTGCCCACAGAGAGGGCTCCAAGTGCACCTCTGGCACGAGTGCCATAGGTTCGTCACCACTGGCCTACACCATTTATGATTTACTATGTCATAACTACAGTGGGCCAATTTGAATCAAGGGAACCTACACGGAAGTTGACTCACCAAATTCCAAATCAATCAATGGGCCTGCTCCTGCTGTGACTTGCTATGCTACACAACAGGATTTTAGTCAAAGTGACTAAATAATACACTTAAAAGTTCTAAAAGTATCAAGCCCAAACTCTGAAATACTTCCAAGTTCAATAGAAACACTTTAAAGAGTGAAGGGACAGTTACTTGCTGAGAATGAGGGGAAAAAACACTAAAAGTTGAAAAGTATTATTCTGAACAGTACATATCAGGGAAAATAATGTTTAAACCTCTTTCATATCCTCAGATTTTTATTTTTCTAACATAGAGGTTTGCCCAACTTTCTCCTTTCCTGTATGAGCCCCAAACTATGTGATATTTTGTTTGTGTTACAATTATAGTAATTCAATGCAGGTCATTTGCTTTTTACTGAGTCCAGATGACATTTAGTAAACTAAACATGGAACAATTAGCTTTGAAAAAGTAAGGATTTTGATTGCCAGTGGGTAGGTCATACAGTGGCTATACAACAGGACTGCCTTGGTTAACACCAAAACAAAACAATTAAAAGCAACTAGTATTTCTACATTGTTTTTCTTTTTCTTAAGATTAAACTGTCATTTATATATAAATTGCTTAATCAGTTACCTGGCAACTAAACAGCTTTCTATAATGCGTTCAGTTTTGCCCTTGGCTTAAATGCATCATTGGTACCTCTGGGACAGAAATAATGCAATTTGCACTTCAATTAAATGTCAGTTGACTATTTAACTTCCAGTCTGGTCGGACATCCCACTACGGTAATGGAGTAAACCGTACAGCCAGCAACTCAACGCCGAATGTTGGGTGGCAGTAAATAACCTCCATAAAAGGGCCAGGGCTATAGGCAGATGAGCCCCTTTAGGTGGAGTGATGGTCCCGTCAGTGGAGGAAATGTCACTGGAAACCATCATATTGGGCCCAACAGCAAAATGGATGGAGGAGGAACTCTGATTCCCAACGGTCATGGAGGCGGAAGAGGCCATGCTAGATGGGACTGGCTGTGAAGGCGCACCTTGATAATATCCTCAAGGCTGGGGCAGTCCATTGCAGTCAATTGTTAAATTCTGCATATCTCATTTCATATGTGCTGCAGGAAATGACTCTGCGATCATAGTGTGTGGGTCACTTCATGGCAAGCTGGAATTCACCTTAACCAAATTCACGCCAATGCCATTTTTCCTGCTTCAGAAAAAATGCATTCTTGGATACAAGTTGCAGTCGATGACAATTTAACTTCCAAGCCTTTTACTTTTATCTTAATATGACTCAAGAGAAAAGGCACAATGTTGCAGATTCATCATCCATTAAAAACAACAACTGTTTTGAATGTATATGTGGTTTTGAATCACTAATATAATGGAACTGTGAAAAAACAAATTATTCAAGCTGTACAACCAGCTTCCTTTCATCTCAGATCAATAGATGAAATGACAGTTACAATGCAATAATCATGTGCTAGCACACATGAACTGACCCAAAAGAGCTTCCTTGTGTTCCAGAAGATCCACAACAGCCTAGTCATACCTCTAAGTTATTTGGTATACAGTAAAAGCTCAGTTTACAACTGCCTTGGTTTTCTTTTGCTGCGGTTTACGACAGCAAATCTAGAGAAAATGAAGTCCCGGTGTACAACATTTTTCGTCTTACGACCGGGAATTCCACAGAATCCAAAATGGCTGCTGGGGTATTTAAGACCACCCGCAGCCATTTTGAACTCTGGGTGACCTTGCCTTGCACATTCACGGCACCTCTTCCAGAGCCATCATTAAAGCATTGGACGGCTTTTAAATCTGGCACTTTTAGTGGAGGCTCCGGAAGAAGTGCTATGCGCATACAAGGCAAGGTCTCCCCAATGCGACCGCCTTTCCCTCCCTTCGCAGCACTAATCTGGGCACAGAAGGGGGAAAGGCAGTCACAATGGGGAGACCTTACCTTGCGCGTGCATGGCACTTCTTCCAGAGCCCCCGCTAATAGCGCCATATTTAAAAGACATCCCGCACTTTAGCAATGGCTCCAGAAGAGGCGCTATGCATGCGCAAGGCAAGGCCTCCCCATTGTGACCACCTTTTCCCATTTCTGTGCCTGGATTGGTGCTGCGATCCCGGGGGCTCCTCCTTCTCTCAGCTGCTGTTGTGATCCAGTCCTTGTCGGACTCTGAGGATGGCCTGGATCAGGGGGCATTCCCGATGCAAAATCTGTTTTCCCTAGCAGCTGATCTGTCAGATCAGGGGTCTTGCTCTGACAGTGATCAGCCCTCAGTCAGGGAGAGGTCCAGAAAGGAGCTACAACTGAGACACAGGCAGGCTAGAGTGAAGTACCAAAGAAGGCTCCCAGCTGATACCAATTAGCTGGAAGGCTTATAAGCAAGCTTCTTGCAGCCTGCCAGCATTGGTATAACTCTCGTGCAAAGATCTACACCCTGCTTGACTCCAGACTGCCTGCCTAGACCCTGACCTGCCTGACGTGACCCTGACTTCTTTGCCAACCCTGACGGTGCCCCTGGACACCCTTTGGATTAGACACTTGATCGGACTACCGGTAAACAGACCTCGGCTTGCCTTTTGGACTTTAATAGCTGGACTCTCCTTGAACATACTCTATGTGTAGCACTGCTGTAAGGCGACCATGCTTGCTCGGGTGGGTCAGCACAGCTGCCTTCTCCCGACAGGGTGAAGCCTTGCTTTCTCACTGCTCCAGGAGGAAAGCTTTAGGAGGAAAGCTTTTGCCATGCCGGGCGGAGGGAGGGAAGGAAGGAAGGGTGAGGGGCAGAGAAAGGGAATGGGCTGGGGGTGATCAGGATGGGTGAACTTTACAACGTTCGTGGAGGAGGAGGAGCTGGACGGAGTTGCAGAAAGCAGCCCGTCACCTGTCTGTCCCCGGGAGAAAAGGCTGGTCTGGGAGTGTGCGCTCTTACCTGGCGAGGGTTAACCTGTACCCATGCTAGGTTTAGGGTGCAGTACTGGTAATGATCTATAAAACCCTTTACACTTTAGGACCATGCTATCTGCAAGAGCTCCTCTTCCTTGGACATTCTACCTGGAGCACACAATCCAACTGCGGGTGCCTATGCCAAAGCAAGTAAAAGAAAATCTTCCACTAGAAGTAGAGCTTATGTTTTGACCTAAGGCAGAGTAACAGGATATTGGGCAGGCTTCTATTATCTCTTACTATTAGATCCACTGCCTTGGGGTAACAAGAGTTATGGTCCAAAATCATCCTGAAGACCCAATGTCACCCAACATTGTAGTAAATGAATAATGTATTTTAATACTCCAAAAGCAAGAAACAAGAGAAAACATCAAATGAAAGCTGAGTAAAATGGGGAACAAGTGTGACTGCCAAAAAGCTAGAATTTGAATCATACTGAAGCTGTCTAAGTCAGGAGATCATGGGCTTTCATTACCATAACAAAGGAGACAAAAAAAGGATATGAATCAAGAGCTTCCCACCATACATGCCATGCAAAACAAAATTTATATCTTAGAAAGAAGAGTTTGAAATGTGTTTAACTAGGATGCTTCTGCAAAATTATATTAAATTATAAATTATATTTAAGCTTAATGCTAAATTCAAGAAGCACTCCTTTTTTATTCTGCCAGTTAAATTTCAGTACAGAATTAGATCTCTGGCATTCGGACTTAATAACATCTTGTAAATGCTCCTCAGAAAAGGAAGGAAAAGCTATCTTTGCATGACTGTCATTGGGATGGTTATTTAAACTTAAGCAATCACACAGTTCTTTCCAATTCTGATCATATTACCAATATTTCATCAGAAACATATGTGAGCAGCACAATTTAGTTAAAATTATTGAACAACTTTTCTTTCACTTTCATAACAAATTAGGCAATGCATAGTTGATGCATCTGAAAAAAGTTACAGAATCACAAGCCTTGAGGCAAAGCTCTAGGTGTCATAATCTAAACCATCTCTGGCTGAAATTCAAAGGCAATGGAAATCAACATATTACTTTGCACACCACATTACTTTTATTGATTATTATCTCTATTTGCTAACCCCAATGGGAAACTATAGAATTTCAATGAAGCATTAAAAGCTTAAAGAAATCTTGAAAGTTCACCATGAGATTCATAATATTAAGAGAAAAATAGAATCTACATATTAAGTCAACAAATATTCAACAAGCTGTTTGATACTACAGATGGTCGTGAAAAAGACCAAGAAATTCAAATAGCTATCATTTGACATCTTGTGTAGATTGCAAAAGCACTTTACTAATAAATACATGAGATGGGAGGACAAATCCATTCAAATTTGATTGACACCTAAATAATATTTTCACCACTTCAACAATGTCATTTTGTAACTGAGTGTGATGCCACCCATTCAGGAAGTTTACAATACAACATGAGATTACCAATCAAAGTCAGATGCAAACACACTATACATTACTGTGTTGTTGTTGTTCAGTCGCACAGTCGACTCCGACCCTTTGCGACCCCATGGACCATTTTCCTCCAGGCACCTCTGTCCTCTACCATCCCCCTCAGCCCTCCCAGCTCTGTGCCCATTGTGTCTATAATACCATCTAGCCATCTCATCCTTGGCCTCCCCCTTCTTCTTTTGCCCTCCACCTTTCCCAACATCAATGCCTTCTCAAGTGAATCCTCCCTTCTCATTTGATGTCCAAAGTATTTTAGCTTCATCTTTACTATTTGACCTTCCAATGAGCAGTCAGGGTTAATTTCTTCTAAGATTGACCTATTTGTTCTCCTCGCTGTCCAGGGGACTCTCAAAACCCTCCTCCAACACCACATTTCAAAGGCATCTATTCTTCTGCGTTCAGCTTTCCTAATTGTCCAGCTCTCACATCCATACATTACTACTGGGAAAACCATTGCTTTGACTATTCTAATTTTTGTTTGCAATGTAATGTCTCTGCTTTTCACTATGTTCCCCAGGTTTCTCATCGCTTGTCTCCCAAGAATCAGTCGCCTTTTTATTTCATGGCTGCAATCCCCATCTGCAGTGATCTTGGATCCTAAGAAAGTAAAATCTGTCACTGCTTCTACTTCTTCCCCGTCTATTTTCCAGGAACTGATGGGGCCTTTTGCCATTATCTTGGTTTTCTTGATATTGAGTCTCAAGCCAGCTTTTGCACTCTCCTCCTTCAGCCCAATCAAGAGATTCTTTAGGTCTTCCTCACTTTCTGCCATTAGGGTGGTATCGTCTGCATATCTCAGATTATTGATGTTTGTCCCAGCGATTTTAATCCCATATTGTGATTCCTCCATCCCTGCACTGCGCATTATGTGCTCTGTGTATAGGTTGAATAAGCATGGTGACAAAATGCAGCCTTGTCTTACTCCTTTTCCTATTCCAAACCACTCTGTTATTCCATGTTCTGTCCTAACTGTTGCTTCTTGGTTCATGTACAGATTTCTCAGGAGGCATATGAGGTGCTCTGGTATTCCCATCTCTTTAATTACTTGCCACATCTTGTTGTGGTCCACACAGTCAAATGCCTTAGTGTAGTCAATAAAACAAAAGTAAACTTGTTTCTGGTATTCCTTTGTTTTCTCCATGATCCAGCGCATGTTGGCGATGTGGTCTCTAGTCCCCCTGCCTCTTCTGAAACCAGCCTGCACCTCTGGTAATTCTCTCTCCACATGCTGCTGAAGTCTGTCCTGTATTATCTTGAGCATCACCTTGCTGGCATGTGGGATGAGCGTGATTGTTCGATAATTTGAACATTCTTTGGCATTGCCCTTTTTTGGGATTGGGACGTATACTGATCTTTTCCAATCCTGTGGCCACTGTTTTGTTTTCCAAATCTGCTGGCATATTGAATGCAATAATTTGACGCCATCATCTTTTAGCGCTTTGAAAAATTCAACTGGGATACCATCATCTCCACTAGCTTTGTTGTTTGCAGTGCTCTTTAGGGCCTTTATGACCTCGCTCTCCAGGATGTCTGGCTCAGGTTCAATTTCTTCATCATTGTGATTATCAGGAGTGTTGAGGTCCTTTTTGTAAAGTTCCTCTGTATACTCTTTCCATCTTTTCTTAATTTCTTCTGCATCAGCTAGCTCCTTTCCGTCTTTGTCCCTTATCATGGTCATTTTTGCTTTAAATGTTCCCTTGATTTCCCCAATTTTTTTGAAAAGATCTCTGGTTCTGCCTCTTTTGTTGTTTTCCTCCATTTCTCTGAACTGTTCTTTTAGGTAGTTTTCCTTATCTCTCCTTGCTTTTCTTTGAAATTCTGTGTTCAAATGGTTGTAGTTTTTCCTTTCTCCTTTGACTTTTGCGTTCCTTCTTTCCTCTGCTATTTTAAGAGCCTCATCAGACAACCACTTTGCTTTCTTACTCTTCTTTTCGTTTGGTATGGTTTTCTTTGCTGCTTCTTGCATGATGTCCCTCATCTCCGTCCATAATTCTTCCGGTACTCTGTCTACCGAGTCTAAGCCATTAAATCTGTTCATCACCTCCACCGTGTATTCTTTAGGGATGCTGTCTAGGTGATATCTTTCTGGTCTCCGTGTTTTCCCTATTTTCTTTAGTCTAAGCCTGAATTTTGCGATCAGTAGGTTGTGATCTGAGCCACAGTCTGCTCCAGGTCTTGTTTTTGCTGACTGTATGGAGGTTCTCCATCTTTGGCTGCAGAGTATGTAGTCAATCTGGTTTCAGTATTGGCCATCTGGTGATGTCCATGTGTAAAGTCGCCTCTTGTGTTGCTGGAAGAGAGTGTTTGCTATGACCAGTGCGTTCTCTTGGCAGAACTCTATCAATCTTTGCCCTGCTTCATTTTGTGTTCCAAGACCAAATTTGCCCGCTATTCCCTCCACTTTTTGATTTCCTACTTTGGCATTCCAGTCTCCTAATATAATTTGGACATCATTTCTTGGTGTCTGTTCTATGAGGTGTTGTAAGTCCTCATAGAACTGGTCCATTGTGGCTTCATCTGCACCAGTGGTTGGTGCGTATATTTGGATCACAGTGACATTGAAAGGTTTGCCTTGAAATCTGACTGACATCATTCTGTCATTTTTGAGATTGTATCCCATTACTGCTTTTCTCACTCTTTTATTGACAATTATGGCTACTCCATTTCTTCTAAGGTTTTCTTGCCCGCAGTAGTAGATATGATGGTTTCCAGAGCTGAATTCACCCATCCCTGTCCATTTGAGCTCACTGATGCCCAAGATGTCAATGCTTATTCTTTCCATCTCATTTTTTACCACTTCCAGTTTTCCTTGATTCATAGACCTCACATTCCATGTCCCTATGCAGTATTGTTCCCTGCAACACTGTATTTCTCCTCCCCCTTTCGTATCCCTCCCCCTTTTCAGATCTGCTGTGCTGAGCATCCCCTTGTTTTGCCTTTTGTTTTGGTCCATAGGGTTCTCTTGGCAAACTTTGTGGCGTGCCTTGCCGGTCTCTACGCCAGTCTTTTCCCATCACACATGTTATCACAGTTTAAACAGTTTTAAAACAAAGTATTATCATGCACAATATCACAGTTTATCACATAGTATCAAAGTAATAGTTGAACTAATTAATGAAAGGGAAAGAAAGAAAGAAAGAAAAAGTCCACTATATCAAGTCTCTATGTAAGTCAGTTTCTTGTACAGTCACTATGTCAGTTGCCATAAGCCATCTATGTTTAGTCAACTATATTATTTCAGTTCGATTACTCACATTACTGTGAGATGATTAATATTCTGAAACAAAACAATGTATCTTTTAATGTGTGTGGTATATATCGGCGAACTCCCACCTGTCGGCAGGCCTCGCTCCCCTCCGCTAGAGGTTTGGCGGGCCACGGCACAGGTGGAATCCCGAACTGGCTAACGGGCAGAAAGTGTGGCTTTCTCTTTGCTTGGCAGAGAAAGGCTTTGTCCAGATAGTCTGGCTCATAATTTAACAGAGAAATGGCAATCCGGGACTAACTACGCAGGGGAAATTAAGTTACAAAGACCCCTGGGATGGAAACGCCACTTTCCCATACGAAAATCACCCTTATCTTGTTTCTGGGGAACTTCTGGCCTTGGCTATGTTGAAGGTGTGTGGGAGTAACCCTGTTACCTTTGTAGCAACAACTTTCTGATCCTGGGGTGCGGAGCAGAGTTTCTTCTTCTAGATAACAGTCCCCTTGAAGATGGTAAAACCAAGACACAATCCTTCCCTTCAATAAAGGCCCAATTGTTATAGTTCCCCCTCCTCAATTTGCTCTGGTGGCAGTGGGAGCAAAAAAGGAGTACGCTTGACGAACAGCATCCGTTTTGTCAATTTATTGGAAAAGTAACAAAGTCCAATATATGCAGAATATGAAGAAAAACTAATTCTAACTAAAGTAAGACATTACTGCCCTAAGAAAGAAACAAAAAGAATTGAGCTACCACTTATCTAAGTAGAAGTGGCAGTCCCAGCTGCCCCATACGTGATGGTACGGATTGAGGCCCATCAAGGTGGCAAACGATACGGGTCCTTGTAGCATTGGAGAACGGGCTCCCTCCTTAGAAATTGGGTAGGTTTTTATACCTTTCTCCATGGGAAAGTGCTAATTTGACTTCTCAAAGTGACAGTTTTGTGTGTAGATCAAAGATAGCAGATGGCTGGCTATCAGAGATCTCATCTCTTCTCATGGGAGAAGTCCACCTCTTTGGTCGCTTCCCAGACCTCGGCCTTGAGAAAAGAACAAGAGGTGATTTTCCATTGTCTTAGAAAAATGGTGGAGTGTGCTTTTTAAAATGGCTTCACTTAGGCTAAGTGGAATAAATCAGAGAAAGAAAATAAAAGCAGAGCTAGCATATTTAGGTAAAATCCTACTAAACTAACAGGTAATTAACATAAAATGATGTCATCCCACATGGAATCTTGACAGTATAAAAACTACAAACTATGTACTCTATGTCTACTACAAACTATGACCACTAAATAGTCAAAATTATGTAACTAAGTCCTAATGATTCAAGAAAAGACATCTTTCCAACTATAGGAAATGTAGACAAACACAAATGAGAAATATCTCACTCAACTACTGTATATTGCCTGAATTGTCTTGTTTATTATTAATTTAATTTAATTAATACAGTATAAATAATTGATTAAAGACATTTTTAGGTAGTGTGGCAATCTATGAATTTATTGTGCAATTTATCTAATTTTCTCCAGGCAATAGCAGAAGAAAAAGACATTTTTTGTTTATAATAAAAATATAAACTTTATATGTAAAACATAAAAAATACAACAATATTTTATTCTAAAGTTAATAAAAATAATCACCTAAGTGATTGATTCTTGGGTGACAGGCTATAAGAAACTTGGGGAATATAGTGAAAAGTAGAGACATCACGCTGCAAACAAAAATTCGTATAGTCAAAGCAATTGTATTCCCGGTGGTGATGTATGGTTGCGAGAGCTGAACCATTAGGAAAGCTGAGTGCAGAAGAATAGATGCCTTTGAAATGTGGTGTTGGAGGAAAGTTTTGAGGGTCCCCAGGACAGCGATGACAAATAGGTCAATCTTAGAAGAAATCAGCCCTGACTGCTCCTTAGAAGGTCAAATAGTAAAGATGAAGCTAAAGTACTTTGGACATCAAATGAGAGAGGACTCGCTGGAGAAAGCCTTGATCCTGGGGAAAGTAGAGGGCAAAAGAAGAAGGGGTGGCCAAAAATGAGATGTCTGGATGGTATTGTAGATGAAGTGGGCATAGAGCTGGGTGGTTTGAGGTGGATGGTTGAGGACAGAGGTGCCTCGAGGGCGGTGGTCCATGGGGTTGTAAAGGGTTGGAATCGACTGTGCAACTGAATAACAAAAAATGTTGCTTTTTGTAATTTCATCAATGAATTTTTAATTTTTCAATCATTGCAAGCATCAAAATAATCTAGCGCTTGTCTGGTTCCCTTCCAGCATGAGCAGCGTGTGTCTGCACATACCTGCCACCCATCCAGGAAGGGAAGGAGCGAAGCGCCTGGCCCGTTCACTTCCAGGATGGGTGGCGGGTGTGTGCAGACACATGCCGCTCATCCTGGAAGGGAACCAGCCAAGCGCTTCGCTCCCTCCCTTCCAGGATGGGTGGCAGGTTTGTGCACACACGCGGAGCTCATCCTGGAAGGGAACAGGTCAGGTGCTTGGCTCCTTCACTGCCAGGATGGGGCAGCTTCGAATCCCAACTTCCCAACTTCCTTTGGGGGAAGGCGGATTCCTTTCCCCAAAAGGAAGCCAGCGTTCGGAGCATCCCAACGCTGGCTTCCTTTTGGGGCAGGCAACGCTCGCCGCAGAGCCAAGCCCCAAAGCTGGCAGGGCTGGTCTCCGCCTAGGAAGGCACTTCCCAGGGGGAGACCAGCCCTGCTGGCTTTGGGGCAGAGATCTCTGGAGGAAATCTGGGGGGAAATGGATGGACCGCACAACGTTAACTTAACGTTGTGTGGTGCAAATTTCCCCCCAGATTTCCCTTCGTTATCAGGTTATAACGTTGTGCGGTGCAAACGTTAACTGGGGTATTACTGTATATTGCTCTGAAGTAGTTCCTGTGGAACATAAGCAGCAAATTCGTCCAGCCATGAAGATACCTGATTCATGGCTTATCTGGAGCTCCAAAGGTTTCAATTCTTCTCTGAGGTTGCTCATATGATCTATTTCAAGCAAGAGGATGGAAAGTAAGAACTAACTTAAGCCTCATTTTGTTACTCTCATGCATCATAAGCATTACACTGGAAAAATCACCCATAATCTTTCTCACAGTTGAAAGCTATCAAACCAAACATCCACCAAAACATACTTCTGATTCTCTAGCTGTTCCGTCACGTTTTTCTCTTCCTCCGAAGTATGTTTACAAATTTGGCTTTTCTCACTACTAGCTGACCAAAGATTCAACCCACAGCAGACATTCAGGTAAACATATGCAATACAGTACTGGAAAAATACTTCTCATTCAACTGTATTGTTTTTTAAAACCAACTGTAAGTTCTAAATGCTACGTATTCACAATACAGGATGTCTAGGAAAGTGACACTTTCTATTCCTACACTGCCAGCAAAATCCCAAATGTTACAGATGCCTATTGCTTACTCTGTCTTCTCTTGCCAGCTGGGAAATATAGCCAAGATCCTGCCACAGCTGCTGCTGCTTCTTTACTTCCTCCTTTACCCCTTTGGGTGTTGTTGGAGATACAAGGTTATTGCTCTTGCACTTCTAGAGGCCTCCACTAGCATTATTTGGTGTTCTTGTAATACTTCTTTGATGTTATCTCTCCACCTTCCTCTGGGTCTGCCACATGATCTTTGTCCTTCTCTTTTCACATATGCCTTGTATGGTATGGAATTCAAAAACATTCTCTCCAAATGGGCAGACCACTTTATTTGTTGTCTCTGTGTGTAGTTTAAGATTGATTCTATTCCAATTCTTTCCTTCAGAATCTCATTCCTGATCTTATCCCTTCTAGTCACTCCAGCAGCCTTCCTCAGACATCTCATTTCCTTGGTGACCAACTTTTGTTTATGTTTTGTTGTAAGTGTCCATGTTTGGCACTGGTAACATAAGGTGGGAATGAATATGTTTTGTATGAGGAAATAAATCATGGGGCTTTTATCACAGTTACACACTATACCTTCAGTTCTTATAATGTACATTAAGAGTGTCTTAGCAACAGCGAATGATCTGATTAATGGCATCATATCTGAAGAAGATTAATGATAATTCGATATATTTTCTTCACACTTTTGTACAGATATTATCATGAAGGCAGGTAAAACATAGGAGAAATGTGATACTGCAACATACAGTACTAAAGTCATTAGCTGACAGAATATGACTAACTCGATTAAAATGGTTCCTTAACTAATCAGATGTATAAAATGGTGACGTTCTTAGAAATAAGCCAGTAGCCACAAGTGCTCACTGACACCATGGTGTAGCTGAAGGCAGCAGAGCCAATAGTGTAATTGACCGTTACAGGTATATTCATTCCACCTCCTGCCTCCACTATGTTTCATTCACATGCAAACATATGCATATGTATGCGCGCGCACACACACACACGCACATGCACACACACACAAGAAATTGGAAGACTTGGGCTGCTTTAACTATTTTCTACCATCATTGCAAGAAAATAAGATCAACAGTCAAAAATTCACTGTACTCTACAACTGAAGGTGTTCTCTATTAGTTTTTTTTTAAGATGGGCACAATTTTTTCTTGTACTGCACACTGCTGCCAGTAAGTGTCTGGAGGGGGAAAACATGCTGAGTTTTTCAATCTTGCTCAATAAGAAATTCTGCTAAGTTTGAGAAAAGGGTTCTTCTTGTTTCTTTTTAATATCAACAATTTAAATCTCATTAAACTATTCAGAGTTCATCAGACTGTGTGGGCTGTAAACTAAATAAATAAGTAAACAGGGTTTTTTTTCACTCTGCTAATGGAGAGTAAGGAGTTAGTAAACCACATCGTTAGGTAGCTGGTGGGGGAACAGAACAGAAGAAAAAATAGTTTTGAATGGGAAAGGTTTTCCCCAAAAAAACTTATTTCTTGCAATACATTTTGCCTTTCATATTAGCTTTTCCATAATCCTCAAACAGTATTTTCCCCATCATATTTCAAAAATAGGTATTCCTTAATATAATTTGAAGACAATTGAAATCAGAAGGTAACCATTTTAACAGTAGTTCTCAACCTTTTGTATCTTATGTCTTACTATTAATTCTGACAAAGAATCAGAGTACAGTACAGTGAACCCCCGGTTAACGACGCGTTTGGACAATGACGTTTTCAGTTCATGATGCATCTTTTTTTAAAAAGGACACGCTTAGTTAACGACGTCGTTATCCAGGAGTAACCATCACCACTCGGTTAACGAAGTCGTTAACCGGGGGTCCTTTTCACCTCTCGATTAATGATGTCGTTAACCGGGAGGTCTCCATAGGGAGCCAGGTTTTTTTGGTCGTTAACCGAGAGTTCCCGGTTAACGATGTTTCCCAGTTAGTGATGCGACTTTGCGAACCAAGGAACGTTGTTAACCAGGGGGTTTACTGTACTACCATTATAGAAAAAAGCCTAATTTTCTATAAAAAAATACATTTGTATGCTTAAAACCTTCATTTATAATTAATGGGTACCCCAATGCACAGTTTCTAAGGTATATATCTTGTACACCACTTCTTTTTTCCATTTGTATGGTGCACTGCCTCCAGGTTGTAATTGCAACAATAAAAGAATATGCTTAGGAGATACTGTACATCCTTTCTAAGCAACCATCTAAGGATGGTTCACAACATTTTACCCCAGCCTTGACAATATACCCTTAACTGGCAGACAGGGGAAATAGTAGATAACATTAATAAGAAGGATTGGTAGGAAACAACATGTCACACATGGCTGGAAGGAGTATGAATTATTGCTAATTGTTAAGAAAAGCCATTTAGAATGTTTGTAAGACCTAACAATGTTCCACTGCTTGAGAATCACTGATAAATCACATATGTCTCACTCCCTCAGTGATGAAGAAAGAAAGTCCCATAATACTGGGTAACTAGAAGCCTGCAGTCACAACACGAAGGGTTCATGCCTAATCACCTTGGCAAGCCCAGATTTGCAATCTCCTAAGGTAAGAGGACAGACATTGGAGGTGACTCACTAAACATACTTCCGATCCAAGGAAAAGCGGATGTACTCCGAAGACATGGTCAAAAATTTCAACTAAAACCCAAGATTTCTCAACCCATAGATGGAATATGGGTCTTAACTTTACAATATGATACAGAACAGAGACCCTGGAATTTTATGAATGGATCATTCAAAAAAGCCACTTGGGAGCAGTTCAGAACAATGCAAAGATTGTTCTCACCAACTTAGGCCATAATTGGATATACTCTGTACACACATATATAATATGTATACTGAACAGATCACACCCAAAGTTGATGTGGGCTAATATTATGTCTGAATGTGTTTCTTAATGTGAGCTGAACAAGCAGGGGGAGGAGGGGATGAGACTGGAAGGCAAAAATGTTCAACAGCCAAAAGAAGTACATGTTTTACACATAATGGAATTATAGCATATACACTCCAGAGTGGACAAATGGAGTAGCTAACTTGGCTGATTTGGGAAAGAAAGAAGCAATAATAAATTCAGTTGTAGTGACCTATTTCTCCCAAAGGGAAGCAAAAAACAGTACCATGTGCCATATAAGAGATCAGTTCACCCATAACTGAGATGCTGGAGGGACTATCCTGGTGTTATTTTATACTACAGAAGAAGAATTATTATTTTTGAAAGAACTAACCCCATTTCCAATTTCCTTTGGCCACCAGCATGCATAAAATGCATGCAGCCTTCAAGAGAGTATGACACGTTGCCTTTCGTTATACTGTAACTAAAGAATGTCAAATTATTCTGGTATGTGGCAACCAAGCTTTTCCAGTTTTTATTGTCCTCTCCTACCCCACGTTTTCTAACATACCTCCCAAAAAAAATATAAAACTAAGGACTTACAATGCTTAACATTCCACACACATCTTTAAACATTTTAACAATGCTTATAATAATTGTAAACTTATTGATGCCATCAAAAAGGCACAAGAGCAAATTCTGGGGGTAACAAATTCTCTCTCTCTCTCACTCACTCACACTCCCATAGGAACCTCAATAGTAAAAACTAAATCACATCTGGAAACAACCTTGGATTCACACAACATTAGAAATAGAACATTCAAAGTTAAAATATGAACTTTTTAGTCTATGTCTTAGGACGAGAGATGTTCTTCCTTTAAAATACACATTTTTACCCCTTCCCTTAAAATATGTCAATCATAACTTAACTCTTTTTTCTTTTTGAGCACTAAACATACAAAACAACTTTAAAATTAAGCTGGAATTTCCCTTTAAATATTGCAAATTATGTACCAGAGTCCTGCTCTTCAGCTATGCCACAAACTATAACAGATGTGCTATACTTCCGTTTAAATATTTAGTCAGCAAACTAAAGAGCTAAAAAGAAAAGGCCAGAATGGTTTCATTTTTATTTATTTATTTTGCTTGAACTAGGGTGGTCTATTGGTAACTTCTAGTAACAGTGGCATTGCTGGGAGAACAAAAATGAAACCAGGTGCTATCAAATTCAAATTAAAGATTTTGTGCTTTTTTAAACAATCTTGAACCAAGTTTCCATAAACTTCTTAACTCATACTACCACAAAATTTGACTATTTTATAACAAGAAAGGAATTATAAGTTATCCTTAGACCATCAAATTCTAGCTGCAGAAAATTTAGATTGATTGGCACCTCTTCTTTACAAATGCTTTTATATTAAATATGCATCATACCCATCAAAACCTATCTTGGTATGATGCTTTCCTTGAATAAGCACTAAGTGCAGACATTGCAATATGTACACATTTTAATGCATTTTAGCCCAACCATATATTTTAAGAAACTTCTAGTCTAAATAATCTTAGATTTTGACAAAGTCAGTCATTATACTAAATCTGTAAAGAGCAGAGCAGGATGGGGTCTTTATATTTTTTTTTTCAGACTAAAAGGTTGTCTTCTTTAAAACTATAAGAGACTGGCACATATTTTCAATCATGTGACTACTGTACAAATATGAATGTATGCTAGCCTAGAATCTATGCACAGTTCTCACAAATAAAGCAATAATTCAGACAGGAAGCATGCTAGCATTTTGAAAGTGAATATAATTTTATATCTGGTACAAGCGCAAGCAAAATACTGAGAAGTCACTTCTGTGTTAATCTTCTTTTGGTTTTGATCATACTGTATTATCACAAAAATTATTTCCATATTACAGATGACAATCAGTTTCTATTCTGCTTAGCATCGTCTGCAGTATCAGGCAATTTTGATCTAATGAAATGTAATTCAATTCAAACTTTAATTCAAACTTTATTATGGTCAATGACCAGTGGAGTAAAAAGGGTTTAAGTGCATGAAATACACTCAAAAGGTTCTCCCATTGGGCTTCTGGGCAGAGGGGCAGGGTGAACTGTGTGCTGGGAGGAGGGAGGAAGTGCTCCCATTGGGCTGCTGGGCAGAGCGAACTCTGTACTGGGGTGATAGCGCATGTGCCCACAGAGAGGGCTCTGAGTGCCCCCTCTGGCACATGTGCCATAGGTTCACCACCACTGCCCTAGATCCTAGAAAAAGTGTGTGAATGAGTACGAGAGACTAAATTCTAGCTTACATCCTACCTTACAAGAGGCACAGAAACAAAAAAGTAAAAAGAAAGATTAAGAGATTCACACATATCTGTAGACATGTCATAATGCAGTGAGCAAGGGCTAAACAGCCCATTGAAAATTTTGCACTTCTGCCAGTACTGGGAAATACTGAATATGGTTTACAACAGTTATCCCATACATTCAAGTAATAATATGGAGAATGGGACAGGGAAGATGCTGTATCTGCCAGCAAGGGGGAAAAATAAAATATACCTGTGACTCAAGAAATAAGGAGAATAACTCAGCCTCTGATAAATGTAAATGTTCCAATCAGAGTAGAAGGTTAAAATGCAAACAGAAATACTCCCTTCTTGGCATTACTGAAGGAAAAACAACAGGCAAGTACCTTTCTTCTTCTTAGTTCTCTGCCTCCAACAGCAGCTCAGCTTTGTTGTGTAGATGGAGAGAGAGGAGATGCAAGACTGGAAAAGTTAAGGACATTTAGGCCACCCTTGCTTGAAAACCAGATGTATCCGACTCTAGGGTTCAGTGCTCATCTCCATTTATAGCTAAAGAGTCAGTGTTGTCTGTGTCTACAGATGATGGCAAGGTCATGTGGCAGGCATGACTACACTGCAGCGCACAGAACACTATTGTCATCCCACCAAAGCGGTACCTATTTATGTACAGTGAAACCCCATATAACAAAAATAATTTGTTCTATGAGGTTGTTTGCTATGCATTTTTTTCGTTATATTATATATATATATATATATATATATATATATATATATATATATATATATATATATATATATATATATATATATATATATATATATATATATATATATATATATATATATATATATATTTGTATAACAAAAATCCCTATGGAAAAAGCGTATAATGAAAATCCCTATGGAAAAAAATTATATAACGGAAAAAATTTCACTAAGCAAATTTTCCCATAGAAATTTTCATTATATGATTTTTTCCCCATAGGGACGCTGCTTTGCATACGAAAAATTTTCATTATACGGTATGAGTTTTCCCCATAGGAAGTGCTATGTTCGCATAGCGAAAATTTTCGTTATACGAGGTGCCATGTTTTTCGATTATTTGTTATGTGATTTTTTTGCTATGGGCATTCGTTATACGAGGATCCACTGTACTTGCAATTTCTTACTTTCGAACTGTTAGGTTGGCAGGAGCTAGGACAGACGACAGGAACTCACTGTGTCATGCAGCACTCGGGTCTCAAATTGCTGACCTGCTGACCTTCCAGTCGCCAAGGTCTGTGACTTAACCACTAAGCCACTGAAATTCCTAAGGACATATATACTGTACTGTACTGTATTTATGTAAAGACTTGCTGGAATAAGCATGGACAAATGAGGAAAAAGAAGGCATTTGGGGGACAAATCCACCTAGGTACATAGGTAGCCTATGGCTAACCTCCTAATGAGACTAAAAGCTCAAAGTCACCTTCTTGCTCCACCTTACTCATGGTTACGTACTAAGGCTGAGTGACAGTGGTACCCTTTGGTAAGTTGAAGTGGTCACATGATATTGATCATTTTGCATCACCCTCCTTTCCATCCTCATCCTTGTTAAGTGATAGGAAACATCAGGTCAACATTGCCACAGCAAACTCTAAATACAGGAACATCAGAACCACAAACAGCTGGAAGGACTTGCTGGACCCAAGCAACCATCCCTTTTCTCTTAGTAGCAATCCAGCTAGCATGGGGGGGGGGGGAGGATCTTACATAGCTTCTAAAGGATAAGTGGTATATGGCTGCAGCATCCTGGAACACAAAATGTAGAGTGGACAGATTGTGTTCCTGCTAGCCTACACAGAGGTTGATGGTAAGCTGGGGTTTCCTATTGAAAAAAGTAACATGAAAGCCTCTGTTGCCTCCCTGCTTGAGTTCTTCTCCCAAATTAAGATGCCAGGGTCTCCTGGAGGGTGCAAGCCTTCCATCAAAAGGACATCAGAGCTATGTATTTTTTCTGCAACATCAGCAGTTCAGTATTTACAATTTAGTTGGACAACATAAGCAGGCACAGTATTACAACATTGCCAATTTACTCATCAACTTTAAAAAAACAAATGGGAAAAGTTACTATCAGAAGCTTACAATTCCAAGAATACCCCACCAACATAACTAGTTGCCACATTGTGTGTTATAAGTCTAAACAATAACTACTCTCAGCATTGAACAAAAATGCCTAAGAATTAGCCACACAGAAGAGCAGACTATAGCGTGAGATCTTGATCAGCTGTAGTTTTAAACAGATTTCAGCTTCTTCAAGCTACAAAATAGTTTTTGTTTTTGTATGTGATGTGTGTGTGTGTGTGGGGGGGGGGGGGTTGGTCCACAGGGACGTTTGACTCTCTCACATCACAAGCAATCATGTTCTGAAGCAGTTTTACATTCCTTCAGCTAGTTCAAAGTTTTATTTATAACTCATCTCTTGGGAAAAGCAAGCTAGCACATTACTATGCAATAATAATTCACATTAACCCAGATTTGTTGAAAATTTTAACTACAATGACTTTTCCATCAAATACAACTTCAACAAAGCTTGAAAACTGTAGGTTCTGATCTAATATGTACAGAAGACAAAAGGATTCTGTACTTCTATTGATATCAACAAAGATTGAATAAGCGCCTAACTACTGCTACAATGCCTTTGAAATTAATATTCCCAACTCAAACACTTTCCTATTAAAACATCCTGAAAATAAATGAACAGAATCATGGAACTGCTCTTTTGTTCAGATTAGCACTTGTAAGTATTTGAATTATATAACAAAAATATACAGCATTACATGAAACTAACCATCATCATATTTCCTTTACAGTTATTTTAGTTAAGGTTTCAAGTTAACTCACTGGCGTGTAATTATGAAATTATTGTTCTGATCCTCTGCTTACTTTGAAAGTGATTAATCAAAGTCAGAGAAAGCCAACCATCAAGTAAAATATGTTTCAAATTTCCTATTCAAGGATAAAACTAAAAAAGATGAGCTAGTTCTACTTTAATTAAATCCTCATTTAGAAGTCTGAAATAAATGTTCTCTGTTTAAGTTTCAATTAAAATCAACTTGTAGTCCAAATTTCATATATTCTTTCTTCTGCCACTTTATTACACATCCTACATCAGGCTTTCTACTGAAATCTTTTTTTATTTTCATAGATTCACTAACAATATAACACATCTTTTAATACCCTGCAGTAAAAACCTTCTTATCCTATCTATCTATGGTTGTCCACACAAAGTCTCACTCAAAAAAGAATTAAGGTCAAACCTCGAGATATGAATTTAATTCAGTCCTCGAGGTTGTTCTTATCTTGAAAAATTTGTATCTCAAACTACACTGAAAACACATTGCATTACCAGAAGTGACCACTAGAGGTCACTGAATACTTTTTCACATCTCAAAAAATCCTATTAAAAATTTGTACAGTAAAACCCCTACTTACGTAAAAAGTCTGTTCCGTAGGCTTTTATCATACCTGTCAAGTATCCCAGGTTGGCCTGGATATCCAGAATTTCTGCGCCGCTTCCTCCACTTTCCTGCCGCTATCCCGTAATTTGACTGGCGGGGAAAGTAGTTAGTGCGCATGCACATATGCGCAGAACCCTTCTGCGCAGGTCCTGTATTTTCTGGAGCCGCGCTTGACGGGTATGGCTTTTATGTAAATTGAGTTTTTACTTAACTCAAAGCAAACCCATAGGAACAATGAATTTTTACATAACTCGAAGCAAACCCATAGGAAAATGAATTTTTTTACTTAAAGCAAACCCATAGGAAAATATTTATGTAAATTGAAACAACCCCATAGGAAAAATGAATTTTTTACTTAACTCGAAGCAAATCCATAGAAAATTACTACTACTTACTTACTTTATTACGGAAATTGTGTTATGTAAATCGGACATGGTTTTAGCGCAAAAATCATTATGTAAGTCGAATTTTATGTAACTCGAGGCATATGTAAATCGGAGTTTTACTGTATCTTGAAATTCCCCTCCTCGTTTTTGAGATACAGTGGGTCTCCTCCCCCTACCTGTGCACTTTATTGTATTGTATTAGGCACTTGCACCATCCAATCCCACCAGCCCTACTTACCAGTCCATGGAAAAATTGTTTGGCATGAAACCGGTCTGTGGGGCAAAAAAGGTTGGGGATCCCTGCACTAAGGGACTCCTGACCCAGAAATCCTGAATGTCCCAACTTGGGCTGAAGTTCACCTTCCTACTGGTCACAAAATGGTCAAATGGAGAACAGAGCCTCAACTATTCTGAGAGGGAGGAGACAGAAAGAGAGTAATAAAGAATTTGCTCAGAACGTTATTCTTCCTACATTCCTTTGGCCAGCGAAGTCCTCAAACAAAATCGTCAATATTTTAAAAAGGGAAATTAAGTCTTTCTTTCTCTCCACCTCAACTACCCACTAATGTCATAACCAAAATCAGGGATCTTGTTATTTCTCTTACTGGAAAAAAGAATAAAAACACCCATTGGAAGATCCAAATTTTCTCTACCCCAATAGACTTGATATAGATCCTATACTTTGACAACATCTACAATAGAAGTAAAAAAGGAATTCCCTGAACCTCAATTATTGAGAAATTTTCTAACCTAAAGTTTAAATCCTAAAAAATCTAAAAGAGGCTAACATCATAGTAATAGTAATTACACTTAGATAGCACCCCATAATGCTTAATGCACTCTCTAGGTGGTTTATAGATTAATTAGCATTTTGCCAACATGCTGGGTACTCACTTTACCAACCTTGGAAGGATGGAAGACTGAGTCAACTTTGATTCCCATCAGGATCGAACTCACAATGATTTGGCTGCAATACAGCAGTTTAACCATTGCACCACCATGGCTCTATACATCACTATATAATGACACCATCACCACCCCAAAAAAATCCACCCTTCAGTACTGATTTGCATTTGTTCTTTCAGGAAACTCTCCTTCAGTATTACCATGAATACTCTGGTTACACAGTCCCAGGGCACACCCAGAGGAAATGAATGGCAAACAACTTCAGTATTCTCTTCCTATAAAATCCTGGAAAGGTTTGCCATAAGTCAGAATTGACTTGATGGCACACAATTATTATTGAAGGAATAAGAGCAGAATAACTGCAGATCTACAGTATGCTTCACACAAAATACAGGATAGTCTATAAAAAAGCACCTGATGCTCAAAGTTCAGGTCTGCTATAATGAGGTTTGTTCAATTGTTCCCTTAATCACATCTTCTTCTTTCATGTCCAGATCAAACTTTGGACTGCTAAAATGAAGCCACTTTCTTGGCTTGGTCGTTGGCCAAACTTAAGTCCCCATCGACACATGTTTTTGGCAGTAATTGGCAGACCGGTAAATGAGCCGGATTCTGTATCTCTCCGCACTCATACAGCATGTTGTTGTCTTGCAGCAGCCCCCACTTATATTTAAGAAACAGCCTCCTCGAAGATTGTGGATACAATTGGGTGTGCCCTGATAACGGCAACCTTGTGTTGCCAGCTAATCTTTCTCACACCAGATCCCCTCTTAATCAATCATGTTATAAGTTATCTAGAATTATGTTGGGGGAAATACATATCGTTGCCATATATTCCCCAGCTGTCAACAAGAGAAATGTGGTACAGCCACATTCAACAGCTAATAGTACTCAAAGCGAACATTTTCTTCACTTTATATGGACAATCATTCCCTGCAAAATGCCCATGCTCGGACTGAAGCTATATGACAAATATAAACAACATCAAGAGCACTGCGGAGAGAGGCAGCTGTTTAAAAGATACACTGGGGAAAAACTGGTGATCACAAGCAGATTAGTCCATGGTGGCAATGACACAAACTAAGCAGGAGGTATGGATAATCTGGGTAAGTGCCATGGAAAAATAAATATCATGATTGGACTTAAAGCAAATGGAAACATTTCAAATTGGCTTCCTATGGTATTTTGCGGAACATGTGATGTCCACATGTCCATTACACAACGTTTCAGCAAGGAACACAATGAAGACAAATGCTGGATAAGCTTTCACAATCTTATATTACTAGCCTCTTCCAAGACAAAACAGAATAAATCAGATGTTGGGGGAGGGATTTGCAATGCTAGCTTTTGTATACAAAAGACTGGCAATGTTTTCTTGGACCACTACCAGCGTTCAAGGCTTTTTGGAAAATATATGTGGGTATAATCTAAAGGAGAAAGGAAAAGTCAAGTTATCCTAGGTTTAGTTTTCAGCCAAGCTTCAGGGACGTCCACTGTGTTCTCTGATTTTCTTACTTACTAGTTGACAATGTATAACATTGATAAAATTAATATGTTCTCCACCCATACAATATATATAGACATGAAATACAAGCATTAGATTGCTAGAGGCCCAAAATTACTATCTTGGGAATTGCAAGCAGATTTAAAGAATATTTTAAACTGCACTTTATTTTTTTTATTCCAATTATTATATATTTAAGGCTGTGTGGGGTTTTGTTTGTTTGTTTGGGCTTCAGTTCCTGGAATCCTCCAAGATTCTCTCAGAATTCAGGGAACTGTAGCCAACAAATCTGAACTCCTATAGGTTTTGCATGGGTCCCAAAGATGGGCTTTCAAGTTACAGTATTTACTTGCATCATCAGCTTATTGGGCCTTTGATTCCTGTTGCTGATTTGTCAAAAAAATAAAAGGGAGAAACTGTTGTGGTGCTTCCTGAGAGTGGTACTCTTACTGTTCATTACGCTCTATAGCAGGGGTGGTCACACTATGGCCCGTGTGCTCGATCTCACCCACCATGCCTAATAATCCAGCCTGCACCACCCACACCGCTCCTGGAAGCGGAAGTTAAACATGCCGGCACATGTGCAAAACACTACCATAAAACACTTGCAGCTGTTGTAAATGCATTTACAACAGCTGTGGGCACATTTACGGCAGCATTTTGTACATGCACGTTTAACTACCCCTGATTTCCAGGGGGGGGGGTTGTTTTACGTAACAGGTTTTCCCAGAATTTTCTTCCGTCTGGTATATATATAAAAAATGGGATAGCCAAGTCTACATGAATACATAGCTAATGATATGTGGCAGAATCTTAGCTGTTTTCAACATGGCCCAGAAGGCTGATCACATTTTTGTTGGCTGACAATAAGAGGGGTTAAGTGCAATTTAAAAAAAATCAGCTGCTAGACACATGATATTTTCTTCCGTGTCTAGACCAGATGTGAAACTGCCAAAATGAAGCCACCTTTTGGTGAGTTCACTCTTCAGTTCCTTTAGCCTGACCTAGTGTGACAAATGATATGACTTACCCCTATGGTTCTTTCTTCTGTTTCCTTCCTTTTCCCCATATCGAATACAGTACTACAAACATCATGACACAGTGCCACAGTGCTCAAAACTAGCCAGAACTTTCACCAATTTAAATGCCAAATGCCACATCCTTATGCTGTAAATTCCCATTACTTCCCCTGACGACACTTCTTGTCATTTGTAAAACCAGAAAAATTTACAGCATGGTGCTATCCTAACCTACATTTTGTAATACTGAATATTTGGATGTTACCAGGTGTGTGATACTGGTCTTGGTGATATCCAGCCAAATTTTATTAAATGTAGTTCATGCCACAATACAGAAACAGAAAAAAAAATGCAGGTGGAATTTTTATTATCACCTGCTGTTATTTCTAAAGTCTGCTTTGTTTTAACTGCAGCTCAGATGTATGAATGGGAACTCTGAGGAACTTGTACTAGAGATGGCAACACCAACTAAATCATTTTCCTTTGAGAATTCCTGCCACAAAACATTAGCAGCTGAAAGGTTTTAACATCTAAATAGAACATTCATTCCTTGCTGCCAACAAAGCAGGTGGCCTACGCATTTAACATTCTTAAAGCTACTAGTAACGTGAGATCAACCATGGAAAGAAGCCACAGGCAAACTCCACAGACATAAAATGTACTAACTAGTTTAGTACACTGGCTGATTGTTACCACCTTTACAACCACAACAAGCATGTTGGCTTTGACAAAAATCAGATATATATCTCTAAATACTTAACTCCAAAGTACTTCTAATGCAGTCTTTCAACCTGAAATCCTTTCCTTACCTTCTCACCCTTGCAAGCTTCAGTACACCCTTCTTGAATAGCTGTTGTGTGGTTAGGAAGAGGAAGCTATGCTTGTTTGCAAGGAATCTGCTATTTCCATCCATGCCAAAACACTTGTTTAAAAAGTCATGTAATATCTCTATTAGATTGTAAACGCAATTGACAAGGAAATGGCCTACTGGCAAATGCATTACCTTTGTGGCAGCGCCAATCAGCCTACAGCAAAATAGCATACAGAATAACTTCAGCATGCATTCCCAAATAACAAAACAGTGTATTACACATAAATACCACAGAATTTAAGCAAGATTCAGGAAAAGTAATGCAAGTTTTCCCAAGCTTTCATGCTTGCCTATACCAATTGAATGTCTTAACTTAAACAAAGGAAAGCATCTACATACATCCGGAGATCTTGTGAAGTTAGATCATATAACCCTGGGGAAACTATCACAATTGAAACCTGTGTATTTCTTTGTAACCACTGTAAAGGCTCACTAATAAAAATTAAGAAGAACTGTAGCGTATCAAATTTATAAAAGAGTATTAACTATGAACAAGACCTTAAAGGCCAGCACACAAATTATTAACAAGAACATGTGTTTCATTTCAACCAGATTATTAAAAAAATTATTGTATCCTTTGATTTTGTATAAATTATACATACATTTGATTACAAAGGTCTTAAAAAGTTTCAAAATCCATCACATTAAAATACTGACCCTTCAGTTTATAAGTGGCTATCTATGGTCAAGCTTCTCTGACAATATAAATCTTACGGTTCATTATCTAATGCAAGCAAAAAATAACCCAAAAAGACAAAACCAGATAGTGTCAGATAATCTTGACCATAAATATATTTATAGTACAAAACACTATCAGCAGCAGTAAGAGAAAGTAATAACAATTTAAAATATCCATGGCCAACATTATGCAGTGCTAATGATCTTATAGGCCCACGGCACCAATTAATCTCCCGGAAGTAAAACGCACATGCTCGTCTGCAGAACATGCCCGCGCATGCACATAACACTGTCATAAACGACCCGTGGCTGTTGTAAAAGCATTTACGATAGCCAGTGGTCATTTCCGACAGTGTTATGTGCAGGCGCGTTCTGCGCACACGCATGCACATTTTATTTCCGCTTCCGGCGGGAGGAACCATGTGACTGGCACGCTTAACCATGTGACCAGCCTGCGGCCCGAAAAGTTTGGCCACCCCTGTTATAGGCCTTGAAAGGCTTGCAGTCACAGGTAAATCTTTGGTGATTTACGAAATGTTAATAATGTAGGAGCAGTTCTAATCACCACTGGCAGTTCATTCCAGAGAGAAGATATCATTTTAAAAGGGAGAGAGATTTATTGTTGTTAGAGGTAAATAATTTCTATTATGTTGTCTATGTGTCTGGGCTGCCTATTAGCACATGAATGACTAATGTCTGAACAGAAGGCTTGACTAGAAAGGCCGCCAGCCTAATCCAAACGATCTTTTGCTCTTAAAACACTCATACCACCAATATTTAAACATAATCTGTTTTGTTTTTCGCATGAAACCAATGTAAGTCTATGAAAATATAAGATCTGCATGGAATTAGCTCTACAAATATAATTAACAGTCCAAACTAAATCGTTCACCACTACATGAATGGAAAGCAGGCCAAGTCACAAATATGCTTGTGTGGTTTGTTTGTAGTCTGTCATTTCTCAACCTTTCTCTATCAGTCGTGGAGCTGAGAGATTATTTGTAGAATGCAAATACAATTATAAATAATCCTTCAGAGAACTGAACTGTTCACTGTGCAAACTCTTGGTAAGGTGTTGCATGGAAATGAGATGTGCATGTGTAAGCTGCAGCATGCTATCGAAAAGGTTATTCAGTTTTTATTGTTTTTATTTTATTTATTTTAATATTTATACCCCACCCTACTGGTGCAAGCACTACTCAGGGTGGCTTACAGTGTGAAGCAAATACAATAAACATTTATGATGGAGCCTGGGCTCAACGTCTCTGGAGCAGTTGCAGCAGCAGCGTCCCAGGGGCTCCCCCTCCAGCCGATGGTGGGGGCTAGGAGGTGGCGATGAGGTCCTCCTCAGTCGCTCTTCAGAGCCATGGCAGCTCCTCCCTCCAGCCGATGGTGGGGGCTGGGGTGGCGCCGAGATCTTGGGTTTAAAATCTGTTTTTATATGTTTTTAATATGCTATAAGCCACCCTGAGGGGTTCACCTGAGTGGGCAGCATAAAAATTTTAAAATTAAATTAAATTAAATGCAACAACACAGTACAGTACTTCCCCCAAACTGAAGTGAAACTTGCTCCAACCTACTTGAAAAGAGTTTCTCCAATTATATAATCTATAGTACTATATTGGCCAACTGGTGATGCCCATACAGGCTGTCTGAAACTTGTATTTGTAGTACAGAGTGCTGGCTTCACAGAATTCTGAGTTGTCCCCCTGCTTTGTTTGTGACTCCCAGACCAGCTTCTCCAACAATATTTGTTTCTGCTTTGCTTCCTACTTTTATGTTCCCATCACATATGATTATCAGCACATCTTACTATGGTGTGTGATCAATTTCCTTCTGAATGGTTTTATAGAGGTTTTCTTTAGTATCAGTAGTTAAATGATGGTTATGTTGACTAGTTTTCCATGAACTCTGACTGAATTTATTTAGTTAGACCTTGCACTATAGCTGCAACTGCCCTGGGCTACATTTTGTCTCAGTATTAAAGCAATTCTGTTCTGCTTGAAAATGTGCTCTTCCATTCCATTTTAGTTCACTCACACACAATATTGCAATGTTTAACCATTCTACTTTTTGCTTTAATTTCCAGTTCACCTACCTCAATTGATATTCCAGTTGTATGTGTCATGTAACCCAGGACTTTCCTTTCATCTCTTTGCCCATGAGCCATTAGACATTCTTTCAGCTTTAATTTAGTTGCTTCATAAGCAATAAACCAATTCATACTTAACTAATGTGCTCCCTAAGTAGATAACTGATTGTCTTCTAACCTGGAAGTTTCATCTTCTAGCACTATCTGTTGTTTATTTTTGATTGTCTCAACATAGCATCTTAAAGGTAAGAAATATTCAAAGGTGGTTTACCATTGCCTTCTTCTATGCAGTACATATCATTGTGGTTGTCTTACAAAATATTCTCTGCCAGTGTCACCTTTCACTACTACTGCTGCCTAATAATTAACCTCCATGTGTTTCTCCACTCATCACCACTAGAACTGTTCATTCTCTTCTGCTGATATGACCATTAATCCTAAAGAAAATGTATGCATGTTAGTGTGTGCCAGATTTGCCCATTCTGCCCTTGGCTACTTTGCTAGGAGTCCAGACTCATAATGAGATTTAGTCTCTTGACAGCATTGCTGTCAGCTTCCCTGGCACACTCAAACAACATTAAGGTGTGCACCCAAGAAAGGATATTACACTGTAGTTCCAATCGTATCAAGACAATGACTGTGGTGAAAAATAAACCAAGCATCTCTTATCTTGCATGTCCCCAGCTCACCTCTCTTCTTCCACTTTAAAGCGAAAAAGTCTAGGAATTCTACTTTCATGTTAGATTCTCCACCATTAATTGTATTGCACAAACCTTAAACCATGGTTAATCTTAACAAAGGTTAGCAAAAGCAAGCCTGATTAATAACCCAGAGTTTGATTATTTGTTTCAGTGAATCAGCGCCGCGTGCCAAAGAGACACTCCCAGTGCCACAGATTTCAAAGCAGGGAACCAATGAAAAACTTTTACAATGCACCAATCCACTTTGGCAAAGCCTTCTGCTGCCCTGGGAACCTGCGAAGATTGTCCCAGAACAGCAGAGGGAAAGCACAACTGCCACTGCCGCAACCGCCACCACGTGCTGCCAATGAGAATGGATGCGTAAGTCCAGGGACCAGAGATGCCTACGGCCCCTGACGGGAAGCGTCGGAACTGGGTCCAGCCCCTGGTGGGAAAACATTGAGAATGCCTGCAGTAAACCCTCACACAACGAGCAGCTCATAGAGCGACTACCCTATTTTTCGGACCATAAGACACACTTTTCCCCCAAAAAAAGTGGGGGGGAATGAGGGTGCATATTATAGTCCGAATGCTGTCCAGCAATGCTGCTGTAAAAGGATATTTTACAACAGCCGCGGCTGGCCGAAGACCTCCACCACCACCGCCACAGCTGTTCCGGAGTTGGGGAAAGAAGGGTCGGGAAAAGAAAAACATATGCTCAGCAAGCCATTACCACAGGTGGCCACAAGAGGGCACAAATCGCAATTTCCCATTTAAATGCATTGGAAATCAATTTCTTGTACAGTATTCTAAAGCTTTTCTGTTTGTATGTTCCCAATGCATTTCAGCGGGAAACCAAACCTGTACATAAAAAGAAAGGATTTCATTTACCTTTCTTGCCTTTGTCCCTGCTCCATGTGGTCACAATGGAGGGGGAAGCCATGCTTCCTGGTTGCAGGGAGAGCAAGAGGCTAGGCTAGTGCTTGCCTACCCCTTTCCCCTGCAGTGCCACCACTGGTTGGTGGTGCAAATACAG
Organism: Bradypodion pumilum; assembly: GCA_035047305.1. NCBI lineage: Eukaryota > Metazoa > Chordata > Lepidosauria > Squamata > Chamaeleonidae > Bradypodion > Bradypodion pumilum. The sequence continues at coordinate 313,258,675 of JAWDJD010000004.1, forward strand.
CACTATTTGGTTCAGAATATTTTTTCTTGTTTTCCTGCTTTAAAAATCGTGTGTGTTTTATGGTCAGGTGTGTCTTATTGTCCAAATAAGTAATTCGCTTAGCGACTGGGAATTGTTAGGAAATAGCACCCACATGTGGTGACAAAAAAATCGCACAGCAATTGGAATTTCTCCTTGCATTTTGCCTGGGAGTCTGTGAGTCAACAGAGATTGTGGAGGAGGTTTTTTTAAAGCGATTTTTGGAGTTCCATTACTGGATTTTCTTGGAGCAGTTTTGGATTTCTCAAGCAGTGCAAAGGTAGGGAGTATTTGATTCAACATTTGTGAGGATTTGAGGAGGGTTTGGAGGAGGGTTAATGAGTTGGGGGGGTTACTGTATTAAAATGGAGTGTGGCAGCTATTTTCTGTTTGTTCTTAGAGCATTTTTAGTTTGAAATTTTGGAGAGGTATTCGTTTAGCTAGCATTTTGCATGGCTTTTAATCACAATTATGCTTTGTGTGGGCAGGGAATTCTGTATGCCTTTAAAGAGCACTTTATTAATGAGTTTTGAACAGGTACCCTATAAAAGATTCTCTTTTTTTACTTTATTCTTGATGTGTAATGTTTTAAAAGTTGAAGTTTGAGGTTTGAAATGTTATTGCTTGATTTACCATGTCCCTGCACAGAATTTGTGCAGTTAAAGTGCACTTTATAAAGAATTTTGAACATTAAAAAAATGGTTTGGGGGCTTTTTTCTGAGGTCCGGAACAGAATATTTGGTTTTCAATGCATTCCTACTGGAAAATGCATTTAGCTTAAAGAGCAACTCACTTAAAGAGCGATTCCATGGAATGCATTATACTCGTTAAGCGAGGGGTTACTGTAATTAACTTCCAATTTATTTTTTGCAGTTATATTAATGGGACAGTAACTCAGTAATTAATTCCATTCTCCAAAACAGCAATTGTACATAAAATCCTAATGTATCATTCTTACCCTCATTGGATGTATATCAGCATATGGTGGCTTTCCTTCTGCCATCTCTATTGAAGTAATACCCAGAGACCAGATGTCTGCTACACAATTATAACCAATCTCTTGTATTACCTCTGGAGCCATCCAAAATGGAGTACCTATGACGGTATTGCGTTTTGCCATTGTATCCTGTAATTACATTATTTAAAAGTTTAACACAACTCAAAATATTTTCCTCTCATTTGCAATATTACATCTAAACAAGATCAGTGTGGCTGGACTCTTAATTAAAATTTAGTAGTGAACTCTGTTTTAAAATATAAATCTAATACATGAAAAGTTACTAAGAAATCCAATGTGTAGATTAATTAATACATTTTCTGCAGTATTTTGCAGACCAAATTTGTGCCTTCAGTAATACAATTCTCCCATACTATAACAGTTATATAAACAAAAACTTTTAACTGTAAGCCTTTTTGCTGGTACAATACACTGTACCAACAGCTATAAAGCATTCTTCAAGATGGAGTATCCATCCAATGCACAAACTTTGCCAGTTACAGGATGTCCTGATGATGTAAAACGTGCACAGATGACAACTTAAGAAGACGCCGCCGCCAGCGTTGCCGCGCTCTCCCCGCCCCTTCCATCGGCGGGGAGATGAAAAGGAGCCTTCCGTGGTCCGGAAGGCTCAGAAGACGCCGCCGCCAGCGTTGCCGCGCTCTCCCCGCCCCTTCCATCGGCGGGGAGATGAAAAGGAGCCTTCCGTGGTCCGGAAGGCTCAGAAGACGCCGCCGCCAGCGTTGCCGCGCTCTCCCCGCCCCTTCCATCGGCGGGGAGATGAAAAGGAGCCTTCCGTGGTCCGGAAGGCTCAGAAGACGCCGCTGCCAGCGTTGCCGCGCTCTCCCCGCCTCTTCCATCGGCGGGGAGATGAAAAGGAGCCTTCCGTGGTCCAGAAGGCTCAGAAGACGACGACGCCAGCGTTGCCGCGCTCTCCCCGCCCCTTCCATCGGCGGGGAGATGAAAAGGAGCCTTCCGTGGTCCGGAAGGCTCAGAAGACGCCGCCGCCAGCGTTGCCGCGCTCCCCCCGCCCCTTCCATCGGCAGGGAGGTGATAGGGAGCTTTCGACGACAGGACTTGTTAGGTTTGCTGTCAGAATTGGGTGGGGATGGTGGGTGGGGGCGGAAGAGGGAATGTTGGTCCTGCCAGCTAGGGAGGGGCAGCATTCTATCTAGGGAGGCTCCGGAGAACCATATAGGTGTTGTGACGGGCATGGGGCGGTATGGCGGGTACCGTGGGGCGGGCCGCACTCGGGGAATGCGGGTCCGATGTCTAACTGCGGTCCCTCATTCCAGCCCTGCAGGTACATCTCTGGGTCCTGAGCAGCAGATCCGGAGTGACCCCGCCCTTAGGCTGCTGCTGGTGAATGCCAGGTCGGTTTGCAATAAGGCCCCCCTGATTCAAGATGTCATCCAGGAAGGGCTGGCCGACCTGGCATGCATCACCGAAACCTGGTTGACTCCTGAAGATGGAGTACCTCTCTCGGACATATGTCCAGCTGGGTTCGGTATTTGGCACCAGCCTAGAGGTGAGGGGAGGGGCGGTGGTGTCGCCATTGTTGCCAGGGAGTCTTTGGGAGTTGCTAGGGCCACTGCTCCACAAGTGTCTGGTTGCGAGGCCCTGCTTCTACGGCTGGGCCCCAAGGGTCAGTTGGGGATCTTGCTCCTGTACCTGCCCCCTTGCAGGGTAAGGGATGCCCTGCCTGAGCTCCTCGAAGCCGCCTCGATGCTGGCGTTGGAGTTCCCGAGACTTATGGTTCTGGGGGACTTCAATTTGCCATCGCTGGGGATGGCCTCTGAGGTGGCAAGGGAGTTCATGGCTTCCATGGCAGCCATGGGCCTGACTCAGGTAGTCCGGGGTCCGACCAGGGGCAGTGGTCACATGCCAGACCTAGTCTTCTTGTCGGAGCAGTGGCAGAGTGATCTAAGATTACAGGATTTAGTCATCTCACCTGTGCCATGGTCTGATCACTATCTGGTGACTCTTGACTTCCTGGGGGCGACACTTCATCGTAGGGAGGCTGGGCCGATTAAAATGGCCCGCCCTCGGCGACTAATGGATCCAGATGGATTCCAGAGGGAACTGGGGGATGTTCCTCTGGATCGGCTACACGATTCACCCGAGGCACTCGTCGACCTGTGGAATAGGTCGGCAACAGTAGCCTTGGATGAAATCGCGCCACTGCGGCCTCTCCACACCCGGGGGACTAGGTCATCTCCGTGGTTCACAGATGAACTGCGTGAACTCAAACGGGCAAAGAGACGCCTAGAGCGCCGCTGGGTGAAGACCCAGGATGACTCCGATTGGACACTAGCTAGAGCTGCTATTAGGGCCTATCTAGTGGCGATAGGGGTGGTGAGGCGGCAATACTTCACCACCCTTATTGCCTCCGCTGATAATCGCCCAGCCGCCCTGTTCCGGGTAACCAGGTCCCTCCTTGGTAGAGGGGGATCGGTGCCCGGTTGGCAGGGTTCGGCTGAGGACTTTGCTGACCATCTGGTGGAGAAAATCGATCGGATTCGTTCAGGATTGAATCCTGGCGTGGATGGGGAGGGTCGGGGAGGTGCCGGAGCATTGTCTTGCTGTACGATCTGGGATCAGTTCGATCCTGTTGTCCCTGATGAAGTGGATAGGCTCCTTGCAGCTGTTCGTGCCACTACATGTCCTTTGGATCCCTGTCCTACTTGGTTGGTGAAAGCCTCCAAGGAGGTAACAGGTGGCTGGATAGGGGGGATAATAAATGCCTCTTTACGGGAGGGGGTATTTCCTGCACAGCTAAAACATGCTTTGGTGCGCCCCCTCCTGAAGAAATTGTCCCTCAACCCAGCTGTCCTTAACAACTACAGGCCAGTTTCCAACCTGCCCTTTTTGGGTAAGGTTTTGGAAAAGGTGGTGGCGCGTCAGCTGCAGAGTGTCCTGGAGGAAGCGGATTATCTAGACCCCTTTCAATCAGGGTTCAGGCCCGGATATGGAACGGAGACGGCATTGGTCGCACTGATGGATGATCTCTGGCGGGAGCGGGACGGGGGTTGTCCATCCGTCCTTGCTCTTCTTGACCTCTCAGCGGCTTTTGATACCGTCGACCACGGTATCCTTCTGGAACGGCTCGAAGGACTGGGGATCCAGGGCACTGTGTTGTCCTGGTTTTCCTCATTTCTGAAGGGCCGTACCCAGTCGGTATGGTTGGAGAGTGAGAGGTCCAGCCCTAGGCCCCTCAAATATGGGGTGCCTCAGGGCTCTGTGCTCTCTCCTCTCTTATTTAACATCTACATGAAGCCGCTGGGTGAGATCATTCGTTCCCACGGGGTGCGGTACCATCAGTACGCGGATGATACACAGTTGTACATCTCGGCCCGTGGGGACCCCAGTGATGCTGTTGAAATCCTGTCCGGATGCCTAGAGGCCATTGGGGTCTGGATGGGGGCCAATGGGCTTCGGCTGAATCCCAGCAAGACAGAGTGGCTGTGGATAAGGGGCCCCGCGTTATCCAGGGAGTTACCATCTTTGGTACTGGATGGGGCCGTTCTGCCCCAGACAGACCCAGTGCGCAATTTGGGGGTTCTTCTGGACTCGCGGCTGCTGCTGGAAGAACAAGTGGCGGCTGTGGCCAGGAGGGCTTTTGCCCAACTTCGGGTGATTCGCCAATTGCGCACTCTCCTGGACCGGGGCTCCTTGCTTATGGTCACCCATGCTCTGGTTACTTCCCGACTAGACTATTGTAATGCGCTCTACATGGGGCTGCCCTTAACGACCATTCGGAGGCTGCAGCTGGTCCAGAATGCGGCGGCCCGGGTGGTGATGGGGTGTGGGCGATATGCCCATGCCTCTCCCCTACTTCGGGAGCTGCACTGGTTACCAGTTTGTCTCCAGGTGCAATTTAAGGTGCTGGTTTTGACCTTTAAAGCCCTATATGGCAGGGGGCCGGGATACCTTAGAGACCGCATCGTCCCAAGAGTGTCTGCCCGTCCAACCAGAGCGGACAGGAGGGGTTCTCTAGTGGTGCCACCGGCTAGGGATGCACATTTGTCTAGCACCCGAAGGAGGGCCTTCTCCGTGTCCGCACCAACTCTCTGGAACCTCCTGCCAATAGACCTAAGACTCCAAAGTGAACTGCTGCCCTTCAGGAATGGAGTGAAGACCTGGCTGGCAGGGCAGGTGTGGGGCCCGAATGGGACTATGGTGCCCGCCTGCTGGCTTGTATAAGAACTTTCTCCTCCTCCTTTGTATAGTGGGTGGGTGGGACATATGGGTTTTTAAAGGGGGTGGGTTGGGGGGGCTTTTTATACTTTTTTATAATTGCATTTATGTCTTTTGTGAATTGTTGTGATGCCGCCCTGAGTCGGGTTCTGCCTGAGCGGGCGGCATATACAAATTTGACTATAAATAAATAAATAAATAAATGTTCTGTCTCTCAAGGACACCACTATCAGCCTTCCACACTAAAATCATGAAACAAATAATAACCCTCTCAAGGCATCAAGTCATACAGATCCAGAGCAGAATGTTACAGAAGCTTCTATGAAGGCAGCTGGCCATCACCAAATAAGAAATACAATGAAAGCTACTTTGTAATGCACACAGTAAACCTTTTATTCACTTATAAAATCTAATTGCATACATGTCTTTAATACGTACCGTTAACTGTCCAGCCACTCCAAAGTCAGCTAACTTAGCATGCCCTTCAGTGTTTAAAAGGATGTTTCCAGCCTTTATATCTCTGTGTATTTTTCTCATGAAGTGCAAATATTCAAGTCCTTTAAGTGTTGATTTAAGAATAGTTGCAATTTCATCTTCTGTAAGCTATATGGAAAGGTAAATAATAATAAACCATTTTTAATTCTGTGTGTATATATACTTACAAACTGATCACACAATGGCATAAACAATTTGAATGACTAATACAACACAAAATTATGCAAACTGCTCATCTAGAGTTTTCACACAGCATGCAAAAAATAATACATTTAAAAGTTTTACATAGAAAGGCACACACACCCGAAGTCACACTCCTGTAATCTAGTCCACATCATTTGACCTCTTTATCTATACCTATAAGAAAGGGTTGAGGCCGTGCGTGTGCGGAATGCGTTTCCACACCCGTCCAGCCTATTCCGTAATGCGCCATTCACACTTACCTTACTTCCCTGACATAATCGCCGCAAGGGTCTGGAGAATGAGAGTGGGTCCTGTGCCCCACAAACACCAACAAAAAAACTCCAAGTCCCAGCATCCTCCGTGGCACACCATAGCCAATCAGGTAGGATGGCCCAAGCATGGAGGAGGCAGGACAGCCAGCGCGCAAACGCTGAAGCCAACTGCAGCTTCGCGCACGCGCTCACTACACCTGAGGACCCGACGCGGCCAGGCGAGGTGGCGCCATAGGTGCAGCCAGGCGAGGCGCCGCCATAGGTGCTGCCTCTGCCCTGCCACTCCTTCCACCCTCAGCCATGCCGCCTGAAACAGCAGAGGGAGAATGGCAAGGGCAAGAGGCAGGTATCCGTCAGGGGAGGTGTCTTCCCTGGCAGATCCCTGCCTGGCGCCTGTGCATTTTTCCCTCTGCTGTTTTGAGGGCTGTCAACGAAACAGTGGAGGGGAAAATGCACAGGCGGTAGCAAGCGATCTGCCAGGGAGTGCGCCTTCCCTGACAGATATCTGCCTCTTGCCCTGTCATTTGCCCTCCGCTGTTTCGTTGACAGCCCTTGAAACAGCAGAGGGAGAAATGCAAAGGCGCCAGGCAGGGATCCGCCAGGGAAGACACCTCCCTTGATGGATACCTGCCTCTCGCCCTTGCCATTTCCCCTCCGCTGTTATGAAGACAGCCCTCAAAACAGCGGAGGGGAAACACAAAGGCGCCAGGCAGGGATCCGCCAGGGAAGGCACCTCCCTGACAGATACCTGCCTCTCGCCCTTGGCATGTCTTTGGCCATCCCATTCTTCCTTTGCCCTCAACCTTCCCCAGCATCAAGGCTTACTCAAGTGAATCCTCTCTTCCCAATTAAGCCACACACACCCAAAACCACCCCACCAACAACACAAAATCAATACCTGCCTGGCAAGGCCGGGCAATCAGCTAGTGTATACATAAGATCCCCAAAGGAATCAAGAAACTTTGAATACCACAAAGGTTCCACGCATAAAGAATTGAGCTAAGGGACTAAACAAATAACATGAAAAATTCCTTGTCTATGTATGTAACAAAATAGTTAAAGCACACAATTCTAAGTCCTGGTTTTGTCTTTAAGGACCTGCGTGGTTTGGGACCACAATACAGTACTGAAAAAACTGCCTCCCTGGACTTTAATATACAGGTGAAACTCGGAAAAATAGAATGCAGTATCGTGCAAATGTTCATTCATTTCACTTAAAAGGTGAAACAACTATATGGGATAGACTCACTACATGCAAAGCAAGAGATGTCATGCCTTAGTTCGTTATACAGCGTACATAAGATTATGTGATTATTATGGGGTACATGAGATTGGGAGGTTGGCGTTTTCATAAACTGTAAGCCGTAAGCATCAATATTATAACAAAGTAAGGCTTGAACTATCTCACTTTGCATGTAATGAGTCTATCTCATATATTTGTTTCGCCTTTTAAGTTGCATTACTGAACTGAATGAACATTTGTACGATATTCTAATTTTCCGAGTTTTACCTGTATTCTTTTTAAGGTAGATAGAAGATACCTTTACATCATTTCAATGGTAGATAATGGCCTTATTTTGTCAAAGTTAATCCTCCAGACAGCAACAAGCAATTGAACAACTAACTTTGGTAAATCTTCACCAAAAGAGGCCTTGTTTTCTCCTCCAGTTCAAGGCCAGGTCCCTGCTGAACATCAGCCTCTCAGTCCATGAATACAAATTTGTACTTCACACATCCTACCCTACCTTCCTGTCTTGCACACCTTTCTGTTACTTAGAAGGTTCTCTTCCTCTCCAGTGTCAAATCAATGAACTGGGATCATTTATTCATTAACTAAATTATTTCTAAAATAATGAAGTTTGGCCAACAACAAAGCCAAAAAAGTTGATTCATTTTGACAGTCCAGGACTTGATCAGGACAGGAGAGAAGAAGTAAGACTTTTAGATAGAGACAGTGTTTCCGCCATATTCAAAAACTAGTAGGTTGGACAAGGATGTGTGTCATAACACAGAATCTCATCTCTCTACCCACAAAGAAAGACAATCGAAGCGTATCCAAGAAGACTAACTCTACATAAGGCCAATAAATGTCTCCAAACACTTTAAAATGCATGTCTTTCATACTGTATTTTAGAAGATTTGCTTCAGAGTAAAGTTTTTTTTTAAAATGCTGCTCAGTTCCACTCTGTACTCCCCCACTCTTACTCTCCCAAAGGCTACACAGGCCGAGAGACTTTGCCCATTGCTGGTACAACAAAAGCAGCTATTTTAAAGCACACTGTTATTTCCAGAGGGAGGGAGGGAGGGAAGGAGGGAGGGACTCTGTGCCATTTTAGAATTGAAAATTCCACCCTGCGCCGGCCACCCCCACCACCAGAAGTCACAAGACATCACTTACCCTGGCAACAGTGGAGGCGGCGGAGGCAGCACTGACAATTGCGGCAGTTTTGCCACACTTTCCAGAACCCCCGCTGCTTCTACCGGCACTGGTGGAGCACGGAGGGCATGTCCGCTCAGTTGCGCTCTTAGTCCCAGGTTCCTCTGCTGTGTAGGGAGGCCTCGGAAGAGGAGCGTGGCTGAGTGGATGTGCCCCCTGCTAGTAGAAACGGCAGAGGTGGTGGCGGTTCCCGCTCCACTGACAGGCGGACAAACTGCTGAGGAGGAAGCAGAGCAGCAGCATAGAAAAGATAGGCAGATCGCTTTGGGCGGTACTGCAACAAAAAACCTCCAGCTGATGAAGGAGGTTTCCCCGCTGTTTTGGCTTATAGCACTGCCCAGAGGGGCCGCAGGGTGTCGGAAACAGCATGGATAGGGTCCCTTGAGCCTCCCAGAGGGGGCTGAGGCGGCGGAGAAGCTGAAATGGGTTAAAAAAAATCAGTCACCACGGAACTTTTTTCACCCATTTCAGCTTCTCCACTAGCCCGGGTGCCTCTGTTAGGCTACAGTAAGGTAATCCACGCTTTTTCTGACACCCCGCGACACACACACCCTGGCCGCTGCTCCAAGCCAGAACAGCGGGGAAACCTTCTTCGTCAGCTGGAGGTTTTCCCTTGCAGCAATGGCCAGGTGGGTCGCGAGGGGTCGGAAACAATGCAGATTGCCTCACTGGAGCCTAACAGAGGCACCCACGCTGGCGGAGAAGCCAAAATGGGTGAAAAAAATTCCCTGGCGATGCACTAGGCCAGTTTCCCCTCCGGAGGATGAGCATTTTTCTGCCTCCCGGACAACGGCGTTTCCCGGTTAACGATGCAATGTTGGGAACCAAGAAACGTCATTAACCAGGGGGCTACTGTATCCTAACCTAGCAAATCTCATTTAAATTCATCCAATAGTTAACACTGGGGTTTTTTTACAAACATTTTCCTAAGGCAAAGAAATCTTTGATGGGAATTTCTCCCCATTTACAACATGAATAGGGTTTTTGAGAAAAAAATATCTTACCGTTTTATTCCGTAATCTAATTATATCTGAGACCGAACCAGCTCCACAGTACTCCATAACAATCCATAGGTCTGTGTTCTTAAAATAGCTGCCGTAGTACTTGACAACATACGGGCTAAACACAAAAGCATAGATGTCAATGTATAAAAATTAATATTCAAGAAAATTAGGAAAAAACAGTACAGAGGATCAATTCTGCTAGAACAAGACTTTAGGCGTTCCCCCAGTAGCTATATGGGTTTTAGTTTTTATCCTAAGATTTAAACAGTTCCTCAAAAAGGTGGAAACCAGAACTAGAAACAGGAATACATATACAAATGTTTTTTAAAAACTACTACATATAACATCAGGTAAAAATGACAAACCATCTAAAGAATTCTGGCTTTCCAAAGACAAAGCAGTGCATTGCTCTAAGTAGGATCTGCAGAGCAAACCATGAACCTTACAACTACTGTTTGTTTCTCATGATGCCCAAACCTAGCAATTCTGGCTTGTCTCTGTTGCAACAAATTAGAGAAATATAAATGTACAACACAATGGATTAAATCCTGTTGCTTATCATAGTGATTTGCACTAGAGCAGTGGTTCCCAACCTTTTTTTGGCCATGCCCCACCTAAACATCTCTAAAATCCTGATGCCCACTACCTGTGACATATACCGTATTTGCCGGCGTATAAGATGCATTGGAGTATAGGACGCACCCCATTATTACCAAAATAGCCCACTATAGGCCACTATGGTATTCCCAGTGGTAATGTACGGATGTGAGAGCTGGACAATTAGGAAAGCTGAACACAGAAGAATAGATGCCTTTGAAATGTGGTGCTGGAGAAGAGTTTTGAGGGTACCCTGGACAGCGAGGAGAACAAATAGGTCAATCTTAGAAGAAATCAACACTGACTGCTCATTGGAAGGTCAAATAGTAAAGATGAGGCTAAAGTACTTTGGGCATCAAATGAGAAGGGAGGATTCACTTGAGAAGGCCGTGATGTTGGGAAAGGTGGAGGGCAAAAGAAGAAGGGGGAGGCCAAGGATGAGATGGATAGATGGTATTGTAGACACAATGGGCACAGAACTGGGAGGACTGAGGGGGATGGTGGAGGACAGAGGTGCCTGGAGAACGATGGTCCATAGGGTCGCAAAGGGTCGGAATCGACTGTGCGACTGAACAACAACAACAGGCCACTATATACAGTACAAGACGCACTCCATTTTTCCAGAGGGGGAAGAGGGTCTTATATACCAGCAAATACATTAATTCTTATTATTCAAAAAGTGAACTCCTATTCAAATGGAAAAAGCCTAAAAGGCCATTCACTATTAATAACTCATTCTCAAATTGCCACTGTTAAAATCAAATTGCCCCCCTATGGGACGTTGTGAACCACAGCAATAGAGTAAGCTCACTGAATGATTGGTGATTTGGTGAGTCAACTCCTCTGTAAATTTAACTGATTCAATTGATTTACTGTCTAGTACAGTTCTCAACCTTTTTAAGCAGGGGGCTGGGTCATGCTCCCTCCGACAGCTTCGGGGGCTGGATGGCAATTTTGCCCTTCCTCCTCCACATGGCACATCCTAGTGTGGTGGAGATGGTGGGGGCCACATGAAATGGTGCTGTGGGCCACATCCGACCCGTGGCCCACAAGCTGAAAATCCTTGGACTAGTATAACTAAGCTAAGCAACAGCTTTTTAAACCAATGTTACTTCTCTGGTTTGATGAGGGAAACCATAAGATTGATGACTGAAGACAAATTTTAACAGTTAAGGTGATAATAAATTGCAATGTAGGTTTGATTACTACAGCCTTAGCAGAAAGATGTAGAAAAATCCTTTCAACATTTTCATTTACTTCACTCTTCTCCCCCACACCATGAAGATATAGTTCTCCCCTCTACTTTGCTCAAAAGAACACCCCTGTGAATAAGGTTAGACTTAGGGAAATAATGGCCGGCCACCTAAGTGAGTTTCAGAGCATCAAACATGTGAGCCTGGATCTCCCAAGATCTAATGTGACATTACCACAATCTCAATGTCATACTGACTTGCTTTCTCAGCACCAAGTGAGCTGTCAACTTGTCAATGAAGGGTCTGGTCCTGTTTCCTGTAAGTTCTAATAATGGAACATTTGGCAAGGCATAATACTTGTGCAAGCAGTGGATGACTTGGTAATTAGAACCAACTCAGACTTTAAACTGCCACTGCCAATTATCTTATAGAATAAAAAGTACTGAACCACTCTCTACAAATATTTCAGGGTGAAATTTGACAAATCTAGTTCAGTACTCTTGAGGACCCATCCTACTAGAACACAAATTGAAAAAGATACACACAACAGCAGTAGTGGATGATGAAAATACTAGAAGATATTTTACAGGTCATGGCAGTAGCACTCAAGCTAACTATTACCAATATGGCACAGAAGAAAGCAAAAGTAAACCATGTCTATTTTATTTACTTAAATATTTAATAATTTCTATGCCTGCTTTTTCTGATAAAGGGATGGAAGGCAACTCACAAAAATTAAAATACATGTAAAACTAAAAGGATAATAAATGCACAGTTAAAAACAATTCAACATAGAATAATATAAAAACTAGCTAAACAAAACAATAATTAAAGCACAGTAAAAAATCACAACCATCATCTTAAGGAAAATCTACTTTTGATGCACAATATGATTGTTAAAAGCTTATTTAAAGAGAAATGTCTTTACCTGATCCCAGAAGAACATGTGGAAGGGGGCCAACCTACTCTCCCATTCACAATCTAGAAGCGGACTCGCTTGAATTGCCACAAATTTGCCTATGAAAGCTGTGGAACTGACATAAGGGGTACAGATGTTCAAATAGCAGGGGCTCAAACTTTGGAGGGCTTCATGGGTCACAGCCAGCAACTTGAACTGGGCCCAGAAAGAGACCAGAACTAATTAAGCTATTGTAACCAGCCCAGCTGCAGCATTTTGAAAGATGCTGAAATTTCTAGCTTTCCTCAAAGACAGCCCCACGTAAAGAACATTATAGCACTCTAAGCAAGAGGTAACTAAGACATGTGTCATCATAGCCAAATCAGGAATCTCCAGAAAAAGGCATAGTTGGCCACCTTCAGGACCTGAGCATCTAGGCTCAGGAATGAGTCTAAGAGTACATCCAAGCTGCAAAAGTCAGTTGTCAAATGGAAAGCCACCTTATCCAGCATAGGCTGAACCCCTATAGCCTGATCTGCCATTTGAATGGCCAGGGGCACCTCTGTCTTTTCTGAATTAAACTTTAGTCTGACTGACCTCATTCAGACCATTACTGGCAGACACTGATTTAAATAAGGAACAGCTTCCTTGGAGTTAGACCAAAAGGAGAGATGAAGTTGGATGTCATCCACATACTAGTGTCACTGAACTCCAAAAACAATGACAACCACATATACTAATAGTCATAATACTAAACAGGAGTCCCCCAATATCACCTTCAGACATTGTCCTTCCAGGAAGGATCAGAACCACTGTAAAACAATGCCTCCAAGTCCCATCCCAGAGACAGAGCTCAGAAGAATGCTAGGGTTGGTGTTGGTGATATTAAAAGCTGCTGAAAGAGCCTGCAAAACCAATACGGATACACTTCCTTTGTCTAGCTCCCAGCTTAGCCATTCACCAAAGCAATCAAAACTGTGTCCTATAACCAGGCCTGAAACAAGATTGAAGAGTGGTTTCTAGATAGTATTGAAAACCACATGATGAGACCCTCCAAAACAAAATGAGATAGTGAGAATGAAAAAGATCGGAATTCCAGCTTGCATGTTGAGTTAGCAACCAAGGAAGAGCAAAGGTTAACTACTAATAGCATTGTAATTAATGATGCAAGTATATTTAAATTAGAAGGATGTTTAGCTGCTGGTGTACACAAAAGGAAAGGAAAATCCAGCACTGCACAATAGATATATCTGGAACACAAAATTTAAACAGAATGAATGAAAGTTAGCTCAAAATTGTAAAACAAGAAATAGAACATTTAAACATTGGGATAGTTGGGATAAGTGAACTAAAATGGACTGAAGTAGGACATTTTTCAGTCATATAACTGTGAAGTATTTTGTTCAGGAAACAACAAAGTTAGCATGAAAAATATGACCAAAGTTGAAGAAAGGTGCTAAAACAATCACAGTGCCAAAAATGCAGTTTAAATAACATTCCTGAAGAATTCTAGACCCTGCAAAGAATCAATCTGCATGATGAAATCCGATTATGAAACAGTCAGTTTGTGGTCTGAAACCAGAGAGACATTATCAGAGAAGAATGCCAAAATACTATTCCTATAGCCAAAAGAAATGAATGGCCTTAATGGACACCTTAGGGAACTCTTGTAGTTGATATTAACAGGCAGGAAGACAAATTAAAGTGTGAAAGAAACCAGGTCTGAATCCAAATGCAACTTGTCGCTGACTGCCATGCACAACATGAAAACTGCAAGGAAAAAATCAATGATTTAATTTTAAAGGTTTGCAGGTGATACCATATTCTTTGCAGAAGCTAATAGCAACTTGAATTACTACTCAGGAATTTCAAAGAAGGACGGGAAAAAACAGGATTATAGCTGAATATTATGACAAAAACTATGGCCACAGAGAATTACCGGTACGTGACTTTAATGGTGATGATGAAGAAATTGAAATGTTAAGCATTTCCTACACATTAGTTCAATTGAAATGGAGTCTATAGCAAACATATCAGAAGAACACTGAGACCTGGAAAGGCAGCTGTGAAGTATATATCACTGCAGATCAAGGCCAGGAATACTAAGGTATTCCCAGTTACAATCGCTGATTGTGAAAATTGGTCAATGAAAAAACTGGCAGGAAAAGAAATCTACTCTTGGCGAGGTTTATAAGCACAATGGGCCAACACAAAAACAGAGCCATGGTTAATATAGATCAAGCCTGAAGCCTCGGTAGAAAATAAAATGACAATACAGTACAGTACTTTCATTCCTCCTTAGTTTTTACTTTCTTTTCTACACTGCTCTATTATTCAGTTAGTGCTGTCATTCTCTGGGTGGTTCACAATATAATAAAATCATACACTAAAACACCATATAATCAGTACAAAAATACAATAAAATGCAATAAACCCTGCACAAAGTAATCAAAGTAAGCAATAGCATGGAGACACTAGAAGTTCATAACAAGGAGGGGAGCCAGAAAAACCAAGGTTCATGGTTCTTGTTAGTAGATTAACTCTTCATAAGTTTCTCTGAACTCCTCAATTTTCAGGAGCATTTTAAAAGCCTGGAGAAAGGAAAGGCTCTATTTCTAATTGTTATCTTCCTAGCCTCCCTTGGTGTGAGCACCTAAAGTAGGAATTCTCAACCTGTGGCCCATGGGCTGGATGTGGCCTATGGCACCATTTCATGTGCCCCCCACCATCTCCAACACATCAGGAAGTGCCATGTGGTGGAGGAAGGGCAAAATGGCCATCCCGCCCCCGAAGCCGTCGGAGGGAGCATGACCTGGCCCCCGGCTTTAAAATTTGAGAACTCCAGACGTAAAGCCATGTAGTAATGGAGGATCAAGCAGAATGGGCAGTAGAATTCACAATCTCTACTGTCATTACTGTATTTAACTTCTATACAGATCAGTCAGCTGCAGTGTGGGACAAAGTGAATGAATACATGTCTCTGTCACTATTACTGTGAGCTTATTGTCAAATAAACAGGGTAGTACCTGTTGTTTTTATGGATATTCTGCTGCTCCCTAAGAGACTATTAATTTCTTCATTCTGTTTTACCAGCACCTACATACATAAAATGAAGTGTGTGCCTAATCCCGATAGCCCTAAATGATTTGGGACCTTCCTACTTGGTGGAATGTGTTGTTGTTGTTCAGTCGCACAGTCGATTCCGACCCTTTGCGACTCTATAGACCATCGTCCTCCAGGCACCTCTGTCCTCCACCATCCTCCTCAGCCTGCCCAGCTCTGTGCCCACTGCATCCACAATACCATCTAGCCATCTCATCTTTGGTCGCCCTCTTTTTCTTTTGCCCTCCACCTTTCCCAGCATCAAGGCCTTCTCAAGTGAATCCTCTCTTCTCATTTGATGTCCAAAGTACTTTAACTTCATCTTTACTATTTGACCTTCTAAGGAGCAGTCAGGGTTGATTTCTTCTAAGATTGACCTATTTGTTCTCCTCGCTGTCCAGGGGACTCTCACCCGCTCTTGTCTGACAACCCAACTCCAAGTACCGACTCCCAGGTTGGCTAGAAAGTCTGTTACCCATCAGAGGGCTTTCTGGGTGGAGGCTCCAGCTAACTGGAATGCTCTAATAATTCATTGTCCCCAAATGCTTTTTACTTTGTACTAAAGAGCCAAACGCTTTTTTGAAAACCACAATGACACTAAATTTGGTCAGGGCATCCATTAGAATGGTCTCCCTTCAGTGTGATCTCAGCTTTGGACTCCTAGACAATGGCTAAAATACAGTAGTAAACCACCATTGGAGTAGAGCCACTGAATAAACCAAACTTACAGGACTCACCCAATCCCCACTGATACAATAGACCAGCTCTAGAATTGCAACTATTACCGGACTTCAGGTAATGAATTGTCTAGAGCAGGGTTTATCAACCTTGGGTCTCCAGATGTTCTTAGACTTCAATTCCCAAAAATCTTGGTCAGTAGTGAGGAGTATCTTTAGCACAAGGAAATGGCATAATATCTTGATCCAGAATTCAAAGGTGTTGTGAATGTAATGCCTTAATAATAAAAGAAATAGAACGATAACTCTACTACTACATCAAAATCTACTTGGTCTTGTTCTCACATCAGCAAGGGGTGAATACATGCAATGAATTTGAAAGACCAGCATGTTGAATATTTGTCTGTTTCCATTAATGGCACCAACACAACAAGTTATACTGTATTCTTATCTCAGAGCTTCTTGAGGCTCAGGTAACCAATTTTGTGACTAGTAACCAACACAAGAGCCATCATATGCTTTGTTGCTGCCCCTCACATTATCTCACTTGTTTTACTTACAAACTAAATGCATCATTGATTATATACTAGGGTAATAATATATAATAATGGCAGGATGAGGTGTCAGGAAAACTGAAGAAGACTTTTCTGTTACTGTTAAATCAGAAAGGAGTCTTCAATATTTTCAAACACTGTATACAAATCCTCAGTCCAGATAGTAATTGAAAGCTTTGAGAACCTTGCCCTTACAACAATACTGGGTATGTGTCCGGAGAGTCTTATAAACAATCATCTAACAATAACTGCTTCCATCTGTGGAAGCAACTAAAACATATTTATAGCATCTACAAAAGGAATAATGATCCAATATTACTTCTGGTTTACTACCAGATCAAGAAGAGCCAATATACAAAACAGGAGCCAGAAAAGAAAACTTGATAATTGGAAATTTGTGTGTCAGTTCTTTCATTCGAGTAGAACTGTCTGGCAACTAATGATGAGTGTTTTTCACAAACAAGAGGGCAAGCTGTGTTATTGTATGCCACCGGTATATGGATTATATTTTCAGTTTATATATAGGTAAAGGTCACCCTTGCTCAAAAGCCAGTCGTATCTGACTCTAGGGTTCAGTGCTCATCTTTATTTACAGCCAAAGAACCAGCACTGTCTCCATTTGCAGATGTTTCCATGGACATGTGGCAGGCATGCCTCGACACCGGAGTGCATGGAACACTAATTACCTTCCAACCGAAGTGGTACCTATTTATCTACTGCAATTTCTTACCTTTTTTCCTACTATGGTCTACTGATGAACAAACACTTGTTCTTTTATAGACTAAAAGGTTCAAAACAGAACACCTAAGGATTATGAATGCTGAAACATGCAACTGCACTAACTGAAAATTATATTTAAAGGTGGGTTTACAGGCAAAAAACACACCCCTCCAGAGATTTTCCCTGTTATTTTCATCAAGTAATGTTGGTGTTTCTATGGTGAACCACTTCTGTGTATTCTCTAACTAGAAAACCCTAGAAAGGGTTGTCATAGGTCAGAATTGACTTGACAGCAAACAGTTATTGTTATTACGTCCAGTGGACATTTTACTTCAAAGACATTTTTCTGTACACAACATGTGAAACAAAAATAGGCCTATGGCTATAATGCCAGAATCTAACACAAAACAGGCATTTGGACTTGAAGCCCGCAATGTAGTCAGTCACTTAGAATCTTTTGCATAAGAGGAATTGCCTTTATTAATGAATACACTGAAGACAGAAGATAACACTATGGATTCCTAAGGATCTCACCTAGCATTCTCAGAAATAATTCTCAGATCAGATGTTCAGGCAGAATAACACAAAGCTTTTGACCATTTTAAGGTATTTTTTGAAACATTAAAATGTCACACAATTCCTGGGCAACAGTGAGAGCCCTTTTACTGGCACTATACCTGCAAACCCAGGATAATCCCATAGGCAATAAATTTCCTTTTTCATTCATAGCTCCCAAGTAGCAGGAAACTCATCCCTTACTACTTCAGCACTGTTCGTTTTTATTGGATTGAAGTGACTACGTCCAAACTAATCCATAACCATTTTATTTGACTACTTGAGATAACACTGCATTCTGTTGATTGGATCTCCTACAACTAGGTATGTTTAAAGAAAAAGGAACAGCCTCAGTCCTGCATGATGGCAAAGGTTGTCTAAAGATATTAAGGGGTCCTTTTCTGCCTAAGTCAGGGAACTTAGTCTACCTTCAAGTCCCAGCTGTAAAAAAAATATATTTCCCACTACTGAGTTAAGCACTACTATTAGCACAGCATTCTAATGTCAACAGCACATCTCAGGCACTGTGCAATGAGCACCCAACTCCCACCTGAATAAATGCACCATAAAATCCATTTCATCCTTATCAGCGATATATAGACTTTAAACCTTGCTCTTTACAATTATACTATTCCTAGGATACCATATTTTGGGACAATCTCCATAACAAATTCTGAAGACCTCACATTAAAGATTAACAAGCTACAATAAACGAAATGATTTAAAGTCTGCCGAAGTAAATACAATGCCTCAATATTTAGAGCCAAGTAGCATTCTTGCAATCCTCTAATTCAGGTTCTGTTAGTCTTACTTTAACTACTGTGTGTTTTGAGGCATTTGTAGTTTGTCCATAAAGATCATCGCTGATATAAAACATGCCTCAAAAGAAAGAAAAATATTCCCCTGCAAATATTTTACAAGGGAGTGATTCACCAATATTTTACTAAGGACATGCCCTTATCCTTGTTCAACACCTACTCATCACTACTAACCTTTGGCATGGAAGATATCCTGTTTAATTCTTTCTTCTACACTGTCTAACTCTCATTGCAAGCAATCTCAAGAAACATGTATAAAGGTTTCTCCTTCTACACATTCATACCTGTGCTATAACAAGCTTTCATATTTTGATACTAAGGCTTTTTTTGTCTCCCCAAAGAGCAGAAATGCAAATATTTTACATACATGAAACAAAGTTATGACCTACCTCTAGCCCATGAGATAGGGCAGACTATAAACATTTCATTGAAACAGACTATAAACATTTATTTGAAGTAGGGTATGCTCCCAGCCTGTAATAACTTTAGCCACAATTCCAATTTATTAGCCTAAGGAAATCCATCTGCCATAGCCTGCTCAATGACACCTCTAAAACCAAAATCAGAACAAAACCCAGGTGCCACTGTTCATTCAACAAAGACCATGAATGAGGTGCTGAAATCCTGTTGTGAAGTTAAAATATTGCTATGCAGTTCCACATGCCCCAAGGGAATTAACAGCAACTGAAAATCACCACTGAGAAAGCTTATTTTGATGGTTTCAGTTTATACACAACTGCACTGTGGTGTTACACTCATCCTGAAATTGACAAAGGTAGCCTTAAATCTAAATCAGCAGTGTTGTGTTAAGAACTGATGTCATCATCCCCAGAGCACACACAGAGCTATGCAACAAGATTTCAGCCTATAAATAGCTACTGATGGAGAAAAGGAAGAGACATCAGGACCCCATGGACATGCTTCTTACAAAGCATATATGCATTCTTACATCACCAAAAACATTCTGTGAGACAGTATTTGCTGGAACAATAGCCCCTTTTTCACGCAACAGTAGTAATCTCAAACCCAAAAGGTATCAAACAGCAGTACAGTGGAATCCCGGATAACGACAAAACTTGGTTCCACAAGTTGTGTCATTGTCCGGTTTTTGTCGTTGTCCAGTGCATGCATTGGCTAATAATAAAAAAAGAGCCCGACTGCCTCGGTGAGGGTCGGGGAAGCCAATCCACGCTGTTTCCGATGCCCCCTGACTTGGCCGGGCGCTGCTGCAAGGCAAAACGCCAGGGGAAACTCCTTCACACATTTTGGGTTCTCCACCAGCCCGGGTGACTCCGTGAGGGTTGGGGGAACCGATTTGTGCCTCTGCCCACCCCTACAAAAAGGACGACGTGATCTCCTACCTGTTCATGCTGGTTGGGGATGAAATAAAATCACCATTTCTGGGTCCCTGTTTCTGGCTCTCCGGCTCCCCAGCAGAGGCTGGGAGGACCTATTCCGTGCTATTCCTGCCTTCCTGTGCCATGCAACAGCTGAAAATAGTTGCGGCCACCATTTTTTGTTGTTGTTTTTTTTTGGGGGGGGGGACTTCAATTCCCAGAAGCCTAAGCACCCTGTAAAAATGCATGTGGTTGCCATTTTGTTTACAGGGTGCTTGGGCTTCTGGGAATTGAAGTCCAAAAAAAACACCAAAATGGTGGCCGCAACTATTTTCAGCTGTTGCGCGGCACAGGGAGATCCTAGGAAGGCGGGAACAGCATGGAATAGGTCCTCCCAGCCTCCCTGATCCTGCTGGGGAACCAGAGAGCCAGAAACAGGGACCCAAAATGGTGATTTTTTTGCATCCCCAACCAGCATGAACAGGTAGATCAAACACGATGCACCGGATAATGACAAATGACAGTATCCGGTTCACATCTTTTGTAAAAATGTGCTGTCGTTATACGGTTTTGTTGTTATCCGCTCCTGACGTTATCCGGGGTTCCACTGTACTTAAAATTAGCTTGAGATATTTATGAAAATGACCACATCCCCACACAGAAACCACAAGAGCGTATGTAAATACCTCACAGGAGCAACAGGAGTTGCATCCACTGTGACTCAGTTCTCTGTTGCTTCTCAACCATCCAGCTCTTACAGTGAGCAGGAAGGGTGAAAAATGTCAAGACTTAAACATAGCCCAGAATTCAAATTTTTCATCACTATGCTGAAAGTTTTGAAGCTATGTTCAACCTCAATGTTCTCAAGTAAATAAACATATTAGCAAGAAAAAAACTGTTACTTTTTTTAAAAGGTGGCAGAATTCTCACAAAAATATAAATAATACCTGTCACATTGTTGCATTATTGAAATTTCTTTAATTATCTCTTGTAGATCTGATTCAACAGGGACTTGCTTGATTGCCACTACTTGCCCAGATTCCTTATGAATGGCTTTAAACACACTGCCATAAGACCTAAGAAAAAAGCAGCAACTAATTTAGGTTCTTAATAATAAAACTGATACATTGTTCCAAACCATTCATTATAATAGATTATCCAATACAAATATGTTTGTTATTTAATGTTATCTGTATCAGAGTATCACACAATTTAAAATTATTGACATACCAGTATATGAAATTGAGATAAAATTCAAACAAATTAAAATATTAAAATAATTAGACTATTTTTTACTAGAAGTGGGCTACTTCAATAGCAATCTCAGCCATTTAGTAGATCTTTTTTGTATTCATGGTGAGACATAAGCTGCTAAGAGAATTACAGTACATCAATAATCATCTGAAGGCATACAGTTGCCCACTTCTATTTACAGTGCTCACATTTTACATAGTACAGTAGTACCTCGGATAACAAAATTAATGCATTATCTGGGATCTTTCATACACCAAAAAAATTTGTTAACCAAAATGCAGTTTCCCATAGAATGCATTGAAAAACAATAAATCTGTTCCGAAGGTCAAAAAAGCCATTTTACCGGGTCCTCAGGGGTCTTTACCGCTCCCCACGGCACAAGTAGAGTCTTGTGAGTGAATCTGTTCCTGTTTTGGGAGGTTTCGCAGTGTTTCCACCCTGTTTTGGGAGATTTAAAATGAAGTTCTGCTGAACTTCAATTCCCAGAATCCAATGCACAGCCAAGGCTCCGGACAGGAAGTTTCCCTCCTCGTCATTTTAAATATCCCAAGGTAAAGTTAAAGGTAAAGGTTTCCCTTGCTCGAAAGCCAGTCGTATCCGACTCTAGGGTGCAGTGCTCATCTCTGTTTCTAAGCCGAAGAGCCAGCGCTGTCTGCTTCTGCAGACATTTCCATGGTCATGTGGCAGGCATGACTAGACACCGGAGCAAAACAGGGTGGAAACACGTCAAAACATCCCACAACCAGAGTGGATTCCCTCGCAAGACTCTGCTTGTGTCGTGGGGAGCAGAGAAGACCCCTGAGGATCCAGTAAAAATGGCTTTTTTGACCTTTGGAACACGCATTTTTACCGGATCCTTGGTGGTCTGCGCTGCTCCCTACAACACAAGTAGTATTGTGACTGAACCCATTCTGTTTTTGGGATGTTTTGGGGCGTTTCCACCCTGTTTTGGGGGGACTTAAAAGTGCAGTTTAGGTACTTCCTGTTTCTGCTGAACTTCAATTTCCAGAATCCAATTCAAAGCCAAGGTTCCGGACAGAAAGTTCTCCTCCCCCCCTCGTCATTTCAAGTCCCCCAACACCCCAAAACCGAAGCAGATTGACTCACAAGATTCTACTGGTGCCGTTGGGAACCCCTGGAAACGTTTTCAGTATGCAAAAAAATCTGTTATCCAAGGGCGCCATTTTCTTTAATTTTATTTTGTTATGCAATTTTTTTTCATTATCCAAACCCTTCCTTATCTGAGGACTTTAAAGAACAAAGATAACAAAAGCTTTTATCAATACACAACCACTAAACAATGCATAATCTCAGCATAATTCCAAATATTAGATGTTGCTCTCATTGGGATATTCATTTTTGTCTTATCAATTAAAGTGAAACATTAATAAACACCTATTCAAACAACCACATTGTTCATATATATTTATACTCATCATATATGATTTGGAAATTGGAGGAACACAAATTATACAATTCTATATTTGGATATGTTCCCTTGGCTCTGGGTCATAAATTCTCAATCTCACTAAGTTACCGTATATACATGAATATAAGCCAACCCGAATATAAGCCGAGGTACCTAATTTTGACCTTGAAACCCAAGAAAATAGATTGACCCGAGTATAAGCCGAGAGTGGGAAATGCAGCAGCTGTGAGTTTCAGTAATTAAAATACATTAAAATACAGTAATATTAATTATTTTAGTGGTTTTTAAAAAAACTATACTTGCACCACCCACCAGTGGTGGCGCTGCAGGTAAAGTATGTGGACAGATCAATTGCACTGAGGCAGGAAGTGTTGCTCTAGCCTAGCCTCTTGTTCCCCCTGCAAGGAAGGAGAATGGCTTCCTCCCTCCATCTTAGACACATGGAACATGGACAAAGGCACGATTGTACGGTAAGTAAAATCCTTTCTTTTTCCACACCAGTTTGGAAGGGGGACACGATTGCATTGTAGAGCTTCTTTCTTCATTTGCGGTTTTCCATAGGAATTAATTGAAAACAAACCAGCATAGGAGGAATTGATTTTCAATGTACTGTGTTCTAATGGAA
Source organism: Bradypodion pumilum (assembly GCA_035047305.1). Lineage (NCBI taxonomy): Eukaryota > Metazoa > Chordata > Lepidosauria > Squamata > Chamaeleonidae > Bradypodion > Bradypodion pumilum. The sequence goes on from JAWDJD010000004.1 coordinate 313,282,037, forward strand.
AATCACAATTTGCCAGTTGTGGCCAGTTGTGTAATTGTGCCTCAGATTCTTTTGCCACGGAAGTCCTGAAACTTACTTTTAAAGTGCCGAATAACTTTTTAAAAACCCATATTTTTAAACCTCGTGGTTGTTGACCCGTGTATAGACCGAGTCCCCTTCTTGGACCTCATTTTTTGTGATTAAAAAACTCGGTTTATATTCAAGTATATACGGTAGTTATTAAAATAAGAAATAAATATACTGTATGCTATATCAAATCTCCCAGAAAACACAGGTCTCTGCCTTTGGCACAGGAACAAACATGAATGTGTGTGTTCTACAGGTGTCACAAGAGAGTGTTCATATCTACTGTGTTTCCCCGAATATAGGACCTCCTCCCATAATAGGACACCTCCCTTTTTTTCCCCTGCCTTTGAAATATAAGGCCCCACCCAAAAATAAGACCTCCTTACCTCCTGGCTGTAAGGCAGCCGGCGTGGCCCATAAGAAGGCCTGACGCGTCGGATTCTCGATCCCGCTCTCACCAGGGGAAACTTCCCTTGGTTGTGAGCAGGGAGGCAATCGAGACTCCAACGCAGTGAGTGGGGAAGCGCGATCGAGACTGGTATTCTTCTTCATGGAAAAATAAGACATCCCCTGAAAATAAGACCTTGTGCTAATTTTGGAGTTTTAAAAAATATAGGATAGTGTCTTATATTTGGGGAAACACGGTATATTTCATTCAATATGTAATTCCATTAGAGAAAAATAGATTTGTGCTCTCTAGTTGTATAAGTTCCATTTTCACCAGTCTCTAAAGCAGAAAACCCCTGCTTAACACTTTCATAAAGCAAATCCTTTAATTAATCACATACAGCATTCTAATGCACATTTTATTTCTTTTGGGGCCTGCACGTTTTTAAAAGTCTCCTCAGAGTTCCAAGCAAAAACCTTATTTTTGAAGATCTTCCATTTCCCTCCTCCCTACTTCTCCATTTTTTTCTTTTTCTGTTAATACTGGATGATCTGTAGCTACCGAGAATGCTAAGCCCTCACAGTCATTTTGAAAGGAAATGTTAACCCTTGAGAGCCTCTTTTCACCTATTTTTGTACTCCTGCAAACTTCAGGGCTCTTGCAAAGAATAACTGTAAATTATATTTTTGTATAGGGATGTTGCTATTTTCAGCTTGAGAAGGCTCAAAAGAATAGATTGCTTCATTACAATATGACCAATAAGCAAATGAGAGTAATATGAAAGTGCTTTTCTTCATTCATGCTCTCAAGCTTCAAAGCTCTGGCCACTTTTCCACCTATTTTTTCTAATATATCAATCCAAAGGAACTAAAAATCATAGAATTGATATGGTGAGGTGCTACATGTAATTACATGGGAGGAAGCCCATTGAGCTCAATTATATTTATGTCTAAGATGTTCACAGAAATACATTGTCACAGTGCAATCCTACATGTCTTTTCTGATGTAAGCTCCACTTAATTCAGTAGGATTTAGTTGTAGGTCCCAATAAATTTGGTGGGACTCACTTTGAAGAAAAAGAAAGAACCTCTTTGAAGAATGGAAAGTGTTGTAAGTACACTCAGGTGCCCCTGGGCACCAGTGTAAAACTGGCTAACCCTTCCAAGCCAGGAGCGTTGCACCATAAACTTTGGAATTGACATGTATAGGACTGCAGTCAAAACTATGTATAATCAATTTAGCATAGTTTTCTTCTGAACAATTACTGCTGAAATGAGTAAAATCTCTGACCAGAATCTTAAAGACAGATTGTCCTTACTTTGCTGCTCTCATTTTTGATGTTATGGTTCAAAATGTTCTCATTCCTAACAACACAGCTTTGGAAGATGTTCCCTGGATACATAAATATAAAAATAACCTATCCCATGTTTCTTCAAGTGCAGCATCTGACTGCCTAGTACAGTGCAGCCTTTTCTCTCCAAAGGAAGATATCATTTAACAAAACAAACAAAGTGCTTTATTATATCTTCGGACTTGATATATCTGAGTAAAACTGAGCTGATTAAGATCAGGGTTCCTGAGGATCCATGCTATTATAACTGAATTTGAGAAAGATGGAACTTTTGCCCTGATGAAGCCAGGGCTATTTTTGAGGAGGTGAACAAAGAGTATAGTCCTACCAATTCTGCACAAGACTCCTTCATGGAATTATTTACCAATTTCTTGGAACAATACCCAGCCTAGGGCAACTGCAAACAAATTAACTACAACTGCAATTTCTTAGTACATTCTACCAGCTACTCCAGTGTAATGGCAAATATCAAAATACCGTATTCCTATTGATAATTTCCACTGATGAAGATGCAAAATAAGTATTGAAATATTTTGTCACCAGCAGAATTTGACCTTAAGAGTCTACAGAGGGATAGAAAATAGGATGAGGGCATAATTTGGGATTCGAAATATAGAGATTTAGTGGCCTTTGTAACAGGAGAAATTAATATATGTAAATCCTTGCCATTCCAAAAGAACAAAGATTAAACAGATTCTATGAAATGTGAATACAGTACAGGGCATTTTATTTTTCAGACAAATCTGCAGAAGAAGAAGAATTTATCTATTTATTTACTATTTTCATTTGTATGCCATCTTTTTCCAATTAAGAGAATTAAATTCCTGAAATTTGGTGGAGATCTTTATTATATTACACAAAATGGAAAATGCCAAAACTGATAGTGACAGAACATGAAACTTAATATATTTACCTCAGGTTTTCTTTAAAATAATGTATGGCAGAATTTAAGTGCAACCCCCCCTCCCCCCCACACACACACACAGAAAACATGTAATTTTGGATCCAAAAGATAATTTGGAACCGGAAAAGATTAATCTGTCTATAAATACTTGTATAGAAATAGCATATCAACATGGATATGTGTGTATGCTTGCTTGATCAGATCATGAAACCTTTGGCAAAAGCCAACAGAGGTACCGTATTTTTCGCCCTATAAGACGCTCCGGCATGTAAGACGCACCCAATTTTAAAGGAGGGAAATCTAGAAAAAAAGATTCTGAACCAAATACTGTACTAAAAGGGAAGAAAAAAAACACATCTTTTCAGAAACCCCACATGTCCAGGTACAATAAAGCCACCACAAAAATACTCAAAGTCAAAATCTACCTGCCTTAGTCAACCTCCAAGAGGAACAAAGGGCCGGGAGGGCACGATGCTTCGCAGCAGCGGCGTCTTCGGAGCCACGGAAGGCTCCCTTTATCTCCCCGCCGATGGTGGGGGCGGGGAGAGCGCGGCAGCGGCGGCGTCTTCGGCTCCCTCGGCCAGGGAGCCCTTTTAACCTCCCCGGCCGGTGGCAGGGGGCGGGGAGGGACGGCTTCGCGCGGCGCGGCTTGGCTCGGCGCGGCTCGGCTCCCTTTATCTCCCCACCGATAAAGGGAGCCACGCCGCGCCGCGCCGCGCCGCGCGAAGCCGTCCCTCCCTGCCCCCTGCCACCGGGCGGGGAGGTTAAAAGGGCTCCCTGGCCGAGGGAGCCCTTTTAACCTCCCTGCCCGGTGGCAGGGGGCGGGGAGGGATGGCTTCGCGCGGCGCGGCTTGGCTCGGCGCGGCTCGGCTCCCTTTATCTCCCCGCCGATAAAGGGAGCCGAGCCGCGCCGCGCGAAGCCGTCCCTCCCCGCCCCCTGCCACCGGGCGGGGAGGTTAAAAGGGCTCCCTGGCCGAGGGAGCCCTTTTAACCTCCCTGCCCGGTGGCAGGGGGCGGGGAGGGATGGCTTCGCGCGGCGCGGCTTGGCTCGGCGCGGCTCGGCTCCCTTTATCTCCCCGCCGATAAAGGGAGCCGAGCCGCGCCGCGCGAAGCCGTCCCTCCCCGCCCCCTGCCACCGGGCGGGGAGGTTAAAAGGGCTCCCTGGCCGAGGGAGCCCTTTTAACCTCCCTGCCCGGTGGCAGGGGGCGGGGAGGGATGGCTTCGCGCGGCGCGGCTTGGCGCGGCGCGGCTCGGCTCCCTTTATCTCCCCGCCGATAAAGGGAGCCGAGCCGCGCCGCGCGAAGCCGTCCCTCCCCGCCCCCTGCCACCGGGCGGGGAGGTTAAAAGGGCTCCCTGGCCGAGGGAGCCCTTTTAACCTCCCTGCCCGGTGGCAGGGGGCGGGGAGGGATGGCTTCGCGCGGCGCGGCTTGGCTCGGCGCGGCTCGGCTCCCTTTATCTCCCCGCCGATAAAGGGAGCCGAGCCGCGCCGCGCGAAGCCGTCCCTCCCTGCCCCCTGCCACCGGGCGGGGAGGTTAAAAGGGCTCCCTGGAGCCCTTTTAACCTCCCCGCCCGGTGGCAGGGGGCGGGGAGGGACGGCTTCGCGCGGCGCGGCTTGGCTCGGCGCGGCTCGGCTCCCTTTATCTCCCCGCCGATAAAGGGAGCCACGCCGCGCCGCGCCGCGCCGCGCCGCGCCGCGCGAAGCCGTCCCTCCCTGCCCCCTGCCACCGGGCGGGGAGGTTAAAAGGGCTCCCTGGCCGAGGGAGCCCTTTTAACCTCCCCGCCCGGTGGCAGGGGGCGGGGAGGGATGGCTTCGCGCGGCGCGGCTTGGCTCGGCGCGGCTCGGCTCCCTTTATCTCCCCGCCGATGGTGGGGGCGCGGAGAGCGCGGCTGCCGTATATTTGCCTTATAAGACGCACCAACTTTTCCCCCCCAGTTTTGGGGAAGAAAAAGTGCGTCTTATAAGGCGAAAAATACGGTAAATGATAATATGGTTGGAAAATAAATCTCTTAATACAGGAGATTAATATAATTGGCAACCTATGTTGGCAAATTAAAAAAAACTGCAATGAAAGTTCAAAATCAGAGATAGAAGGCAACATAATATGACAGAGTACAACAAAGATGTATTGTTGCAAATGTTTTTCACTCAGGAGTACCGAAACATATTTAGATCATTAATAATAGACAGATTATCAATAGGGATGTGCTTGTCAGTATTTTTGGACTGCAACCCTTCAAATCCCCCAGGAATTCCCTATTTCTCTACATGTCTAGGACCTTCTAAGACTGTATAGCTTATGTTCTGACAAAAGCCCAAGTGGGAACTCTTTTCCAATTCATGATCAACTATGCTTGTCCATGTTTTATGGTATTTATTTTGTATCTTCACAACTACTTCACCCTTAGCTGTACATACCCTTCACCGAGCTTCTCCAAGACATCAAAGACTTCTTCAGGCTGCTTTGTCAAGCTGTCTTCACTTAGCTTTTTTAGTTTGCTAATTAAAAAAAACAATTGAGATATTTAACAATTAGTAACTTGCAACTGATTTTAAGTTCATTTCTTCGTCTAAATCCAGACTTTTAAATAGTTTAATATTACTATATTAAAGAGTAAATAAAACAAAACTGCAAAAAAAGACAAAAAATGTTGTGGCACCTTAAAGACTAAGTCCTGTATTTAAATGTGAGCTTTTGTGGACCATGTCCACTTCATCAGAGTAAAATGGTTATTAAGGAAAATACTATACAAGGTACAAAGATATTGGGGAATGGTATCAAACAAAGGCTTTGCAGAGAAATAAACCAATACACACACAAACTTAATAAATGTTTCTCATTTAATCAACCATAACAGGCCTGTCAGTAATCACTTTTCTAACTCTATTCCATGAAAGGAATTACCTTGAAGCAACCAGACAGATAGGCATGATTTTGAAAAAAGGAAAGTCCTGATCTACATACCAATGTACAAGGAATGATTAAATCAAGACCATCTGGGCAGGAAGATTACCTTTAAAAAAAAACCATGAGAGTAGAGTAGTAATATTTTGGAACTTGCTTGCAAGGCTTTTCAAGATTCTTACTGTTTACTGCTTAGTTTTCATCAGCACATCAGTGTATGCCAACTGTTTAGAGAGGCATGACACATACTCCTTTGGGCAAAATAGATCCACAGTGAAGAATCATTACGTTCCTGCAGATGTCCACCATGTGAAGTTTTTTTTTTTAAAATCACTAACCACATCGTCCAAAGACAAAGAACTCCCTCTGATCCTCAATTCTTACAAAAATTTGAAGATCTCTATTTTCTCCATGGGAGCAACATACTCGAATACAAGGGTGACCAAATTACTGACTGCAGGCCAGACCCAGCCTGTGGTACCATTTCATATGGCCTGCTACCGCCCTCACCACTACCAGAAGCTGAAGCAGCCATAAAACTTGCCTGTGCATGCATAAACATGTCCATACCTGATGTAAACGCTGCCATCAATGCAAATGTGGCTGTCGTAAACATGGTTACAATGGCCGTGGATGCATTTTAAGGTAGCGTTTTACATCAGAAGGAACCATGTGACCAGCCCGCTCAGCCACCCAGGGGGTATGGTCAGGCCCGCGGCGCAAAGAGTTTGGCCACCCCTACTCTAATACCTCCAGTTCTTCCAGAGAGAAGAGCATATTGAGTAAAATTATTAACCCGAATGCTAAAACAAAATAGGAACTGTCCCACTGACATTGTTTCTCTTTCTCTTACTGTATATACCCCAAGCCTCGAGCACAGGGGGGAAACAAGGAGCCTTCGTAGTATAGTGGTTAAGTTGCAGTACTGTGGCTAAAATTGCTGAGAATGTGAGTTCTACTCTTGATTCAGCCTTCCATCTTTTTGAAGTAGGTAAAATGAGTAACCAGTGTGTTGGGGACTAAAATGCTAATTACCTTGTGAAATGCCCAAAGAGTGCTCTAGGAACGCTGGGACAATATATATTTTATTTATTTATTTATTTATTATATTTATAAGTCACATTTGTATATGCCGCCCACTCAGGCAGAACCCGACTCAGGGCGGCATCACAACACTTCTAAAAATACATAAAACATTATAAAAACCTATAAAACCCCACTTCCCCCCTTTTAAAAAACCCATATCCCACCCACCCATCCCACCCACCATACAAGAAGAGAGAGTTCTTATAAAAGCCAGCCGGCGGGAACCATAGTCCCGTTCGGGCCCCACACCTGCCCTGCCAGCCAGGTCTTTACTCCTTTCCTGAAGGGCAGCAGTTCACTTTGAAGTCTTAGATCTGTTGGTAGGAGGTTCCAGAGGGTTGGTGCGGACACGGAGAAGGCCCTCCTTCGGGTGCTAGACAAATGTGCACCCCTCGTTGACGGCACCATTAGAGAGCCCCTCCGGTCCGCTCTGGTTGGACGGGCAGTCACTCTTGGGACAATGCGGTCTCTAAGGTATCCTGGCCCCCTGCCATATAGGGCTTTAAAGGTCAAAACCAGCACCTTAAATTGCACCCGGAGACAAACTGGTAACCAGTGCAGCTCCCGAAGCAGCGGGGAGGCGTGGGCATATCGCCCACACCCCATCACCACCCGGGCCGCCGCATTCTGGACCAGCTGCAGCCTCCGAATGGTCGTCAAGGGCAGCCCCATGTAGAGCGCATTACAATAATCTAGTCGGGAAGTAACCAGAGCATGAGTGACCATAAGTAAGGAGCCCCAGTCCAGGAGCGTGCGCAATTGGCAAATCACCCGAAGTTGGGCAAAAGCCCTCCTGGCCACAGCCGCCACTTGTTCTTCCAGCAGCAGCCGTGAGTCCAGAAGGACCCCCAAGTTGCGCACTGGGTCTGTCTGGGGCAAAACAGCCCCATCCAGTACCAAAGATGGTAACTCCTTGGATAACATGGGGCCCCTTATCCACAGCCACTCTGTCTTGCTGGGATTCAGTCGAAGCCCATTGGCCCCCATCCAGACCCCAATGGCCTCCAGGCATCCGGATAGGATTTCAACAGCATCACTGGGGTCCCCACAGGCCGAGATGTACAGCTGAGTGTCATCCGCGTACTGATGGTACCGCACCCCCTGGGAACGAATGATCTCACCCAGTGGCTTCATGTAGATGTTAAATAAGAGAGGAGAGAGCACAGAGCCCTGAGGCACCCCATACTTGAGGGGCCTAGGGCTGGACCTCTCACTCTCTAACCACACCGACTGGGTACGGCCCTCCAGAAAAGAGGAAAACCAGGACAACACAGAGCCCTGGATCCCCAGTCCTTCGAGCCGTTCCAGCAGGATACCGTGGTCGATGGTATCGAAGGCCGCTGAGAGATCAAGAAGAGCAAGGACGGATGGACAACCCCCGTCCCGCTCCCGCCAGAGATCATCCAACAGTGCGACCAATGCCGTCTCCGTTCCATATCCGGGCCTGAATCCCGATTGAAAGGGGTCTAGATAATCCGCTTCATCCAGGACACTCTGCAGCTGGCGCGCCACCGCCTTCTCCAAAACCTTACCCAGAAAGGGCAGGTTGGAAACCGGCCTGTAGTTGTTAAGGACAGCTGGGTCGAGGGACGTTTTCTTCAGGAGGGGGCGCACCAAAGCATGTTTTAGCTGTGCAGGAAATACCCCCTCCCGTAATGAAGCATTTATTATCCCCCCAACCCAGCCCCCTGTTACCTCCTTGGAGGCTTTCACCAACCAGGTGGGACAGGGGTCCAGAGGACATGTAGTGGCACAAACATCTGCAAGGAGCCTGTCCACTTCATCAGGGACAACAGGATCAAACTGATCCCAGATCGTACAGCAAGACTGCGCCCCGGCACCCCCCCGACCCTCCCCATCCACGCCAGGATTCAATCCTGAACGAATCCGATCGATTTTCTCCACCAGATGGTCAGCGAAGTCCTCAGCCGAACCCTGCCAACCGGGCACCGATCTCCCTCTACCGAGGAGGGACCTGGTTACCCGGAACAGGGCGGCTGGGCGATTATCAGCGGAGGCAATAAGGGCGGTGAAGTATTGCCGCCTCACCACCCCCATCGCCACTAGGTAGGCCCTAATAGCGGCTCTAGCTAGTGTCCAATCGGAGTCATCCTGGGTCTTCCCCCAGCGGCGCTCTTTGCCCGTTTGAGTTCACGCAGTTCCTCTGTGAACCACGGAGATGACCTAGTTCCACGGGCGCAGAGAGGCCGCAGTGGCGCGATTTCATCCAAGGCAGCTATTGTCGTCCTATTCCACAGGTCGACAAGTGCCTCAGGTGAATCGTGTAGCCGATCCAGAGGAACATCCCCCAGTTCCCTCTGGAATCCATCTGGATCCATTAGTTGCCGAGGGCGGACCAATTTAATAGGCCCTGCCTCCCTACGATGAAGTGTCGCCCCCAGGAAGTCAAGAGTCACCAGGTAGTGATCCGACCATGGCACAGGTGAGATGACTAAATCCTGTAGTCTCAGATCACTCTGCCACTGCTCCGACAAGAAAACTAAGTCTGGCATGTGACCACTGCCCCTGGTCGGACCCCGAACTACCTGAGTCAGGCCCATGGCTGCCATGGAAGCCATGAACTCCCTTGCCACCTCAGAAGCCATCCCCAGCGATGGCAAATTGAAGTCCCCCAGAACCATAAGTCTCGGGAACTCCAACGCCAGCATCGAGGTGGCCTCGAGGAGCTCAGGCAGGGCATCCCTTACCCTGCAAGGGGGCAGGTACAGGAGCAAGATCCCCAACTGACTCTTGGGGCCCAGCCGTAGAAGCAGGGCCTCACAACCAGACACTTGTGGAGCAGTGGCCCTAGCAACTCCCAAAGACTCCCTGGCAACAATGGCGACACCACCGCCCCTCCCCTCACCTCTAGGCTGGTGCCAAATACCGAACCCAGCTGGACACATGTCCGAAAGAGGTACTCCATCCTCAGGAGTCAGCCAGGTTTCGGTGATGCATGCCAGGTCGGCCCGCCCATCCTGGATGGCATCTTGAATCAGGGGGGCCTTATTACAGACCGATCTGGCATTCACCAGCAGCAGCCTAAGGGCGGGGTCACTCCGGATCTGCTGCTCAGGACCCAGAGATGTACCTGCAGGGCTGGAATGAGGGACCGCACTTAAACATCGGACCCGCCTTCCCCGAGTGCGGCCCGCCCCACGGTACCCGCCATACCGCCCCATGCCCGTCACAACACCTATATGCATCTCCGGAACCTCCCTCGACGGGATGCTGCCCCTCCTTCCTGGCTGGTAGGGCCAACACTCTCTCTTCACTCCCCATCCGCCATCCCCCCCCAGATCCAGCAACGAACATGGGCTCCCAGAACGCACAGAAAGCGCTGGCGGGGCCAGTCGTCCACATCTCCTTTTTCTTCCCCCCAAATAGGGAGGGCGGAGGCAAGGGCTGGAGGGGACGTCCATGTGCGGAGACAATATTCACAGCGGCGTCTTCGGCTCCCCACTGCCACGAGGAGCCCTCCTAAACTCCCCGCCCGATGGCGTAACTGTAACTGCTATTACTATTCTTAATTTAAAGAACAGATTCTGATGTAGCTAGAACCAACCTGGCCAAGAGGACCAGACCACATAATAATATGATGTTATAACAGCATGGTATGAAAGAGAATTTGCCAAAAGGCTTTCTATAGCCAGCTTGTACTATTTCAAGATGAGTAACTCTCTTGGCTGACTAAGTAAACTGCCATTTTCCCTTACAGCTGAAAGATTTCTGCTGGTACATATAATGTTTGTTTTCCGAGGATTCAAATATAATCAACAAAGCAGATGTCTACCGGTTCTGTTAGTTATTGTTTGCAATAAACTGTTCTCCCCAACATAGGCTTGCACTTAGGAAGATTAAATAGAAACTATTGCCAGAAAGGATAACTTCCATATTTGATTCCAGAAACTATACATTTAGTATATCTACGGTCATACAGTACCTACAGCATTGCACTTAGGCACCGAGAAGCCAGATTCAAATCTGATAGTTGTTATTCCAACCTCTAGCTAATAATCACACTTATTATCCTATTCCCTTCACCAGGCTGATAGATAAGATACTAAAGTGCTGTGCTAGGATTCTTGCTAGAAAGGCAAAAATAAATATGTAACTTGATACTGGCAACCTGGGCTGCTATCTTAGACACATCTACCTAAGAGTAAGTCTTACTGAGCTCAGGGGACAGCTATTCCTGGGCAGATGTGCACAGAATTGCTTCTAACTGCTGGAAGAAAGAAACCACGTGTCTGACCTCTCCAACTTAATATTCAAAACAGATTTTACGTGATACAGTGGAAATAATGATAGACTAGTATACAAGAGATCAGGGTATGAACCCTTTTGGTCATGGAAACACACTGGGAGGGGGAGGGGGAGGGGACTGGTAAACCAATTCCTAAAATATATCACATAACATGAAAGCCCTTTTGGATCATTACTAAGTCAGTTAAGATTTAATGCCACATCTCTCCCTCCCTCTCTCTCTCTCTCTCTAAGCAGAAGTCTTACATACTAGGTGTATGCTTCTCTTTGGGCAGAATACCGTATGCTTGACTATAAGTCATCCTGAATATAAATCAAGGTACCTAATTTGGACCTCTAAAACTAGGAAAATAGATTGACCCGAGTATATGTCAGGGGTGGAAAATGCAGCAGCTGCTAGTGAGTTTCAATAATCAAAATACCAGTACATTAATACCTCGGATAACGAGTGCATCGGACAACGCTAAAATAGGATAACGTCGGGGAATTTCAGGAACACTTTTGCACCGCACAACGTTAAGATAACATTGTGTGATGCAAAAGGTTTCCTCAAATTCCCCAACGTTGTTCTCTGCCCCAAAGACCGCAGGGCTGGAGACCAGCCCTGCCGGCTTTAGGGCAGAAATCTCCGGAGGCCCCCTTGCTGAGGGGGAGGGGCAAAGGACCCTCCGTAGAGCCAAGCATCGGACCGCCGGTTTCCTTGGGATGAGAGCGCGTGCCCTCTCATCCCAAGTACGGTGCCAACTTAAGTGAGACATCAGTGGGGTAACATTTCTAAACATTTATTTTAAAAAAACCATCAGTAAAAGGACTTAAGAAGTCCAACATTAGTAAACTAGCTTTATAAGTGGAGAATAGGCTCAACAAACACAATATGGTATCAAGAATGTTAAAATCCTTCAAAACCACATCCCTCCCCTCCGGGCGGTGCTCTTGCATGTGTCTGCTTCTAGAACGTTTTAGAATGTTTACAGTAGTGTAGTGTATTTTTTTTTTACTGTGAATTGGCACCACCCAACCAGTGGTGGTGCTGCAGGGGAAGGTGCTGGCCAGACCAATACCGGTAACACTGAGGCAGGAAATGTTGCTCTAGCCTCTAGCCATACTGACCGACCGATAGCAGGGCAGCAACAAGAGACAACAGAATGGGGAGGGCAAGGTGCGCGCGTCCCAAGCTGCTGCGGAGAGGGAAAAAAACCCTTTCTTGCTCCTGCAGGTTTGGGACGCACACACCTCACCTCCCCCATTCTGTTGTCTCTCGTTGCTAGAGAGAAGTGCCGGGAGGACGGGGGAGGCGATCACATGCATCCCAAACCAGAAGCAGCAAGAAAGGAAATTTCTCTGTGCTGGTTTGAGACACACCCACTCCTTCTGTCTTGTTGTCGATCAACACGTCTCAATCCACATATCAATCCAGCACGGTTTTGAAACCCTCGGGGTCATTGGTCCCAGTATAAGTCGAGTCCCCTTTTGGGACCTCATTTAAGGGGTTCAAAAACTCTATGTATACTCAAGTATATAAGGTAATCAGATTTTGATCCAAATGGAGTACAAACACATATCCCCTCTTGTTTCAGACACAAATGTGGATAGGAAGAGGAAAGAAATATGTCTGTCTGTAGTGTGTAAAATTATAGAAAAACCCAAGTAGTTCAAATGAAACAGAACTTAGATGTGGCATCCAAGCAGACAAACTAATACAGTACTGTAAGAAACAGGATGAAGCATATATTCCACAGTAACACCTCTGGCAGGGGTTCTCAACCTTTTCAAGTTGGGGGCCAAGTCATGCTCCCTCAAACAGTTGGCATAAATGAGTCTGCAACTGATTCTGTCCAATTGCAGCGGTGGCTGGAGCAAGTGTGGGGGATGGAATATTTGGTGCCAGACAGTAAGCACTATCTGGACACGAAAAAAGAAGTAAGCACTATCAGCAGCAGTAAGATAAGGTTTAAAAAAATCCAGGCCAACACTGCGCAGTTCCCATGATCTTAAAAGCCTAGAAAGCCTGTTGTATTTTAAAAATAACTACTGAGCCCTGGCAGTGCAGTGGTTAAACAGCTGTACTGTAGCCAAAACATTGTAAGTTCAACAGGGATCAAAGTTGGCCCAGGATTGTTTGGGGTAAAATGCAAATTAACTTGCGAACTGCTCAGAGAGTGTACTAAGAGCGGTAACTGCTATCCTGAGCAGGGCTCAAGGCTGCTTCAGCCTTCCATCCTTCCGAGCTCGGTAAAATGAGTACCCAGCATGTTGGGGGCAAAATGCTAATTAACTTGTGAACCGCCCAGAGAGTGTACTAAGCGCTATGGAGCAGTATATAAGTGTGATTGCTCTGCTTTTTTGCTAATTCAATTGTGATTTATCACTCCCTTTTCAGAGCTTTCTAGGTATTCAGAAATATGCTGCTCAAAAAAATGAAGGGAACACCTAAACAACACAATGCAACCCCAAGTCAATCACACTTCTGTGAAATCAAACTGTCCACCCTGGTAGCAACACTGATTGACATTCAATTCCACATGCTGTTGTGCAAATGGAAGAGACAACAGGAGGACATCAGAGGCAATTTGCAAGGCATCCCCAATAAAGGTGTAGATCAGCAGGAGGTGACCACAGACCACTTCACTCCAGTGGTAGCATGAGATGGAGCCTACAACCCACACAAGTGGCTCAGGTAGTGCAGCTCATCCAGGATGGCACATCAATGTGAGCTGTGGCATGAAGGATTGTTGTGTCTGCCACAACAATGCAGGACAGGAGTTCTTAACATACTTTCTGTGCCAAAGTCAATACTGTACTAAATACAACTGTATTTAGTTTAGAAATGAAGCCAGGAAATTTCCATTAATTCCTCTGTTGTCTTTTTCGCTTGGTATATGCAAAATAATTTGTTTCAAACATTTATCAGACCATCAGACCATTTCATTTTAAATTGGAAATTGCATTCCCTTCCAAAAGACGCATCCAACCCAAAAAAGAAGTTAAAAAAAATTTCACAAGAGAACAAATTGCTTATGAATACTAGAATATTTATAACCACATGTAAAAGCAAACAGCTTCCTTATATATATATATATGTATATATATGTATATATATATACATATATATATATATATGGAAATTATAACTATTTTATATGTGTACAGAAGTTAGGAAAGAACTTTCTAAAGGTAGAAAAACTCTTCCATGAAAGTTTATATAGGGTTGAAGAAGCATTGGGAGAAAAACACAACAAGCAGCTACTAACTCATCTACTCTGATAAACTCATCTTTCTACTGTACTGTAATTTAAATTACATTAATACTTTCTGGAAACAAGAATTTTCAAAAAGACATATCATAGGATTGTATGCTCCCCTAGAGAGAGAAAAGGACTGCAATGGCTCAAGTGGTTAAGACGCTGAACTTGATGACTGAAAGGTCAGCAGTTCGAGACCCAAGTACTGCAAGACAGAATGAGCTCCCAGCTCTGTCCCAGCTCTTGCCAACCTAGCAGCTCAAAAGCAAGAAATTGCTAGTAGATAAGTAGGTACCACTTTGGTGGGAAGGTAAACAGCGTTCCATGCACTCTGATGTCAAGTTATACCACATATCTACGGAAATGTCTGCAGATGCAGATAGCACTGGCTCTTTGGCTGTAAACAGAGATAAACACTGAACCCTAGAGTCAGATATGACTGGCTTTCAAGCAAGGATGACCTTTACTTTTACTAGAGAGAGAGAAAGAATCATAGAAACATATATTTTTGTCTGACTTGTTTTACAGATTTTATTTAACTACACAGAACAAATCAGAGATTGGGTACTTCTGGCCCTCTAGATGCTGATGAACTAGTACTGTACTGTATTTCCATCATTGTCTTTATCTACTGCCAAAAAGATTGGCAAGAGCTGATGGGAAACAAGAGTTGAATAACACTGGGGCAGTCTTAGGTTCTTCAGCCTCAACTCAATACAAACTTGAACTTCAGCTGACAATTCAGTGTAATTCACACAGTATTTTCTTTTCCAGCAATTCATTTAAGTAAAGCAAATTCAAAATATTGAAAGGTAAATATCTAATGCGACATATTTTAATTTAATTTCTTCAGCAATGGTTATGCATTGCTCAGCCTCTTTAATGTCTGTACAACCAAATAGTCAAGAAAAAAACTCATCAGACCATTCAAATTAAATGGATAGTTGCCTAAAATTTAATTTTAATGCTTAATTTAAACTAATCTATTTGTCAGTGCTTGTACAATTTACTGGTGCCCAGTTTTAGAACAAAAGGCTAAAAGAATAATGCATGAGAACTACTCACTCATATTTCTTGTTCAGCAAATAAACAGTCTAAAAAGAAATGATAACATACCCTGAATGGCATCTTAGCTCATGCTTCACTGGTCTTCCTATTTACAACAATGTAGTGGCAAGGTGTGTCACAAAGCTATCATACAATGCTTGAATCAATCCCACTAAAGAAACACTCCATATTAACTGGGGGGGGGGGGCTCAAATACAGTAGTCTTAATTTATCCACTTGGTATGCTGAAAACAGGAAGGAAAGTCAACAAACAAATTTTGTAGACATACATGCACACAACACAGAATTAGCTTTTAATGTGTTTTTGCAGCTATGGATCGGGAACTAATGTAACACTGTCAGATGAAATAAAACCACAATGATACTTTAGGGAGAAACATATCGAACAAAACAAAAAGACAAAAATATTGTGGCACTTTAAAGACTAACTGCTGTATTTTAATTTAGGGATAAAGCAGTTCATGAAGAATAAAACCACAAATGTACCTGCCAACTTTAAAAAAGGGAAGAAAAAAGAAAAGATTGCTTATATGCTGAGGAGTGACAGAGAGAGAACTGCCTTCCTCTGCCAGGCACAAGAGATGGGGCTTCCCTACACTAGCTTCCCATGTGAGGTGTGTGAGCTGGAAACAGAGAAAGAATGGCACACCCCATGCCTCTTCTACCAGTCCACTACCTTGTGTCAGCTTTGAAACTCTTGTTACCTACAAGGATGAATCTTGTTACCGACAAGGCTGAATCAATAATAATAATTTCGTGTCAGAAATTATTCTGGGTTGAAAGGATTTTTGCGGAAGAAACTCCGCTCAACGATCACCCAAATGAGGCTCCTTTCATGTTCCCAAAAGCTGGGACAGAGACCGGCGCTCAATCCGTCATGCAGTACCTGGGTCTCGAACTGCTGACTTGCCAGCCTTCCAGCTAACAAGGCGAGCTTCTTAACCACTGAGCCACCGCATGAGAAACAGACAGGGACAGATGACTGTTTAGAGCAGTAGTTCCCAACCTTTTTTTGGCCATGCCCCACCTAAGCATCTCTAAAATCCTGATCCCCCCCCCCCCAGCCCTGCAACATATAATTCTTATTATTCAAAAAGTGAACTCCTATTCACGTGGAGGAAGCCTTAAAAGGCCATTCACTGTTAATAACTCATTCTTGAATTGCCCCACCCCCCACCCCCATTTGGCATGTGCCCAATGTTGGGAACCATGGGTTTAGAGAAATAAAATTCCCACTATATGCTGTGCCAAGTAAAAGTCCAATTTTCCACCAACTTCTGATGTACTGACAGTATCTGCAACGAACCGAAATACAGTACTGACAGGTTCCTTGATGAGATCCCAAGAATAGGTTTCTAATATAGCTCATGCCAGAGGCATTCTGAGACGGAAAAAAGTTAGCAAGATAGGTTAAAATTGCAATTTTCCCATTACATTCTACTTCTATGTGTAAGCTGTTCAGTGTGAAGAACAGAATCTCAACTATATGAGAAGTAGTTAGCAAGATAGGTTAAAATTGCAATTTTCCCATTACATTCTATTTCTACGTGTAAGATGTTCATTGTGAAGAATAGAATCTCAACTATATGAGAAGTATAGAGTAAAAGCATTCAGTATTTTACAAATTTCTCTATGTCTTCTATCATAGTTGCTGAAATACTGTAATATAGAATCTTGAGCCATGTTAATACTGTCTACGCTACCCTAAATAGGAGCAAAGAGACACCAATAAAATACCTTATAATAGCTATGATTTTACCTTTTATTGATATAAAAATGAAAAGCCAACATGAGTGTAGCGGGATTCTCAAATTTCTTTTTAAACTAAAGCTCCTGCAGAGCTTCCGATTGCTACAACTAAGCTGATCCTGTCCTACATCAACTGTGTAATAGTGGAATAAGAGTGAAATCCAGAATAATGATTTGAACTGAAGCAATTTTCCATCCCATCCCTATACTTCTGGAAATAGTTATAATACTGTACTGCAAATAGACAACGCTACAACTGAGATTCTCCAAACATCTTTCCCCATGCCCCTTAATGGCCAGACATCTCCACAGGTCTTTACTAAGAAGACCAGCAGAGGAGCATTCAGGAAAATGGAACATTTTTCTTTGCCCCATGGGAAGAAACATCATGGAGGTTCAACATGGGTGGCATATATGTGACATTAATTTCTATCCCGCTTCTACATGGATCATGGATGGAATTGTGACGGTTCTTCTTATCTCTCTCTCTCTCTGGGATTTAAACACAAGTACACATAAATGAAGAAAAATCCATTAAAGATCAGTTATGGTTTCATAACTACTAATCACAACAATGTTCCCAAAGCCGGATGAATAGAGAATGCCATGGGGAGAGTATTACAAACTATGCAAGTTTCAGGGCAAGCATCACAAAAGCACGTTATCTGAAAATAAATAAAACAGAACAGCAAAAGAAAGACAAAAAATGTTGTGGCACCTTAAAGACTAATTCCTGTATTTAACTGTGAGCTTTCATGGACCAAGTCCACTTCATCAGACATAGGAGTGAGGCCTCATAGCATCAATTTATACACACATTAGGCACACAGACACACAATAATTGGCAAGCCTAACAGAATAGTAACATTGTATCTTTTTTCAACTGACAAAATACCATGTTATTATTCAAACCTGCTGCAAGGCCCCTATTGCAAATGGTTTCAAAACAAACTTCTCTTGCAAGCTGATGCATCACATCCAAAGGGTGGATGCAACAAATATTGTGGCGTTACACATTTGTCAATGAGTTAGTATCTATTGACAAAGGTTTGAGTGACCCAGGCAAAATTGCAGCATATAACAACCTGTTAGTTGTGGTGCATCAAATCTGATAATGTCCCAGAAACTCCTGACTGATATTCAAACCCCTGAGATACGTGCCCAGCATTGCATGTACTTAGTCTCTGCTGTCTCTCTCTGGATTGTAGTTTTGTAATTCCTCTGCTCTAGAACAGCAACGCTCAAGTCCATAGCCAAGTGTCCCGGAAGGTTAAAGTGGTTTGAAACAGGTTTGTGTGTTGCCACTCTTGAAGTCTGATTTAGGTCCATTAACTCTTTTGCGCAGAGATTGTCCTGTTTGTCCTATGTAGAGCACAGAGGGGCATTTTTTTGCAAAAGATGTCATAAATCACATTAGCAGACGAACAAGTAAAATTGCCCTTAATGTTGTGTGTGGCGTTATTGAGTCCAGTAATGCTGTTACCAGAGTAAATATGGGGGCATTGTTGACATCTGTTGAAGTTTTTGAAGTGGTAGCCATATTAGTCTATGCAAACATATTAGAGTGTAAACAAAAAGACAAAAATATTGTTGCACCTTGAAGACTAACCGCTATATTTTACTGTTAGCTTTCATGGACCAAGTCCACTTCATCAGGCAGAAGAGTGAGACTTGCTAGTCAATGCTAGCCAACCATTCTGTACCTCTGTATCTGATGTGTATAAATTGATGCCATGAAGTCTCACTCTTATGTCTACTTGCAATTTCTTGCTTTCAAACTGCTAGGTTGGCAGGAGTCAAATGTTAGAAGGACCCTCAAATAGAGTTGGGTAGGATTTCAATCAGTGGTTTCGATCATTCGTGTTCAACAAAGCCTATGTTAGAAGGTGTCATGTCTGCGGACGTCCCCGTGGCCATGTGGCAGGCATGACTAGAGGCACACATGGAACGCTGTTACCATTCCCACCCAAGCAAGCGGTACACCTATTTATCTACTTGCAAATGTCTTGCTTTTGGACTGCTCGGTTGGTTGGCAGGAGCTGGGAGGACAGACGACGGGAGTTCACTCCGTCGTACAGCACTCGGGTCTCAAACTGCTGACCTTCCAGTCGTCAAGTTCAGCGTCTTAGCCACTTGAGCCACCACTTGGCAAGACAGATATAAATACGGAAAGGCTGCCAAATGCAGCTCGCCAGAGAGCCGCCCGGTGCGGCCTAGGCCGGCCTTCTTCTTCCTCCTCACACCCAACATACACCCTTCTTGCCTCCGCTTCCCTCCCAGCGGGAGTAGGGGAGGCCCCGCTCGTTACCTTTTGGGCGCTGCCTGCTCCATCCTGCGGCCACCGGCTCCGAGGAGGTTTACGTCAACTCAACACCAAGGACCGACGCGCTTCTATTACCCTGACAAGACCTAGTTTTATAAAAATAAATAATCCCCTCAAGAAACTCTCCTCACAACTTTCTTCCGCTGCGGTCCCTTTAAGAGTCTCCTCCTCCGCCCCTCCCTGTTCGCGGACTGACGTCACTTCTCAGCACGGATTGGCTGTGTGGCTCGAGAGATAACGCCCACTCGACCCCGCTCTTGGTGGCAGGAAACCAGATGCGAAGAAGACATTGGTCTCCCGGAAAGCCACTCAGAACCCCAAAAGGGCGGGGGAGTTGCATTAGGCCGGGTGGAAGAAGAAGGCAGGGGCGGCCAGTGGAGGAGCGATGACGTCACGGCGCGTTAGCAACGAAGAGGGCTCATAAGGCAAAGCTTGATTTGTCCATCATGCTTCGCGCCAACGCCGCCCCACAGCATGTTGGGTTTTGTAGTTTATTAGTCCTGGCAGGGAGGTTGCGGTCAGCGGTGGCTTGGTGTGGTTACCGTTAAAACGCTGAACGCAACGACTAGTGGCTAGTCCAGTAGTTCGAGACCCGAGTGCTGCACGACAGAGTAAGCTCCCGTCTCTGTCCCAGCTCCTGCCAACCTAGCAGTTCGAAAGCAAGAAGTTGCAAGTAGATAAATAGGTAAATAAACGTGTCTTGCACATTTAGCCAAAATTCATAATACTGTACACATTCCAAAAACAAAGGTGGACCAATTCAACGTTAGGCACAGAAAGAGAGTCTTCGTTAGGCTTCATTAGGAACCATTGGCAGGGGGAGGAAGACAATAAATCAAGAACCAGGTTGAGAGGATTGAAGGCCCACAAAATTTCAGAGGGAAACGAGTTTTTCCTGAAGCTTTTTTTTTCCCCAAAAAAATGGAGAGAGAAAATAAAAGGAAGAAAATTGATCTGGAATGTTTTATTGTAGCATGATGAATAAAATGTTTAAGACAAAGGTGCTCACATATTCTCAAAATCATTTTTTTAAAACTGTTAAAACTCAGCAAAATGAGCCTGACTAAATATCATGCCTATTAATTAACTCTTAGTTCTTTCTGTACACTTTTCCTCCCTCAATTCTTTTTATGGGAATCAGTGCGTTATAGTCTAATTGATACATTGGAGAGGAAATATAAATAATTCTCTTTGTTCCTGATGTTTGTTTATATATTTATTTATTTGATTTCTACACCACCCACTCGGCGTAGGCTGACTCAGGGCAGTTCACAATCACAGATAAAACAACATAATTAAAACATTAAAAACTACCCACCCCCTAAAAAAGGGTGAAGGGGAAGGAGTTTTCCACTACCACCCAACGGGGGTCACCCTTCCACCTAATGTTAGTGGTTTCTTCTGTGTTTTGTTTAATGTGTGTTGTTTTTGCCACATAAACTAACTTAACTGAAGAGTGGCTGCATTTGTTACAAGTACATCCAAAAAAGTAAATTCTGTTTGTAATAATTGTGTGGATACACTGTATTTTTAATATACCAATTGTGATAAGTTTAGGTAAAGGTAAAGGTAAAGGTTTCCCTTGCTCGAAAGCCAGTCGTATCCGACTCTAGGGTGCAGTGCTCATCTCTGTTTCTAAGCCGAAGAGCCAGCGCTGTCTGCTCCTGCAGACGTTTCCGTGGTCATGTGGCAGGCATGACTAGACACCGGAGCGCACGGAACGCTGTTACCTTCCCACCGAAGTGGTCCCTATTTATCTACTTGCAATTTCTTGCTTTCGAACTGCTAGGTTGGCAGGAGCTGGGATGAAGACGGGAGCTCATTTCCGTCCTGCAGTACTCGGAATCGAACTGCTGACCTTCCGCTTCCCAGTCAGCGTCTTAGCAACTTGAGCCACTGCAGTTTATGCCAAATCAATAAGTTTATGCCAAATCAAATTGTACATAATTATATTTTACGTTCCTAAAGTAACAGAGTGGTTTTCAATCTGTAAAACAAAGTGCTAATGTTGATATTTTTTTCAATTTGTACACTGCCTACATAATCTGTCATTAAAACTGCTATTTTACTTTCCAGTGACAACTACAAAAATAGCTTTACTGTTCCATTCTATGTCAGGTTTTCAAATCATGACCAAAATAACCTTCGTGGTGGTTTAGCGAGAAGGAATTACGTTCCTGCTACACTTCTCTGCTGAGCAGGCCCAAGACGTTTTCTTGCCTGAACTAAAAGACAATATGGTACCCTTCCCCGATTCCATGTTTAAAAAAACACAGCTGAGAGTTGAGTCTTTTTAAATCGACCAATTATCTCTGGATGCAAAAATGATGAAATTTTTTTTGCATCCAGAGATAATTGGTCAATTATAATAATTATAATAATTATTTCATGTAAGAAATTCTGGGTTGAAAGGGTTTTTGCAGAAGAAACTCCGCTCAGGGAACACCCAAATGAGGCTCTTTTTATGTCCCCAAGAGCTAGGACAGAGACCGGTGTTCACTCCATCATGCAGTACCCAGGTCTCTAACTGCCGACTTGCCAGTCCTCCGGCTAACAAGGCGAGCTTCTTAACTACTGAGCCATTCCATTTTATCATTGATGAAATTGAGGCTGTCAGATTTTAGACACATCATGAGAAAGCAAGATTCTCTGCAAAAGACAATGATGGTGGGAAAGGATGAAGGAGGCAAGAAAAGAGGAAGATCAATTATGAGATGGACTGACTCCCTGAAGAAAGCCCCAAATTTGAGTTTACAACAATTCTGTCCTCTCAATTTTAAATTCCCCACATCTTGATATCACAAGGACCAGCACTCTGGTTTTGGCTCTGGGAAAACAAAATATGACTGACTTTGCAGCCTTGATGTTGCTAAAATTGGATTAGATGAGCCAAAGCCTAGCCTGGTAGAAGGCAGCTTTGTTTTTAACAAAAAAAAAAAAAACAGTAGTTAACATACTTCTCACTCATCATTACAAGAACATTTTTTTTGTTTTAAAATCTTTATGATCAAATGAAGTATATATTGGATCTTAGCTATAGAAGTAACTGCAGAAAAATTAAAAAAGTTATTTGTTTGTTTGTTTATCACCCAGCACAATTAGCATAAACATGCTATTCTAGGTGGTACAATAAAAACTTTATCTGACATTTTAGTGTATGAGAACCAAGACAATAGAAACAGCCGAAAGGTTGGCTTAACACATCTTTATTACATGATGGTCCGGGGGAACATGTGGTAATGGCGGATGAACAGCTCAATATATACTGTGGCTATACATTTGAATGTGGCTCCTCGATAGCCCATTGGCTACTGTCTGCGTGACGTCATTCCCCGTCACGCCCTTCTTGTCCAGGTGAGGTGGTGGCGGGAATCTTCCCGCGCTGTAGGTATTTGGGGAATTGGAACCATGTGAGCTGGGCGCTCGCTATTGCCCCTAGTGGTCACTAGCTCGCGTCCTGATACAGAAGGTTACAGTGTTACAGCTGATGATTATTATATCCACTCATTCGAGTGTTACATTACTTAAAAGGCACAATATTCCAAACACAACAGACATATAATCCAAAATGCTATAATTTCTGCATTTTTCATCTCACTCTCTGTATCTATACATTATTGTCCATTTATCACCATAACTACTGAGAAGAAAATAACTACTTATGGCCAAACTCTTTTCCTTGTTTGCATGAAGTTTGTGTAACCCATTGTGATTAATCAATGGGATGCCAGGGTGCGTCTCAGTTGTATAGTTAGATGCATGACGAGGACTAAGAAAACATGCTCAAGCATCTGGTCAATTAGCTGCAATTAACTTTAACAGGTTACACCGATCTTACACAAGAGAACAGCAGTAGGATTATGGCTATGATAGAATAA
The DNA here is from genome assembly GCA_035047305.1 of Bradypodion pumilum. Taxonomy (NCBI): domain Eukaryota; kingdom Metazoa; phylum Chordata; class Lepidosauria; order Squamata; family Chamaeleonidae; genus Bradypodion; species Bradypodion pumilum. The sequence goes on from JAWDJD010000004.1 coordinate 313,305,261, forward strand.
CAGTGACTTTGAATAATATTCCGTTGGTCGGATTACTGCATTACGTTTTGCTTACTATAGACTCCTTGACATTCAAAGAGACTTGTAGATCAATGATATCACTGCATCTGAAGAATGAGGTTACAGTACTACAAGTTTATATTTAAGAAAACTTGCTAGTCTGTAAGGTGGGTTAAGATATTGTTGGTTTTCTTACAGTGGAACTTAAGTAAATCATTGCTAACTTGCCCCATTGATTTTCATGGGTTTAAGCTTGAATCCCATCCCAATACATGTGGACAGTTAATTATATAAAGTTTGATGTGAGGTTAATATATCATGGTCTCTTTCTGAAATAGTTAACAACTGAGCGGAAGATAAAACCTTGAATATGATGCAACTGTTTATCTAGGAGATAAGAGAATCATCTGTTCTTTCCCTGTAGCTTATTCTTCACATGTGGGGGAGGAATTACAACAATCGTGTCAAACACAAAATAACCTTGCAAACCTATCCTATAATTCCTTATATTGATGGCTGTAAGCATTACTGGTACTGTATAACTAAATTGAATGCTAAAGATATTCTTTCCCAGCATTTGGCACAACCATTCAGTTTTGTAGAAGCTGTTTGAATGCTGTACATTGATACTTAATTTGATCCACATACAGTAGATGATTCTCTTTCTTGCCTTGTTTGTGCATTGGGAACACACTGAACAAATGATAGGCTCATATGATCCCTAATATAGTTGTTCTTTCAGAATATACCCAGCTCAATCATGGCCTCAAGCAGTTCACACACCCAGTTGGTTTGTAGTAAACAAACTCACTGTGATCTGGACCTGAATACTTCTAAAATTAAATGTAAAAAAATAATTTTGAGTTTGGTTTTAAATGCAGTTGTTTAGGGTTTTTCACCCAAAAGAGATCTTTCCTGGTTGGAATTTTTAAGAATAATTCCTTGTGAGAACATTTTTTTTATTATTATTATGTGCCATCAAGTTATTCCGAACTTAGAACAGTCCTAGTAGAGTTTCTGAGGTATGTATGATGGTCAAAGAGTGGTTTTCCCTTGCCATACATCATGCCAAACGATGTTTCCATGGCTGAGCAAAGATTTGAATCCCAGTCTCCTGAGTCCAGATCAGTTCAGTGTACCACAGAGGGATATATGGAAAAAGAAAGGAAAATATATATATACACCATTCCCACCCATTGTTGGAAACCAGTTAGAAATATTTTCTCTTTGATAAGTTACAAAGTCATCACGTAATGATTTCTTGTGTGGTGGATTAAAGGCTTCCTAACAAGGACGTCTTCTTTTACACCAAACAAAAACAAGCAGTGAATATTATTTTTTTGAAACTGCAGATGGACATTATCCATAAGGAGTTCTGGAAAGTACAGTACAGTACATGAAAGTAACTTTTCCAAGGTCTGAAACATGAAATGAACCTGCTTGTTCGTGCACAATGAAAATGAATCTTCTTGCTAGTACACAGGGTCCTAGATCCACCAATAGATATTCTGGAAATCTCTCATTCATAGGGTCACCATCAGCTGGAAACAACAGCAGGTAACAACTGAAAATGCTGTCTTCTATGTGTTTGCAGTCATCTAATCTGAGGGAGAGAGCAGAAACAGATTGTGGCAGTAAATAAACAGCCACAAAAGGTCACACAGAGGAAGTAACTTCTTTAAAGTACAACTAGACTATTTAGAGTAGGGATTCTCAACCTACGGCCTGTGGGGCGGATGAGGCCCATGGCACCATTTCATGCGGCCCCCTACCGCCTCCACCACACCAGGAATTGCCATTCGGTGGAGGAAGGGCAAAATGGCCGTCCAGCCTCTGAAGCTGTCTGAGGGAGCGTGACCCAGCCCCTGGCTTTAAAAGGTTGAGAACTCCTGATTTAGGGCTTTGTACGTCATCACCGATTGTTTGAATTGAGCTACAAACCGAACTGCAGATATCACAGTAATCAGTCTCAAGGTTAGTAAAGCATGAATAACTAGATGCCTGTTAGACCTTTAGCCAGATGATCCAGCAGGATTCTCCTTATGTACTTATGATTCGAAATCATCCTTATAAGTGACTCAGAAAGACACAATAGATGACAAAGATGATGAAGCAACAGTCAGATGAAAAATTATTCCAGAAATGTGAATATTTGTATGACCTTTGTGTTTGGAAGGAGAAACACCAAAATCGTTGGTGTCAACATGAGCATTTAAACTAGCAAATATTTTGCACGTACTATTTGCACAACCTTTAAAGATTCCTTCTTCATTATGAAGACAAATCAGGCAGATGAGGACATGTAGAGTTAAGTTGTTTGAATCAACTACCTGCATGGTTAATTCAAAATTTATGAGATTTGGTACAAGTACTCTTAATTAGGGCTACTGCTAGGTTCCATTCATAAATCTTGCTTTTATTTTTATTTAAGTCATTACTACATCCACACAATTTCTTGTGATGATATTTGTATTCTTCCATTTCCCTTACACAATGGTGCTAGGTTTCTTTCTTTCTTTTTAGCCTTTCTCCACAACCCAACTAAAATGACTACATTTTCCCCACGCCACATTACTGTAATCATTATAATTATCTAATGTCATGAATGATCAATTTTCCTTTTATACTGAAGATCTGAGGAGTGTTTTAATGAACATGAAGTTCCTTTACTCAAAAAGTGGAATTTAACACTAGTGTCAGAAACATGCAGCTGCAACAACAAGACATGAAAATTTGACACCCTTTGGGTTGGAGGTAATGAGGATTAGAAGGATGGTGCTAGAGAACCTTGCCCTGCTGAATAAAATACGGTACATAAATCAACCAATACCATTGGCTGGGATTTCTATTATAAATAACACCCAGAACTGCATCCTACCCTATTATCAGCAATGGCCATCTTGCTTACTTGTACTGAGGCACCAGATGTGACATTGGGGCCTAGAGGGGAAGCTAGAAGAACAGGAAAGTTTGCTTAGTAGTTGCAATGGCAAGAAATGTCCACCAATCTGTTAAGACAGAGAAACATCTTAATACTGGGGGCCAGTTTGTACAGTCCAATAATGGTGCTAACCCATTGCTGCCTTCCAGATGAGCCTAATTGGAAGGGGTACTGCTAACAATGAATAAAACTGCTATTTAAATTTTAGGCATTGATGACGGTAGAACTGTTTAACGTAAACAAGAACTGTTTAAGACCATTGAACAAGGAAAGCTCCAATACCTTGGGCATATAATGAGGAACGACATGAAGTATAGAATAGTCCAACTTGTTATGCAAGGGAAGATCCTTGGGAATAGAGGCCCTGGATGTAGACAGACTTCATGGCTAAACAACCTGAGAGAACTGGTGTGGAATGCCCTTGGAAGAACTGTTCCAAGGAGTCAAAAACAGGAAGACTATTGTCAGGGAACAACATTAAAGGAAGATATGGCTGAGGAACTCAACCTCCCATATGTCACTTGGACGACCCTGAGTAGGCTGAGAGTTGGAGTCTCTAAATGCAAGACCAACATTTGTTTGTTTAGATTTATATTGCCACCCACTCACCATAGCGACTCAGGGCGGCTTACAATCAGCAAAACAACACAGCACAAAATCAAAAATTTAATACATTTTTTCTAAATAAATAATAGATTTCTCTTTCCCCTCTGGCCATTGGTGGGGGCCTGGAGGTCAGCGGCGAAGACCTCAGCAAGGTCTAAATTCAAGACCAACATGCTCAAGTAGGGCTGCTGGCGGACAACGTTGTGTGAATGTGGAAAGACACAGAATCTTGCTCATTTACTGGTCTGCTGATTACTGCCAGAAACATGCACCGATGAGGACTTAAGTTTAGGCAATGACAAAGTGAAGAAAATGGCTTCATTTTGGCAGATCAGGACATGAAAGAATAAGAATGGTGATAGCCAATATTCAGAACAGATATGGCACTTTAAGAAGAATGATGGTAGTGACAAGAATTAATGTCTTATTTATTATTTGATGAATGAAATCCTGTTGCTTAGCAAACTAAAATAAGCCCTTTGGATCTGTGGGGATTTTGTAAGTCAGCTCCTCCATAATTACCATTGATTCAGTCAGCCTACTCTAGTTACCACTTACTATGCTAAGCAGCAGGATTTCAGCCAACAACTAACAAAGATTACCAATAACTACAGAAGAAATTACTTGGCATAGGGTGTCAAAATGTTTGAATCAGACTTATTTTCTTCTGATGTTTACTCATACAGTATACTATATTTGCAGCTGCTTTGCTCTACTCATCAGAGGTTCTCGTAGATACATCTTATGGAAGGGAAGGGAATATTACCAGCAATTGAGGTGATTGTCTTATTTTGCCTTATGGTAAGGATGCTGGGGACTGTAGTGGCTTAGTAGTTAAGACACTGAACTTAACAACTGGAAGGTCAGCAGTTCGGGACTCGAGTGCTGCACAATGGAGTGAGCTCCCATCTCTGTCCCAGCTCTTGCCAACTAGCAATTGGAAAGCAAGAAAATGCAAATAGATAAATAGGTACCACTTCAGTGGGAAGGCAACAGCATTCTGTGTGTTCCGGTGTCTAGTTATGCCTGCTCCATTACCATGCAAATATCTGCAGACGCAGAGAGCACTGGCTCTTTGGCTGCAAACTGAGTTGAGTACCAAACCCTAGAGTCAGATACAGCTTGCTTTCAAGCAATGATGACCTTTACCCAAGAATGCTGGTCCTGAACCCTATGAACAATAGTTCACAATGGTGCATCAAGATTTCTATGGCAAACGTCTGGCAGAATAAATAGCAAGACAGGCCCCCCAACCCATTGGTTTACTGGATTTTTGATGTAACAAGCATGGCCATCTAAGGAGTTGGTCCTCATTAATATGACTAAATCCAACATTACTGAGAATTCTGAAGAATTTGCAAGCTTGTGACCTTTTGTTTGCACATTGAAGAAGTATTACTTTCCTTACTGTGGTGTGAGTTATAGGGGTTTTGTTTCCTAAATGACCAGTGCAATGAAGGAAACTTCTAGTGCAGAAAAGAACACCCTCATTCAATGCTCCCCATCCCCCCCCCCAAAAAAAACCTTTCTTAGGGGAGTTAACCATTAGTCCATCAAGTGATAGAAGAGATGTATGAATTTCCTCCCCAGATGTTATGTTCATAGTGCAAAAAGCAAATACATATGTCAAGATCTCTTTTTTTTGCGGCCCTTTTGTGTATTAGAATTAGACTTTCTTCTCGACTTATATATTTTCAACATGAAAAACAGTGTTATATAGGCAAAAGTATGGACATCAAATCCAAATTACACTACAGGTTAACAAACTAACTTGGCTAATGGTACCTGAAGCATACATGTTAGAAAACTGACCAAAGTGTGCAGGTGTCAAGGAAAGTAACTAAAGATCATCATTAGTACCTTGTAGTGAATCATGGCACATGAAATGGCCCTCAGGTGCAAAGAAAAACCTATGCAAGAGCTTCCCAGCTTTTCAAAATGACTATTTCTGATACTGTACATCTTTTCTTGGAAACAGATCTGACCAGTTCTTCTTGATGGTTCTTTCAAGACTGCATGGTAAAAAAATGGCTGTTTCCTATTTATAGTACATCCTGTTTGAAAATAAACTCTACTTTTATAGTATAACTATTTACAAAACAGTTAACACGACTCATGAAGATCTTAAAGGGAAAGTTCAGCTTTTTCCATTTCACACAATGTTACTCAACATTTTCAACTCAGGAAGGAAAAGTGTAAATTCAGACAGGACACATGGGGAAAGAGTTCTTTACTATTATATCCACAAAATGCCAACTAGTTTCTGTCAGTCATTATTTCATTTGGGAAAGTAAATGCACTTGAAATTATTGCCCCAATGGGGAAATGTGGTGTTTCCCACCAGGAGGGCGGGATATAAATCTATAAATAAATAAATAAATGAAGGAAACAAAAATAGGTATAGAAAGGCTTGTATTCTGATGCACTGTTCACCTTTGAAATAGCAAAAAATACAGTTCCTGAAAGACTACAGTGGCTCAAGTGGCTAAGACGCTGGCTGGAAGGCGGGAGGTCAGCAGTTCGATTCCCAAGTAATGAGCTCCCGTCTTTGTCCCAGCTACTGCCAACCTAGCAGTTCGAAAGCAAGAAATTGCAAGTAGATAAATAGGGACCACTTTGGTGGGAAGGTAAACAGCGGTCCGTGCATTCTGGTGTCTAGTCATGCCTGCCATATGACCACGGAAACGTCTGCAGAAGCAGACAATCCTGGCTCTTCGGCTCTAAACAGAGATGAGCACTAAACCCTAGAGTCGGATACGGCTGGCTTTCGAGCAAGGGAAACCTTTACCTTATATAATATATATTAAAGCATTTATGGACAACTTTGAGACATGTGAAAAGAGACATAAGAATCTCCAGGACATTTCCATGCCTGCCTGAGTTATTTCTTGCTAGTTGCTACAGATGCTGACTCCAGTGAAGAGATACAGCACATCCGTCTCTAAGAACCAACATATGCCTTCCCTATGTTCTCTCAAGGACCAGAGCCCACAGCTAAAACCAGAAGGCGGAGAGGGGGGAAGAATTTGAGACCTTGAGACCGATTAGCTGTGCGTCTTTCTATGCGCCCGATGTGAGTGACATCACCTATTGTTGCTCTTCTCTTTTCAAAGATGTTTGAACAGAGAGAGACCGAAGTACCGGAGGTTCACCTTGATGATCGCTTGAAAAGACACTCGCTTTCCTCATTCCTCCTTCTGCGCATGTATGACATGCGGAACGAACCGTGCCTCGCTGCCTGCTAAGTAGCTCCATCGGTTTAGGTATGGTTGGCAGTTCGATTCCCCACTGCGGCTTCCTAGAAGAAGAGCCAACCTGTGTAGTCTTTCACAGTCGAAAGACGTTCCCAGAATAGTCAGGCGCTTCTCTGTATTCTCTACTTAGAAAACCCTGGAAAGGGTCATCGTAAATCAGAATTGGCATGACGGGATGCAGTTGTTATTCACTTCCTCCGGAGATTAGTTAATAACCGATTTTAAACTGTTACTTGTGTTGCGGCTGCATACATAAGTTGCTGTGCATCTGAAAAAGGTTGACTTTGTAATTTAACACCCAATAAAAAATTTTAGTCTTTATGTTGTTACCACAAGACTGCTTTTCCTTTTTAAGTGAATGGTGATCATCTAACACAGGGATGCCCAAACTTTTCAGCCTGCGGGCCGGTCACGTGGTTCAGGGAGCTGGTCACTATGGCCTCGGGGGCTGGATCCGTCCCCTGATGCCAATTCATCTGGCCCACGAAGTCCTCGTCGCTCCTGGAAGCGGAAGTAAAACGCGCCCATACGGTTACTAAGTGTATGTCATTTCCCCCGCCTGAATCCATAACAAAGCTAACAAGTATAATAAACGCGAAAAGCATTGAAACAGTTCGTCGGTAGCATTAACGCCTCTTCACTCTTGAACGATGGCGTCTAAGAGGTGACCTGATTGAAGTTTATAAAATCATGCACGGTGTGGACAAAGTAGATCAGGAAAAGCTGTTTTCCCTATCGCACAACATTAGGAGATACTCCATGAAACTTTTGGGTACTAGTTCTCAAACAAATAAGAGAAAGTACTTTTTCACCCAGAGGATCACTGGTCTATGGAACTCCCTGCCAGAAGAAGTGGTGACAGCTGTCAGTCTTGACAGCTTTAAGAAAGGATTAGACAAGTTCATGGAGGACAAGGGTATCAATGGCTATAATTATGGATACTTAAGGACAACCTCCGGGTTGGAGAGATAGGCAGGATATCTCTCAATACCATTTCCAGGGAATCCTAAGAAGGTGAAGGCATCTGCTTGGGAATACCCTGAAGCAAATGGTGAGCCACTGTGTGAGACAGAATGCTGGACTGGATGGGCTGTGGCCTGTTCCAGCAAGGCTGTTCTTATGTTCTTATGTTAATTAGCAAGGGGGTGGTGGAAATCCTAGATAAATGTTTTGATGGCAACTCTTCTACCATTATGTGTGACATTTTGCAGCCATATGGAAACTTCATTTTGTTTCCTGTGACATTTCACACAGGGCTCCTATTCTGAATGACATTTTTGCCGCCTGAGTCTTTACTTTCTCCGTCTGTGTTTCCTCTTCTCTGGTAACGATCTTTCTTTCTTTCTTTAAATATTGTCAGCTTTGCAGTCCCATTATCACTTTAGTCTCCTGGTGTGTTTAACCACTAAAAATATGTGTGACCTACACATATTTTAACAGGCAGATATTTTCCCAGTAAGAGCCCTGAAGATGAAGCTAAAGTACTTTGGACATCAAATGAGAAGGGAGGACTCACTTGAGAAGGCCTTGATGCTGGGAAAGGTGGAGGGTAAGAGAAGAAGGGAGCGTCCAAAGATGAGATGGATAGATGGTATTGTGGACACAATGGAGAATGGTGGAGGACAGAGATGCCTGGAGGAAAATGGTGCATGGGGTCGCAAAGGGTCAGAATCTACTGTCCGACTGAACAACAAAAGAGCCCTGGTGGCGCAGTGGTTGCGCAGTGGTTGTACTGCAGCCAAAACGTTGCTAGTTCGATCCTGACGGGGAACTAGGTTGACTCAGCCTTTTATCCTTCCGAGGTTGGTAAAATGAGGACCCAGCATGTTGGGGCAACATGCTAATTACCTTGTGAATCGCCCAGAGAGTGCACTAAGCGCTATGGGGGCGGTATAGAAGTTTGATTACTAGTGAGATGGGCAGAAGTGTGCGTTTTTTATTAATTAAAAGGTGAACAACATCAAAAATAATTTCGGTATGTGTTATTTATGGACGATCTGCCCACTCCCCCTATATCTATGGGTTCCTTACTGGCATCCGCAAGCACCCTAAGTGGGACAACTGATTGAATTTGATCTGTTTCGCCTCGAAGTAGTCCTCCGACTATTTGCTTGGGTGTTTAAAGCCCAGCGAAATGTTCGCTGGGTTCCACTTTTGCCGACACTTTACAACCGAGGAAAGAAGAAAGGGATCGGTTTGATGGCGATTCTAAGAGTGGAATCCACCCTCCTGCCCTCTTTTATCAGTTATCTGCAGGTCGTATCTAAAGATCATCATCTCCTTCTTTCTTTTCTCTTTTTTCATTCTTCCTCTCCTTCTCCTTCTTCCGTGTCCCAATCAAACCCTAGACCCATGATGGCGAACCTTGGCACTCCAGATGTTCCTGGACTTCAATTCCCAGAAGCCCCGTGAATCCACACGAATGGGTTTACTGCGATTCATCCGGCTCACGCCGCCCTCGTCACTCCTGGAAGCGGAAGTAAAACGCGCACTTCTGCTTCCAGGAGCGAAGAGGGCGGCGTGGGCCAGATGAATCGCAGTAAACCCGTTCATGTGGATTCACAGGGCTTCTGGGAACTGAAGTCCAGGAACATCTGGAGTGCCAAGGTTCGCCATCACGACCTTAGACTGCCCAAATTAAGCCACTTTCTTGGCTTTGTCGTTGGTCAAACTTAAGTCCTCATCGGTGCCTGTTTCTGGCAGTAATTAGTTGTGCAAATGTAGTTCTTATTCCTCTTACACACTTGTATTACCAGAATGCCTGGAGGGGAAACTGTATTCAGCCCCACTCCTAATTTGCCCCGTGTCACTTTTTGCAGAGGTCCAGTACTCTTGGACAATCTAAGGATGTTTGCAAGTCAAAACTTGGACCCGTTACTTCTGGTTCGCCGCTTCCATTGTCAATCTTTCAGAATCGCCAAGGGGTAGGATTTTCCTGGAAGATTCAGAAAGTTGCAGTCTTTTAAAAAAGGAACTTTTCCAAGCTCTCATAAGAATCGCTTCCAACCCATTTACTGTCCTTCTCATATGGTTCAACGAAATTGTTGACTGGGATATTCAGGGAATCTTAATCTCCGGGAAGGTAACTTTTCCAAACCCTGTTGCAATTGGCTTCCCGTTGACTCTCACTCTTTGCCTCTTTGGTCTCAGAAGAGTTTGCTTAAACTTGCAGTTCGTTTAGAAAACGGGGAGCCGGTGAATTCACTTTAAACTGCTCAGAGCCGGTCTGTGAGCGATCATAGTCCGAAAAGAATACATTCTTGGAGGATAAACCAGATACATGTACTTAAATTGTTAGCATAGAATTTAAGAGTTTGGGAAAGGGTGTTAATCAAATCCAGGGACGTCCGTAAAAAAAGAGGGGAGGGCAGAAGTTATGAGAGTTTGGCTTCAAAGTCACGGTTCACAGTAGAATAAACCATTCCCTTCAATTTCTTTTCTTTTCCAATAGGGATAAATAAAGCGAACATATTTTCATGCTTCTGGGACAACGTCCAGAGATTATAAAAATGTTGTTGCTGTTTTGAAAACTCAATAAATTAAATTAGAGTAACAAACCACTTCTTGCAGCAGCCTGATCCATTTTTTTTTAATTTTTTTTGCTTGCTGAAGCCTACACTCTCGGTTTTCGGTCGTGTGAGCCGCTCAGCCAGAAGCCAAAACGGTTCGGTTTAACGAGATCCAGCAATTGATCTGGATTACCCAAAGGAATAACACTAAACGCAAAAGTGAAAAGGTACGCAACTACCTACAGGATGGTTCGGATTAACTGCACGAGGAGAGCCAAACGGCTGAGATGGGTGTAAATCCAGATATTCCGCCTTGACTCTTTCGGGGATCACAGTAGATGTACATGGAAACACGACCTCTGTTCCGTGATGCGTTTCTCACATCCTCAAATTTCTGATGGTTTCCCGGAGCGCCATAAGCTTGAATCAAAAGCAAAGACTAGATGACGCGTGCTTGGATCTTTATAGAGTGGGAGTTGAGAACAAGGGAAAGATCCACTTTGTGTCTCCCATTCAATCCCGGATCTTTTAAATCGACCATTAAGGCAGTTCTGGATTTCCCTGGAATATGAACTCACCTACAGTGAAGAAAAGCAGATGAGATTTAGACCCAACGGAGTGTTTTCATACTAGCAGCCTGGAAGTTATTAAAGAATCTCAACCTGTTGAAAGATCTGCCTCATTTGCTTTCCTGGAAGAAGAAAAAATCTTCTTTAAAGAATGCATTTATTTTAAGACTGCAGTATCTCAAAATATAGTTAACGAATAAGAAAGGCAACACTTGGCGAGGCTAAAAGAGGCCGGACAAGGAAGGGTCAAGGTACTCGAATATAACAGGAAAAGCCCTGATCCTGATATCTCTAAATTTTCAGACCAGGCGTTTTATTCTAGTGGGAGTATTGTAGTAGTCACTGTATAAATGCCTTAAACATCCAAGTGGCGCTTCTTGCGTGGCCCTCGTGTGGCCCTCATTCATTTCGGACAGAGTTGAACAAGAGCACACTGGGTCCATTCAACAATTATGTGATCCTTGAAGGGCAGAGAGGGTCTGCCATCTGAATTATGGAAAAATTACGTGGTCAGGTCAAAAGATTATGTAATCCATTTGGAGCTGTTGTGCATTAGGCACCAATAGTGAAAAGCTCTAAAAATCAGAGTTCGGTACGTAATTTTACAGGTAGGAGGGGTTTCGAGCTAAAATTACGGTCGGATTACATAGGGGGGAGGGGGTCAAAAATGGATCATATAATTGTTGAGTGGCCCCACTCCTTGGGATCGTATCCGTATTTGGATGCACGTCCCACTCAATTGGACTGTGGTAGTTTAGTGGTTAAGACGCTGAACTTAATGACTGGAAGGTTGGCAGGTCAGCAGTTCGAGCCCCGAGCTCTCATCTCTATCCCTGCTCCTGCCAATCTAGCAGTTCGAAAGCAAGAAATTGCTAGTAAATAAATGGGTACAACTTCGGTGGGAAGGTAAACAGCATTCTGTGCACTCTGATGTCTAGTCATGCCTGCCACGTGTTCACGGAAACGTCTGCAGATGCAGACAGAGCTGACCCTTTAGCTGTAAATGGAGAGGAGCACCGAACCCTAGAGTCGGATACGATTGGCTTTCGAGCAAGGGTGATCTTTACCTTTACCCACTCAGTTGAATACATCTTGAGGGGGGTGTTAGGCCCTCCAAATGCTGGATTATAACTCCCAGTAGCCCCAGCCAGCAATCTGTGAAGTTGTAGTCCGTCAACCCAAGAAGGGCCACGGGTTCCCCAAGGCTGGGTTAAGCGTTTTGAATCAGGAGTGTATTAAGTGGCTGTCCCTGTACCCTTAACTTCAACGTGTCTCACTTCTGGTCAACGATGTATGAGATTGTTGTTCTGTTAAGGGAGAAACTTATTTGCAAAGCTATTTGGCCTGTTTCTAGAGCAGTGGTTCTCAACATGGGGTATATGCCTCACAGGGGGACTTCAGTTCCCAGAAGCCTAAGTCAGTATATTGGCTGATCAGTGTTTGGAGGAATGGATTTAGGCTTCTGGGAATTGAAGTCCAAAAACCAAAGGTTGGGAAATACTGTTTTTAGTAGGAAGCAAATAAATTTTCTCTCCACTCCTACGGCCTTGACTTTCACCTGGTATTTTCTTTAGTCATGCAATAAAGCGGGAAAGCTGGACAAAACCGGGAATCTTGACAGCAGTCATCAAAATGCATACATGCTCTTTCCTGTAGAAGGAATGCTCCAGCAATGAGAGGTAACAGGTAAGGGTTTGATTCTCTATTGATTTTCTGGAGAAGGAATAGTCTTTATTTTAATCCAAGGATGCCCAAACTATGGCCGGACTGGGCCCCCAATGCCAATTCATCTGCCCGCCCCCGCCCCCCACACCTTCATTGCTCCTGGAAGTGGAAGTAAAACCACACACACCCAGGCATGTTTTACTTCCACTTCCGGGAGTGACGAGGGTAATTTGGGCCGGATGAATTGGCATTGGGAGCCAGATCCAGCCCACAGACCGTAGTTCAGGTACCCCTGGTTTAAGCAGAGAAAATGACATCTTAAAATCCAGCTCATCCTGTTGCAAAACAGATTGCAAGGCGCGTTTTACTTCCACTTCCAGTGGGAGGAACCATGTGACCAGCCCACTGAACCACTTGACCAGCCTGTGGCCTGAAATGTTTGGGCACCCCTACTTTAATCGCTGCCATCTGCCCACCAGGTGTTATCCATGGACACCTTCTCTGCTTTAGCAAAATTTACTTTACAAGTTCCTCACCTCCAGTTGATTGTCAACACTGCCTCCTCTCTGTTTTGTGTCCTCCCCAGAGGTAGGCTTTCACAGACACAGGTAGCAAGACGGGGACCTTGTTACTTCCGAGTAGTCTCTCTTGGGAATAGATGGAGCTACCTCCAATCCAATGAGTGGCACCACTAGGTAAATCTCAGGTTTCTCTGAAATAGTACAGGCACCTTTTACATCCGCTTCCAGGATCTACGAGGGTGGTGCGTGCCAGATGAATCACAGTAAACCCATTCATGCAGATTCATGGGGGCTTGGACTTCTGGGAATTGAAGCCCAAGAATATCTCGAGTGCCAAGGTTCGCCATCACAGACCTGAGATAACAGCCTACTCCCACAGCGCGCATTGTACTTGATAATTTGCCTAGGTCTAGGACTGCGATGATTTAGTGGGTAAACCGTAAGATGCTGGAAGGTCAGCAGTTCGAGACCCAAGTCCTGCATGGTCTCTGTCCCAGCTCCTGCCAACCTAGCAGTTCGAAAGCAAGAAATTGCAATTAGATAAATAGGAACCACTTTGGCGGGAGGGCATCAGCGTTCAGTGCACTTCAGTGTCTGGTCATGCCCGCCACATGGCCATGGAAACGTCTGCAGAAACAGACAGCACTGGCTCTTTGGCTATAAACGGAGATGAGCACTGAACCCTAGAGTTGGATATGACTGGCTTTTGAGCAAGGGCCACGTTAACGTAATGATAGGAGATTCATATCCAAGAAAACTGCTAGGAAAGTGTGCAAAAAGAGGGTTTCTAAGAAAAAAGACAGGGAGAAGGCATCATTTCATCAAACAGTGAATATTACATTTGATCAAACATAATTGAGAGATAAAATTTGATAAACAGTAGGCAAAAAGGTGAAAATGGAAGATTAGGGCAAGGTTTCATTCATCAGCACTATGTATTTGACAGAAGAGGCGCATGAGATTTGGTCATTTAGCCCTCAGCTACCTTTGAGACATATTCCTTTGAACACACAGGTCCCAACATACCTGTCCCTCCCCGCAATCATACTGGAGAAATGATTGTTGCAAATAGAATAAAAGTTTCAAATTTATGTTATGCCTAAATGGGGTTTGGGGTGTCTATGAGGTATATATAGCAAATGCTTTGCAAGTGTCTCTATTTAAAAGTATTAGTTAGTCAACAATTGGGGAAACCCCGGGGTTCTAAAAGATGCTGTCAGTCAGAGCAGACAATATTGGGATGAAACAAGTTTGACTTGCTGTAAAGCAGCTGTCTATGTATATTTGTCAACATTTCAGAAGATTGCTTCTTTGGATTATGAGAACAAAAAGAGTTCAAAAGCAAAAAATTATAAGTAAATAAATAGATACTGCTTCGGTGGGAAGGTAACAGCTTTCCGTGTGCTCCAGCGTCTAGCCATGCCTGCCATATGACCAGGGAAACGTCTGCAGAAACACACAGCGCTAGCTCTTTGGCTGTGAGCACTGTACCCTAGAGTCAGATACGACTGGCTTTCGAGCAAGGGAGACTTTTGCCTTTGCCTAGCGTATTTTAATTGGTCTCGCATTTACTCTAGAACAGCGATAGACTGTCGCTCAGCATTTTGGCCGCAATCCGGTATAGATTCAACCAGTCTAAGCTCGTCTAACTATGATCTAAAAAAACGAGGATTTCTGCGAGGGATCTAAATCTCTTTCCTTGATCCAGTGTCACCCTGGATCAAGGAAGCAAAACCCTTGTGGTGGTGGTGTGTTGTTGTTGTTGTTGTTGTGTTGTTTTGCTGCTGCTGCTGTTCCCTAGGAAAGAATTTTCACGAGTCTCCTTAAGCATGAACTTTGGCAATAAGTTTAGATCAACAAAAGTAAAGATTTTTTCTTTCTTCCTTCCTTCCTTCCTTATCCATCCATCCATCCGTATTCGCTTTGGGTTTGGAACAGAAGTAGGTTAGGCAGCAGACGAGAGAGACCTTGCCCTCCTGCTGTTTTCCCAGGCTGTCGCGCGGGGAGTAAGGCAGGAAGGAAGAACTGGAAGGTCTTAGCAAGAGAGGGGGCCTCAGCCCAGCAGCTCCACGTGGTGGGTGAGAGACCCTCGTCCAACCTCCCAAGCAGAATTGGCAAGGCTTCCGCAGAAACAAAACAGGTCCATAAATAAATTGACCGCGTGGGATGAAGGCAGTCAAGAGTCCACTTATCTCCCGCTGGACCGTTTTTCCCTTCCATAATACATCTGCTTACCTTTTGACATCCATTTATATCGCCTGCGTAGGTCTCTCTTGAATAAGTGGTTCCGAAGTGGCTAAGACGCTGACTGGGAGGCTGGAGGTCAGCAGTTCGATTCCCGAGTACTGCAGGAGGACGGAATGAGCTCCCGCCTTTGTCCCAGCTCCTGCCAACCTAGCAATTCGAAAGCAAGAAATTGCAAGTAGATAAATAGGGACCACAGGGACTGCAGTGGCTCAAGTAGCTAAGACGCTAACTGGGAAACAGAAGGTCAGCAGTTCGATTCCCGAGTACTGCAGGACGGAATGAGCTCCCGTCTTTGTTCCAGCTCCTGCCAACCTAGCAGTTCGAAAGCAAGAAATTGCAAGTAGATAAATAGGGACCACTTTGGTGGGAAAGTAATAGCGCTCCGTGCGCTCCGGTGTCTAGTCATGCCTGCCACATGACCACGAAAACGTCTGCAGAAGCAGACAGCGCTGGCTCTTCGACTTGGAAACAGAGATGAGCACTGCACCCTAGAATCGGATACGACTGGCTTTCGAGCAAGGGAAACCTTTACCTTTACCTTAAATAGGGACCACTTCGGTAGGAAGGTAAACAGCGTTCCGTGCGCCCCGGCGTCTAGTTATGCCTGCCACATGACCACGGAAATGTCTGCAAGAAGCAGACAGCGCTGGCTCTTCGGCTTTGAAACAGAGATGAGCACTGAACCCTAGAGTCGGATACGACTGCCTTTCGAGCAAGGGGAACCTTTACCTTTACCTTAAATTGTAACTACTGTACCGCAAAATTAGTAATAAATAGGCGGAAATTTATTTTAAAAACCTGCTGCCAGAGCGTCGATCTGTAACATACAGAAGGAAGATGAGGAGGAGAGGAGGAGGAGGACCAGGAGCAGAAGTGTGAACTGGGGTGAGTGTGGAACTGAAAACTAAATAGAGGGGAAAAAATCTTAGATAAGGGTACAGAAACGCGTGTCGCCAGCCAGGTGCTGGGGTGGGTCATTCTTTTCCCGATGGACTCTGCGAACCGGGACAGGTTCGCTGAACCTCGGCCAGGGCGCAGGGCATCATCCGCTCCTGCCGCTGGCGGGAACAAGCGAGCCCCCACACCCACCCACCCTTTTGTTTCGCCGCCCAGCCTTTGCGCCCGAGTTCCGTCTTAGGCGAGCAAAGCCAGCAGAGGCCTCCAGGGGGCGCCGGCGTTCTTCGTAAGAGCCCTGGTGGCGCAGTGGTTAAATTCCTGTAACACAGCCGAAACGTCGCGAGTTCGATCCTGACAGAAACAAGGTTGACTCAGCTTCCATCCTCCCGAGGTTGTTTAAATGAGCACCCAGCATGTTGGGGGCAAAAATGCTAATTACTGTAAACTGACCAGAGCGTTCATTATGCGCTATGAGGCGGTAAGCCAGTCGTATCCGACTCTAGGGTGCAGTGCTCATCTCTGTTTCAAAGCCGAAGAGCCAGCGTTGTCTGCTTCTGCAGACGTTTCCGTGGTCATGTGGCAGGCATGACTAGACGCCGGAGCGCACGCGACGCTGTTTACCTTCCCACCGAAGTGGTCCCTATTTATCTACCTGCAATGTCTTGCTTTCGAACTGCTAGGTTGGCAGGAGCGGGGACAAAGACGGGAGCTCATGCAATGCCCACAGCCAGCCGGGCCTCCGGCTCAGTTCCCTTCCAGCCCCAGTATGCTCCTAAGAACGATGCTGGGCGCCGAGAGCGCCTCTGAACATGTGCAGAGTGGAAATTGCTGCTCCGGGGTAAGGAGCGAGATCCGCCCGGGGAATCTCAGCTTAAGTCCTTCCTCGTTTGAGAAGGGAGGGTGGGGCTGATGGGGAGGGGGGGGAGAAGGTGATTGACACCTGAGGCTGAACCCCAACGCGCCCCCCCCCCCCGCCCCGACGAGGAGAGGGTTCCGTTACAGGACAGACTCCGGAGTTCCTCACTATTGGGCTCAGAGAGTGGGAAGAGAGAGAGAGTTTCCCAGAACCTCCCGGTCGCTCTCTCTAGAGCCATGATGGTGAACCTTGGCACTCCAGATGTTCTTGGACTTCAATTCCCAGAAGCCCAAGCCCCTGTGAATCCACACGAAGGGGTTTACTGTGATTCATCCGGCCCACGCTGCCCTTGTCGCTCCCGGAAGCAGAAGTAAAATGCACCATTTTACTTCTGCTTCTGGGAGCGACGAGGGCAGTGTGGGCCGGATGAATCACAGTAAACCCCTTTGTGTTTTACTTCCGCTTGCCGGGAGTAAACCCCTTTGTGTTTTACTTCCGCTGGAGTAACGAGGGCAGCGCAGGTCACAGTAAACCCCATCGTGTGGATTCATGGGGGCTTGGGCTTCTGGGAATTGAAGTCCAAAAACATCTGGAATGCCAAGGTTCGCCATCACGGCTCTAGAGTCTTGCCTGGGCTGAAGCCGGAGGAACCGGCTGTGTGAGTCCTGGGTTCAAGTCTCGATTCAGTAGGTGCTCTGGAGCCACATTTCTCTGTCATTCTCTCTCTCCGGGCCTTTGTCTAGCCCGAAAGCTGCCCAAGTAGGCCGTGGCCCCCCGTCTCGCCCCACCACCACCACCACGAGGGTGTCTATCAGAAAGACGGAGAGGGCAGAAAGCCTTCCATTCCTAGACGGCCAGTTTAGATCGCCTCCCCCCACCCCACCCCGCGCCCCTTCTGGTGCCATCTTGCTCCGGATTAAGTTGCAGCCGTCAGTGGGTGAGAAATCTCGGTGCCTTCCTTTCCCCTGAAGCTCCGCTTAGGTGGCGCAATGATTATGCTGCTGTACTTCAGCCAGAACGTTGTGAGTTCGATCCTTACTGGAGCCAAGGTTGATTCGGCCTTCCATCCTTCCGAGGTCGGTAAAATGAGTACCCAGCATGTTTGGGATGGGGATGCTAATTACCTTGTGAACTGCCCAGAGAATGCACTAAGGGCTAAAAGGGGCAGTATAGAAGTGTAAATGTCTATTTCTAGGCTTGGGAGACCAAGACTGTCTGGTTCGGCCTGAAAGATTAACGCACCTGTTTAGCCCTCCTTGCACTGCAGTATTGGAGAAAGGCACATTTTCACCGCCAGGGACTCAAAGTAATAATACCTTATTTTCATGATGGCGAACCTTGGCACTCCAGATGTTCTTGGACTTCAGTTCCCAGAAGCCCAAGCACCCTGTGAATCCACACGAATGGATTTACTGTGATTCATCCGCCCTGCGCTGCCCTCGTCTTGCTCCCGGAAGCAGAAGTATTCCGGGAGCGACGAGGGCAGTGCGGACCGGATGAATCACAGTAAATCTATTCGTTTGGATTCACAGGGTGCTTGGGCTTCTGGGAATTGAAGTCCAAGAACATCTGGAGTGCCAATGTTCGCCATCACGGCTTTCGTTCTGCCGCTGTTCTCTAACCACTTGCAACTTTGGCCAGGCGGTTGTTACTTCGTTCTTTTTCTTCCCAATATTATTATTGTCACTAATACATCGTATACAAATTAATAATGATAAATAGTGATGGGATAATAGCAATCCCAGCAGCAACAGCAGCTCGGTAATTGATTCCAGGTTTCTTCGGTCCAAGATAAATATCTTATTCAAACATTGCGCGGACCTATTTTAGCTGCTTCTCCCGTAATACGGATTTTGAAAATCTTGGCCGGAAAAGTCTGAGGCCAGGTTTTTCTTTGGAGATCGGCTCTTTTCTTTTCTTTTTTAAAAACGGCAACAAGATTACTGCGTGTGGGTCGCCACTTCATTTATTTCCCCGTTTTATAGGGGGCAAGAGGTGTTCCCTATGGTGGGCCGAGGGAGAAGCGGAGAAAGAAAGACTGAGTGATTGGAAGTGACAAATCAAAAGCTGTCACTCTCCCTGAAAGTGCCAGATGTTTAAATGCTGCAGGTGTGTGTGTGGTGTGTGTGTGTGTGTGTGTGGGGGGGGGGATTCTGCTAAATTAGACCACCTTCTGCGTTGCCAGCTAATATTGCGGCTCTGACTTCACGTACTTTTTGTAAAGTAAAGCATTTGCAACCTGCTCTGCGGAAATGGCTGGCCTGAGTTATATTCTCTGGCCCATTCCAACCTACGGTTTTAAGGACATAAACTTCTTAGAATAAAGGGCGCCACCCTGAAAGGTGCTAGAGGCCGTAACCCTACTGTGGAGTAAACTTCACTGGATACGAAAGCTTTTACAGTACTGTGAAATCGAACGTGGAAGGTTTTACTTTATTAGTAGGACCAACACTGTTACAATGGGAACATAGCCGTGTCTCCTCCGAAGTAGGTCCCGTGTTTTCAATTTAATTTATTTCCAAATTCGTATCCTTACCAGCGAGGCCTTACTATATTTATTCCTTTGAGGATTTAGTTTCACCTAGAATTTTGATTAATAATAAAAATAATTGTGTGTCGTCAAATCAGTTCTGACTTATGGCGCCCTTTTCAAACGTTTTCTCAGTATGGAGTACTCAGAAGTGGTTTATCATTCTCTTCTTCTGGGAACATCTTGGGACCATGCGATTTTCCATGGCTACATAGATTGGCTCTTCTAAAAACTCGCAATCTCAATGCCGAACACACTGAGTTATTCAGGCCAATTTATAATTTACACCTGCTTTTTAGCGTTGAAATAGGAGACAGAAAATATCAAACTGTAAGCTCCGATTGCGTCTTCACACTGAAATCGATAGACTTAAGTTACTGATTCTTTCATCACCTTTCCTTCCAAATCTCCTAGACCCTTCCGGCTTCCACTAAACACCTCGTTTTATTGTTAAAATAATTTATTCTCAGCTTCAGACAATTTTTTTGGGAAAAATTATATCTGAGGATGTGAAAAAGAATACATTTCTAGAAGTGGTTCTTCTCAGGAAGGAAAAGTGCATTATCCAATTCTTCCTTTTTCAATGAAAGGCTTCAGATGGGAAACTGATTTCTTTTCGTTGCTTCTTTCATTGTCCCACATTTCCAAAGTGTTCATTACCTGCATGTTTATTCACTTTCATCGTTTGAATCAAACGCACTTCTGCCATCTGGTTTATTTACTGTTTAGCGCGCGCACACACACACACAAAGCTGTCGACCAGCTCAATTTTGCTCCCGACTGCGGGTAGGTAAGAGGAGGGAAAGACAGAGGAAACATGCCTTAAACGTCATTTCGCCATGTGGATTGTTTTAGGTTTCAGAGAGCCGGTCCTGAAAAATTCCGTTCTGTGCGGGGGAAACGGGGGAGTGGGGAGAGAGAAATAACCAGCTTTCCTCTCTACTCTTCGGTCCATTGCATTAATGAATAGCTAACAAACAATCGCCTCAAATGCCCGTGTGCGGACAGGCAAAAAGGCAGCCACAAGTTAAAAGTACTGTAGTAATGTGTTTCTATTTATCCAGGCCCCAGGGACTCAAATTAAACAACTCGTGATTGGTCACTTGGGATGGATAAGTAAAGAAAGGAAGGAGAAAAAGAGATGAAGAAGAAATTACTCTCGAAATAGACAGAAAGTAACAGATCTCAAGGAACCTTTATGTAACCTATTTTTTTTATAGTTGTTATTTTTTTTTGGGGGGGGGGAAGCTAAGCAACTTTTGTCACTCAATACTACAGGAAAACATTTCCGAAAGATTTTTAAAATTTAATTCCCTTATATGGGATAAAAACGTTCGGTGAATTGTTTTTTCCCCTTGAAATCCACCTGTCTGGTAATTGGAAATAACTGTGTTCTCTTGATTTATTTATTTATTTAGCGTACGGTATGTGTTCTCTTGAAAAACAATTCAACAGAAGATTTATTTTTTAATTAGCAGGACGTTGCTTCTGCTTCTGCTGCTACTGCTACCAACACTAACAATACCAACATGAATTCGATGTAACGATGGGGGGGGGGGAAATGTCACAAAGGTGTGACGTGGGGGCGAGAGAAGGGAGCGAGAGAAGGGGGGGGACTGGCCAAGATTAGGTAATATAGACGGCCCGAGTTACATGGATTTGCTTAACACTCCGCTAAATAAAATGAAATGGCTTCAAAAATTGCCCGAAGTAATTTCATGAATCACAAATTTATAAATCATAAAATTAGCGCGTTTCGTTCCTGGGAACGTTGTTCTGGAGACGTTTAAAGTTCGGGGGCTTGTTCTGGAATAACTATCGATGTTCCTGCCGCGCATGAAGTCAGGGTCAGGGAACTGCAAGGGAGGACGACATGATTAATGAACCGAACGTGTTTTCTCAAAGGAGAAAGTCACTTTAGGTAATGGGCGTGTTGGGAGGGAGGGAGGAGAAAGGAGCGCTGTCCCTTTAAAGCCAAGTTGCTATCCAAACACAAGTAAACAGAGTGTGGGGGGTGGGGGGGGAGTGGAGGCGGGGTTCTACGGGGGCGGTCTTAGAACGTTACAACCTTGCCAACGTTCGGAGGGGGGGGAGCTGGGCGTGGTTAGAACGTTGAAGCCGTGAACATTCGAATCCTGGAGGCTCGGGGTGGGACTCGCGGGCGGGGACAACGCTGCGCGCCACTTAAGCGGCTGAAATGTGATGGCTCCGGGAGGGGGAGTTCCAGACGGGGATCAAACTCCGCGTAGCGTCCAAGGCGAGAGGCGGGCGGAGCAGCGCGGCCGGGAAAGCCTTTCTCCGCGGGGCCGCTGGAGCGAGCCTGGACCGCCGCCGCCGAGCCGAGGGAATCAGGAAGGCGACTCGCCGGCTTAAGCGCACTCCGCGGCGGGCGTTTCCCTGCTTCCTCGACGTGGATCTAATGCCGCGACGAAAGCACTAGGATCGCGCGCAGGGCGGACTACTCAGTCGTCACGGGAGGGCCGTCGGAAGGAGGCGGCCAGCGGGAGGCAGGTAAGACCCCCCCCCAGTCCCTCCGTGGCATCTCTGACGGGGAAAGGGAAAGCGTCTCGGCTTCTGCGTGGAGAGGGGAGGTTGGAGATACGGCGGTGCGCTGCCTCTGCTGCTGCGCACGGGTTCTGCATTGCGGCCAACCCCGGCACGTCCCCGGATCGGTCCCGGACTTGTCCGATGAGCTTCGGGCGAGAGTCTTGAAATGGGCTTGAAGCTGAAGTTTGCTTGGCCCCGAGAGTTGCTTTCAAGCAAGCAGGCATAGAAATCGGGCGGTGGGTGACTCCCCCACCCCACCCCCTCAGCTCCAGCTCTCTCGCTAGACGCGGCGCCCCTTACTTTCGGTTTTCATCTCTCTTCCGGTGAATCGTTTTCTCCCTTGAAGAGGAGGCCAGATCTGGCCGTCCAGACTGAGCCGCCCGAGTCCGCGCCGTCACGCTCCGGCTCTTTGGCGGCTTCCCGCCTCCACAGATAGACGTGCCTTTGGTTTTCTTCTTCATTCGTGTCCCGTTCAAGCCTTGGACTGCCGAAATGAAGGCACTTTCTTGGCTTTGTCCTTGGCTAAACCTAAATCCTCACCGGTGCATGTTTCTGGCAGTAATCGAGCAGACCAGTAAATGAGCCGGATTCTGTATCTTCTCCACATTTACACAGAATGTTGTTGTCCGCCAGCAGCCCCCACTTGAGCATGTTGGTCTTGCATTTAGACCCTCCGACCCTCAGCCTATTCAGGAGTCCTGCAAGTGACGTAGGGGAGGTTGACTTTCTTCAGCTATATCCTACTTTTAATGTTGCCCCTTGTCCAGTGGGGTCCTTCCTCCATCTTCTATTTTGGTTTTGCTCTTGTGTTACCCTCAAGAATGTTTGTGCCTTTGGTACAAGTCCGCTTTTGCAGGAGAAACTCCTGGACGTGTGCTTGGGCAAACAAATCCTCTATCCTTCCCAACGACTCACGCGCCCTGAGTGAGTGATCAAGGACCTGAGGTGATCTATCTACAACATCCAATGGCCCTCCGATGTTGGTGGATCTGAGAGCCGAGGGCCGTGGGAGCCTGTGTTCTCCGCTCCAGCCTCGGCAAACAGCCGTTGTTTCGCTCTCTCATCAAACCAAGGGCTACTTTCCCTGCATTTAACTGTTGGAAGCGCTTGCAGTGTAAGGAAGGGGGGTGGGTGGGGACGCTCCAGCCCCAGATCACACCAGGATGACGCTGGTTCGGTAGACACCGATCTTAATTAAGTTAAGGATTCTGAGTGGAAAGGGAAGTGACAGTGTGTCTAAATAACATCCGTGTTTGATTCGCACCCTGGCTACCAGAGCACTGCCAAAGCAAAACACGATTATTTCTGGCCGGATTCCCTCCCTGGTTTCTGATTGTCAAACTTAGCAGTTAAACGAATTGACTTTATAATGGCTTAATGGTTTCACTGGAACTAAGATTGTGTGTTTAGGATTAAACCCTTCCGTGTCCAATTACAGATCCACAGAAGTTTATGGTCAGATTTTGGGGGGAGATTTTCCTGCTTTTTAATTTAGAAAAGTGTGACTGTGTGCGTTGTTTGGCACACATTTAACGTTTGGATACTATTATCTGATTTTTTTGTGAAGTATTGTATGGTCACACAGTTCATCTAGTAGGAAAGAGATACAGTACCTTAATACCCCTAGAGGTGATACATAATTTTGCTATTTCATATTTTAAAAAACACCTCTTTGTAGTATGTCACACAATTTTTTTAAAAATAGCAACAAAACCAACAAATTAGCACTACGTGTGACAGTTACAAAAGCTGTGGGTTTTCAAACATGAAACATTTGTAGTTTTAAAAATGAAATTAACTACAATCAGTAATGTATATCCCCTTGAATAAATAAGACATATTTCAAAGTAAGCTTGTGTAAGATATCCTTTAAAAGGTGTTATTCAAAATAAACAGGAAATTTTGAATAAATTTATTGTTTTTACTCCGTGTAGTTCTTCTTGCATAGAAGTACAATGCTTCCATCTAAAGTTGGCATTTATAGATAAGCTTATTGCAGGACAAACAAGTATCAAATTATCATTTGCCTTACAAATGTCTAATAGCGAAATGTATAAATATCTACTGGGATGTAAGCCAATTTATTTTAAAAGACTACTCTCAGAGAAGTATGTAAAGGATTACTATTGAAATCTATTTGTGTCTCTTAAAAGATCAGCAAAGTCATCCTCAAACAATAAAGTGTTTACCTTACCCCTCCTTTAATTGTAAAAAAAAAGTAACAATTATCAGCATATAAGGCAAATTGTCAGCACTATTTAGAAAAAACTTATTAGTAATATAAAAGGATGAGTGAGTTGTCGCTCTTTTTACTTAAAGGCCTAATAATGTTTCCTGTCCATTTCTAGATGGGTTATATCAGAAATAATTTTCAGTAATTTAACCAACTTCTACTAATGGCACAATCCTATATGTATGCCTAATCAGACATAAATCTTGCTTAGTTCAAAGGAGTTTACTTTCAGGTAATTGAACGTAGGATTGCAGTGTGTTATGCCTATCAACTTGAAACAAAATCTACTTATCCTATGAGATTTTCACAATCAATTTATTGTTACAATGTACATTCAGAAAACATAAAAAATATATATTTGAATTATTTTTCCTTCTGGATATGATTGCTGGGAAGCAGCGGACTTGAAAATCCACGGGGATGGGAGTACTGCAAGTTTGGGAAGGAAGGCGAAGGAAGGCGTTCACATTCCCAGTATAAATGCCAGGGAATAGTCTCATTGTGTGGCTGTTACCCATTACAAGGTTTTTAATGGAGAACATGGACTTTTAAAAGCAGATGTTTAGGTTCTAAGTGTGTATGTTTTTAATCACAAGAGAGGACGCCTGCTTTTATTTATTTGTTTGTTTTAAAATCAGCCCCTCCTCCCACCTACTGAGAGTGTGAGTGTAAGGACTGGAAATGTTGGATGAAGGGAACAATATTAGAGACCGTTCCACATATATCAAATAATCCGAGGCAGGTTTCTAAAGCTCTCATCTCATGGTTTGGGAAGGACCCCCTTGAAGAAGGAAACTGTTTGACCCTGGTATAATTGAAACCCAGGCAGGAGAGCAAACGGATCCATGATTAACACCAAAGTTAAGAGTGGGGGGCCCTCCCCCCCTTCCCACGGCAATGTCTTTCCCTAGCCACAGTCCGGGGTGGTTCTGTTGGCATGTTGAACAGGAGGGGGATTCAGTGATTTATGTCCGCAGTTATTTATTTATTTTGGAAGGAGAAAGTGAGGAGTTGTGGGAAAGTTGAATGAGGGATGGTTTATAGTTTCAGCTGAATGGGCTGAGTGAAACCCTCTGACTGTCACACACCTCTCATTAACTCCCTCGCGACTCTCTCAGATCCCATCTCGCCCCCCACACAAAAAGGTTTAAGTAGCACTCACAACTGCCAGAAGGACAAGGTGGTTGGTGCCCTAAGGGGAGGGGAGCCCAGGAGGTGGGGGGGTAGCGGCCCCCTTGAGCCAGCACACGTTGATGATGATGACGACGACGACGACGACGACGACAACAACAACAACAACAACAACAACAACAACAACAACAACAACAATAAAGAAAATCACAAAATATCACAATTTGCAAATTGAAGTTGAGCATTTATGGAGGAAGAAATCTGTTGGTGTACCCATTGTGATTGGAGCCCTTGGAGCAATACCTAAAGGACACCCTAAATATATCTGGAAATTTTTGGATTTATTGGACTTGAACATCCTAACTAAAAAAAAACAGCTGTACTAGGAACTGCATATAAACTCAGACAATACCTTAATAGTTCTCAGGCCCTTGGTTAGGGCTCGAACAGTTAATTTTATACCAGGCCTCGACTGTGAACCTAATTGTAGATTTGTATAATAATAATGATACTACACCCTTCCAGTGCCTTGTTTAATATGTCAGAGAGTAAACAAAAAACCCACTAAAGGCTAACTCCTGTATTTTAATGTTAGGTTTCGTGGACCAAGTCCATTTTGCCAGATATAAGAGTGAGGCTTCATGGCGTCAATGTGTACACCTCAGGTACAGAGACACAGAATGATTGGCTAGCATTGGCTAGCAAGTCTCACTTTTATGTCTGATAAAGTGGACTTGGTCAACAAAAACTAACATTAAAATACAGCAGTTAATTTTTAAGGTACCACAACTTTTTTTGCCTTTTTGTTTTGTTTTGTTTACTCTCTGATATGCTTGAAATGCAGACTAACATGCCTACCATTCCAAAAATTCTTTGACATGGTAATACATATTCATGCCGATCTCCTCCTCTCTTTGCGAGGAACGCACCGCTGAGGCCTGGAGTTGTGTTTCCGCAATGTGGTGAAGCCTTTTCTTGCTGCCAAAACCGCTGAATCCGGATTGGTCGCCCATTCCCAGAGGCGAGCCATCATTGATCTGTTTTAACGCCATTTCATAATTGCAAAGGGCAAGGAATGGATAGTTCTACGCCCCCCCCCCCACCACCCTGTATTTTTCTCAGAGTTTGACCAAGTTGCCCACAAAAGAATCTTACTTGCAAGGGCGAGTAGGCAACTCAGTGGAGCTCTTCCAAGTGGAATTTAAATAAGGTCTTCTCAATAATTCCCAAGAAATTACTTTTTTAAAATGTGGCTCAGGATGGGATCTAGAGAGAGAGAAAGAGCACTTCTGAAGTGTGAGTGTGTGTTTGCGTGTGTGAGAGAGAGAGATTGTGTGAACGGGGGAGAGTGAGAGGCGAACAGATGCGCCCGCGTCGAGTTGTCCAAGCAAGCAGCCTTTTAGTTTAAATCGTAACTTCCAATTGGATTTAAGTGCCTATTTATTACATTTTCCCCCTTGAAGTATCACGTTTCCCACACTCCTTTCAAAAACTCCGTAAAGAGGTTCCAAATGTTGTCTTTTTCTTCTTCCGCGTCCCGATCAAGCCTTGGACTGCCAAAATTAAGCCATTTTCTTGGCTTTGTCCTTGGCTAAACTTAAGTCCTCAGCGGATTGAACTGGGCATCCATATTTGCATGTCTCTGGCAGTAATCGGCAGAGCAGTAAATGAAAGCACATCCACACAGCGTGTTGTTGTCTGCCAGAAACCCCCATTTGAGCATGTTGGCCTTGCATTTATGGACTGCAACCCTCACCCTATTCAGTGTCCTCCAAATGACTTGTGGCGTTCTTCAGCCACATCCTCCTTTAATGTTGTTCCTTGTCCAGTGAGCTCCTTCCTCCATCTTCTAATTTGGTTTTGATCTTGCGTACCCTCAAGAATGTGCGTTCTTACCATCAAGCTCTTCCTAGTAAGAGCGGACAAGAGCAATGGCCATCAGTGTTGCTCGGAAGTGGTGTGTGTGTGTGTGTGTGTGTGTGTGTGTGTGTGAAATCAATGTCCCATCGCAGATGCCTGACCTTGCTGGGAATGGGTGACCAGTCTGGATCCTGAGAGGTTTGGATCCCCCCCCCCCGCAACTGGGTCTGCTTAGTGGTAGGGGCTGCCAAAACCCAGCTCTAGCGCTTTGGAAAAGTTCTCCCCCCCCCAGTTGGCTGGAGAAATTATAGTCCAGTGATGTCGAACCTTGGCACTCCATGTGTTCTTGAACTTCAATTCCCAGAAGCCCTGATCAGCTGGTGTGATGACTTGGGCATCTGGGAATTGAAGTCCAAGAACACATGGAGTGCCAAGGTTCGCCATCACAGGTCTAGTCTGAAAACACAAAGTCACTTTCTCTCTATTCCGACCCAATGGATCTCTCTGCTCGAGCCGTGGGCCGCGGCCACGATCCTTTAACTAGGAAGTGGTCGGCCCTGTCCCTCGGCTTTCTTTGCCAGCATCGAGGCCTCTCCCTCTCTCTGCTGTGGCTCCTCTTGGGTGGCGATCCGTGGCCTCCTCCTCCTCTGCCAGCTGGAAGGGCTCGGCGGCGAAGCGCTCACGTCTGCGCGAGAATCCGCGGCGCTGGGTGGGAGGCGGGCGGGCTGTTCCTTTTCCTCTTACACCTTATCTTGACAAATGAGTTGATGCTGAAGGAAGAAAAATAATCGCGCCGGGTAAGGAAAGACCGGCAGCCCCAGAAGGACCCAGCAAAGGCTCTCCCCCCTCCCCCTTTGCCCCCCCTCTATGTTCGCTGCCTGAGCTGGGCGGTCTTTGCTTCTCCATCAGAGACCCCCTAACTAATCCCTACCCCCAAAGCCAGCCTCTGCCGAAGACTCCAGAAGCCCTGCAAAGTGGAGCAAAGGGGAAAAAAAACCACAGTCCATCCCGACGATGACTTGCCTTCGAACCCAAACTTTGCTCCCTACGCGCTTTCAAGGGAGGACGAGGAGCCCTGGTTTGGTACCTGGCCTTTGGGGGGGCGGGGGGGGGCGCTTGATTTTTTTAAAACGGATTGGACTCGTCGCTCCCGTGTTTTACCTCCGCTTCCAGGAGCGACGAGGGCGGTGCGGGCCGGATGAATTGCACTAAACCCATTCGTGTAGTTTCACAGGGTGCTTGGGCTTCTGGGAATTGAAGTCCAAGCACATCTGGAGTGCAAATCACGGTTCTAAACCCTGCAAGGCAGGTTCCGAGGCGGACTTTTGCAAGAGCCGCTGCGACCCGCAGACCCATCATCAAACATGAGTCCTCGAGTTTGATCCGGATCCGGCGGCTGGCGCGGGCTGACGGCGACGTTGAGGTTTTACTTTCACCTTGGCAGGGGCTACGGTGGCTCAATGGTTAAGAAGCTTGCCTTGTTAGGTGGAAGGCCAACATGCCGGCAGTTCAAGACCCAGGTACTGCATGACAGATTGAGCGTCCGTCTCTGTCCCAGCTCTTGGAGACACGAAAGGAGCCTCGTTCGGGCGTCCCATGAGCGGAGTTTCTCGAGCAAAAATCCTTTCAACCAGAATAATTTCTGACACGAAATCATTATTATGGCATCAGTTTATACATATCAGGTACAGCGCATAACAGAAGTTTACAGATCAGTGTGACTATTTAAAACTATTTACAGACTCTTATGTCTGACGAAGTGGACTTGATCCACGAAAGATCACATTTAAATACAGGAGTTGTTAGTCTTTAAGGTGCCACAACTATTTTTGTCTATTTTTTTGTTTACTCTCTGATATATTTACACCCAGAAATAACAGAATAACAGCTTTTAATTACAAACTCTGAAAAATGGGTTCAACCCCAGGCGCTTCGGTTCTCTTACACTGATCTCTCGTGGGAATCATCACCCGTGTATCAGTTTTCCCTTTCCCAGGCGTTGCCTTTTGAAAAGCGGCAGGAGCACAGAAAGCCACTTCCTCCGGGGGCTTCCGGAGGTCTTAAGAGCCTTGCACGGAGACCCATTAAAAAGCCCGCTTGGGACTCCCTCCGGGCCAAGCAGGCCGTCCGCCAAGGCCCTTGCGCGGTGCTTTTTATCCCTTGACGGCGCTGGCTAACGTGGGAGCCGCGTAGCAGCTGCCCTGGCTCTGCTTGGACGCCGCAGGCCAAGGGCACGCCAGCGGCGGTTTTGGGGAGGGAGTAACGCGCGTCCTGCTGGGGCGTTACGAAAACACGGGCTTAGTGGCCAACTTTGGCATCCAGCAAGCCCCGGGGGTCGGGCTAGGATTCCCCACGCACCGTTTCTGGCAATCCCCTTGGCCAGTTGTGGGGTGGCGTGGAGACAAGAGCCCTGTTCGATGTATCATCCGATGCCAATACAATCCATCTCAAACGATCGAAGGCCACATTGCAAGGCACCTGTCGTGGCCAGGCGAACCCGTCACTCGGACTCCTCTTCAGTGTTTCGCCCTTTGCGCCCATTCTTTGCCCTCCTGGCCACTTCCCCTTGGATTTGGCCTTCCCGACCCTGTTTCGGGTTAAGGCCATGATGGCGAACCTTGGGCACTCCAGATCTTCTTGGACTTCAATTCCCAGAAACCCAAGCCCCCTGTGAATCCATACGAATAGGTTTTCTGCGATTCATCTGGCCCGCGCTGCCCTCGTCGCTCCTGGAAGTGGAAACAAAACGTGCCTGTACGGGGCGGATGAATTGCAGTAAACCCATTCGTGTGGATTCACGGGGGCTTGGGCTTCTGGGAATTGAAGTCCAAGAACATCTGGAGTGCCCAAGGTTCGCCATCACGGGGTTAAGGGATCTCATCGCCAAGGGAGCCTGGATTTGCTATGCTTCCTCTCCTTTCTTTGCCTTTTAAATGCACCGTTGTTGTTGCTGGTGGTGGACGTGGTACTGTTGTTAATTAACACCCTTATGATTTCTACTCGACTTTATGGAGCCGCGGTGGCTTAGGAGTTAAGACGCTGAACATGAGGACTGGAAGGCCATAGCCAGGATTCTAGATTAGGGGAGGGGGGGATTTTTTTCAGGAGGCGCAAAAAAAATTTCAGGAGGGACAACAATGTCATACTCACATATATAACATTGGCATCCCAGGGTGGGTTGGGTGGCGGGCTGGAGGGTTTTCGCCCCCCCTACGGCCCTGAAGGTCGGCAGGTCAGCAGTTGGAGACCCGAGTGTTGAGCGAGGGAGTGAACTCCTGCCGTCTGAACCAGTTCCTGCCAACCTAGCAGTTCGAAAGCAAGAAATTGCAAGTAGATAAATAGGGACTGCTTCGGCAGGAAAGGTAACAGCAATTCCGTGCATCTAGTCATGCCTGACACATGACTACGGATGCAGACAGCGCTGGCTCTTTGGTTATAAACGGCGACGAGTATCGCCCCCTAGAGTCGGATACGACCGGCTTTCTACTCGAGCAAGGGCCAACGTTACCTTTACCCCACTGTATAATGCGACTTTCCCGTCCTATTAAAATCCGATCCCTTCTTTCAAAGGAACGTCTAGGGGGGATCCTCGAGTTTATTTATTTATTTATTACAGTTAGATCCCGCCCCCGCCCCCCATCTGGGATATTTTTTTCCTGCTCTGCGAGGCTTACAAGATATGAAACGATCTTTACAAAAGAAAGTTAGACATAATAATAAACCAACTAAATAAATTATTAAAAAAATGCCCCCCCTCCTTCCAATTAAAAAGCCTATCCAATAACTTTGGCTTGTGCTTTTCTTTTCTTTTTTTAAATTCTTTGCTCAGAATCTGCTGCGTCCCGTCCGGACGGCGTCGCTGCTGCTGCTGCTGCTGCTGGGGCTCCCACTCCGGGCCCGGGGGACGATGGGCAGCAAGGCCCTCCCGGCGCCGATCCCGCTGCACCCGTCCTTGCAACTGACCAACTACTCCTTCCTGCAGGCGGTCAACACCTTCCCGGCCGCCGTGGACCCCCTGCAGGGCCTCTACGGCCTGAGCGCCGTCCACACCATGCACATGAACCACTGGACGCTGGGCTGCTACGCCGCCGCTGCCGCCGCCGCCGCCACCACCGCCACGGCCACCACCGGGGGCGCCGTCGGGGGTCTCCCGGCCGAGATCAGCCGCTGCTCGGCGCTGAGCGAGAGGGCGGCGGCGCAAGGCTTGGTGGAGCGCCTGCCCTTCCCGGCGCTGCCCTTCGCCACGCACTTTTTCCACCCCAAGCAGGCGGCCGCCATCGCCCACGTCCTGCCGGCCCTGCAGCGCAAGGAGCGGCCGCCGCGCTTTGACTTTGCCAACCTGGCGGCGGCCGCCACCCAAGAGGATCCGCCTAAGGCGCACCAGGTGGCGGCAGCGCAGGCTGCTCAGAGCGAGCTGGCCAAGCTGGGTGGCCCCCTGTCGGCGGCGCTGGGCAAGCTCTCGTCCACGGAGCAGCGGAAGCCCACGCGTGGCCGCCTGCCCTCCAAGACCAAGAAGGAGTTCATCTGCAAGTTCTGTGGGCGGCACTTCACCAAGTCCTACAACCTGCTCATCCACGAGAGGACCCACACGGACGAGCGGCCCTACACGTGCGACATCTGCCACAAGGCCTTCCGGAGGCAGGACCACCTGCGCGACCACAGGTAGCCATCAGCAATAGCAGTGACACTTTTATCGCCCGCCCCCTCTTTAGGCCAGGGATTCTCAACCTACGGCCCATGGGCCGGATGTGGCCCATGGCACCATTTCATGTGACACCCCACCACCACCACCACCTCAATCACACTGGAAAGTGCTATGTGGTGGAGGAAGGGCAAAATGGCCGTCCGGACCCTGAAGCTGTCTGAGTGAGCGTGACCTGGCCCCCAGCATAAATAAGTTGAGAACGCATGCTCTAGGCGGTTCACATAGTTATTAGCATTTTTGCCCCCCAACTTGCTGGGGATTCATTTGACCGACCTAGGAAGGATGGGGAGGCAGAGTTAACCTTGATACCCCATCAGGATCGAACTCACAATCTTTTGGCTGCAGTACAGCAGCTTAACCACTGGGCTACTGTTGTGTCCAAACACAATTTGCCACTACCGCAACCAGGCCTCTTACTTTCACACTCTCTTTTAAGCAGCACTGGCTGAATACCAAAGCTAAAGATAATAGGAGGAACAACATCATCAGGAAACTCACAAGCTATAAATGGGGAACTCAGCCATTCACACGGTATACATCAGCAATGGCCCTGAGCATCTCCAAGGTAGAGTGTGTTGCTGCTCCAATATGGAGTGCATTCACACAAGCAAAACAAGTTGACATTGCTGTTAACGATGCAATGCGATGCAATGTGTATAGTGACAGGATGTCTCACATTTACACCAGTTGAGAAAATATATCCTAGGGACTTAGGAGAAACAGGCTCAAGTGCCAGGGGGTTACGCCTCCCCAAATCTTTCACTTAAGCCTCTGCCCTGCACAGGACATATTTGTCGTCCTACTGCTACCAGCCCCCAATGCTCTTGGAGACAGACTATAGTGAAGTTGCCTATACCGCTCTTTAAGAAAGCGACTGTCTCCCTTTGTCTCCCATGTGCAAGATAGGAATAACCTAGTACTGACCTACCTTACAGGGTTGTTGTCAGACTGTGAGAGAAAGGGATGGCCCTTTGCAAGGTGTTCCTTGATATCAATAGGATTTCTTTCCCAAAAAAATGAACTTGAGGCTGGTGGTAATGTGGGCTTTGGTTTCCATGCCATAAGCCGTAGGGGACTGTGGTGGCTTAGTGGTTAAGATGCTGAACTTGATGTCAGCAGATCGAGACCCGAGTGCTGCACGACAGAGTTCGAAAGCAAGAAATTGCAAGTAAATAGGCACCACTTTGGTGGAAGAGGTAATGGTGTTCCGCGTGCTCCTCCTCATCATGCCTACCTCATTACCATGGAAACATCTGCAGATTCAGAGCACTGTATCGTAGAGTCTGACATGACTGACTTTTGGGCAAGACTGGCCTTTAACTTTTACCGTAAAGCAGGGGATTGCCTGGTTTGAGCCAGACCCATCTAAGTGGGAGCGACTAATTTGGTGGGGAACCATCCTGAGATGTAT
Organism: Bradypodion pumilum; assembly: GCA_035047305.1. Classification (NCBI taxonomy): domain Eukaryota; kingdom Metazoa; phylum Chordata; class Lepidosauria; order Squamata; family Chamaeleonidae; genus Bradypodion; species Bradypodion pumilum. The sequence continues at coordinate 313,338,743 of JAWDJD010000004.1, forward strand.
GTGTGTGGTGGTGGTGTAAACCCCATTGACTTTGATGGAACTGTGATTAAATTAGCAGTAGGAATAACAGGATCTCTATAGGCCTTTTGCTGGTCTGCTCTTGATAAGTGTCTAACTTCAAATATAAGAAAAAAAACTAGGGGTGCTTTTGCTGGTACTGTACTGTATTTTCTAAGCACCATCAAAAGCTTGGAGACCACAGCAAAACTTTTATTTATTTCCAACAAGAAATCTACTTGCAAGAAATCCCGGTGCAAAACAGTAGATAACTTCAGTAGATTGATAGCTTAGCAAATGTGGATCAAAATGGAATGGCAAGAAGACATCAGCAGTGCTCTGTGATAGGAAGATTTCTTAATGCCAATGGAATGGTTGTCCTTTTTCCTCCTAGAGAAACAATTTTTTAAAAAATGGGTTTGTTGACAAATTTGTATAAATAGCCCCTTTCCTCAACTACTGAAACATTTTGGTCTCTCTCTCTTTCTCACTCACCTGCCAAAAATCTAGTTTCGTGTCACAGAGAGAACCTGATAATGTTCCACCGACTTTTACAAGACAAGGGGTGAATTTTATACTTTTTGACTTGGAAGTCCCACTATCTTCCGTTGGTCGTCCTCTTCAGTAAATGATCATAGGACTGTGATGCTGAACCTTGGCATTCTAGGTGTTCTTTGAACTTCAATTCCCAGAAGCCCAAGTAACTGTGAATCCACACGAATTAATTTACTGTGTGTGTGGATTCACAGAGACTTGGGCTTCTGGGAATTGAAATCCAAGAACACCTGGAGTGCCAAGGTTCACCATCAATGGCATAGGATGATGCCCTTGAAGAGCCATTCTACACATTTGACTGGTATAAATATTCTAATGTGTTGAATGGTGCTTATTTTCTGGTAAAGTGTGTTTCGGATTGTTGCCTTTCATTTTGTTAGCAGAGAGGAAAAAAATGCAGCTCTGAGTAGAATTAAAGCCTCTAAAAACTGCTGAAAGAAAAGAGGAACTTGACTCAGTTTTTATGGTTTTCAGAGACTTGAATTACCTAGAGCCAGGGTGCCCAAACTTTTTGGGTCACAGGCCGGTCGTGTGGTTCAGTGGGCCAGTCACGTGGTTCCTTCCACTGGAAGGTCACATGGTTCCTCCCACCATCTTGCAGTTTGTTTTGCAACAGGCTGTCATTTTCTCTGCTTAAACCAGGGCTGCCCAAACTACAGCCTACGTGCTGGATCTGGCCCCTGACGCTAATTCATCTGGCCCCCGATGCCCTTGTTGCTCCACTTCTAGGAGCAATGAGGGCATCAGGGGCCAGATGAATTGATGTTAGGGGCCAGATCCGGTACCCGGGCCATAGTTTGGAAAGCCCTGACCTAGAGGCTGTTGGTTGTGGTGGCATTTTGCTGTGTTTACAGATACTGATTGCAAATGCCTCCATTGGCTTCCAGGTATATCCATTCCAAAGAGAAACCGTTCAAATGTCAGGAATGCGGGAAAGGATTTTGCCAGTCGAGAACTCTAGCAGTTCATAAAACTTTACACATGCAGGTAAGGTTGGATCATATCACTATATATATTTATACAGTTTATCTTGATTTTGATTCTGTTCCACCTCTTTCTGCTGAATGGATATATATATATATATTTGTTTAAGTAGAATATCTTTCCTATCCTTAACTTCTAATCTCATTTAAATACTGGAAGAAATCGAACACACACATCAACTTCCATTTGTTCAAAATCATTTAATCCATTTTTGGCATGTGAAGCAAGTGACCATGCAGAGAGGAACTGTTCACCTGTGATGAACTGTGGAAGGGGTGAATAAATCTGCCCTCTGAAACTGGAGTCCAGTGCATCCCAATGAATTTAGCAGCACTCTCCTGATCACCCTCCAATTAAAATAAATAAATAAAAATTACTTACATGTACTGTATGAGATTAGCAGTAGATCTTGTTATCACCAGGTCACTGTGGTTGTTATTTCTTTTATTTATGTCCCATTTAAAAGATCAGAAGAAATGGGACCAGAGGAAGGAAGAAAAGAAGGTGTGTGTGTGTGTGTGTGTGTGTGTGTGTGTGTGTGTGTGTGTGTGTGTGTGTGTGTGAGAGAGAGAGAGAGAGAGAGAGAGAGAGAGAGAGTTGCAGGCTGGAATGCGGCTTGCATCACATCCATTATGAACAGTGAACTCCTGAATCAATCTGCAGCCTGCACGTGAAAACTGACATTGCACTGATTTAGCTTTCCATTATAGTCACAGCCTCACTCAGGCTGCTTTGGTTCATTTACTACTTGCATGAGCCATAGTGGTAAATAGTTTATTTGAAAAGAATGGTGCTTTTAGTAACAAAAATAATGTGCCATCAAGTCAGTTCTGGCTTATGGTGACCCTTCCCAGAATTCTCTAGATATAGAGTAACTTACTGCCTCCTATTTTGGTGAGGGCGGGGGAGGACCCAGTGTGCTCAAAGTTACACAGATTGGTTCTTTTCTTGGAACACACAGTGAGGAACTGAACTCTCAACCTCTGGCTCCATAGCCAAACTAGCTTGTAAATAGCTGGATTACAGGTATGCTTCTGTTTGAGAAGCTTAAGGTAGGAAGACTTTTGCTTGATAAAGACGAGGCAGGTATCCCTGAGAAGCCTGGCAGATTAGCAGGAGACATTTTTGGTAGATCCCGCAGATGGGGAAACCTGATGAAGTGAGGAGAGAACTGACCTTGACAGGCAGGAAGCACTATCTCTGCAGTTAATACTGTAATCTTAAACACACTTACTAGAAGCATCTCCCAGAGAACTCTTGTGGAATAACATCCGACTAGACATCCGTAGGCTCAACCTGTAAAGTGTCCTGCTGTAGATACACGATCTGTTGTACCTGCATGCCAGATGCATTTACTGAGAAACAAATTGTCTCACGAGTGCAGGAACACTGGCCTTCAGGTAAGGATGTAATCCTATGTTTAGCCAAAGAGATAAGTAACTAGCAGCAAATCACCTGGGGAGTGTTCTGGCTAGGGAAGGAACTCAATTTGGTCTCTTTGCTCCGGCCATAACAACCTAGTTTACTCTCTGTTACCTTTATTGGAAGTTACTTCCAAGGAAACATTCATGATTGGACATAGCTCATGGTAGGATCCTCATTCAGGATTGAAATTTTTGAAATGATAGCTGAGTTAGTCTGTGCAAGCATATCAGAGGGTAAACAAAACAACAACAAAAGTCCAAAAACATTGTGGCATCTTAAAGATTAACTCCTGTATTTAAATGTGAGTTTTTGTGATCAAGTCTGATGAAGTAGACTTGGTCCATGAAAACTCACATTTAAATACAGGAGTTAGTCTTTAAGGTGCCACAACATTTTTGGTCTTTTGTTGTTGTTGTTGTTTTTTGTTTACTCTCATTCAGGATTCTTTACCTCGCATCCTATGCCTATTAATCATGGAATAAACCCCACTGAATTCTATAGGACTGACTTAAAAATACATTTGCCTAAAACTGAGTTTATAAACACATGGACAGTATAGTCCCATGGTGGCAAACCTTGGCGCTCCAGGTGTTCTTGGACTTCAATTCCCAGAAGCACTGATCAGCAGGAGTGCTGACTTGTGCTTCTGGGAATTGAAGTGCAAGAACACCCGGAGTGCCAAGGTTCACCATCACTGGTAGTCCAATATATTTTACAAGTATACAAGACACCTTAAATCAAAATGGCAGCAGGTGGTCCTCCTTACACTTTATTCACAAGCTATTGGTGCACAGATTCCGTAGTTGTCGACAATATTTTCTTGCCAATTGCTAGGTGCAATAAATCACCACTTTACCTGGAAACTATTTCTACCGAGAGAGTTTAGGATTGTAAAAGTTCATTCTTTGTCCCCTCTAGTACTATTGTATAGTTTAATGAAGCCCAAACTGGGGACTTGGGAGGGGATATAACTTTGATGCTTGGGGCAGAGGATGTGTGCATGTGTGCCTGCGTGTGAAGTTTGAAAAACTCCAGCTCAGTAATCTAGGTAATTTGTAAAGGGTTTAATCCTTTGCTTGCTTCAAATCTGAACAGGAATCTCCACACAAATGCCCCACATGTGGAAGAACCTTTAATCAAAGAAGTAACCTGAAAACTCACCTTCTCACCCATACAGACATCAAGCCCTACAACTGTGAGCAGTGCGGCAAAGTGTTCAGGCGAAACTGTGATCTGCGGAGGCACAGTCTAACTCACACCCCACGGCAAGACTTCTAGATCAGCCAAGAACCTAACTCTGGCTCAAGGACTTGAACTGTAGGAGACATTTCTTTTCTTATGTCTGCGCACATGCGGACAGATGTATGCAAAAGGGACCCAATCCTTTCTGTCCCCTCGCTCTGGCCAAATCCTCTGTGAAACGGATGGGGAAATAGCATCAGCACGGGCTGGTTTCTTGTAGATAATGAGAATGTAGCTCATTTTCGAGCTCTGTACAGAAGATAAGTGGTGTAAAGTGTTTGCTTCCCATTGTCTTACCAAATGCACATTGGTAACAACAACAAAATCTGGGAGTGAAAGTATCTCCCCCCCCATTGTGTATTTCCAAATAAACATTTCCCCTCCAAAAAATATCTGATACTGTACTTGGTTTGTGTAAAGAATGTGATTATTTAATCTCTCCCCCTTCCAATTAAAAATCAAGACAGCTATTTCTGAAGGGCTAGCTGTCTAAGTTTGTTTCCATATGTCAGTCTGATCTTTTTTTCTCTTGTAGGAAAGAATTCTGACTTTTAAATTTGTTTATAAAAGGGATCTATGTTTGAAAATGTTCATGATGTTGTAATTCTTTATCTGTTCAGACAACAAATGAGTAAAACCTTGTCTCTTCCAGAGGGTTTTAGTATTACTAGTCCATATATATTGTGCTATTGCAATTACAGGTACTTGGGAAAACCACTCAATCATCAGGACTGAAAGATTCATTAGCATAGCTGCTTCTGAGAACAATTCTTTACATCTCTATTTGGAACTAGGTCCAGCTAAAACCAGTGGGTATATGCTAAGGTATATGTTTTAGGACGAGGCTTACTTCTGAATCAATATGCAGAGAATTGGGTTGCACTGTCTATGTCTACTCAGTCACCATTGAAGTCAGGCCACTGTGGTAGTGAGGGGAGGAGGAAAGAGTTTTTGGAGTATAAATACCAGAGGTTCCCTTCCTCCTCCTCCTTTGCTTTGTTGTTGACCAAACTTAAGTTCTGGCGGTACATGTTTCTGGTAGTATTCAGCAGACTAGCAAATGAGCCGGATTCTGTATCTCACCAAATTCACACAGAGCGCTGTTGTCTACCAGCAGCCTCCACTTGAGCATGTTAGTCTTGCATTTAGGGACTCCAACCCTCAGCCTATTCAGGGTCCTCCAAGTGACGGAGAGGAGGTTGAGTTCCTCAGCTATATCCTCCTTTAATGTTCCTTGTCTTGTGAGCTCCTTCCTGCATCTTCTAATTTGGTTTTGCGCTTGCATACCCCCTCAATATGTTCTTGAGAGGTCCCCTGCAGGGTGGGGATGCACAAATAAAGGGCCCACAGTAAAGGTACACCACGTGAACATGTTGACTGTGGGCCAGTTCTGTTGTGGCCAATGGGAATTATTCCCAGGCCAACAACAACAACAACAACAACAATAATAATAATAATGATCACAAAATATCACAAAATATCACATAATATCACAAAATATCACAATTTGCAAATTGAAGTTGAGCATTTATGGAGGAAGAAATTTCTGTTCGCATAATTCGCCGATACATCACATAGTCCTAAACGCTTGGGATGTGTTCGACTAGTGATTTGTGATATAAAATCCAACATAGTTGTCTTGTTGGCTTTGTGTTTGAGGATAATAATAATAATAATAATAATAATAATAATAATAATAATAATAATAATAATAATAATAATAATAATAATAATAATAATAATAATAATAATAATAATAATAAAGCTTGTGTCAGAAATTATTCTGGGTTGAAAGGAGCTTTGCAGAAGAAGCTCCACTCAGGGAACGCCCAATTGAGGCTCCTTTCATGTCCCCAAGAGTTAGGACAGAGATGGGCGCTCAATCCGTGATGCAGTACCGGGGTCTTGAACTGCCGACTTGCCAGCCTTCCAGCTAACACAGCGAGCTTCTTAACCACTGAGCCACCCAGGCCAATGAGCAGAGACGATAGTCTTCTTTCCTTCCTTCTCAAGGCTTGTATAGGTTTCATTGTCTTTTCCTCCTGCTTTCCTCCCACACACTCCTCCTTCATTCCCTTTGCTGGCCGATCCTCCGACAACGGGTTAAACAACAACAAGCAGGGAGGGACGGGTTGGGAAATGCCTCAGAAAAATCCTCTCTAAACCCTAAAACGACTTATTAGTAACTTATTGGCAATCAGGCCCCAGCGGCAATAATCCGCTCTTCTCCACAGATTGCCCGAGATAGCCGCCGCCGCCGCCGCCGCAGAGACCTTTGAACGCAGGCGGCAATGGAGGGGGGGATGGGCGGCGGCTGGGGGGGGGTAATCTGGGCGGGGGGGCGGGAGACAGGCAGGGACCTCCCCACCTTTCGCCCACCCGGGGAAGAGCCCGCGAAGCCACACACACCCCGGGGAGGAGGGCGGCCCTGGCCAGGAGGGGAGGGATCCTGAGCCGCTTTAGCGTCTTCCTCCTCCTCCTCCTCTCTTCCTCCCCGCTGCAGAGCCACTGCCTTTCCCCGAGTTGACTGAAGCCGAGGCAGTGGGATCGGGCCCCGGGAAATGCCCTGGCGTCGCAGTGGTTAAAAACTGCTGTAAGGTAATGGTAAAGGTTTTCCCTTGCTCGAAAGCCAGTCGTATCCAACTCTAGAGTTCAGTGCTCATCTCTGTTTCAAAGCCGAAGAGCCAGCGCTGTCTGCTTCTGCTGACGTTTCCGAGGTCATGTGGCAGGCATGACTAGACACCGCGGAGCGCGCACACCCACGGAACGCTGTTTACCTTCCCACCGAAGTGGTCCCTGTTTATCTACTTGCAATGTCATGCTTTCGAACTGCTAGGTTGGCAGGAGCTGGGACAGAAACGGGAGCTCATTCTGTCCTGCAGTATTCGGGAATCAAACTGCTGACTTCCCGCCTCCCAGTCAGCGTCTTAGCCACTTGAAGCACTGCAGTCCCTACAGCCAAAACGTTCTGAGTTCGATCCCGATGGGACACAAGGTCGACACAGCCTCCCATCCTTCCGAGATCAGTAAAATTGAGTACCCAGCATGTTGGGGCGAAATGCTAATTAACTTGGAAAGCGCCCAGAGCTATGGGGCGGTAATAGAAGTGTAATGGCTCTGGCTGCCTGCCGCCCTGAACGGAGCCCATCTCCCGTCCCCCGTTCCACTTCTGGGAGTGAAGAGAGTAGCACAGGCCGGATGAATTGGTGTCGGGGCGAATCCGGCCCCCGGGCCGTAGTTTGGGCACCCCTGTACTATGGGAACTCCTGGCCTTTCCTGACTTGGGGGTATCACAGGGATTGGGGGAGAGGCAGTGTGCAGCTCTGCATCAGGCAGCAAATAACCTTGGTCGTCCCTGCCCTGCTGGGATGTGAACTAAAGCAGCCCATAAAACGAAACGAAATGAAAATAAAACAAGGGGAGGAAACACTAGGGAAGGATATGGAGAGAAGATCGGCAGGAAAATGACCAAGCAAAGGATGCAAAACTCTGCAGATGCGGAGACGGCTAAACTGCCAGCCGGCTGGGCAAATGGGCAGTCAGTCCGGCTTGGTCCGGCTTGGGTTGAAAGGATTTTTGCAGGAGAAACTCCGCTCAGGGAACGCCCTAATGAGGCTCCTTTGATGTCCCCAAGAACTGGAACAGAGACAGAAGCTCAATCCGCCATGCAGTACCCGGGTTTGGACCTGCCAGCCTTCCAGCTAACAAGGCGAGCGTCTTGAGCCACCGCAGCTTCTGCCATCTGCTGACAAGCCAAGGATCGTCTTTCCTAGGATATTTGCCTTCATTATTTATTTATTTATTTATTGCATTTATATCCCGCCCATCTGGGATATTTTCCCACTCTGGGTGGTTTACGACATGTCAAAAAACTTTTACAATAAGAAAGTAAACATAAAACCCAGAATAAATTTATAAATAACAACAGAAAACAAAAACGACCCCTCCCAATAAACAAAAATCAACATAAATACCAGCCCAATTCCCTCCTTGTTATGGATCTCACACGGGTGGGGAAGGGGAGAGATACCCATTGGGATTGCTTGCAGGGGGACAAGTTTTTCGCAAGTTGATAACAATGAACTCACAATTCTCCTCCACAGGCATTGGTTGCCATCACTTGATGAACTCACTTGACAAACTCACCTGGAGTTCTCACTACTACAGACCCAGAAGTGATCTTTGAAGGTGGGTGGGGGAAGGGGTGGATCAAGAGGGATCCTTCTATATAGGCTTAACGTCTCTGTTTACAACACCAGTCAGGTAGATTCTGGAATACAAGTGCAGCAAAATAGGGTCTGAAATACTTGCATGAACTGCACCCCACTCCAGTCTGTAAATGGGAGGTGGTGGTTGAATCTGCCTGGTACATTGGCAAACACAGGTCCGTCTAGGCTTGTTCTGGCCACAGGAACTGGTACAGGCTGTACATGGCACTAGACAGTCCATTGCTCTCCTTAAAGGCACCAAATGCTAAAAATAACCTGGATTTTCTGTTGCTTGATGATGATTCTTTCTTTAAAAATACACTCCTTGCCAGTAACAATTGGTACTGAAAGAAGTAGCCTGTGCTAAATATTACTGCAAGTTTTAATTTTAGGTTTTTAACATAAGACGGCATAAAATGGCACACATCTCAAATGTAATTTTAAGTGGGGCAATCAATTATTTCTTTTCCCCTTTTAAGGGCTTATTATGTAGACCTATGCTTAGTCTTGCTGGTGAAGAAGACACTGAAGAAGAGGAATCCCTGAGTTCTGTGACAAGCCGAGACTAGAGGACATTTTTCTACATGGGCCAGAAAAAGGCATAGTTATTCAGTGATAGGGGAAACCATCCAGACATCTTTAAAGGCACTCTTCTTCAGTTTTGGCTAAAAATCATGCTATATATAAAAAAGGAACATTTAGACTCAATGTCAAGGATATTCCCTAATAGCGCTGATTTGCACATCTGACAAAGTACCGTGACATGAATAGAATGGATTTATTTAGTTTTCTCATTTATCACAAAATGTTTGTAGGTCTTATGTTTCTAACACTGGCCTAAAAATTTGAAATGGGAAAGCTCATGCTAAAACTATTTAGGCAGCTGGAAGTGACAGTTCTATGAAGTGCAGTGGATCGGCCATTTGTGTTTGTGAATCCCATTGTGGAATGTCTCCATAAAGCTACAATGCATCTCTACAGTGTGCTTGCCATGATTTTCCACTGCAACTAAAGTAGGAGATCAATATTTAGGCAGCCCTTCTGAACCCCTAATGCCGTATTTTGGGACAATAACTCCAGACTCTGAAACGGAATACTGGCTGTACCTCATCCATTAATGTTTTCGCTGTTGTTGTCGTCATCTTCATCATTGAATGATGGTGTCTACTATAGCAACCAGCAGTATAACATTGTATTTTGGGAGGAAAGTAGAGGAAATGATTAAAAATAAAAAAAAATTGCAAGGTATTTCTTAGCATAATGGGAAAAGGCCATTTTCCAGGTTACTTCATTGTGATAAAATGTTACCCGTGTTTTTGCCAATGTAAAAATATAGAGAACTCCAATCTTTTTTTTCTTTTTTTAAAAGAAGAAATGAGCATCACTCAGTGCTACAAGTGCCAGCAGGAGCTACAAACAACGCTCTCACTTCCTAATCTGGCATCTGTTAAAAGGGTGGTAAATATAGAGTGTAATTGCATTTTAATCATAGTGCAAGGAGGAGAATTCCAGAGGAGTATTGGTATAGATCAGTGTTTCCCAACCTTTGGTTTTTGGACTTCAATTCCCAGAAGCCTAAGTCAATTCTCCAAATCACTGATCAGCCAATGTACTGACTTAGACTTCTGGGAATTGAAGTCCCCTAAGTTGTGCCGTATGGATCCCACATTGGGAGCCACTGGTATAGATGGAGGTGGGAACGGGGATTTTCTCATTGGACTGCAGTTCCCATCAGAGCTAGGCAACTTGGTCAATGGTCAAGGTGATGGGATCTGCAGCTTACTATGCCTAGAGGTAAAGAGCTTATAAGGATATGAAGATTCCTTGTCTAAGAGTACGTTTGTTTCTCATGGTCGTGCAACACATCAGAGCTTTCCAAATTGACATTTGTTCTTGACAATATCATTGCTTTTCAAGAAACACTGCATATGGACGCAAATTGGGTGTATAATTATCTATCTCAATGGATTTTTGCTTCTTTTATACCTAGCTTTTGTTGTAGGAAAATTCCTTTTCTTCCCAATCCCTACTATTAATTGCATGGGACTATAACAATTTGTATCTCTTGGCAAACAGCAGATGATTGTGTGTGGTACTGCTTGACACTGAGTGCTTACCTACCAGCCACGACTTGTCCTTAAGCCACTTCATGCTGCAGGCAGGGGCTCCCATTAATTTATTTTTGTGTACAATTTTTTTTTAAAAAAAATATCCTATGTAAAGTGAAAATCTAGCCTTTCAAACTGTATGTGAGAGAGAACACAATGGACTTAAAACTATGAGATTTCTCCATGGAGAATATAAGTAATAATATATTTATTGCTATTTTATTTATGGGAGACCTTTACCTTTTATCTATTTTATTTATTATTACGAATTAATCTATTATTATTAGATAGCATCCCTTCATGTGACTCTTGATATGTAGCCCGAAAGACCACCGGCCAAACACAGGTTTAACAAGGCCTGGGACTGTGGTGGTTTAGTGGTTAAGATGCTGAATTTGAAGACTGGAAAGTCGACAGGTCAACAGTTTGAGACCCGAGTACTGCATGATGGAGTGAACTCCCATCTCTGTCCCAGCTAGCAGTTCGAAAGCAAGAAATTGCAAGTATAAAAATAGGTATTTCTCTGGCTGGAAAGGTAACAGCGTTCCATGCACTCCGGCGTCTCATCATGCTTGCCACATGGCCACAGAAACCTCAGCAGATGCAGACTATCAATGGAGCTAAGCAACACCCCCCTAGAGTCGGATATGACTGGCTTTCGAGCAAGGGCAACTTTTACCGCTACAATGCCTAAATGCAAGACTATTTGGGGCTGATCTGTAACTTCCAAAATCATGCTATTTGGGGAAATAAAAAGACTTGGAGAGTAATTTTTGTCTTCTTAGCCTGTAACTACAAGAGAAGTACTCTTATGGGCTACGGCTCTCCCAATCTTCCACTCAGTTGTGTTATGCTTGTAATACAGAAAAATAACATTCCCTTGCTCCGACCTCAAAGCCAGAAACTTTAATATTGGTGAACCAAAATTTGACTATACTTTTGTCTATGAAAGAAACAAGTTCTTCCAGACATCACAAGGTGGACTTAATGAGGGCTTATGTTAATCCAAGGAGAAGGAGTTAATTTTGTGACATCTTTCAGTGTCATAAAAGAGTTTAAAAATAAACAACCAAGGAAAACACACATCTGCAGCTGCATCATACCAAAGTCAAGTGAGCAGGATGCTTCCTCTTCAGGTTGCCCCAGAGTTTCAGAACAGCAAAATAAAAATAAATCTCTGTTCAGTGAACCTAGTTGTTGTTGTTGTCAAGGTCTCCCCAAGAAATGAGCTGAACTGACAATTATACTTGAGCATCCAAAAGAAATGCAACAGAACCACTTTAAATAGGTATGTTCATTGGTCCAAACTGTAAATTGGAAAAGACTGGCAGTGAGAGTAATAGAACCTCACTTCAGTTAAGATCAAAAAGTTTCAAACATCGCTAAAAGGTGTTACTATGATATTTACTACTAGAAGTTGTTTTACAACAGAAAGGTGTTTAGGAATACAATCTGCCATTAGACAGGCCTCTTCATGCAATCGATTTGGGGCACAATTAAAAGCAGCAAGCTGTCAGTTCTTTAATTAAATCTTAATGTTTCAACTACATTTGTGTGTGTGTGGGAAGGGGTGGATGTTCTAATTCTTGATGTCAAAATGACTTGGGTTGACAACAATGGGATGACGCATCATTGAATGCAAAAGCTTTGCTCCTTAATCCCAAATGTCCTGAGGTTACCCTGCAAGTTACTCAGAAATGATGGGAAATTCATTCTGCACATGCTTAGATGTCTGTTTTTCGAAAATTGTTCATAAACGTCAGGGCTGAGATCTTACATTGTTAAGAGCTTCTGACTGAGTTCTGATTATCACATCTAAATGCACCATCTGATGATAAATTGTTCCTTAAACAATCGAGACTACGTTTAATGTTTCCTTGTCCATTATGGCATTTTACTTTACTACAGAGATAGAATTTCATGGCACCTTAAAGGCTGACAAAAAACCTTAAAAGGTTATTTCACATAAACATTTGAGGATGTTGCCCACATCTCCAAATGGAACCTGAAGTGGGCAATAAATAAAACTAGTTTAGTCTTCAAGATGCTAGAAACTTCTGCTGTTTTGTAGCAGAGTTAAACAACTACCTCTATGGAAAATTTTGATAATCTATGAGACATTATAATCTAGCAGACCACATTGCTAGCAACTCTTTGTATAGAGTATTGTGTTTTTTGCTATATTTGGTGCCCGTATTTATTGATATATTGTAATTTTCCCCTATGTTGTAAATGCTGATATTGTTTGCCGATATATTATTTTGTTTATTGTCGATATTTATTATATGTATTGCTGTTATTGTATTATTTATTTACTTTTTGTATTATTATTTGTACTTGTGTACCTATTATTGTACCTAGTATTACTAGTACCTAGTAATACTAGTTCCTAGTGTTGTGTACTGCAGTGGCTCAAGTCGCTAAAACGCTGACTGGGAAGCGGAAGGTCAGCAGTTCGATTCCCGAGTACTGCAGGATGGAAATGAGCTCCCGTCTTCATCCCAGCTCCTGCCAACCTAGCAGTTCGAAAGCAAGAAATTGCAAGTAGATAAATAGGGACCACTTCGGTGGGAAGGTAACAGCGTTCCGTGCGCTCCGGTGTCTAGTCATGCCTGCCACATGACCACGGAAACGTCTGCAGAAGCAGACAGCGCTGGCTCTTCGGCTTAGAAACAGAGATGAGCACTGCACCCTAGAGTCGGATATGATTGGCTTTCGAGCAAGGAAAACCTTCACCTTTACCTTACCTATTGTATTGCTTTGCTATTGTTATTTTGCTACTTTGAGTCGCCTTCAGGCTGAAGGAAGCGGTGTACAAATAAACCGATGGTGATGATGTTTATCCTCTGACAGCCTTCAAATAACCTGACAACCCTGAGGACTTACAGCCGTGGGTGGTGAAGTCCACATAGAAGGGTAATGGTCCCCCACCTTAATCCATCTAGAGGCAGCAGCTTCATCAATACTGGCCTGGGGCTGAGGAGGGTTTTGTTTTTCAAAAGGGCTCAGAACCAGAAAGTGACTCACGGAACTGGATCAATTGTACTGGTGTCATGTAGTGATGTGGAAGGAAAATGGGAGGCCACTGCATTATATTGTTCCCATTACAATCTTCATGGCTGATCACCATAATGATAGCCAATATTCGGAATTGGATATGGCACTTGAAGGTGGAGGAGACATTTAATGTCACAATTTAAGTCTATGGAACTTTTACTCTTCATCTTTATTAACATTATTAACATTTATTAACATTATCAGTAGTAGCCACATTCTTCATTACAGTGATTTTCTATTGCTGTAAACATAATATCAACGTCACTATACAGGTATATACTTTTCCTATCAGGGCAAAATGATAGTATGCCCAGATTTTTAAAAAAATATGTTTTAATGTCCGTTTGGAAGCTGAAGGTTTTTATCATTTCAGCATTTAAATGGTATTTTGTTGGATTTAATTTAATTTAATTTTAAAATTTAATTTAATAGTCATATTTATATATGCCGCCCACTCAGGTAGAACCAGACTCAGGGAGGCATTACAACAAGTTCTAAAAACACATTAAAACACTTAAAAAACCCATATCCCACCCACTTTAAAAGACCCATATCCCATCCCACCCACTATAAAAAAGAAGAGAGAGTTCTTAATTGTTGACATAAGCCAGCAGACGGGGACCATGTTCCCATTAGGGCCCCACACCTTCCTTGCCAGTCAGGTCTTTAATCCTTTCCTGAAAGGCAGCAATTCTCTTTGAAGTCTTAGATCTGTTGGCAGGAGGTTCCAGAGGGTTGGTGCGGACACGGAGAAGGCCCTCCTTTGGGTGCTGGATAGATGTGCACCCCTAGTTGATGGCACTATTAGAGAGCCCCTCCGGTCTGCTCTGGTTGGACGGGCAGACACTCTTGGGATGATGCGGTCTCTAAGGTATCCTGGCCCACTGCCATATAGGGCTTTAAAGGTCAAAAACAGCACCTTGAATTGCACCTGGAGACAAACTGGTAACCAGTGCAGCTCCCGAAGTAGCGGTGAGGCGCGGGCATATCGTCTGCACCCCATCACCATCTGGGCTGCCGCATTCTGGACCAGCTGCAGCCTCCAAATGGTCGTCAAGGGCAGCCCCATATAGAGCGCATTACAGTAATCTAGTCGGGAAATGACCAGAGCGTGAGTGACCATAAGCAAGGAGTCCCGGTGCAGGAGCGTGGGCAACTGGTGAATCACCCGAAGTTGGGCAAAAGCCCTCCTGGCCACAGCTGCTACCTGTTCTTCTAGCAGCAGCCGCAAGTCCAGAAGGACCCCCAGATTGCGCACCGGGTCTGTCTGGGGCAAGACAGACCCATCCAGTACCAAAGATGGTAGCTCCCTGGATAACACGGGGGCCCCTATCCATAGCCACTCTGTCTTGCTGGGATTCAGCTGAAGCCCATTGGACCCATCCAGACCCCAACGGCCTCCAGGCATCCGGATAGGATTTCAACGGCATCACTGGGGTCCCCACAGGCTGAGATGTACAACTGAGTGTCATCCGCGTACTGAATGTACCGCACCCCATGGGAACGAATGATCTTACCCAGTGGCTTCATGTAGATGTTAAATATGAGAGGAGAGAGCACTGAACCCTGAGGCACCCCATACTTGAGAAGCCTAGAGCTGGACCTCTCACTTTCCAACCACACCGACTGGGTACGGTCCTCCAGAAAAGAGGAAAACCAGGACAACACAATGCCCTGGATCCCCAGTCCTTTGAGCCGTTCCAGAAGGATACCGTGGTCGACGGTATCAAAAGCCGCTGAGAGGTCAAGAAGAGAAAGGATGGATGGATAACCCCCGTCCCGCTCCCGCCAGAGATCATCCATCAGTGCGACCAATGCCGTCTCCGTACCATACCCGGGCCTGAATCCTGATTGAAAGGGGTCTAGATAATCCGCTTCCTCCAGGACACTCTGTAGCTGGCGTGCCACCGCCTTCTCCAATACCTTACCCAGAAAGGGAAGGTTGGAAACTGGCCTGTAGTTGTTAAGGACAGCTGGGTCAAGGGATATTTTCTTCAGGAGGGGGTGCACCAAAGTATGTTTTAGCGGTGCAGGAAACACCCCCTCCCATAATGATGCATTCATTATCGCCCCAACCCAGCCATCTGTCACCACCTTGGAGGCTTTCACCAACCAGGTGGGACAGGGGTCCAAAGGACATGTAGTGGCACACACAGCTGCAAGGAGCCTGTCCACTTAATCAGGGACAACAGGATCAAACCAATCCCAGATCGTTCAGCAAGACTGTGCTTCGGTTCCCTCCCCCCCGACCCTCCCCATCCATGCCGGGATTCAGCCCTGAATGAATCTGATCGATTTTCTCCACCAGATGGTCAGCAAAGTCCTCAGCTGAACCCTGCCAACCGGGCACCGATCCCCCACCTACCAAGGAGGGACCTGGTTACCCAGAACAGGGTGGCTGGGCGATTATCAGCGGAGGCAATAAGGGTGATGAAATATTGCCGCCTCACCACCCCCATCGCCACTAGGTAGGCCCTAATAGCAGTTCTAGCTAGTGTCCAATCGGAGTCATCCCGGGTCTTCACCCAGCGGCACTCTAGGCGTCTCTTTGCCCGTTTGAGTTCACGCAGTTCATCCGCGAACCACAGGGATGACCTAGCCCCACGGGCTCGGAGAGGGCACAATGGTGCGATTTCATCCACCTGATGTTGCCGTCCTGTTCCACAGGTCGACAAGCGCCTCGGGTGAATTGTGTAGCCGATCCAGAGGAACATCCCCCAGTTCTCTCTGGAATCCATCTGGATCCATTAGTCGCCGAGGGCGGACCATTTTAATAGGCCCTGCCTCCCTACGATGAAGCGTCGCCCCCAGAAAGTCAAGAGTCACCAGATAGTGATCTGACCATGGCACAGGTGAGATGACTAAATCCTGTAATCTCAGATCACTCTGTCACTGGATCAATTCATTGAGACTGCAGAAAGATTCTTTTATGATTACCACTGTTAGTAAAAGTGAAATAGTATTATTACATTTTTAAAAAATAGGTGTCTAGTTTTGAACCGTGAGGTCCCCATTTGTGGCTGCCATCAGAGCCAGAGGCTGCTTTGTACATGAACATCTGAGCCATTCTCTTGCCTTTCCCACCCCTACCCCTTCCAATGATCCTGCTACAGATCAGAGTCTGGAAGCAATGAGTTTCAGGCACATTGCCACTGATAAGTTACTTTTCTTGGTAATATAAGCACAATTAAATTACATTTAAAAAGCAATATAGTGAGTGGACATGTCATCAGATTGTATGTGCAGGAGGACAGGGCATAATGAGCAATATTTTCTGGTTTCATTTCAAGTTACGTTCAAAGGGCATTTAAGTGAAATTTATCACATTTTATGCCATTCTGTCATCAGTCCCAATTTCATAGGCTGCCTCCAAAGGAAGAAACATAAAAGCCAAGAAAAAGTAATGACCTCTGCTAAGCAGCAGTAATGGGAATGAAAATAGCTACCCACAGTAATTGTGGGACTGTATGTAGTATGTTATGAGATGACACAATGATGATATGAGAAGATAAAGCATTTTCTATCTCTGACAGGATGGGTGTAAGGCTTTGGGGAATGGCATGTGGCTGTTGGGCTTCAAGTTGTGATTCCCAGCTTGAAACGCAAATACAGTATGTATTAAGTCCTGTGCTTCTTTCACGTGATCTCTTCTCACACTTTGGGCATGATTTGGTAAAGTTGCTGTTTTCAGTCTCTGGTCAATGGCTTAGGGCCAGTCCCATAAGGGGCATGTTTTACTTCCGTTTCTGGGAGCGACAAGGGTGGCGTGGGCCAGATGGATTATCTGGACCCTTTTCAGTCAGGATTCAGGCCCAGATATGGTACCGAGACTGCATTGGTCGCGCTGTTGGATGATTTCTGGCGAGAGTGGGACAGAAGTCATCCCTCTGTCCTTGCTCTTCTTGACTTCTTAGCGGCCTTCAATACCATAGACCATGGTATCCTTCTGGAATGGCTCAGAGGATTGGGAATCCAGGGCCTAGTGTGATCCTGGTTTTCCTCTTTTCTGAAAGGCCGGACCAAGTCGGTGTGGTTGGAGAGTTAGAGGACCAGCCCTAGTCCCCTTCATTATGGGGTGCCTCAGGGCTCGGTGCTCTCACCTCCCCTATTAATATCTACGAAGCCTCTGGGTGAGGTCATCCGTTCCCATGGGGTGAGGAATCATCAATATGCAGATGATACTCAGCTACACGTCTCAGCCTGTGGTGATCCAAGCGATGTAGTTGACTATCCAGGTGTCTGGAGGCTATTAGGGTCTGGATGGGGGACAACAGGCTACAACTGAAAAACAATAAATAAATGAATGAATGAATTGGCGTCGGGGGCTGGCTCTGGCCTGGGGGCTGTAGTTTAGGCACTCCTGCTCTAGATCATTATTTTATCCATTGCATCACACTAGGTACCCCAAAACACTGATATCTCTGTAAAATTATGTTATTTCAGCAGAGCCAGATGGAGTAATACTTTTTTAGATGTGATGGCAGTGAAACAATAACATTCTTATCGACAAATTTATGGAAAGGGGAGTCTTCATCAGCCTTTTAGTTACAATGTTAAAAGGCTTCATAATTTTTCTAGCAGTAGAAAGTCTTGAATGTTATACAAATATGTTAAGGGCGGAGAGATGGATTTTACTAAAAGAAAAAGGTAAAAAAGAAGCAAATGTTATATTGTTTGCCAGGCACAATCAGCCCAAGGCAGTTGGAAGATGCTTCAAGGTGTGTCACCTACTTGTCAATCCCCGCACCTCATCAACATGGACTGAACAGCACAGTTTTTAAATCTCTCAGTGACCCATTATCTATGGATCACTGATAATAGAGAATGCTATTGCTTCTGTCTATCATATTAATGCAAGTTTGCCCCTGTATAAAAAAAAGCAAAACCCCAGCAGTATTCAGGATATTTTACTGTATTCAGTTTACTCAAAAGCTTCCGCAAAAATGTGTGAATTTATCAACTGAATGTGCAATAAGCAGCTTCAATCAAATTATGCAATTTTTCCACCTAGCAATTGAGTGCAGGTAAGCAAACGTCTTACTCAGATCCAAAAATATGTAATTTATTTACTTACTGTTATCTGCACTTCTGCTAAAAAAAACTCAGCATAATGCATGCGTGGCAAACCTGTTTTACCTCCACTATACCTTTGAGCAGTAAGTGAAACTAAGAGATAATAATGTTCCCAGATTGCATCCTGGATTACTAAAAACTAGTCTAATAATTCTAACTTTGTCTAACATTCTGCATCACACTATTATAACTTACTAATGTACCTGAAAATCCTGCTAACCTGGGAATTTGGGCTGTATCACATGAACAGCTCTGGGATAACTGCCCCTGTGCACCATATGCCCATGTGGTCATGTGATTGGCATATGTTTGCACAGAATTCCATACAAACTGGAATTATGCTCATGTCTGCAAGACCTTTGAAAGCCACACTAAATACTAGAGAGAATTAGTCCATAGACATCTCATAGTACATAATCTCGTGATATCCAGAATCTATGCAGCAGTTGCCATGTTCAAAGATGCTAGTGAGAGTCAGCCATGTCTGCCCTGTTACATAGTTGATATTTAGTTAGTAAACCATGTGGTTCAGTAGTGCTGCCTGCTATGATTATGTGTCAGTCTTTCTATTGGTATCTGTCCATTGCTTAAGGCAGGGGTTAGTGTAGGAATCGGGGCCGCAGAGGGCCGGAGGTCCCGGAGGAGACTGATCAAAGAACGATACGAGGCAGCATGGAGGAGGATAAGATCAGTGGTTTATTGGGAAAAAGGCATCATCATATATAGGAGTAAAAGCGCAACGGTGGCAAAAACAGTCATCTGACAGAAATCACATCACCTGTTTACTCGGGTTAATTGGGAATCTCTTGGAGGGAAGTTAATTAACTTGGCCAAGCACAGACTGGGGAAAACACCATTGTTTGGGGATTAGGCAGGGGTAAACATGGCCTCTGTTTACACCCGGGGTAAAGTTGAGCTTGGAGATGAGTGATTATTCTAATGGGTAACTGGGTTAGCTATTCGCTCTCTCAGCAGATCCGCTGGTCAGGTCAGGAAATTGGGTGAATCAAACCCTATCATTTATCCACCCCCCTAAATTTCTCTGCCCGCAGAGCCCACGGCTCAAGGAGCGTTCCCCCGAAGTGGCCTCTGCGCGGGCCGTTCCATGCCACTGGGGCATGGGGAAACCACATCTCCCCTTTTAATTTCATTTAAGGACCTGACTGGCGACTCTGCGTAGGAGAGGCATCAGCTGCTGAGCGGGAATGACGCTTCGGGGTTTCTTCTTGGGGCGGCACTTCAATATCAGTGAGGGGATACATTGCGCCAAGCAGCAGACTGCTATGCCTAGCAGGACCACCCCCACGACCACCTTAAGTACCGTCTGAAGCCACCCCCATGGAATCCATGACCACATCCAGCTCCACAATGAGCTCCACCAGTCTCCCCATGCAGAGCCCTCTCTGATGCCCTGGACTATGGTGTGGAGGTTTGTGAGCTGGTTCTGCACTCTGCGGGAATTATCAGTAAGGTTGAAACAACACATACCATGGAAAGACTCGCAACCCAAATGATGTAGCATTAAGAGGTAGTCTATCGCCGCTCTATTGTCAAGTATGGCATGGCGAAGCTCCGCCTGCTCCTGGTTGAGCAGCACGATCGCCGAGGAGGTGTGGTTGATGGCTTTGGCTAATCCGCAAGCCAATCGACTAATCCTCCGAGCGTTGCCGACGGCTAAGGCTGGCACGCCGACTATGCTGACTGCCAGCGAGACATATTCGGCTGGACTCAAAACTCTAAAGCTGCTATCACATGAGCTGTCTAACTGGGTGGTACGAGTGTGCCTTATGGGTTCTGAAACATTTGAAACAATTGTGCTTGGGGTGATCATATCCTTAGTAGGGAGTAACAGTGTCAACCGACTTAGGCAACATGTGGAGTCTGATACATTTGCGGGAATGTAGTTAAAAGTATACTGATTACATGTAAAGAACCAACCAGATGGTAACGTAACATGGGCATACATTGAACCAAGTGTCTCTGGTTTATCACAAGTCCAGTTGCTGCTGCCGGTATCGAAACAGCGGCGCTGAGTTCGGCCGACTGCAGCGCAGCCGACCATTCGAGCACAAGTAGAGTTCGGGCTGGCCGCCACTCGCGGAGTGTGAAGAGTGGCTGCGTCAGCCGGCAAAGTCATGGTGAACTGCAATCCCCCCCAGCGAGCGTAGGTTGCAAAACTCGCAGGGAGGTGCGGTCCGAAAATCCTCTTCAGCAGCCAGTCGCCATCCCTGGCGTGCGCATCTAGAGTGTGGCACACTGGGATGAGACAGGTGCTCAGAATTGAGGCAGAACCAATGTCCTGCTTCAGGCAAAAATCGGACTGGTTGACGAGACCCGCCAACCTTTCCATTGGTTATAATGCATCCGGGCGGAAAGGTCTCCGTCTGGTATCAAGCCGCTGGCCCCAAGTGGGGCGGCCTGAACGCCTCCCCCCACAAGCAGGGAGAGGGTCAGGATGATGATGGCTGCCATGGTGTTGGCGTGAATTCGGGTGAAGATGGCAGCCGTGAGGTTCTCCGGTGTCGGCTCCTCCTCGCGTTGGAGGGCGTCCTCGGCCTCACTGCAAAGGGCCTTGATCATCCCCCAGGTGATCTTCGGCGCTGTCGGTGGCCGTCTCCTCCGACGGGTCTTGTCGGTCAGGGTGAGATCCTCCATCTCCGGGATCGGACTCGGGTCGGCCTGGGTCCACGCCATGTGGTTCCAAGTGAGGCTTGACACACCGAGCTGGAATCCAAACAACACCTGTAGGAGACATAACTGCAGCATACCCTTGCCCCCAGGTTATGAGCGGCACCGGGCCCCTCCAGGAAGGGTCCGGTGGCACTCGGTATTGGACCATCGGTCGCGGGAGAGCTTCCGAATGGCGGAAGTGCTTCTCCTGCGGCGTGCAATCCGAAAAAACATTAAGGTGATTGTACGTGAACAATACCTTATTCAGACAATGCTGTGCCTGAGCCTGTGACTTTGGGAGGGCTGGTGGCTCCCCCCTTTCTGTTTGTTTGTCAATATAGGACTTGAGCGTCCGATTGACCCGTTCCACAATCGCTTGCCCCTGCGGATTGTAAGGAACGCCAAAAGTATGCTGAATATCCCAAGTGGCCATGAAGGCCGCCAGCTGCCTGGAGCTGTAGGATGGGGCGTTGTCGGTTTTAACGTGCCGAGGTTTGCCCATGGCTGCAATGCAGGAAAGGAGGTGCTGCTCCACGTGGGAAGCAGTCTCCCCTTTCTGCGCCGTTGCCCAAACGAATTGTGAAAAAGTGTCTATGCAAACGTGCATGTACTGCCATCTGCCAAACTGTGGAACATGTGTGACGTCCATTTGCCACACCTGATTGGCCTCCGTCCCTCGTGGGTTGACCCCCCACGAGGGCCCCCCCGGTGCCCCTGCGCAATGCTGGCAAGAGCGAACTATGCCCTGGGCCTGAGAGAGTGGCAAATTGAACTGTCTGGCGAGTGCTTTGGCATTTTGGTGAAAGAAAGCATGGCTCTGGATTGGCGTAGTAAAAACACCCAAAACTGAACGTTGCTGAACTTCCTTTGCCGTCGCGTCCGCTCTGCTATTGCCCGCGGAAATCGGACCCGGGAGGTCCTGATGACTGCGAATGTGGGCAATATAGAGCGGCTCCGTGCGGTTACGCAAATGAAATTGAGCAGTGAGAAACAAACTAAGCAAATTCTTGTCTATCACGGGAGTGATGTATGCTCCTGGTAGACTGTGAAGCAAATTCCTAACGTACATGCTGTCCGTAATGATGTTTAAGCGTTCCTTGGCGAAGGTGCGCAAGGCGAGGTTCACCGCTGCCAACTCTGCCCGCTGCGCGGACTTTTGTGGAAGAGTTAACAGCGTGCGCCAAGCTTGGCCCTCCTGCCAGGTCAAGACACCATATGTGCGACCACCATCAGTAAAAACTGTCCTGGCCTCCTGAAGTGGGACCAGCGAGAGCAATTCAAATAAGCTAATTGTCTGCGTCTGAAGTGAGACAAGTCTGGGGTCCTTTGGCAAGTGGTATGCCATGCATCCGGTGAATCCTTCCAAAGCTATCGGAAGTGAGTCACCGAGCTGCATTAATTGCTGAACTTGTTCCTTGGTGAACGGGACTACGATTTTGGCCAAATCGTGCCCTGAAATGTCCCTAGCTCTCAGCCTTCCGCGGTAAACCCAATTCTTGGGGAGGAACGATGTTTCGTGAAGAGGTGTTCGGAAGGTACACCCACTCCACGATACTCGCCCCTTTCTCGGCATCCACGCCGAGCGCTCCAGTGAACATGGATCCTGACCGTACGATGTACAAATTCAGGATTGGAGCATATGGCCCTGGGGAGATCCTATCTACCCATCGCTGGCTGAGAGCTTGGTTGACTTTCTCGAGAGCCAAGCGTGCATCTTGGGAAATCTTTATCCGGTCTGCTGGCTGCTTACCTAAAGTTAGCAGCGAGAAGAGCGGCTTCAAAAGATCCGTATCCAAACGAAAATACGGTCTGGCCCAATTGATGTTCCCTAAAACCTGCTGCAATTCTACCAGGGTGACTGAGTCCTGTAAATTGATTTGAGGCAAAACTGGTGTGGCGAAAGAGCGGAGAAGCCGATGACCCAAGTATGAGAAGGGCTCGGTTCTCTGCACTTTCTCTGGGGCAATGAGTAAACCTTTGTCCCCCAGGCTGGCCTGGAGGTCAGAAAACATTTCGCTGCCGAGTTGCGGCATCGCGACCAAGATGTCGTCCATGAAGTGACAAACGATAGCTTTTGGGTAAGGGTTTCGAAACCTTGCCAGTGCGTTGTGAACATAAATTTGGCACAGGGTGGGCGAATTGAGCATGCCCTGTGGCAAAAATTTCCACGCGTAACGCTGCGTAGGCTCACTGTGGTTCACAACCGGCACCGTAAAGGCGAACCTTTCCTGGTCCCGGGGGTCTAAGGGAATTGTATAAAAGCAATCCTTGAGATCTACGACCATGATCTCCCACACCTCGGGAATCATGTTCGGATTCGGGATGCCGCATTGGAGTGGACCCATTGGCTGTATGCACTTATTGATCTCTCTGAGATCGTGGAGGAGTCACCACTTCCCCGACTTCTTCTTAATCACAAAAATTGGCGAATTCCATGGACTCGTGGACTGCTCTATGTGTCCTGCGTCTAGCTGTTCTTTAACTAGCTGCTTAAGGGCGACTAATTTCTCCCCCACTACCGGCCATTGTTCTACCCAGACCGGCGTGTCGGTGAGCCACTTGAGTGGCAACGCCATTACCCAAAGGTAAGCGTAGCACCGTACTGCTGTAAAATGTCTCGCCCCCAAAGGTTGATTTGCACGTCAAGAATGTGCGGCCGAATTACCGCCGTGCCGTCAGCCTTTGGAATCATGACTGTCACCCACTCTCTGCTTCTAAACGCTTCCTGAATGCCGCCTACCCCCCACACATCGGAGACTGGCTCAATGGCCCACTCCCTTGGCCACTGGCCCCTGCTTATCACGCTCACATCTGCTCCGGTATCTAATAAGCCTGAGAATATTCTATTATTCAGAAATACCTCGATAACCGGGCGCTGTTTCCACTCAATGTTGGTCTCCACTGTCGCTAAGACCTGGTATCCTTGTACTGCCTCACTGGCGCTCGAGCGGTCCTCTGACCGGGACTCGGAGCTGTCACTGAGCCTTCCCTGGCTATCTGCTGGCGAGTGACAAGGAACCATGATCAGTTGCGCTAAGGTGTCTCCTTTGTGAATTGTCTGGGGCAGGTGAGTCCACAACTGAACCTGGAGAATGCCTGAAAAATTCGAGTCAACGACTCCTGGAATTATGAAAATTCTGCGTGCTCCAGCTACACTACGGGGCAAAACTAAACCTATAAAGCCCTTGGGCAGTGGACCCATGTACTGGGAATCCACCAGATAGACCGTGCCTGGCAGGTCGCATGTAACGTCCGCCTGACAAGTCAAGTCTAACCCTGTACTACCCTTGGGGCTGGCCTGTGCCCTCGTGATGCCTGGAGCGGGACGGGGATCTAGTCTAGCTCTGGTGAGCTTTGGGTGAGGGAAGCCTCTGTTTGGACCGGGGCCAGAGACATGCCCGCGTTCCGGTTTCCCGAATCCGGACAGTCTCGGGCCCAGTGGTAGCCTTTTTTACACTTCGGACACTGGGTTTTCGGAGCCTTGGAACGGCCGGACTTTTGTCCGCCTCCCTTGGATCGGCACTCCCTAGCGAAGTGACCAACCTTGCCACAATTGTGACACGCTCCTTGGGTCTTTCCTTTTGGTCTCTTACCCCCTTGCACCGCTGCCGCTAGCAATCCCATCTTGTAGGATTCTGTGCCAACGTCGGCGCAAGCTCTAATCATGTCTGTGAGTGTCAAGTCGGGACGATTGCCTAGTGACTGCAGGATTTTACGGCAGTCTAGATTGGCATTGTCCTTGGCTAACTTCATCATGAGCTCTTGCTGGGCCTGCTCATTGTCAATCTGCCTGCTAATTGCTTCCTCCAGGCGATTGATGAAGTCCATATAGGGCTCTTGGGCTCCTTGCTTGATAGCGGTGTAATTTTTAGCCGCTTTGCCAGTTGCTGGGACTTTGAAAAACGCCCTGAAGGCGGCCTCGGCCGACATCTGGAGAGTGGCAAGAGGCAAGTTGATTTGGGCATCGATGGGCTCGAAGGCACCTGAACCATATAACTGGTCAGGAAGTACTGCGCCTCCCATCCTGGCAGCCCTCGTCTGCGCCTCTAGGCGAAACTCGCTGTCCCAAATTAAGTACTGGCTAGGGTTGAGCATCATCCGCATGACGGCTTTCCAGTCATGGGGAATCCACATGGTGTTCTCGCACACTTGCTGAAGCGTGCCCCTTGTAAAGCGACTTTGGAGCCCTGTTTCTGAGATGGCTTTCCGTATGGCCATGAGAAGCTTATACGGAACTGGGGAATGAATTATCTGTTGGGCGCCTGTGAGCGCGTCTATTTCCATGCGGATGGGACATATCTGACTAAGCTCAGCTAGTTCTTCTGCTGGCAACTCCCCCTTCCTAATCTCCTCTTCAATTGTACGCTGAAGGGGACTTTTGGTAACTCGGGAACCCGTTGCTGTCAGAGAAGCGCCTGCGCTCCTCATTCCTTGCATTCCACCGGTGACGTCTGCAGCTGTCACCGGGGGAAAGCTCCCTACGCTACCCTGCCTAAATTGGAGTGACGGATAGAGCGCCGTAGGCGCCGTTGGCTCGGCTGGCGCTTCTGGCAGATTTGGGGGTTCTTTGGCCTCTACCCGGACTGGCTCTATCTCCGCTAAGAGCTTCCTACACTTTCTCCATGTGCGAATTATGCCTCCTGGAGCTTTCGGGGGTTGCTGAATGCAGTCTCCTATCTGATCCCAGAGCTCGAGGGTTAACGTACCTACTTCTGGGTAAAGCAGGCAGTGTTCCCCTAGGTACACCAAAAGTCTCGCTAGCTCCCCGCTGTGAAAACGCAAATTAAATATCCTGGCCAGGATCTTGAACTCTCCCTCACGAGTTCTTTGGCTAGCGGATGGACGCTGTCGCTGAGGACAGGTCCCCATATTACCTGCGATTGGGTCCTCTGAAGTTTCCTCCTCGGGACGAGTCGACGCGTCTTTGGCAGGCAACAGGTTCTGGCGACGTCGCTTTCTGGGTAGAGCTCGGAGTGTGGACTGCGGCCACGGGCCCTCGGTGGCCACTGCGCTGTCAGGGATTCACAGCTGTCCCTGCGGAACGTGTTTTTCCGTAACCTGCAAGCCGCCGCGAAAGCCGGGAGCACGCTGTAGGATGCCTCTTTGGACTGCCTCACCGGCTGGCTGCCGGACGGAGTGCTGCGCTGTCCTCCGGGATGATTCGGACACGGTTCAAGCGCAGAACCAGACCGTGTGATCGCTACTCTGAGGAAGACCGCTTGCTTACTCACGAGTAGATCACGTCTCGGGGTCACCAGATGTAGGAATCAGGGCCGCAGAGGGCCGGAGGTCCCGGAGGAGACTGATCAAAGAACGATACGAGGCAGCATGGAGGAGGATAAGATCAGTGGTTTATTGGGAAAAAGGCATCATCATATATAGGAGTAAAAGCGCAACGGTGGCAAAAACAGTCATCTGACAGAAATCACATCACCTGTTTACTCGGGTTAATTGGGAATCTCTTGGAGGGAAGTTAATTAACTTGGCCAAACACAGACTGGGGAAAACACCATTGTTTGGGGATTAGGCAGGGGTAAACATGGCCTCTGTTTACACCCGGGGTAAAGTTGAGCTTGGAGATGAGTGATTATTCTAATGGGTAACTTGGTTAGCTATTCGCTCTCCCAGCAGATCCGCTGGTCAGGTCAGGAAATTGGGTGAATCAAACCCTATCATTTATCCACCCCCCTAAATTTCTCTGCCCGCAGAGCCCACGGCTCAAGGAGCGTTTCCCCGAAGTGGCCTCTGCGCGGGCCGTTCCATGCCACTGGGGCATGGGGAAACCACAGGTTAGCAAACTTTTTAAACTGGGGGCTGAGTCATATTCCCTCAGACAGTTGAGGGGGCCATACTGGTGCCCCCCCTGTAAACACTGCCGTAAACGTGTCTGTGTCTGGCGGCAGTGGCAGTGGTTGGAGTCAGGATGGGGGCTAGATTATTTGGTGCTGTGGGTCAGATTTGGCTTGCAGGCCGTAGATTGCCGACCCCTGGCTTAAGGTATCATAGAAGGCATGATCATGGACAATGCTTCTGCCACATATTCATTGGTGGAATGCTCAAACTCATGGATCTTTTTAAAATGGATCTCCCTCTTCAAAATTCCTGCCATGAGTATTTTTATTTTACTACCACTGTATTATTTTTATTCCAACCAATCATGTTTCATTTTTTGCTTTTTTTTTGCTATTTATTGCTATATTGCCCTGTATCTTGCACATATATAAACACCTTGACTTTTAAATTTATTTCAGGATATACAGTAGTATGTAGTTTGCACAGTACCTATGGTTGGAATTGCAGTCTAAATTTTTAAGAACAATGAATAATTATAAAAAGGGGAGATGGCAGAAGCAGCTGGCATTACTTTGAAGCTCTAAAACCCAAGCGCTTCTAATATTTGGATTTGAAAAAACGTAACCTAATAATACCTATCTCTCCTGACAGTGTTGACAGTTATTTTTGATCTCAGATATTATTTAAGGGAAGTCTGTTCCAGAGGGAAAGAAAAACTGCAGGGCAGACAAAGATCAATTGCACTTGGATCATCAGGACAGGATGAGATCTATCTGTTTATTTGCCATTTGTTTGCCATCTTTCAGCCCAGTAGACCCCCAAAGCAAATTACAATGAATTTAAAATTATTAAAACCATTAAAGGCATTTAAAAATAAGAGCTAACAGAAATTAAAAACATTTAACAAAGAAATCTAAAAGATGCTATAATAGTAGATCTCAGCATTCTTTTTTAAAAAATGATGTTTTAAAAAAGAATATCCTTTTCTCTTTTTGTTCTCATAATCCAAAGAAGCAATCTTTTGAAATGTTGACAAATATACATAGGCAGCTGCCTTACAGCAATTCAAACTTTTTTCTTCACCATCCCAATATTGTCTCTCTGACTGACAGCATCTTTTAGAACCCCGGGCTTTTCCCAATTGTTGACTAACTAATCCTTTTAAATAGAGACACTTGCAAAGCATTTGCTATACTACATAGTCACCCCAACCCCCACTTAGGCATAACATAAATTTGAAACTTTTATTCTATTTGCAACAATCATTTCTCCAGTATGATTGCAGGGAGGGGACAGGTATGTTGGGACCCGTGTGTTCAAAGCAATGTGTCTCAAAGGTCGCTGAGGGCTACATGACCAAATCTCGTGGGCTTCTTCTGTCAAATACATAGTGCTGATGAATGAAACCTTGCCCTAATCTTCCATTTTCACCTTTTAACCTACTGTTTATCCAATTTTATCTCTCAATTACCTTTGATCAAATGTAATATTCACTGTTTGATGAAATGCTGCCTCCTCCCTGTCTTTTTTCTTAGAAATCCTCTTTTTGCACACTTTCCTTGCAGTTTACTTGGATGTGAATCTCCTATCATTAGGTTAACGTCGCCCTTGCTCAAAACCAGCCGTATCCGACTCTAGGGTGCGGTGCTCATCTCCGTTTATAGCCAAAGAGACAGTGCTGTTTGTGTTTGCAGATGTTTCCATGCAGGCATGACTAGACACTGAAGTGCATGGAAGGCTGATGTCCTCCCACCAAAGTGGTACCTATTTTGTTGTTGTTCAGTCGCATAGTCGAGTCCGACCCTTTGTAACCCCATGGACCACTGCACACCATGCACTCCTATCTTCTACCATCGTCCACAACCCACCCAGTTTTGTGCCCAGTCAACAATAGCATCTAGCCATCTCATTTTCTGCCATCCCCTTCTTCTTTTGCCTTCAACCTTTCCCAACATCAAGGCTTTCTCAAGGGAATCCTCTCTTCTCATTTGTTGACCAAAGTACTTTAGCTTAATCTTCACTATTTGACCTTCCAAGGAGCAGTCAGTGTTGATTTCCTTTATGATCAACCTATTTGTTCTCTTTGCTGTCCAGGGTACTCTCAAAATTCTCCTCCAACACCACATTTCAAAGGCGTCTATTCTTCTGCGCTCAGTTTTCTTTATGGTCCAGCTCTCACACTCATACATTACTACTGGAAATACAATTGCTTTGACTATGCGGACGTTTGTTGGCAAGGTGATGTCTCTACTTTTGACTATGTTTCCCAGGTTTCTCATAGCTTGTCTCCCAAGAATCAGTCGCCTTTTTATTTCATAGCTGCAATCTCCATCTGTTTATCTATTTGAAATTTCTTGCTTTTGAACTGTTAGGTTGGCAGGAGCTGGGACAGACAACAAGAACTCACTCCTTCATGTAGCACTCAGCTCTCGAACTGCTGACCTTCCAGTCATCAAGTTCAGTGTCTTAACCACTAAGTCACAACAGTCCCTTTCTCCTATCTTTAGCAGATGCTAATTAAGTGATGTACATATTTTGCCCTTCTAGCATACACGTTCATTAACAAATTAATATATAGTGTTTTCAGCAGAGCAAATGACTCACTCTATGTTTATTTTGGGAGAACATCTACCCAGAGTTAGGATTCATGGTGTTAGTTGATCTTACTCCTAGGTAAGTATGTCTAGAAATGTGGTTTGGAGTACCCTTGAAAGTATCGGCTTTGAAGTCAGTGGAATTTAAAATAAGTATCTCCTACAAGGGTGCCCTAATTTTTTGGGCCACAGGCCAGTCACGTGGTTGAGCAGGCCGTTCCATGGTTCCTCCCACTGGAAGTGGAAGTAAAACGCACCCGGGCATGCACAAAATGCTGCTGTAAATGCACCTGCGCCTGCGGCTGTCGTAAATGTGTTTACGACAGCCGTGGGTGCTTTACATCAACATTTTGCGCATGTGCAGGCACATTTAACTTCGGCTTCCAGGAGAAGTGCAGGCGGTGTGGGCCAGATTATTAGTTGGCACAGGCTGGATCTGGTCCATGGGCAGTAGTTTGGGCATCCCTGGTCTACTACCTTGGACATGAAATCTCTTCTCTTTTAAAACACTTCCCCCGAAAATTGCTGGGTTTAGTTAATTAGAGAATAACCAGTGATGATGCAGCTAAGGAGAGGGATAAATGACCTCTGGGTTCTCGCTGGATTCAGAAACAGAAGACGGGGAGGAAAATTTCCTTATTAGCTTGCTTGCTTTTAGTCAGGTGATTTTTCTCCTCTTTTCTTTTGGCCTCTCCTTTTTCCTTTCGAACTTCCTCTCCCATTACTTTCAAATACAGTAGAAGGAAATAAACAATGTGACTCTCAAGAATAGCATACTCCTCCGCCGCATACTTGAATCTTCTTTTTGATCTACACCTGGGTGGCTCTTTTTTGTCCTCTTCTGAAGGCAGTCTCATAACTCCACAGAACAAGTAAGAACTCTGCTATAGTTAGATCAGTGGTTCCCAACATTTTTAGGTCATGCCCCACCAAAGCGTATCTAAAATCCCAGTCTGTCCCTCCCTGTGACATATAATTCTTATTATTCAAAAAGTAAACTCCTGTTCATATGGCAGAAGCCTATAAAGCCATTAACCTGGTCTAAAACAAGCTTCCAATTGCCCCCTTAAAAATAAACTTGCTCCCCTGTGGGGCATGTGCCCCACATTGGGAACCATGGAGTTAGATCATAGAGAGCTCCAAATTAGTTTTTAGGCCCTCTTGTCATTATTGAGTATTGTAGTGCAACATAAGTATGCAGTGGGTGTTAGCACAAGAATCACAGAGACACAAATACTAACGTAAAGGAAGTTGTCTTGTATTGTTTGTCCTTAAATAACCAATTGGAAAGTCTTCCTGCCTCTAGGGGTTGTCTGACCTATTTGCATGTATTAAGGCTTTGCATGTTCTGGCCTTCTCTCTCATGTTTTTTGCCTTTCGAAGAAGGCGGGCCCTGGGTGGCAGGGATCTGCCGAGGACCTTGCTGATTATCTGGAGGATAAAATCACTCAGATTTGCTCAGGGTTTAACTCCGGGTTTAATATTGTGTCATGGGAGTTGGCCAGGAGCCAGTCTTGCCAGGCTATCTGGGATCACTTTGGTCCGATTGACCCTGATGGACAGGATCCTGGGGAGTGTATGCGCCACCGCCTGCAAGTTAGACCCATGGCCTGGCTTGTGAAAGCAGGCAGGACCGTGACAGGCGGCTGGATTCGAGCGGTGGTCAATGCTTCGCTGAGGGAGGAGGTGTTCCCACCGCAACTCAAACATGCGCTGGTGTACCCCCTCCTAAAAAAATAAATCGCTCGATCTGAATATACCTCTATGTTTATAATCTTTATGTTTGTTGCTTGGTCAGAGGTCAGAAGAAGAAAGAAAAAAAAGCAAGAAAATAAAACAGGAGGAGGGAGTGGAGATTTGTCTCACATGCCAGAGGTGGGAAAAGAACTTTACCAATCAAGTTAGCAGCAAATGGCAATCACTGGGTTGTAAAGCTTCCTCCTACTGATACTTAGTGTTAGTGCATGCAACATTGCTATTACCTTCAACAGAAACAACCCAGATTACACTCTTCATCCCTGCCTCTGGTTCCCACACAGAGAAATCTAGTGCTCTCCCACTAGGCTCCCTCTAATTGCATCTGTGAAGGTCTTTATAAAGCCTGATTATAAAACAGGGACATATTACACAGCAGAGGTCTCAAAATCAGGGAGGGGAAGATTAGCTCTTCATTCCACACCAGTGACCTGCTCTCCTTGATGCAATCAGGCCTTCTGTAAACAAGGCAACAGCGTTTACAAGGTGGGGGAAGTTGAAGTAAGTTAGCCCTTCCTTCCTTAGCAGCACCCCTGTCCTTAAATGGCCCCTGTGCTATAATCAGACTCTCTTTGCACCAAAACCAAAATGGGAAGTGATCATAGCATTCTTCTTCCCGTATCACAGCAGGACACCAATACCACTGATCCATTTCTGTGAGTCACTTTCTGGTCCTGAGCCCTTTTGTCACACAAAGTCCTCCTCAGCCCCAGGCCAGTATTAATGAAGCTGCTACCTTCCGTCAAAATGGATTCAGATGGGATTTAATCCACTTGGGGACCATCACCCTTCCCTGTGGGTTGGGTTGTCATGTTGGCATTTTGTTGCTGGCAGTATGGTCTACTCTATTACCATAGCAGGATAACCTGGCCAGACTTTTGATCATAGCATACAGTAGATTAAAAATATATAACATCTTAAGGTTCAAAAATAATACTGCAATAAAGCAATGAATAAGGAGGTAGAATATACAAATAAGATACAGTACAGCTATTGGCAGAAAATAAATTATTTCTGCATGTTTTAGCATTTTTGTTGTCTGTGTGTGGCGGATGGACCCCTGTTAGAGGGATTTTGTCTCCTTTATTTGTGAGGAATGCTTCTTCCAAAATGCTGCCTCAACACTTGTGTGCACTTTACTTTAAAAAATAAAATTCATTTGTATGCAAATATATTCAGATATATTCAGGGTTGGATGAATCACAAGTTGGGATCAAAATTGCTGGGAGAAACATCAACAACTTGAGATATGCAGATGATACTACCCTAATGGCAGAAAGTGAGGAAGACCTAAAGAAGCTGTTGCTTAGGTTGAAAGAAGAGAGTGCAAAAGCTGGCTTGAGACTCATCATCAAGAAAACCAAGAAAATGGCAACAGGCCCTATCAGTCCCTGGAAAATAGATGGGGAAGAAGTAGAAGCAGTGACAGATTTTACTTTCTTAGGATCAAAGATCACTGCAGATGGAGATTGCAGCCATGAAATAAAAAGGCAACTGATGCTTGGGAGACAAACTATGAGAAACCTGGGGAACATAGTCAAAAGTAGAGACATCACCTTGGAAACAAAAATTCGCATAGTCAAAGCAATGGTATTCCTGGTGGTAATGTATTGTTGTGAGAACTGGACCATAAGGAAAGCTGAGCACAGAAGAATAGATGCTTTTGAGATGTGGTGTTGGAGGAGAGTTTTGAGAGTCCCCTGGACAGTGAGGAGGACAAATAGGACAATCTTAGAAGAAGTCAATCCTGACTGCTCATTGGAAGGTTGTTGTGTATGTACAATGCTGCTTCATATGAATGTACAATGTTGCTTTAAGAAATGTATAAATGTAACCCAACCACAATCACAATGTAACCCAGCTGTTAAAGGAACGCGAGCAAGCTGCCTATAGAGGGCAGCTGCGAGTGTTCAACTCACATGGTCATCATTCCTCAAATCACCTGCAGCCGCGGGAACTCCCCGCAGCAAACAACTACGACCAAGCCACCACCGATGATGGGCGTGACCCGGATGACGTCACGCCGGTAGCGGCCAATGAGCTACCGTGCAGCCAAGTTCAAATGTGTTGTACTGCTGTATATAATGTGAGACACCTCCACCATTACCACATGTTCGTTCTGATCATCAACCAATAAACCTGTGTTAGTCCATACTGCGACTCCTTCCATGTCTCCTGGAACAGACACTAAATTGGCGACGAGGATGGGATCGATGGCGAATCCCAAGGTCAAGGCGTACCAGTTCGATGTGAGCGAGCCCGAACAATGGGAGCTCTACGAGTGCCAGTTTCGGCACGCGATGGAAGCCGCGGGCGTCGACGACGACGCGAAGATGCGCTCCCACTTCCTGGCCCAAGTGGGGCCGGCCACGCTGCGGATCCTGATGACCCTGGTGGCCCCCCGGAAGGTAGACGAGGTCCCCATCGACCGTATCCTGGAGAGATTGGGTGAGCATTTCCAGCCGCCCGTCTCGATCTTCCCAGCACGGGTCGCGTTCCACAGGCGAGACCAGCGACCGGGCGAATCCGTGTCCGCCTACGTGGCGGCCCTCAGGCTTGCAGCGGTCCACTGCCAGTGGGATGACCTGGACCAGGCCCTCCGTGACCGCATGTTGTGCGGTCTGAGGGACGAGGAGCTGCAGAGGAGGCTGATGACCCGCGACCAATGGCTCACGTTCAACGAGGTGCTGCGGGAGGCCCAAGCAGCCGAGGAGGCCAGGAGCGGGGTGAGGCTGTTCAAGTCCCGAGGGGCCGCGCCCGAGCGGGCCAAGTCACCAGTACAGGCAAGCAGAGAACAGCTTAGGTGATACTGTATCATCTTATTTGACTCCTTTGCAAATTGGGATTTGTACAGGATTGCTGAAGAGGGTAATACAAGAGAAACTGTCCTTTTGCACTGCTTGGAGTAATTGGATGTAGCTAGGGTGGGTTTCTTGCTCCTTTAGGGCTCAAAAAACTGCATTAACTGAGTTGTTGCTGCGGCTAAAGTGGCAAACGTTCTTCCAATTATGAGTCTTTTTGTAATCAACTATGCTGGTTAGTGGGCACTAGATACATTATCTACCTCCATGGCCATGTTTAATGCCTTCCCAGCCTGGCAGGACCAGCCAAGTTTTCTCTCTGCTGGCACAGCTTTCAAATGAGTTGAGGTTAACAAAAGATGCTTTAGTGTAAGGGACCAAAGACAACGAAACAGCCGAAGGGTTGGCTTAACACAGGTTTATTGCATGATGATCCGGAGGAACATGTGGTAATGGCGGATGGGTAGCTCAATATATACAGCTGGCTATACATTTGAAAGTGGCTCGTCGACAGACTATTGGTTGCTGCCTGCGTGACGTCGTAGAAGGTCACGCCCTTCTTGTCCAGGTGAAGAGGTGGCGGGAATCTTCCCGCGCTGCTGATCCAGGTGAATCTGAGCCATGAGAGCTGGACGCTCGCTATTGCCATCTAGTGGTCACTAGCTCGCGTCCCCTTATCAGGTTTACATTGATACAGCTGAAGGTTATACTGTTGCACCAGAAAAGGTTACATTGTTACCACATGGCTAGGTACATTGTTAAAGGCACAGCTTTACAGAACACAACATCCCTCCCCCCTAGGATGAGACGAAGTCTCTCAGCCAAGATGGCTTATTGCACGTGCGTTTGGGCCGTGATGAGGGCTGACCCCCCCGGGGGCGCTACTGCTTCTTTGTTCCCTGGTCCCTTGTCCTGTAATGGGAGAGGGAGACTCGTTAGTGGCTTGCCGCGGTTTGGCGGCCTTAGGGGAAGGGAAAAACTCCATTGTGGGCAGACCGGGGGCGATCGGGGCTAACGAAAAACCCCTCTTCTCGCTTGGACGGGTGGGGGACCACTCCGAAAAACTCCCCCGGTTCTGAAAGTCAAATTCTAACTCAGTTGGGGTATCCGCATTTGTGGGGGAATTCCGCGAGATATGTATGGGGTCGGGTTCCTCCTCCTCAGAAAAATCCCCCAGGATATCTACGAGAACATCCCCCCTTTCCTCCTCCCCCCTTGGTGGGGGCCCGCGGCCCCCTTTTCCTCCCCCTTGGGCTGAACGGGTGGGGGAGAACCCTAACGCTGATTTTTTCTCTGTTTGGTCTGCGCCCTGCTCATCGGGGACCCTGCGTCGGAGCTGGTCCGCGTGCCGCCTCCACAGTAGCCCTGTGCTGGTTTCCACGCGGTACGAGACGGGGCCGGTTTGCTCCACAACTACGCCCGGTACCCAGGCTGGGCCCGTGCTGGCGTAATTCCTGCAATGCACGGGGGCGCCTACACTGAAACTCTTTGTGGCCTCTAGCCCAATGTTCCTTCCCTTGTCCTCTACCCTCGTGGGGTCTAGCCTAGTAAGGATGGTGGTCAGTTTCCTACGCATTAATAGCTCTGCGGGGGAGTATCCTGACGCCAACGGGGTCACCCTGTACCCTAGCAGAAACTGACACACTTGTAGGTTCAGATCCCCGGGGCCCATGCGCCGCAACGCTCCACTTGACCATTGGTGGCTGGGTGAAACGGGGCGGAGGTGATATGCCGAACGGCGTTAATCTCCATGAATGCCCTAAACTCGGAGGACGTGAAGCAACTAGCGTTGTCGCTAATTAATGTGTCGGGTATGCCGAACGTGGAAAAGAGCCTCCGCAAATGCTTAATGGTCTGGGCCGAGGAGGTGCTCGTGACTGGGATAACCTCCAACCACTTGGAGAAGGCGTCCACGACAAGAAGAAACAGGGTGCCTCTGAACGGGCCCGCGAAATCAATGTGCAGCCGGGACCACGGCCCCTTAGCCGTGTCCCATTCCCTGTGGGGAAGGCGGGCCTCCTCTGGTCTGGAGCATTGGCAACTTTCACAAGTGCTGACCATGTGCTCGATGTCGGCGTCCAACTGGGGCCACCAGAAGTAACTCCGTGCCAGCGCCTTGGATCGCACGATGCGGGGGTGGCTGACGTGCAGCAGTTTGAGCACCCGCGGCCGAAGGGAAGTGGGGATCACCACCCGCTGCCCCCACAAGAGGCACCCCCTCTCTAGGGACAGCTCTAACTTTTTCCTGAAAAATGGGGCGAACTCCTCCGCTGGGGAGGACGCCGGCCACCCTTTCTGCACCCAGGAGCTAACTGCCGCTAACGTCTTGTCCTTCTCTGTCGCTTTGGCAATGTCGGCGGGCATTACGGGGGGCGAATCCAGCACCTCTATCATAAGAACCTGATGGTCTCGCTCCCCCTTGCTCACCTGGCTGGGCGTCAGGGGGAGGGGAGACCTTGATAGAGCGTCTGCATGGCTGATCTCTTTCCCGGGCCGGTAGACCAACGCGTGCTGGTACGCGTTGAGAAAAATAGCCCACCTGAGCATCCTCGGGGACAGGATCTGTGGCGTGGGCTTATCTGCGGTAAAAATGCCTAGCAGGGGCTTGTGGTCCGTTACAATGGTGAAGGGGCGACCATATAGAAAATCGTGAAATTTTTTCGTCCCCGCAACTATCGCTAGTGCCTCCCTGTCTGTCTGTGCGTAATTTCTCTCCGCTTGGGACAGGGACCTGGAGTAAAATGCTATCGGGGCCTCCCTTCCGTCTTCCAGCACGTGGCACAGCACCGCCCCCACCCCCCACCGGGGATGCATCACAGGTCAGGACTACCGGGCGTTTGGGGTTGAAATGGGTCAGTATGGCATCGGACGCTAGGAGACTTTTTAGTTCACTAAATGCCCTTTCTTGGTCATCGCCCCACTTCCATGTCTGGTCTTTTTTTAGCAGTTTGTGTAGCGGTTCAGCCACTGCTGCCTTCCGGGGGAGGAAGGAGTGGTAAAAGTTGAGCAGCCCTAGGAACGACTGCAGCTCGGGCTTGGAGGTGGGGCGGGGGGCTTTCTTAATGGTGGCCACCTTGGATTTGGATGGTTTTATCCCCTCAGGAGTCACACAAAACCCTAGGAACTCAACCTCGGTCGCGAAGAAGACGCATTTGTCCTTTCGTAGTCTCAAACCCGCTTTTTCGAATATTGTCAGGACCTTTCCCAACCTCTTGGCCAATTCGACCCGACTCCCCCCGTTATTAACACGTCATCAAAATAAGGCAACACCCCCTCTAGCCCCTTCAGGAGGCGTTCCACGAGTGACTGGAAAATTCCAGGCGCCGAATTTACGCCGAACTGAAGGCGCGTCACCTGGAATGCCCCCTTATGGGTGACTATGGTCTGCGCAGCAGTTGCGGCAGGGGACACCGTAAGCTGCTGGTAGGCCTGTGCTAAGTCGAGCTTAGCGAAACACTTTCCCCCGTGTAACCTGGCCAGCAGATGGCTGACTACCGGCACCGGATACGCATTCGGGCGGATTGCCTTGTTGATGGTGCACTTGTAATCGGCGCATATGCGGACCTCCCCATTGGCCTTTAGTGCGGTTACAATTGGAGTTTCCCACTCCTCAGAATCAACAGGCACAAGGATTCCCTGGCCCACCAATTTGTCCAGTTCCGCCTCTATCTTGTCCTTGAGTGCGAACGGCACCCGGCGTGGTTTGAGTCGAATTGGGCGGACCTCCGGGTCCAGGTCGAATGTCACTGGGGGCCCCTTGAATTTCCCCAGTCCTTTTTTGAAAACTTCGGGGTGCGCCTCGCACACCTCCTGAATCGGGTCAGTCCCAACGGCGTGCATCCCAACAGCGTGCACCCCCCCAATAAACAAACCCAGGGGCTGGAACCATTGAGTCCCGAGGAGGCTGCAATCTCCCCCCTTAAGCACGACTAGAGGGAGAGACGCGGCGTGCTTCTTGAATTTAACCTGAAATTCTCCAACCCCCAACACTGGAATGCTGTTCCCTTGCACGTCCCGTAGCGTGGACCTCAACGCTTTGAGCTTGGGTCGCCTGTGGGGGGCAATTCTCAAAAACTCCCTCTGGGAAATGATTGAATATGAGGACCCCGAGTCAATTTCCATTCTAATGGGAACCCCTTGAACTAGTAATAATAATAATAATAATAATAATAAAGTTTAATTTCTATCCCGCTTTCCTGACACAAGTGCCACTCAAAGCGGCTCACAACATATACAAATACAATAAACAGAGCAAAATATACAATGAGCCATAAAAGACAATACATAATTAATGCAATCAAAACATCAGAATAAGCAAAAATACAATACAAAATATAAGTAATTAAGCAATACCACAATGAAAAATTACACAGAAAAATCAACCTCAACCACGCAGCAGCCACAAAGGCACCCTATAGTTCAAAGACTGTGAGGCAGCTGCGTCGGCGGCAATGGCTGCCACCTGTCTCTCCCCAGTGGGGCCGATGGCATGGGCTCCCTGGGTGGGACAGGGAGCTGCTCGAAGCGGCTGGCATCATCGTCCCTTCCCTGCCTCCCATTCCCGGGCTGAATAGCGAGGGCCCCGGGAAGAGGCAACGCGGCGGCGATGGCGGGGCTCCGGCGGCGTCTCCTTTTGAGCCCTCTCCGCAGGCAGGGCTCGGAGGGCGGGGAGACGCACCTGCCTCCCATTCCCGGGCCGAATAGCGAGGGCCCCGGGGAGAGGCAATGCGGCAGCGATGGCGGGGCTCCGGCGGCGTCTCCTTTTGAGCCCTCTCCGCAGGCAGGGCTCGGAGGGTGGGGAGACGCACCTGCCTCCCATTCCCGGGCCGAATAGTGAGGGCCCCGGGAAGAGGCAACGCGGCGGTGATGGCGGGGCTCCGGCGGCGTCTCCTTTTGAGCCCTCTCTGCAGGCAGGGCTCGGAGGGCGGGGAGACGCACCTGCCTCCCATTCCCGGGCCGAATAGCGAATACCTCAACAAAGTAGCGGGGGTGTCCTACGGACACGCTGAATACTGGGGCGTCGTCCTCGCTGCCATCGGAGATGCGGCCCACGCCGTCCTGCTTCCGCGTGGCCTGAGTGCCGTCCTTGGGTCTCGTTGAGCGGTCTTGTCCCGCGGAACGGTCTGCCGAGATTCTCCGGGTCTCGCGCCTCTTCCTACACACCTTGGCGATGTGCCCGCGGCGGCCGCAGTTGTGACACTCGGCCTTCCGAAACGGGCATTTTACGCGGTCGTGGGCCGCTCCACAGCCGTCGCACCGCCGGCTCTCTTTCCGGACCCTCCGGACGTCCTCGTCGTCGCTGCTCTCTGCGGATGACCTCGAAGCTCGCCGGGCTGCATGCACCGGAGTCTCTGCCTTGCTCGACCTCGGCCACCAGTCCTGGAGTTCTTGGACCCCAGCCTTTGTAGCTTCCGCGGCCTGTGCCGCTCTGATGACCTCCTGCAACGTGGGAGGCGGCTCTTGGTTCATTAATGTGCGCTGGGTTTCGGCGTCGTTCAGGCCGCACAGCACACAGTCCCGGAGGGTGATTTCGACATTCTCCCATTTGCACGGGCCGGCCGCCAGCCGCAGGGCCGCCACGAATGCGGCGACCGTCTCCCCGGGCGCTTGGACTCGCCTCCAGAACGCACTCCGAGCGGGAAACATCGCCGTGGCGGGCCGGACGTGCTCACGCAGCATCTGCATGAGTTCCTTGGCCTTGAATTCGCTCACCCTCCTCGGTGCGATCAGGTCCACCAAGGTCCTTTTGGTTTCTTGTCCAAGCATCCTGGTGAAGATGGCCCTTTTCTTTGCCTCTTCCATGACTTCGGACTCAATCAGTGCTGCCTGGAAGTCCATTTCGAAGATCTCCCAGTCGCCCGGTTTCCTGATTTTGAAACCGGCGCATGTCTTGGTCCCGTGGGCTGCCATAATCCCACCTTCGTCGCCAATTTAGTGTAAGGGACCAAAGACAACGAAACAGCCGAAGGGTTGGCTTAACACAGGTTTATTGCATGATGATCCGGAGGAACATGTGGTAATGGCGGATGGGTAGCTCAATATATACAGCTGGCTATACATTTGAAAGTGGCTCGTCGACAGACTATTGGTTGCTGCCTGCGTGACGTCGTAGAAGGTCACGCCCTTCTTGTCCAGGTGAAGAGGTGGCGGGAATCTTCCCGCGCTGCTGATCCAGGTGAATCTGAGCCATGAGAGCTGGACGCTCGCTATTGCCATCTAGTGGTCACTAGCTCGCGTCCCCTTATCAGGTTTACATTGATACAGCTGAAGGTTATACTGTTGCACCAGAAAAGGTTACATTGTTACCACATGGCTAGGTACATTGTTAAAGGCACAGCTTTACAGAACACAACAGATGCTAAAAGCAACAAAATTGTCGCTTAGCTATTCAATGGATGGAAAAATGACAGATGACAAAGAAAAGGCAGAAGGGCTCAATTTCCAATCAGCCTTTCCCCAAAAGACAGTCCATAACCCTTGAGGCAAACATGAAGTATAAGTGGAGGGAACAGGATTGCAGTTTGAGATTGATGAACAAATAGTCTGGGAATACCTTATTACTTTGAACAAGTTCAGATCTCCAAAACTCTATGAACTGCATCCAAGAGTATTGAAAGAACTGGCTGAAGAACTCTCAGAACAGTTACCTATTATTTTCATGGAAACCTAGAGGGTGGGTGAAGCGTGGATGACTGGAGGAGGATTAATGTTGTCATATTCAAAAAGGGGGGGGGGAGGATTAATCTGAGAATTACATATCTGTCAACCTGATATCAATCCCAATGAAAATTCTGGAGCATATTATAAAATGATCACTCTGCAAACACCTTGAGAACATTGCAGTAATAACTAGAAGCCAAAATGGATTTTCCAAAAGCTGTAGACCAGTGGTTCAACGGTCAGAGCCCAACACTGTTGTAGACATAATATATTTTGACTTCAGAAAAGCTTTTGACAAAGTGTGCCATGATGTTCTAATTAGCAAGATAATGAGGTGTGGGCTGGAGAGGTGTGTGGTAGATACACAGTTGCTTACAGAATCACAGTCAGAGAGTGCTTATCAATGGCTCCTTCTCAAACAGGAGGTGACAAGTGGAGTACTATAAGGCTCAGACCTGGGCCTGGTACAGTACTTTTAAATATTTTCATTAATGACTTGGATGAGGAGGTACAGGAAATGATTATCAGATTTACAGATGACACTGTATTGAAACTTTAGGGTACTAGTTCTAAAACAAATACAGTAAGCAAAAGTACTTTTTCACCCAGAGGATCACTGGTCTATGGAACTCCCTGCCAGAAGAAGTGGTGACAGCTGTCAGTCAGCTGACAGTTTTAAGGATTAGACAAGTTCATTGAGGACAAGGGTATCAATGGCCATACCTGTCAAGTTTTGGATTTGAAAATAAGGGAAATTTTGGCCACACCCCTCTGTGGGTGTG
The DNA here is from genome assembly GCA_035047305.1 of Bradypodion pumilum. NCBI lineage: Eukaryota > Metazoa > Chordata > Lepidosauria > Squamata > Chamaeleonidae > Bradypodion > Bradypodion pumilum. The sequence continues at coordinate 313,380,447 of JAWDJD010000004.1, forward strand.
ACCAAATCTGTGGGCATGGCCAAATATAGCCATGTGACTTGCTGGGCTCTAGTCATGCCTGCCACATGCCCATGAAAATGTCTGGAAACACAGACAGCACTGGCTCTTTGGCTGTAAATGGAGATGAGCACTGCACCCTAGAGTTGGATACGACTGGCAGATTTTACTTTCTTAGGATCAAAGATCTCTGAAGATGGTGATTGCAGCCGTGAAATAAAAAGGTGACTGATGCTTGGGAAACAAGCTATGAGAAACCTGGGGAACATAGTTAAATGGCTATAATTATGGATACCTAAGGACAACCTGCGGGTTGGAGAGATAGGCAGAATATCTCTCAATGTCATTTCTAGGGAATCCTAAATAGGTGAAGGCATCTGCTTGGGAATACCCTGAAACAAATGGTGAGCCACTTGCTAATCAGAATATCATGGCACACTTTGTCAAAAGCTTTTCTGAAGTCAAATGTGTGAGACAGAATGCTGGACTGGATGGGCTGCGGCCTGTTCCATCAAGGCGGTTCTTATGTTCTTACTAGCATGCCGGGCTGTTATAAACTGTGATCAGCTTTTTTGGTTTTTTTTTTTTGTGGATTAAAAAAAGGACAAAAGATGATATAATTGTTTCAAATTGTTTTATTTAACCAAATAATGTTTTAGTTTGTGGTTTTTTTTGTTAATAGTTGTACTGTAGGTAATATTTTTAAAAATGTGAAAGTACATGTTTTTTACATTCGATGTTTTTAAACTGTGTTTAGATGTTTTGGGTTTTTATTTGAGTTAAAACTCAACACAGGATGTTATAAATCTTTTTATTTTATTTTTTTGACATATGTTTGTGACTTGTGTAAACTTTTGATTTATTGTTATGTTTTTGACTTGTTTTTACTCTTGTGGCCTCTAGGTGGGGCTGTTGTGTGTTTTTGAGTTGTTTTTACTATTCTGCCCTGCAGGTGGGGCTGCTAGTGGTTTTGTTTTAGTTTCACTGTTTTTTCTCTCCTGGCCTCTGGGTGCAGCTTCTTCTGGTAAGTCATCTTTGTTTCTTCATTTCTGTTCCAGTCGTCGTGAAGGGAGGACGTGCTGGTGAGTTCTCTGGTTTTCTTTCTTCTGGGGTTTTTCTTTGTTTTGTTTTTGTGGTGGTGGGCTGGGAGGTGTTTCTGTTTGTTCTTTTTTGTTTTGTTTGAGTTTTAGGTTTGTTTAATTGGTTTGGTTATTTCTGATTTTGTTTAATTTTTCTTATTTCGTTGTTGTTTATTTGTGTAATTAGTTGTTGTTTATTTGTGTAATTTGTGGCTTTTTCGTGTTGTAGTTAGTTTTTTTGTATGTGGTTTTGTGTTATTGTGAATGTTTTTGTTTGTGTATTTTGTGGGGTTTTTTGTTTATTAATGTTTTTTTAATTATTGATTTATTTTTGTTTTATTATTTTTTTATTAATTTTGGTGTTTGTTTTTGGTGGTTACTTTAGCGTGAAGTAACCTGTCTGTCTGTCGGTTCCTCTTTTCCCCATTGCTGCTTTGAATTTTGGTTTTGATGCAGCAATGGGGGAAAGGAGGGGGAGGCAGTCAGCCCGTTCTTCTCCCGGGAAGGTTCGTTAGGTAGGTTGGGGGAGAAGGAGGAGGCAGGGAAGAGCTGTCTGTGCCCAATGATGGTTCTCTCCTCTCTGTCTCCTTTTTCTCCTGACTTACCTAACTGGAGATCGGCAGGCAGCGATCCGTAAGGGGTGGTGCTCTTGCTTGCAGATTGCTAACTGCTGCTTTTGTATTCGGAAGTACAAAGGCATCAGCCAGTCATCCACCAGGGAGGGTGCTTCCCGTGACAAACTGCCGCCTGTTTTTGGGATTTTTCCACCCCAGCTCAAGTTTTCTTGAGGCCAGCGGTGGTCTCGCCGTGTCTTCAGCGGGGTAGTGTGGAGGAGAGGGAATCTCTCTTCTCCCCATTGCTCTGGGAAAGAATGCCAACGGGTGTCTCACAGTAGCGTTTTGTGGCTTTTTGTTTTGCATGGCTGTGAGGCACTGCATCTGCCTGCTGGGGACTTGCGCTCCCATTGCGTTTTGTAATTTTATTTTTCGCACGCCGGCTTTCTCAGCGTTCTGCACGCTCACAGCTCTCAGGACGCTGGGACTTGTAGTTTTGTGTTTGTGGTCCATGATCGTGTGGCTTTTTTTCTGTGGCTCCATTTTAATTGGCCATGCCGCATTTCCCAACATTCTTTTTACTCACACCTCTCAGCCTGATTGGTGCGGCACAAAGAATGTTGGGAATTGAAGTTCTATCCCTTTCTTTGCGTTCGTGGGCCTCTTGCCCCACTGGCGCCTTTCTCAAACATTCAGTAACCTCCGTACCAGGTTTGGGTGAGTGCAGGAGGCTCAGTACGGGATAGGATGGACAGGTGCAGAAACGTATAGCAAGTTCCAATGGTTAACCCTTGGATTTATAGGTATAGATGGGTAGAATAGCTAATACTCTGGAAAACAAAAACAAACTTCAGAAAGATCTTGATAGGCTTGAGGATTGGACTAATATAACAGAATGAAATTTAACAGGGATAAGTGCAAATATCTGCACCTTGGAGTAAAAATCCAAATAACAGATATAAGATGGGGGATACTTGGCTCACTAAAATTACATGAAAGAAGCTGAATATGAGACAACAATGTGATATGACTACAATAAAGGCAAGTGCTATTTTAGGTTATATTAACAGAAGTATAGGTTCCAAATCCCATGATGTACTAGTTTTTCTCTATATAGCATTGGTAAGGCTTCATCTTGAAAACTACGTCCAGTTCTGGGCACTGAACTTTTAAGAATGATGCTGATAAATGCAAGAAATTCAGAGGAGGACAGTAAGGACGATCAGGGGACTGTAAACCAAGCCCTATGATGAAAGACTGAAAGAGCTGGTCATGTATAGCCTCAAGAAGGGAAAATAAAGGGAACATACAGTGATGCACTGCAATTTCTTTTACTAACTTCTCTGTGGGCTGCCCAAATCTGTGGGCGGGGCCAAACATCATGCATTATGGGCTATGGAGGTGGGCATGGCTAAACAAGTGGGCGTGGCCTGGGGGAATTTCCACTACTGGTTCTGCAGAACCTGACAGAACCTGCTGCGCTGCATCACTGGGGACATATGATAGCACTTTTCAAATATTCCAACAGCCGTCACAGAGAGGAGGGACAGGATCTGTTCTCAATCATCCCAGAGTGCAAGGTTCACAATAATGGGCTCAAGTTGCAAGAAACCAGATTTTGATTGAAGATTAAGAAAAACTTCCTAACTGTTATAGCAGTACAACAATGGAACCAATTACCTCAGGAGGCAGTGAGCACTCCAACACTGGAGGCGTTCAAGAGAAAATTAGACCACTATCTATCTGTTAGAATGATATACTTTCATGTTGATTCCTACATTGAGCAGGGGGTTGACCCTGATGGCCTTATAGGCTCCTTCCAACTTCATTATCTTATGATTCTATGAAAAAACAGGATTATTTCCATGCCAAAATGAGATGGCAAAAATAACTTTGTAAAGATCTCCTTTACCAGCTTCTGCAAATGGAAAATAATTCTAATTCATTCCACAAACTGATACAAGTTTGTGAGTTTTGTGGTTCCTAAATCAAAATGTAAATGCAGATTTCTTCCATTATTTACACTTCCCCAATTTTATATTGCAGCTCTGTTTCCAGACCAATAAATAAATAAATACATAAAATACAAAAAGCAAGGCAATGTTTGCAAAAATGCATAGTATGCAAAACTACATATTTGATATAGTTATATTAAAATGCATGCATTAAGAAAAATGTACACAAATACCTACATAGATATACAATCAAACATGCTGATGAGGAAACGAAATGGAATGAACTAAAGGATAGATAAATAAAAAACTGACACAGTGAAAGTGAGAGATTCACCTATATCTTCTCTCTCTTACACACACACCCATACACACATACATAACTTCAAAACTATTTCTAATACCTTACATGATCTCCTAAGTCAGTACTTTTTCTTCATTACTTGTCCTTTGGGCCCACTTTTCCATCCCATTGAGTCCAGTACCCAGAGAGAGATTGTCTCTGTGTGGTTGTACAAAACACTGTCTTACTTTCATTAAGTTAAGCTTCCTGCTGATGTCATTCATGTATTACGAAAGGAATTAATTTAAATCATGACATAAATGCTTTTCATCAGAGTTTTTTTCTTTCTGCCAAAGTTCTTGCATTTTAAAATAAGGAGTATGTTGTATAATAATTGCTGCAGGACAGGCTGCTTTATTCTTAAATATGAAAGACAAATGGGGTGTGACATATATATGTTTGAACATGCAGGAGTTATTTCTTCAGGACTTCACTCTTTCCTATTAAATATTTTGCTTCCTTTGAATTCGGCCTAATGATAGCACCAGATTTTGAGCCCAGTTCTCAGCAATGACTGATAAAGAGGTGAAAAATATTTTGCCTTTTAAATGACCCTCCTATTATCAGGTGTTATGGATTATATTTTGTGACCCTTTTAGACAGAAGAGAAAGAAGAGAAAGTCTTATAGGCTGCTATGTGCAACACCTCATTACAAATCCTAATTGATCTTTTGAAAGACGTAATAACAATATCAAGAATAACATTAGTAGTTTTTCTTGTTTGACACCTAACAGTTACAGAGTCCTAACCATGTAGTTTCCAAGGGAACTTTTCCTCTACTCATCCCCATACAGCAGACATTGCTTCACTGGAAATTTCAAGCCATGAACACATAAATAGTCGGGTTACTTCTTCAGGAGAACTAGAAGAGCATAACATTCAAATTCCTCTTTAAAACCTAGTTTTATGTTTCTTTTTAAACTATACCATTAGCACCTGAACTTGATTAATATCAGACGTTTATTCCTGATGGATATGGGACCATATGTTTATCTTAAACAGTTGTGTGTCTAAACCAGGGGTGCCAAAACTTTTTGCACCAGGGGCCTGACCATGCCCCCGGAACAGCTGAGTGGGCCTGATCATGCCCCCGGGAGTGGGTATATTTGCACATGCGTGTCAGGAACCACTCCCAGACGTGGTTCTGGACATCTCTGCGCATGTGCAAATGTGTCCCCACCACTCCTGGAAGTGGTTTTGCCATCCCGGAAGTGGTTTGCCACTCTCGGAAGTGGTTCTGGATGTCTCTGCGCATGCACAAATGCATCCCCGCCTCTCCTGGAAGTGGTTCAGGATACGCATGCACATTGGTGGGGGCATCCTCCATCCACTTCCAGGAGTGGTGAGGGCGTCAGGGGCCAGGTGAATTGGTGTCAGAGGCCTGATATGGCCTGCAGGTTGTAGTTTGGGCACCCCTGGTCTAAACAAATAGACAGATAGATAGTGAACACAGTGTTACATCTTGCTGCTCTTTATTCTTTTTAATATAGAGTTGTATCATACCGTATTTGCTATTTTATTTTTCTGTGTTTTTTCCAAGTTCCTCACTTATCAATGTACTAATCTATGACTGAAAAGTTCACTGTCTGCAGTGTCCATCCAAACCACTGCAGCCAGGTGTCTTTGACCCCCTCCCACCCAACGTATTGCTGCCATTGTCTGCCCTCTATTATCTATACCTATAAATCCAAGGGTTAACTGTTGGAACTTGCTATACGTTTCTGCACCCATCCATCCTATCCCGTACCGAGCCTCCTGCACTCACCCGAACCTGATCCGGAAGTTACTGCAGGGTTGAGAAACGCGCCAGTGGGGCAAGAGCCCCATGAACAAAGGGAAACAACTTCAATTCCCAACGTTCTCTGCGCCGCGCCGCACCACAGCCAATCATGCTGAGAGGCGCGAGCAAAAAGAACGTTGGGAAACGTGGCGCGGCCAATTAAAATGGAGCCACAGAAAAAAAAACCACCGCACGAACGCAGAGGCAAGGGGGCCTGCCGGGTGAACCACCACCGCCGCGCTCGGCCCCGGTGGGGGCAAAGAGGCCTTCTGGCCATGCCACCTGCCAGCGTTCCGAGCCCCGCCCTCCCCCCCTCACCAGGACTTAAAAGGCGAGGGGGCCTGCCAGGCAAATCCACCGCCGCAGCGCTCCCGGCCCGAAGAGGCCCTCCCGGCCACGCCACCAGTCGGCGTTTCTGGGCCCAGTCCTCCCCTTCATAAGACTTTGGAGGCAGGGGTTTTTTGTGGGTGGTTTCGGTTGAATTGTTTTCTATTTTGATGTGGTGCTGATATTTTGCATTTTGTGGATTGTTTTGCTTTATATTGTGATTTGTGTTATTGTATTTACTTGAAACATTGTATTTATTACTGTATTTTGAACATTGTATCTTGTATCTTATATGTAAACCCCTTGGGTTGCCCTGGGGTCATTTATATGTTGTTAGCCGCCCTGAGTCGGCCATGTGTTGAGTAGGGTGGAATATAAATTGAATAAACATAAACATAAACATAAACAAACCACAAATGCAAACTACAAGTCCCAGCGTCCTGCACGCCGTGAGTGCGCAGAACGCTGAGAAAGCCAGTGCGTGAAAAATAAAATTACAAAACGCAATGGGAGTGCAAGTCCACCGCAGGCAGACGCAGCGCCTCGCAAAACAAACACCCACAAAAATCCACCATGAGACACCCGCCGGCCTTCTTTCCCAGAGGAACGGGGAGAAGAGGGACTCCCTCTCCTCCACGCTACCCCACTGAAGACATAGGGAGACCACCGCTGGCCTCAAGGAAAGTTGAGCCGGGGTGGAAAAAACCTCAAAAACAGGCAGCAGTTCATCAGGGGAAGCACCCTCCCTGGTGGATGACTGACTGCTGCCTTTGTACTTCCGACAGAGGTAATACAAAAGCAGCAGCCAGCAATCCGCAAGGAAGAGCACCACCCCTTACAGATCGCTGCCTGCCGATCTCCGGTTAGGTAAGCCAGGAGAGAAAGGAGATAGAGAGGAGAGAACCATCATCAGGCAGAGATAGCTCTTCTCTACCTTCTTCATCCCCGACCTACCTAACAAACCTTACCAGCCAGGGGAAGAATGGGCTGACTGCCTCCCCCTCCTTTCCCCCATTGCTGCATTGAAACCAAAATTTGAAACAGCAATGGGGAAAAGAGGAACCGACAGGCAGCCCGTTCTTCACACAAACCTACACACCAACAACAAACACCAAAATTAATAAAAATTAATAAATAAATCAATAATTAAAAAACCATTAATAAATAAAAAAATTAAACCACAAAATACACAAACAAAAACATCCACAATACCACGAAAGCACGGACAAAACACCTAACTACAACACGAAAATACCTAACTCTAACAACACAACAACCACAAATTACACAAATAAACAACAACAAAATAACAAAAATAAACAACACCATAAATAAACAAACCAATTACACAAATCTAAAGCCCAACCAAAACAAAAAAGAACAAACAGAAACACCTCCCAGCCCACCACCACAAAAAAAACAAAGAAAAACCCCAGAAGAAAGAAAACTAGAGAACTCACCAGCACATCCTCCCTCCACGAGATCTGAACAGAAATGAAGAAACAAAGACTACTTACCAGAAGAAACCCCACCTAGAGGCCAGGAGAGAAAAAAAACATGTGAAACAAAAACAAAACCACTAACAGCCCCACCTGCAGGGCAGAATAGTAAAAACAAATAAAAAACAATAAAGCCCTACCTAGAGGCCACAAGAGTAAAAACAAGTCAAACAAATAACAATACATCAAAAGTTTACACAAATAACAAACATATGTTACATAAATAAAATAAAAAATTATAGCATCCTCTGTTGATTTTTAACTCAAAAACACCCCCCCCCCCAAAAAAAGCAAAACACAATATAAAACAGCCCGGCATTGCTGGGCAAACTATGCTAGTTACCTATAAAGGCCTGCATAGTTTGGGTCCAGGTTATCTGAAGGGTGGTATTGCCCCATGCAAGCCTTCCTGGTAACTTAAGGTCATCAAAGGAACCCTGTTTCATCACAGTCACATTTGATGCAAACAGAAGGGAGACCCAGTAACTTACGGTAATTAGAAGTGATACAAACAACATTTCTAATTTTCCACTGTGTAATGGAAATGATTATCCACTTAAAATTTTCTGATGTTATAATTTATAGATCATATTGAACAGAGTAAGTTGCCTATACTGTACTGAATATTGACCACTTGATACTAAGTTTCATGGCTGAATTTAATGTCTTCCTTTTTATATTAAACATTATTTGGCATGTGCATTTATCTCAAGGAGATAAATGGAAGCGGAGGGAAAGCCCCGACAGATAAGTATCTTTTGAGTATGCACTCATAACACTAGAATTCTCACATTTCAAAGAAGTGCTAATTTTCATAGTCCTTGACAAGCCATCTTTTAAAGACCCAATATTGCTTTTTGATAGGAAGCTACAGGGTGTAATGTCAAAAGAGGAGATAATATATATTATCTTTACTGTTCATCCTTTGTGAAGGGGAAAAGGAAGAAGCTCATGCATTTAAGAAGCAGGCATGTACATGCAAAATATCTGTTATTGCATTGATGTTTGTGGGATGTCAGCTACTGGATTAATTCAAGTGTAGAAAAGCGAAAGTTCAATTGAAACAATTGTTTACACTCTAATGGGGGAGAACATTCCAGCTGGGCTTGTCTCTGAAGATAGTTTGGAAAGTTCTACTGGAACAAAACCCAGTTGCCTGTGTGCTCATTAGTGCTAAATATTTAAAGTGAAGCCTTCCATTTGCACAGAAGCAATACTGGCTGCCAGTTGATGTCTGAGCCTAATGTAAAATGTTAAAACTAACCTTAATAACCCTAAATGGTTGGTTGCCAGGTGACTTGAAGAACCAATTGCACCCACGGTAGCCTTCCTAGATCTTCAGATTGAATGCAACAGCTCCTGTGATAGAATGGGTCACACGTTATTCAACATGGAGTTTCTATGGTTCTTAAACTGTCTTAGAATGTAGCTTTGCTCTGTGCAAAGGCCTCAAATTCCTTCTGCAACTCTTATCAAGCAGATGAGCCTGCAAGGCCTATGTTTTGTCTTCTCCTCCAGGATGTTGCGTCAACATCCAGAGCTGGGAAAGGCAAGACTTTGTTATGGGAACAACTAGGGTGTGTTTGTACAATCCCTGGGCTCTAATTGGTTGTATGCTAATTAGGAGAGCCAGGCTCATGTTCTTTCCTATAGACACATGGATTTGGGAATCAATTCGAATTTGGGGTTTCTGAGAGATACACATCAGAAGGGAGAGTGGGACTCTAACACCTGAGTCCTGACTCCAACCCAAGCTTAGTCATGATTACTTAGATTAGTCAAATTTTCCTTTTGTTTCATGGGGGAAGGCCGGAGTGTGGATTTCCCTACCTGTACTTTTTGATTAGTATTGTTTTGCTGGATTTTCTTGTATCCTGAACCAACGAATGAACTGCTATTTCTACATTATGCTTCATGAACAAGAAACAACTTTTACTTCATCAAGATGTCTGTTTATTGGAAGAGGGGGTAAGACAAGAGTTAAGCCATTAGCCACACACTACCACATACTGTACATATTAATATTACTCTCCCCATTATCGTCTGGGCTCTGTACAATTCAGGTAAGCCCCAGGTTGCTGCAAGACTTTGCAGGACAACATTTAGATGACCTGTACTCAGAGTCTTGGATTCCAAATAGAGCTGGCCAGTACAAGGAAGCTCTGAAAGGAACGGGAAGATACCAAGGCAAGGGTCAAGCAGAAACCTTTCTGTCATAGCTCCACTCATGTTTCTGACAGAGGATAAAATCAAATTGTCGGAAACATAAAATACGACCTTTTCCATTATGGTCTTTCAACTTTTAAACTCCATTTTGGCATAAGCACATTACTTTTAAGGATCTAAACTTGTGTTTATGTTGTTTTTGCATTCATGATTGTTCTGCTGCTCTTCAGTATGTTCTCACTTTTGCTACTATAACTTTTAGCACAATTTTACACAGAATTGGAGTGACTATGCCTTATATCCATGGAAATTAATTATTTTTAAGTCTTGGATGGTGATTTATCTTTTTCTTAGCAATCAGGCTGTGTTGCTTTATCTGCTGTGTGTGTGGTTTTTGCCCCAAATTTGACTACTGTATATTTTACACAACTTCCAAAAACGTTAATGAGGATGCTCCCAGCTCTCTTTCTCACTCTGGCCTGTACTTCTATGAGGTGTCGAAATACCGGCGTTCACTAAATTGACATGGAATTTAATGAATATTCTTCATATTACTACTTTCACTTAGATATGCCTAAAAGATTTTCTTCTTTTTCAATTTTAAAATGCCTGTTTAGTCAGTAAATTGGATTTCCTGCCATTTTTAACAATATCAGAATATGCTCATGATTTGGTATGTTTTATGCTAATCTTTAGATTTAAATATTATTATTTGGGAGTTTGGTTGGAGAAAGAGACATTTTTCAAAACTAACAAATATTTTTGAAAAGGAGCTTTATATATTTACTGGCAGAAAGCAACAATGAATTGAAATAATGTCTTCTTCTATGTCTAGGCCAGACGGGAAACTGCCAAAATGAAACTGCCAAAATGAAGCGACCGTTGTGGAGTTCATTCCGTAGTTTCTTTTGCCTGACCTGTTGTGAGAAAGATTAATCAGCACAAGGTGACTGAGGCCAAGGATACGCCTGATTGTGGTTAAAAAATATCACAATCTTGAAGGAGGCTCTTTCTGTGTACCCCGAAACAACCACTGAAAAGCAATACAGATAAGAGTACAGAAAAAGAATTACATTTAAACATAGAAAGACAAAAACATAATTACAGTAGAATCACATAACTTTAACAATGATAAAGAAGAAATCAGAATAGTTATAAAAATTCTGTACCTCAGTTCATCTGTCAATCCAAATGGAAACAGAAGGCAAGAAATAAGAAAAAGGTGGAGTGTTGAAAAGGTATTTATGGACCAAGAAATGATTATTTGGCATAAGGATAAATAAATATTTACATGACCAATATCTTCCATGCTATTGTGTTCCTCATTATTATACAAGGATGTGAAAGCTGGACAGTGAAGAAGGTTGACAGGAAAAAAATCCAATAACCCTGATTAATTTTAAATGTAGTTTTGGAGAAAAGTTTCATTGACACCAAAGGCTGCCACAAGGTCAAATACCGGTACATGGGAACTGGATCACATCAGGTGAGAACTCTCTCTAGAAACAAAAATGACTAAGTTGAGGCTTTCATACTTTGGGCACACCATGAGAAAACAAGACTCACTAGGGAAAATGGAAGGCAGTTTTAAAAAAAGAGGAATGTGAACAAGAGATGAATTTGCTCAGTAAAGGAAACCATGGGATTGACAATTTCCCCCCAACATGTTACCAACCACACAAAACCTTTCTATCCCTTGCACATCATTGGCTGAGAAAACAGCATATGTGGAGGCCATCCAATATCATTGGAATATCCATTAATTGCTTTCTGGCTATTAACTAAAGGGAAGGAATAATGGTGGTATTCTCAATATAATGTTCAATAGAACACAATGTAAGAACTGCCTTGGCTAGGTCTACCCTGAAAGAAACATCTACTTACTTTGGGACTTCTCCCAGGTCCTGAAGAGCCTAACTATAACACTCTGAAAGGAGCAGACTGCTCCCTTTTGACAGAGAATGGTTTTTTTTTCCTTTTCTGTTCAGAACTAACTTTGAACTACCAAATTGAAGCCACTTTCTTGGCTTTTGTCATTGGCCAAAGTTAAGTCCTTGTAATCAGCAGACCAGCAAATGAGCTGGATTCTGGATCTCTCCACATTCAAACAGCCTGTTGTTGTTGGTCTTGCATTTAGGAACTCCAACCCTCAGCCTATTCAGGACCTCCAAGTGACATAGGAAAGGTTGAGTTCCTCGGCCACGTCCTCCTTTAATGTTATTCTTTGTCCAGCAAGCTCTTTCCTCCATCTTCTAATTTGGTTTTGCTCTTGTGTACCCTCAAGAGTGATTGTTCTTGCCATAAATATGGCAAGTGAGATATAAATGAGTTATTGAAGAATATCATACCTTTGCCAATACTTTAGTTGGTTAGATTGAGCCTTCTTGCCCTCAGATGCCACCAGATATTTGTTTTATTGTTTGTTGAATGATATTGTAGTTGTTCCATTTAGTTGTTTGTACACTGCCCAGAATGGGCGACATAAAGATGTAACCAACCAACCAACTAACCAACCAAATCAATCTCTACCTGGATCTAGGTCAGTGGACTTGAGGCATATATCCATTCAGAGAATGTCGAGGGTCATTCTCTTGCTTAGTTCTCACATCTCAGAAGAGGAGACAAGGTCAAGAGCTTCTTACTTGTTTATCAGGACAGTTAGTGAAGAGTGGATGAACTGCTGTGCTCTCCAGCCAGCAGGTATAACCCACTAGGCAGAACTCCAAGCCAGGAACTAAGGAAACAAATCACTTTCTATTTCCTTGCATTATATAATTAAAAACATTTTGGATGTATAACAACTAAATGCCAAGGTACATCTGAAGATGTGAGTTCTAACCAAGAAGAGAACACAGTAAAATATCATAGACCTGATGTTCTTAAGGGTGACACTTGACTTTGCTGTTGTAATTATGGTTACATACACCGAGAGGACTAACTTGACTCCCTCTTTGAATATTGCTACTTTTGCAAATTGCTATTTTTAGATGTACTTGTCTATTATTGACCTTTGGAAAACTCTTAATGACCACCAGTAAGATCTGAACTTGTCCTCTCCCAAGGACTATCAAATGATCCTTAATGACTTTTGTTAAAATCATCACCATGCTGGGCCTTTTGCATTTATTATATTTCACATTCTGTTCCTCCCTTGTGTATTTCCAGCATCTTTTTGAGGATTTATACTGGCATAAGTGTAATTGTGGCAGCAAACTAGCTGGCATCAAATATCACTTACATACACCATTGCATGCCAATTGCATAGCTTGGCATGAAACGTGGAGTATGAGGCGTGCTTATTATTTAGCAGCAATTTGCCACATAACACACCAGCATAAATTCCTAATCAGATTCTGCCTTCTCCCTCTGTATGTGTATGTAAATATCTTAATGGGGCTACACTATATGCATCTGAATTGGGGTATAATTTTCAAAAAACCTATGCTAAATAAAACAGGTTAGTCTTTAAAAATCACAAGATTTTTGCTGGTTTTAATATCACATTTAGAACATAAGACAACCATGTTTTTCTGTTTATTAATCTTGCTTTCCCACCCCCTTTCCACCTCTGCAATGAGGGTCCAATACCGAAACTACACTTTGAAAACCTATTGGTCTTAAAATCTGGGATTTATGGTGTGTAGTTCTGTTTTAGCATGAAGCAGAAAATGAAGTGGATGAATTCTGTCTTCTGTCTGCAACTAGGCAACTATATCTTGAACATCTGTGATGGAGATCCCGGCACAGGGCCATAGCCAGGATTCTAGATTTGAAGGGGTGTGTGTGTGTGTGTGTGAAAAAATTCAGGAGGGACAACAATGTCACACACACATATATAACTGGCTGGCAGGGCAGGTGTGGGGCCTTAATGGGAATACGGCTACAGCCTGTTGGCTCATCCCCAGTTAGTACTTAGTTAATATCCCTCCCTTTGTGTTGTTGTATCCCCCTTCCATTTTATTTCTTTTTATTCTTTTAATTGGGGTGGGGGGTAGTAGGGTTGGGAAGTGAGTGGGCAACTTGGGATTTTAAATCTGTTTTTATACATTTTTAACTGTTGTACGCCTGATTGGGCGGCATATAAATTAAAAAATTAAATTAAATTAAACATAACAGTGGCATTCCGCGGGTTGGGGTGTTGTGGGGGTTGTGGGTGGGCTGTTAGATCAGGAGGGTTTTCGTGCGCGCCCCGGCCCCCCTGGCTACGGCCTTGCCCCTGCAACTTTATACAAAAGAAACAACTTCAGCTTTCTTTTGGGTAGACTTCTTTCAGTTTTTGTTTTAAGCTAAGAAAGTGTGGCTTAGGTCTCCCTGCCCTTAAAGAAAGGAGTGTTCCACAAAAGCTTCCAATACCTGTAGTACAAGTGGTACAGGCCACTCTAACACTCCAGGACAGTCTCACAGGCTGCTAAAAGAAATGACAGAAATAATGTCCATTTTTTTTTTAAAAAAATGTGTAGTTTCATAAGGAACTGCTGTGGCTCAAGTGGTTAAGACGCTGATCTTGATGACTGGAAGATTGGCAGGTTAGCAGTTTGAGACCCGAGTGCTGCACAACAGAATGAGCTCCCATCTCTGCCCCAGCTCCTGCCAGCCTTATCAGTTTGAAAGCAAGAAATTGCAAGTAGATAAATAGGTACCACTGGTGGGAAGGTGAACAGTGTTCCGTGCACTCCGGTGTTGAGGCATGCCTGCCACATGTCCACGGAAACATCTGCAAATGCAGACAGCGCTGGCTCTTTGGCTGTAAACAGAGGTGAGCACTGAACCCTAGAGTCAGATACAACTGGCTTTCGAGCAAGGGAGACCTTTACCTTTATCTTCATAACTGGAGAGGTAGAAGTGGAATCCTCAACACACTAACACATGTTGCTCAGATTGATCAATTCACTATCTTTTTATAAGTAACTATGAGAAATGCCTATAAGCAAGTACAAGTATGGAGACTCAAGAATTTTGCAGATTATAGAAGCTCACTCCTCCATACTTAGTTTCATTCTTATTTGTAAGCTTTGCACACAAAATATCACATACATTGATAGTGGTTTACACACAGAGATGCTAAAAATAATCTGGACTTCACATTTGATAAACCATTTGAAAATTTCAGGCTGTGCATATTCACGAGAAATTATTTTAAAATGATACCCTGTGAAATTCACCTTCTTCAGGTGTGCTTGTCTGGGAGAGTATCCCGTACATTATGTGCTGAGTACTGTAATTCAGTGCAGTGCCTGGTGTGTGGGAATGGATGCCTGGGAAAAAGATATTAGATTTTTATGTCTAGTTGCATTTCTCCTGTTGCGTGCTGTGCTGAATGAATATATGTATGTAAAACCGGCCGACTTATCACCCCCATGTGTGGACATGCCACTAGACACAGGTAGGTGTCAGGTGCCCTGAGGGTTATAAACCCTGCTTTTAATACCTATTACAGAGGTATTATTTCCCATATTTTGAGTCACAGTCTTATCAGATGCTCGCACTACATCTTGGAAGTGTTTGTCCCTAATGTAAGAGCCTATCACTACCTAGGGCAAAATAAACACTTTAAAACATGAACCAACTGTACAGTGTTTAGTAACAGTGGAATGCTTCCAGCTCATGCAGGGGATGTCCTTAGGCCATTCAATCTTCATAATTGGAGCCTCACACTCTTGTCTTCTGACATATTCTTCTCTGTGCAGTCCAGGAACTGGGATTCTTTATTTTGGATGAATGCGGATTCTTCCTTCAGGGTCTAAAAGAGCAAAAAAAAAAAAAACCAATAAAAAACCTATCAACCACATTCCAAAATAAACTCTCTTAGCTGAAAAGCAACTGCTTGCAATATACACGTGTACTGGGTCCCTTTTTGCTGGGGGGGAAAAAGAAACTAGTAGAAAATCTGTTCTTCTTCAGAAGCATTGAGAGGTGCAGAGGTGATAAACATTAAGTCTAGAGCAAATTTTATTGTGTGCTTTTTGGAGACTTCTCAGCCTCCTTGAAGTCAGCGAGGGATTTTTTCCATTCAGTTTCACAGAAAAACAACTTCGCACTGTTTATGGGCTAGTTTTAAGGTTTTATTATGAAGCACAAGCCAGACAGTTTCACATGCTGGTAACAAATGAAAATTCTATGGCTGTGTTCGTAGGAAATAACTTTTAGTCTGTTTGTCAACATGCTCTGCTTGGAAACCAGTAAATTAATACAAAAAACTTTCATAGATTTGCTTGAGCTAGGAAAAACAATGTGCTGTGGCCTGCTATTGAGTCGGTTTGAATCAGAACTGAGATACAGATAACGAATGCATCATACAACGGGGAAAAAACGTACAACAAAGAGAATTTTGGAACAAATGGGTGCATCGTACAATGAAAATCTCTATGGGGAAAATCGTACAACGAAAATTTTCTTTGTACGGTTTTTCCCATAGAGTTTGTTGAACGAATTTTCCCATAGGGATTTTCGTTGTACGATTTTCACCATAGAGATTTTCGTTGTACAATGCATGCATCATACAACGAACAAAATCATATAACTAAGTGCCTTGTGGAACCAATAGTTTTCGTTATACGAGGTTCTACTGTATCCCAAAAACAGCAGACACTAAAACCATTAAAGGTAGTTAAGAAAGCTATGCTTTGATCAGGATTCAATTACTGGTTGTTGTTGTTTTGGTAAGTGTTAAAAAGCCACTCAGAGACTGTATTTATACCTGGAAGGATCTACAACAGTGGTGGCGAACCTATGGCATGCGTGCCAGAGGGGGCACTCAGAGCCCTCTCTGTGGGCATGTGCGTCGTCACCCCAGCACAGAGTTCATCCTGCCCCTCTGCCCAGCAGCACAATGGGAGTGCTTCCTCCCTCCCCCAGGACAGAGTTCGCCCTGCTCTTCTGCCTAGTAGCCCAATTGGAGTGCTTCCTCCCACCCACCCCACTCCTCTGTTTGGGCACTCGGTCTCTAAAAGGTTTGCCATCACTGATCTAGAAGGTTCTCTAATATGCTTGATATATTATGTACTATAGAGAAATTATGTACTTGAGATTTATAATATGTATTTAGAACTTTACAAAAAGCAGAGATTCTGGGTGTTTCTTCTCTTTTTACTCTTCACTACCATTTATAAGATGAATAATCACTGGCATATGATAAAGTTGGAGGTTCAGATCCTCATCATAACAATCTCCATAGCTAGAACAGCCCATAAGGAAAATCTAGCAAATGCAAATAGCTGGTTTGGTCCATATCAACAAATGATAAACAGGTCTTTTGTAAGGGCAACAGCCTCAGTTATCCATTCAAGACCCAACTGCCATAAAATAGTTTGCATTATAGCAGAAATAATTTGCAACAATATACTGTTCCCAAGAAAGTCCACTTATTTTCCAGCTAATAGAAAGAATTCAGTGAATCTGAGAAGGAACAGGGAAGTCTGAAAGTGTGGGAAATTATGTTACAGACTATGGTAGACAGAAAGCCCTAAGGTTTTGGCTTTGTGAGCCATGGCCTCACTATAGCTTCACCAATAAAAAAAGACAAAAAGCAGCTCTCAGCAGCCTTTGGAACAATGCTTGTCAGAACCAAATTAAACAATACAGAAAGTATATTATTAGAGTTGAAATCATGTTAACATCCAGATGTAGTCTTAAGTAGACCTTCATTTAGACCTTTGTGACTTAGAAATGAACGAGACCTACAAACAAAAGCATGTTTCCTGAAGACTAATCACAAAACAAACAATGTGATTGCAAGGCAGAAGAGGTGAGAAATGCTGCAGATGTAATAATCATATGCTTTGTGCAGTTAAGGAATTCCCTCTTCTGATGATGAGTTATTTGCAATGTATAGCTCATCACACCAGTTATGCATCCCAGCATGTGCATCGTATGTGTGTGTGTGTCACATAATGAGAATGTTATTTTTCCTTCCATTTTCCCTGGCACTGCACCATCACCATTGTGTTGCTCTTCTAAAACTTTTAAACATTCTGTTGCTCCTAAACTCTTGCTGTACTTTCAACTTAATGACAATGTTATGCATTATCTTACTGGAGAAACCACAAACATTGGCAGCCAGCTTCATAACCCAACCTGATAATACCATTCTCCTTAGTGTAGTTCAGAGCTTGAAAAATTATCTTCCCTACTGAACTTGGGAACATTACTTTTCAGGAACTACAGCTCCCATTCTTCTTGGAGGATTGTGGGAGTTATAGTCTAAACATTCAAGTTCTCAAGCTCTGATTAGGTCTCACATTCAAACAAATAGATTCTGCTGGCACCAAGATTGCTATCCAAGCTCATCTGTTTGTCCTGAATAATGAAGTGAAGAGATCCACCCATAATGTTTGTGTGCTAGTAATATATATGCCTGCTGGGAGCCAAGCAAATTCCCTTGGAAGTGGCAAAAATATGTAACAAAACAAATGAGGATTTATAATTGCAGTTTCAGGATTATAATGAGCAATATAGCTCCAAGGCACTATCTTTACCTTTCCCAGGTAGGCTGTTGATCATTTGCACATATGGCTCAGTTCCAGAAAAAGCTTTACAGCAAGAGCAAACATTCTTGAGGGTACACAAGAGCAAAACCAAGTTAAAAGATGGATGAAGGAATTCACTGAGCAAGGAACATCATTAGGGCCATAGCCAGGGGGGCGAAAACTATCCTGTAACAGCCCCCCCCGCCCCCATTGCAACCCATGGTGCCAATGCTTCATATGTGAGTGTGATATTGTTGCCCCTCCTGAAAATATCCCCCCACCCCAAAAATCTAGAATCCTGGCTATAACCCTGAACACCATTAAAGGAAGATATAGCTGAAGATCTCAATCTCCTCTATCTCACTTGGAGGACCATGAATAGGCTAAGGGTCGGAGTCCCTAAATGTAAGACCAACATGTTCAAGTGGGGGCTGCTGGCGGACTACAATTTGCAGTGTGAATGTGGAGAGATACAGAATCCGGCTCATCTACTGGTCTGCTGATTACAGCCAGAAACATGCACTGATGTGGACTTCAGTTTGGCCAAGAAAGTGGCTTCATTTTGGCAGTCCAGGGTTTGATTGGGACATGAAAGAAGAAGATTTGCACATATGAGGTATACACTTTTAGTGCAAATTATTCAACCTAATGAGATTGGAGCAAGTTAACTTTAAAACATTTAGACTGGGGTAGGCAACCTAAATGAGTCTGCAGCTGTCTTAAACATGCTTATGGCAGCTGTAAATGGCGGGGGGATCACCAGTCTGGCCTTCTCAACTGTGTGAGGGAATGTGACCTGGCCCCCGACTCAGAAAGGTTGGCAACCCCTGATTTAGACCATGTGAACTTAAATTCATGTAGTTTCAAGTGAGATTATTGTCTGCCTTCTGCCAATGTGAGTGAAACTCAGGAAAACCAGACAGAGTGACTGATGGATGGGTTGGATTTTATAGCCTACCTTACTTTCAAAGAAAGGTAACCAAGGAAATTAGGTAAAGGTAAAGGTTGCCCTTGCTTGAAAGCCAGTCGTATCTGTTTTTTAGCCAAGAAACCAGCACTGTCTGTGTTTGTAGACGTTTCCATGGACATGTGGCAGGCATGCCTAGACACTGGAGTGCACAGAAAGCTGTTTACCTTCCCACCAAAGTGGTACCTATTTATCTACTTGCAATTTTTTGCTTTTGAATTGCTAGGTTGGCAGGAGCTGGGGCAGAGATGGGAGCTCACTCCATCGTGCAGCACTCAGGTATGGAACACCGACCTTCCAGTCTTCAAGTTCAGCAATTTAACCACTAAGCCACCATAGTCCCTCCAAAGAAATTAACCATGACCAAATAACACAAAACAAATACATCTAAAGCAGAAGAAGGAACACAATAGCACGATCCACTGACACAACCATTCAAAAGCAGCTCAGCATAAATGCAACATATTTGACTGAACTAGAACATAGAAATGCAGTTGAGCCAACCTATTCTCTATTGTATGGTAGTTTCACAGTCTGGAACAAGCCTCCAAAACAGCCCTCTATCACATTCTCCCCCAAAGTTCTCAAAGGCAATGTTCCAAATGATTTGGACCACACCTGTGTACAACTGCACAGATCATAACAAGCATTTGGTATTGTTTCTTGTTGAAGCTATTGTAACAAGGGAGACAGATACATGTTTCTTAATAAGCAGTCACATAAATTCTCGACCAGCTGAATTTTCTGACTGTTTTGAAAGGTATCCCTTTTCTAAAGAAACTCTATCATATAGAAATAATAGATGGGGAGACAAAAATAAAGTGAGGTTGTACAATAGTTGTAAACTAAATGCAAATAGTTTTCCAATGAAACAGATTGAGTACCTAGTGTTTTCTTTGACCAGGACCCAAAGAGCAGCTTTAGTTAGGCTGAAGGACTTGGTCATGTTCAGCAGAACTTTGTCCTTCTCCTTTTGTGTTACAGACTCCCATGTACCAATCACAAGGAGCTTTGAAAATGTCTCACAATTTCAAAAGAGGCTTGGGCATGAGCATGTGTGTTGGATCGGGGCCGTGGAGCGGCCGTGGGGTCCCGGAGGAGACTGATCAAGTGACAACACGAGACAAGATGGAGCGAAGATCAGTGGTTTACTGAGGGAAAATCATCATCATATATAGGAATTCAAGGCAGCGTGTGATAGAATCGTCATCTGACAGAAAATCACATCACATGTTTACCCGGGTTAATTGGGAATCTCTCTCGGGGAAGTTAATTAACTAAGGCAAACACTGGCAGGGGAAGTCCATTGTTCCTAGCTTACACAAGAGTAAATATGGCCACTATTTACGCTAGGGCTTGGGGTAATCCGTAGGTGCAGTATTACCTATTTCCTAACTGCTTAGTTAGACATTCAATTTCCTCCTGCTTGGACTGCCTGTCAGGTCAGATATGGGTGAATCAATCTTATGACTATTAATCCGCTCCCCAATTTCTGTCCTCGCAGAGCCCAGAGGCCCGGAGTGTGCTCACGTGACGTAGCCTCTGTCAGGGACAGTTATGCCAATTATGCTCACGGATACCGCACTCCCCCTTTACTTGTTAGAATGGACCTGACAGACGGCCCTGCGCAGGAGTGGCATTAGCTGGTGCGGGGGGATGACATTTCGGGGTTCCTTCCATGGGAGACATCTCGATATCAGTGAGGGAATACATTGCACGAAACAACACACTGTTGTGCCCAGTATTACCACCCCCACGATCACCTTGAGTGTCGTCTGAAGCCAACCCCATGGGAACCACGACCATAACGAATCCCACCACCCCCACGTGGCATCCTCCTTGATGTTTTTGACCAAAGTGTGGAGGTCCGTGAGCTGGCTCTGTACCTTACGCGTGTTGTCTGTAAGATTAAAGCAACACATGCCGTGGACAGACTCGCAACCCAAATGATGTAACAACAGGAGGTAATCGATAGCTGCTCGATTGTCTAGTATGGCATGGCGAAGTTCCGCCTGCTCCTGGTTGAGCAGCGCTATCGCAGAGGAGGTGTGGTTAATGGCTTTTGCCAAAGCGCAAGCCAATTGACCAATTCTCCAAGCATTGCCAACGGCTAAGCCTGGCACGCCAAGTATGCTGACTGCCAATGAGATGTACTCAGCCTTACTCAGAACCCTAATGTTACTATTACATGAGCTGTCTAATTGGGTGGCGCGAGCGCGCCGTATGGGTGCAGGGACATTTGTGCTTGGGGCAACCATATCCCTAGTGGGGAGCAACAATGTCAAGCGACTGATACAACATATGGAATCTGATACATTAGCGGGAATGTAATTCCAAGTGTACTGACTGCATGTAAAGAACCAACCTGAAGGCAAGGTAACATGAGCATACATTGAACCAATTGTCTCTGGGTTATCACAAGTCCAATTGCCGCTGCCGGTGTCGAGACAACGGCACTGAGTCCCGCCGGCCGCAGAGCAGCCGGTCATTCGGGCACAAGTGGAGTTCGAGCTGGCTGCCACTCGAGGAGTGTAGAGAGTGGCTGCATCAGCCGGCAAAGTCTTGGTGAGTTGAGTTCCCCAGCGAGCGTACGTTGAGAAACCTGTTGGGTAAAACGGACAGAAAATCCGCTTCACCAGCCAGTCGCCGTTCCTGGTGTGTGTCTCTGGAGAGTGGCACACCGGGATGAGACAGGTGCTCAAGATCGAGGCAGAAGCAGTATTCTGCCTCAGGCAAAAATCAGACTGGTTGACGAGAGTCGCCAACCTCTTCCATAGGTTGTAATGCATCTGGGCAGAGAGGTCTCCGCCTGGCAGCAGGTCGTTGGCTTTCAGTGAAGCTGCCTGAACGCCTCCCCCCGCAAGTAGGGAGAGGGTCAGGATGATGGTGACCGCCATGGAATTAGTGGTGATCAGGGAAAAAGCTGCTGGCAGGATGTTTTCCGGTGTCGGGTCCTTGTCCTCGCGTCGGACGGCGTCCACTGCCTCATCGCAAAGGGTCTTGACCATTCCCCAGGTGATCCTCGGCGCTGTCACCCGCGGTCGCCGATGCCTCCGCCTGGGTCCCGTGGTCAGGGTGAGATTCTTCATCTCCGGGATCGGATTCGGGACGGCCTGAGTCCTCGCCATGTGTCTCCAAGTGGGGTTTGACGCACCGGGCTGGAATCCAGATGACACCTGTAGGAGACATAATTGCAGCATACCCTCTTCCCCAGGTTACGAGTGGCGCCGGGCCCCTCCAAGAAGGATCCGGTGGCACTCGGTAATGCACCATCGGCCACGGGAGAGCTTCCGAGTGGCGGAAGTGCTTCTCCTGCGGCGTGCAATCCAAAAAAACATTAAGGTGATTGTACGTGAACAACACCTTGTTCAGACAATGCTGTGCCTGACCCTGAGATTTGGGGAGGGCTGGTGGCTCCCCCCTTTCTGTTTGTTTGTCAATGTAGGACTTGAGTGTCCGATTGACTCGTTCCACAATCGCTTGCCCCTGCGGATTGTACGGAACGCCAAAGGTATGTTTGATATCCCAGGTGGCCATGAAGTCGGCCAGCTGCCTGGAGCTGTAGGCCGGGGCGTTATCGGTTTTAACGTGCCGTAGGTTGCCCATCGCTGCAAAGCAGGAAAGGAGATGCTGCTCCACGTGGGAAGCCGTCTCCCCTTTTTGTGCCATTGCCCAGACGAATTGTGAAAAGGTATCAATGCAAACATGCATGTACTGCCATCTGCCAAATTGCGGGACATGTGTGACGTCCATTTGCCACACCTGATTAGCTTCTGTCCCTCGTGGGTTGACCCCCCACGAGGGCCCCCCCGGTGCCCCTGCGCAATACTGACAAGAGTGGACTATGCCTTGGGCTTAAGAGAGTGGCAGGTTAAACTGTCTAGCGAGCGCCTTGGCATTCTGATGAAAGAATGCATGGCTCTGAATCAGAGTTGTGAATACTCCCAAAACTGACCGTTGCTGAATTTCCTTTGCGGCCGCATCCGCTCTGCTATTGCCCGTGGAAATCGGACCAGGCAGGTCCTGGTGACTTCGGATGTGGGCGATATAAAGTGCTTCGGTGTGGTTCCGCAAGTGAAATTGAGCTGTGAGGAACAAACTCAGCAAATTTTTGTCTATCGCGGGAGTGATGTATGCCCCCGGTAGACTGTGAAGCAAATTCCTAACGTACTGGCTGTTAGTTATGATGTTGAGGCGTTCTTTGGCAAAGGTGCGCAAAGCAAGGTTCACCGCTGCCAACTCTGCCCGCTGCGCGGACTTCTGTGGAAGAGTTAGAAGCGTGCGCCAAGCCTGGCCCTCCTGCCAAGTTAAAACACCATATGTGCAACCCCCATCCGTGAAAACCATTCTGGCCCCCTGAAGTGGAACCAGCGATATTAATTCATACAAGCTGACTGTCTGCGTTTGAAGCGAGACGAGTCTGGGGTCCTTTGGCAAGTGGTATGCCAAGCATCCGGCGAATTCCTCCAAGGCAATTGGAAGTGAGTCACCGAGCTGCATCAGCTGCTGAACTTGCTCTTTTGTGAATGGGATCACGATTTTGGCTAGATCGTGCCCTGAGATGTCCCTTGCTCTCAGCCTTCTGCGGTAGACCACCGCGGAGACCTACTCTTGGGGGGGGATGATGTTTCAGGAAGAGGTGTTCGGTAAGTACACCCATTCCACAATACTCGCTCCTCGCTCGGAGTCCACTCCTAGGGCTCCGGTGAACATGGATCCGGGCCGAACGATGTATAAGTTCAGGATCGGAGCATATGGCCTCTGAGCAATCCTGTCCACCCATCTCTGGCTGAGAATTTGGTTAACCTTTTCGAGAGTCAAGCGTACCTCTCGAGGAATTTGTATCCGGTCTGCCGGCTGCTTACCTAGCGTTAGCAGCAAGAAGAGAAGAGCGGCTTTAAAAGATCCGTATCCAATCTGAAATACGGTCTGGCCCAATTAATGTTTCTCAAAACCTGCTGCAACTCTACCAGGGTGACTGAGTCTTTTAAGTTTATCTGGGGCAAAACTGGTGCTGCAAAAGAACGGAGAAGCCAATGACCCAAATATGAGAATGGCTCAGTTCTCTGTACTTTCTCTGGGGCAATGAGTAACCCTTTTTCCCCCAGGGTGGCCTGGAGGTCTTTAAACATTTCGCTGCCAAGTTGTGGCGCTGCGACCAAGATGTCATCCATGAAATGACACACTAAAGCTGTGGGGTGACATTTAATGACATTTAGCCCGCTGCTCACCCCAAATCCCAAAGGCAACAGTGTCCTACTTCCTGGTATAATGAAGTGGTTGACTTTTTTTTTTCAAACTATCATCATTGCAATAGTGATCATCAACCCAAAAGAGGAAAATTCACTTCCCCTGACCATCCCCATAGGGTCAGGGGAAGTTTTTTGTTTGCTGCTATGATGAAGCAGTTCATAAACTCCTTCAGCCAGAATAAAGAATTGAAATATGTTAATCTCCATAGCCCAGTGCAAGCTTGATTTGGGAGACTGCCCAAACAAATCACAGACAGTTTCTTTTAAACATGTTCTGGCATTTTCTCAGGTTGCCATCACAACTGAATATGTAACATCTCCAGATCAGGCATGGGAACAAGGAACTGCAGCTTTTGCATCAAAGATCAAGGTTTGGGCCACCCCAACCTTGACATTATCTCTTTGTTATCTCCCTGGATATGGCACAATTGCCTGCTAGGGCGAGGCTTTCTTCTACCTCTTTTTATGCTCCTGAATGCTGTACTCTCGTGGTCTATGAACTCTAAAAATATCTGTTCTGAACAGGATAATTCTCCAGTTATTTTAGTGGGTGGGTCATCCCAGAAAGCTTTCGGTTCTGAGAGGACAGCAGGGAGGGAGGGAGGGAGGAGGGAAGGTGTTTACAGTATATGGAAACTTCCCACTTATTTGAGAAAGTTTGTATTTCTCAGCCTTTTAAATTGTGTTGCTCTGACAAGCCATTATATCAGTCAGTGGAAATTGCTCTGGGGATGAATTAACGTCTGCAGTGCAAAACTAAGATGTATTTGTTAAGCATTCATGACACAAGACAGCACTCAACATTTCTTTTCTTTAACCATTATTTTTTAATTTAAAAATATTGGCAAATAACCAGCAAAACAAAGAAAAAGAGTAGGAGGATGGGGTACAGACAATGTGATCGTTTGCTCCTCACAAAGCAGATATGTTCTTGAGAGGCTCTTGTTATTTTTCTCCCTCATCAGTCACTCGGGCTGCCTCTTGAACTCAAGCACACCCATTCCATATCTGTATTTACATTTCTCAAGTATCCTATACCCACAGCTTTCCATTATTTTACAACTGTGTGTAAAGCACGACAGAGCATGTGCCCTTCTCTTACATCATACTCACAAATATATCATGCTCATAAGTTACAGGCATAATTGTAAAACTGTTATAAATCATAAGCTGTCAGTGATACCCTGCATTTTAGTCTCCTGTGATTTCACTTCCCTTTTGTACATTTGTTGTTTCAGTGCCTTCTTCTGTGTTTGAAAAATTAATAGTCTCTCTTTACCCTTCTAAGTTAATCAAATCTATTTCTCCATTTATCTCAAACAACAGTGCTTCTGACAGCTGCAAACACATCCTGATCCTCATCCACGTACTTGTCAATCAGGTGTATTATTGCCCAAAAATACTGTTTGTGTTGCAAGGGAAACGCCCATACTGTTAACACACTCATATTACGTTTCCATTTACTTTGCATTTGTGTTGACTAAGCAGTGAGCTATGCATTGCACAAAAACATGGTATGTTGCCCTTCCTTTTGTAGATGTTGTTGAAATCAGGTTTAGGTTTTATTTAGCTTGAATAGTTTTGCAGAGCTCATGCTTTGTCAAAGGATAATATCACATACCTTCACCATGTTTGCATTTACAAAATGTCAAAAGTTGGAAATATTATTTTTGAGGACTATAGATTTCAGGTTGCAGATCTGAGGGGATAATAGTCTGGAAAAAACAACTTGTTCTCTGAAAAGTGTAAATGGACTTCTTGGCACCTTTTCATTTCGCTGTTGAAAACTACTGCATTATGTTAGTCTGTGCATGATTATGTTGCTTCTTGTGCTATTCAGGCTAATGGCATTGGTTATTCCCTCAGAAATGGGAACTTGGCATGGCCTTCCATCATATGATAAGGAAACAGCTGTTGTCTTGAAGAAAAGAGAAGAATGCTTTGAATAAGATTGGCATACGGCAGTGAAGAAGTATCTTCCCTGTCCAAGAGCTGGAGAACATGTGGCTGTACAGATGTTGTTGGAGAGTAATTCTGATCAGACAGAGTTACTACACCCAGTTATGAGAAATTAGGAGAGTCATAATCTAACATCTGGAGAGCCTTGTGCTCCACGACATGATATCTTATAGTTTATGTCTCTCAGTGTTTTTTTGATCAAAGAATCTACTCCACTTACTGCAAATGTGACTTTCAACTGGCTAAGAGAAATAATGAATTGAAGAAATGAATATTGATGCAAAACACTAAGAATTGATTATATTGATGTAAAACTTTGGCATAAACATAACCAGAAATGAAATTCTAATCATACTGTTTTGTTTTATGAAAAACGAAGAAAGAGGCCTTTTTCTGAAGTTTCTTGTGTAGTTTCTTGTCCAGGCACGGGACATGCTTGCTAAGTTTAAAAACAGTGCTGTAAATAAGTAATTGCTTTGCTTTGCTTTTGGCCTCAAAAGGTTGCTCAGGCAATGAAGTAAATCAGGAACATGAATTAAAATGAATGTATGTTGACAAATATAGGTACTCTGACATTTGGGTGAATGAACAATGGGATCACAGCTATGCAATAAAGGTAAAGGTTTCCCTTGCTCGAAAGCCATTCGTATCCGACTCGAGGGTTCAGTGCCCATCTCTGTTTCAAAGCCGAAGAGCTAGTGCTGTCTGCTTCTGCAGATATTTCCATGGTCATGTGGCAGGCATGACTAGACACCGGAGTGCACGGAACGCTGTTACCTTCCCACCAAAGTGGTCCCTATTTATCTACTCGCAATTTCTTGCTTTCGAACTGCTAGGTTGGCAGGAGCTGGGACAAAGACGGGAGCTCGTTCCATCCTGCAGTACTTGGGAATCGAACTGCTGACCTTCCGCCTCCCAGTCAGTGTCTTAGCCACTTGAGCCACTGCAGTCCCGAGCCATGCAATAGAAGTTAGCATATATGTACAGCCCACAAAAACTTCTCTAATATTCTATGGGGCTGTAGATATATAGATTATATATTTTAAAACGAGTATTGCAAACACAAACCAGGAGAAATTTTTAAAAATATATTTATAACATCAATAGCAGTGATATAAGACAGCCCGAAACTGGATGTTAAACTTTGTAAGACTTTGAGTTATTTCCACCAGCACCAGAGCAGGGGTTGCTTGAAGAAACAAAGAAGAATCTAAATTCTCTTTGAAGCCAGACAAGAGCCAACTCCTGGATATATTTATTGATTGAAGTAGGACATCCACAATATAAAGGAATCATCTCCAATTGTAGTCTCTAAAACCCTGAAATAAAATACAATTTCAAATGTAAATACAGTACATAATATCACTACTTGTATTCATCCTTTCAGTTCCCCTCCTGCACAAAGGCTCATAGCAAAGGTTGAAGAGTTAGAGAGATTTATTTCCAGCTTTCAAAATCTTGCCTTTAGTGGTGTTTACAGAACTGTGTAATAGCTTGCATATTGATTTAATTCAAAGTAATTAGGTTTTAACCAAATTTAGAAACAAAACAGTAAAGCGTGCAATTTTTCAAAGGCAGTATGCCACAGAAATGGCCTTAATGTTAACTATTCATGATATATCATATCATGACTGGGGTACACAGAAAGAGCCTCCTTGAAGATTGTGGTATTTTTGAACTATAATTAGGTGTGCCCTGGTAATGGCAACCTTGAAGAATGGGATGTGCTTGGATCGCCTTTCCCATCAGACCTTTCCAGGAGAGTTCCCAACCCAAGCCATAGAGCAGTGGTGGCGAACCTTGGCTCTCCAGCTGTTCTTTGACTTCAATTATCAGAAGCCCAAGTCAGTACACCTGCTGATCAGGGCTTCTGGGAATTGAAGTCCAAGAACTGCTGGAGTAAAGAGCTAGACGTGAGATACGCAATAAAGTTGGAAATATTGGCACCTCTTCCCCTACTTCCTTCTCAACACTCATTATATTATGAGCAAAAAAGCAGGAGTCCCAACAGGCTTCAATCAACTATGAGGACATGAGAGTGCAATTCTTGACACACAAAAGCAGGGCTTGGACCACATGGCCAGAATGCTACATTTTGCTTTTCTCTCTCCCACTCTGTTTGTGTGTACATACATGTCACTAAATTAATTCTGACTCAAAACAACCCTTTTTCAGGGTTTTCTAGTAGAAAGTAATGTACTTGTTTGTTTTATTTATAGGCCAACTTTCTTTTTTTTAAAAAAAATCAAATTAAAACACAATACTTGTACAGTTAGAAAAGAATTAAACCAGTATAATAATTAAAATATATTAAACAATTAAAACAGGATTAAAACATTAAAAATTTAAAACAAGGCAAAACGTGAAAACAGACAATAAACTTAGCTAAAAAGCCAGCATCCAGGGATTCAGTTATAATTATTAAAAGCAGCGAATCTCAACCTGTTGCCCGCAGCACCATTTCATGTGGCCCCCCACTGCCTCCACAACACCAGTAAGTGCCATGTGGTGGAGGAAGGGCAAAATGGCCATCTGGCCCCCGAAGCTGTCTAAGGGAGCATGACCCATGGCTTAAAAAAAGTTGAGCATTCCTGATTAAAAGTCTGGTCTTCAGTTGTCTGCAAAAGGATAAGAGGGAAGGGGCCAATCTAATGTCCAGAGGAAGCACAATCCATAACCAGGGAGCTGCCAAAGAAAAGGATTCCTCTCCTGTCCCCATCAAGTGTGTCTCTGTTGGCAATGGGACAGACAAAGGCCTCTTCTGAAGATCTTAAGAGCTGAGTAGGATCATATGGATAGATATGGTCCTCCTGCTAGCCTGGACCCAAGCCACATAGGGCTTTGTAAGTCATAACCAGCACTTTGAGACATAATGAGAAATAGTTTGCCACTGCCTTCTTCTGGGGGCATTCTAGGATTATGCAGCTTGTTCAAGACTACACAGGCTGGTTCTTCTGGTATATACAGTGGAGATATGGTTCCTTTAGTGTATGGGACCAAAGACAACAGGACAACCGAAGGGTTGGCTTAACACAGGTTTATTGCATGATGTTCCAGTGAAGCATGAGGTAATGGCGGTGATACATCTCAATATATACAGTAGCCCTCTACATTTGAATCTTGTAGCACGGTAGCTCATTGGCTGCTACCGGCATGGCCTCGCCCAGGCACGCCTCTTTTCCTGCTGCTGAATGCAGATCTTTCTTCTGCTGCTGAATGCGGGGAAGGTTTTCCCGCGGCTGTCCGTGATTGAGCAATGTGAACCATGTGAGACTGAACGCTCGCAGCTGCCCTCTATGGGCTGTCTGCTCGCGTTCCTTTACAGCTGAGATCGTTTGTATTTGGAGTGGTTACATTCTTGCCTTTACAGTACAATGAACATGCACACATACATACATAACATCCCTCCCCCCTAGGATGGGACGAAGTCCCGCAACCATTGTGGCTTGCCGCACGTGCGCTTGGGGCGTGCTTGCGTCTGACCTAGTACTGGAGAGCCTGTGATCCCTGACTCCGCGGGTGCTTGTTCTGCAATGGGAAACGGGGATTCGTTAGAGGCTCTGTGGGGCGTCCGTGCCTGCCTTGCGCCCGGGGATGGGAATGGAATGAACAGTTGGGAGGTGAACCCCTGCCTGTTGCTCTCGGCCCCCGGGGACCCTCCTATTGTGAACCGTGGAACCGATGAGGTCGCCCTTGTGGTTCTGCTACCTTCTGATCCCCGCTCGGGGGACCTTGAGACTGTGGTGGGCGGACTCGCTGTTGCCTCCCGTCTTGGGGGTGTCGGTCTCCGGGAAATTGGCGCTATATTGCATTCTAACTCACAGGGGCTACTGGGACTGGAAGTACCAGGGGCTGAACTGAAACCCCTCTTTTCGCTAGGACGGGTGGGGGACCACTCCGCTAACTCCCCCTGGTACTGTAAATCAACGTCTAAACTTCTATGGGCATCTGTGTTTCGGGGAAACTTCCGAGGGGTATGTGTGTGGTCGGGGCTCTTCCTTTCTGCCGCGGACTCCCGCAAAAGATCTCTGTGGATCGATTCCCTTTCCTCCCCCCTTGGTGGGGACCCATGTTCCCCTTTTCCTCCCCCTTGGGCTAAGCGGGTGGGGGAGTACCCTAACGCTAATTCGAGGCTATTTTCGTCTCCGTCCTGTTCTCCGGGGACCCTGCGCCTGAGTTGGTCCACGTGTCGCCTCCACAGGAGGCCTGTACTGGTCTCCACGCGGTATGAGACGGGGCCGGTTTGTTCTATTACGGTGCCCGGCACCCAGGCTGGCCCCGCGTTGGCGTAGTTCCTGCAATGCACCGGGGCGCCTACGCTGAAACTCTTTGTGGGTTCCACCCCTATGTTCCGCCCTTTGTCCTCTACTCTCGTGGGGTCTAGCTTGGAGATTCCCGTGGCCAGCTTCCTGCGCATCAACAGCTCTGCGGGGGAGTACCCTGACGCCAATGGGGTGACCCTGTACCTTAGCAGGAATTGGCACAATTTCAGGTCGAGGTCTCCGGGGCCCATGCGCAGCAGCGCGTCTTTCGTGGTGCGCACGAGGCGCTCTACTTGGCCGTTGGTGGCCGGGTGAAAGGGGGCGGAGGTGACGTGCCGAATGGCGTTGCGCTCCATGAATGCCCCGAACTCGGCGGACGTGAAACAGCTAGCGTTATCGCTGACGAGGGTGTCGGGTAAACCGAACGTGGAAAAGACCCTCCGTAACTGTTTAATTGTTGTGGCCGAGGAGGTGCTCGAGACTGGAATGACCTCCAACCACTTGGAGAACGCGTCCACCACAAGGAGGAAAAGCGTTCCCCTGAACGGGCCAGCAAAGTCTACGTGTACTCGGGACCAGGGCCCCCTTGCTGCGTCCCACTCCCTATGTGGCGAGCGAGCCTCTTCTGGCCTGGAGCTTTGGCACGCTTCGCAAGTGCCGACCATGTGTTCGATGTCGGTGTCTAGCTGGGGCCACCAAAAGTAACTGCGGGCTAGTGCCTTAGAGCGGACGATCCCCGGGTGGCTGACGTGCAGCAGTTTAAGCACCCTTGGCCGGAGAGACGTGGGGATCACTACCCGCTGTCCCCACAAAAGGCAACCCCTCTCTAGGGACAGCTCTAGTTTCTTTTTGAAAAATGTGTCGAATTCCGCTGCTGGGGAAGACACGGGCCACCCTTTCTGTACCCAGGAGCAAACTTTGGCCAGCGTTTTGTCCTTGCCGGTCGCTTTGGCGATGTCGGCCGGTACTACTGGAGGGGAGTCTAGGACCTCTATCATTAAGACCTGGTGTTCCCTCTCTACCTCGCCCACGTGGCAGCAATCCCGGGGAATGGGGGACCTCGACAGGGCATCGGCATGGCTGATCTCCTTCCCGGGCCGGTATACCAACGCGTGCTGATACGCGTTGAGAAAAATGGCCCACCTGAGCATTCTCGGGGACAGGATTTGGGGTGTGGGCTTATCTGCGGTGAAAATGCCTAGCAAGGGCTTATGGTCAGTCACTATGGTGAAGGGGCGGCCATACACAAAATCATGAAATTTCTTGGTCCCCGCAATTATCGCTAGTGCTTCCCTGTCTGTCTGGGCATAGTTTCTCTCCGCTTGGGACAAGGACCTAGAGTAGAACGCTATCGGGGCCTCCCTCCCGTTCTCCAGTACGTGGCATAACACCGCCCCCACCCCCACCGGGGATGCATCGCATATCAGGACCACTGGGCGTTTGGGATTGAAATGGGTCAGTACCGCATCTGATGCCAGGAGTCGCTTCAGGTCATTGAAAGCCATCTCCTGGTCGTCGCCCCACTTCCATGCCTCGTCCTTTTTTAACAATTTGTGTAGCGGTTCCGCTACTGCTGCCTTCCGCGGAAGGAAGGAGTGGTAAAAGTTGAGCAGTCCAAGGAACGACTGCAACTCGGGCTTGGAGGTGGGGCGAGGGGCCTTCTTGATGGCGGCCACCTTGGATTAGGATGGCCTGATTCCCTCAGGAGTAACACGGAACCCTAGGAACTCAACCTCAGTTGCGAAGAAAACGCATTTGTCTTTCCGCAACCGCAACCCTGCTTTTTCGAATATTGTCAGGACCTTTCCCAACCTCCTTGCTAATTCGGCCCGGCTCCCCCCTGTAATCAATACGTCATCAAAGTAGGGTAACACCCCCTCTAACCCCTTCAGGAGGCGTTCCACGAGTGACTGGAAGATCCCGGGCGCCGAATTCACGCCGAATTGGAGGCGCGATACCTGGAACGCCCCTTTGTGGGTGACTATGGTCTGTGCAGCAGCTGCGGCGGGGGTCACCGGGAGTTGCTGGTAGGCTTGGGCCAGGTCGAGTTTAGCGAAACACCTCCCCCCGTGTAACCTGGCCAACAAGTGGCTGACTACCGGCACCGGATACGCATTAGGGCGGATCGCCTTATTGATGGTGCACTTGTAATCAGCGCATATGCGGACCTCCCCGTTGGCCTTGAGCGCTGTTACAATTGGAGTTTCCCACTCCGCAGAATCAACAGGAACAAGAATCCCCTGGCCCACCAATTTGTCCAACTCCGCCTCTATTTTGTCCTTTAGTGCGAAAGGCACTCTGCGCGGTTTAAGTCTGATTGGACGTACTCCAGGGTCCAGGTCGAAAGTCACTGGGGGGCCCTTGAATTTTCCGAGCCCCTTTTTGAAAACCTCGGGGTGCGCGTCGCACACGCTCTATATTGGATCAGTCCCGGTGGCGTGTGCTCCCACGGCGTGCACCCCCCCAATGAACAACCCCAGGGGCTGGAACCATTGAGTCCCGAGGAGGCTGCATTTACCTCCCTTGAGGACGACTAGGGGAAGCGTTGCGGTGTGCTTTTTAAACTGGACCTGGAACTTCCCAACCCCCAACACTGGGATGCGGTTCCCTTGCACGTCCTTCAGTGTGGCCCTCAACGCTTTGAGCTTGGGCCGCACGCGGGGGGCGATTTTCATGAACTCTCCCTGGGAAATAATAGAGTATGAAGAACCCGAGTCCACCTCCATTCTAACAGGGGCCCCTTGTATTACTACCTCAACGAAGTAACGGGGGTGCTCCGTGGAAACGCTGCAAACCGGAGCGTCGTCCTCGCTGTCGTCGGAGATGCGCCCTACTCCGTCCCGCGTCCTCGTGGTCCGGGTGCCGTCCTTTGGCCTCGTGGTGCGGTCCTGCCTCGCCGAGCGGTCTGGAGAACTCCTTGTGGCCTCGCGCCGTTTCCGGCAGACCTTGGCGATGTGCCCGCGCCGGCCGCAGTTGTGGCACTCGGCCTTGCGGAATGGGCATTTGGCGCGGGCGTGGGCGGCGCCGCAGCCGTCGCAGCGCCGGCCCTCTCTCTGGACCCTCCGGACGTCCTCGTCATCGCCGCTCTCCGCAGACGAGTTCGAAGCTCGCCGGGCCGCGCGCACCGAGCTCTCTGCCTTGGCGGGCTTCGGGCGCCAGTCCTGAAGCTCTTGCACCCCGGCAGTCGTGGCCTCCACGGCCTGTGCCGTGTCGAGGACTTGTTGCCACGTGGGAGGCGGCTCCCTTTTCATCAGCGCGCGCTGAGTCTCTGTGTCCCTCAGACCGCAGAGCAGGCAGTCCCGGAGGGTGACGTCTGGGGTCTCCCACTTGCATGGGCCGGCGGCCAGCCGCAGGGCCGCGGCGAACTCAGCGACCGATTCCCCGGGCGCCTGGACTCGCCTCCAGAACACGCTCCGAGCGGGGAACATCGCTATTGCTGGCCGGAGATGGGCGCGCAGCGCCGCCAGGAGCTCTGTGGCTTTGAGGTCGCTCACCTTCCTCGGCGCGATCAGGTCCACCAAGGTCCTCTTGGTCTCGTGTCCGAGCATGCGGACGAAAATGGCCCTCTTCTTGGCCTCATCTGAGACTTCGAGCTCCACCAGCGCTGCGTTGAAGTCTATCTCAAACAGCTCCAAGTCTCCCGGCTTCCTGATCCCGTAGCCGGCGCATGTCTTGGTCCCGTGGGCAGCCATAATCCCACCTTCGTCGCCAATTTAGTGTATGGGACCAAAGACAACAGGACAACCGAAGGGTTGGCTTAACACAGGTTTATTGCATGATGTTCCAGTGAAGCATGAGGTAATGGCGGTGATACATCTCAATATATACAGTAGCCCTCTACATTTGAATCTTGTAGCACGGTAGCTCATTGGCTGCTACCGGCGTGGCCTCGCCCAGGCACGCCTCTTTTCCTGCTGCTGAATGCAGATCTTTCTTCTGCTGCTGAATGCGGGGAAGGTTTTCCCGCGGCTGTCCGTGATTGAGCAATGTGAACCATGTGAGACTGAACGCTCGCAGCTGCCCTCTATGGGCTGTCTGCTCGCGTTCCTTTACAGCTGAGATCGTTTGTATTTGGAGTGGTTACATTCTTGCCTTTACAGTACAATGAACATGCACACATACATACATAACAGTTCCATAATCAAACACCTAACTCACTGAGCTGTCTAGTAGGCACACTTCGCCTGCCTCTGCCTTATTGTCCTAGACCCGTGATGGAGAACCTTGGCACTCCAGATGTTCTTGGACTTCAATTCCCAGAAGCCCAAGCACCCTGTGAATCCACACAAATGGGTTTACTGCAATTCATCCAGCCCGCACCGCCCTCATCACCTAACTCACTGAGCTGTCTAGTAGGCACACTTTGCCTGCCTCTGCCTTATTATCCTAGACCCGTGATGGAGAACCTTGGTGCTCCAGATTTCTTGGACTTCAATTCCCAGAAGCCCAAGCACCCTGGGAATCCACACAAATGGGTTTACTGCAATTCATCCAGCCCGCACCGCCCTCGTCACCTAACTCACTGAGCTGTCTAGTAGGCACACTTTGCCTGCCTCTGCCTTATTGTCCTAGACCCGTAATGGAGAACCTTGGCGCTCCAGATGTTCTTGGACTTCAATTCCCAGAAGCCCAAGCACCTGGGAATCCACACAAATGGGTTTACTGCAATTCATCCAGCCCGCACCGCCCTCGTCACTCCTGGAAGCGGAAGTAAAATGCATACGGGAACATTTTACTTCCACTTCCGGGAGTGACAAGGGCAGCACGGGCTGGATGAATCACAGTAAACCCATTTGTGTGGATTCACAGGGTGCTTGGGCTCCTGGGAATTGAAGTCCAAGAACATCTGGAGTGCCAAGGTTCACCATCACGGTCTTAGACCTCACCAGAAGTGTGATAGCAACTAAATTAACCCATTTTGCTATTCAGCAAGGCAAATGAAATTCATGCATGCTTAGTCAGTGGCTATAACGTGTTTACCTGCTTATCCGGATTAAAAATCTGGCTGTATTTAGGAGACACTGCCTCCTGGTGTTGGGGGGGAAGCATGTTACTCTAAAGCAGTTCAGCTATAGAACAAAGAGGGCAAGGAGATACGGGAATCATTTGCAAAAATCCATCCTTTTTGTTTGATGCCCCCTCTCCACACTTTACCTTATATAAAGTGTTCTATCCAAGCATTTTCAGGTTTTGAAGGGGAAGCTATCATTTGGTTTCTCTATCTGGAATCCCAAGAGAAGGAATTTGTTAGGCTCTCCTATGAAGAGAAATGCCATCAGTGTGTTCAAACTCTTAGGAATGTTAGGAAAACATGATGCTATCAAGTACTCCTTTTGTGTGCAAATGGACTTTATCCATACTTTCCTGTTCCCAGAATCCCTCCTTTCAAGCACTACATAAGGCCATAGTTCCCCCATATTTACACAGTTAGGGGGTTGGTAAGCTCCTTTCATTTGCCCTATTTTCAATGTACCCATCACACCTGTGGCATAACTTGAATTCTACCAGTTCCATTGGCATGATAAAATATCTTCAAAATTCTTTATCTTCTCAGCTTGCAGAGCCTCGTACAAGGGAGGGAGGGAGGGAGGAAATGATGGGAGCTCACTCCATTGAACAGCACTCGGGGCTTTAACTTCTGACCTGGTGACCTTCCAGTTGTGAAGCTCAACATCTTAACCACTAAGCCACCGTGGCCCTGGTAGACTATAGTGGACTATATTAATTCTTCTTTTGTTTAGTATGAAACAGTTTGTGCTGTCAAGTTGATTCTGATTTACGGCTACCCTTTTCAGGGTTTTCTAGGTAGAGAATACACATTAGTGGTTTCCCATTCTCTTTTTCTGGAACTGTACTCTTCTTCTGATAGGCACTGTGAGGAATCAAACTCTCAACCTCTGACTCTGCAGCCAGATACCAAAACCACAGGGCTATCCAACCAGCATGTAATTAATAGTATACATTTCATGCAACAGTTAAATTTATTAAATGCTGATGAAATTTCAGGTCTTGTACTGACTTCTCTGGTGCTGACAAATGCTTGCCAGCATGATAGTTTCATGTATCCCTTTAAATATATTCTGCTGTATACTTCAGAGCTTTTTGTGCAGAACACTCAGAATTATACTGCTATGGATTCAGTGCCAAACAGGTATACCAATATTTTACATCCATTTAAAGATGGACAGTAAAATATCTTCAGCAAAATGTCATCTTTTTGTTTAGATAATGCCCACTTTTTCTTTTCTTTTTGCCTTTTATAGTGCACACAAAATACATTGCTTAAATTGTTTCTAAGAGCAAGTCATTCAACAGTTTAACCTTTGACAAAGGCAGTATTTTTAGATCTCACTGAAAGCACTTAGTTAAGAAAAATCTGTTTCCACTTTACTGATGAGATGTTTTTAACCAAATGGCAGGTTACAGCTACATATGGCAAAACTATGGTTTCACTGAGGGGGCTTAGCTTCTGTCCTTTATTCCTGTGAAGTCCAGAGATGTAATCAGAGTCACATGACTTTTTGTTGTTGTTCAGTTGCACAGTCGATTCCGACAATTTGCGGCCCTATGGACCACTGCCCTCCAGCCACCTCTGTCCTCGACCATCCTCCTTAGCCTGCCCAGCTCTGTGCTCACTGTGTCTACAATAAAATCCAACCATCTCATTTTAGCTGCCCCCTTCTTCTTCTTCTTTTACTCTCCACCCTTCCAAGCATGAAGGCTTTCTCAAGTGAACCCTCTCTTCTCATTTGATGTCCAAAGAATTTTAGCTTCATCTTTACTATTTGACCTTCCAAGGAGCAGTCAGGGTTGATTTCTTCTAAGATTGACCTATTTGTTCTCCTTGATGTCCCTGAGACTCTCAAAACTCTCCTCCAACACCACATTTCAAAGGCCTCTATTCTTCTGCACTCAGCTTTCCTAATGATCCAGCTCTCGCAACCATACATTACCCCCAGGAATACCATTGCTTCTAATATGCGAATTTTTGTTTGCAAGGTGATGTCTCTTCTCTACTTTTAACTATGTTCCCCAGGTTTCTCATCACTTGTCTCCCAAGAATTAGTCACCTTTTTATTTCAACGCTGCAATCACCATCTGCAGTGATCTTTGATCCTAAGAAAATAAAATCTGTCACTGCTTCTACTTCTTCCCCATCAATTTTCCAGGTACTGCTAGGGCCTGTTGCTATTATCTTGGTTTTCTTGATGTTGAGTCTCAAGCCAGCTTTTGAACTCTCTTCTTTCAACCTAAGGAGGAGCTTCTTTAGGTCTTTCTCACTTTCTGCCATTAGGATGGTATCATCTGTGTGTCTCAAATTGTTAATGTTTCTCCCAGCAATTTTGATCCCAAATTGTGATTCCTCCATCTCTGCATTGCTCATTATGTGCTCTGTGTATAAGTTGAATAAGCAGCCTTGTCTTATTCCTTTTCTTATTCCAAACCATGACTAGGGGCATACAGGTATATTATGAAAATGAAGTTCCAAATTTAAATTGCTTGACATGTTACACCACAATAAACACTCTTAAGCAACATCTGATATTTTCTCCAGTGTCAGACTAACAAAGCAAGCATATGCATGTCTGCTTAGAAGAAGATCACACTGAATTCAATTAGATACTCTCAAGTAATATGTACAGGATTTGAGCAGTAGACATCATGTAATATACCTATGCTGTAAGTAACATAAGATTATTATTTATTAATATTCTGTGTGTTCCTGTGAGCCCCACTGGCCCTATTGGCTGTGGCAGCCATTTCAGATTTCACAGCAAACTCTTTAAATGACAATTGAGGTGATGCCAAAACAACCTACAGTGTAACCAGAGAGAGGAAGCTCAACACAGAACAAGACAATTCACTGGAGATGGTTCTCTTCACTTCCTTCAGTTCAGGTTCATCCTTAAGTAGTCTATCAGTTACCTTAACCAGCTCAGCCTCTACTACATTGGACTCACTGGGTCAGTCCGTGACGTCCATTCCCTCACCGCTCACAACAAGGAGAGTTTATGTGCCCACACCGAGGGCAATGGTGACAACCCCAGGCCTTTTCAGAATGGTGGTCCTCCTCGGCCCATCATGCCCATTTCTGTTGTCTTTACTTCCTCCAGAACTGTTCTTTGGGAGGATGGGAGGTTGGTTCACTGGCGATGCGTTTGCTTTCAATCTTTCCCTTCCTCTCCAGTAGTTGGTTTTTGGAGAAGGCTTGGCATTCTGGTGCCTTTTTCCTTCCTCATGAGGTTTTCTTCTTTTGTGTCCCAATCGGGTGTGGGAAAGATTAGTTGGAAACACTATTACCCAGGGTGTACCTGATTGTGGTTAAAAAATGTAACAAGTATCCAGAATCTTCGAGGAGGCTCTTTCTGTGCACCCCTCCTGAGGTATTCTTAACTATATTAGGAACCTTCTTTATAGATAGACTTCCAGTCATTTGGGGCCTCTGAAGTTTTGTGGGGATCTATTTCATTATGAGATAAATCTCACCTGAAATTTTTCTACTTTATCTCCCTATTTGTCTTCTCCCTATGACCGCCTCTACGACCACTCCTGGGAGGAGAGCTCCCATTTGGACATTCTCTCCTGCTTCCCCAGCCTCCTCCACCTTGCCACCTCCAGAGCCTCCCTGATATCTTCCCATTCCTAGGGCTCAGAATTCCACTCCTCCTCCTCCTTTATCCTCAAGGATATTATTTAATAATAATAATAATAATAATAATAATAATAATAATAATAATAATAATAATAATAATAATAATAATAATAATAATAATAATAATAATAATAATAATAATAATAATAATAATAACAATAATAATAATAACAATAACAATAACAACAACAACAACAACAACAACAACAACAACAACAACAACAACAATAATAATAATAATAATAATAATAATAATAATAATAATAATAATAATAATAATAATAATAATAA
Organism: Bradypodion pumilum; assembly: GCA_035047305.1. Taxonomy (NCBI): domain Eukaryota; kingdom Metazoa; phylum Chordata; class Lepidosauria; order Squamata; family Chamaeleonidae; genus Bradypodion; species Bradypodion pumilum. The sequence goes on from JAWDJD010000004.1 coordinate 313,419,994, forward strand.
TAATAATAATAATAATAATAATAATTCAGTACATCAGGCTTTTAGATGATGATTTATATATGAAAGAAGTCTTGCTGAAAAATGTAGTATCTCCTATAGTTATACTTCATTTGCACAGTCTAATCACTTTCAAAACTGGAAAAAACAGAAGTAATGTCAGTAATTTATTTCAGCTGGGAACTGGTGCAGAACCTTAAATTGGATACAGAAACGTCAATCTTTCAAATCATAGCTTAGGTAGGAGTAGAATTTTACGGAATACCAATCCTTCCCAATGAGGTTTTTCAGCTAGCGACTTGGCATCTGAGTTCATTTAAGAAGAAGAAAAGGTATTTCTCAGCATCATAGCTTCCAGAAAAGTGTCTTTTTAAATTGTCTTTCTTTATATTGGCTTCATTATAGACCATATGCCTTTCCGCTTTTTATTTCAGATTCTCCTTGATCTCAATACAATTTGTTAGTACAGTACATATAAAAATAAACTTATATTTGGCTGTTGAAAGATTACACACATTGACAAACACTAGTTTTATTCCACTGGGAGGAAACAAGCAATTACATGATACTACTACCATTATTAATACATCTGGATCTTAAGGCAGTCTGTGGTACCTGTGTGATGGATATGTCCTGGGGCAGTGGTGGCAAACCTATGGTATGTGTGTCAGAGGTGGCATGCAGAGACCTCTCTGCTGGCATGTATGCCATTGGAGGGAAGCTCCTCCCCACCTCCTGGCTGGCAGCAAGGGCAGCGCCACCGCTTGCCCAACACCCTTCTCCCTTCTCCAATGGGGAGGCAAGAGAGGAGGCTGAAATCCCATTAGGGAGGCAGCGGCGGGGACAAGGTAATGGACAAGACACCCATCCCACCCCTCCTAGCAGTTGGGTGCACCCACCGGGGAGTGGGGCATGCTTGCACAGGGTGGGGAGTATCTGCGGGTGTGTGTGTGTGTGGGGTGCCCATAAGGTCATCGATCCACTGATTAATAGATCAATCGTGTAGAGAGAGTTTGAGGGAATTATATTTTTTGAGAAATGTGTGGATGGCTAACCCTCTGAAACCTGAAGTGGTACATAGGCTGGAGGGACCAAGAGATTTACCTGTTGGCTTTGCTGACTATTCAAATGTTGCATCTTATAGTCATTCCCTGAGAGTGTTTTGTGCTGTTAAGTTGAAAACTTCTTAAAATATACAATTAAAACGTTAAAACCATTGCATTAAAATCTGCACAGGTCATGATTCTCAACTCCCAAGGGTTCTGATAAATATGTTTTGACTTGGTGCCAAAATGATGTCAATGTTGGTACCAATGAAGAGAGGGAGGTCCTTTCACAGTCCAGATGTTATGGCTGAGACAGCACACACTGTGTCTCCATATAATGAACTGTTCTCATTGGCAAGTTATTGACAACCTTATATTGGGCAAGTTGATAAGAGGCATGGCTGCAGTTTATAACACCCTCTTATCATTTCCCAGTCAAACTGAAGGAATATATAAATATGAGTATTAAATTAAAATTAAATTAAATTAAATAATAAGGCTGATACAGTATTTGACTTAAGATGCATTTCTACTGATGTTTGCACAGCATTCTAATCTGTTCTGCCACAGATTTTATATTATTACATTGGATAATCATGTCAGCAAACCACACAGATATTTACAACTCTGTGACTGCATTGGCTTAGTGGTTAAGATGGTGAACTTGATGATTGGAAGGTTGGCAGGTCAGCAGTTCGAGACCCGAGTACTGCATGACGGAGTGAGCTCCCGTCTCTGCCCCAGGTCCTACCATCATAGCAGTTCGAAAGCAAGAAATTGCAAATAGATAAATAGGCACCACTTCAGTGGGAAGGTAAACAGCGTTCCGTGCACTCCGGTGTCTAGGCATGCCTGCCACATGTCCAAAGAAACTTCTGCAGAATCAGACAGCGCTGGCTCTTTGGCTGTAAACGAAGATGAGCACTGAACCCTAAAGTTGTATAAGACTGGCATTTGAGCAAAATCAAGACCTATGCCACCACAGGAGCTTCCTAGCCTCCACACAATACATAACGTCTAACTGGAACCCTCTAGTGAATGTACACATGTCCTCAAATCCAAAACAGAAGCAATAAAAGTGATCAGAATTCTTTCTCGCTACTTGTATTAAATAGGAGCAATTGTCAGCTGAGATGCTGCATTGTACATGGATTTTTTTGGTGTTTTGTTTTGTTTTCTGCAAGTACCCAGGATTTACAGCCAGATTTCCTGACAGCATGCTGTGCAGGTTGCATGTGAAATCTGATTTAGGTGAGTGAATTAATGTGGTGACTGTTTGGAATGCCGGGCAGCTGCCAGTTAGAATTATGTTTGTTTGCCTTTGGCACAAAGTGTGAATGGAGCAGCCATACGTTTTAGAAGTGTGAGCCTACATTTTTATATCTCACACTAATGAATACATTTTTTGTATCCTTCTCGCTGGGGAGAAAATGCATTAGTAATGGTTGTTTACCACTTGTGTGGTAAAGGGGAGAGGTGGAAGAGAGATTTACCCTCACCTTTTGATATGACAAAGACAATATTTGATACATGAACAGATTTTAATAATGTTTGGAATTAGAGTTTAAAACGAGGGATTATGATATTTTAGCAGCTTTTCTGATGGATGAATGGAAGCTGTAAGTTATACCACTAAAACATTCTGGTGGCAAAAGTTACTGAAAGATTTCATACTTAGCGGCATGATTCACATTTCCTTCAAAGGGACCTTTTGTTAACAGTAGAAGCACCGTTTTCACATCTGTACACTACTCCTAATCTTACTAGATGACAAGATGATAGTACTATAGTTTACAATGTGCTTTTGATGTGGAAGATGCTATATAAAATTGAATTGACCAGAACCTTTCCCAGTGAGGTCAAGAACTGACACTAAACAATTACTGTAAGGTATGAAATATATCTCAGAAACAAGCATCTCTAATTGCCCTTGATAAACTCTCTTCTAGATTGCTGATTTGATTTAGTTTTCTTGAACCAGATTGCAGCCATTTGTGCATGCATGTCAGTTGGGGGAGAAGAAAGAGAAAGAAATAGAAATAGAGAATGGCTGTATTTATGCATAAATGTTTTTTTTATCAGCTTCTAATTTTTACATCTAAAGTTATCCTTGTTATGTTTGTTGACATAAGCTTCCTAGACAAATGTACATGTATCTGTCTAGCTATGTCTAAATTACTGCCATACAAGGATATGGGAATTTAAATTTAGGATTTTCAAAAAAGCAGACATATAAAATTATGAAGTTCTTTATGTAAGTCTATGTATAGCTCTGTTTTTTTAAATGAATGCCGGGCACCCAGTGTATAAATATCCAACTGCAAGGCACTCATATGCTTTTTCTGTTGTAAAGGACATGTGCATTTTCAAATAGTGACTAATGGTGACTAGGAAATTACCAACTCTGGCTTCTGCACGCTAAAGTGAAAGGCAGACATTTACACATGAAAGCATCCTTCAGGAATCATGTGGTATGTAATTTAGTACTTACTTTAGTAATTTAGTATTTGTAGTGAACTCATCTATATAATCATATAATAATTGCAAGGGAGTAGCCTGATAGCCTATTACAACAAAATCAACAAGAAATGTCATGTCATATTCACAGCTAGTAAATTTTAGATGGCATTAGCATCTGCAGCCTTAGCACATAAACATATAGGGGCTGAAGTATTATGGGCAAAACCCAATTATTAGTCTGAACTAGAGCAAGTGGATTGAATCAACTGGATTTACATAAATTTTAACTAGTCCTATTCATTCAATCAGTCTACTCTAGACTATGTTTTTAGTGTAATTAAACACATCCCATTCCCCGTGGCTCTCAAATGCTTCCTACCAATGTTGAAAGGACTCCAATGGGTGCCTAGAGAATTAAACATGTTTTATTCCTAAAAAAAAATCTGTAGCTGATATAAAATTGCAAAAAGATTTTTGCCATAGAATAAGAACCACATCCAGAGCATTGTGTTACAAGTTCTTTCCTTGGCATCATGAGAAGAAAAGTAAGCACAGTGCTAAAAGAGCTCGCACATTTAAGAAAAAATTGTATTAATTAAAAAACAGAGAGGAAATTGAAAAGGTATTTAAATCACATTCATTTTTGGACAATTCCTATAGAATAGGTTACAGAGATAACTATTTTTTCTCCTAGGTAATAGCCTTAGTATTTGTAATGCCGCACTTATAATTCTGTCCTCATTTACAGAACAAGCCAGGAATTTAAAGTCTCCAGAAATGCACAGTATCTTTACTAGAGTTAATTTTAAATATACAAAATATGCAAGGGTTTGAGTGCTTTAATATTTTGTGCAAATAGAAATGATCCTAGTAAAGATATTAAATCTGTTGATTTAAGATTTTCTTTTGCTCTCATCAATCAACACGGCTCACTCTATTTGTTTAATTTCCATGCTTTTCTTAGTTGACTGTCACTGACAATTATTCCACCAGCAGATCTCTTTGACAATTTAAAGTTGCTTTTTCTATTAAGTGAGAATGAGTAAGTCACAGTTGAGAGTCAAACAGCACTCTTGAGAATAATAAGATGAGATGTTTGTGTCGATGCAAAGGCCATAGAAGCAGTATAAGTATACACCGGCCTCCCTGAAATGAATGTATTGAGCTGAATGTAAGTCCACTTTTGGTTCAAACTGAGAAGAAATATTTTGAAGAATTCCATGGAATTCAAAGTCCATGGAAGCAATATGTAGATATAACAAAGCATTTTTCCAGATGGATGGGTTCTAGTTGTGTTGACTGGAGGATTCTCAGAGCTGTAATCTGAAACACCATTTTCTCCAAGCTATGTTCCTAGCAGTACCAGTAAAATAAGGCACATCTATTCCATCATTTCTTCCATTAGTAAGGTTGTTTTGGGGAAAGGAAAAAAGAAAAAGGAAATGGTAGGGAAAAACAAGTAGTTGTAAACATTATAATATTTAGACCAGCGGTGCCCAAACTATGACCTGCGGGCCCAATTAGGCCCGTGCATATTATTAATGTGGCCCACAGTGAGTGTACGGGCTCACAGCGGGCCGCCCCTCCACATGCCTCCACTGCCTGACGTTAGCAGCGGCGGCGGCAGCAGCAATGATCACGCTTTGTCACGGCTGCTCCGAGCAGCCTCTGGCTCGGTCCCATTCCCTCTGCAGCCTTTGCCAAAGCCGAACGCCACATTGGGGAAATGTTTGGAGCCTCCTCCATTTCAAAATCTGTGGCGCCTGGGATGATGTCACCGCAGCACACCAGGTTTACCCTTCCAGCGCAGCAGATTTTAAAACAGAAGAGGCTCTGAAAATTTCCTCAACACAGCGATCGGCTTTGGCAAAGGTTGCAGAGGGGATGAGACCCAGCCAGAGGCTGCTCGGAGCAGCCGGGACAAAGCGCGACTGCCACCACTGCCACTTCCGCCGCTGCCGATGTCAAGACTGTCAGCAGTGGGAGCCGCCCGCCTCCAGCCCCTGCAGCTATGTGTCGGGGGCGGGACCGGCCCATGAAAAAAAAAGTTTGGGCACCACTGGTCTAGACCCCTGTAAAATTGCATAAAGGAAGCAGAACTATTGGACAAAAGAAGCCTGAACTGGAAATTCACAAATACTTGTACTAAATTTGCATTTGCAAGTTCAGCATCCTTCCATTTATAGTGTATCTCATAAATATGCAACATTTTCTTATATCCTTCCCTTGAATTTAAAATAAATCTGGCTAACCCCTCCTTATTTTGCCAAAATGGCTGCATTTGTCAATGGCAAATCTGAACATAATTTTTTTACTGACTTTGCACTCCCTCTTCTGGTTGGCATCTACCACTTCAGCAGCTGAGCAACAGTAAACAGAAAAAAATTAAAATTTGTTTCACACATGCTTAAATTTATTAGAAACAATATGTCAATATTTACATCTTCCAAGTCTCTGTAAGTGTTGGCCAGTTGTTTTTATGTATTTATTATGAGAGACATTAGTTGTGATGCTGACAAAAGAACACAGGCATATAGCACACAGCTGGAGTTGTTCAACGACTGCTTGGTGCATGATATACATTTCTCATCTTCAGAATCAGGGAATAAGCACCAAAGGAAAGAGAGTGATATCAAGTTGCAGCTCCTGAAGAACTGTACGTCATTTTTTAAAAAAAATTTTTTTTTGCTAACAGTATTATTCATTTGTTTTCATTTCAATTTCTTTCATTTCTTGCCTTTTCACTTTCTGGAATACAAGGAATCCTACACTATATATTTTTAAAGGGTAAAAACTACAACAAAACATTGTGAAACAAATCAACAGGTTAGAACAAATTTGTACCTAATAACATTCAACAACATTTTAAAATGACACACCACCACCTTTATCACAACATCTACCATTTAAAGCAGGGGTTTATAACCTATGGCCTGTGGACCAGATCCAGCCCATGGTGTCAAATAATCCAGCCTGTGGTGAGGACCCCGCTGCCACTAGAAGTGCCAAAAACGTGCCGGATACACTGAAAATGCACCAAAAACATGCCGAAAACAACTGACAATGCACAGAAAACAGTTGAAAACAGCTGACAATGCACCACCCTCACTCCCACCACCATGGGAAGCAGTGGAATTTGTGAAAACAGCTAAAGACGTACCATGACTGCACCCCCAACTGCCGTCGGAAGTGGCAGAAACGGCAGGAGGAACCATGCCTCAGGCCCACTTAACTGTCTGAGGGAGTGTGACCCTGGCTAAAAACGTTGACAACCCCTGATTTAAAGGTTCTGGTCAGTGATCAAGGTAAAGGTAAAAGCCGCCCTTGCTCGAAAGCCAGTCGTATCCAACTCTAAGGTTCATTGCTCATCTCCACTTATAGCCAAAGAGCTAGCGCTGACTGCACCTGCAGACATTTTTGTGGCCATGTGGCAAACATGACTAAACACTGGAGCGCACGGAGCACTGTTACCTTTCCTGCCAAAGTAGTATCTATTTATCTATTTGGAATTTCTTGCTTTCAAACTGCTAGGTTGGCAGGAGCTGGGACAAAGACAGGAGCTCACTCAGTCATGCAGCACTCAGGTCTCAAACTGCTGACCTACCGACCTTACAGTCATCAAGTTGACAGCTTTAAGAAAGGATTAGACAAGTTCATGGAGGACAAGAGTATCAATGGGTATAATTATGGATATTTAAGGACAACCTCCGGGTTGGAGAGATAGGCAAGATATCTCTCAATATCATTTCCAGGGAATCCTAAGCAGGTGAAGGCATCTCCTTGGGAATACCCTGAAGGAAATGGTGAGCCACTGTGTGAGACAGAATGCTGGACTGGATGAGCTGTGGCCTGATCCAGCAAGGCTGTTCTTATGTTCTAAGTTCCCTGTCTTAACCACTAAGCCACCACTGTCCTTTCAGTGATCAAAAGCCTGTTTAAATAAAAATGTTTTCACTTGTTGGTAGACAGACAGGTAGGTGGGGCCAGCCTAACCTCCCCTGGAAGTGAGATCCATAATCTGGGAGCAGTCACCAAGACAGTCTTCACTTTTATCCTCTTTAAACATTCTTCTGGGGCTGGAGGGACAGAAAGAAATCTGAGGATTTTAAGATATGAACAGGCTCAGATAGAGAGACTTGGTCCTTCAGACAGCCTGGATCCAAACTATATAGGGCTTCATAGGTCATCTCCTGCACTTTGAATTTTACCCAGAAATGGATCTTCTTCTTTACTACTTCTTTTTATCCCTTTGGGCAGGAGTTCTCAACCTTTTTAAGCCGGAGGCCTCTCCACCTTCCTCTGAGTCTGCCTCGTGCTCTTTGTCCTTCTCCTCTTTCCACATATGCCTTGTATGCAGTGATGGGCATGAGCCGGATCGGACCACTTTGCGCGCACCGACAGTAAAAATGGCTAGCCCTGCTTTAGTGTAAGGGACCAAAGACAATGAAACAGCCGAAGGGTTGGCTTAACACAGGTTTATTGCATGATGATCCGGAGGAACATGTGGTAATGGCGATGGGTAGCTCAATATATACAGCTGGCTATACATTTGAATGTGGCTCGTCGACAGACTATTGGTTGCTGCCTGCGTGACGCCGTAGAAGGTCACGCCCTTCTTGTCCAGGTGAAGAGGTGGCGGGAATCTTCCCGCACTGCTGATCCAGGTGAATCTGAGCCATGAGAGCTGGACGCTCGCTATTGCCATCTAGTGGTCACTAGCTCGCGTCCCCTTATCAGGTTTACATTGATACAGCTGAAGGTTATATTGTTGCACACAGAAAGGCTACATTGTTACCACATGGCTAGGTACATTGTTAAAGGCACAGCTTTACAGAACACAACATCCCTCCCCCCTAGGATGAGACGAAGTCTCTCAGCCAAGATGGCTTATGACACGTGCGTTTGGGCCGTGATGAGGGCTGACCCCCCCGGGGGCGCTAATGCTTCTTTGTTCCCTGGTTCCTTGTCCTGTAATGGGAGAGGGAGACTCGTTAGTGGCTTGCCGCGGTTTGGCGGCCTTCGGGGAAGGGAAAAACTCCATTGTGGGCAGACCGGGGGCGATCGGGGCTAACGAAAAACCCCTCTTCTCGCTTGGACGGGTGGGGGACCACTCCGAAAAACTCCCCCGGTCCTGAAAATCAAATTCTAACTCAGTTGGGGTATCCGCATTTGTGGGGGAATTCCGTGAGATATGTATGGGGTCGGGTTCCTCCTCCTCAGAAAAATCCCCCAGGATATCTACGAGAACATCCCCCCTTTCCCCCTCCCCCCTTGGTGGGGACCCGCGGCCCCCTTTTCCGCCCCCTTGGGCTGAACGGGTGGGGGAGAACCCTAACGCTGATTTTTTCTCTGTTTGGTCTGCGCCCTGCTCATCGGGGACCCTGCGTCGGAGCTGGTCCGCGTGCCGCCTCCACAGTAGCCCTGTGCTGGTTTCCACGCGGTACGAGACGGGGCCGGTTTGCTCCACAACTACGCCCGGTACCCAGGCTGGGCCCGTGCTGGCGTAATTCCTGCAATGCACGGGGGCGCCTACACTGAAACTCTTTGTGGCCTCTAGCCCAATGTTCCTTCCCTTGTCCTCTACCCTCGTGGGGTCTAGCCTAGTCAGGATGGTGGTCAGTTTCCTACGCATTAAGAGCTCTGCGGGGGAGTATCCTGACGCCAACGGGGTCACCCTGTACCCTAGCAGAAACTGACACACTTGTAGGTTCAGATCCCCGGGGCCCATGCGCCGCAACGCGTCCTTCGTGGTGCGGACGAGGCGCTCCACTTGACCATTGGTGGCTGGGTGAAACGGGGCGCAGGTGATATGCCGAACGGCGTTAATCTCCATGAATGCCCTAAACTCGGAGGACGTGAAACAACTGGCGTTGTCGCTAATTAATGTGTCGGGTATGCCGAACGTGGAAAAGAGCCTCCGCAAATGCTTAATGGTCTGGGTCGAGGAGGTGCTTGTGACTGGGATAACCTCCAACCACTTGGAGAAGGCGTCCACGACAAGAAGAAACAGGGTGCCTCTGAACGGGCCCGCGAAATCAATGTGCACCCGAGACCACGGCCCCTTAGCCGCGTCCCACTCCCTGTGGGGAAGGCGGGCCTCCTCTGGTCTGGAGCATTGGCAACTTTCACAAGTGCCGACCATGTGCTCGATGTCGGCGTCCAACTGGGGCCACCAGAAGTAGCTCCGGGCCAGCACTTTGGATCGCACGATGCCGGGGTGGCTGACGTGCAGCAGTTTGAGCACCCGCGGCCGAAGGGAAGTAGGAATCACCACCTGCTGCCCCCACAAGAGGCACCCCCTCTCTAGGGACAGCTCTAACTTTTTCCTGAAAAATGGGGCGAACTCCTCCGCTGGGGAGGACGCCGGCCACCCTTTCTGCACCCAGGAGCTAACTGCCGCTAACGTCTTGTCCTTCTCTGTCGCTTTGGCAATGTCGGCGGGCACTACGGGGGGCGAATCCAGCACCTCTATCATAAGAACCTGATGGTCTCGCTCCCCCTTGCTCACCTGGCTGGGCGTCAGGGGGAGGGGAGACCTTGATAGAGCGTCCGCATGGCTGATCTCTTTCCCGGGCCGGTAGACCAACGCGTGCTGGTACGCGTTGAGAAAAATAGCCCACCTGAGCATCCTCGGGGACAGGATCTGTGGCGTGGGCTTATCTGCGGTAAAAATGCCTAGCAGGGGTTTGTGGTCCGTTACAATGGTGAAGGGGCGGCCATACAGAAAACCGTGAAATTTTTTCGTCCCCGCAACTATCGCTAGTGCCTCCCTGTCCGTCTGTGCGTAATTTCTCTCGGCTTGGGACAGGGACCTGGAGTAGAATGCTATCGGGGCCTCCCTTCCGTCTTCCAGCACGTGGCACAGCACTGCCCCCACCCCCACCGGGGATGCATCACAGGTCAGGACTACCGGGCGTTTGGGGTTGAAATGGGTCAGTATGGCATCAGACGCTAGGAGACTTTTTAGTTCACTAAATGCCCTTTCTTGGTCATCGCCCCACTTCCATGGCTGGTCTTTTTTTAGCAGTTTGTGTAGCGGTTCAGCCACTGCTGCCTTCCGGGGGAGGAAGGAGTGGTAAAAGTTGAGCAGCCCTAGGAACGACTGCAGCTCGGGCTTGGAGGTGGGGCGGGGGGCTTTCTTAATGGCGGCCACCTTGGATTTGGATGGTTTTATCCCCTCAGGAGTCACACAAAACCCTAGGAACTCAACCTCGGTCGCGAAGAAGACGCATTTGTCCTTTCGCAGTCTCAACCCCGCTTTTTCGAATATTGTCAGGACCTTCCCCAACCTCTTGGCCAATTCGACCCGACTCCCCCCCGTTATTAACACGTCCTCAAAATAAGGCAACACCCCCTCTAGCCCCTTCAGGAGGCGTTCCACGAGTGACTGGAAAATTCCAGGCGCCGAATTTACGCCGAACTGAAGGCGCGTCACCTGGAACGCCCCCTTATGGGTGACTATGGTCTGCGCAGCAGCTGCGGCAGGGGACACGGTAAGCTGCTGGTAGGCCTGTGCTAAGTCGAGCTTAGCGAAACACTTTCCCCCGTGTAACCTGGCCAGCAGATGGCTGACTACCGGCACCGGATACGCATTCGGGCGGATCGCCTTGTTGATGGTGCACTTGTAATCGGCGCATATGCGGACCTCCCCATTGGCCTTTAGTGCGGTTACAATTGGAGTTTCCCACTCCGCAGAATCAACAGGCACAAGGATTCCCTGGCCCACCAATTTGTCCAGTTCCGCCTCTATCTTGTCCTTGAGTGCGAACGGCACCCGGCGTGGTTTGAGTCGAATTGGGCGGACCTCCGGGTCTAGGTCGAATGTCACTGGGGGCCCCTTGAATTTCCCCAGTCCTTTTTTGAAAACTTCGGGGTGCGCCTCGCACACCTCCTGAATCGGGTCAGTCCCAACGGCGTGCATCCCAACGGCGTGCACCCCCCCAATAAACAAACCCAGGGGCTGAAACCATTGAGTCCCGAGGAGGCTGCAATCTCCCCCTTTAAGCACGACTAGAGGGAGAGACGCGGCGTGCTTCTTGAATTTAACCTGAAATTCTCCAACCCCCAACACTGGAATGCTGTTCCCTTGCACGTCCCGTAGTGTGGACCTCAACGCTTTGAGCTTGGGTCACTTGTGGGGGGCAATTCTCAAAAACTCCCTCTGGGAAATGATTGAATATGAGGACCCCGAGTCAATTTCCATTCTAATGGGAACCCCTTGAACTAGTACCTCAACAAAGTAGCGGGGGTGTCCTGCGGACACGCTGAATACTGGGGCGTCGTCCTCGCTGCCATCGGAGATGCGGCCCACGCCGTCCTGCTTCTGCGTGGCCTGAGCGCCGTCCTTGGGTCTCGTTGAGCGGTCTTGTCCCGCGGAACGGTCTGCCGAGCTTCTCCGGGTCTCGCGCCTCTTCCTGCACACCTTGGCGATGTGCCCGCGGCGGCCGCAGTTGTGACACTCGGCCTTCCGAAACGGGCATTTTACGCGGTCGTGGGCTGCTCCACAGCCGTCGCACCGCCGGCTCTCTTTCCGGACCCTCCGGACGTCCTCGTCGTCGCTGCTCTCCGCGGACGACCTCGAAGCTCGCCGGGCTGCATGCACCGGAGTCTCTGCCTTGCTCGACCTCGGCCGCCAGTCCTGGAGTTCTTGTACCCCAGCCTTTGTAGCTTCCGCGGCCTGTGCCGCTCTGATGACCTCCTGCAACGTGGGAGGCGGCTCTTGGTTCATTAATGTGTGCTGGGTTTCGGCGTCGTTCAGGCCACACAGCACACAGTCCCGGAGGGTGATTTCGACATTCTCTCATTTGCACGGGCCGGCCGCCAGCCGCAGGGCCGCCACGAATGCGGCGACCGTTTCCCCGGGCGCTTGGACTCGCCTCCAGAACGCACTCCGAGCGGGAAACATCACCGTGGCGGGCCGGACGTGCTCACGCAGCATCTGCATGAGTTCCTTGGCCTTGAATTCGCTCACCCTCCTCGGTGCGATCAGGTCCACCAAGGTCCTTTTGGTTTCTTGTCCGAGCATCCTGGTGAAGATGGCCCTTTTCTTTGCCTCTTCCGTGACTTCGGACTCAATCAGTGCTGCCTGGAAGTCCATTTCGAAGATCTCCCAGTCGCCCGGTTTCCTGATTTCGAAACCGGCGCATGTCTTGGTCCCGTGGGCTGCCATCATCCCACCTTCGTCGCCAATTTAGTGTAAGGGACCAAAGACAATGAAACAGCCAAAGGGTTGGCTTAACACAGGTTTATTGCATGATGATCCGGAGGAACATGTGGTAATGGCGGATGGGTAGCTCAATATATACAGCTGGCTATACATTTGAATGTGGCTCGTCGACAGACTATTGGTTGCTGCCTGCGTGACGCCGTAGAAGGTCACGCCCTTCTTGTCCAGGTGAAGAGGTGGCGGGAATCTTCCCGCGCTGCTGATCCAGGTGAATCTGAGCCATGAGAGCTGGACGCTCGCTATTGCCATCTAGTGGTCACTAGCTCGCGTCCCCTTATCAGGTTTACATTGATACAGCTGAAGGTTATATTGTTGCACACAGAAAGGCTACATTGTTACCACATGGCTAGGTACATTGTTAAAGGCACAGCTTTACAGAACACAACACCTGCCCACCTCCTTTCCCTGCCCACCACCACCTTTTCCTAGAAGAGGCTTCGGAGGGGGCTGGCTCCATTTTCCCTCTTTGTCCAAGGCTTTTCCTGTGCTCCATTTCACCCCAAAGCGCATCCCCAGCCATTCTGGAGTGGTTGGGGAGGCACTTTGGGGTGAAACACAGCCCTGGAAAAGCCTTGGACAAAGGGGAAATGGCTTCAGAGGTTCATTATAGAGTGATGAAAATAGAAGAGGCTTCTATTTTCATAGCTCTATAGCGAAGAGCAGTCACGTGGCCAACAGGCCATGCTCACACAGTCACATGGCCACGCCCACAGTGTGGTAGGGAATTTTGTAAATGCCCACCACTGCTTGTATGGTATAGAATTCCAAGACATTCTCTCTAAATGGCCAAGCCGCTTTATTTGTTGTGTCTGTATGTGATTTATCTTGGATCCAAGGTACTGTACTTGCACAACCTGCCCCAAGGACAGCCCTTCCAGAGTTCAGTATTATCATCTCAGGTTCAACACTTGAACAGGTAGACCAGTTTTCTTACCTTGGTAGCAACCTGTCTAAAAACTGCACCTGTGAACAGGATGTGGTGAAGAGAATTGGTGCTGCCCATTCTGCCTTTGGTAATCTATCTCACTGGGTCTTCATGAACAAAAATCTAACAATCCAGACCAAGCTCATGGTCTATCAAGCTGTTGTTATCTCAATGTTATTGTATGGCTGTGAAACATGGACTCTCTATTGCCAAGACATTAAAAAGCTTGAGCGCTTTCACCAACAGAAGCTAAGTTCCATCTTGAACATCAAGTGGAATGACTATGTCACCAACATCGCAGTTCTCGAGAAAGTGAATGTAAACAGCATCAAAGCTTCCATCATAGGCCATCGTCTTAGATGGATAGGGCATGTCCGTTGTATGGATGGTTCCAGGCTTCCTCACCAAATAATTTACGGGGAACTTATCTTCTTTTTTACAAGACCCCGTGGAGTTCCTTTGAAATACTATAAGGACCAGTTGAAACAAACCATGAAGGTGTCAGGTATAAACTCACAAACTTGGGAGACAACGGCCAAAGATCGCCCACTTTGGTGCCAAACCATCTCTGCTGCTACCAATCATTTTGAAGAGGAACACCACATACATGAAAAGGTTAAGCAACAAGCATGGAAGCTTCGTCAAACCTAACCATGCCCTCCACCATCCAATCAGTGTACAGTAAAACCTTTACATACTATTTTTTTCCATTCCATGAGGTTATTTGTACGTTGAAAAATGTGTATGTCAAAAACACATTGCATTACCACAAGAGGCCACTAGATGTCACTATACATTTTTCTGTATGTTGAATTTTTCCTATTAAAATTTTTTAAGTTGGATTTTTTTTTAGCCAGGATTTCTATTTGTATGTAGATTTTTTTGTAAGTCAAACCGTTTGTATGTCAGGGTTCCACCGTACTGTGTGTGGTTGCATGTTCCATGTCAGGATCAGTTTATGGAGTCACCAGAGACACATGAACCAGCTGAGAAAATGATCGCCATGAAAAATGTGTGCTTGGATATGAGTAGCAGCTGACGATGTGATTTAGGATTGGTTCTACTGTATTCCTGTTCTTTCCCTTGTAATCTCATTCCTGATTTTATCCCTTGTAGTCACTCCAGCAGCCTTCCTCTGACATCTCATTTCCAATGTGACCAACTTTCATTTATGTTTTGTTTTAAGTGTACATGTTTGGCACTTGTAACATAATGTGGGAATGAATATGCTTTGTAAGAGGTGGTTTTTTGTGTGTGCTGGTCAGTATTGCCTTATGTTGTATGAACGGAGGTAATTGTCCCAATATTTGGTTTGCCTTACTACACGGTATGTTAATCTCTTTGTCCATTTTGCCATCTTCAGTAAATGTTGTTCCTATGTATTTGAACTCTGCCACTTGTTTTATAGATCAGTATGGATCAATAGCTGGTAATGCTGTTATAGCACAGAATATTTATTTTCACTATAACTGGTTCTAGTCAATACTTTGTCAGAAGCACTTTGGGGTTGCTGGAGATTCTACACAACTTCCACAGGCAGCCTCATGTAGACCAATTTATAAAAAGCCAAACACAACGTAACTAAGGCATGCATCATTGGGGCCAGATCACATTTCTCCAGGAACGGGAACAACTGCCAAATTACTTTTAACTGTGCAAACATATTCCTGGCCACTACAGGTCTTGGACATTCAGGGTCAGATTAAAATAGTTTAACCATGGAAACAATTAACTAAGGGATAGTTGGTTCGCCATTACTGCATAGGCTCAAACAGAGGCCAGAAAGGTGCAACTTTCTCAGCCTATGTCTTTTGGTTGCTGGTACCAATTTTTAACCATCCGAGAGTAAACTGCCTCCCTACAGCTATAAAACCCACTTCCTCCTCATTAAACTGTGACTAATTCAAATCCCTGATTCTTGATCAGTATAGACAGGACTAGGAAAATAAACAGACCTCTGAGCTTTAGAAACAATTTGGACTCTAGCTCTAACTTCTGATAACCCCAAAATCTGGACAAAACAGAAAACCCACTCAAGGATGTGAAAAGGTTTAACAATGCTTAAACAATGGAGAAAGGACTTAGAGAAAGGACTTGGGTCAACTAATATAAGACTAAGGACTGTGTATCCCATTACTTTAATATTTGATACTTACATATACTATAAAACCTTTCTTTCCTGTTTTTTTAATGCCCCAGGCCCAGTTCAAATACTGCATATACTTGAATATAAACCGAATTTTTTTAATCCCAAAAGTGAGGTCCAAAAAGGGGACTCGGTCTATACATGGGTCAACAACCATGAGGTCTAAAAATATGGGGTTTTTAAAAAGTTATTTGGCACTTTAAACGGAAGTTTTGGGACTTCCACAGCAAAAGTATCGGAGGCGCAATTACACAACTGCCCACAAGTGGGCGCAAATCGTGATTTTCCATTAGAATACATTGAAAATCAAGTTCTCCTATCCTGGTTTGTTTTCAATTAATTCCTATGGAAAACCGCAAATGAAGAAAGAAGCTCTACAATGCAATCATGTCCCCTTTCCAAACTGGTGTGGAAAAAGAAAGGATCTTACTTACCGTACATTTGTGCCTTTGTCCCTGCTCCATGTGTCCAAGATGGAGGGAGGAAGCCATTCTCCTTCCTTGCAGGGGGAGCAAGAGGCTAGGCTAGAGCAACACTTCCTGCCTGTTATATCCGGCCCTTATAAGCACCAGTCCAGACAACGATGAACATAACAGTCTTTATTCAACAGTCTATTTGAGAAGAGCTTACAAGGCGTTCCGGATACAGAGATGGCTATATAATCCCAGTGGAGTCAGTCCGTCTGGACTCTTGCCAAGCAGTAGGCAATAACTAGCTACCATAGAAGCGTAGCATAATGGAGGAGACCCAGGCTTAGTGCTAGCAGGCTACCTGTACGGAGTGGGAAGTAGAGGTCTGGTTCGGCCCCACCCTTCTTTACCCGTGGGGCTTATATAGTGTCTCCCCAGTGGTAGCTTCTTGATACAAAGTAGCGACCTGCTGGACAAATGTAACTAACCTATCATAACAGGGAATATATGTATTTAATCAGTGAAGAACAGGATCCAAAACTGTAACTAATCACAGGGCTTGGATTAGCATAATGAGAGCGCCCTGTGCAGGGTTTTTTGCACCACTTTAGGTTCCTAATTTTGATGGCGGGAAACCGCCATTTTCCTCTTGCAAGAGCGCTGCCACGCTACTTGCAATTGTGCTTCAATACACAACTCTGCCTCAGTGCAATTGACCTGCCCACCCACTTTACCTGCAGCGCCACCACTGGTGGGTGGTGCAAGTACAGGTTTAAAAAATCAGTAAAATAATTAATATTACTGTATTTTAATGTATTTTAATTACTGAAACTCACTAGCAGCTGCTGCATTTCCCACTCGGTTTATACTCGGGTCAATCTATTTCCTGGGTTTCAAGGTCAAAATTAGGTACCTCGGCTTATATTTGCGTATATACGGTACTGATCCTATACATCTGTTATTTAAGTACACCTTTCTCCTAGGTTAGCTGGAAGGCTGAGACCTGGGTACTGCATGACGGATTGAGCACCCGTCTCTGTCCCAGCTCTTGGTAACATGAAAGAAGCCTCAATTGGGCATTTCCTGAGTGGAGTATCTTCCACAAAAATCCTTTCAACCCAGAATAATTTTTGACATGAACTTATTATTACTTTTCTCCTTTAAGACACTAGCATTCTCTTGTGAATCATTCTCAGGCTTGATGACTAAATTCTGAGCTTCAAAGGTACACTTTAAGTGTAGTACCTCCCCATTCCCCATCCTGTTATCTTCTTCTCCTCCTCCTCCTATGACCAAGTCAGATGTTAAAGTGCCAAAATGAAGCAACTTTTGGTGAATTCATTCCATAGTAGTAGATCTAGTCTGCTGATCCCAAGGGACAAGTTTAATTAAAAATAAAAGAATAATTGCTTTTGCCCAATTTTGACCAGTGAGAGTGAATAACCTGTAAAATCATAAAAATAAAACAAATTAAATAGTTCCTTCTGTTCTGGGAACAGACGTGGCAAAGAGTAGAGATTTCTATCCCAACTGCTGAGAATTTATCCATCTCTGATTCAAATAGCTATGTTAGAGATGTAATGCAATCCAAGAATGCATGTGAATGCTAACATAATTAATCATATGACAGTACAGGTGCTAGATCAGTGATGGTGAACCTTGGCACTCCATCTGTTCTTGATCTTCAATTTCCAAAAGCCTTGACAATCAGCAGGAGTTTTGACTTGAGCTTCTGGTAATTGAAGTCCAAGAACACCTGGAGTGCTAAGGTTCGCCATCACACTGCTAATTAACACTTTTCAAACAACCTATATTAATTGTATGGTTCAAAGTAGGCTTTCCCTACCACATCAAATCATTTTTATTTTTTTTTGCTCTTTGGAAAATATAGTTTTAAAATCTGTGGAATTAACGTTACAATAACGTGGAAAAATCTTTATTAGTTGAAACAGATGCATAAGGCACGGACACATAAAACACAGATATATAGAACATATTATTTTATTCTTCATTTGATCCATAAAATAGTGCAATAAAACTCACAAGTGTGAGTGTGTGCTGTTGTGTGTACATTTTGCTGATGTTGTTATGTGCCTTTAAGTTGCCTCCCAGTTATGGTGATCCTACAACTGAGTGAGTTTCAAAATATCCTGTTCTTAACAGCCCTGTTTAGCTCTTGCGAGTTCAAGGCTGCTCCTTTTGAACTTTATTGCAATTTTTGATATTTTGGCAGAACACAGTTTCTCTATCCCCTACCTCCAATTATATAGTCAATTTTAATCCTATATTGGCCACCTGGTGACATCCATGCGTGCAGTCATTTGTTCAGTTGCCTGAAACATGTATTTGCAATAGATCTATTGTTGGCATCACATAATTCTATGAGTTTCATTTCTGACTCCTGTTTCATTTCTGACTCCTAGGCCAAATTCTCCACAACATTTGGCTCTGCTTTTTTCATACTTTTGTATTCCAGTAATCTATAATTATCAGCACATCTTGTTTTGATGTGTGATCAATTCCTTCCTGGATAAAGCTTTTGATGTCTTATTCTTTAGCATCTGTACTAGGAAAAGAGACTTAAATGATGGTTACACTGACAGATTTTCTAAGACTATGGTTTCCCCATGCCCGCCTGGCATGGAAACGGCCCTTGCAGAGGCCACTCAGGTGAGAAGGCTCCCGGCGGTGGTTTCTGCGGGCAGAGAAATTAAGGGGGGTGGATTAATGATAGAGTTTGATTCACCCAATTCCTTGACCTGACCAGCGGATCTGCTGAGAGAGCGAATATCTAACTCTGTTACCCATTAGAGTAATCCCTCATCTCCGAGTCTCCGTCTTATCCCAGATGCAAACAGAGGCCATGTTTACCCCAGTCTTATCCCTAAACAATGGTGTTTTCCCATGTCTGTGTTTGCCCCAGTTAATTAACTTCCCCAAGAGAGATTCCCAATTAACCCGAGTAAACAGGTGATGTGATTTCTGTCAGATGACGGTTTTGCCACCGTTGCGCTTTTTCTCCTATATATGTCGAAGCTTTCCCTCAATAAACTACTGATCTGATCACGCTCCATATTGCCTCGTATCATTTCTTGATCAGTCTCCTCCGGGACCTCCGGCCCTCTGCGGCCCCGATTCCTACACCTGGTGACCCCGATGTGATTTACTCGTGAGTAAGCGACCCCCGAGCGGTCTACCTCAGAGTAAGCGATCACACGGTCCGGTTCTGCGCTTGAACCGTGTCCGACCATCACGGAGGACAGCGCGGCAGCCCGGCTGGTAAACCAGCCGGTCGGGAAGACGGCCTGCAGTGAGGCAGTCCAAGAGGCTTTCTACAGTTTGCTCCCGGCTTTCGCGGTGGCTTGCAGGTTACGGAAAAACGCGTTCCGCTCAGGGTCTGCTGTGAACCCCTGACAGCGCAGTGGCCACCGAGGGCCCGTGGCCGCAGTCCACGCTCCGAGCTCTACCCAGAGGATCGTCGCCAGAACCTATTACTTGCCCAAAGACGCGTCGACTCGTCCCGAGGAGGAAACTTCGGAGGACCCATCTCAGGTAATATGGGGACCTGTCCTCAGCGACAGCGTCCATCCGCTAGCCAAAGAACTCGTGAGGGAGAGTTCAAAATCCTGGCCAGGGTGTTTAAGTTGCGTTTTCACAGCGGGGAGCTAGCGAGACTTTTGGTGTACCTGGGGGAACACTGCCTGCTTTACCCAGAAGTAGGTACGTTAACCCTTGCGCTCTGGGATCAGATAGGAGACTGCATTCAGAAACCCCTGAAAGCTCCGAGAGGCGTAATTCGCACGTGGAGTAAATGTAGGGAGCTCTTAGCGGAGATAGAGCCAGTCCGGATAGAGGCCAAAGAACCCCCACTTCTGCCAGTCACACCAGCCGAGCCAACGGCGCCTAAGGCGCTCTATCCGTCACTCCAGTTTAGGCAGAGTAGCGTAGGGAACTTTTCCTCGGTGACAGCTGCAGACGTCACCGACGGAATGCAAGGAATGAGGAGCGCAGGCGCTTCTCTGACAGTTCTGGGTTCCCGAGTTACCAAGAGTCCCCTTCAGCGCACAATTGAAGAGGAGATTAGGAAGGGGGAATTGCCAGCAGAAGAACTAGCTGAGCTTAGTCAGATTTCTCCAATCCGCATGGAGATGGATGCCCTTACGGGGGCCCAGCAGATAATTCACACACCAGTCCCATATAAGCTGCTCATGGCTATACGGAAGGCCATTTCAGAGACAGGGCTCCAAAGCCGATTTACTAGGGGCACGCTGCAGCAAGTGTGCGAGAACACCATGTTCATTCCCCATGACTGGAAAGCCGTCATGCGGATGATGCTCACCCCTAGCCAGTATTTGATTTGGGACAGTGAGTTTCTCCTTGAGGCTCAAACAAGGGCTGCCAGGATGGGAGGCGCAGTACTTCCTGACCAGTCATATGGTTCAGGTGCCTTCGAGCCCATCGATGCCCAAATCAACTTGCCTCTAGCCACTCTCCAGATGTCGGCCGAGGCCGCCTTTAGGGCGTTCTTTAAGGTCCCAGCAACTGGCAAAGCGGCTAAAAATTACACCGCTATTAAGCAAGGAGCCCAGGAACCATACATGGACTTCATTAATCGTTTGGAGGAGGCAATTAGTAGACAGATTGATAATGAGCAAGCCCAACAAGAGCTCATGATCAAGTTAGCCAAGGACAATGCCAATTTAGACTGCCGTAAAATCTTGCAGTCACTGGGCAATCGTCCCGACTTGACTCTCACGGACATGATTAGAGCTTGCGCCGACGTTGGCACAGAATCCTACAAAATGGGATTGCTAGCGGCAGCGGTGCAAGGGGGTAGAAGACCTAAAGGAAAGAACCAAGGAGCATGCCACAATTGTGGCAAGGTCGGTCACTTCGCTAGGGAGTGCCGATCCAAGGGAGGCGGACAGAAGTCCGGCCGTTCCAAGGCTCCGAACACCCTCTGTCCGAAGTGCAAGAAAGGCTACCACTGGGCCCGAGACTGTCTGAGTTCGGGAAACTGGAATGCGGGCATGTCTCTGGCCCCGGTCCAAACAGAGGCTTCCCCCATTCAGAGCTCGCCAGAGCTAGACTAGATCCCGGTCACATTCCAGGCATTACGAGGGCACAGACCAGCCCCAAGGGTAGTACAGGGTTAGACTTGACTTGTCAGGCAGACGTTACATGCGACCTGCCCGGCACGGTCTATCTGGTGGACTCCCAGTCCATGGGTCCGCTGCCCAAAGGCTTTATAGGTCTAATTTTGCCCCGTAGTGTAGCTGGAGCACGCGGAATTCTTATAATTCCAGGAGTCATTGACTCCAATTTTTCAGGCGTTCTCCAAGTCCAGCTTTGGACTCACCTGCCCCAGACAATTCACAAAGGAGACACCTTAGCGCAACTGATCATGGTTCCTTGTCACTCGCCCGCAGAAAGCCAGGGAAGGCTCAGGGACAGCTCAGAGTCCCGGTCAGAGGACCGCTCGAGCGCCAGTGAGGCAGTACAAGGATACCAGGTCTTAGCGACAGTGGAGACCAACATTGAGTGGAAACAGCGTCCGGTTATTGAGGTATTTCTGAATAATAGATCATTCTCAGGCCTGTTAGATACCAGAGCTGATGTATCCGTGATAAGCAGAAGCCAGTGGCCAAGGGAGTGGGCCATTGAGCCGGTCTCCGATGTGTGGGGGGTAGGCGGCATTCAGGAAGCGTTTAGGAGCCGGGAGTGGGTGACAGTCACAATCCCAAGGGCTGACGGCACAGCGGTAATTCGGCCGCACATTCTTGACGTGCACATCAACCTTTGGGGGCGAGACATTTTACAGCAGTACGGTGCTACGCTTACCTTCGGGTAATGGCGTTGCCACTTAAGTGGCTCACCGACACTCCGGTTTGGGTAGAACAGTGGCCGGTAGTGGGAGAGAAATTAGTCGCCCTTAAACAACTGGTTAAAGAACAGCTAGACGCAGGACATATAGAGCAGTCCACTAGCCCCTGGAATTCGCCAATTTTTGTGATAAAGAAGAAGTCGGGGAAGTGGCGACTCCTCCACGATCTCAGAGAGATCAATAAATGTATACAGCCAATGGGTCCGCTTCAATGCGGCATCCCAAATCCTAATATGATTCCCGAGGGGTGGGAGATCCTAGTTGTAGATCTCAAGGATTGTTTTTACACGATTCCCTTAGACCCCAGGGACCGGGAAAGGTTTGCCTTTACGGTGCCGGTTGTGAACCACAGTGAGCCTACGCAGCGTTACGCGTGTAAATTTTTGCCACAGGGCATGCTCAATTCGCCCACCCTGTGCCAAATTTATGTTCACAACGCACTGGCAAAGATTCAAAACCTTTACCCAAAAGCGTTAGTTTGTCACTTCATGGACGACATCTTGGTTGCGGTGCCGCAACTCGGCAGCGAAATGTTTTCAGACCTCCAGGCCAGCCTGGGGGAGAAAGGGTTACTCATTGCCCCAGAGAAAGTGGAGAGAACCGAGCCCTTCTCATACTTGGGTCATCGGCTTCTCCGCTCTTTCGCAGCACCAGTTTTGCCCCAAATCAATTTACAGGATTCAGTCACCCTGGTAGAACTGCAGCAGGTTTTAGGAAACATTAATTGGGCCAGACCGTATTTCAGATTGGATACAGATCTCTTGAAACCGCTGTTCTCGCTGCTAACATTAGGTAAGCAGCCGGTAGACCGGATACAAATTTCTCGAGAAGCGCGCTTGGCTCTCGAGAAAGTCAACCAGGTTCTCAGCCAGAGGTGGGTAGATAGGATCGCCCCAGGGCCATACGCTCCGATCCTGAACTTGTACATAGTTCGGGCAGGATCCATGCTCACTGGAGCTCTAGGGATAGACTCCGAGAAGGGAGCGAGTATCGTGGAATGGGTGTACTTGCCGAACACCTCCCCATGGAACATCGTTCCTCCCCAAGAGTTGGTCTCCGCGGTGATTTACCGCGGAAGGCTGAGAGCTAGGGACATTTCAGGGCACGATTTAGCCAGAATTGTAGTCCCGTTCACCAAGGAACAAATCCAGCAACTGATGCAGCTCGGTGACTCGCTTCCAATAGCCCTGGAAGGATTCACTGGGAGCTTGGCATACCATTTGCCAAAGGACCCCAGACTTGTCTCACTTCAGACGCAGACAGTCAGCTTGTTCGAATTGCTCTCGCTGGTTCCGCTTCAGGGAGCCAGGACAGTTTTTACTGATGGTGGTCGAACATACGGTGTCTTAACTTGGCAGGAGGGCCAGGCTTGGCACACGCTGTTAACTCTTCCACAGAAGTCCGCACAGCGGGCGGAGTTGGCAGCGGTGAACCTCGCCTTGCGCACCTTCGCCAAAGAGCGCCTAAACATCATTACTGATAGCCAGTATGTCAGGAACTTGCTTCACAGTCTACCGGGAGCATACATCACTCCCGCGATAGACAAGAATTTGCTTAGTCTGTTTTTAACTGCTCAATTTCATTTGCGAAACCGCACGGAGCCGCTCTATATTGCCCACATCCAAAGTCACCAAGACCTACCGGGTCCGATTTCCGCGGGCAATATCAGAGCGGATGTGGCGGCAAAGGAAATTCAGCAACGTTCAGTGTTGGGTGTTTTCACTACGCCAATCCAGAGTCATGCATTCTTTCACCAAAATGCCAAAGCGCTTGCCAGACAGTTCAATTTGCCACTTTCTCAAGCCCAAGGCATAGTTCGCTCTTGCCAGCATTGTGCAGGGGCACCGGGGGGGCCCTTGTGGGGGGTCAACCCACGAGGGACAGAGGCTAACCAAGTGTGGCAGATGGACGTCACGCATGTTCCGCAGTTTGGCAGATGGCAGTACATGCACGTCTGCATAGATACCTTTTCACAATTCATTTGGGCAACGGCGCAGAAAGGGGAGACTGCTTCCCACATGGAGCAGCACCTCCTTTCCTGCATCGCAGCAATGGGCAAGCCGCGGCACATTAAAACCGATAACGCCCCGTCCTACAGCTCCAGGCAGCTGACGGCCTTCATGGCCACTTGGGATATCAAGCATACTTTTGGCGTTCCTTACAATCCGCAGGGGCAAGCGATTGTGGAACGGGTCAAGTCCTATATTGACAAACAAACAGAAAGGGGGGAGCCACCAGCCCTCCCCAAGTCACAGGCTCAGGCACAGCATTGTCTGAATAAGGTATTGTTCACTTACAATCACCTTAATGTTTTTTCTGATTGCACGCCGCAGGAGAAGCACTTCCGCCGTTCGGAAGCTCTCCCGCGACCGATGGTCCGATACCGGGTGCCACCGGACCCTTCTTGGGGGGGCCTGGCGCCGCTCATAACCTGGGGAAGAAGGTATGCTGCAGTTATGTCTCCTACAGGTGTCGTTTGGATTCCAGCTCGGTGTGTCAAACCTCACTTGGAACCACATGGCGTGGACCCAGGCTGGCCCGAGTCCGATCCCGGAGATGGAGGACCTCACCCTAACCGAGAGGACCCGTCGGGAGAGACAACGGTCACAGATGCCAGCACCGAGGATCACCTGGGGGATGGTCAAGGCTCTTTGCCATGAGGCCCAGGACGCCATCCAGCGCGAGGAGAGGGAGCCGACACCGGAGAACCTCGTGGCTGCAGTCCTTGCCCAGATTCATGCCAACTCCATGGCAGTCACCATCGTCCTGATCCTCTCCCTATTTGCCGGGGGAGGCGTTCAGGCTACCTTGTTAAAGGCCAGCGATTTGGTGCCCGGCGGAGACCTCTCTGCCAGAATGCAGTACAACATTTGGGAAAGGTTGGCGGGCCTCGTCAACCAGTCCGATTTTTGCCTGAGACAGGACATTGGTTCTGCCTCAATCCTGAGCACCTGCCTCATCCCAGTGTGCCATTCTCCAGGCGCATACCCAAGGGATGGGGACTGGCTTGTGAAACGGATTTTCAGCCCATACAACCCAGCGGCTTCCACAGAATACGCCCGTTGGGAGATGCGGCTCACAATGACTTTACCGGCTGATGCAGCCACTCTCCACACTCCTCGAGTGGCGGTCAGCCCGAACTCTACTTGTGGTCGGATGACCGGCTGCTCCACAGTCGGTCGAACCCGGCGCCGCTGCCTCTACGTCAGCAGTGGCAATTGGACTTGCAATAACCCAGTGAAGCTTGGTTCAATGTATGCCCATGTTACGTTACCATGTGGTTGGTTCTTTACAAGTAATCAGTATACCTTCAACTACATTCCTGCAAATGTGTCAGATGCTACATGTTGCATTAGTCGTTTAACACTGTTACTCCCTACTAAGGATATGGTCACCCCAAGCACAAATGTTACCCATGTTTCAGCACCCATACGGCACGCTCGCACCACCCAGTTAGACAGCTCATGTGAGAGCAGCTTTAGAGTTATGAGTCCAGCCGAATACGTCTCGTTGGCGGTCAGCATAATTGGCGTGCCAGGCTTAGCCGTCGGCAACGCTCGGAGGATCAGCCGACTGGCTTGCGGGTTGGCTAAGGCCATCAACCACACCTCCTCGGCGATAGCGCTGCTCAACCAGGAGCAGGCGGAGCTTCGCCATGCCATACTTGACAATAGAGCGGCTATAGACTACCTCTTATTGCTTCATCATTTGGGTTGCGAATCCTTTCACGGTATGTGTTGTTTCAATCTTACGGACAACTCCCGCAAGGTACAGAATCAGCTCACGGCCCTCCACACCATAGTCGAGGGCATAAGGGAAGGTTCTGCATGGGGAACTTGGTGGAGTTCGTTGTGGAATTGGATGTGGTCATGGATTCCATGGGGGTGGCTCCAGACGGTACTCAAGGTGGTTGTGGGGGTGGTCATACTAGGCGTAGCTATCTGCTGCTTTGCGCAATGTATCCCTTCACTGATCTCGAAGTACCGCCCCAAGAAGAAACCCCGAAGCACCATTCCCGCTCAGCAGCTAATGCCTCTCTTGCGCAGAGTTGCCGGTCAGGCTCTTAAGTAAAACAGAAAGGGGAGATATGGTTTCCCCATGCCCGCCTGGCATGGAAACGGCCCTTGCAGAGGCCACTCAGGTGAGAAGGCTCCCGGCGGTGGTTTCTGCGGGCAGAGAAATTAAGGGGGGTGGATTAATGATAGAGTTTGATTCACCCAATTCCTTGACCTGACCAGCGGATCTGCTGAGAGAGCGAATATCTAACTCTGTTACCCATTAGAGTAATCCCTCATCTCCGAGTCTCCGTCTTATCCCAGATGCAAACAGAGGCCATGTTTACCCCAGTCTTATCCCTAAACAATGGTGTTTTCCCATGTCTGTGTTTGCCCCAGTTAATTAACTTCCCCAAGAGAGATTCCCAATTAACCCGAGTAAACAAGTGATGTGATTTCTGTCAGATGACGGTTTTGCCACCGTTGCGCTTTTTCTCCTATATATGTCGAAGCTTTCCCTCAATAAACTACTGATCTGATCACGCTCCATATTGCCTCGTATCGTTTCTTGATCAGTCTCCTCCGGGACCTCCGGCCCTCTGCGGCCCCGATTCCTATATAAGACGTCTGATATTATTTAGTCAGATTTAGCATTATAGTCCCTGAGTGCCTGTGCTACATTTTGCCTCACAATAAGAGCCACTTAATTCCTTCTGAGTTAGTCATTTCCTGAGAAAAACACTTTGCATTGTCTGGCTCAAAAATCTCACATTCCAGTTCCTTTTAGTTCACTCACATAAAGCACTGCAATGTTTTACTGTTCCATTTCTTACTCTACAGCAGAGGTTCCCAACCTAAGGCCCGCAGCACCATTTCATGTGCCCCCTCACCCCTCCAAGGGCATTTGAGAAACAAAATGGCCACCCATTTGAAGCTATTGGGACAAAATGGCTACTCCCATCATGCAGGCAAGGCAAAATGGCCATCCAGCCCTTGAAGCTGATGGAGTGTGACCCGGCCCCCGGATTGAAAAGGTTGGGAACTCCTGCTCTACAGTTTTCAGTTTACCTTGATTTCTGCTTCTCATATTCCATGCTCCAATTTTATGTGTTGTGCAACTATGGCATTACTTTTCACCTCTTTGCAGATCAGCCACTACAAATTTCTTCAGTGTGGTTTCCCCGTGCCCCAGTGGCATGGAACGGCCCGCGCAGAGGCCACTTCGGGGGAACGCTCCTTGAGCCGTGGGCTCTGCGGGCAGAGAAATTTAGGGGGGTGGATAAATGATAGGGTTTGATTCACCCAATTTCCTGACCTGACCAGCGGATCTGCTGAGAGAGCGAATAGCTAACCCAGTTACCCATTAGAATAATCACTCATCTCCAAGCTCAACTTTACCCCGGGTGTAAACAGATGCCATGTTTACCCCTGCCTAATCCCCAAACAATGGTGTCTTCCCCAGTCTGTGTTTGGCCAAGTTAACTAACTTCCCTCCAAGAGATTCCCAATTAACCCGAGCAAACAGGTGATGTGATTTCTGTCAGATGACTGTTTTTGCCACCGTTGCGCTTTTACTCCTATATATGATGATGCCTTTTTCCCAATAAACCACTGATCTTATCCTCCTCCATACTGCCTCATATCGTTTCTTGATCAGTCTCCTCCGGGACCTCCGGCCCTCTGCGGCCCCGATTCCTACACTTCAGCATTAATCTAGTTGTATGATTAGCAATTGTGCTGTCTGTATTTGTCCTTTATCCTTTGCTTACATTTCTATGTATATATCTTGTATTTCTATAAACCATATTAAGACACTTAAAGATACTTCTAGATGTGGTAATATTTTAAATCTTTTCTACATTTAATAATGTATTCAATATTCACATTATTAAGGTCTCTCCAAACCCACGAATCTTCTCATGTATTGGCTTTAGTCTCCATCAGTTATGCCTTTTTAAAAAATAAGAAGTTAATATTCATTTAAACTGTATAGATTCAAGATTTCTTCATAATGTAAAAGAAAGCACCATTATTAAAAGGCTACCATTAACACAAAGGAGTTATAAAATAAAATTACTCTTGTTGGGATTAAATACACACTCTTCCGTTTCTTCACTACACTAAATACATCATATGTCATTTCTTTGCAAGGGAGTTGATAGTTTTTTTGGTAGAATAACTGCAAGATACATTTTCACTAACACTGGGTTTAAAAACTGTCTTCCCTGATATTTGTGTTGTAATGGAATAGAAGGAGGTTCCTGTCCTGATTTGAAAAGAGTAGGAGGAGAGCAGACCATTGGGATATGAAGTCCATTGGGGTGGAAAGGATACATCTGTTCTCTATTCACTTTTCTCCCAATGTCTGGAAACGCACAGATCTAATTTCTCATTGCAGCTGGCCACAGGGAGGTCAATTTGAGTGTATGACTATCCTCCGAAGATTATCTCTAGAATGTTTTTTGGTTTCAATCCCAATCTCTCATTGCCTTCTGCTTTCAGTCTGGTTTGCAGAGTTCATTTCACTCAAATACATTCTGTTGCAATTTGTGATTCTTGACTCCACTACAAAGTTGACTCCTGAGTTCCGCAGAAAGGAATTTAGCTTCCCCCCTTCTTGCCATTTCACATGTGGTTGTTGCTTTGCATAAGTATTGCCTTTAAATTCTCATCCCACAAGGCATTTCATGAATCACTGCCCACTTACTCTTAACTGTCTCTGCTTCATGTTTAGATTTTAATTGTTTTCCTTGGAATGTTATACAGAGCATCTGTGCTCCTGAAAAGGAAATCTCCAAGGCTATTTACAGGATGTTTTTGTAGATACTGACTTTGGTCAATAGGCTACATTTGTGAAACAGGCAGAGAGTGGGAAACTTGTCATAGTAGCATGTGTGATAGGCTGCGATGATGCATGAACAAAGAGGGTTAATGACCCAAAGCTTCTCCTGTCCCAGGCAAGGTTGGGCAGCAAACCAAATAATTTTACTGTGCATGTAGAAGCTCCAGTTACAATAGTTCTTTGCTAATTGTACTATATTTAACCCGTTAAACTCGGATTCTTCACAGTGGTTGAACATTAATGAAATTTTGGATAGATTACATGGAGAAAAACTTGCTTATCCAAGTTAGTTACAACTGTGATCCTCCCCCAATCATTCAATAGTTCTGTTCTGAGCAATTTCTGCAATCCCAGATGTCTATCTTCCTGATAGTGGACCTATTCTTTCAGCCAACATCTAACACAACCAAATGCACAATGTATGCGTATGACATATTGTTGTTCATAAATACGTATGTATACCTTTGAATCACTTCAACAGAAAGAGGATATTGGGAGGCGACTGCCAAAACGCAACCAAAAGGGCCATGGGTGGGTTCTTTTCAGGCAAGATAGAAAGTAAGTGCAATTTTTCTGAAGAAGTCAATGTGGTAACTTAACAAAATAAATGAAGCTGTATGACCTGTTAATGAGACATAGAAACCACCAATTTAATATTACGGCCAGCAGCTTGATGAACTCCTTTGGTGTACTTTCACACAGCCAAAAAGTAAAAACAACAAGAGGTATACTGAAAATCTGCAGCAGGAATGAGTAACTTGTAGCCCTCTGCATGTTTCTGGATTGTTCAATCAGTCTTAGTCAATAACCAGTGGTGAAGAATAATGGGAATGGCACTCAGACATCATCTGGAAAGCCACAAGTTGCTATGGTTCCTTGGTTGCATCTAGCTTTATGGGTTAGAAGTTACACAGGGGTGGAATAAAGACAGGCTGTATAATTGAAGAGCACATTCAAGATTCTGCAGTATTGACCATTACTTCCTCTTTGATGACACAGCAATGAGTGTGATATGGATTAGTATCTAGCCAAGGAAATTTCAGCTGCTTGATTTTGACTATATACAGGTACTTCAGTGAGTACAAATGTTTCAGCTACATTTTTATAATACTGTACAGAAAAAGTCTAAGTAAATTATACAACCAGCTGATCACATCTCAACTACTGAGTTACTATGAACAAGATGCATGACAGTTTTCTGACCTGGGAAATGTGTACAAGTTACACATGACTACAATCCATCCGGTAGAGGGCAGGACAACAGAAATCACTATTTGAACCCTATTCATGATAGAGTTAACCTAAATGCATGAAGACAAGGGGCAGGCAAGGCCCTGAAATATCAGGTTTCCAAGCACCAGAGGGCTGCATAAGTAAAGGGCACACTCCTCTTGAGAGAGAACTACCAGAAGTGCAGGCTGGGTTCCAAAGAGAAAGGGGAACAAGAGACCACATTGCCAACATACGTTGGATCATGGAGAAAACAAAGGAATATCAGAAACAAGTCTACTTCTGTTCCATTGACTACATCAAGGCCTTTTGTGGCAAGTAATTAAAGAGATGGGAATACCAGAATACCTTATATGCCTCATGAGAAATCTGTACATGAGTCAAGAAGCAACAGTTAGGACAGAATACGGAATGACGGAGTGGTTTGGAATAGGAAAAGGAGTAAGACAAGGCTGCATTTTATCACCCTGCTTATTCAACTTATACACAGAGCACATAATGTGCAGTGCAGGGATGGAGGAATCACAATTTGGAATCAAAATTGCTGGGAGAAACATCAACAATTTGAGATATGCAGATGATACCACCCTAATGGCAGAAAGTGAGGAAGATCTAAAGAAGCTCCTGATTTGGATGAAAGAAGAGAGTGCAAAAGCTGGCTTGAGACTCAACATCAAGAAAACCAAGATAATGGCAACAGGCCTATCAGTCCCTGGAAAATAGATGGGGAAGAAGTAGAAGCAGTGACAGATTTTACTTTCTTAGGATCCAAGATCACTACAGATGGAGATTGCAGCCATGAAAAAAAAGGCAACTGATTCTTGGGAGACAAGCTATGAGAAACCTGGGGAATGTAGTGAAAAGTAGAGACATCACCTTGCAAACAAAAATTCTCATAGTCAAAGCAATGGTATTTCCGGTGGTAATGTATAGTTGTGAGAGCTGGACCATTAGGAAACCTGAGTGCAGAAAAATAGAGGCCTTTGAAATGTGGTGTTGGAGGAGAGTTTTGAGAGTCCCCTGGACAGCGAGGAGAACAAATAGGTCAATCTTAGAAGAAATCAACCCTGACTGCTCCTTAGTAGGACAAATAGTAAGGATGAAGCTAAAGTACGTTGGACATCAAATGAGAAGAGAGGAATCACTTGAGAAAGCCTTGATGCTGGGAAAGGTGGAGGGCAAAAGAAGAAGGGGGTGGCCAAAAATGAGATGGTTGGATGGTATTGTAGATGCAATGGGCACAGAGCTGGGCGGGTTGAGGAGGATGGTGGAGGACAGGGGTGCCTGGAGGGCAATGTTCCATGGGGTCGCAAAGGGTCGGAATCGACTGTACGACTGAACAACAACAACACAAAAGAGAATTGTTCCTTTGAACAGGAATCACCAGGGCAATTATGTATTACAAATAGTAAAATTAGTAGGTTTTGTGTTTATCATAAAAAAGAAATAAATGAAATTAATCTTTACATGTGACTTACAGATCAGAAACAAAGATACATTTTCTAGCACAGAAAAGTGGTCTTTTCTTCCCACTGTAACTATATTTAATAGGATTGATTCAGTAACAACCTATTGATTCTGCTATATTCCATTTAATAATAACGTGTATTTAATTCTAGATGGATAAGGAGACACGAATGGGATGAGGGCAGAAATAATGCTTTAACGGATGGACTCAACTCATATCAGCAGGTAATGATCGCAAGTAGGGTAAATCTATTTTTCTTTCTTAAGAGAGCATAGACATACCTGGGGTCATAATAAATCATAAATCAATTAAAGATTACAATATATAGTATTTATCATAATTGTGCATCATGAGCCTCATTTGGGCATTCTCTAAGTGCAGTTTCTCGAGCAAAAATCCTTTCAACCCAGAATAATTTCTGACACGAAATTATTATATGTTGCAAAAAAGAAGAAATATATCTCCATTGCATGCTTTTTGTTTTCAAAATATTCATCCATAAACAGTTAAATGTCAAGTAAAAAAAAAAAAACAGGAAGAAATTATATCACCAGAAACTTGTCAAATGTGTTAATACAGGAAGAACCTCACTACTAACAGCTAACTTGGTTATTTGGTCATAACTATGAAATAAAGGTTGAAAATGACCATGCATATTCTTAAATTGCATCTTTTTTGTTATTTTGCCTATGATCCAAAGAAGCAAAACTGCAGAATATTCTTCCTCCCCAAAACCACACTATAAAGGTATGCTTTATTATCGGGAAGATACTGGAAAATATTCAAACATGAGGAATAAAGACTGAGCAATAAAATATGGCTTTTAAAGACCAACATATTTCTAGCATAGAAAAATAAGAAAATATAAACCTAGAATAATCTGAGAGTGGCAGAAAGTCTATTTTACTACATCTATGTGCATCAGGAAAAAAATTTGTTCAGTTTCTCCATTTTGAAAAATATCTGGAGTGATTTAAAGATCTTCAGGAATAAAATTCCCAATTTCTTTGTGCCAGAACCCAGAAGTGTATTTCCACCATTTTCCATCCATTTTAACATTAAATTTATATGCTGGTGATTCCGGCATATTTACATTTGACACTGAAACAAAATTGCACTTTCAATTTTTGTGAGCAAGAGGGGGTATAATTTGAATAGCATCAGCAACAGCTAAAATAACGAAATAATAATGACAATACTACAATATAAAAGTAAAAGCACAAATAAGCATAAAAACAGAGTAAATTTTAAAACTGGTGAAATAAATGGAGGTCTTTGCTGGTGCTGAAATTATATCAGTACTGTATAAGCTTTGGAAAGTCCTCTCTCCCTCAACAGCTTTTCAAAGTCAGTGTGACACCCCTGAGAATTCCTTTACTCTGGAAACACTTGCCACACCTCAGAATGTTATGTATTACCTTATATAACTACCACTAACAATTCTGCATGGTTGTGCTGCAGCCCTCTCTAGCACAAGACTTAGGAATCTGAAGGCAGGATCCAACACAACCCTTCTACTAGCAGAATCAAAGTGTGTATGTGGAATGCAATGGCCCTCCTCCCTTCCGCATGCAATAGCCCTGTTCATGTCTTAAAATTTGCTTTCACTGCTGGAAACCCTTTTAGAGTCTATTCTTAGCAGTTTACAAGTGTTTTATGTTTTTAACTTTGTTTCATTCGAATGGATTGTTAGCCACTTATTGTTGAGCCTCATGGGGTAGACAGAAAAGGCCTCCTCAAAGATTGTGGTATTTCTGAACCACAATTGGACATACCCTGGTAATGGCAAGTTTGTGTTGCCGGCTAATCTTTCTCATACTAGGTCAGGTGAAGGGAACTGCACCTGACCTAGTATGAGAAGTATATTTTGCCAGTTTTATGTCTGGCCTAGACACGGAAGAATTTGAGCCTCATTTGTGGGAGCAAAGTGGGATACAAATCCAGTAAAGACAAAAATGTGAACATTATGCATATTAGCCAGTTGTACTTAATTCTGGGTGAAGAATTAGGATTAATGCTTAGGAGGGGCCTACAAAGATCTTGAATGTCTAACAAGGTTTAAAAATTAATTATTTCTTAGTAATATTACACGACTGGTGGAGATAAGAGGAAATCAAAGAAAAACCAAAGAAAATATGGCTTTGGAACAGAATAAAATATTGTGAATAGAATGAAAGCATATTTTTCACTCCCTTTTGTGAAGAATTTTACATGTCATTTCTTATGAAAAGCCATTCCCATCCAAGAGCTACTCTTATCAGACACAAGAAGAGAAAAACAGGGCCACTAGCGGTTATCCTGTGAACCATATGGGCATTATGTAACTCAAATTTCTGTGTTAGTTTTTTTAAAAAAACAAGATTAGGAGGTTCTAAAGTCAGATATTGGTATTCTAAATAAAAAGCTATTAGCAAATGTAAAAACCACAAACTCCATAAATTCTCAAATATGCACAGCAGAATATGGAATGTGTGGAAAAATAAAGCCTTTGGTTGGTAAAAAAAACCCCCCACACTATATCAGCTCGTGTGGCAGATAACTATTTAAGGTACTGTGGATGTATTGTGTGTATTGAATGGTATCCCACTGCACTTTCCCAGAGTTCAGTCCACGTTGTATCTGGATATTTTTCTTTACTTCCTTTTTTATCCCTTTGGGTGTCCCAGGAGATATCTGGATACAGTATACTGCAGTCAAATAACGAGGAAGTACAAAATCCAACTCAGGAACTGTGCATGCAAAGGTTTTAAGTTGCACACTGTCCATGTGAAAATAGTTATTTACAGTACAGTATTTTGAAAATACTACCCAAGTTGATAGGATATACTCTTCTAATGTAATAGTACTGAACCCTAGAATTTGAACCTGAACTTTGGACAGCAAGGGCTGGTAATTCAAGGTCTTGTCAGTAAAGTGTTTGGTAGGATAGGCACAAAATGAGCGATGGAAGAGAGGTTCAGCAAAGCTTTGACTTTGCTTACATTCTGTGTTCAGTCTTTCTTCCTCAAAATTTGCCTTGAGCTTCCTTAAGAATTTCAGCTCTGAGAGACGATCTTTTCCTCCAAAACTTACGTTCAAAGTTATTTGAATGGGCTATTTTTTAAAAAATAAAAGGCAAATTAAGAGTACAAAACGGATTAGGGGCATTTTTCACCCCGCCACCCCCCCCCCATAAATCACACACCAGCTTACCCTTTCGTCAAAGAAAATAAGAGGCAAGCTAACGCGTGTTTTAAAAACGTACACTCGAGGCGTCACTCACACGCACCTAAGCGAGGATGGAATAACGAAAGATGCACAAATGCACACGTTTTTCACAAGGCAACAAGACCGAGCATATGCAAGACAGAGGAACTAAAGTTACGACCCAAACCAATTCTTCTAATCATAATATTAAAGGAGGATATAGCTGAGGAACTGAACCTCCCCTACGTCACTTGGAGGACTCTGAATAGGCTGAGGGTCGGAGTGAATAGGCTGAGGGAGTGAAAAATATGCTTTCATTCTATTCACAATATTTTATTCTGTTCCAAAGCCATATTTTCTTTGGTTTTTCTTTGATTTCCTCTTATCTCCACCAGTCGTGTAATATTACTAAGAAATAATTAATTTTTAAACCTTGTTAGACATTCACGATCTTTGTAGGCCCCTCCTAAGCATTAATCCTAATTCTTCACCCAGAATTAAGTACAACTGGCTAATCTGCATAATGTTCACATTTTTGTCTTTACTGGATTTGTATCCCACTTTGCTCCCACAAATGAGGCTCAAATTCTTCCGTGTCTAGGCCAGACATAAAACTGGTGGCCTAAATGCAAGACCACCATGCTCGAGTGGCAGACAACAGCACGCTGTGTGAATGTGGACAGATACAGAATCCGGCTTATTTACTAGTCTGTCGATTACACTAGAAACATGTAGCAGCACCGAGGAGTAAAGTTTGGCCAAAGACAAAGCCAAGAAAGTGGCTTCGTTTGGTCCGTCCAGTTTGATCTGGACACGGAAGGACCTGCTTAGGGTTCTTTAAGACACCTCTCCTCTTTACGGTAAAGTTCTCCCTTGCTCAAAAGCCAGTCGTATCCGACTCTAAGGTTCGGTGGGGTGCTCATCTCCGTTTCAGCCAAAGAGCCAGCACTGTCTGTGTCTGCAGACGTTTCTGTGGACATGTGGCAGGCTTGACTAGACACGGAACGCTGTTTACCTTTCCCACCGAAACGGTATACCTATTTATCTATTTGCAATTTCTTGCTTTCGAACTGCTAGGATGGCAGGAGCTGGGACAGAGACGGGAGCTCACTCCGTCATGCAGCATATTTATCTATTTGCAATTTCTTGCTTTCGAACTGCTAGGATGGCAGGAGCTGGGACAGAGACGGGAGCTCACTTCGTTATGCAGTACTCGGGTCTCGAACAGCTGACCTGCCGACCTTCCAGTCGTCAGGTTCAGCGTCTTAACAACTAAAAAAAAAATCCCCAATCATGCTTCCTAATAATAATAATAATTATCATCATCCTTTTTCTGCAAGTCTAGCAACATATTCGTCTCCTTTCCAGGCACAAAAAAAAAGCCTCGATCGGAGAATGGCGGGTTGTCAGCCCTGACAGCCCGGCCCACTCGTCTCCAGCCTAAGTTTCCGCCGGATGGTGCCACCGCCGAACGTGTCCGCCATAAGGAAGGAGGCGGTTTTTAGGCCGAACACCAGCTTGTGGTCAAACCCGGAACCGCCGTAGCAGCTGTTGGGACTCTCCAGTCCCCGCCTTCTTCTGGGCCCCCCCGCGGCGCCTTCCTTCGGGTCGTTGAGGATGAGGGACCGGGTGACGGCCGAGGGAGCGCCCCGAGGGTAGCGGGGACGGCGCCGCCACTGCCGCCCTTGGTGTTATGGAGGAGGCAAGAGGAGTCCAGTGAGGAAGGAAGGCGAGACGCCAGAGGAGGTGCGTGTCAGTCTCCCTCCAAGGAGGTTGGACGTGTTGGCGAAAGAAGGAAATTGGGGGGGGGGGGGAGAAGAGAGAATTGGGGTGGTGGGTCTCATAGGGGCAGGGCCAAAGCAGACCCCTGTCCAGGGAGGACAGGGCTTGAAAAGAGGTTGTGGGAACACTCGCTTCCTATCCATGGCTGAATAGGAACCGGTGGTGGTGGTGGTGGTACAAGTTGTTCGCCTCTTGGCCACGGTTGTGTCATCGTAACACAACAATATTATTGTAACTATTACAATTGTAATACTTAAAATATCTGTAAAAAGTTATGTCATAAATACATTGCATAAAATGAAATGAAAATCGTCTTTTTTTTGTTGGGCATCTCTTTCTGGTCTCACAACTCAAGTCAAAACTAGCGCTGAAAGTTATTCGGCTTGCCGGCGATTCCTGTTCTGTTAGTTAGTGGCTAAGGCGCTGAACTGGACTTGAAGGTCGGCAGGCCAGCAGTTCAAGACCCAAGTGCTGCAACGGCGGAGTGAGCTTCCGTCTCTGTCCCAGCTCCCGCCACAACCTAGCAGTTCGAAAAGCAAGAAATTGCAAGTAGATAAATGGATACTGCTTCGTTGGGAAGGTAACAGCGTTTGTTCACTCCTGTGTCTAGTCATGCCTCCACATGTTCATAGAAGTGTCTGCAGATGCAGACAGCACACTGGCTCTTTGGTTATAAATGGAGATGAGCACCAAACCCTAGAGTCAGATAGGACCGGCTTTAGGTAAAGGTAAAGGTTTCCCTTGCTCGAAAGCCACTCGTATTTTACTCTAGGGTTCAGTGCTCATCTCTGTTTCAAAGCCGAAGAGCCAGCGCTGTCTGCTTCTTTAGATGTTTCCGTGGTCATGTGGCAGGCATGACTAGACACCGGAGCGTACGGAACGCTATTACCTTCCCACCAAATTGGTCCCTATTTATCTACTTGCAATTTCTTGCTTTCAGACCAGCTTTAGAGAAAGGGAAACCTTTTAATAGCAAAAAGTAAACAAGATTAAAAAATCATTGTCGCACTTTAAAGACTAACTGCTGTATTTTAGGGATCATCTGTTATTACCAGTTGTAAAAAGCTACATTGATTTGTATACTTATCTCTTATGCTAGCCAACCATTGTATGCTATATTTTAATGTTAGCTTTCGTGGATAAAGTCCACTTTGTCAGATATAAGAGTACTACTGTATTTCATGGCACTAATTTATACATATTAGGTACAGAGGTACACAATGATTGGTTAGTATAACAGATAATTTTACAAATCAGTGTGGCATTTTACAACCGATAATAACAGAAGATCTCTGATTGGGGTTCACATTTTTTACTGTGAAATTTGGTTCTGTTGAGTTGTAAATGGTTAGTAGATCATTGTGTACCTCTGTACTTGATATGTATAAATTGATGCCATGAAGTCTCACTCTTATGTCTGATAAAGTGAACTTGATCCATGAAAGCTAACTTTAAAATATAGCAGTTACTCTTTAAGGTGCCACAAAATTTTTTGTATTTTTGTTTTGTTTTGTTTACTCTCTGGTATGCTTGCACAAACTTAACACAGCTGCCACTTCAAAAATTTCAACCATGTTCTGCATAGGTGGCTGAATTTGCCAAAGAGGCTAGTATCGGGTTATATACTAATAATAATAATAAAAAAAACAAAGTCGCTGCTGCCATTGTAGAATCATTGTGAATACTGTAGATTTGCTTGCTTGTTTATTATGCTGGCTTCCTTCTGGAGTGACAACCACAGTAGATAACAATATAGTTTTGAAAAGTATTGGTAAACTGCATTAAATATAAACATCAAGCTATAGTTAAATCTTCTATAAAAACAATATTACAGTTGAAATACTTAAAATATCTGTTAAAAGTTATGTCATAAATACATTGCATAAAATATACAGGAAGCTCAGCCTGCCTTTCCCCAGATCCCTTGGCATTGGGCTGTCACTTGCCAAATACCTGCCTGAATAAAAAGGTCTTACCCACCTGTGGAAGGACAGCAAAAAGGGGCTTATCTTAGCCATTCTTGGTCTGATGTTCCAAAGCCTGGGAGTAGCTGCTGATAAGGTCTCTTCTCCTGTCCCTGTCAGAATAACCTTAGAGGGTGGTGGTCATCGGACTGGCATTTCCTGCTGATCTGAAAGGAATAATATGCTTAATTTTATTGGGACAGAGCAAAAACCTGAATATCTTTAAAAGCTTTATTCTGAATCCGTTGTTTCTTAAGTACATATGTTGAAAAATATTTAATTGATTTTTAGTGACTGGATTGATTTTTATTTGTAGGTAACTACCCAAATCTTAAAATGTTTGTGTTAGAAATTGCTATCAGTACTGATAGTTGAACAGTTTATATTATACTATTCATGGTTAGTGGTAGCGTCATTATTTATTAGTTTGTGCTGTAAACCTACTAAATGATAGTATTAATATTTAAGATGGCATTTCTCTGCAGATAAACAGTACTCACTAACCTAAATCCAGTTCCTAATCCAAAATAATTTTAACTCTTTGACTTGCTTGGTACTATACAAATGCCAGCTTACCATTCATAAATTCATTCAATGGGTCTGTTTTGTTTATTATGAGGAACGTTGTAGTCTGATTTTGTGCATGCCTGTCAGGAAAAAAATGGGACTGCGGTGGCTCTTAAGGCACTGAACTTGACGACTGGAAGGTTGGCAGGCCAGCACTTTGAGACCTGAGTACTACACGATGGAATGAGCTCCTGTCTCTGTCCCAGCTCCTGCCAACCTAGCAGTTCGAAAGAAAGAAATTTCAACTAGACAAATAGGTACCACTTTGTTGGCAAGGTAAACAGCGTTCCGTGCACTCCAATGCTGAGGAATGCTTGCCACATGTCCACGGAAATGTCTGCAGACGCAGGCAGGGCTGGTTCTTTGACTGTGAACAGAGATGAGCATCGGACCTTAGAGTTGGATATGACTGGCATTCGAACAAGGGCAACCTATTAGAAAAAATATGTACAGTGTCATTGTCACTTGCCTGGGCATAGCTATCACGAAGCTCGGTGGCACTCTTTAGGAGGCATATAGATGTCTACACACCTGACTTTAAGGGAACATATATTTCAGATTACTACATAATTTTAAATCCAAGTCCTCTGATCTAGTTAGGCAGAAGTGCTAGTATGTTCTAAAGTGTACACTTTCTATATACTAAGAA
The DNA here is from genome assembly GCA_035047305.1 of Bradypodion pumilum. Classification (NCBI taxonomy): domain Eukaryota; kingdom Metazoa; phylum Chordata; class Lepidosauria; order Squamata; family Chamaeleonidae; genus Bradypodion; species Bradypodion pumilum. Next base: position 313,459,771 of record JAWDJD010000004.1, read on the forward strand.
AATGTGCTACTTTTTTTTAAAGGTTCTGTCAGCACAGGCACAATGCTTGAGTCATATGTGACTCCTATTCTAATGAGCTATGTGAACCGCTATATTAAGAACTTGAAGCCTTCTGATCTACAGCTGTCACTCTGGGGTGGAGATGTGGTTCTAAGCAAACTTGAACTAAAGCTTGATGTACTTGAACAGGTATGTTATAATTCCACCAATCTTATGTTTTATTCAAATACTGTAGTTAATTTCATGTAAAATAAGTGGATTAGATTTTTTTTTTATTACTATCAGGTGATTGACATACATTATTGTAACTGAGACTATAAAGTGTCAGGATGGAAGAAATATGAATTTATGGTGTGAGTGGTACCTTACTAGTCTACCATCTATTATATGTTAATTCAATAAAGTAGTTTCTCTTTCTGTCATGTTTTTGTATTTTAGTCTGTAGTCCTGGCTCAGAAACTTGCACAGTTCTGTCTCAGGCCAGAAATTCTGCACTGGTGAAATTTCTTTTCCATAACAATCAAGCCAGTTTTACTCATGTCTTGTTTATATAGAAGAAGCACCAGATATTGGTAGAAAAGAATTCCATGCATGTTTATCTTAATTGCTCAGTCCAGATGAGGGTTTAATGAAGAATGACTCTTCCACATATAACATGTTCCCTCCTGAACACTCACGGTATTTTCATAGATCTAAGAAAACCTCAGATTTGTATTTTTGCTTTTTTTTCTGTGGTAGAGAGCCATCTTTTTTATAAGGTGATGTTATAGAACTTTTGTAGTTGTATTGTTCATATTGCAACAAATTGTGTGGAAAGTAACCCCTTATTTTCTTCTTGATATTTTTTAGCTGAAACAGATATGGTACCAGTAGCTGTTTGGGCTGAATGAAACTAAGTTTTGATAATAATCAGTATTGAAACTAAGTTTTGATAATATCTTTTAGATGTTCCAACAACTTTGATAGCTGTCTCTGTCATTTAATACTACCTTTGTTTTCCAGGAGCTGAAATTACCATTTACATTTTTAAGTGGACACATACATGAGTTGCGTATCCATGTACCATGGACAAAGCTTGGTTCTGAGCCAGTTGTTATCACAATCAATACAATGGAGTGCATCCTGAAGCTAAAAGATGGAGTCCAGGTAAAAACAAATTTCAAAAAATACACATGCAGACTCAAAGAATGAACTGTCAGTTGAAAGGATTTTATGATAACTTAAACTGTTAGTTTCATTTTCCAAAGTGTAAAGACTGGACATCTTTTCCTATTGCTGTGAAATTGTATGAGTACAGTAGTTTGGTTTGTCAAATGCATTTCTTACAGATATTTTATATTATTAGAAGCAAGGCATTTGATCTCTAGATGAGGAAGAACAAGCTGAAACTGAGTCTTGAGAAGATCAAGGTTTCGTTCATTCATTCATTCATTTTACTTATACCCTACCCATCTAGGAGGTTTTCCTACTCTGGGCGGCTGACAAAACAAAACTCACATATTAAAAACATATTTTAAAAAATACAAAAACCCTATTGGCGATGGAGAGAGACAAAACATTCTCAAAGGTCTCTTTAAAAATAAATGATTTCAACTGCTATTTAAACGTAGGCAGGGATGGGACCTGGCACAGTTCAACTGAAAGGGAGTTCCACAAAGTTGGTGCCATCACCGAGAAGGCTCTTCTCCGAGTCATGGCCTTCTTTGCCAATCTCTGGGTCAACACTTGGAGCTGCGCCGTCTGAGAGGAACAAGGGATGCGGGCTGATGTCCTGAGGGGTAGATGCTCCACCAGGTAGGAAGGTCCCAAACCGTTTAGGGCCTTAAAAGTTAGAACTAACATCTTGAACCTGATACGGAAAGGGTAGCCAATGCAGTCAAGGCTGGTGAGATATGATTGATATGATGTTGGTTAGGGTTTTCCTTTACCAGTTGGATGGAAACTTCTCTACGTTGGATGATATCATCCTACCACTTAGGGATCAAGTTCAAAATCTGGGCATCTTCCTGGACCTGCACTTTCTATGGAATAGCAAGTTTCTGCCGTGGCCGGGACTGCATTTTATCTGCTCCAGCTGCTTCCCAACTTCCTCCCATATCTGGATAGGGGGTCCCTTAAAACAAGATCTCTTGCTCTTGGTAATCGCTAAGATTGATTGCTGTAACACTCTCTACGTGTGGTTACCTTTGAAGTTGGTATGAAAACTTTAATGGGTTCAAAATGTAGCAGCCAGACTTGTTACAGAAATGCATAAGTATGATTATATATCTCCTGTCTTGGCTTGCTTTCATTGGTTGCCTGTTGTATCCTGTGTAAGGTTCAAGGTTTTAATTTAGTTCTTGGTTATAAAGCTCTACGTGGCTTGGGACCTTGCTACCTGATGGATTGAGACTTTTTAAAGAATTCTACATGGATTTCTTGGTCTTCCCAAACTGAGAGAAGCGAAAACGACTGATACTAGGAAAATAGCATTCTTTTTTGGTGGCCTGCTTACAATGGAATGATCTCTCTATTAAGATTTGTCAGGCTCCCTTTCTCTAGGCATTCAGAAAAGCATTACAATCTTTCCTATTCAGAGAAGCCTTTTCAGGCATTCTTTCTCAGTAGGAGGGTTTATATTTTTAATGAGGTTTTGTTACTTATTGTTTTGTTACTTATTGTTCTAATATTTATTAATTCTGTGTTGTATTGGTTTGGGTTTGTTTGCAGGCATTTGGTTTTTGGGTACATTGGTTATGAAATGTTACCATACTGTACTGTCATCTAGTTAATGTTTGTATATTGCTAAACCTGCCAGAGTAGTGTCTGCACTAAAGCAAAGCAAAGCAATCACACTTATATGCCACCCCATAGCACTCGGTGCATTCTCTGAGCGGTTCACAAGTTAATTAGCATTTTGCCTCCAACATGCTGGGTACTCATTTTACTGACCTTTGAAGAATAGAAGGTTGAGTCAACCTTGATCCCTGGTCAGGATCAAAATCACAACCTTTTGGTTGTACAGCAGTTTAACCACTGCACCTTAAGTTGGAAGATATATAAATACAAAAAAGTAAAACAATCATATAAATAGATAAACAAACAAATTCAGTTTTGCATGAGAGAAGATTCTGTCTTTAGGAGTTCAGTATTATCATGGTTAAAAATGATAAAAGTGATTTCTCAATTTTATATATCATATTATAGTGGTATGGGCTTTTGTTCTAGCATCCTAATTGCATTTGTTCATTTCACCTCTTTTCCTTGTTGTCCCATAATTAATAATAACAATTGAGTTTCTTATTTTGGATCTTATAGGTCAAAATTAGTGCTTTGTATTGTGCCCATGAGACTGCGGTGGCTTAGCGGTTAAGACACTGAACTTGACGACTGAAAGGTCGGCAGGTCAGCAGTTTGAGACCTGAGTGCTGCACAGTGGAGTGAGCTCCTGTCAATGTCCTGGATCCTGCCAACCTAGCAGTTCAAAAGCAAGAAATTACACACTCCAGTGTCTAGTCATGCCTGCCACATGTCCATGGAAATGTCTGCAAACACAGACAGTGCTGACTCTTTGGCTATAAACAGAGATGAGCACTGAACTCTAGAGTCGGCTACAACTGGTTTTCAAGCAAGGGCAACCTTTACATTTATTGTGCCCTTAAACTTATTGGTAAACCAGTAAAGCTGTTCTCCTGTAACCAGGTCTTGATAAGGTACAGCATTTGTTTGACAGAAGTGTTAGTGGACTCTAACCATTTCTATGTGAATAAAACTTGTTGATCTTTGAGGTGCCAGAAGAATCATTGTTGTTGTTGCTCTAATAGACTAAAACTGTTACCCTTCTTTAAAAAGTGGATTGGAATCCACAAAGGGTTATGTAAGATCAAATGTGTTAGCTTCTAAGATTTTTTTTTGTTCTTGTGAGAAGCATCACCATATAATTAATAACCATATCAGATAATTTTTGTCCAGTAATGGGCAACATCAAGCGTATTTAAAGATTTCGGTACATGTTGAGGTAAATAGAGCACATTGACAGTTGTGATGTTGCCTATTCTTTTCTGCACTCACAAATAACTGTGCCAGTGCAAAAGTCTCATTTTGTTGAGTTCACTTTCATTATGCCAATTCAGCTTCATAGTTTAGGAAGTAATTTGTGAGCTACCCAATTCTGCGTGTGAGTAGGGGCTAGACTTTCTTTGACTTCCATCCATTTAAAGATCTGACTACTTCTTTATTTTCCTATTATCTTGGTGTTGTCTGATGTTCTTTAGGATTGGATTCAGTCACCTTGAGTACTACATGTATGTCCACTTGTTTAACATGAGTTGAAGGTTGGCATATTCAACAGCAGAGTAGCATAGGGTTATGGCTGAGTGTTTGTGGTTATGTGACCTAACTGGTTCTCAATAACTTCCAGAGAATATTGTTTCTATTGGAGACTTTTTCTGTTGTGTTTTGGTAGTGTTTCTTATAGGCCAGCGTATGATCCAAAGTAATTGGGAGCAAAACAATAGCCTACTTGGACATCCTTCCTTTCGAGCTACTGCTTACTTTTCAGCTGAGAGACACATGCAGTACTTTAGTTTTGGTAGGGTTAGGCTTAAGGTGAAATCAATCATAGTATGTCAGATTCTTCGAATCCATCTGCTGAGAGAGACTATATTGTCTGAAAACTGTACAAATCAGCAAAAATTGTCAAGTCTTCAGTATATAAAAAACTTTAGGTCCTCAAGTAAGTGTTTGGTTGTTGGTATAGAAGTTAAAATAGGAACCAATTGGCTATACTGTCCTTAAAAGTTAATGAAAATTCTGTGATTTTCGCTTATAATCTTTGCTTAAAGTATAGATTTTTTTACAGTAATATTTGATGATAAACAGTATCCTAGGGAGTGGAAAGGTCGCTAAATGATTGAGACTCCTTTTGTGGGGATCACAGAACAAGTATAATGGAAGAATGTGAATTTATTCTGGCATTCCTTGGGCAATGATAGTCCCTGTCAGCTGATGCATCCACTCCAGAAGCATCATTTGATAGGATACTTTTGTTGAGTGTATTAGAGCAACCCCACCATGCAGTGAGTTGTTCATGTAAATTGTATTTCTAGCCAACCAATAGAAAAGTCTTTTAGTTTCCCACCTCTAGATTCACCTGACATGTATTAAGCTGTTTGTTGTTGGGGGTCTTTTATTCAATGTTCCAGTTATTCTTCTATTATTTTTTGGTCCCTCTCCTATACTGTAATTGATATTTTGCCTTACAAGCAAAAATGTTTGCCTAAGATGAAAACTTACTGTAAAGAACTCCTTTTTACAAAGCAAAGCACAGGTTTACTTATCTATCTGAAGCAACTGTAAGTAAAAGAAACTATTTTGTTATATTTCTAGCACGTGTGAAGAGTTTAGTTGCTGGGCTAGAGTGGAGAGTATAAAGCTTGGAGAATTTGCATACTCAAACTATAACAATTTATTAATCTAGCCTGCCTACTGCTATAAAAGACTTAAGAGCTTTAAGATCCCACAAACCTTTGTAATCTTTGTTTTATATGTAATAAACCAAATAAGCCCTATTGAACTAAGTGCCTCTGTTCATTGTGAATTCCTTAACCAACTGGTTTATTTGTTGTTATTTAAAAATAAAGGTATAAACTATAGCATTTAGAGTGACACTCAGCAGTTTCAGTCTGCAGTAGTGATGTACCTGATAGTTGCTGTCTGGTCAGCAACTAGGCTGCTTCCTTTCCTGTCCCTTCCCACTGGGACATTGTTGTTTAGGCTGGATGTGAACTTGAGAAAACTCCATTTGTGCATGTATATCAGCAACAATATTGACTGAAGACTTCTTAAAGCCTTTACACTGGATCACAAGACTATTGGTTGCTGTCTTATAGGTATACCGTATGTCTCTCACCTATAAATACATTAGCATTTTGTTTTTATTATGCTCTCTTGCCATTAAGAAACTAGCTTGCTGTACTTTGTACATTGGTTAAAGTATCACCATAGTGTGAACCTTTGCAGGAAAAAGTTCAAGTAGAATAAATTGGATAAACTGAAAGAGTTATGTGATGTTGATTATGTTCTTTCTCTGTGCCTATAAGTAATAGAATTGGTTTTTGTCATTGACAAACCTTTTGCCTTCTTCAGTGTGTTTTTACTTCAAATTGATTGATTTACATTTGAACAATTAGCAGGTAAAATGGCAAGGGACTTAAGCTACTATATAGAATGTTTTATCTCTGATAGGTTCATTTTAAATAAAGATTTATGCATCTCAAGGCCATTGGTCCATTATGCATTTTATATAGATTTGTATGCTCTAATATTTAAATATATTGATAACGAATATTTTTCCAGATGTCTGGTCCTAGTTAGGCCATTAATGCAATGCTTTAAAAAATATTCAGAACCTAAGTATTTATTTCAATGTAAAGTAGAAGTTTTGAGCCAGATGTCCAATAAGAAACATGTCTTAGAAGCAGCAAATTACAACTAATTATAGAGGCTGCAGAAACAGATTTGTAACACATGACTTTGTGCAACCCAGAACTAATATTTGATATTGGACCATGCAGATGGCTACTGCTAGAATGATCAGATTTCCTGCTTGCGTGGTATTTGAGACTTGAATTTTGTGGCACATGCAGCAAAAGGTCAAATGTCACAAATGTAAAGCACTCTCAAAACAAGTATTTGTTACAGATGTTTAAGAATCTAGCAAGAAAGGAGTTTTGAAAATTGCAACTGACAGTTGGACAAATTATTCCATGGTATGTGCACCCTTGGAGAGTAACACTTGGATTTATGCCAGTAGTCGGATTTATCTTAGTAATAATAGGAAAGTAAATGGAAGCAGCCTATTTATCTTTTCTGAATGTACTTTTAGGAAGTTATAAATTCAGTTTAGTTTGTGATGAATAATTTTTCCTAGATTACTATTTTTCAAGTCTCCCCACCCACATCTGTCCTTAAAGAGCTTCAGGTAACAGTATAAACCACCTCCTTATAGTCTGTTTTAATTTTTTTAAGTTTTCAAAGTATACAGGTGAAACTCGGAAAATTAGAATATTGTGTTAGCATACCTAGATAATTTAAAACAAGGTTTCATATAAATGACAAACACAAAGTATTAGAAAGTACTTTTTGCTTGCATTAGTTGCTAACAGAGTAAATATAACACTTGTATATTATAGCAAGGATACATATGAATTTATAGTGTATTTATTAAATTCATGAAAGTGTAACAAAATGGATTACCATATCTATGGCCATGCTGTATACCATACCATACCATACCATACCATACTGTACAAGGTAATTAATACACTTTGTTTTAAAGTAAATAATAAAGAAAATCCATAATTTCTTTGATACAATGCACTGTGGCTAGGTGAGAGCCTTGTTGGGGCGTGGGGGCTTGAGTTGTCTAACTAGGAAGTGTTGCCCATCTCTTGCCAATGATATTAAGCCAGGACTAAAACTCACCAAAGCGTCCTCCATCGGATCCCTTGGGCAAGGTGAACGTGGAGGGCACACGTCATGGTCCGCCTATCCAGCGGGTAATGTGATATTCACATGGCCAAAAGATCGCATGCAGATGGACTTGATTTCTCAGGTCCATTTACATGTGCGGAATTTTGTAGCAGAGACGTTCACCAATGCGCGGACCCCTTGCTGAATAATGACTCTAAGATATCCAAGGTAATGCACTGTGGCAAACTTGAATGTTACAAGATTAATCAAAAGGAAAATTAAAACAAGCTTTCTATAAACAGCTAATAATAGCAGTTACTAGCATATTTTGCCCGGCGGTGCCGGGCTTTTTAAAATTGTGTTGGATAGTAAAGGGTTTCGGTTTTTTCCCCCCTGAACCAATGGTGCTGGGCTGTTTTAAATGGTGTTGTAAGGTTTTGTGATTTTGTGGCTTCGAGGCGCTGCGTCCGCCTGCGGCGGACTTGCGCTCCCAGTGTTTTTTGGTTTTTTTTGGTTTTTTTGCATGCTTGGCTCTTTATATTGGTTTTTGAAGGTTTTTGTTTCATGTTTATGCAAATTTTATTTTATTTTATTTTATTTTATTTTATTTTATTTTATTTAGTTTAAAATTTAATTTTGGATTTTTAAATCTTTATTTTTCTTTTTTCTTTTGGTTTTTTTTGAGTGAAAAGTGATTTCTGTTTTTTGGGGGGTATTTTTTTGAGATTAGTGTGATTATTTTTTAATGTTTTTATAACTTATTTGATTAATTTTGGAATTAATCTTATTATTTTCAATAATTTTGAATGTTTTTTCTCTTTTGGCCTCTGAGTGGGGGTGGTGAGCTTTTCTTCCTCTCTATAATTGTTCTTTTCTGTCCTCTGGGTGTCACTTCCAGTAAGTTTTTATTTTCTCATTTGAGTTCCGGTCCTCATGGATAGAAGACGTCTTTTGGTAAGCTCTCTGTTTTTTTTGGGGGGTGGTGGTGGTGGTGGTGGTTTGGATTTTTTTGGGGGGGGGATCTGTGTGTTTTTTCTTGTTTGTTTTTGGCTGTTTTTGTGTGTCCTTTTTGGATTTTTGAGTGTTTTTGATTGTTTTGGTTTTGTGTTTACTTTTTCAGGGGGGTGGCTGGCCCGTGGGAAGGAAGGGCATTGGCGGGGGGGGGGCTTTCTTTCCCACAGGCCATGCTGTCTGGCCCGTGGGAAGGAAGGGCAATGGCGGGGGTGGTGTTTTCTTTGCTTTCTTCTCCACGGGCCATGCTGGCTGGCCCGTGGGGAAGAAGGGCAGCGGCGGTGGGGGGTTCCCTTTTTTTCCCCACGGGCCATGCTGGCTGGCCCGTGGGGAAGAAGGGCAGCGGCGGCGGTTTTTTTTTTACTTTTATTTTTCTTGCGCCGGCTTGCCCATCGAAAGGAAGGGCAGCGGCAGCGGGCGTTTTTTTTTTTACTTTTATTTTTCACGCGCAGGCCACCTCAGCGTTCAGCACGCTAATGGCACGCAGGATGCTGTGGCTTGTAGTTTTTGCCTGCGCGTGTTTGCTTACTGTGACGGTATTTTGCTGTGGCTTTTATTATTGGCCGCAGCGCGTTTCCGAACGTTCCTTTTGCCGCGCCGCTCAGCCTGATTGGCTCTGGCGCGGTGCGGCACAAGGAACATTGGGAATTGAAGTTCCCTTTTTTTGTTTGTGACTGGGGGGCTCCTGCCCCCGGGTCGAAATTTTCAACCCGACAGTTACCTGCGAACCGGGTTCGGGCGAGTGAACGGAGGCCCATTTCGGGCTAGTGGGGCCTGGTGCAACATCCTTTGTCACATTCCAACGGTTAACGCACCATTTTATAGGTATAGATAGTTTAAGGCAGAGGTTTTCAACCCACGGCCCAGGGGCTGGATGCGGCCTGGAACACCATTTCGTTTGCCCCCCTGCCACCGCCACACCTGGAAGTGCCATGGGTGGCAGGCAGGGCAAAATATCTGTCCAGCTGTCTGAGGGAGCGTGACCCGGCCCTTGGCTTGAAAAGGTTGAGAACCCCTGCTTTAAGGCATAGCTTACTTATACAGTACTAATAACAGAGAGAGGGAAATAACAGGATTTAGTCTTGTCTTTTTTGTATTTTGTCTACTCTCAGATATGCTTGCAAAAACTAACATGGCTACTATTTCAAACATTTCAGATTTGTAAGTTATTACGTACTGCTTTCTCTCCATTATAAAAAGCAAGGTGCCATGTATTGGATTCTCGGGCACTAGATCAAAAACTGCTTGGCTTTAACACACTGTAACAAAAGACGTGGAGAAAGTGGAAATAAGATAGCTACTTGTTAAATAAGGATTACCTCAGAAGACCATACAGTATCTCAGTTTAGTAAGATAGCGTACAGTTTATACACTTTCAAACTTAGCTCCTCTTTCATATTTTTCCTTGGGGTTCTCGGTGGCACAGACTGTATAATCTGCCACCTCCGCCTTATCCAGCTCCTTCCCCGACCTAGCATGTGCTAGGGCTTTGTACCTGGTTTTTGAATTGAATTGTTTTATTGTGTAACTGTATTTTATTGTATTTACTGTATTGCACTGTGACCTACTGTATTTTTTGTGATATTTATGCTGTAACCTGTGACCTTGTAACTTGTAAACCGCATTGAGTCACCCCTTGGGCAGAGAATTGCAGTACATAAATTAAATTTCAAATAAAAAAATTCAAATATTATAAAACTACCGGTATTAAAGCCTGAACTCCAAGTAATTATGTTGTAAATTATGGTGTAAATTATGGCAGAAATAAAACACGCCCATACGGAGGGTTAACTGAAGAGCCTTAACCTTAAAGGCGCATTTTACTTCCGCTTCCAGGAGCGACGAGGGTGGTGCGGGCTGGATGAATTGCAGTAAACCCCTTCGTGTGGATTCACGGGGGCTTGGGCTTCTGGAAATTGAAGTCCAAGAACATCTAGAGTGCCAAGGTTCACCATCATGGTTATAGAATTTGGGGGATTGAATCAGGACTTGGAAGAATTAGATTTAAATTCGCACTCGGCAAATTTGGGACAATCACTTTCTCAGTCTGAACCACCTCAAATGGCTGCTGTGAGAAAAAAGTGAACTAGAAGTGAGCCACATACCCTGTCTTGGACTTACTACAGGAAAGGAAAGCTATAAATGTCACAACTCTGTGGGCAGAGCAGACAATCTAAGAACAGGTCCCCGATGTTATAGAAAGTAGGGGTAACCAGGAAGCAGAACAGCCAAAGAAGTAACATCCAAAATACTGAATGTCTGTATGCACACCATGAGTCAGCTTTTTACTCTGAAAATAAAATTTAATTTAATTTGGACCATTACCCACCAAGCATGCTAAATACCTTCATTCTGCCTATGTCTATTCGTAGTCTACCTGTGTAATAGTATTCAAGTGTGGGAAAAACAGCTAGATATTTTTAATGTTCAAATACCTTGCATACCGTACTTAAAATTTAAATGCCTTTCAAATCACTCTTCAATCTGATTGAAAAAATCAATGAGATTTCCTTACATAGGGCTTAAGAAAACTTCTTTTCTCTTACCCAGAGACTTCAATCTGGATTTCTTCTTGAAATGTCTTTTTCTTGAATTTCATGTGATCACTTGGGTAGTGGAGGGAACTGGGTGAATCCACACAATCCTCATCCTTGATTTTTTTTATTTAAAATTATCAATTGGCATTATTCTGACATCTTGCAGCATCTTGTGCTATCTGAAATAATGGCTGAAGAGGAGGGAAAAGGAGCATATATTAATGAGGTCCATTTTGTGTACATCAATTATGGCCTCATGATTTTTTAAACTAAATTTTATGTTACTTGTTTCCATTTTTTAAATGTAGGACTTTCAGTAGCCTCCTGGCTAAAGGACGGATCAAGTCCTAGTCTCTTAATTTTAATAGCCCTATGTTGTCAAGTGTTCCATGCTTAGTCCTTGTTAACCATACTGTTGTGTCATAATATGGTTTCTCATAAATCAACTTGATAACTTTGTACAGTAGTATCTGATTACAGATTACTTAGGATGTATGCTACTCTTGTTACTACTTGAAATATTCATCGGCAAAATGTCACTTTTTGGGCCCAATATGCTGTTGAAAAGTGCAAAAGGTTATTTTGTCAGCATAAAATTTTCATCATTTGATTACAGTACAGTATAGTACAGTACTTGATTTTTTTACCACTTCTTTAGCTGTCACCTTATACAGTTCTCAGCAAAGAAACTCCATCACATAATTCTACTGTTTCACATATAACTTAAGTAATTTAATTTCCACATTATTACTTGTATGGTAGATGCTACTGAATCTTCTATTTATCTTTTATTGGTTTTAGGAAGTTGCTCTTGGGAAAGAACATATAGAATCTTCCTAAATTATACATTAATTTCTTTTGTTGGAGATTTTTTTTAATCAAAGAGGGTTTTGCCATATGTCCCAAGGTTGTTTGAACTCCATGCACTTGAGTTCCCAAGGGAGTGCATTCTGTAGCTAGATCGCTACAAACGCTAATGCTTTAGCTCCGGATCTCATGCATTTTTCAGGAATTTGTAAATGTCATTGTCCCACAAGAATGCAGCTGTCTTGGTGGGTCATGAGTATGTAGTTGTAGATGTAATGGAACGTTAATTAGTGTATATTCCTTTGTGTAATAATCTGAAATCCTAAAAAAGAATACTTTGTATTTTGTTTGTAATGTGCTGACCTGGTCATGAAAAAATTATGATAGTAAAGGAGTGGTTAATTGAATTTGTAAAATGTATTTTAAAGCCATCCTTATGGTTGAAACTCTTGTACCTGTATTGTAATTCATCTAATTTCAGTTTGTATCGATGTATTCTTTTAACTGAGCTATGGTGTTCAGCACTGAAGACATTTTATGATTTTTATACTACCCATCTGGGTGGTGTACAAGCAATAAACAACAACAACAAATATAAAATAAACAACAAAATAAAAACCTGATGGCAGCTGAGGGCAAGCACACTCAGACTGACTAGCTAACCTAATGTCAGTGGCATGGTATTCTTAAAGGGCTCCATGCGCCGCTATGAGTCGGGTTTCCCCGAGTGGGCGACATAAAAATCTAAAAATAAAATAAAAATAAAGGGATGATGGTACTTTGAAACAAGGGGACAATAGGTTTAAAGGCAATGGTGTTGGTCCATTAGCAGCTACATGCTGGTGTTGCCTATATCCCAACAACGGTTGTTATTGTTGCTACTAATACACCTACTTGGCCTCCATTGTACTTCAAAGAGAATATTATAAGTACTAGTTCTCAAAACAAATAAGAGAAAGTACAGTTTCACCCAGAGGATCACTGGTCTATGGAACTCCCTGCCAGAAGAAGTGGTGACAGCTGTCAGTCTTGACAGCTTTAAGAAAGAATTAGACAAGTTCATGGAGGACAAGGGTATCAATGGCTATAATTATGGATACCTAAGGACAACCTCCGGGTTGGAGAAATAGGCAGGATATCTCTCAATACCATTTCCAGGGAATCCTAAGAAGGCATCTGCTTGGGAATACCCTGAAGCAAATGGTGAGCCATTGTGTGAGACAGAATGCTGGACTGGATGGGCTGTGGCCTGTTCCAGCAAGGCTGTTCTTATGTGTCATTTCCAAATTCTGCAGTATTGTATTGTATTGTATTGTATTGTATTGTTTGACTTATATGCCGCCCCACTTGCAAAGCGACTCTGGGCGGCTCACAAAGAAACAATAGATCAAATTCCAAAATATCACATTACAAAATATCACATCACAAAAAACAATTCGAAAACATTTCAGTAACTCCTCAATCACAATTACAAAATATCACGTCACAAAATATCATATCACAAATTACAAAATATCAAGCCATCATAAAAAAACCACTTCAAAAACACTTCAAAACAGTACACAAAAATCTCGCAGACTCAACCCCACCCACTAAGTCCATTCCCCTCCAGGTCTAGCTGGCTGAGGGAGCGTCTGGTGGCAGCGGGGCATAATTTTTAAAGCCGGCCAGGCTGCGCATCTGCTGCTCGTTTCCCTCTCAGCCAGGCCAGCTGAGGGAGTGTCCGTCGGCATTGGCAGCATTGTCATGCCCAGCTGGACTGCACACCTGCTGCTCCCCTCCTCAGCTGGAAGAAGTGATACACAGTCTGTCATGGTGCCCCACACTCACATGCTGGTATGCAAAAAGTCCGCACATCTACCGTGCCCTGTACATATTCTATTAAGGATAGTCTATATCTTGCGAGGTTGATCAAAACCAGATAGTGTTTTTCAGTTACACATTGAAAATTCTGGTACTGGTGTGGCGCCTTTTCCAATCAGTCTCTTCTCCATGCATCCTGCAGGTTGAACTCTTCATTGCCTCCAATAGTTCCACGGAAACACCTGCAGACACAGACAGCTGTAACAATTGTATGAAACAATATGGGTGTGATATGAGTTTTCTAGAATTCTGCCGCTCTGGCACTGGGCAGGCCTGTTCTGAGTAGGCAGGTGGCTTCATTTCCCCCAGATAGCATTACTTTGATTGGAGCCATGAAGGAGGGCAAAGATCTGAATGATTCAGGAAAATATCTTTCATTTTTCTCTGTGGCCTAAATTACTTCCAGGTTTTTAATGAGGCCCTGCCATATGATATCCCAGATTCTCTTTTTCATCTATTTGCGTCTCTGCCTTGTGAAATGTCTGGTGTCAGTGCATGGGTGGGACCTACTAGGGGATGATGGTACTTTGAAACAAGGGGACAATAGGTTTAAAGGCAATGGTGTTGGTCCATTAGCAGCTACATGCTGGTGTTGCCTATATCCCAACAACGGTTGTTATTGTTGCTACTAATACACCTACTTGGCCTCCATTGTACTTCAAAGAGAATATTATAAGCAAAATTCTTCTTTTTCTGCTTCTGTATCCGAATCTGAATACTGTATTGACGATCAGCCATGAAGACTGTCCTGAGAATATAATGCAGTAGCCTTTCGACTGCCTTTGGAGCCCTTTTGGCACACAAAGTCCTCCTCAGCCCCAGGCCAGTATTGATGAAGCTGCTACCCTCCATCAAGATGGATTCAAGTGGGATTTAATCCATTTGGGGACCATCACCTTTCCCTGTGGACTTCTGCATCCATGTTAGTCCTCAGGGCTGTCAGATTAGTTAATCACCACCTGACACTCATCGTTGAGTCACTGGCAGTATGGTCTACTACTATAGCAGGATAACCTGGCCAGACTAGGATGAAGACAACAGTGAAGGCAAACCTCAGGGCCTTCAGTAATATTTAAGTTTGATTGCGAAATATATTGGCTGTATGATAGAAAGTGGCAGGCTAGGTCTAGTGTCTTCCTGTTGACCCATATTAATATATTTGCAAAGTTATCTGACATACTTGGTCATTCAAATTAAAGAGCTCTTCTAAAAGAAAGAAACAGCTGTGAATATTCTGGCTGTTTTGGTTTCTTCAAGCTTCATGATCTTACCTAGGCATCAAGTTTTAAGATCTCTGATTTTAAAGGTAGGTATGCAGTGGCTCAAGTGCCTAAGATGCTGACTGGGAGGTGGAAGGTCAGCTGTTCGATTCCCGAGTACTGCAGGACGGAATGAGCTCCCGACTTTGTCCCAGCTCCTGCCAACCTAGCAGTTTGAAAGCAAGAATTTGCAAGTAGATAAATAGGGACCACTTCGGTGGGAAGATAACAGCATTCCGTGCGCTTCGGTGTCTAGTCATGCCTGCCACATGACCATGGAAATGTCTGCAGCAGTAGACAGCGCTAGCTCTTCGGCTTTGAAACAGAGATGAGCACTGCACCCTAGAGTCGGATACGACTGGCTTTTGAGCAAGGGAAACCTTTACCTTTACCTTATATTCTGATTTTCACTTATATCACATACAGCTAATTGAATTTGCTTTTAAATTTAATTTTAAATATTTTTGCTTTTTTCAGTATCCTACTGGGTCGTCTGTCAGAGATGGGGGTGGTGGTGTCGAGGCACTGTCTTACAGTGGCTTCACTCTTACCTGGTTGGTCATTCCCAGAGAGTCCAGATAGGGGAGTGTATGTCTACTCTGGGACCCTACAATGGGGTGTTCCCCAGGGGTCTATTATCTCCCCATTATTGTTTAATATCTATGTCAAGGGATCATCCAGGGATTTGGAGTGCAGTGTTACCAATATGTGGATAACACTCAACTCTACCTTTCCTTTTCATCCTCGGCAGTGGATGTGGTCTTGTGCCTGGTCGACTGCCTAGTGGCCATAATGAAATGGACCAGAGTTAAGTTGAACCTGAACCTGAACCTGAACTCTGACAAGATAGAGGTTCTGGTGTTGGAGAGTCTGTCTGCCCAACTGGGTGATCTGATCTTAGGTTGTAGGGGAAGGGGGGACGGCTCTCGCTCCTAGGGACCAGGTTTGCAATTTAGGTGTCATATTAGATCCCCATTTGACCTTTGAGGTGGAAATCACGGTGGTATGCAGAGTCGCTTTCTTCCAACTGCACCAGATTGTTCAAGTATGTCTCTACTTGTACAGACAGTCTCTCATAATCCTAGTTATCTCACTGGTAGTCTCACATATTGATTACTATATGCTCTTTACGTGGGGCTTCCCCTGTGCCTGTTACGGAGGCTCCAACTAGTTCAGAATGCAGCAGCCAGGCTGGTTATGGGAATGAGAAAATTTGATCATATTTCCCCAGCCTTGGCAAGGCTGCACTGGCTTCCAGTTTCTTTACGTATCAGGTATAAGGTGTTAGTTTTAACTTTCAAAGTCCTAAATAGTTTGGGACCTTCCTACCTGGTGGAACGTCTTCCCCTCAGGACAACAGCCCACATCACTCGCTCCTCAATGATGAAGCAGCTACAGGTGCTGACCCCGAGATTAGCTAGGAAGGTCATGACTAGGAAGAGGGCCTTCTCAGTGGTAGCACCATTGTTGTGAAATTCCCTCCCAGTGGAGCTGCACCTGGTACCATATCTCCATACTGTATGTTTAAAAAGCAATTGAAAACTTCTCTTTTTAAAGAGGCCTTTGGCAATATTTTACCAATGGACGATTGTTAGGCATTTTATTATTCCCCATTGCATCCAGAATAGGCTTTCTTATTAGGGTGTTTGGGTTTAATGGGTTTATATGAATTTTTTTATATTTGTGTCAGTTTGTATTTTTGAGTTTTATGCTGTAAGCTGCCCTGAATAGGAATGTTTTTCCTAGAAGGGCGGGATATAATATAAACAAATACATAACTAAACAAATATTTTCTCAAGTGGTGTAAATTTGAGGCATCCAGTTACTATTCGAATTACTTCGTTAACAATTATGTCAATTTGGTTTTTTTTTTTGTGTGTGTGTGTGTGTGTGTGTGTAGATGCGCTTCCATATTGGAGCAGCATATTCAGTTGTGGAGATGCTCATGGCCAAAGCTGATGTATGCAGTGTGGATGGTTGAGTTCTCCATTTATAGTTTGTGAATTTACTGATGATGTTGTTCCTTGTACTAACTTTAGCTTTAGTATACAGACAGTGCTGCTTAAAAGAGAGTGTCCTTTCAATTGTCATATTGTAGTATTTGGATGCTGAAGAATGCTGTAATCGATTCTCTTGCCATGTAACATCCAGCTCAACCCCTGCCTTTTGGTTTTTAAAATGAAAAGTACACACTTGAGTCTTGCTTGGGTTAGGTTTCAAATAGTTGATAGCGTATCTAGTGATGTAAAATAGGAGCCAGTACTGTTGTCTTCTCTGAATTCTGGACTACTAAAGTAGTTTTCTCTCTCTAATCCAGATTGGCCAATAGGCATAAGAATGAGTGAGATGAATGTATGGAAGGATGAACAAATGATAGAGAACAGTGGGATTTTGCCCTGAGATTGAGTCACATGGTTTGTGCTATTTCTTTGGAAAGTCTTCCAACAAATATAATAATATTTTCTGTGCTGGTTAAACATTATGGAATCGACTTTTCACAGGGCTAATAAATCTAATTTTATTTGCCACACAGAAATTATTGTAACCACTGCTTTATCCTCAATAAATCAAAAACAAAAACTGCATTCTTTTTGAGGTTGTGACAACTAACAGAGACCCACATCACTGCACATAAGAATTTAATAGTATAATTGAAACCAACTTTTGAGAAGGAGAAACCAATATTCACTAAGTGAACTATTTTGTGGACCATAAATGAAATGACCTAATGTTCTTCTTTGTGGTCTTTGTGATTGTACACCAGGAGTTCGCAACCTTTTAAAGCCAGGGGCCGGGTCATGCTCCCTCAGACAGCTTTGGGGGCCAGACGGCCATTTTGCCCTTCTTCCACCACATGGCACTTCCTGGTGTGGTGGAGGCAGTGGGTGGGGCACATGAAATGGTGCCATGGGTAGCATCCAGGCCACAGGCCACAGGTTGAGCATCCTGGATCTACACTAAAGAGTTAGGTTCTTTCCCATAATGATTCAATTAATACATTGTAACAGCACTGTGATGTTCATAGAATTATGCATCCCCGCCCCAGAATTAGATAAGCTACTTCAGTGTTCCTGTATGCATGCATGGGTTTGTTTGTTTTGCTGTTATAGTTTTGTAAGTGGCAAGGGCAAGCTTTGCGGGTAACAATTGTAGGTTGGTTAGCATGCATCTACCATTGACAGGTCTTGTAAGACTATGGATTAGTAAACAGTGTAGAAATAAGGAGACCCTCCCCCAAGATTTGGAATGTACACTGCAGATTTAAATACTGTATTATGTTGGAACAAAGTGGAGAACAGTTACAAATTTGTTGTTCAGTTGCACAATCAAGTCTGACCCTTTGTGACCCCATGGTCCACATCATGCCAGGCTTCTCTTTCATCCGCCATTCCTTGGAAATTGCCCAGATCCATGCCCACTGCGTCTGCTTCCATTTCTTCCACTTCTATTTGCCATTATCTTGTTTTTTTTTTTTCTGGATGGCATGATCTTGGTTTTTTTATATTGAGTTTCAAGCCAGCTTTTGCACTCTCCTCTTTCACCCTCAGCAAGAGGCTCTTTAGATCTTCTTCTCTTTCTGCCATTAGTGTGGTGTCATCTGCATATCTGAGGTTGTTGATATTCTTCTCTTCTTGAACCACATACAGGTTTCTCAGAAGACAGCTGAAGTAGTCTGGTACTCCCATTTCAGGTTTCTCAGAAGACAGCTGAAGTAGTCTGGTACTCCCATTTCTTTAAGGAGTTGCCACTGTTTGTTGTGATCCACACAATCAAATTATCAATGAAACAGAAGTAGACATTTTCCTGATACTCCCTTGCTTTCTCTAAAATCCAGCAAATGATTGTCTCTAGTTTCCCTAACTCTTTGGAACCCAGCTTGTACTTCTGGTAGTTTTTGATCTACAAACTGTTGAAGCCTAGGTGGTAAGATTTTGAGCATGACCTTGCTAGTGAGTTACAAATAGTTTCCCACTAAATGGGAAAAATACCTTTAAAAACATTCAAGTTCAGTTTACAGTCTTTATTTTTAATGTGCTCATGCAAATCCATTATAAACATAAAATATGGCTTGCTTGATATACAGATAGCATAGACACATATACACAGCACATATACCAGTACAGTGTATATGCCGTCTAATAGGCTTGACATAGAGCGAGAGTGTGAGATGGATGGGAGAGTTAGTTTTCCAGATAGGTGGGATGTATTGTAGAAATAATAGAGCAGAGGTTAGAAAGCTTTATGTCCAATGAAAGTTTTGGTGCTGTTAACAATTCTGCGCTACCAAATTTAAATGGATTTGGATGGGGAAAGGAAAAGAAATATAACATAAGTGGTAAAATATCTGGCTTTAGAGTAAGGAAAACTGAATGGAATTCACTTCTTCATTGGTTGAAGAGAGTTGGAAAAAATAATGTGAGCACAGGCTACCCTCTGGTCCTCCAGCTTTTCATTACAAATCACAATTGTCATTTAAGTACCAGTGGTGCAATCCCAATGAATTATTCACATAAAGGTACTTTTGACACAATTGATACATGAGGTGATAAGGGAGAGACTGAACAGACTATGGGGTCACCGCAGCTTGATTTAAAAACAGAGTTAAGTAATTTTAAAACGGAGAACCTTAGAGAATGGCTTCTTCCATCCTGACAACACAGAAGAAAATAATCTTAAAAGAGGTTAGGAGACTTGGAAAAGGATATGAGGAAGCGGGACGCATTTTTAACATGTGCTTGAAGATGACTAAATTGCTAGACCTATTTCATGATCCTTTGTAACAGGCTTCCAGTACTAAAAACAGAGGAAAAGAAACTGCCAGGTTTATTTTTCCAGTTCAACATATGAACCTAACTTTGGATTCACTGGGCTCTTCACCAGTTGGGGTGTGCTTTCTCTAAATGTACAAGGTGAATTTGATATTTTTGTGTAAATGTAGAAACAGGATAATTCCAAGAAAAGAAATGATGGGCTTTGGCTCTTAAATTATAGATGGTATGTTACAGCAGAACAATGATAATGGTAAGAAAAGCAGTTAGAATAATCTTGGAGAACAAGAGGAAAAATGAATGTAAGAATATAGGTTTGAAGTATGCAGCAACTCCCTTCCCCCACCCCAACTCATCTGATCTGCCCAATAAAATGGAAAATGTAGAGACAGTTGCTCTGAGCTGACATATTGACCCATGACAACCTAGGGTCTGTGCTTCTCTTTAGTACATTCTCAGTGATAGTTGGAGAAATAATTACAGTACAGTGGAACTCCTGATAACATCCGATCCTGATAATGTCATATCCAGACAACGTCCATCAATTTTCAGAAAATTGATGGACCGGATAGAGTCCTTTGGATGTTGTCCAGAGCTGTCCGTGCTCGCCCTCCGGGGGGGGAGAACCGGCCAAGTGCGTGGCTGCTACGGCCAAGTGCGTGGCTGCTTCTCCCCCCGGCGGGCTGGTGGGTGGGTCTGCACCCCACCACCACGGCGCCTCCCCCCTAAACAAACCCCTGCCGCTGCAGACAGGGAGCTGGCTTGTTTGGTGGTGGAGAACGTGCCGGGCGACACCTCTACCCCAACAAACGGGGGGTCTGTTTCAAGCCACACCCGCAGCCTCTGTCACTTACCAGTGTGGTGGAAGGCTGTTTGGAGGCATCTCGCTCCGTCCGGATGATTTTCCGATGCTTCCCCACTTCTCTAGGCCACTCAAACGTGTGGCCAGGCAACTTCCTGGTTCCACACTAGGAACCAAGCCAATGATGCAATCTCCGCCTGGCACAGTAAAGGTAACTCTCCCGAACACCTTAAACTTTGAAGAGCTGCAAAATGTACAGTGTATTGAGAAATTGAATCATAGATATTAATACGCTGCTCCAAAAAATGAAGGGAACACCTAAACAACACAATGTAACCCCAAGTCAATCACACTTCTGTGAAATCAAACTGTTCACTCTGGTAGCAACACCGATTGACAATCAGTTCCAATGCTGTTGTGCAAATGGAAGAGACAACAGGTGGACATCAGAGGCAATTAGCAAGGCATCCCCAATAAAGGCGTGGTTCAGCAGGAGGTGACCACAGACCACTTCTCAGTTCCTTTGCTTTCTGGCTGATGGTTTGGTCACTGTTGAATGCTGGTGGTGCCTTCACTCTAGTGGTAGCATGAGACGGAGCCTACAACCCACACAAGTGGCTCAGGTAGTGCAGCTCATCCAGGATGGCACATCAATGTGAGCTGTGGCACGAAGGTTTACTGTGTCTGCCAGCGTTGTGTCCAGAGCATGGAGGCGCTACCAGGAGACAGGACAGTACATCAGGAGACATGGAGGAGGCCATAGGAAGGCAACAACCCAGCAGCAGGACCGCTACCTCCGCCTTTGTGCAAGAAGGAACAGGTGGAGCACTGCCAGAGACCTGCAAAATGACCTACAGCGGGCCACCAATGTGCATGTGTCTGCTCAGTCAGGAACCGACTCCATGAGGTATGGAGGGCCCAACGACCACAGGTGGGGGTTGTGCTCACAGCCCAACACCTTGCAAGACATTTGGCATTTGCCAGAGAACACCAAGATTGGCAGGTTCACCACTGAGCACATGTGACAGATGTGTCAGGGTCTGGAGACACCGTGGAGAACATTATGCTGCCTGCAACATCCTCCAGCATGACCGGTTTGGCGGTGGGTCAGTAATGGTGTGGGGTGGCATTTACCTGGAGGGCCGCACAGCCCTCCATATGCTCGCTGGAGGTAGCCTGACTGCCATTAGGTACCGAGATGAGATCCTCAGACCCCTTGTGAGACCATATGCTGGTGCGGTTGGCCCTGGGTTCCTCCTAATGCACGACAAGGCTAGACCCCATGTGGCTGGAGTGTGTCAGCGGTTCCTGCAAGACAAAGGCATTGATGCTATGGACTGGCCTGCCCGTTCCCCAGACCTGAATCGGATTGAGCACATCTGTGACATCATGTCTCGCTCCATCCACCGACGCCATGTTGCACCACAGACTGTCCAAGAGTTGGGGGTTGCCTTAGTCCAGGTGTGGGAGGAGACCCCTCAGGAGACCATCCGCCACCTCATCTGGAGCATGCCCAGGCATTGTAGGGAGGTCATACAGACACGTGGAGGCCACACACACTACTGAGCCTCATTTTGACTTGATTTAAGGGCATTACATCACAGTTGGATCAGCTTGTAGTGTTTTCTTCCACTGTCACTCTTGAGTGTAACTCCACGTCCAGACCTCCATGGATTGATGAATTTGATTCTGATTGTTAAGTTTTGTGTGATTTTGTTGTCAGCACATTCGACTACAGTATGTGAACAACAACAGGAATACAGTATTTCAATCATTCAGATTGTGGGATGCTTTATTTTTGTGTGCCCTTTATTTTTTTTTGAGCAGTATACATTTAACATCTTTCAAGGAGGATTGCAGTTTTCCAATGGTAATGATAGTGACGTGATGTGAGGGAGAATAATTGGCAATTTTACTTTGCCCTTTGCTTTTGGGATCTGCCAATGAAACCATTATATTTCTGGCAACTCAGACATATGGAATGTATGCTTTATTGTGCTCCATATGCAGTTAACTGAAATTCTGCCATGGAATGCTGGTTGTAGTTTGTCATATATTAGTTGGTTTGGCTTTCTCTTGGAGAGTTGCTTTCAAAAACAGTTTCATGACTGTTTTTGGTAATTTTAATAATCATATAAATAATGAATCACATTGTAAAACTGAGTGCCCTGCAACTCTTCGAAGATGCAGTTGTTTGTAATGAAGGATCACTTCATTTTTTCTGTATGTCTGTTAAAAAAACTTAATAAAAACCAATTAAAAAAATATAGTCAACAGGACACTGAGAAAGATATTTGTATTTCCCGTTGTGCTTGAAGCCAATATCTTGTCCTTTGTCTTTGATAATTTGTAGAACTGTTTTTCATTAAACAATTATTACTAATAATTTGTAATAAACTGAACAACTAATAATTTATACAAAATAATTTGTAGAACTCGACTGTGTGACTGAACAACAACAACAACAACAACAACAACAACAACAACAACAAAGGAACTGTTTTAATTTAAACAACAGCACCTTGACAGGTTTTGAGTTGGCCTTTTAAATTCTTAAAGATGATTTTCTAGTTTGTTTTTTAAATATGTGACTGGGTGCTTTGTAATGATGCCACAGGGGTGATTGCAAAAATTATGTTTTCTTTATAAAGTTTGTTTGCCTTAAACTCTTGTACTGCAATACTGCACGCTTGCTTGCCTGGGAGTGAATCTTATTAAGCTTGAGAGATTTACTTCTGTATAGGATTGCACTATTAGTTATGTAAATACAGTAAAACCCTGTTTTACAGAAACCTCATTTTACAGAAACCCCATTTTACAGAAGGTTTTTTCTTTGCTGAAAACATGTCCTGCTTTACAGAAAAAACCCGTTTTACAGAACGCGATTTCCCAGAGCGTATTGTGCCTGGTGGGCTATAAAGACCTCCCACCACCATTCTGGGCCTTTGGGTGGTAGTAGAGTGGTCTGGAGAGGAGTTAGAGTGTTGTTGTTGTTTTGGGGGGGGGTTCGGGAACATTTTCTCCTCAATGCATTCTTATGGGAATGCCTCGTTTTAAGCAGTTAAGGAAAAAGCTACGGAACGGACTTTTCTGTAAAATGGGGTTTTACTGTATTAAAATATTGTGATACAGACATCTTGGATATGTCAATATTTTAACATTTTGTCATATACTTCAGACTGTTTATATATAATGTGTGTCACTGAATATACATACTCATATCCAGGGCATATTTATTGAAGAAGTGCACACCATTTAAAATGTATGTTAACAAGTTTGGTTCTTTATTGCTGAAAAATACAAATTCCTATGACATTTCCAACCAAAACTAAGTTTAAAATAAAGGTAAATGTTTCCCTTGCTCGAAAGCCAATCATATCCGACTCTAGGGTTCAGTGCTCATCTCTGTTTCAAATCCGAAGAGCCAACACTGTCTGCTTTTGCAGACATTTCCGTGGTCATGTGGCAGGCATGACTAGACACGGAACGCTGGTTACCTTCCCACCGAAGTGGTCCCTATTTATCTACTTGCAATTTCTTGCTTTCGAACTGCTAGGTTGGCAGGAGCTGGGACAAAGACGGGAGCTCACTCCGTCCTGCAGTACTCAGGAATCGAACTGCTGACCTTCCGCCTCCCAGTCAGCATCTTAGCATTTTGAGCCACTGCAGTCCTTAAACTAAGTTTAAGAAAATAGTAAAAAAAAGTAAGTACACTAGATTATTAATACAGTATCATCTCTTACTATTTAAGTGTTTTCCGATGTACTTTATTGCTCAAAGAAAAGGAAGATTATTTTTGTAGTCAAAAGAAACACCTGGATAGATGAATGAGAAAACAGTTCAAATTAATAACAAAGATGAGAAGCAGGAGTATGCAAAGTGAAATGAAAGCGACTCTCAACGTTCTTAGAAACAAATCACCAGAGGTTATTAAGGTACTAAGAAAACTATTCTAAATTACAGGAACTCAATCAGTCAAACTCCCAACAGGTATGTACCAGCTAATATGGAAAAGAAATCAGTGGTATCCATACTGAAAGTAATCAATATACATTCTAGTTCCCAAGAAGGAAGAAACTGAAGTGTGTAATAACTATAAGTGCCCTAGTGGTGCAGTGGTTAAACTCCTGTACTGCAAGTAAAACTTTACACAAGATCTGAGTTTGATCCTGATGGGAATCAAGGTTGACTCAGCCTTCTATCCTTCTGAGGTAAAATAAGTACCCAGTGTGTTGAGGGTTAAAATGCTAGTTACCTTGTGAACTGCCCAGACCGTGCACAAGCACTATGGGGCAGTATATAAGTGTAATTGCTATATTATTAATTGTATATGCAAGCAAAGTCATACTCAAAGTATTGTAGTAAAGAATTTTATTGTACTGTATATGTAGTCAGACTGAGGCTTGAAAGACAGTAATGAAGGAATTGGGAAATATTATCAAGAATAAGGATATGTCACTGGAGACCAATACCAAGATCATCCATGCTGTTGTATTCCTGATCAATTTATATCTCTGAAAGCTAGACAGTAAAGAAAGCTTACCTTGGATACCTTGAAGTCATTATTCAGTGAGGAGTCCACACATTGGTATACATCTTTGCAACAGCATTCTGCTGTTTGCATGCGTTTTTTTTAAACCATTTGGATATCATATCACCCGTTGGCTAGACGGATGATGACATATATGCTCTCTGATTTCAGTTTGCCCAAGGGATCTGATGGAGGATGCTTTGGTGAGTTTTAGTCCCTGCCTAACATTATTGACAAGAGATGGGCAACACTGTAAGAAAGCTTACAGGAAGAAAATGGAATAATTTAAGATATGGTGCTTGAGGTGAATATTGAAAATACTGTACTCTTGAGCTGCCAGAAAGACAAACAATTTTGTTTAGAGCAAATCAAGCGTGAACCTTTTCTAGAAGAAGAAGAAAAATATGAAACTGGTTTCATGTGTGTGTATCTCATGAGTAGGCAAGGCTCATGATAAAAGAGGATAATGCTAAGAAAAGAGGAAACCAGATGTGAAAGTGGATTTACTCAATAAAAGGAAGAACATTACTTTGCAATTGCAAGAACTGAGCTGGGCTATTAATGATAAGACATTTTAGAGATTATTCATTACCATAAGTCAAACTATGGTTCAGTGGCATGTGACAACCCCTTTTTAAAAGAATCAAGGCAACTAGGTTGTTTTTCTTGGGGCCAACACTTGTTATCTGAAATTCAGGTTACTTAATATTATTTAGTATATTTGTTCCCACCCAAATGTAGTTTAAAGCTCTCCTGAGGTAAGTTTTTGAACTGGCTTCTAAAGACATTTCTCCCTGCTTTTAGTTAAGTCTGGTGTACTTCTTCCCAATAAAGCTTGGAATCTGTATATTTACCTGCCCATTAAATTGCATCTGGCTTTCCTGCATCATTATTTCCTTCCACTCATGGGAATACCATGTAGGGCACATGATTTCTGCAACATTGTCCTTGTATTTCTAAACCCATTACATTTGGCTGAGATTCATCTTGGGAATTAAGTGGCAGAGAAACATAGGCAGTGATCGAAATGTCTGGCTATAGCTTTTCCTTGTTAAGAAGAATTTCTGAATTGCATTTCTCATGTGATTTCTTTGAACATCTGATTCCTGCATTATATCACATAATGTTTTTGAAATTTCTCTCAGTCTCAAAATCATCAGTTTACACTAAGGCATCAGCAGTTGTTGATTAAAAAAATCAAATAAGTCAAGAAAATAAAAGGAGAAGACCATATGCAGACTGCTTGAATATTGTCCTTTAAAAAGAACAGTGTTAGTGGGGGAAGTGCAACTAGTTTATGATGAGTGTAGCATACACGGCTCCAAACTGTGACTCAGTATAGACACAGAGCTGTACATTTTCTTGCATTCATGACCATTTGAAGAAAAAAGGGTAACAGATAACCATATTGTTTTTTCTTTGCCTTCCCCTTTGCAGCCCTACACACCACTCAAAACTCTCTAGATCAGTGGTTTCCAATGTGGGGCACACACACCACAGGGGGACTTCAATTCCCAGAAGCCTAAGTCAGTACATTGAATCATCAGTGCTGGGAATTGATTGAGGCTTCTGGGAATTGAAGTCCAAAAACAAAGGTTGGGAAACACTGCTCTAGACTAAAGCCCTTTCTTCCCTGCTGGTTAGAAATGATTACTCAGCTGTGCCCAATTCCACCATTTTGCCCCCAACTTCCAATTGGTCTGAACTGTGAGCAAATTTTATTTATAACCAGCAGATTTTGCCCGGCGGTGCCGGGCTGTTTTAAATTGTGTTGGAAGGTTTTTCTTCTGTTAATGTTTGTACAAATGAGGTTAGTCTGTAATTGTGATTTTTAAAATGTTTATTTATGCACCCGGGCTGTTATAAAGTGTGATCAATTTTTTTGGGTTTGTTTTTGTGGATTAAAAAAAGAGGAAAGGATGATGTAATTTTTTACAATCATTTTATTTAACCAAATAATGTTTTAGTATGTGAATTTTTAAAAAGTAGTTGTATCGTGGATAATAATTTTAAAAATGTGAAAGTACTTTTTTTACATTCAATGTTTTTAAACTGTGTTTAGATGTTTTGGGGGGTGTTTGAGTGAAAACTCTACACTGTATTTTAGAAATGATTTTATTTTATTATTGTGTGATTTGTTTGTGATTTGTGTGAATGTGTGATGCAATGTTATGTTTTTGACTATTTTTTCTCTTGTGGCCTCTGGGTGGGGCTGTTGAGTATTTCTCTTATTTTGACTGTTTTTTCTCTATTTTGACTGTTTTTTCTCTGGGTGGTGCTTCTTCCAGTAAGTAGTCTCTTTCTTTCCTCATTTCAGTTCCGGCTGTCGTGGAGGAAGGATGTCTGCTGGTAAGTTGGTTGGTTTAATTTCTTTTGGGGTTTTGGTTTGTTTTTGAATGTTTTTGTTTGTTTTTTGTGTGTTTTTTGTTTATTAATAGTTTATTTATTTTAATTAAATTGGGTTTTTTGGGGTTTTTTTGTTTTTTTCTCTTTCAAGGGGGGCCCAAGGCACCAGTGCCTTGGCCCCCACTTGAAAGTGTAACACTTTCCTTTCCGTGGCCTGGGCTTGCTGGCCGGGCCGCGGGGACCTGACCGCCGGTTTTTTTCCTTCCCCCGGCCTGGGCTTGCTGGCTGAGCCGGGGCAAGGCCAGCGCCAGGGGGCATTGTGGGTGTGTGTGTGTCCCTTCCCGTGGCCTTGCCTTGCTGGCTGGGCCACGGGAAGCCATGCGGCGCAGGGGGTGGGTGGGTTTCCTTCCCGTGACCTGGCTTTGCTGGCTGCGCCACGGGAAGCCATGGGGCGGGGGGTGTTCCTTCCTGTGGCCTTGCCTTGGTGGCTGGGCCACAGGAAGCTATGGACTGGTTTTTTTCCTTCCCGCGGCCTTGCCTTGCTGGCTGGGCTGCGGGAAGCCATACAGCATGGTTTTTTTTCCTTCCCACAGCCTGGCTTTGCTGGCTGGTCCGCGGGAAGCCATGGGGCAGGGGATTTTCCTTCCCGCAGCCTTGCTTTGTTGGCTGGACCACGGGAAGCCATGCAGCGTGGGTGGGTGTGTGTTTCCTTCCCGCGGCCTGGCTTTGCTGGCCGGGCCGCAAGAAGCCATGGGGCGGGGGATTTTCCTTCCTGCGGCCTTGCCTTGCTGGCTGGGCCACGGAAAGGCCTGCGGCGTGTCTGTCAGCCGCTGCGTCTGCCTGCGGCGGACTTGCCCTCACGTTGGGTTTTTTATATTTATTTTTCGCACGCTGGCTTTCTCAGTGTTCTGCGCACTCATGGCGCGCAGGACGCTGCGGCTTGTAGTTTGGCATTTGCGATTTCAGTTTGTGCAGCGGTTTTTCCCCTGCGGCTTCATTTTGATTGGCCGCGGCGCGTTTCCGAACGTTCCTTTTGCTCGTGCTGCTCAGCCTGATTGTCTCTGGTGCGGCGCGGCGCAAGGAACGTTGGGAATTGAAGTTCGCTTTTTTTGTTTGCGTCCGGGGGGCTCCTGCCCCACTGGCGCAAAATTCAACCCAACAGTTACCTGTGAACCCCGGTCGGGCAAGAGCACGGAGGCTCGGACGGGGCTAGGTGGGCCTGGCTGAACATCCTTTGTCACATTCCAACAGTTAACGCACAGATTTATAGGTATAGATTTGTTTAAAACCAGAGTTTAAAATCATAAATGGGGATTACATTGAGTTAATTGTTAACATGGTTTCATTGGTGAAAGCTAACAATATACAGCAGTTAGTCTTTAAAGTACCACAACATTTTTGTCATTTTGTTTTGTTTATGGGACTGCGGTGGCTGAAGTGGTTAAGACGCTGATTGGAAGGCGGCAGGTCAGCAGTTCAAGACCTGAGTACTGCACAATGGAGTGAGCTCCCATCTTTGTCCCATTGTCTCCTGCCAACCTAGCAGTTCGAAAGCAAGAAATTGCAAGTAGATAAATAGGGACCACTTCGGTGGGAAGGTAAACAGCATTCCTTGCACTCCGGTGTCTAGACATGTCTGCCACATGTCCACGGAAATGTCTGCAGATGCAGACAGCGCTTGCTCTTTGACTATAAACTGAGATGAGCGCTGAACCACAGAGTCTGATACCACTGGCTTTCGAGCAAGAGCGACCTTTACCTTTGTTTACTCTTTGATATATTAATGCTGAATTAAAGGAGTTGGTAGGGGCTGAAGAAAGGAGTTTCTGATCTTTTTTTCCCTGACTTCTATTTTAACCATGTTTAATTGCCTGCTAAAATTATGTTTGCCTTGGTCTGTGCTCTTCAGTAATCATGTGGTAGTACCATGTGAAGTTGGTGTATTCAATGTGTCATTTTGTGATTTAATTTTGAGTTATTGAAAAATTTAATAAAAATTTATTTTAAAAAATTCTTTTTAGTGTAGCATTAAAATGTTAAGCTTTAAAAAAAAAGCTGGTGATTATTTTTCCAAATGTCTGTATTTTCCTTAATATGCCTTAACATTTGGTATTAATTTTTGGCAACAACTTAACAGAAATAATCTTGTTTTCAGTTATTTGACTTATATGTAGTCCAGCACATTTTATTTTATGCCAAGCTGTTTATAAATGCTAAATATCTCTGCTTATGGCTAATTAAGGAAGTACCAAGTCCTGACCCTATTAACTAAGCCAAGCTGATCTGTTGAGTATGCTGTCTCTTGTTCTCCTCCTGTTGGCAGATAATCATGGAGATGGGGCAGGAATTACAAGAAAGATGGAACAGAAAAGTTGCACATATGAACGATTTGCTTCTCTAAAGTTCATGTCTATTTCTTTCCACTCCCTTGTCCCAAATAGTTGAAAGTTTTTGGAAGTGTATATAATGGTACTTGTGACAGCTAATTAACAGGACCAGATGCTGGCCAATTCCAGTATGAATATTACGCTGAACCTGATTTTAAGTTATTTGTAACTCATTGAATGAATCAGGATCTGGCTTGGAGATATTCAAACCAATGGCTATTTATTTCATCTAACGTTAGTTTATTTACTACTAGCAAAGGTTGCCCGGCGTTGCCGGGCTGTTTTAAATGGTGTTGGAAAGTTTTTGTTGTTGTTGTTGTTGTTGTTGTTAATGTTTGTAAAGAAGAGGTTAATCTATATTTTAAATTTTTAAAATTTTTATTTATACAAATTTTTTTTGATGGCCTGTTTTAAACTGTGATGAGTTTTGTTTGGTGTTTTGGTTTTGTGGATGAAAAAAAGAATAAAGGATGATATACTTTTTTGAAAAACTCTTGGGGCCTTTTGTATGGGGCTATTATGTCTTTTTGAATTTTTTTTGTTATTGTGGGCAGCAAGTGCTGCTGGTAGGGGTTATCTTGTATTTTAACTGTTTTTTCTCTCGTGGCCTCTGGGTGGAGCTTCTTCCAGCAAGTAGTCTCTTTCTTTATTCATTTCTTTTCCAGTCGTTGTGGTATGAGGTCGTGTGGTGGTGAGTTAGCTGTTTTTCTTTATTTGCGGTGGTGGTGGTGGTTGGATTTTGTGTTTTTTGGCTGGGGGCTGGGTGTGTTTGGAAATGTTTGTTGTTGTTTACTTTTTTGGTGTTTTTTGTTTGTTTTTGTGTATTTTTGAATGTTTTTGATTGTTTGTTTTTGTGTTTTTTGGTGTCCGGGGGGGATCCCCTCTCAGACAGACTCCTTTGGTCCCCCCACCCTCTGAACCCCAGGGGAGCCAGTAGAGAGGGGGATTCCCCCCCAACTCCATTTTTAAAGAGAAGTAACCACTTGGTTTCTTCTCTTTAACATGGGGCGCGTGCGTGTGTGGGGGGAGGGAATCCCCTCTCTGCCGGGTCCCCTGAGGTCAGGAAGGTGGGGGAGACAGACTCCTTTTGTCCCCCCCACCCTCTCAACCCCAGGGGAGCCAGTAGAGAGGGGGATTTCCCCCCCCCAACTCCGTTTTTAAAGAGAAGAAACCACTTCTCTTTAACATGGGGCGTGTGGGGGGGAAGGGAATCCCCTCTCTGCCTGGTCCCCTGGGGTCAGGAGGGTGGGGGAGACAGACTCCTTTTGTCCTCCCCCCACCCTCTCAACCCCAGGGGAGCCAGTAGAGAGGGGGATTCCCCCCCCAACTCCGTTTTTAAAGAGAAGTAACCACTTGGTTTCTTCTCTTTAATATGGGGCGTGTGTGTGTGTGGGGGAGGGAATCCCCTCTCTGCTGGGTCCCCTGAGGTCAGGAGGGTGGGGGAGACAGACTCCTTTTGTCCCCCCACTCTCTCAACCCCAGGGGAGCCAGTAGAGAGCCAGCACAACACCCCCCACCCACCCAGTGATATTAAAGGGGAAACTCCGATTAGGAGCTTCAGGCGCTGTTGGGGAGGGGGGCTTTGTTCCCCGCGGCTTGGCGGACTTGCTCTCCCGGTGTTTTTGTTTTTGCTTTATTTCTTGGGTGCCGGCTTCCTCAGCGTTCTGCGTGCTCATGGCACGCAGGACGCTGGAGCTTGTAGTTATGGGTTGGTGCTTTGTGTTTGTGCTGCGTTTTTTTTAAAATGCTTTTCTTTTGATTGGCTGCGGTGCGTTTCTGAACACTGCGCCGTGCGAGAGCCTCTCAGCCTGATTGGCTCTGGCGTGGCGCGGCGCAAGGAATGTTGGGAAGTGAAGTTGTTTCCCTTTCTTCGCGTTTGTGGGGCTGTTGCCCCACTGCCGGTTTTCTCAATCCTTCGTTGACCTGCATACCCAGATCGGCCGTGTGCACGAAGGGTGAGTGCAGGCAAGTAGGGCGAGGCATAGCAACCTATAGCCAGTTCCAACGGTTAACCCTTGGATTTATAGGTTAAGATCTCTTCAAATACTCTGCTGTTGAACTAAAGTCTTTTTCAATGGCCAGCACCTCTCTGTGTTTCACAGGCTACTTTACTATTGCTCTTCCCACCGGTGCTTAGCAAAAATAATGCATAGAATGCAAATGCTAGTTTCCTATGAGATCCTTGCTTACTGCAGGCACATATCTAAGCAAAACAAAAACAAACTCAACATCGTCCCACCCTGAACATATAGGTTCTTGGTTGCTGTAATAAATATTAATCTTGGTGCCCCTTTTATGTTTACTATTGGGAGCCAATATATAACTGAATATTTCTTAAATCTAAGACATAAAGCCTGCTAGTTGGGACTTGTGTTCAGGAGAACACAACTTAGGTATCTGTAAGATTTGGCTTGGAGATAGGGTTCCCAGAATAGAGATTTGTGGGATTTATAGTACAGAAAGTCCAAAATACACATCACAAGCTATGACATTTTCTTGGCCTTCCCTAAGTATCCAAAAATAACAATTCAGATTAAAAAATTGTTTTAAAGAGAGTAAAAACATCCTTGATGGTTTTCTTCAGGTGGTAGTGACAGAAATTTGAAAGCAAAAATACATTCAATGGGAACTTTAAGGCTATTTTAAAAGGAATCATGATAAGATAATGCCATAATTACAAAAAACTGGACAATCACTCACCATGGGAGTGATGAAACATAAAACAATTATACAAAAATATTTCAGATTTAGGCACTGACAATTGCAGTTTTTAAAAATTAATGCCTGTAGTTACTGAAACATTAGTGTTATGAAAACGTCCATTAGAACTTGACCTAATAACATGAATTTTGAAATGGAAAATATAATTTGCATTTCTTAAACTTTAAAATGTTTGTCATATGGTGTGACCTAGATTTATTAGACTGTAGTAGTTTTAGTGCAGTTTGGCTGGGGAGTTTGTCATGACATCAGTCTAATCTCGAAGCAGTATGTGATTTTAGTTGGTTCCAGTGTTAAATATTTTCATAATTATGCTAGTTTTGGCAGTTAACTTGGAACTTTTTCACATCTCTTTTAATGAACATGTTTTATTTCTGGGTTTGTGAGCAACCACATAGGTTTCAAAAATTAATTGTGTGTTTTCAGAGTTAACATTGAACAGAAATATAGATGACTACAGCTTTCTTTGACATAAAACGCTCTAAACAGAATGCAAGCGCGGCGCCAAAATGGCCGCCGCGCACTTTGCGGGCCCCCCCCACAGGACAGAGAATCCGGGTAGTTAGGGGCGTGGCCAGCTCCCTTATAAAAGGGGTGGCCACGAGGCAGCCGTGCTGCCATTTTGCCTCAGCGACGGAGCGGAGAAGTTTTTTCCCCTGCGCCTCCGTCGCTCGTTGGTATCAACGGGAAGCCTTTTTGGGTCGCTTTTGCTTAGCTAGCTTCCCTTTTTGCTCGAGATGCCTTCCAAAAAGAAGGCTGCTGCGAATTCAGCCCGGGCTGTTAGGAGGCGCAACCCAGGTCGGAGGACCGCGGTGCCGCCTCCTCAACAGCCTCCTTTGCCATCCCCGGCCGGGGCTAGTGGCTTGGGGTCTATCGCCCCTTGGCCCGATCAGAGTGCGGGCGCGGAGGGCGCTCCGGCCCGCGGCCCGCGAGCGGTGGACACCGCTCCTTCTTCCGCCCAATCCGTTGGGCCGATTACTTTTGGGCCGCAGCCTCTCCCGGGGCCCTCTAGCCTTGGGGGGTGGCCCGGTGCCCTGCCTTGGCAGGTTTCCTCATCAGCCCTACCGGGCTTCGGCCCTGGCCAATGGCCACATATGGGCCATGGGGTCCAGGGAACTGTCCCCATGCAAGGGTCAGGTGGGCCGGCCGGCTCTTTACCCATGGTTAATGTAGACACCTTACTGGCCCGTATTGCGGCCTTAGAGGAGTCTTTGGCCCGGGCCAGTCAGGCAGGTGCCCCTTTCGGGGTACCTTTTGAGGCGCTATCGGCAGCAGGACAACGGCCGGCGGGGAGGGTTGAGCTGCTGCAGGCGGGTGGCGCGGCTCCGGCCACTGCCTCGCAGCTCCCCAGCCAGCAACCTGGTGCGGGTCAAGCCCCGGTGATGAGCTCTACATCGGTCGTGAGCTCCGACGCCCCCAGTGGGCCGGAACCCCCGTTGGGGGTGGCCCGCGGGGGTGCAGCATGTGAGTATATGGTGCAAACGAGTACATCCACACACATTCCCAATATAGGGGGGACCTTTCAATGGCCTTGGCCTCGCGCGGGTGGTGCAGGGGCTACGCCGCTGGCGACCCACCCGGCGACAACTACTGCCACCATGCCCGCTGGGGTGGGCCTGGGTTCTTACACTGCTGGGAACGTACTTGGGGTGGCAGGGTTAACTCAGGCCCCCTTTGGTAGGCCAGCTGTCCCCTTTTCGGCTTTGCCGACGGCAGGGTATTCCTTGCCATTGGGTGATCACTTGGCTCAGGCTACCAGAGAAAAGATATGGCGGGGGGAGTACGTAGATATCTTCTCACTCCTGAACAGAGAGCCCACTAAGGAAGAAAGGGAGGGTCAGGATGAGAAGGACAAGGAGCAGGCACGCCGCCGTAAGCCGCCGCGTACCTGGGCTAACTGGCTCCCCGCTTATTTGATATACATGGCGGTATATTTGAGGGCGCGGCCGGATCTAGCTATTCCCATGGTCCAATATTTGGACAACATATATAGGGCGATGGTAGATTTCCCGGGCCCCTCATGGCTAGCATATGATGAGGAATTCCGTATGAGGATTCCCCTGCACCCCGAGATGAGATGGGATGAGCCGTGCCAGAGACTGTGGCTCTTGTATATGACACCCACACATCCTGCCCCGGGGGATAGATACCATTGTGGACATGCGGTCCAGCGAGCAGCTCCAGCGCAGGCTACCCGCCAATTGGCGGGGCAGGGGGTTCCAGCCCGCCTGCTGTGCTGGACTTTCTCGTCCAATGGTTCCTGCAGTCGGAAGAACTGCAGGTATAAGCACGAGTGTCCCACATGTTCTGGCCCCCATGCAGCCTCGGCTTGTCCCAAGCCTGGGGGGGCGCGAGGCAGAGGGAGGGGTGGACAGTGGGCTGGCAAGCCTGCCACGGATGGAACTAGTTCTCCGAAAGGCCCCCTCCCCAATTAAGGTGGACATGCTGGAGCGCTGGCTCGCATCGTACCCAAGGGGAGAGGACAAGGAGTATCTCATCCAAGGTTTTAAGCAGGGATTTCGTATCCCTTTTATGGGTAATAGATCCCCTCAGGATGCTCCCAACCTTTTATCCCTCAGGGGAAGGGAGGAGGTAGCCGAGGCCAGCATTAAAAAGGAATTAGACGCGGGCAGGGTCGCCGGACCTTTTCCCGCACCCCCTTTTCCCAACCTTAAGGTTTCGCCATTGGGTTTGGTTCCTAAAAAGTCCCTAGGTGAGTTTCGCCTTATTCATCATTTGTCCTACCCAGCCGGTCGATCGGTCAACGATGCGATACCTGATGACCTTTGTTCGGTCAGGTATACATCGTTCGACCATGCGCTGCGCATGGTGCGCTCGTGTGGCCCGGGTGCTTTGCTGGCCAAGTGCGACATTAAGTCAGCTTTTCGCCTCTTGCCGGTGCACCCGGGCGACTTTGAATTGCTGGGTTTTAAGTTTAGAGGGGAGTATTATTTTGATAAGGCCATGCCTTTTGGGTGCTCCATATCATGCTCGGCTTTCGAGCGTTTTAGTACCTTCCTAGAGTGGGCTTTCGTCCGCAGGTCAGGGTCCCGGTCTGTAGCCCATTACCTGGATGACTTTTTATTCGGGGGTGAACGGGGCTGGGACACGTGTGCACGTCTCCTCAATACATTTCAGACGCTAATGCAGGAACTTGGTGTCCCTTTAGCGCCCGAAAAGACCGAGGGCCCGTCGACCAAACTAGTATTTCTGGGGGTTGAGATTGATACAGTAGTACAGGCTTCTAGGTTACCGGGTGATAAGGTGTCTAGGATAGTGACCCTTATCTCAGAATTGCTGGCCAAGCGTAAGGCATCCCTGAGGGAACTGCAGGTGCTACATGGGCACCTTAATTTTGCCTGCAGAGTGGTCGCACCGGGCAGGGCTTTTGCCCGGCGCTTATGCGACGCCATGGCAGGGTTATCCAGGCCCCACCACAGAGTCAGGCTCACCCGGGGTATCAGGGCAGACATGTTAGTCTGGTTGCAATTCCTGCGGGAGTTCAACGGGGTCTCATTTTGGAGGTCTGACCTCCTGGCATCCCCTGATTTCCAGATCCAGTCTGATGCCTCAGGATCCCTGGGTTATGGGATGTACTTCAATGGGAAGTGGGCCTATGGTGGGTGGCCACCGGCATGGGCAGGCACAGGTCGCCTGCGGGATCTCACATACCTGGAATTTTTTCCCATTCTCGGGGCTTTGATGCTATGGGGCGAACAGTGGGCCAATTCGGTGGTGCATTTCTGGTGCGACAATGCTGCTGTTGTTCACATTGTCAATGCACAGACTTCTAAATCGCCCAGGGTCATGGATCTAGTGCGCCATTTTGTGCTGCGCTGCCTGCGCCTCAACGTCTTGTTCAGGGCCAGGCATGTCCCAGGGGTTAATAATGATATTGCTGACGCTTTGTCCCGCCTGCAGATCTCCCGGTTCCGCGCCTTGGCCCCGGATGCGGAGGAATTTCCCTCGCCACTCCCGGACGAGATGTGGACTATTGGCAAGGAGAGGTGAACCGGGCGATTGGCCTGTCACTAGCGCCACGCACGCGTAAGGCGTATCAACAAGCATTCAATTTGTATAGGGCTTTTGCTAATCAATTTCACTTGCCAGAGACCTGGCCTATCCCGGTGGACCATGTTCTGCGGTTCATGGTTCACCTGCACGCACAGGGCCTTGCACCTCGCACCATAGCATCCAAGCTCTCGGCGTTGGCTTTTATGGCCAAAGTAGGGGGTCATGTGGATACCACCTCTGACTTCCGTGTGAGACACGTTTTGGAGGGGTGGGTGCGCGAGCGCGGGCGTTGCCCGGACGACCGGCACCCTATTTCCCCAGGGGTTCTTACCCAGTTGGCCCGGGGCTGGCCAGGCCTCTGTTTTGATCATTATGAGGCAGCCCTTTTTCATGCAGCCACAACGGTGGCATTTTTTGGAGCGCTCCGCATCAGCGAACTCGTGATGCTGTCTAAGGCGGATGCAAGTGGTAGGGCACTGGAACTCGGAGATGTATATGTTGCCAAAGACTGGGCCCAGTTGAGGATTCGCTCCTCCAAAACAGATCAGCATGGCGTAGGCAGTGGAGTAAGACTGCTACGGTGTTCTTTGGCAGACATCTGTCCGGTTGGTGCCCTACAGGAATACCTGGCACTGCGTGGCATGCACCACGGCCCGTTTTTCTGTCACCAAGATGGGTCTCCCCTTACTAAATTTCAGTTTTGGAAGGTGACAGCCAGAGCCCTCACCAGGGTGGGCCTACCAGGTGCCCGTTATGGCACACATTCGTTCCGGATTGGCGCAGCCTCTACAGCAGCTGCTTTTGGGTACTCTGGGGCTGACATACGTAGCATGGGAAGGTGGGGCTCACAATGTTTTCAGTTTTACGTGCGCCCACTCCCGCCATGAGTACCAATCCTAGTCACCTTACCTTCCTTTTTCTCAATTTTCTTACAGACCCTGGGTGTCGTATTACACCGGTGACAGTATGGCTGGTGGGCCACAGCTATGTGCTCAGGGCAGCGCGTTACGCTGCGGCGACAGAGTGGGGACCCCGACTGGGACTGGGTGACCACGCCAGTCTCTCATGGCACGGTAAGCCTGGGATGTTATGGCGGGAGCTGCGGCCTTTCCTTTTTTCTGGCCTGGGGGCTGACCCGCCTGACATTCTAATCATTCACCTGGGGGGCAATGATTTGGGCCAGGTCACCGGCTTATCGCTCAAGCATGCGATTTGCGAGGACCTCGCCTACTTGCACTATGTCTGGCCTGCCACAGCCCTGGTTTGGTCGGACATTGTTCCGCGCCACTCTTACAGAGGGGGCGTTAACCTCCTGGCCCTTGACCGAGCTAGGCGCGCGGTCAATAAGGCAGTGGCGCGGTTTCTCACCACCAGGGCTTGGGGACGGGTTAGTCATCACCCCGATATTAGTCTACAAAATTGTGACTTGTACGCAGGGGATGGGGTCCATCTGTCGCGAGGAGGTATGGACCTCCTGTTGGGTGACTGGCGAGCAGGCCTGTTGACCGAGCTGACGGTCTGGGGGGGGCGTCAGGTCTTCTGTGAAGCCCCTCCGTGTGGCGGGTAGCACTGGTAAGGTAAACAGTATGACCCACAAGTATCCGGCAGGTTCGCAATTGACTGGACAACACTAGACAGGAATAAAGTAGTTAAACGTTGTCCGGTCAACGACGAACCAGGCGATGGGGTGATGATGATTGCTAACCAGCATGCATCACCCCTGTGATTTCACGGATACGTGTCAGAGGGTGGGGTCATGAGTTAGTTATTGACTACGGTCAACAATTTGTTTGTTGTTGACAAACAAATTGATACAAATTGATACATTGTAACCAATTGCCGTTGGCAATTTTGGGGTGGTACCTTACCAGTGTTACTTCGGCCTGCTTGCCTTAGGAATTATGATTGGTCGTTTTACCAATACAAATTTATAATTCGGACTAGGGCATTGAATCAATAAATGTGGCCCTTTGCTGTTATCCACTTTCAATGTTGTCTGTGTCCGTTATTGGGGGGGTGCGCCTGCAATGCAAGCGCGGCGCCAAAATGGCCGCCGCGCACTTTGCGGGCCCCCCCCACAGGACAGAGAATCCGGGTAGTTAGGGGCGTGGCCAGCTCCCTTATAAAAGGGGTGGCCACGAGGCAGCCGTGCTGCCATTTTGCCTCAGCGACGGAGCGGAGAAGTTTTTTCCCCTCCACCCCCTCCCTAGTTAACAGTGTGATTATGGTCGCTTCGGGGCCGGGTGGGAATTTTTGGTTGGGACCCATATTGGCTTCGGGTCCTGGCTTTTTTGCCCATCCCACACTGTTGCTATGGTTTGATATAGGGGTCTTTCTTCGTTCCTACTGTTGACTTTGGTCACATGGGCGGGTAGCACTGGTAAGGTAAACAGTATGACCCACAAGTATCCGGCAGGTTCGCAATTGACTGGACAACACTAGACAGGAATAAAGTAGTTAAACGTTGTCCGGTCAACGACGAACCAGGCGATGGGGTGATGATGATTGCTAACCAGCATGCATCACCCCTGTGATTTCACGGATACGTGTCAGAGGGTGGGGTCATGAGTTAGTTATTGACTACGGTCAACAATTTGTTTGTTGTTGACAAACAAATTGATACAAATTGATACATTGTAACCAATTGCCGTTGGCAATTTTGGGGTGGTACCTTACCAGTGTTACTTCGGCCTGCTTGCCTTAGGAATTATGATTGGTCGTTTTACCAATACAAATTTATAATTCGGACTAGGGCATTGAATCAATAAATGTGGCCCTTTGCTGTTATCCACTTTCAATGTTGTCTGTGTCCGTTATTGGGGGGGTGCGCCTGCAATGCAAGCGCGGCGCCAAAATGGCCGCCGCGCACTTTGCGGGCCCCCCCCCACAGGACAGAGAATCCGGGTAGTTAGGGGCGTGGCCAGCTCCCTTATAAAAGGGGTGGCCACGAGGCAGCCGTGCTGCCATTTTGCCTCAGCGACGGAGCGGAGAAGTTTTTTCCCCTCCACCCCCTCCCTAGTTAACAGTGTGATTATGGTCGCTTCGGGGCCGGGTGGGAATTTTTGGTTGGGACCCATATTGGCTTCGGGTCCTGGCTTTTTTGCCCATCCCACACTGTTGCTATGGTTTGATATAGGGGTCTTTCTTCGTTCCTACTGTTGACTTTGGTCACATGGGCGGGTAGCACTGGTAAGGTAAACAGTATGACCCACAAGTATCCGGCAGGTTCGCAATTGACTGGACAACACTAGACAGGAATAAAGTAGTTAAACGTTGTCCGGTCAACGACGAACCAGGCGATGGGGTGATGATGATTGCTAACCAGCATGCATCACCCCTGTGATTTCACGGATACGTGTCAGAGGGTGGGGTCATGAGTTAGTTATTGACTACGGTCAACAATTTGTTTGTTGTTGACAAACAAATTGATACAAATTGATACATTGTAACCAATTGCCGTTGGCAATTTTGGGGTGGTACCTTACCAGTGTTACTTCGGCCTGCTTGCCTTAGGAATTATGATTGGTCGTTTTACCAATACAAATTTATAATTCGGACTAGGGCATTGAATCAATAAATGTGGCCCTTTGCTGTTATCCACTTTCAATGTTGTCTGTGTCCGTTATTGGGGGGGTGCGCCTGCAAACATAGTTCTTATAAGGTCATGACCACACTAGTTGCCTCAAAATAATTGAAGTCTAAATCACGAAATATTAATCTCTGCTGTTACATTTTAAGATTTAAATCCAATTTTTAGTCTCAACTAAAGTTGACAAATTGAACCAGTGAAATCATAGGCGTCGATTTAATGAGACCCATTGATTCAGTGGGTCTGATCTAGTCAGATACAATCTTACAAATAAAATACGTTGACAACTTTGCTTTCTGGTTAATTTTTTTGACAATGTATTTATGATTATACTGATAAAATCAGTATATTTCATTTCTTTGAATTATCAGTGTTTGTTCCCTCTTACGCTCTGCAGTTGTGTTGGTACCAACAATTTGGCCTTTATGCATATACGGGCTTCATATTAGTGTTGCATGTTTAATATTTGAATAAGTGCACACTTATTTTCATAGTTGCAAGTATAGATTGCTCAAGAAGGTGACAAAATCACAGTTAAAACATTAATTATAAAAAGGTCTTTCCTCCTACAGGGAGAGTGTAAATGTAGCGCTTATTGCAGTGAACAGGGAGAAATGATAGATTGGCCAGACCTGTTTATAAAACAGAAACACTAATCTCCCTTGGGTATACAAATTTAATGATATTTTTATTTGAAATCTGTCCTTTGTTGCTCTTTTCAACCAATTCTATTGTAAAATAACTGCAATTCTTCAGCTGCTTACAGAATCTGCTTGACAACAAGTTTGCTCTTTTTTCCTGTCTGATTCAAAATGAACTGTTTCTTATACTTTATAGGATGACCATGAAAGCTGTGGTTCCAGTTCAACAAATCGTAGTACTGCAGAAAGTGCAAAAACTACAGTGAAAGCAAGAAAAATTCAACAGGCTGCTCCTGATTCTGACTTGCCACCAGGTGATTTGTTATATAAATTGGGATATTTTGTCACATAATAAATGTGACAATTGAATTGCATTTTGGATTAGCGAAATGTTCTTCTTCCCACACTGTTGCCATTTTGATATAAATGGTGTTCATCTTATGCCCGATTTAGAATGAATGTTTGAATGAAAGTTTACCTTAGAAGGCATTTCCTTGTTACAAATACAGTACCTACCATATTTTCTGGACCATAAGACGCACCTGACCATAAGACGCACCCAGTTTTCAGAGCAGGAAATTTAAAAAAATTAATACTGTATTTTGCACCAGCAACCAGTGGTGGCGCTGCAGGGGAAATGGGCAGGCCAGGCCAATTGCACTGAGGAAGGAAGTGATACTCTAGCCTAGTCTCTTGCTCTCCTTTCAACCAGGAAGCATGTTTCCCCCCCTCCATTTGTCCATGTGGAGTAGAGACAAAGGTAAGTAAAACCCTTTCTTTTTAAGCACAGGTTTGGTTTCCCACTTAAATGCATTGGGAACATACAAACAGAAAACTTTTGAATACAATAAATTTATTTCCAATGCATTTAAATGGGAAATTGCGATTGTTGCCCTCTAGTGGTGTCTTGTTTTTCATATGTCCCCCCCCCCTGCCCCAACAGCTGAGCAGCTGAGAGGCGGCAGTAGTAGTCTTCGGCCAGCTGCTGCTCTTGTAAAATATCCTTTTACAACATCCACAGCTGGCCGAAGACCAGCATTTGGACTATAAGATGCACCCTCATTTTCTCCCCACTTTTGGGGGAGAAAAAGTGCGTCTTATGGTCCAAAAATACGGTAAATATCAGTCAGGGTTTAGAAAGCCAGTAGTTTATATATTTCTATTTGGCTTTTATGTAGAAATAGTTGTTACAGAGGACTGTGGTGGCTTAGTGGTTAAGTTGCTGAACTCGATGACTGGAAGGTCGGCAGGTCAGCAGTTTGAGATCCGAGTGCTGCATGATGGAGTGAGCTCCCATCTTTGTCCCTGCTCCTGACAACCTAGCAGTTTGAAAGCAAGAAATTGCATGTAGATAAATAGGTACCACTTTGGTGGCAAGGTAAACAATGTTCCGTACACTCTGATGTTTAGTCATGGCTGCCAGATGTCCATGGAAACATTTGCAGATGCAGACAGCGCTGGCTCTTTGGCTATAAACAGAGATGAGTACTGAATCCTAGAGTCAGATACGACTGGCTTACAAGCAAGGGCAACCTTTACCTTTTCCTAGTTGTTGCAAACCTATTTAGCAAACATAAGGCACCTCTTTCTGTTATTGATAAGTTGTTTAGAACAGTTGAGGACTAATGCTACAAAATGGCGAATAGTCCCTGTAGTCTTTAGAGAGTATAATAGGGCTAAACAAAACATGTTAGGGTAGCACCAGAACTGACATGGCTCTCCAAGTCTTGAAGTAAGTAAGTCTGTCTGTCCGTCTGTTTGTCAGTCCGTCTGTCCCTGGAGAAGTTACTTGACCCTTCATTAAATTGATGGTAAAATTGATGGTAATCTTGAAACAGTGGTACAGTGAACCCCCGCCTAACGATGCGTTTGAATAGCGTCATTTTTGATTAACGATGCTACTCACGCACACCACATGATCATTCGAATAATGACAAAAACGTCGTTATTCAAATAACGACTGTATTTTTACCGTCATTATTTGAATAACAACTTTTTTTGTTATTCGAATATTGACATTTTTGTTGTTATTCGAATAACAACGTTTTCTGCATAATGACGCTACTTGGGGAACCAAGTAACGTCGTTATGCAAGGGTCTACTGTATATGGCAAGTTTTAATTTTCATTTATGATCAGTAGCAAATTGTAAAACTGGTTGTTGTTGTTTTGTTACTGTTTCTTTTCTGTTTAGATCAATATGTGATGTTTTAAGATATTCTTTTCCTAATGTGTAGATTATGTAGTAGGTTTGGGGAATTACTTTTGGTGAATGTTATATTTACTGAAGGCTGAAACAAGGCTGTTTTTGTTTAATTTTAATAGTCAAATTTATGATCTAGCATGTTTATTGAGCATCTACATTTTGCAATTTGCTTCCAAATAAAAAATTGAACAAATCTATGTTTCTACTTTAGGTTATGTACAGAGTTTAATTTGGCGGGTTATAAACAATGTCAATATTGTCATCAATAATCTTATACTCAAATATGTGGAGGATGATATTGTTCTTTCAGTCAATATCACTTCAGCAGAGTGTTATACAGTGGATGAATTTTGGGATCGAGCATTCATGGACATATCAGGTAAGTAGTCAAATTAGTATTTCAGTGATATTTTTAAGAGAAATGTCCAACCTAGGGGAAATTAGAGGCAGGGAATAGTAGTAGATTGACCAGGACATACACT
The DNA here is from genome assembly GCA_035047305.1 of Bradypodion pumilum. Lineage (NCBI taxonomy): Eukaryota > Metazoa > Chordata > Lepidosauria > Squamata > Chamaeleonidae > Bradypodion > Bradypodion pumilum. Next base: position 313,503,187 of record JAWDJD010000004.1, read on the forward strand.
GGTTAATGTTCTGGCTAGGGTTGCACATGTTTGTATGTGACTTCAGTTTCTGAGATTCTTTATTGTGTTCTGAGAATATGAGGCACCCTCAGGGAAGCCTTGAGCTTTCCAGACTCTGCACTGATTTTTTGAAATAGATACCAATAGATTTGCATACTTTAGGATATATAGGGACTGCAGTGGCTCAAGTGGATAAGACGCTGACTAGGAGGCAGAAGGTCAGCAGTTCGATTCCCGAGTACTGCAGGATGGAATGAGCTCCAGTCTTTGTCCCAGCTCCTGCCCACCTAGCAGTTTGAAAGCAAGAAATTGCAAGTAGATAAATAGGGACAGAAGAGATGGAGATTGAGCATTGCCCTCTAGAATCAAACATGACTGGCTTTCAAGCAAGGGCAACCTTTACCTTTACTAGTGTTAAAACAGTATGAATTAAATAAGTGTGGTATTTGTTTTATCCTGTTGAAAACTGAGCCATATTTTTCTTTCTTTTCAAAGCAACTGATTTGGTACTAAGGAAAGTGATAAATTTTTCTGATTGCACAGTTTGCCTGGACAAGAGGAATGCTAGTGGTAAAATAGAATTTTATCAAGATCCACTGCTGTACAAGTGTTCATTCAGAACTCGTCTACACTTCACTTATGATAATCTTAATTCTAAAATGCCATCCATTATTAAAGTGAGTACTTTCTGAGATTTGTTAAATTCTTCTTCATATGTTAAACTTTATATGTAAATCATTTGTTTCCTAGTATACTGCTACAAACTGAATACAGGTACTCAAGCCATAAGAAGATGAAGTTATGTTCTGTCTATAATTTATTTATGAACCAAAACATTGTATTTTAAGAATTTGATTATGTTCTTTTGTAATGGAGTTTTTAGTTTTAGCTTGGTCAAATCAACTTCCCAGTTGTTTAGTTCTTGACTATCATGGCTGAAATTATGTAACACATGTGGAGGGCAAATAGTGTAACATTCAGTTCCTTCTAGCCAGTGATTAATTAGTTACTACTGGGATTCTTGGGGTGCATGCACATGTTGACATGGCACATTCATGTCTGTATTTTTTTCCTGATGCAGACATACTATAAATTAAGAAACAGTGGGGAAAATATTGTGTAGGGAACAAAAATATTATTGTAGTTCAAACATCTATATAAGTCTTGAAATTTTGAGCAGAGTCTCTGTTCATTGCATATGAATCGCCGTCGGGTGCATTTTCCCGGCTCCCCGGCTCCCCAGCAGCCTCTGGGATGTTGAGAGGACCTTTTTTGCACTATTCCTGCCTTCCTAGGACATCTCTGGGCCACACAACAGCTGAAAAAAGTTGCAGCTGCCATTTTGTTTTTTAAGCATTTTTAAGCCATTTTGTTTTTTGTTTTTTCCTAATTTGTCTTCCATTGTTGAATTCAATCCAATCTAGTGAATGTTCTGTTCTGATTTGCTTTGTTTCTATCCTGCCTTTCTCTCAAAATTGGAATTCAAGGCAAGTTACAGTTAAATAGAATGACAAGAAATAAAGTGACTAAAAACATAGCAGTTTAAAACAATAAGAGAAAATGTATTATATAGATGAAAGCAGTGAAGGCTAGTATATTAGAGTAAGTGAATACTGTCCTATCTGGATGCTGGAAATGATGATAGATGCTGCACTTCCCCTCAACATCAAATTCAGTATACAGGTGAAACTCGGAAAATTAGAATATCGTGCAAATATTCATTCAGTTCAGTAATGCAACTTAAAAGGTAAAACAAATATATGAGATAGACTCATTACATGCAAAGCGAGATACTGTAGTTCAAGCCTTACTTTGTTATAATATTGATGCTTATGGCTTACAGTTTATGAAAACCCCAACTCCCCAATCTCATGTACCCCATAATCATCACATAATCTCATGTACGCTGTACGCAATGATCATCACAATTATAATGAATTAAGGCATGACATATCTCGATTTGCATGTAGTGAGTCTATCTCATATATTTGTTTCACCTTTTAAGTGAAATGAATGAACATTTGCATGATATTATAATTTTCCGAGTTTGACCTGTAGTAGCTTGAAAACTTACTGAATCCATATAAGAAACTATCCTTTGGTTCCTTTAGATATTAATTGTTATGTAGTTGTATCAGATACTTTAAAGCAGAGGTTTCCTATGTTTTCCTGCCAGGGGTTAGTTACCGCCACTATGCTCAGCTGTGGGGGCTGGAGGCACGGCTGTGCCCACAACTTACATTTTCGCTTTCGCCGTCGCCATCAGGAATCGCACGGTTTTTGTCAGTTTGTGGACAACTGCCGCCGCTTCCCAAGGTGATGGGAGGCTTTCTAGAACACATTCGTTCCAGTTAGGTAATTTTCTGACACTTCTCTGCTGCGCTTCAGTAGCTAGAGGGACCGTGAGCTACTTCCTGTATCTGTCCTGGGATCCCAGGTGCCTATGTAAACTCCGCCCAGCACCAGAAGTCGCTCACGGTCCCACTCCAGCTGCCAAAGCACAGCGGAGAAGCATCAGAAAATTACCAAACCAGAGTGAACATGCTCTGAAAAGCCTCCACCCACTGTGGGAAGCAATGGAGACTGTGCAAGAAGTGGCAAAAACTGCACAATTCCTGCTGCTGCATTCCTGCTGTAAGTAACATTTTTCAACTTCTGGCAGTGAGGGCAGGTCTAGAGGTACCTGGGTGGCCATCACGGGCCGCATTATTGATATGCATGGGCTAGATTAGGCCCATGGGCCAGGGGTTGGTAAAGGATACTCTGCTGTAAAGGATGCTCTGCAGGTTACTCACAGGAAGACTTGACTGTATCAGACCACCTGGCATGACTCAGAAGTCTAGGATCTTCTTCTGCAAACAAAGTTTATTTTATCAATGTTATACTCTGAGAGGTTCTGAAACAGTTTAAACCAGGAGTAGGCAACCTATGGCCAGCGTGTGGCACCAAATAATCCAGCCACTGCCCTCGCTCCAGCCACTGCCGGAAGCGGCCATGGACTCATTTACAACTGTTGTAAATGTGTTTACAACAGCCGTAAATGGCGGGGGGGACCACCACTCCGGCCCCCTCAACTGTCTGAGGGAGCTGACACAGCCCTCGGCTCAAAAAGGTTGGTAACCCTGGGTTTAAACCACCCGTATATGTTGCAATAATGCAAGACAAGGCAGCTTGACTATTTCTACAAGCATTTATGTCAAAAACATAACCGATATGTCGTTCAAAATGGCTTAACATTTTCTTGCAATCATGTAGAATTGTAGGTGTTTATTTAGAATTAAGAAATTTTGAACAAAGGAGCATAAAATTAAGAATATAAAACACTATGGATAAAACCCCCAACCAACATATATGGCACTTTAAAAATATTGCAGACACGTAACAGATACAAACTGAACCAAAATTATATTGGAAGTTACAGTCAAGAAATTTCAAATTGAAAAGCACTTCCTTAAAGTATTAAAAAATCTTATAAGTAAAAATGTTAAAATAAAAGCATTTCTTAGTCTTTAAGCTTATTAAAAGAATGGACTGCAAAATTACATTGGCATCTCACCCAGCCATGCCGGCTTGAATTTATGGAGGGAAATGTATGCTGTCCTGTTTTTCTTCTCCCCCATCCCACTTATCTGTGGGTTGTATTTGTATCTTTTTAACAGAGTACAATCACAAATCAAATGATCTCATACACAGGTGTTAGATGTTTTTCTCATATTGCGATATTGACATAAGCCAACAGAACAGACTTATATGGTTAAGAATTCCAGTCATACAGAATACTTTTTCTTTTTGAACCTTAAAACTGGTCACTATGACCTGTGTTTTCCTCCCATTCAGCTTTTAAAAATTATCTGCTGAAGAATAGTACTGTTGATGCTACTATGAGTTGGCACATTATGGGCTGAGATTGCATATTCAGAACTGGGATGGAGATTGGTTTTATGCACTGTTGGACTATAGCGGGGTGGCCATCCTATGGCCCATGGGCCTAATCTGGCTCATGCATATCATTAATCCGGCCCGCAGTGGCCACCCAGGCACCTCTAGACCTGCCCACCACCATCAGAAGTCGCAACACATCACTTACCATGGTGGGCGTGGAAATTGCACCATTTTCTTGGTTCCTGGACAAGCTCTGCCGCTTCCCAGGGGCGGCAGGAGGCTTTTCGGAGCATGTTCACTCTGGTTTGGGATTTTTCTGACACGTCTTGGCTGCGCTTTGGAAGCTAGAGCACGACCATGGGTGACGTCCGGTGCCTGGCGGAGCTCGTCAGCACCTGGGATCTCAGCATGGACCAAGGAAGTCACCCACGGTCGCGCTCTAACTTCTGAAGTGCAGCTGAGAAGTATTGGAAAAATTCCAAACCAGAGCAAACATGCTCCAAAAAGCCTCCTGCTTCCCTGGGAAGCAGCAGAGCCTGTCCAAGAACCCGCTAAAATGGGGCAATTCCCCCCACCGCTGCCGATGACACCAATGACAATGAAATCTAAGTAGAGGGCACAGCCACGCCTCCGGCCCCCACAGCTGAGTGTGGTGGCAGGAACTGGCCCCTGGCAGGAAAATGTTGGGAACCCCTGGGCTATAGGCTCACTTGCAGAGATCAGCTCTGGGATGTAGTCAGGTTGTGATCTTCCACTGTTGAAAGATGGGGAAGTTTGCTATAATGAATAAGGGCTAGTTGGGATATTTCGGCCCCTTTGAGCACCACCTCGCTGTTGTTATCATTCATTGCATATGTCAATCAAAGTCTCTGATCAGAAAATTTAATTTTTATTTACAAAAGTGTCTAGGCTTTTAAAGGAAAGAATTGCCTTAGGTAGTTTATAAATGGAGGATACCATGCCATTACTTAGTTTCACTATTACAATCTCTATATCATCCTGTTCTGTAACAGCAATAGATGATATTTGGAAGTCAGGCATACCTAGTATGGTGCTTCTGTACTTTCTATGAGGTGCAAGTTTTATGAAAGATAATATGAGGCATCACTGTTATTTGTCTGTATGGGTTTCTTGAATTCTGTACAAAGAATATCACAGCCATGTGTCTGGCAGAGCTGACACAGTAACTCTTTAGGTGTTGACAAGTACTCTATATTAAGAGAAATTAAGGCTAGCTTTCACCTCAAGGTCCTTTTTATTGGTGGCCACTTGCACTATCAAAGTCAGAACTCACATTGATGCTTCTGAAGTGAAAATTTCAGCTAACAGGTGCTGTTGTTCAGGTGAAATCCAGATTATTCATATTCTTTAGCAAGGCACCTTCCATGTCTCCCATACCAAGCTGAAGAAATAGACACAAGACATAAGTAGATGAAGAACATTCAAGTGTTTTCTCTCTGTGTGTTTTAGATAAACTTATACTTGTTTAATAAGAGCCCATTTTTGTTTCACTTGAAGTCTGAAACATGGAAGATAACTTCATAAGTCTGATACTTTTTTCTATAAGAGAATAATGCATTGTTCTTCTGAATTGTATGTGTCATTTTAAAGGTGAGCTGTATAAATTGTATTCATTGGACAAGGCCCAATTGAAATTTTAAATACTGTATCTCTATCTTTTGAGTATACTGTACAGTATCTCTTAAATCTCAGCAGCAACAGCATGGAAGGGGAATCTAGTGGCATAAAAGAGCCAGGAAAGCTCTTGTATGAGTGGAGTTTCTCTGGATCTAACTGAAAGTTTTTGCTTTTGTTCTTTGTATTTGCAGATTCATACTTTAGTTGAAAGTCTGAAGCTTTCTGTTACTGATCAACAACTTCCTATGTTTATTCGGATAATGCAGCTTGGAATTTCACTGTATTATGGAGAAATAGGCACCTTTAAAGATGTGGAAAATGATGACCTTATTTGTCACACAAAGGATGTTTTAGGGAACATCTCAGGTAATATATGTTGTACTCATTTGTAACATTCTCAAAGTATTAAAGAAATGATGGTTCAGATGTAAGTAATAGAAAACTGCTCTTTATAATAAGTGTTTCTGAAGCAACCTTTGTAGTTAAAATAATAAATAGTGATTAGATGTGGTTCTAGAAAAAAATACCTGTTAGATTGCTATGAGTGAAAAGTTTCCAAATGTTTTCTTTTTGATGTTTTTTGAATACTTTTATCATGGTTGAACTCTTCATAATCTAATGACCAAAATATGTTGCTTAGCATAGTAAATAGCACAAGACTAGGTCAGATGAATGAATGGTGATTTGGTGAGTCAATGTATCTGTAATCTCTATTGATTTAAATAGGATGCCTTTAATTGGAACCTACTATGCTAAAGTAAGTTGTGATTGCAGTAGGACTATTTGAATCAATGGAACTTATGGAGGAATAGAGTCATCGAATTCCCATTGATTCAGTGTGCCTTCTCTAGTGCAATTTCTGTGCTAAGCAGCTGGAGTTCGGTCACTGTGTAAAAAAAAACACCAACAACTTTGAATTATTGTTATACATTCTGAAGAAAATCTCTTTATTAAACAACTAAAATCACATAAACAGGCAAACATTTGAGGATTTGTTTATTTGTGAGATTTCAGTATTTTATTGAGTATGTATTTAAGGGCAAAATAAAAACTACTGAACTTTTGGCATCTTTTTTTTACTAGATATTTGGGCAGTTCTTTTCTTAGGTAGTGGAAGTACAGTGACAATTTAAAATCCTTTATTCCAAAGTGTTCACCACTGGTTGTTTTCATTACATTGCTGAAAGTTAGAGTTGTGTAAAGCAGAATGTTAGAAAGTTACGTTTAGTGAGTGTAAGTCAAATAAATTTGTTGATTCAGATCATCTTCTATTTAAAATATTAGTAGTTTTTCCCATAAAAATTAATGAGCTATTTTGAATTCAAATATTTTGGAAAATTAACATCCCTGATGTAATGTTTACAATAGTTGCATTAATCGGGAACCTAAAATTATCTTGTTCTGAGATTCTAAATTATTTTGTAATGCAGTCTTTTAGTTTATGCAGAAACATTCTTGGTAAGTCCATGCTGGGAGTGACCAAGCATTGTATATCAGCTCGATAAACTGTAGTTCTAAATAACTCTGATTTACAGTGACAACTTAACACACAGTTTGTCTAAACTACTTCTTTGTTCAGCATTCAGGAAGTGAGGGAAATTGTACTTGGCATAGTTAAATATTTGGGGGCTAGGGTTATCTCTTCCTGTATAAACCTCCAGCTCCCAATCTTATGTGGTACTCATAGTTCTCCTTCGTATAGTTTGTGAATCCCCACTATTGGGTTATGCGCCTGCGCAGAACGCCGATCGGAGGCTTAAAAAGCTATTGGTCAAAAGTTTTGGCGGTAAGACCGCCCACCGCACCACCCACCCTGAGGCACTAGTGCGCCATTTTACCTCAGTTCTCTCCTTTCCGCCTTAGCAGCAGGACGATCGTTGAGAGCTTCCTCAATTTTTTCGTCTTTTCTGAGGGAAAGTCTTTGACGAACTTTAACAATTTTTTTGGCGATCTTGTCCTTTGGGCAGGATTGCCATCCCGGTGCTGTTTCTTCCTTCTGGTGGACTCAGTTACCTACTCGCTCCGGTCACCGTTTCCCCCCTCAAGGGGGTGGCGGCTGGCCTGCCCTTCGGGGTGCTCGCCTTCTCGAACCTTCCGTCGGAAGAATTTTTTGATGGCTGCAGCCTTCAAGCAGTGTTCTGCTTGCCTCAAGAAGTTCCCTGCCTCCGACGGGCATAGCCTCTGTCTGTTTTGCCTGGGAGAATCTCACCAGAGCCAATCCTGCGCTCACTGTAAGAGGTTTACACGACTTGCAGTCCAGAACAGGAGCAACCGGTTGAAAGCGCACCTTATGGAGCTCGCTTTGGCTCCCGCCGCGGTTGCCTCCACCTCCGCTGGTGTCTCTCAGCCCTCTCGGTCTCTGCTGCTTCCTCCTTCTTCTTCCTCTCTCCCCATCAGGAAGAAGAAAAAGAAGGATAAAAATGGGGAGAAGAAGAAGAAACATGGGTCGGAGAAACGATGATCTCTCCCGCCTACGCCTCGCCCTCCTGTCTCTCCGGGGCCCTCGCCTCCTTTTTCGGTTGCGAGATGTCCTTCACCCGGATCTTCGATGTGGGGCGGACGGTCCTCTTCGGGATCTCCTGCAAAAGGTCGCAGGGCTGGGGCTCCAGCTCGCCCACTGCAGGTACTCTCTTCTCCGCCTCATGGGGACGCCTGCCTCGTGGGCCGTCTACCCACGAGGCAGGCTTCTGTCTCCCCAAGGCCTAGGACTCCGACAATAGACGAACCGGCAACCACCATTCCGGCCACCGTTTCGTCTCCGATCATTCCGACCACCGTTTCGCCGGCCACCATTTCGTCCCAACCATCGGCTGTGGATGCATCCCAGGTGGACTTCTTTAAGGGGATGTTCGAGGCTATGGCAAAATCGTTTGCCCAACAGTTCAAGGCCTCCATGCCTGCGGCCTCTGCGGCTCCGGTGCCGACCACCGCAAGCCCCAGGGATGTTGGTCCTGCTGTGGCTCCGCCGACCTCTCGAGGGTCGAGCGTTCGCTCCGCTGGCCCACCCATATCGTCTTGGTGTGGTCCAGATGTCGATGCGGTGAGCTCCCAACCCGTCGACCCGCCCAGGCCGTACTGGCGCGGTCCCGACGTGGATACCAGGATTCCTCCCTCGTCCTCCGATGATTCCAGCGCGTCTTCGGAGGAGGACGAGGGGGACGTCGACGCCGACAAGACGCCGGACCAGGCTATCGGTGCGTGGTGAGGATCAATGCTCCCTCACGGCAATGCTGACTCGTTTGGGGACCGCTCTAATCTGAAGGTGGACCAGCCGCCGCTGGAGGGCGAGGACCAAATGACCGCCAAATTGGACAAAAAGGCGATTCGACCGGTCCACATCACCATGCTTCCATCCATGTTGACGTCAGCGAAGGCAACATGGAAGAAGCCGGTGTCGTCGCACTCCGTTTCGTCCAGGCTCGACGGAATGTATAGAGTCTTGGACGAAAACGTCGAGTTTCTCCAGGCGCACCCTTTGCCGAACTCGTTGGTGGTCAAGGCCTTCCAGCATAAAATGGCCGTCAGCGGTTTTCCGGTACCTTCGACTCCGGAAGGGAAGAAGTTGGACGCGGTGGGCCGTAAGTTTTACGCCACCGGTTCCCTCTTCCTACGAGCCGCTAATTACTCGGCTGCCATGGGCCTCTATCAGTCCCATCTGGGACCAGGTGAAGGTCTTTGCTGCTAAACTGCCTGCCGATGCGCAGAAAGGATTCGACGCGCTGGCGGCAGAAGGAGACTTTCTGGCAGAGCAGCAGATGAGGACGGCCAGGCACATTAACGATTACGCGGCCAAGGACATGTCTTCTGCCATCTTACTCCGTCGTCATGCCTGGCTCAGGGGCACCTCTCTCGATGATGCCATGAAAAAGCTCATCGAGGAGTTCCCGTTTGATGGGCAGGGCCTGTTCGGACAGGATACCGATAAGGTACTGAACGAACTGCGACAGACGAATTCGACGGCGAAGTTCTTGGGGCTCACCACGCCGGCTCAGCCTGCCAAGCCACGGTTCCAACCCTTTACGCACCGGTATCGGGGGAACCCACAGCAACAGGGAACCCACAGCAACAGGGTGGCTCGTTTGACCTGCCCAGGCCCGGGTTCTACAAACAGCGTCGCCAACACCAACCTTACGAACAAGGCCTCGCTACCAACCTTACGGACAAGGCAAGCGTTCCGACGCAAAATCCAAGTCCCGGGTTTGAAACTGCGATGGCCAAGTCTCTCTCGCTCCACCTCCCATACCTTCCCCTCCGGAACTTCCTCCAGGTGTGGTCAGGCATCACGGACGACCGGTCGGTCTTGAAGATCTTGTCCGCTGGTTATGCCATCGACTTCGTCCGAGTGCCTCGGGTAGGAAGACTTCGTTTCACCACCTCGTCCCCCCATTTGGAGGAAGAAATATCAACTCTTCTGTCCAAGGGAGCCATCGAGCGGGTAACACCGTCCGATTGGGACAATGGCTTCTACTCGAGGTACTTCGTGGTTCAGAAGAAGGACGGAGGACTTCGCCCAATTCTGGACCTGCGCCACCTGAACAAGTGCATCCACACCAGGAAGTTCCGGATGGTGACCCTACAGACCGTCCTCCCCCTCATCAACAAAGGGGACTGGTTCACAGTCTTAGACTTCAAGGACGCTTACTTCCATGTCGGCATCCTCGAGGACCACAGGCGGTTCCTCCGCTTCCGAATCGGCAATTCTGTGTACCAGTACCGGTGTCTACTGTTCGGTCTGGCCATGGCGCCGAGGGTTTTCACCAAGTGCATGGCTCCGGTGGCTGCCTTCCTCCGTCAGCGGGGGATCAGGGTCTTCCCGTACATCGACGACTGGCTGATTGTCTTCCCCACCAGCTCGTCCTCCATTCGGGACACGCAATTCACGGTTCACCTCATGGAGAGTCTTGGCCTCAGGATCAACTTTGCCAAATCAAAGTTGATTCCCTCTCAGCGCGTCGAGTACATTGGAGCGGTACTCGACTCGCTAGTTACCAGAGCCTTCGCCCCCCAGAAACACTTGCTGGACATTGCGCAAGGGGTGAGCGACTTCCGGACCAAACCGTCCATCACGGGGAAAAAGGCACAGAGACTTCTAGGCCTCATGGCCTCAACGACGGCGGTAATTCCTCACGCCAAGTTAAAGTTCCGGTCCCTGCAGTTGTGGCTCCTCCACGAATTCGACTCGCTCAGAGAGAGCCAGTCCAAACGGCTGACTCCGTCTCCGGAGCTGATGGACCAGTTGTTGTGGTGGACGATTCCACCCAATGTGGCCATGGGGAAGAGTTTTTACCCCCTACAACCTTCGTTGCAGGTGTTGACCGACGCAAGCAACCTCGGCTGGGAGGCTGCCTGCGGGACTCTAACAGTCAACAATGTTTGGTCGCCTCACGAGATGGTGCACCATATCAATTATTTGGAGCTGTTGGCCGTTTGGAAGGCCCTACGTTCTTTCGAGGCCCTACTCACCGGCAATGTGGTTCAAGTGGCCTCGGACAATACCACGGCAGTGGCATACCTGAACAAACAGGGAGGAACGCGGTCCACCACCCTACTTTACCTTGCAGTGCAACTCTGGGAGTGGTGCCTGGAAAGATACATCTTTCCGATTGGAGTGCACATTCAGGGCACGCTGAATGTCTTGGCCGACCACCTCAGCCGTCTCACCTTGACGACCCACGAATGGGAACTGGACGATGAGGTATTTCGGTCCCTTTGCGGGGCCTGGGGGACTCCGAGCATCGACCTCTTTGCGTTGGAGTCCAACAGGAAATGCCGCAGGTACTGTTCCAGGGCAGGCATCGGACTGAACTCCGAGGGCGATGCCTTCATGAAACGGTGGGATCGGGACTACCTCTACGCCTTTCCCCCGTTTCCTCTGGTCCAGAAGGTCCTCACCAGGATGTACCAACACCGGGCCAACGCAATTCTCGTGGCCCCAGCATGGCCTCGCCAGCCCTGGTTTCCGCTACTGTTACACATGTCGTCGCAGTATCGCACGCTGCCGGAATCACCGACGCTTCTCCAAATGGAACACGGTCAGCTCCACCATTCGGACCTACCCAGCCTCCACCTCACCGCGTGGAGGATAACCCCAGACTGTCCAGGATCCTGGAGTTAGCACGGCGCCCTTCCACTAGGAAGTCTTATGCATCCAAATACAGACGCTTTTGTGCTTTCCTGGCATCCCAGAAGACGTCCCCCCCCCACAGACGGGACTACAGGACATCATGGCCTACCTCCTCCATTTGGCGGAGTCTGGCCTTAGTATCACCTCCATCCGGGTCCATCTCGCAGCGGTGGTAGCTCACTCTCCGGCTGGTTCACCTGCCTCTGGTGCTTTTCGCGACCATACGGTAAAGCGTTTCCTCAAGGGTCTGCGGAACGCCTTCCCGCCGGTCAGGGCTCCAACAGCACAATGGTCCTTGTCTGCAGTTCTCAATGCACTCACCAGGACTCCCTTCGAGCCTATGGCTACCTCAGATGTTCGTCTCCTCATATGGAAGATGGCATTTCTGGTGGCTATCACGTCTGCTCGACGAGCTGGTGAACTGGTTGCTCTGTGGGCAGACGCACCGTTTCTCCAGTTTTTCAATGACTGTGTGGTGCTTCACACGGATATCACCTTCCTTCCTAAGGTAGTCTCCGAGTTTCATAAGGGACAGACTATCTCGTTGCCCACCTTCTTCCAGAACCCCACCAATGCCCAAGAAAGGACTTGGCACATGCTGGATGTGAAACGAGCTTTATTGTTTTACACCAGCAGGACAAGGGAGTTCAGGAAGTCACAGCGTCTCTTTGTTGCTTATGGAGGGAAGTCCAAGGGTGAACCCATCTCTGCCCAGAGGTTCTCCAAGTGGATCACGTCTACCATCTACTTGGCCTACGAGTCGGCCTCACTACCACCTCCGCCGCATGCCAGGGCGCATTCTACGAGAGCGGTTGCCACATCCACTGCCTTTTTGGAGGGCACACCGCTTGAGGACATCTGTAAGGCTGCCACCTGGTCCAGACCGTCTACATTTTTCCAACATTACAGGGTGGACACCAGAGCCACTGCGGACGCCAGGCTTGGCCGTGTCGTCCTCACCAGGGGGCTCCGGGCTCATCGCCCTTGACAGTTCACTCTACCTGACCATCATACTCATCGTGGGATCATCTCATCCGACTGCCCACCGACCAAGTGAGTGTGAGCTTGCTAATCTCCCAATAGTGGGGATTCACAAACTTTACGAAGGAGAAAGTTTGGTTTCACTTACCAGTGATAACTTTCGTTCTTTGAGTATATAGTTTGTGAATACACACTACCCACCCTGCCTCCCCTCTTGAGCTGCACAGATGAGATCAATTGGTTTATCCTGTGCTTGGCTTAAGTATGGAACTGAGGTAAAATGGCGCACTAGTGCCTCAGGGTGGGCGGTCTTACCGCCAAAACTTTTGACCAATAGCTTTTTAAGCCTCCGATCGGCGTTCTGCGCAGGCGCATAACCCAATAGTGTGTATTCACAAACTATATACTCGAAGAACGAAAGTTATCACTGGTAAGTGAAACCGAACTTATCTGTGAATTGTGTGCAAATAGAGTGGTACCTCGCTTAAAGAGCATAATGCGTTCCATGGGATTGCTCGCTTAAAGAGCATAATGCGTTCCACGGGATTGCTCTTTAAGCGAGTTTGCTCTTTAAGCGAATCACCATTGTAAGCGACCAATTGTAACTTCTGATGGGGGGATTGTGAACCCCGATTTAGTTGTTAAGAATTTTTTTTGTTTGGTTTTAGTTGTTAAGCGAGGCAACTATTCAGAAAAAATTCTGCTCTTTAAGCGAGTTAGTCTCTCAGCGAGGTGCTCTTTATGCAAAGTTTTACTTAGGAATCTTTATAAATCATCTCTACACTGTGAAACCTAAAGTGCTAAGTCTTTAATTGTGACTTTTCCTAAATGGTTGAGGAAAGAAAGTTTATGTTCCAACATTGATATAAACCTATCAGAATGCTATCAGTGTTTAGGTATGGCCATATAATGCATATTGATCCCCCAAAGTACGTATGCTAGATTTTATTTTTACTCTTACCTTCCATGAAATAAAGAAAAACACCATATCATTGTTTTAATGGATGTAAATATTATTTATATTTTTCCATTTATTTTAAAAGCTGCAGATCCTAAAAAGTACTATGGTTAACTTAAGGTACCATTCTGACACAGTAATGTGTTAAGACAAAAGCTGACAAAAATGAAACATAGTATTTTCCTGCCATACTGTTTGTCAACATTTTAAAGTGAAAAGAGGGAATGGAAAGACATTTCTACTATTTAATGGGATTTAACTGGTCTTCATATACATGAAATTGCTCAATAGCTAATAATCCGTATGTGAAGACTGTCATGGGAAAACCAAAAAGCCAGAGTCCAACTTGTGTTAAGAGCATGTAGAAGTTGATCACTCACATTTTGGAAATTTGCCATAATATTTAATGCCAAACAGTTTATTTTCTGGTATCCAGTTGCCAGGGAATGAACTAGGGCCTGATGGCAAACCTTGGCTCTCCAGGCGTCTTTGGACTTCAATCACCAGAAGCCCAAGTCAGCACTCCTGCTGATCAGGGCTTCTAGGAATTGAAATTGAAGAACAGCTGAAGTGCCAAGGTTCACCATTCTGTGTATGGTTCCTCTTTGGTCACTGATCATAGTGAAACATAGGAACCACTTGAGAATGTGGCAAGCCCTGCTTAAGCAACAGGTTAATTCCTAGTTTGTATAACTTCAAGCCAGAAATCAACAGGGCTCAGGCAAAGTGTTTTTTTTTTGCTCACTAAGATTTTAGATATTAAACATTTTGAAGTATAAATTTAAATATTCCTTTAGTACTAGTATTTCATCTACTTTGTGCTTCAATTTCATTTTTAAAATTTAATTCTCATTCATGTACTGTAAAAAGTGAGGAAGTACAGGTATTGGTCATATTATAGCAGGGATGGCTCTATGTGTTTGAGTATTCAAAATGCAATGGATTTTATAGTCTTCCTTTTTTCTGAAGAGGGGTTAATAGAAATAGGTCAGAGTTCACTATGTGGATTCTGACAGGAATGGATTTAATGACTTTGAAGAGTATGGTTTCCACTCCCAAATGAATTCTTTAAGTAGGGTGTCTTGTAATATGCCGCTGACTTAATTCTGTGGTCTTTCATTTTTCTGGCAACTGTTTTCAGTGAAATACTTTTTTCATGGTTTCAAATATATAAAGGATTCAGCTGTCAGAGTCCATCTTTTATTCAGGAGACCAAGATGACCAAGATTAAGTATGTTAAATTTACAGAGCAGCCTTTGAGTGGCAGGTGGGATAAAACATGAAATTTTTTATCAATAAAAGAAATTGAACAGTACATATATTGCTTAAAATCCATTGTCCTTTGTGAACATAAACCTGTCCTCCTTCTTCGTATTTCTGAGTTATTGGTGTTGGTCAGCTTTGAAACCAGAGAGATTAAAAAATCTAGGGCAGTGATGGCGGACCTTGGCACTCCAGGTGTTTTTGAACTTCAATTCCCAGAAGTCCAAGTCCCTGTGAATCCACATGAATGGGTTTACTGCACTAGACATAATCAAGACTCCTGAATATATTGTGCATGATGTAGGAAACAATTGATGCAGCTTCCCCCATTCCTTATAATTAGTGATGCAATTCATTCCAAGTGCTTCTTCAATAAAGTAGCATACAGTACTAGACTATCCACAGATAAATCTTTTTATGTGATGTAATCGGAAGGGTTTTAAAACTGATGTGTGAACTTGACTTTATCTTAGGTTTCTTAAATCCTTGAAGATATTTAGTGGCCCAACTCCTATTGCACAATTACATATGCCCAGCTTGAAGTTCTACCCACTTGTGGAAGCGATACTATCCTCAGAAGCTCTTGGGCCAGAGCATTGCATAGTTTATCATGCTGGAGACATGCAACTGATTGCGCATTTGCAGAGCAGGATTCCTTGTTGCTGGGCATAATGCCTGACATTTTTAACCCATTCATGTTATGTTGGCATGAATAGGTTACTGGCCAATAAGTATCCAAAACTGTGGTGATGATTTGTGAAATTGTTAAATGTCTAGGTTTTTATGAGATAACTATATAAAAGATTTGTTTTTCTTTTAAAAAACACACACACCTAAAATGTAAAACGTGTACTGAACATGTTTTCATGGGATGCACAGTTTGAATTGAGATAAAATGGTTCATGCATGGCTGTCCCTATTATGCAGTTCTTCATATTTGAAATAATCATATAGATTAAGCTGTTAATTTTCACTGTATGAATAACATTTGAGTACATTTTCCAGAAATTCTTAGGGTTTTTTGGGGAGTGGAGGGAATGGAATATTTTTGACATCTACATTCCTCTAGACAGAGTGTCAACAGGAAACTCCATTGGGAGGCCCAAGTTTCAACCACCTCAGCTGTTGTATACATCTTTGGTTATAAGGCGGAGTTCTGTTTCATTTTTGTTTTTCTTTTCGAGGAAGGACAGGGAATGATAAGTTCAGCATGGGTTCACAGGGGCTTATTTTGTTCATTTTTACCTGCCACTTCCAATGATAACATACCACTGGCCAAGTCATTATTTTTAAATTCCTCATAGGAAAGATCTTCTCTCCCTTTAACAATAAAGTATACTATAAAAGATATCTGCTTGACATTTAACATTTTATGTTTTTATGCTGCTTCATCATTAGCTTCTGACAGTTGGAAAAATATGAGTGAGAGAAAATAGAACATTGTACTGTTACACATAATTTAGTGTATAAATTGTTGTCCCTAGTTATAGGATAAATTTTGAGAATCAGTTCAGTCTTACAAGTAAAAAAATATCCTTATCAGCCATAAGGTTCTTCGCTTTGGGTCATTAGATTTCCCCCCCTAGAACAGTGGATTATTATTATTATTATTATTATTATTATTATTATTATTATTATTATTATTATTATTATTATTATTATTATTATTATTATTATTATTATTATTATTATTATTATTATTATTATTATTATTATTATTATTATTATTATTATTATTATTATTCGACTCGTATGCCGCCCCACTCGCAAAGCAACTCTGGGCGGCTAACAAAGATCCAAAATATACACTTATAATTACAAGGTACCACATTATCATAATACAAAAGCATTCCAACATATCATCATCACAAATCATCACAAATCATAGTATCAAAAGTATCAGTATCACAATATCAAAAGCATTACAAAAACAGAAGGGAAAAAAACTCATTTGAGAAGTCCCACAGAAAGTCTGACAGCAACAGAAACAACAAAAACAGCAACAAGAACAAAGTCAAAAGTCACCGTTCTTCTCCTCCTCCTCCTGGCCCGTGGAAGGGCCAGGAGAGTGCGGCGGTGCGAGGGCGTCTTCGGGCCTCCTGTGGCCACGGGGGCTCCTTTATCCTCCTGGCCAGTGGAAGGGCCAAGAGGGCATGGTAGCACGAGGGCGTCTTCAGGCCTCCCGTAGCCATGGTGGCTCCTTTATCCTCCTGGCCGGTGGAAGGGCCAGGAGGGCGCGGTGGCATGAGGGCATCTCCGGGCGTCCCATGGCCACGGGGGCTCCTTTATCCTCCTGGCCGGTGGAAGGCCCAGGAGGGCACGGTGGCATCTTCGGGCTTCCCATGGCCACGGGGGCTCCTTTATCCTCCTGGACGGTGGAAGGGGCAGGAGGGTGCAGCAGTGTGAGGGTGTCTAATAATTGGCACAAGATAATTTACCAGATAAACACCTATTTTTCATAGAATAGTATTGTTGTGTTGAAAGGGACCCTGAGGCTCATCAAGTCCAACCTCCTGCTAGAACAGGAAATCCATAATTAACACATACCTGACAAGTGGTCATCTAATCTTTGTTTAGAAACCTGCAATGAAAGAGAGTGCATCACCCTCTGAGGCAGTTTGCTCCGTTGTTGAAAAAGCTCTTACTGTCAAGTTATTTCAATATTTGCCAGTGTATAAGATACATCGAAGTATAAGGCACATCCCGCTATTACCAAAATACCCCATTATAGGCCACTATATACAGTACAAGACACACTCCATTTTCCCAGTGTATTTTAAGGGGGTGAGTGGGTCTTATACGCCAGCAAATATGGTAATTGATGTGACTTTTCTCATAATTTTAATTCATTAATTTGGGTCTTACCTTCTGAGGCTACCGGAAAAAAGCTGTCTTCCATGAAACACAATTCAGATACAGTATTTAAAGATGGCTGTGATAATTCCTCAGTTTCTGAACTAAACATACCCTGTCTCTCAACTGTTCTTCACAGAGTTTGTTTCCCAGTTTTATTTTACCATCTTGGTTACCTTCTTTTGAACACATTCCAACTTTTCAACATGCGTCTAAAACTGTGGTGCCCAGAAATGGACACAACATTCCAGGTGACACCTGACCAAAATAAAATAGAAACTGGGTAAAAATCCTGTCCGTTCTAGTGTAAAGTTAGGCTAGAGCAAATGTGCAAAGTATTACATGCAAGGTTGTGCCCTTGAGTTTATGTATATACAGTGGTTGCACAATAGGCTTCTATGGCCATCAAATTATAGAATTTGTAGACCCAGAGCTAAATCATAGCTAAAACCTCACAGATAACAATGGTTGAACCAGCTAGTACTTGTTTTGTATTTACTTCTCTAAAATTGTCCTGCTGAATGTTGAACTTTACATTTTTTTTCCTGATGAAATTCATGTGGTTTGTTAGCTCAATTCTCTTATCCATTAAACTACTGTAATCTTGAATTTTGATTCTGTCTTCTGAAGTATTAGTTTGGTGAGTCTGAAAATTTGGTGAGCATTTATTTATTTATTTGTTCCCACTTGTATGCCGCCCTACTTGCAGATCGATTCAGGGCGGCTAACATGGTATCGCAGAACATCACAAAATATCAAAATCCCAATAAATCCCAATAAATAAATTCAAACAATAAAACAGTGAACAATCCAGTAAACACACTATCCTCTATCAGCACCGCAACTGGACATTAGTGTGGCCAGAGTCCCGGCTCAACATCCTCGATGGAGCCCATGGCTCAATGTCCACAACGGCGCTCGCCGTCCATGACGGAGCCGGTGCTCAACATCCATGGCAGAGCCCAGGGTTCAATGTCCTTGATGGCGTCTTCAGCTGCATCGAGGACTTGGCAGCCCTTTATCCCCCTCTGGCATTGGTGTAGCCGAAGGGAAGGAGCCATGGTGCTTGGCATCTTCGGCCGCCCTGGAGACTCCAGCGGTCCTTTTATCTCTCTCCGGCATTGGTGTGGCCAAAGGGGAGGAGAGGCAGCGCTCAGCATTCCCTCCAAGCTCTCATGCAGGTTGTTTAGAAAGATGTTGAACAACACTGGGCCTAGAGCTGAACCTTGTGACACCACACACATCACTTTTCTCCAGCATGACAAGAAAATATTTGTGAGCACTCATTGGGTATTACTCATTAACTAGCTACAAATCTACTTAACAGAACTCCCATTTTACCAGCTCAACCCTAAGAATATAACAAGACACTTTGTCAAGAGCATTGCTGAAATTAAAATATGCTATATCAGCAGTACTCCCCTTATTTACGAAGCTTGTGACTGTTAATAAAGAGAGGTAAAATTAGTCTGGCATTACTTTTTGAGAAACATTTGCTGAGTCTTGCTAACTGCTTAAGATTGACTGCTTAATGATCTGTTGTAGAACCTTTCCTCTTAGTGATTATGAAGCTGACAATTTAGTAGATGCCCAACTCTTCTTTTTCCCCCTTTGATGATGGGGACTATAATCAGCTCTTCTTCAGGAACCTTTTCTGTTCTCCATAAATTCTCTAAATTTGCAAACAAAATTTTTGAGATTACATTTACAAGTTCCTTTCTAATCCTTAGATGCAAGTGATCTTGTCCAAGAAACTAAAATTGATTTGAAGTAGGTGGTTGTTTCTCTGTGATACCTTTTTCTCTCTTCAGCAGAAGTCCTCCTTTTATTCCATTCACATTACTTTGAGTACTGTTTTCCTGACAGTGCCTATTGAGAGAAAAGCCATCCTGTGCAGTCATGAGCAAGCTTCACAGTGCCAGGGCATTTCTAGGAAGGAACTGGTAAAACACTTCTGTATATTCTCAATCTGTAACACCCTGGAAAGGTTTACCGCAAGCCAAAATTGACTTGTTGGCATGCAATTATTGATCCACCGGCCCCAAGTACTGAAGTTGTCAAGATTTGATAGTTTGATATCATTGTTTAAGCATTCCACCCCTTGCTTTATAATTTTCAGTTTACTTAGATTTGTACTTCTCATGTTCCATGTTCCTGTTGTGGTGTTGTTCAGCATCAGACTTTCTTTTACCTCTGTGCGTATCGGCCACTAGACATCCTTTCAGCTTTAATTTAGCTGCATCATTAGGAACAGCACTTTTCATTCCTGTCCTTTGTTATTCCTCAGTAGGATGCTTTATGACCTTCCTTTATCTCTTGTTTCATTTTGGTAAGGAAAGTTCAGCAGGATTTTACCATTTTACATAACACAAATTCTTATGGGTTTGCTTTGAGTTACGTAAAAATTCATTTTTCCTATGGGTTTCCTATTACTTAAGTGGTTTTTTTTTTTACTGTATCCATCCTCTTCTGCTGATGTAGCCATTACTCCCAAAGAAGGTGGATGTATCTTAGTCTGGCATGTCAACTGTGACAATTTGGTGCCCCTATTGTGCCTCTTGACTCATAATGGAGTCTAGCCTCTTGATGGCATTGTTCTCAACTTCTCTGACACACTCAAATCCCTTCACTATGTTAAGGTGTGCATCCAAGAGGATGACTGGATGATTATTTCTTATAAATGTTTGCTTTAAGATATGTAAGAGACCATGTGAAGCAGTAGGTTTGGACTGATCACTGTTGCCTCTTATGAGAATGAATGAAGAAATATATTGGCATACATTAAAAGATTATTGGGAAGATGCATGAAGTAAGGATTATAATGTTCTCTTCATGTTAATTGTTTAATAGGTCATGTTGAAAGAGGGGTATGTGCACTAAAGTGTTTGCTGTGTTCATCTGGGAAAATAAATTGACTTGTGTTTCTAAGATTGTCACTACCACTTCAGTGTAAGCTAAATAATTTTGCTGCTTCGTTTTTAAAGGTTCAGACGATGAAATAGGCAAGGATCTGCAATATGTTTCTCCAGAATCTTATATTCAACAAGATGAGGATCAACAGCAGGGTTGGGTGTCATGGGCCTGGTCTTTTGTACCTGCTATTGTGGGCAATGATGACGAAGAGGGAGATTTTACAAGAGCAGATGAAGGAACACCAATGAATCAGCAGAAATTGTCAGCAGTCAAAGATCCCATTGTTTCCATAGGCTTTTATTGCACAAAAGCTACCATCACTTTCAAGGTAAATATTTGGTTTAAAGTGTAAATAAGTTTATTTTTAATTGAGCAGTAATGATGGTCACGTATTCCTTTAATGGTATGAGAAAATACGTCAACGCTGTTGACAATGGGCTGTTTGAAATGCATCCACTGGTCTTCAATGTACATGTTATCTTGCATTAGTGACTGAAGCCTGTTGTTCAATGTGAGTTTGAACTGCAACAACCACAGGATTCTTCAGCTTCTTGACTACAAAAGGATGAACTGTTTGACGTTGTTGTATTTTCTTTAGCTTTTTCAGTAACCTTGTTTCAATTCTTAGATCTAACCTAGGGCTACAGTTAGCCATATGTTATTATCTGCAGCCACATTCTTGAAGCCTACCTGGCTTAGGTTAGTCAGATTGGCTGGGAGCAAGAAACCCACTCTCTGTCCATCTTCCCAGTCATTTGTTTGAAGCAAAATACTAGAGTGAGAGGCAGATACAGTTTCCAATTTCCTTTGCTGTATAACTCATAGGACTTCCCCTCACCCAAATCCTTCTCATTAGGTACCCAGAGATGGAAAGGCTACATGCAGGCTGTGGGTGGGCCCAAATGCAGCTCCTCAGCTCAATGGAGTCTTCGGCAACTTGATAGCCCAAAAACATTTTTGGGGAAAAATTCTACCCACTGGGGGAGCAATTTTGCCATATTGTGAAGCTCCTCGAGCACCCATTTCCCTACAACAGTGATGGCCAACCTTGGCACTCCAGGTGTTCTTGGACTTCAATACCCAGAAGCCCAAATTAGTATACCTGCTGATCAGGGCTTCTGAGAATTGAAGTTCAAGAACATCTGGCATGCCAAGGTTGGCCATCACTCCCCTACAATGTTTACATTTTGGACTGCAAAGTCCAGTGTAGGTACATGAAGCCCCTGGACCTATGGAGGTTGCCCATCGCTACCATACAGCAAAGAAATCCATAAGAGATTTCCCCCCACACACACCTGTTTCCAGATTCTTCCGTGTCTAAGCCAGACATGAAACTGCTAAAATGAAGTGACCTTTTGGGGAGTTAAATCTGCAGTTCCTTTCACCTGACCTAGTGTGGGTAAGATTCGCCAGCACAAGCTGGCCATTGCCTGGGCTACGCCTGATTTTGGTTCAAAAATTCAGCAATCTTCGAGGAGGCTTTTTCTGTGTACTCCTGTTTCCAGATGGTGATTGTTTGTCTGGCACAGGTAACTTCCTCTCTTCAGGCACCTTTTCCTTTCATGAATACATGAGAGACAAAGAAATGATCCAGATGTTTCTCATCCTCAGGCTATATTTGTAGTCTTTCTTCATAGCCCTTACACTTCACTGCTTCAGCTTCAACACATTCTTTGCCTGGCCTCCAGTTTCTTGTTCTCAACAGTGCCTTATCTTTGTCTTACAAAGGATTCTTTGTAAGGGAAGCAATTATTCCCATGTGTTTAGATAATTAAAGTTCTCATTTAGAGGTGAATGGTAGTTGATGTGTCCTATGTGAAACTCAAATGATTAAGACACAATTTTGTGACATTCCTTTGAGTGTCTTGGAATGTTTCCTCTAGAGTATTTTCTTCCCACTTGTATAGCTTTGTTCCTTTGAGACAATCTAATCCACTTTTTGCAGGGCCTGTAGAATTAGCATATTCTGTCCACAGAATTTATGATAAATCATTTAAAAGTGCTAGTTTGGTAACACAGAATGCTGTGACCTCGTACGTTAGTTTCACTATTATCACCACTAAGTCTTGCAATGAACGACTAGTGTAAACAGTGTCTTTTGTTTAAATACCAGAAATCTTAAAGCCTGACTTTGTATTTAATAATACTTGTGCTTTTCTATCATTATTTAAATAATTTTACCACATTCAAACATCTTGAATTTTATATTTTTACTCTGTAAATTGGGATATATAAGAGAATTATGGTGGCACTTAGATGGAAAACATTAGAATTTATTGTTCTGCTTGAATGCTAAAAATGTATGGAATTAATTTGTGGTTCATATTTTGGTCAAAAATAAGGTCAGGTTTCTGCATTAGCATTCTGAATAGCCGATACCATTCCATCTAAAAAAACCATGCCAAATTAAATGTAGCATTTTCCTAATAATGTCGAAAATTGTTCTTGCAATGTTTCAGTTCTTTTAATCAATTAATTGCTTTTCCTCTAGAATAATTGCATGCAGCTGAAGAGTGAGGGTTCTTTTTTTATCTTATTTTACTTAAGTTGCAGCCTTACAGAATTTTGCTTGAAAACAGCAACCATGTGTACACACAGTTGGAAATAACTAAGTAATGAAAGCTTCCAGGAATTTTATATTATAAGAAAATTAGAAGGAATTGTTTTGGCAGTTAAAAATGTTGAAGCATGTAAACCTGAATTCTGCTAAAGAGCTAAACATTTAGAAGGATATTATTCTGTTCTTAGTTAAAGAAAATATGTTAATCTGTTAAAATTACATTGTTGATCTGTTTTTGCTTCATTGTGCAAAGTGATCATAGCATAAACAAAAAGTGAGTGTTTGCTTTTGATTCCAATTCATATTTTGTGAATTATTTCCTGGGCTATTATAGTAAACTTAGACATATTCAGTCAAGTTCATAAACTGTGCTGCACCTGTGTATCTGTTAATTTTCCCTTTTCTATTCATTGTTTATATAAGTTAGAAACTTTTGAAATTGCTTGATTTTTTAAAAAAATTGTGCCAATACACAGATTAAATTGGCCTATTCAAGTGCAAGTTGTTATTTTCCAGAGTGGATAAATGTCGCAGATGTTTAAGTGCACCTGTTTCCTACCCAATCATATTCAGTAATAATAAAATTTAATTTGTTGTCATCTTTTCTGCACAGTGATTATAAGTTACCGGTATATGTGTTTAATACTAATATATACTAATGATAAATCTTCATCATATTTTATGCAGCTCACTGAAATGCAAGCTGAAAGTAGTTATTACAGTCCACAGAAAGTAAAATCGAAAGAAATAATATGCTGGGAGCAAGAAGGAACTACAGTTGAGGTAATTTTCCATTACTTTTGTGCATATGTTAGTTTATAGAAAAGTTCTTGGCACTACCATATTTTCATTAGCATCGTTATTTTGAATTGGCAGTTATAATTGATTTTATGTTCCTCTGATATTGAATGGTTCTAACAACTGCAATAGCTGTAACTGCAGCTGTAACTCAAATAAGCATTAATTTTTGAATCTTTAAATTCTTTTATATTATGAATAGTCTGTCATTAGATTTATAGTACTTAAATATAAATATCTGACAAGAATTCTCTTTCATATAAACTAATCCATGTAGCTATTGATATCACATAGGAAGATATGCACAACTTTGTTCTGGACCACATATGTAAAAAATCTGAATATTGCTCTTTTTCTAGTTTACATCTTAGCACAATACAGTAGTCTTCTGCATGTTACACTTTCTCCCCAGATCCTCATGAATGGAGAACCTTTCTTTGATTGCCAGATAGGCTTTGTTGGTTGTCAAGCTCTTTGTCTTAAAGGTATTATGGGGATTAAAGACTTTGAGGAGAATATGAATAGAAGTGATTCAGTAAGTACAAGATTTATATTTCATTGGATTAAAGATATTACTGTAGATATTATGCTAATGTGTTGTTATGACTGGGAAAATGTTTACAGAATTCTTTAAAAGCTCTTGCTAGCAGCCAGAAAGCCCCATTACACATTCTAACAATTTCTAAAGAAAGACTTTTAGTACATTTTGGGTTTAATATTAATATTGTTAAGACTTAGTATATAATTGCTCTCAATGTTATTTGCTTATGAATTAGGTTACCGATCAAAGGTTGCTATCTTGTATAGAAGGGGTCAGCAAACTTTTTGGGCTGGGGGCTTCACCATGCCCCCGGAACAGTTGAGCAGGCCAGACCACTCCCCTGGAACATGGCATGTTTGTGCATGCGCATCTATATTCACTTCCTGGTTCAGCACGGACACTTCTGTGCATGCGCAAAAGCAGCCATATTTACTTCCTGGTTCAGCGCAGACACTTCGGCGCATGCGTGAAAACAGCTATATTTACTTCCTGGTTTGGTGTGGACGCTTCTGCACATGCACGAGCATTCATCAGAAAAATTTAATTCAGCCATAGATCAAAAGGAAACAGAAAGCCCCAAATACAAAATACCAGTACATGAGAATGGTTTTGAATTTTTGTTTTAACTTCCCCTCTGCCAGTTCTTACAACATACTGTATTCAGAAAATACTTTCTTCATATTGTTCATTGCATTTCATTTATACTTTTACATTTATACTGAATACTGTTTATATTTTTCTTCATAAAAGGAGGCGTACTTTTTCCAATGTGGTGAAAATTTGAGCACAAAAGGAATGACATACCTCACCAATTCATTATTTGATTACAGAAGTCCTGAGAACAATGGAGTTCATGCAGAATTTATTTTGGATGGAGCTGCTCATAAGGTCTTTTTCGCCTTTCCCTACTTATTTGAATGTTTAAATTCATTCTTGTCCTGTTGGCTCAGTATGTGCTATTACTGTATGTAATTATCCATTATTTCTTTCACCATATTTCATCACTTAATGACTTCAGAGTATTTTTTTGGTGAATTTATGAATTATGCTACCATGATTTGTTTCAGTTTGTGTCTACTTTGCTTTCATGCACATAAGCCAGTGATGGAAAACTTTTTAGAGACTGAGCATCCAAACAGAAGGGCGGGGGGAACTCTGTGCTGGGGGGACGGAGAAAGCGCTCCTATTGAGCTGCTGGGCAGAGGGGTGGGGCGAACTCTGTGCTGGGGTGATGGCATGATTGCCAACAGAGAGGATTGGGAGTCCCCCATCTGGTACACGTGCCATAGGTTCACCACCACTGACATAAGCCATAGTTATTTTTAAACTTTAGTCTTCTTTTAAGTAAGTGTTACTGAGCTAGGTGGGATTTATTTATGAGGAAAATCAGCAATTGAATAAGCTTCTATTGAAGCTACAGCTGGAGTAGAAATGAAACTAAAGGATCAAGTATGTTAAAAAGCCAAATTTAACTAATGGACAGGTTCAGTATGGGATAGAAAGGCTTTGGTTCAAATCTATCAAGTTATGAAACTGAGTAGCCAGCTGTTGGTAGATTCATCTCTTTCGGTGTACTAATAACTGTTGTGCCATCATGTCAATTTTGACTTGTGGCAATGCTTTTTAAGGTTTTCTAGAAGTGGTTTACCATTCCCGTCTTCTGGGGTTGTCCAGGGACTGTGCAGCTTGCCCAAGGCTGCACATATTGGCTTCCATTCCCAAGCACAACAGGGGAGAATCAAACTCCTACCTTATGGCCTCTTTCAGCACACACTTTCTGAAATCCAGTTGTGTACTCTGTATGTGCAATGTCAAGTTGCAGAGCCAGTTTGAAAAATGACAGCATAGCAGAAATGCTGTACCTGAAGTACCACACAACTGGTCCAATTGGAACCACTCAACTGACTGTGCTATCCTCTTTATCTGGGCACAATACCTGGCATACTTACAAGGTGTAATGTTCTATTACCTAAAGACAAATAAGAGTTTAACCCCAACTGTATAAATTTCTTATGTGTTTAAAAGTGAGCTCACCATAAGAAAGTTGAAGTAGTGAAAATTCTAAAGTAATTTCAACCATAGGACCTGTTCATTATTTATTTTTATACTCAAAGATGGATATCAGTTTATGAAATAACCAGCTCCTTTCATACACAAAGAGGCACACATGTAAAATTATGTAATCTTTAAAATATTCAGAAGCAGTGACCCATTTAATGATTCTTTTGCTGCTTTCAAGGAGGTTGAGGAGTCTGTATTTCTTCCATGTACACCCTTTATACTTAATGTTTGTATTGTTCCAAAGGAGTATATATCACCAAGTAAAACAGTAAATGTAGGAACACTAATCTGAACTAGATCATGCACTCTGTGTTAATTAAAAATCTTCCATGTTAAAGAAACAAACTATCAACTCTGTTTAATCTTCTCTTAACAACCAGTTATTCTTGCATTTGACATTTTCTAAAAGTCTTTGCAGAGTTGGATCAATGATCCATCTCATTCAGAGTGTTGTTAGGTACCATAAAAAGGTTTCCAGTTTACGGTGACTGTGTGAGTTAATGACTTTCCAAAGGTTCTGTTATTAACAGATACTCAGATCCTGCCAAATAGAATTCATGGCTTTATTGAGTCCATCCAACTCATTTAAGTCTTCCTCTTTTAATTTAATTTAAATTTAATTTAATTTTAAAATTTCTATGCCGCCCACTCAGGCGAACCTGACTCAGGCCGGCTTTTCCTACCACTTTCAGCTTTTTAACCTTATTATGTTTTCCTTAGCCCAAACTAAAGGATCACAAATGCACTAACTAGCTAAAGGAGCAAAAGACATCTCTAACTCTATTTTTACAGCAGCTAATTATGCAGTTTTGGTATTATATCTCCATAATAGCCATCACAATTAAAAACTTTCTATAGCTTTATCCTCCAATATTTTGTTCTAGATACCTTTTGTACCTCTCTAAATAATTAATTAACTATTACCAGATTGTTTTAAGTGAATTACACAAACTAAGAAGTACTGTACAGTACTGTACTTTGATTGAATTGTCCTGATTCAGTTACCTTAGATGATCACTGTGAATTCTCTACTTTCTCCACTCAGTTTATTATTTCATGAATCCCTATTGTGTTTCTGAAGAAAGCAATCAATGTCAGTCGTTCAGCCCTCATCAGTGTACAGTATTTATGATCCCTTTCATTTCACATGTATTTAAATTGAATGTATACTTTATAATTACATTTATCATATTCTTGCTACTCACCTAGTTTGGAAAAAAATGCCTTGTGATTTCGTCATAGTCCAATTGGATTTTCATGGCCTTAAATAATTTAGCATATTCAGATCATTTCATTGCTTATTCTTAAGTTCACATAATTTTTGGTTAAGTTGTAAAATAACCTGATTGCACTATAGGTGTTCATGAGTTACCTCTTCTTCCACTGTGAAAATTGTCCATTAATTTAATGTCTTGTCAGCTTTAGAGCAATAGAAGAGAGAGAGAGTCAGAGTCCATGAGTTTAGATGTGGTGCAATAAACCCATCTTACTAATGCTACAAATTCTCTTTTATTGACAGCAGTTGTAGATGACCCTTACTTAATGTCAACCTTCTAGTCTTACATTATAAGACAGTTCAAGTTTCATTGCTTCTGGTAAAGCCATGTGTAAAGAAACAATCAGTTGAATCTCATTAATTTCATTGCTTTCAAAATATATTTCCTAAAGTGTTTTATTGGGTTGTAGATGCTAGATTTGTAAATGTTCATTAGTCAGCTAGTTTACTAGTAAGGAAGAGGCCACACTGAGATACTGATTAACTAGCTGCTATTGGTAAAAGCAGTCAAAACATCCACAAAGGTTATAGATCTCCTTTTTTAAAGCCTGTTGTATATGTTGTATTAGCTATTTGAAGGATGGATTCTTTGACTAACCTCTGTCCTTTGTTTTGATAAGCCTTGGGTATTCATGCACAAACCCAAATAGGCATATATCTCTAGTATCTGGATGTTGCTGTTCTATCATTGAGTTGTAATCTCAACATTCTTTCCTATCAGAGCATTAGTTGTATGTACTTTGCTTTGTTGGTAGGAGATGTACACAGAGATAGCTGGAATACAGAGGTTCGGGGCCTTCTATATGGATTATCTGTACACAATGGAGAGCACCAGTGGCAAAGGTACTTAATTTCTTTGTTTGCTTTCTCTTTGAATAATAGAAACAAAGGCTTCTTCAGAGGCACTTGGTAGTCCTTGACCCGCTGTCCTCAGATCTACCTTTCTTAAAAGGCTAATTTAGAATCCAGACTGTTTGCTGAAATTATAACAAGCCTGTTTATCTGTTTATCAAATCCCTCCCTTGTTCTACTTTTCTGTACACATTATGCTGTGATAAGGCCTTTTATTATTTGAGATATTTCTTTGTATGATTAGGAATCATTGTAAGAGTGTTTAGATTGAAAAATTTAGGTTCAAACCCAACTCAGCAGTGCAGATGTGAGTTGCTTTAAATTGGAAAAAAAATTACTATGGCAGATTTACCTACTGTGAGCTTTTAATTAATTATAAAGCCTTTTAGAGGTAAGGATTGCAGTGTTTGGACCACAGGTTTACAAACATACATGGTTGTCTTTGGGGAAAGGAATCAGAGTGAAATATTTTTTCTTCTTTTTGGTTACACATCTACAACTTACTAACATGGCTACTTTTTGAGAATTGTTGCATTTGGTTTGAAATGAGACCAAATTTGAGGATAAACAGAGATAACAATGCACACTATTACATTTCTGGAAGACTGGAATTAAAAACAACCTCTAGTTTGTTCCTTTTTACTTGAAGATAGATTTAGGAACACTTGAATTGAAAAAGATATCAAAGTCATCTGTTAGTATAGTAACAAGAAATGTTACCGCATGTTGGCTTTTTAGCATTGAATGAAAAGCTAGTGAAGAAGAGCTCTTTAGTCTTTGAATCAGTCTATTCCAGTGGTTCCCAATGTGAGGCACATGCCACAGGGAGACTCTAATTCCCAGAAGCCTAAGTCAGTACATTGGCTAATCATTGCTTTGGGGATTTAGGCTTCTGTGAATTGAAGTTCAAAAACCAAAGGTTGGGAAACACTATTCTATTGCTGAACAGTTCATATCATCAGGAAGTTGGTCTTTATGTTTAAAGTATATCCTTGTAATTTGAACCTGTACATTTGGGTCTTAATCTGGAGCAGCAAAAAATGATTTTTCCCAGTGAAGTTTGTTCTGAAGTAATTTTGCATAAAGTGGTTGCCACAATGTTTATGTGGCGCCAAATCATCTATGAGATTTTTCTAGTTTGTTTCACATTGCATTGCTTTGCTTTTTTATTCAGAAGCAAATCTTAGATTCTTGGGTGGGATTTACTGTCATGTACAGAAAATTTAATTCTTATTGTTGTAACTTCATCTCTTCAAATTGTGCCTTGAATAAAAACCCTCATGTATGTAACGTGAATTGAACATAAATGTCATGGAATATAAAGATTATTTAGATTTACTTGTGCATAAGGTTAGTGTAAAATAAGAAGGGATACTAGTCAAATAATTTATTGAAAGCGAAGATGCTTGGCTCTAATTCTCTCAAAGATGGGCATCAATTATATTTTTTCTTCCTCTTGAAACTTTTGATTGCTTTCAGATTAGTCTGCCTGTTATTACAAACAGAAGTCTAAACCAGGGATTCTCAACCTGTGGTCCGCAGTATGGATGTGGCCCGTGGTGCCATTTCATGTGCCCCCCACCTCCAACACACCCGGAAGTGCCATGTGGTGGAGGAAGGGCAAAATGGCTGTCCAGCCCCCGAAGCTGTCTGAGGGAGCGTGACCCAGCCCCTGGCTCAAAAAGGTTGAGAACTCCTGGTCTAAACTTTTCCATTTCTACTGTTCTCCAACAGTCTTGTTCTGTTAAATGCTACATGGAGCCAGCATGAAATTGGTTCATTGTCCTTAGTTTTCAAGGTACTTAATGAGCCAAAGGAGCTTCTTCCGAACCAAAGAAGCTTCTTCTTGGCTACTATATCTGTACTTGACATTGAAGGTCCATAATTAGATCTCCCACTACTTTTTCCTTTCACTGGAGTTCAGTTTAGGGGGAAGTTCCCAATGTAACCTAAATAGAGTGAGATTTAGGAAGTAATGGGGGCAGAGGCTCTCTGTAGAGGTTCTTCAAACTGGATTGTGACACAAGTGGTATTCCAGTTTTTCTCTCTGATGGCGAGTACAGAAGATTTAGGAGGGGTAATTGAAATTATAGGTAATGAAAGGTTAAAACACCATGCTATGCCACAGTTGTCTTCATTTAAAAAAATATTCAGGAGATTTGACAACAGGTCCAGTTGACAGGTGTAAGGTCTCTGAAGAATCATTTTGATCTCTTTGAACATTCAGCATTACATTCTTTATAGCTAAGTACTTAAGTACTTCTAGGTAATCTATGATAATTGTTAAAAAGGTTCTTCATAAATGTTATTGGAGTGTATAGATTGTCTTTAAAGATTTTTTTAAAATGTATTTTAGTGTCTGGAAGTCAGCCAGATTTGACTTCAGTGAAGTCTGAGGATACCAACAGTGTTCAGGAGATGTCTACAAAAAGCCTTATTGTTGGCCCCCTGAATCTTCGACTTGACAGTAGTGCAGTGCACAGGATTATGAAGATGATTGTTTGTGCTCTAGAGCATGAATATGAGCCATACAGCAAATCTAAACTAGGTATGTTGTGTGTTAATTATTACTTTGTTTCAGCAGAGTTGTGACTTTCAGTACATAGATGCAAATACTGTGCCTATGGGAAAGGATAGGCCCCTATCCAAGAGTTTGCGGTGTATAAATAGACAAAGAAATAATGGATTGGGGCTGATATAAGACTAGGGTTGGGAATATAGATACTGTATTTGATTACAGTGGAACCTCGGTTAACATAATTAACGTGTTCTCTGGGACGTTTCTTACAGCAAAAATTATTTTAACTGAATTTCCCATAGGAATGCATTGAATGCAATTTCCCATAAGAATGCATAGAAAACCAAAATACTTTAACCAAAACATAGTTTCCCATAGGAGTGCATTGGAAAACCAATTAATCCATTCCAGGGGGAAAATTCCATAAAATGAGCCACTATTTTCTATGGATTTCCTTTTGTTATGGGATTTTTGTTAACCGAGGCATTTGTAAACCGAGGTTCCACTGTATTTCATGGGACTGCAGTGACTCAAGTGGCTAAGATGCTGACTGGAAGGTGGCAGGTCAGCAGTTCGATACCCAAATACTGCAGGATGGAATTACCTGGCAGGGGAGACACCATGATCACGAAGGTGGTTTTTGTCTCAGCTCCTGCTGGCCTAGCAGTTCGAAAGCAAGAAATTGCAAGTAGACAAATAGGGACCACTTAGGTGGGAAGGTAAACAGAATTCTGTCCACCCCGGTGTCTAGTCATGCCTGCCACATGACCATGGAAAAGTCTGCAGAAGCAGACAGCGCTGGCTCTTTGGCTTTGAAAAAGAGAGGCTATGAAACAGAGATGAGCACTGAACCATAGAGTGGCTTTCGAGCAAGGGTGACTGTGTTTCATTTAGATGTGCTTCAGCTTTCTTTTGTTGGCAGGACCTCTGTAGGGATTTTGTGCACATGCAAGAGGAATTCTGTAAATTAGCTGTGGCAAATTAACATGATTTCTCTTCTGTGCATGTAAAATCCCAATAGGATTTTGACCATTATAAGATTGTTAGGGTTAAAATGAATAAGAAGCAGGATTGAATAGCGTTGAAGTGTAATGATCTATGGCATATATGTAACATTGTAGTTACTTTTGTTATCGATAGTGTATAACATGGGTGGCCAAACTACAGTCCATTTCATGTGGCCCACAACTCCTTTGCCGCTACCGGAAGCGGAAGCAGGCATGTTTGACAGTCATAAAATGCACTTGCACATGCGTAAACCCATCTGTGCTTGCCATAAACACTGCTATAAATGCATCCACAGTTGTCGTAAACATGTTTACGACAGCGTTTACGGCAGGAGGAACCATGTGATTGGCCTTCAGCTGTCCGGGGGGCATGGTCAGGTCTGTGGTGCGAAAAGTTTGTGAACCCCTGGTGTATAATGTGCTGCACTGATCATTTTTGTCCTGTAAATCCTCTAAATGTAGAAAAGAAAGTGGTCAAAATCATATACTGTACTAATAAAGAAACATGTTAGACATTCATTGTTATGAGTAGATTAACTTTTTTTGTAGACTTTGTAGATGGCATTAAGACTATGCCAAGTTCAGAAGAAGTAGCAGCTTTGGAAGAATATATTCCAACACGAATCACAAATGTTACCATCCTGAAATGCACTGTTACATTCCCTATGGCTGAATTCAACTTACTGGGCCATTTGTTGCCAGTTATTATGGGTCAAAAGGTATTACAATCTTGTCTATGAATTATATGTTTGAAATTGCAACATGCATGTTTATCTGGGTATTTCTTATGCGTTAACAAACTGTGTGTGTATTTGCATATATGACAAAATGGTACTTTTCTACCTAATGGGAATTGCACTTTACTGGTCTTTAACATTTTGTAATGCCCACTCTTTATATCAGGGGTTCCCAACCCTTTCAAGCCAAGGGCATGCCATGCTCTCTCAGTCAGTTTCAAGGGCTGGATTGCCATTTTCCTCTGCCTGGACGATGGAGGTGGCCATTTTGTCCCAACAGCTTCAAAGGGGTGGGCATTTTGTTTCTCAAATGTCCTTGGAGGGATGGGGTGGGGCACATGAAATGGTGCCATGGGCTGGATCTGGCCCATGATCCTTAAGTTGGGAATCCTTGCTTTATATGAACCACATATATTTGAAGTGTTTGATTCTGCTGCACTTTAGAAAGTACAATAAAACCCCGAGTTACACCAAAAGTCTGTTCCCTGGAAACTTTCGTAACTCAATTTTTGGCGTAACTTGAGGCATTCCCATAAGGAAGCCTTGGGCAGCCAGTACGGCACTGCAGGCTAAGGAAAGGTGTGTGTGTGTGTGTGTGTGAGATTCCTTTGGTCAGTGACTTTCTCCCAAGCTCAGAGCCTTCGCTGTGACCGAAAAAAATGGGGGGGGGACATTTTCACCCACAGCGAAGGCTCTATGCTTGGGAGAAAGGCGCGGGCCGAAGGAATCTTCCCCCCTTCCTTAGCCTGCAGCACCGGTGGACGGGCCGGGGACAGTGGCAGAAAGAGCCACAAGGAAATTTTTTACGATGTCCTTATGGCTCTTTCTGCTACTGTCCCTGGCCTGTGTGTGGTGCTGCAGGCTATGGAAGCCGGGGGGGGGCAGGGGGAGATTCCTTTGGTCGCCACCGCTCTCCCAAGTCCTGGCACTTGGCTGAAGCCTAAAATGTCCAATCCATTTCTTAGGCTACAGCCAAGCCCCAGGACTTGGGAGACAGATGGCAACCGATGTGATCATTTCCCTGGACCGATGGAAAATGATCCTCTTGGTTGCCGTCCCTCTTCCAATTCCTGGGGCTTGGCTGTAGCCTAAGAAGTGGAGGGGACATTTTAAGTTACAGCCAAGCCCCAGGACTTGGGAGAGGGACGGTGACTGATAGGATATTTTCCCCCAACCGATGGGGAAAGATCGTATCGATTGCCATCCGTCTCCCAAGTCCTGAGGCTTGACTGTAGCCTAAGAAGTGGATGGGACATTCTAGGCTGCAGCCAAGCCCCAGGACTTGGGAGAGTGGCGGCGACTGAAGGAATCTCCCCCCCCCCTTTTTTTTCCCCCTTAGCCTGCTGTCACTCTCCCAAGTCCTGGGGCTTGGCTGCAGCCTAGAATATCCCCTCCACTTCTTAGGCTACAGCCAAGCCGCAGGACTTGGGAGACAGATGGTGACCGATGGGATCATTTCCCCGGACCAGGCAAGAGAGCTCCTTTGGAAGCCTCTTGCCCGGCTGATCACACCACCACTGGCCGTCAGGAGGCGGGGACAAAAAGCAGGCAAGTTCGCTCCTTGACCAGCGAACTTGCTTGGGTGAGGCCTCCTTTCCCTGCTTGCCTTCCACTCTGTGGCTGTTGGGAGACTCAGATGAATGGTTTCAGCACGGAGGAAGACAGCTGGGATGGGGGCCCTTCCACCCCTTTCTAACGTCAGAGTTGCTGCCTCACCTAGCCTGGCAATGGGTAAAGGATTTCTCTTCCCTGTGGATCTTCCCAGGGGGCTTGAAAAAGCCCTTTCCATGTGGATCCCGACCTTCCTAGCATGATCCGCAGAGAAGGGAAATCCTTCCCTCATTGCCTCCTGGCAGTCGGAGGTGGCAGCAGTGGGGTGCCTGTGAATCACTCCTTTTGGAGCAATTTTGCTCGTCCCATCCCACTCCCTTTGGCTTATGGTGGCTAGCAGGGGTGGGGTGGATGGAAACGGACCTTAAAGGGTCTTTCTTTCCCACCTCATCCCACCACCTTCGGCTTATGGCAGCCACTGGTGGTGGTGGTGGTGGTGAAACACCCATTAGGAGGCGAGGCATTGCCTGGGCAAATTCGCTTGCAAAGGTGATCTCTTCTAGGAGTTAACTCACCCACTTTCTCTCCTCCCTCCTGATGGCCACACATTTGGCTAGGGCAGGGCTCGGGCTTTGAGAGAAGCTCTTTCAGAAGCTCTGATCCCAGACTGGTGTATGTCACGCTGAACTGCCCCAGCATGAGGGGGAGGCTGTTACCAGATTATAAGACACACTCTGTTTCTCCCCCCCCATATTTTAAGGGGGGGGAGTGCGTCTTATAAACTTGAAAATACGGTATATTGATTGTACCCCACCCTGAGTTCAATCAATATAAGGGAGAGAGATGTTTGTCTATTAAGCATACATACAAGCATACGTTCATGCATACATACTATTTGAAAATAGACAATAAAAACATCTATGATTTTTTAAAATACAGATTTGAAAATGTTAGAATTTCATGTAATATATACCAAACCTTAAAAATAATTTGATTTGTATATTTTCCTCCCTGCATTCCTTTGAAGAGTTCTGTCAGCCTCTTAGGTACTTCAACTCTTCAACCTTTACGACCATTGCCATGTATCCAAATAATCGTGGACAAAATCGTTCTGGAACACACTGTGCCAATGTATGCTGAACAGCTTCTGCAAATTGTCAAAAGCCTCAATCAGCCATCTGAAAACTTGCTACACTATTGTTATGCACACTGTTATCTTAAGGTATTTCTTTTTTACTTTAAAAAACTTTCACTGTTCTATAAATAGTGGTGATTATTTACAAGTGTGATACACCAACATATTCCTAATCCTATGAAAATATAAATTTATTTTGTTTGGATTTACGTTATATTTTGAGTCAGTGATTTAAAATTTATTTATACAATAGGTCCCTATTGGCTAACCTTGGCACTCCAGATGTTATTGGACCACAATCACCAGAAACCCAAGTCAAGACACCTGCTGATCAGGGCTTCTGGGAATTGAAGTTCAAGAACAACTGGAGTGCCAAGGTTAGCCGTCACTGCAATAGGTCATAGTTTGTATGTGTTATGAATTTTGTGCTTTATATTATTTTCCCTTAAAGCAGTGATGGCAAACCTTTTAGAGTCCGAGAGCCCAAACAGAGGGGCAGGACAAACTCTGTGCTGTGGGGAGGGAGAAAGCATTCCCATTGGGCTGCTGGGCAGAGGGGCGGGGCGAGCTCTGTGCTGGGGGAGGGAGGAAGTGCTCCCATTGGGCTGCTGGGCAGAGGGACGGGGCGAACTCTGCTGAGGGAGGGAGGAAGCACTCCCATTGGTCTGCTGGGCAGAGGGGCAGGACAAACTCTGTGCTGGGAGGAGGAAGGAAGCACTCCCATTTGGCTGCTGGGCAGAGGGGTGGGGCGAGCTCTGAGCTGGGGGAGGGAGGAAACGCTCCCATTGGGCTGCTGGGCAGAGGGGCGGGGCGAACTCTGCTGAGGGAGGGAGGAGGCGCTCCCATTGGGCTGCTGGGCAGAGGGGCAGGGTGAATTCTGTGCTGGGCGACAGTGTTCATGCCCCCCAGAAAAGGCTGTGAGTGCCCCCTTTGGCACGCATGTCATAGGTTTGCCACCACTGTCCTAAAATATTGGTGAGATATAATTCTATTCTGTTCCCTAAAGAATTGGGGACCTATAATTCGGCTTTAAAATTAAAATGGGTTATTGTTAGTGTAAAACATTGCTATTTGCATTTTGTGCTAGCTTGTTGTTATGTTATGTTTCAGATATTTAGTTTTCAGGCAGGACTGACCTTATTGGATATTAGTGGATGTTACCATTCACCAGCTTCTGTTGTACCCCCATTCAGTATTGCTTTCTATGGAAAAATGCTAAAGCTTCCTAAACATTGGTAAGTACTAAATGTTTAATAATGGAAAACCATTTACCCGTGATTGCAACAATTGACCTCATCCTGCTTTACTTCATCTTTTACTCCTTTGGATGTCGAGAGGGATACAGGGTTCTTGCTCTGGCACTTCTGGCGGCCACCGCTGCCTTTATTTGGTGTTCTTGTAATATTTCTTTGATGTTATCTCTCCATCTTCCTCTGAGTCTGCCCCGTGGTCTTTGTGCTTCTCCTATTTCCATATATGCCTTGTAACAGAAAGAGCTTTCTCGAAGATTGTGGTATTTTTCAACCACAATCGAGAGTATCCTGGTAATAGCAACCTTGTGTTGGCAGCTAATCTTTCTAACACCTCTTTTCATTCATTCTTTTCAAATGAGTACCACATCTTAGAAGCTGACACAAAAACATATGTGTTGACAATTTCTTTTCTCACCCAAATCTGTGTCCCTTAACCATTAGGTCTAACTCCAATTGCAGCTGCATATCAAGTAAATGTGTATTTATATGTGTTATTCTCTGGATTTGTAAATGCTGTTCTAACTCAGTGATACCTTAGTATCTTTTAATTGATACCAATGCTGTTCTTTATTATTTTGCTATTCCAAATGAATGTTGGAATCTTATATTCTGTGGAATTTTTGATTGTTTTGTTTTTACTTTCTTTAACTCAGATTCTGATAGAGCAGCTAATATAGAACAGCTGATATTCAGTGGCCTATTTCTACATATTTTTGAATGGAAGTATGACAGTTATGTGCTTTATGACTAAGAATTATGCTCAATTAAACACTTATTGTGATTGATACACCATCTTGTGGTGATAGTTTAATTTTGTTGGTTAACTGTTTCATCTGTATTTTCCCAAAATTCCCCTCCATTAAGTCAACTGGTTCATTATTTTAATTGTACTTTCAGTGAGAAAAGGAAATACTCATAGGACAGAAAATTAGATTTTGAACTTATTATGATGTTGTTAATAAATAGTATCTGTTTTATGAAAAGGAAAATTAATTTTGAAGATATGGTGTATCAGGAAGAATGACATTCAGAAATTGTCATGTGTGTATATGAACATTCTGACATATTTTTCTACTGATAGGTTCTTTGCTATCTACTGATAGGTTCTTGACTGCAGTGGCTCAAGTTGCTAAGACGCTGACTGGGAGGCGGAAGGTTAGCAGTTTGATTCCTGAGTACTGCAGGATGGAGTGAGCTCCCGTCTTTGACCCAGCTCCTGCCAACCTAGCAGTTCAAAAGCAAGAAATTGCAAATAGATAAATAGGGACTGGTTTGGTGGGAAGGTAACAGCATTCTGTGCACTCCAGTGTCTAGTCATGCCTACCACATGACCACGGAAACATCTGCAGAAGCAGAGAGCGCTGGCTCTTCGGCTTTGAAACAGAGATGAGCACTGAACCCTAGCATCGGATATGACTGGCTTTTGAGCAAGGGAAACCTTTACCATTACTAGGTTCTTGGTTTAGTAAATAAAAATACCTTAGAATGCTTTAGAAGTGGTCTGAATATCCAGATAAATATTACATATGTATGCAGGTATGTAGCCAAATGTAAATATAACTTTGTCTCAAATCTATATAGCTGGCTCTGTTAAAATTATTTTGTATGTTGTCTTTTTGATACTTGAAGTTAATAGTAAGACAATATACTTAAGCCAACAGATACATTGTTTCAGTAGCAACTAAAGGAATATAAGTGAAAGATTAATTTAGTCCCAGAAAGTGTAATTCTGTAGCCAAGTGCAACATCAGGCTCTGTTAAATAACCGATTTTCAAATTAGTTCCCTTTAAAAAATAAAAACTTAATTAATTAAAATTTAATTAATTAAAAAATCCCTGGAATATAGATGGCGAAGAAGTAGAAGCAGTGACAGATTTTACTTTCTTAGGATCAAAGATCACTGCAGATGGTGATTGCAGCCATGAAATAAAAAGGTGACTGATTCTTGGGAGACAAGCTATGAGAAACCTGGGGAACATAGTTGAAAGTAGAGACATCACCTTGCATACAAAAATTCGCATTGTCAAAGCAATGGTATTCCCTGTGGTAATGTATGGTTGTGAGAGCTGGACCTTTAGGAAAACTGAGTGCAGAAGAATACTCAAGTATAAGCCAAGGGTGGGAAATGCAGCAGCTACTAGTGTGCAGAAGTGGGGGTGGGAGGGAGGAAAATAAAGAAAGAAGCCTTAGAAATCCGCTGCAAGCTCTGCCATGCCAGGAGGTGATGTGGGAAGGAATGGGTGAGGAAGATTGCTCCAAAAGGAGCGAACTCACCTGCCCCCATTGCTGCTGGCTGCCAGGAGGCGATTGGGTGGGGTGGGAGGGCTGCCAGGAGGTGAACAGGGAAGGAATGGGTGAGGAAGATCGCTCCAAAAGGAGCTCTCTCACCCGGCCTGGCTCCAGGACCGCTGCCCGTAAGGAGATGACTTGAGTATAAACCTATTCTGCATTTTTCCAACACATTTTTGGTGCTGAAAAAAAAATCAGTTTTTACTTAAGTATATACGGTATATATTGACATTAATACATGTTAAAAGTATAAACTGAAAAATAATAATTTGAAGATAATGAAGTAGAAATAAATGAGTGCTGCAGCCACATTGTTAAATGAAGTGTATTATGAAGTGAATAAAACTCCAGATGAAATACATCAAATAGCACTTGAACTAAATTGAAATCAGCATGTGGACTAAGCGCTTCATTGAAGTCATGCAATGAGTGGGAACTAGTCTGGGAGAATAACCTGGTAATGTCATTAAACTTCATTTTTTTTAAAAAAAATGCCACCTGCTTTATTTGGATTTTGAGATTTCACATTCCAGTGTTGCTTAAAGTACACACATCTGATGATACATATGTTCTATATACACAACAGCCCATCGTTTTGAAAAACAAAGACATTTTATGAACTGTTACAGAATCCCCTAGGTAGTATGTTTTGACAGCAGTGAAAATCTCAATTTTATTTCTGACATAAATCTGCAAAATAGCTTTCATTTTTCTTGTTTAAAAATAATTCCAAACAATATACATCCATTATATGGCATTACTTTAATATTTGCACTTTTCAAGCTGTATTTGAAGAATCTGGGTAACTTTTTTTGGTCAAGATATTATATGAAATAACATCATTAAAGATGGACACTTTTAACTGAACAACTTAGCAATATAAAAGTTTGTTAAGCTATTTTACCGATTTTTTTCAGTAGTGAGAAATACTGGCCAAAATTGTGTTACTAACACCTATGAGTGTAATGCAAATTGGATAACTTTTAGCAGTGAATACCTAGTCACAAGTCATTGTAGACATTATTTGTTGTATGACAAGTTATAATGACTACTTAACTTGCAACAATTCCAAGCCATAGATTACATTGTTTGTGTTATATGGTGCAAAATGACAATATGTTTTTTGCCATTGAATATCTCAGAGCAATGAATAGCATGAGGCTTATAAATCATACCTGTCAAGTGCGACTCCGGAGAATATGGGACCTGCGCAGTAACCTTCTGCGCAGAAGGTTTCTACACATGCGGAAAAGGGTTCTGCACAGTAGCCTTCTGCGCAGAACCCTTCTACACATGCGTAGAAGCCTTCTACGCATGCAGAGAAGGGTTCTGCGCACGTGGAGAAGGGTTCTGCGCAGAAGGGGATGCGCAGTAACTACTTTCCCCCACTGTCAAATTACAGGATGGTGGTGGGAAAGTAGAGTTTGCGGCGCTGAATTATGGGAAATCCCGGCCAATCCGGGATACTTAAAAGGTGAGGGGGTCTGCCGGGCGAATCCACTGTGCAGCGCTCCCGGCCCCGGTGGGGGCGAAGAGGCCTTCCAGCCATGCCACCGGCCGGCGTTCCAGGGCCCTGTCCTCCCCTTCATAAGACTCTGGAGGCAGGGGTTTTTTGTGGGTGGTTTCGGTTGAATTATTTTCTATTTTGATGTGGTGCTGATATTTTGCATTTTGTGGATTGTTTTGCTTTATATTGTAATTTGTGTTATTGTATTTACTTGAAACATTGTATTTATTATTGTATTTGGAACATTGTATCTTGTATCTTATATGTAAACCCCTTGGGTTGCCCTGGGGTCATTTATATGTTGTTAGCCGCCCTGAGTTGGCCATGTGTTGAGTAGGGCGGGATATAAATTGAACAAACATAAACATACTTGACAGGTGTGTTATAAATATTTTTAATCTTGGAAAGAAATCATATACCATATTTACTAGACTTGAAGAGTCTGCTTTAAAAATAAATTTGTGAAGACTAGAATTATAGCTTGTTGCAGAAGGTCTAGGAGAGGAAGAACAAGAGGATAAATTGATTATAGGGCCCTTCTTTAGGCACATCATGAAAAGGCAAGACTCCCACTAGTTTCATGTCAGAATTTATTCTGAGTTGAAATGATTTTTGCTGGAAAAACTCCACTTAGGAAATGCCTGAATTACCATATTTATTCGAGTATAACGCGCAAAATTTTATACCCAAAAAAGAAATCAAAGTTTGGGTGCGCGTTATACACGAGGACTGGGTGCGCGTTATAAACGAGCCTCTTTTAAACGAGCCTCAAGGGTAGGCACGGAGCACGCCACGGCCCTCCTCCCAGGCGGCGGCAGGCGCCCAGGTCCCGCTGCCGCCGCCGCTCACCTGCACGCACCCGCCGGGACGAGAAGGGAACCCTCCGGGGGAGGCGCTAACGCCAGCCACCCGCGCTACCCGGGCCGCGCGACTCAAGAAGCCGGCGCCGGGTAGGCACGGAGCACGCCGCGGCCCTACCCTCCCAGGCGGCGGCAGGCGCCCAGGTCCCGCTGCCGCCACCGCTCACCTGCACGCACCCGCCGGGACGAGAAGGGAACCCTCCGGGGGAGGCGCTAACGCCAGCCACCCGCGCTACCCGGGCCGCGCGACTCAAGAAGCCGGCGCCAGGTAGGCACGGAGCACGCCGCGGCCCTACCCTCCCGAGCGGTGTCTAGCCCTGCTGAGATGCGCCGTCTGCCCCACCCACGGGCCCAGGGGCGCGCTTCCCTCCGGCTGGCGGGATCTGATTGGGTGGCGCGGGAGACGAGGCGTGGCCCGGAGGTAGCTTGCAGTTCGAGCGAGGCTCCTGGGGGTCGGAAGTGCTCGTTTCGGATTGCATTTTCTGCAACAGGTGGGTCTGATTATCCCCCCCCTCCCTCAATATTTTAAGGCGTGCTCATTTTCACCGATATAACTGGTTCCCCTTTAGATGGCATCTCAGGGTATCAAGCGTAAACGTTGTGCATATGACGCTTCGTTCAAGCTCAAAGTTGTTGATCATGCTGAAATACATGGAAACCGAGCAGCTAGCCGAAAATTTTATACCGAGGTTTCATGGAAAATTAGGGGTGCGCGTTATACACGAGTGCGCGTTATACTCGAATAAATACGGTAGGTCCCTTTCATGTCCCCAAGAGCTGGTACAGAGTCAGGCGCTCAATCCATCATGCAGTACCCGGGTCTTGAACTGCCAACTTGCTGGCCTTCCAGCTAACAAGGCGAGCTTCTTAACCAGTGAGCCACCACAGTGAATACCACTGTGAATACCAGATGCTAACATCCATTTTGAAAGATAGTTATTGATAGATCTTATTTTCCCCAGTTCTCCTGGGGGACCTGAACCAAAACCTCAACAGTTCTTGGGAGAATCAAAATGTTTACTATGAAACCCGTTGTCTTTCCACAAACACTTTTAAGTACCTCAAATATACAAAGGGTATCAAAGCAGTAGTAGGGGAAAAGTAGTATGAAATCTAAACCTGTCTTTGAGACATGTACCTTTACATAAATGTCACATTCATGCACATCAACCTGCAGTATTCGATGGGTCATGTTTGCAAGAGAAAGAAAATGAAAATGGTGCAAAAAATGGGGAAAACCTTAAAGTGTTGTAACTGTTCTAAGGACTGTAGCTTCTGATCCTTTAATCTGACCAGTTAAATTATGTTGATGATGTAACTAAGTGACTAATGATGCTGTATAAGTATACAGCAATGTTGTCTCTCATCCCTTTTCAGCAATAGTGAGGCATACTGAAACCACCAAGAAAATCAAATGTAGTCACTAGGTGCGGGTAGCAGGTTACTGGTCGTGGGTTGGAAAAAATGAACTAATTTTATGTAACTATACAGGATATGAGTAATAAAAATAATCTTTGGAATTACTTGGCAGGCTTTAGCTTTATATTTTGGAACTTTGTATAAACCTGTGCAGCCAGCTGTTCATTGCAGTGTTCTTTCAGTCAATAGGAGGTGTTGATTTTAAAAGAGTGAGTTGGTGTTTCTAAAGGTATATGTTGTTTGTATTTCATAACAGTTTTGTGGATTACATGGATTACTTGATTACCTTAGTCTCTCTGCTTAGAGGAGCAAATCATGTTTCTCTTGAAGAACATTGATCAGAACTGATTTATCTCAGATTTATCTTAACAGTTTAATGCTAATTGCATCAAAAGTAAGAAACCTGTAGAAAGCAAGAACATCATCAAGTGACAATAGAAACTTTTAAAAACTAGCCTTGTGCTTCTCCATAGCAAAGAATGCTTGTTTCTACTACCTCAAATTTATTTTTGGAATGGATTCAACCTCTTTTAGTGAATGGCAGATTCCCTACCTCTACTATGGTTATTTCTCCTTAGAGAGAACTAATGGATTGATAGGCATTTTAATAACTTATTCTGCTAAATGGCCATATGTACAAAGCATATTTTATAGGACAAAAGCCAAGAAATAGCTTTAAAATATTTTCAGAATTTAATGCTGCAAGCAAATGAGTATTGGAAATGTAAGAGCTAAAGCACTTAATAGATTTGCTTTACACAGTGACAGCATTCTATTTCATTATATCTTACTATGAATAATGGAAAATGTTTAAAAAGTGCATTTATATATCAAATTTGTAACAAAAATATATCTTCAGATGGATTAAAAAATATTTGCTGCACAGGTGGTACTGTGGAATATGCTAGTGTTAGTATATGTATGTGTGTTGCCACATATTTTATTTAAGCTCTCCCCAGTAACTGAAAATTAGTATCTTTGTCCCATGGGAGGCATTAAAAACTACAGTAAGTTTTAAATTTGCATATAGTGGAAAGGTTTTATTTAATATAGTGTTACTAGCCATCAGGGAACGTTTTAATGCGAAAGCTGCAAGTTTAAAAGTCACTAGTTCAATACAGGAGCAATACTTCACATCAAACTAGTGACCTGTTTTAAAACAGGTATTCATAGAGTCTGCATTCTGAAGTGCTAGCTATCATTGTTTTTTATGTTGAAACTATGCATTTCCCACATTTTTAGACCTTATCACGAGAAATAAAGAGTAAGGGTGGCATTCTAGTATATATTTTTTACATTTGTTTACTTCACTCTTTAGTAATCACACTTAGCAATCACACTTCTATACCACCCCATAGCACTTAGTGCATTCTCTAGGTGGTTCACAAGTTAATTAGCATTTTGCTCCCGTACTCACTTTACCGACCTCA
This sequence comes from Bradypodion pumilum, assembly GCA_035047305.1. Classification (NCBI taxonomy): domain Eukaryota; kingdom Metazoa; phylum Chordata; class Lepidosauria; order Squamata; family Chamaeleonidae; genus Bradypodion; species Bradypodion pumilum. The sequence continues at coordinate 313,547,594 of JAWDJD010000004.1, forward strand.
GAAGGATGGAAGGCTGAGTCAGCCTTGAGCCCTGTCAGGATCGAACTTACAACCTTCAGGTTGCAGTACAGTCTTTTAGAGTCAGACGTAGGGTTGTTCAATCTTATAATTGTTGGAAATATATGCATACATAATCAGTCAGAAATCAGGAAGTTGATACTGAATGTTAAACTGAGTGATCTTGAGAGAAGTGCTGGGAAGTATTTATGACTTTTTGATAATGATGCCTCACAAAAATGTGTTCAGGCTGTTTGAAAGTTCTGTGTAATTTTGTACATCAGTGTTTAATTCATAATACTTCATTTTATCTCATCTGTTTATAAATTATTTGAAGTTTTCATTACTTGGAAGAGCTATTTTGTAAAACAAAACAAAACAAAACTGCATCCAGTGGTTATCTTGCAGTTTGTTTAGTAATGGTATTAATGTAAATTCTTATCAGTGTGCAATTCTGCTTGTTTAGTAATAGCAACTTAATTGCTATTCAGTAGTACTGCAGAGTTTCAAAGAACTTCACATCCTTTATCAGGGATTAGAAAACATTATTTTCTAGAGTATAATTCCCAGGCCCAAGCATTTTTCTTGCATTCTCCCACTGCATGTAGACTTAAGCCTGATTTCCTTGTTGCAGTTGAAATTAGGGACTCTAGTTTTCTATTTCTAGCCAGATGCAGTTTTATTATGATGTTTTTAGAGGAGAAAATTGTAATACAGGTGCTTGGTTTTTTTTTTTTTGGCAACATACATGCTAATTGTAATTGTATCTGGCTACCATATGATAACTGTGGCTTAATGGATTCACATGTGTCGAACTTGTCATTATTGTGGTAATGTCTGAAATATTGCAGTACTGTACTTGCCTACTTTTCCACCTGTTGACATCAGAGGCATAAGAGACTGTAAAGCTATTAGATGATATGTAGTATGGAACTTTTAGTATGATGTTGTAACTAAACATAGAATTTGAGTTCTGTAGAATTCAGAGGCATACCAGTGTAATGTTTAGTGGATTTATTTTTAAACCACACACACAGAGGATAGAAGAGAAGAAATCAAGAATGACACTGCTACTGAATAAAATCATAACATAAAATCAATCAGAATTATTGAACTAAGATCTGTTTTAATAGGATTTAAAGTTTAGATTGGGGTTCTTAACCTTACCGCGCCATGGGCCGGACAACTCCTCCTCCGACAGCTAAGTGGGCCTGCTGCAAATGCTGCCATAAACCGTGGTGGGTGTGTTTGCGCATGTGTGGGCGCATTTATGGCTGTTGTAAACGCTTCTGCTTCCGGAGTCATCTCTGTAGGCAGGATGGAATGGTGCTGGGGGGCTGGGTCCGGCCAATGGGCCATAGGTTGTGAACCCCTGATTTAGATAGCAGTCTATTTAACTTCCCTTAGACCTAATTGCCTGTATCAATCTTTCCACTACCATGTTTGTCATTTCTTTAAAGATTTGTGTATGTAGATTTAATTACCCCTTGTTTTTCTTTTCTTTTATAGGTCCAAGTGGTCTAATGTGGCAATGAATGAGTATATATTTGAGCTTCCAAATCTGACAATTCAAGCAACAAGAGCCCAGACCTTTTTAATACAAAGTGTATGGCAAAGTTGGGCTTACACTGGAAATGTTAATTCACCAGTTGTGAATGAAGCTTTGGTGAATGAGATCTTCCAGCCTTCAGGTAAATTTATGTTATTTTGACCAAAGCAACAGATTGATTGATCTATCTGAGTATAATGCTGTTTGCATTTAATTGGTAATTATATTTCTTTTTAAGATACTTCTTGAAATTGTAATCCTAAAAAAACACCTTAGCTTTAAAACAATTGTAATGACAAAAGATAATTTAAACAATATCCTGGATGAATTAAAGTCTATATAAGGAACAGATTTGCATTACTAAAAATTGACCAGGAACCAGAAGAACTGTGAATTGTAACTAGAGATATTATTAGAGAAGAATGCAAAAATACAATTACTATACTAAAAGAAAAACCTAGATGGCTGAATAGAATTGAATTGCTCTTTCATGTGCACGCATGTAATGACTTCCTTAGAAAACCAATCCATTCCTTCTGAACATTACATCATGGATAGTGACCTTTAGTGGCCAGTTCTAATAATGCATCTTGGAAATACATAGATATTATGTATTTCAGAGGCAGGAGAAAGATTATTCACTAAATATTTTGAGCCCATGTAACCGTAGCTATTAAACCCATGGATGCAGGGTACCTAATGTACATATGTTTTAGTAAACAATGATATGTGTTAAATATGTTTAAGAACTAAAATGCATATATTTGCCCAGGTATCTGACAGATTATCTGCAGAAGATTAAGCTAGATATAATACACACGTGTGTGTCCCGAGACTACTTTTGGTCCCACAAGGGAGAAAAGCAGGAAATAAATAAATTTAAAATAAAACTTAAAATTCTTATAGATGTGAGGTGACCTGAGGTAAGCCATCATGTTTTGGCTAACTTGTATTAATTGCAGTAGTAGTATAAATTAACTAAAACAAAAATCTGTATCCTTTGGAAACCAGGCTTATTAAACAATATTTGTTTCACAAAAACAAAACACCCCCCCCCAAAAAAAAAATCAATGGGACATTACCATAGTAACTTTCAGCTATTTGATATAAGCATGATAAATATGCATTCTATTTCACAATACTATTTAGTCTAATCTTTTTGGAAGTGTTGTTAAATATACATATGTATAAAGAATAATGGATGATTTTATAGCTTTAACAGTCAACATTATTTTCTTAAGAAGTGTATTAATAAAGATTATCTCCTGCTTTACAATTTTCCTCAGACAATTATTTCAGTGTACTTAAAATATTTGGCTGCAGTTTCATTGATATTTCATAACAAAGGTTGCACATGGCTTCAGTTTTCTGTAGAAACTGGAACTTGCTACTTTATTTTGTTCTGTTCAGGTACTTCATAATTTTGTTGACAGTCCAGTTCCATTAATCTGGTATTTTTAGGAAAATTGCTTACAGACCTTAAATTTCATTGCTTAAGGTGATCAAATAGGAATTTGAATCCCTCATGTAAATGATGTATTAAACTTAAAGTAAAATCTACTTTCCAGAAAGTAACTGCAAAACTATTTTATGCAAGACTTCATGTGGGATACCTTAATGGCTGAATAATAAATTTTACCTCATAAAAATGAAATTCAATAATACAGTAGCTTTCTCAGCGCAGTAGCATCTGGTTAAATCTCAGGAGAGCCAATATTTTCCAACTCATTAGGATCATGTCGTTCTGTATGTCGTCAACATTGACTTAGCCAAGCTACCTTTACTTACATAACCACCAAACTATTAAATAGGTCTCTTGTGGAGTGAAGTCAAATATTCCTCTTATTTTCCTTTTGCCTTGGAAGAAGAGAAGAAATTGTACATGTTGTAACATTTAAACATCTGGTCAAAACCACATCAGGGTAATGTTGAAGAAAGTAACAGGATTCAGAATTCTTCCCAGGTGTGCATATAAAAAGGTTTTTGGAGTTTCTGCATAGTTCTTTAACCACTTAGGAAAAAGACTGAAATGTAGTGATTTGCTGCTCTAATGTCCCTGTTTGAAATCTGCTCTTTTTCCTCTCTTTAAAAAAACATTTCTAAGTTCAGTTGTAATGCAGGTTGTTGAGCTTTAATCATTTCCTTCCAATGTACTGGCATGGAATGTGCATTTCACATAATACAGCTAAGATTGGCACTTACTTTGAGCACTGCAGGTTTGATTTTAAACAACATACAATTTGTGTCTTCATGAGTAATTGCTTGGTTTTGGCAGAGAACAGTTGTAAGGACCTTGCAGAGTATAAACATTCTCTTGTCTTTTGTAGATAATTGTACTTTCAAGAGTATTGATACATACGTAGGTTTCTGCCTCCAACTCTGGAGTATGTACTGTTTAAATCTACGGTATATTGTTCTTCTTGCTCTAGAATAAAATTTCATACAAACTGACATGCGTTGCCTCTCAACTTCATAGAAGTCACTATGAAATTACAGTAAAACCTTGGATAACTACAAAACTTGGTTCCCCAAGTAGCGTCGTTAACTGATTTTTGTTGTTATGCGATCCCTATGGGAGATGCCCCGCATAACGACAAAAAAAAATTGTTATCCGGACAATGTCAAAAAAAGTTATCCAGATAACGACTTTTTTGTCATTTTGCGGGGCATCACGTGGGGTTATGCGGTTTTGACGTTATCTGAATGCGTCGTTATCCGAGGTACCACTGTATGTCTGTTTCCATAGGAGAGTTTGTCAGTTCTGTTTCACTCAAAAACAAATTTTTTTAAGATAGTTAAATTTGCAAGAGAAATTATAGGAATGAAATTTTTAGGGAGTTGTTGAAGTGGTTCATTACATTGCCAATTGGGATTCTTAAACTCTGAGAAATATTGTTCTGGGAGTTGGGATTTTCTGTGGAGTTACAACATTGCCCAAGAAGGTTTAAAAAGAAAAAGGTGCTTTATAATATAAAAAAGAAGATCAATGAGCAAGGATGGGAGCTTCACATTTAGTGAAGGGGGTGGGTGGGTGGGTGTATGAAAGATGCTATATATTTTTTCTTGGGGGGGGGGAGTTCTTACCAGATTCCTAAAAGAGAACTTCTAAAACACAAAGGGTTTGTGCCGTCTGCTAGAGATGCTTGTTTCTCTAGCACCAGAAGGAGGGCCTTTCCTGTGTCTGCTCCGGTCCTATGGAACCTCCTGCCAATCGAGTTACGACTCCAGACAGAGTTGCTGCCCTTTAGGAAAGAGCTAAAAACCTGGCTGGAAAAGCAGCCTTGGGTGCTGAAGTCCACAGGGAAGGGTGATGGTCCCCAAGTGGATTAAACTCCACTTGAATCCATCTTGATGGAGGACAGCAGCTTCATCAATACTGGCCTGGGGCTGATGAGGACTTTGCATGCCAAAAGGGCTCAGGACCAGAAAGTCACTCACGGTACTGGATCAGTGGTACGGGGTGGGGCTTGTCATTTTGCGATACAGAAGACACATTATATTCTCAGGACAGTCTTCATGGCTGATCACCATGATGATCACCTATATTCGGACTTGGATATGGCAGAAGAAGAAGAATAGAGTCTGGTTTGCTTTGGAACTAGTGGGAGTGATCTTTATCCCCCCACCCACCCACCCCCACTCATTCCTTGAGGATGTACATGCTCCTGGTCCACTGGGCAGACACACCCTGCAATTTCTTTGGGTTACTTTTACTGCTGCCAACCTGCTTGTGCCAGTGCCTCCTTGAGAATACTTTTTGAATAATCCCACCATCAGATCTTTGGAAAGACCTTTTTTTCTTGGGTTATTCTTGCTCCTTGTCTGCTGCTGCATTGCACTGAAAGAAGAGAAGAGATTGAAGATAAGGCATTAACTGTGGGAAGAGAAATCTTCCCATATTCTAGTTGTTTTGGTTTGGAGGGAGCATGCTTTCCCAGTTTGATTGATTTTTGAACACTTATTTGGTGTAGATAATTCAGTGATTTAGGTATCTGGCTGCAAAGCCAGAGGTTGGGAGTTCAATTACTCATTGTGCCTCTTTAGCAACTCTAGATTCAAACATCCATTGCTTCCTTTTCAGCTCTGTGATTCTAAGATGATGATGATTAATTTACTGTGTATTTGTTATGTTATATTTTGATACAGGTTTAGAGGACTATTTTATTTAGTGGTGGTGCTTGGCTGTACTGTTCCTTGCTCTTGAAATAGTTTGGTTCTCTGCTGCCTTTCTCCTGTTTTGGTGCAGTTTCTATGGGTTCTTTAGGAGGTTTTTGGACTAGCACCATAAAACACAAATGGAAAAAATGAAACTCAATTACTTGAAAGACTTGGTCTCTTTCCTGTTAAGTGGAAAAAATGGTATACAAAAACACAAAAACAAAAGAGAAACTAAGCAGGGGGTGGGGGAATGGAAGATTTCACTGTGAGCACTGGCACTGAGTTGGTTCAGTTCTGCTGTTGTGTGATGCCAGTTCCATGGAATGCAACTATCTAGTTTCAAGGAACCTGTACGAAGGAAAGGGAGGACATACTGTATGGTTACAACTAAAATTAAACATTGATGTTGGAAACCTGGCTTCATCACTGAATCCTTTGTAGGTCCCCAAAGTTTGTTTGCCTTTTAAAAAAAAGTCAGTAAAACCATTGTAAATACAGCTGACTTAATTCCTGCTTTATGTTTAGATGTTTCAATAGCTATCCAGAATACCTATGTCCAGAACAAAGGGGTGCAAATATTCTTATCTCTCAATTAACAATTTGAAAACCCCACAGATGATTTGACAGCCAAAAGAAAATGGCAACTAGACGCAGATTTCTTGCGAATCTTTGCAAGAAATACACACTCGTCGAGCCTCCCTCCCTAGCCTTAATCCTGTATTTTCATTACTTGTCATTTTTTTCCATGCAAAGTTGAGGGGTTACTTTTTGCTAGAATTTAAATCTGTAAAACTAAAAACAGGAGCGTTGATTTGTGTGCTGCAGTAAGGAGAAAAGGGGATGAAGAAAATTGGCATCTACCTTTTTTATTATTGTTTGTTAGGTTATTAGTTGTTAGCTTAAAATTCTAGAGAGTTCCTTCTTAGGTAAAATGAACAAAAGTTCTGGTCAGTCTGTTTGTGGTCCCACTGAATTATATTGTAGCCTTTTCTTCTACTCCATAATGGCTTAAACCACTGATGGTGAACCTTGGCACTCCTGGTGTTCTTGAACTTCAATTCCCAGAAGTCCAAGTCTCTGCAAATCCACATCACTGGGTTTACTGCACATATTGGGACAAAGACGGAAGCTCACTTTGTTGTGCAATAGATAGATAGATAAATAAATCTTTATTGTCATTGTCCTTGTGAAGGTAGGGCTGCCTTAATTTGGTATGGAAGATAAGAGTCCCTTGAAGGAGGCATAGATTTTCATAGACTGCTGTTACCTTCATCAGATATGAGAATTTAGTGACAGTGGGCTGCTGTATACGGATGCAAATATAGTTAACTTTATTTGTACCCGACCAGTTGGGCAGTTTTAATGTGTGTTGTTGGGTGTGCACAACCACCCCCACCCCCACATAAAATACCACTCCAAACACCAACACACACACACATTAAAAATTCCTAGCAAGGCAGGAGTGTCGTGTGTGTGTGTGTGTGTGTGTGTGTGTGTGTGAGAGAGAGAGAGAGAGAGAGAGTGAGAGAGAAAGAGAGAGTGATAGATAGTTAGATTAGACCACCAGAGGGGGCTAGTGAGTTAGATAGAACGAGGAAAGAGACAGGAGACAGAGGAGGAGACAGGAGAGGAGGGCGGAGGCTACCTGTTGAGGCTGCATCTAGGTAAGTTGGGACTGGGAGGGAAGGTTTGTCTGCGAGTGGGTGGTTGGGGTGGTTTGGGGGGTTGTGCGACCCCCCCAAAAAAAACACCCCAACCACCAACACACAGATAATAATTGGCCAGCAAGGCAGGGGTGGTGTGTGTTTGTGTGTGTGTGTGTGTGAGAGAGAGAGAGAGAGAACGACACCCCTTCCTTGACGGGCAATAGTGAGGTGGGTTAGGTGGTGGGTCAAGGTGGTGGGGTGGGTGGGCAGCGTGGGTGCCTGGCCTGTGCTTACCTTCCCCTCCCCCGACCCCCACCTCACATACTCTTCTTTCTCGGTTGGTTCCCCTCCCAGTGCGGCTTTCTTCATTGGGAGGCGCACGATGTCTCCTTTGTCCCTGCGGGTGTTGAGGGCATGTCTCCCGCAGGGACAAAATACAGGCCGGTGCGCCTCTCTCCGCAGAAGGTCGTGCTGGGGGAAAAGACCCAGGTGGCAAAGAAGGGTATGTGAGGTGGGGGTTAGGGGTTGGGACAAGGTGGTGGGGTGGACAGGCGGCATGGGTATCGGGCCCGTGCCTCCCCCCTCTTCCTCCCCCCACTTACCTTTTGCCAATTGGGCTTCCCCCTCCCGCGTATTTTTTTAAAAAATGTTGGCACACCACATTTTCCCGGCCTCCTCTGCGCTCGCGTCCCTCAGCCTGATTGGATGAGGGGTTGTGCAGTGTAGAGGACTCTGGGTGTCGTAGTTTTGTTTTTTTGGTCGCGTTTGTGGGGCGGTTGCCCCACTGGTGACTTCCAGAACCTTGCGGCGATGGCCAGGCGGGGTTAAGGTAAGTGCAGGTGGTTCGGTTTGGGATGGTTGGGCCGGGTGCAGGAGCCTTTGTGACATTCCAACGGTTAACGTCCCTCTTTATAGGTAAAGATTTATAGGAATCAAAATGGAGGATGAATTGACCATCAAGATTTTGAGATTCTTGTTACCAAATCGAAAACAAACAAAAAACCCACTTATTCTTGAAACCAGGTTTCTTCAGTACTGATAAAGGTTATTTTATGCTCTTTTGTATAATTTAGCACCTATTTCAAAACAACAATTTCTTTTCTAGGATTTATATACACAACAGAATTGTCTCATAAGGAAGTCTTCCCTCTTTGGGTTGTGCCACTGTTTCCTAACAAGACTCATGTAATATCAGGACTGAGGTGTCATAAGAACTCTCTCAGGATTATGCTTGACAGAGTGGAAGACTATGGGTATAGAAGGGTGTGTGGCCTTGAGTACAGTTTATATTTGATATATGAGCTGTCACATAGCTGTTGCATGACTGAGATGTGGCTGTAAGCAATGTAATATGCAGATGGGTTTTTCTCTGAAACAAAGCCAGACACTAAATCTGAATGTGTTCATTTGGAGCACAGAGTACTTCATAAAACATATGGAAACATTTCTGTGTTTTTATTAAATACGACTTTTAGTCTTTAAGCGATATTTAGTATGTTGAAGTCAGTTACCTGAATGCACAGTGTCCCTGCCTGTGTAGGGGAAGTAGATAGAACAATGTAATGAAAACTATCATTTTTATTCCTAATTCATTTAAATGGAATAATAAATATGCACTGGAAGATAATCTTCTACATAATCTTGTTTAAAACACTGGTTTGGAATAATATGTAAATATTTGTAGGTTTACTATATTGAGTTACATATTTAGTGTAAGTTGTGTATGTAATAATTTTAGAAGGTGATGACAGAGAAAAACTGGGCAGGATCTGGCTTATAATACTGTAACAGATATTCTTGTTCATTAGTTTTTGCATATTTAAAAAGTTGCATGAGCTTTTGAGATCAAGGTCTCTTCATCAGGCAGGCATAAAATTATTAAAATTATTAATGAAAGTTCATGGCACGATGTTATTGTGCCCGGTGCTTCTTCATAGAAATACTTGTTGAACAAACAGCAAAAGATTTCATGGTGTTTTCATACCTGCCTCCACAGGAAACTGGGTATTCCTCCTGCATTCTTTGCATTTTTTATGATTTGAAGATGAATCACATGGCTAATTTCCTTTGTTTGCCTATGCTGCTATACAGGTGAAACTCGCAGAATTAGAATACTGTATCGTGCAAATGTTCATTCATTTCACTTAAAAGGTGAAACAAATATATGAGATAGACTCACTACATGCAAAGTGAGAGATGTCATGCCTTAATTCGTTATAATTGTGATGATCATGGCGTACAGCGTACATGAGATTATGTGATTATTATGGGGTACATGAGATTGGGGGGTTGGGGTTTTCATAAGCTGTAAGCCATAAACATCAATATTATAACAAAGTAAGGCTTGAACTATCTCGCTTTGCATGTAATGAGTCTATCTCATATATTTGTTTCACCTTTTAAGTTGCATTACTGAACTGAATGAACATTTGCGCGATATTCTAATTTTCCAAGTTTCACCTGTACACTGCTTGACCACTTCCACCTGCAGTGGGGCTAGGTAAACAAGCTGCTCCACATTTTGTTCATTGTGTCATCTGGCGGGCATAGCTTCCTTTTCCTGGTGTGTTTTCTGTCAGCAAATCAAAGAAAGAGTCTATGGCAGTTTCTTGGCTTCCTTTTCTGGATTGCTAAATGGAAGAAACAGACAGGAAGCTGTCCAGTGCCCATCACCAAGCAATACTGTGGACTGAAGATCTGTAGCTTGTGCATCACTCCCACATAATAAATATGTGTTTTGTTTTCAGAACAGGAGTTGGAAAACGTTTAGTGCCACCAACCTATTTTTACAGAATGCCTTCACATATTCTACTTCTGATATCTTCGGTGTCTTCATCTTATTATGCGGTGGCTCAGTGGTTAAGAAGCTCACCTTCTTAATTGGAAGGTCGGCAAGTTGGCAGTTTGAGACTTGAGTGCTGCATGACAGAATGAGCACCCATCTCTATCCTAGCTCCTGCTAACCTTGCAGTCGGAAAGCAAGAAATTGCAACTACATAAATAGGTACTACTTTGGTGGGGAAAGATCTTAAGGACATGAAAAGAGCCCCATTTGGGCATCCCCTGAGTGGAGTTTCTCCAGCAAAAATCCTTTCAACCCAGAATAATGTCTGACACAAAATTATTACTATCTTATTACTGAAACTTTTCAGGCATAAGTAAATATATGTATTGGATAAGAAGTTTCTTAATTATAATTAACTTCTCTATTTCTGTTTTGTTTTTGTTTTTTACCATAGTTCTGAATTTATTTAGCTCTGTTTAATAGTTTTAACACTTTTCTTTCATAGCTACATTTAACTTCAGCATGTAAAGTTTAATACCAAAGCATTCAATTCACCAGGAGGGGAGCTCTATATTTTAGCATACTATTCCAGTGGAGAATTTCACCACAATTAGGAGATCAGCACATTTTGGAAATACATATTATTCATAATTTACATCCCCTTAGAAATTTTGGTAAAATATACTTACGAGTCTTGCAGTGGTGTCTAATCCCTCTAGTTACGAGGTTTGTATACCTGTTCTAGTCTGCAGTCATAAATCATCAAGTACTGTACTTCTAAACAAGTCATGGGAGACAAGAAACACATATTAGCTTAAAATATGCCCCCAGCAACCACTGGTGATCCCCTGTGCATAAGCCTTTCATACTGCTGCTGCTAAACCTTAGGTCCATTCTCCTCATTTATTTTAGTAATGCATACTGTAGACAGTGATTCTTGATTATGTGTTGATGGGAAATCGGAGATAGATGTTGCCAGAGTTCCATCCAGGCATCTGAGATATTGGCAACATCTATCTCCGATTCCCCATCATCACATAATCAAGATTCCCTACAAATGGCCAGTTGGATTTTCCCTTCCAAGATGGCAGTGGAGGATGCTGAACAGAGTGAGGTCTGGCTGTGGTAGATGGGAAGCCACTCTGTTCACATGGGGATGGAAGTCCTCTCCCCAATGTGATTGGGAAGAAGGACCACATTATATTTAGGTGTCCTTTACGCACATTTGGAGGCACATTGGAGGACTTGCATAGTGCCACGGATTAAGCCTTTTAATGGCGTTCAAACCTGGACATAGAACTCTAGCTAGGAACTTTCAATGGACAATTTGTGCTACTGTATATATCAACATTAATGTAGACAACTGAGGTTCATCATATGATAAATAAATAAACTGTAGGCAGTTTGGGTGTGTTGAGCCAAACAGGTTTTTCCTCTTTGTTTGATTTCCACTTTTAATTTCTCTAGAGATTTTTATTTCTTTATGGTAGGGTTATTCTATATTTGAAATGATTGAGTATTTACATTGTTCACATACTGTGTGGTCACCGGATGGCACAACAGCAAGTGTTTCCTATTGTTTTCATCTTTTCCTCATCACTTTTCTTTCTACAATACCCTTTTCTTCATATGTGGATCTAGTATGCTTATTTTAACATACTAAAACAATAGCACAACACTGATTCATTTAGGCTTCAAAGCTTTAAACAATATCTGTGTTATATTTCAAGCACATTTTCATGGAGTTATTTTGTCATATACATTAATAATAATAAGGATCTATTCCATTTAACAGAACCAGCTGCTTCAGTCCTGTTGAAAAGTTCAAAGAAATATACATTGTTGGTCTTCCAGGTTTTTTTTTACAAATAATGTCTGCTCCATATACATATCGGTAAGCAACATGAAAAAGACCATCTTCATGTTACTTACCCATATGTATATGGGTGGGCATTGTTAGTAAAATCCTTGAAGAGCAACAGTGTTCTTTTCTTTGAACTTTTCAAAAGCACTGAATTAGCCTATACAGGTATCTGTCTTCAGTTTGGACTAAATATCAATGTACAGATCGTTAAGTTCTCAAACCTTTGCACATTTATTGCAAAGCAAGTCTTATAGGTAAAGGTTGCCCTTGCTTGAAAGCCAGTTGTATCCGACTCTATGACAGCGTTACCCAAACTTTGGTTTTTGGACTTCAATTCCCATAAGCCTTAGTCAATTTCCCAAGCATTGATCAGCCAATGTACTGACTTAGGCTTCTGGGAATTGAAGTCCACCAGTTTGGGAAACATAGTTTGGGAAACACTTCTTAGGGTATGGTCCTCATCTCTGTTTACAGCCAAAGAGCAAGAGCTGTCTGCCTCTGCAGACATTTCTGTGGTCATGTGGCAGGCATGACTAGACACCAGAGAGCACAGATCACTGTTTATCTTTCCACCAAAGTGGTACCTATTTATCCACTTACAATTTAAATTTAATTTAATTTTCATGCTTATATGCGGCCCACTCAGGGGTTGAGCTCTTCCTTGCGGATTGCTGGCTGCTGCTTTTCTATTACCTCCACCGCTGTTTCGTGCTAGCTCTCGAAACAGTGGTGTGGGTAGTACAAAGGCAACAGCCAGTCATTCGCTAGGGAGTGTGCCTCCCCTGACGAAGTGCTGCCTGCTGCATGGTTTTTCCCCCTCCCACCTCAACTTACCTTGAGGCCGGCGGTGGTCTCGCCGTGTCTTCGGCGGGGTAGCGGGGAGGAGGGTGAGTCCCTCTTCTCCCTGTTGCACTGGAGAAGAAGGCCGGCGGTGGCCTTGCCGTGGCTTTGGCGGGTTTGGGGTAGCGAGGGTGTGAGGCGTTGCATCTGCCTTCGGCGGCCTTGGCACTCCTGTTGCGTGGGGTGTTATTTTATTTTATTTTTCATGCACCGGCTTTTCCAACATTCTACGTGCTCACACCTTTCAGCCTGATTGGCTGAAGTGGTCATGGCACAGAGGACGCTGGAACTTGTAGTTGTTTTTTTCTGTCTGTGTTCGTGGAGCGGATGCCCCACTTGCGGCTGCCGGACCCTTGCAGCAATGGTCAGTCGGTCTAAAGGGAAGTGTAGGCGGCTCTGTACGGGATAGTAGGGTCGGGTGCGGGCATGTATGCCGGATTCCAACGGTTAACGCCCCTTCTTATAGGTAAAGATATTTCTACTACTACTCTTATGAAGAATATTAACTGAATATGCAAAAATTAATAAACAAGAATATCTGTTACAGTATTATAAGCCAGATCCTGCCCAGTTTTTCTCTAGCATGTTATAATCTTAAGAAGCTCGCCTTGTTAGCTGGAAGGCTTGCAAGTCAGCAGTTCGAGACCCGGGTACTGCATGATGGATTGAGCGCCTGTCTCTGTCCCAGCTCTTGGGGACGTGAAAGGAGCCTCATTTGGGTGTTCCCTGAGTGGAGTTTCTTCCGCAAAAATCCTTTCAACCCAGAATAATTTCAGACATGAAATTATTATTATTACATATTCATTTTACACTAAAAATGCAATTTCAAATTATGCAACAATCCCTCATATCCTTAAGTGCACGTTGCAAAGGTCTGGATCTTGTTATTACCTTTTCCTGAAAAAGCTTACAGAGTCTCTGTGATCCTCCTGATAATGGGATGAGTTAAGGTCTCATTGTCTTTCCCATGGCCATGGGGAGTATCCCCGCTGCCCATTTAAACTTGTACCTACACAGTTCCAGTCATAATGTCTGAAGAGAGCTGTTGTCCTTCTAGGTTGTAATTAACCTGCAGTCCTAAACAAACCTGAGAGCTGTATTTTTATTTGGTGTTTGAAAATTTCTTCTTTTGCTCAGCATTCTTGATTTGTTTTAGGAATTTGTATATGGCAAGGTTCATACAAATTGTCTTCAAAAAAAATTAAAGGGTCTTTGTATCATCTGTAATGGTAAGCCTATACACTGGCTGTCCATTACTCAAATTGCTGGCCTTTTCCTGCCTGTCAGAATGGAGAGCTTGAAAGGAATATTGCAGGTTGCAATGCATGTGTTCCTGGGTTCATGAGGGTAAAAATGTTAGTGTAATAGATTTCAAGATTGAATTAGTTTCTGAAAGAATATCTGCTTTTTATTTTGAAGATAATATATATTAATGTATGCTTGGCATATGAAAATGATTATGGAAATAAAGAGTGTGGGATCTGAGCTGCATTTTCATTTGGAATGTAGTATAGCTTCTGTTAGAGCCATGTAATTCAACACCTCTGTTAATAGACATATTAATGTTTCTTTTCAAGGGTAACGATCTCTTCCATCTTTATATATCACTGTTGTTTTGGGGGGAAGAGGTATTGTCATAATCATAGATAGATGGCTCTCAAGTTTTCATTATTGATTGTTTTTTATTGATTGATTTTGACACACTTTGTCTAGTTTTTCTTGGCATTTTGACTAAGATCAAGTGTAGTACCTGTTCACTCTAGTTCTTTATCTTAACTTCTAACTGGAAAATAGATTCAATTTTATTTATTTCATAGGTTTATGTACTGCTCAACAACAGTACAGAACTGTCCACACTAAAAAACTATACAACATAAAGACAACTCAATTAAAAAGCCAACTGGGAAAAATTTACAATGCAAGATTGAATTGTGCTTCAAATTGCCCCTGAATAATAATAATAATAATAATAATAATAATAATAATAATAATAATAATAATAATAATAATAATAATAATAATAATAATAATAATAATAATAATACAGTTATTTTAATTAAATCTCTCTATGAAATTTGCATATGCAACAATGAAGTGAAAACATACATTCTGAACATCATATACAATACAATACATTATATCATTTAAACTGTGTTTTATATTTCACCAAACTTAAGCTATAGGCATAGATCTATTTCAGGCATTCTCAACCTGCAGCCCGTAGGCCAAACCCAGCCCCCAAAGCCATTTCATCTGGCCCCCAACGCCCTCATTCCTGCCACCGCTGCCGCCCGGAGGTACTGAAAAACACGCTGAAAAACAGCAAAAACGTGCGTTTTCGGCGAGTTCTCACACAAGACCTTACCGAAAACACATGACCAGCCCATGCAGCCATTCTCAGGAGAGTGATCTGGCCCCCGCCCTGAAAAGGTTGAGAAAACCTGACCTGAGTGTGCAAAAGCTGGCTTGAGACTCAACATTAAGAAAACCAAGATAATGGCAACATTCCCTATCAGTCCCTGGAAAATAGATGGGAAAGAAGTAGAAGCAGTGACAGATTTTACTTTCTTAGGATCAAAGATCACTGCAGATGGTGATTGCAGCCATGAAATAAAAAGGTGACTGATTCTTGGGAGGCAAGCTATGAGAAACCTGGAGAACATAGTTAAAAGTAGAGACATCACCTTGCAAATAAAAATTCACATAGTCAAAGCAATGGTATTCCCAGTGGTAATGTATGGTTGTGAGAGTTGGACCATTAGGAAAACTGAGCACAGAAGAATAGATGCTTTTGAAATGTGGTGTTGGAGGAGAGTTTTGAGAGTCCCCTGGACAGTGAGGAGAACAAATAGGTCAATCTTAGAAGCAATCAATCCTGACTGCTCCTTAGAACATCAAATAGTAAAGATGAAACTTAAGTACTTTGGACATCAAATGAGAAGAGAGGACTTTTTTGAGAAAGCCTTGATGCTGGGAAAAGTGGAGGGCAAAAGAAGGGGGCGGCCAAAAATGAGATGGCTAGATGGTATTGTAGATTGCAGTGAGCACAGAGTTGGGTGGGTTGAGGAGAATGGTGGAGGACAGAGATGCCTGGTAGGCGGTGGTCCATGGGATCACAAAGGGTCGGAATTGACTGTGCGACTGAACAACAACAAATCATAGTCCACTAATTTAATTTAATTATGACAAGATGGAAGTTATAGCCTTTACTGGAGGTGAATAAATTTTCAAAGATTATGATGTTGTGTAGGTTCCAAGCAAGTTTCAGCACACATTTTTCTAACTGAAGACATTGCTTAATGCCATTAACTTTGGTCTAATATGTTGCACACCTAACTCCTGATAAACCACAGTGGCATTTACTGGTTATTTCTTCAAAATACTACTGTGTTTTATCTGTTTTCATTGTCCTAGCAACATTCACTAAGTCTGGAAAAAAGTTCTCAAAGCTTTTGGTTTCATGAAAAATCTAACATGAAGTGCATTTTCTAATATAATCAAGTCAATGGCATTTCCAAAATCCTGATGCAGTGTCTTCTGTGTATGAAGCAATATCATTTTTATGAAGTAGCTTTAAAACAAAAGTATTTGTTGAAGTAGAGAGCAGATGGATAGAAGGACTGTTTGTAACAGCAATCAGCATATCATGGTGTTCTGTTACAATCACCCTATAAAACAGCCTCTGTTTTAATATGTGGAAAACTGAAAGAGAAGTTGTGGGTGAAGAGAAGGAATCCATGTATGTGAAGCCTCGAAGAGGTCTGGAGCCCCTTGTATTTTAAGAGTGTTTCTCCAGCTGTCTTGATGAACATTAGCGTTCAGTCTGCAAACCTCTATGACTTGACTTTCATTTTAACTTTGTTTATAGTAATTATGATTACGGTGACTAGAGAGAGATTTAATTGTAATGTTTCCCAGACTGTTGTAATAAAAACATTAAGGCAAGAACTAAGCTGTATTTGAAACTGCTTCCGCAAGGTTATCGAAGTATGAAGTAGTCTTTCCTATTCTATTGTTCCCACCATTGCTGTCCCACTTTCTGATGGGCTGGTCTATTTCCTTTTTTAATGTTTTTGCTATTACAGTACTTATCTCTTGTCTGATGTAATAACCAAACAATCCTGTTCTTTATATGTGCCTAACACAACAGCAGTCCAATGTGTAAAAGGTAAAGGTTGCCCTTGCTCGAAAGTCAGTCGTATCCGACTCTAGGGTTTGGTGCTCATCTCTGTTTACATTCAGTGCTGTCTGCATCTGCAGATGTTTCTGTGGTCATGTGGCAGGCATGACCAGGTTAAGATTCTGAGTGAAAAATGGAGACGTCCATCTTCCACTTCCTGATAATGAAGAGCACTGTGTGCTTTTCCCCTTCAATGCATATTTTTATGCTGTAGTGAGCAGATGTCAAAGTATATTAGGATATGGTTAAGATTTTCCTCTCATTAAACCTGAAGCAATAAACAGTCCCCATAGCAGAAGAGTACAAATAACTGAGGTGTGAAGGTTATCATCTAATTTCTTTAAAAGGAATCCTGTGCTTTTGATAGTTGCATTATAGATGTGTCATTTCTTCTTCATGGTCACTGTGAATGCAGGCAATTGAGTTAATCCTGCACATGCACAGACCTTCTTGGAATGTTCCAGAGCAATGACAGAGCCTTTGGCTCCGCCCATCTATCTTCCTGTATATCGCTCCCGCCTGCTATCTGTCCAGTTCCTTTCTTTCCGCTGTTGCATATAGACCTCCCTTGTTAGAGCTCCTATTTTCCGCCTTTTTCAAACGGTTACTTTTAGTGTATATAGTTCAAAATTAGTAGCAGTACAGTAAAACCTCAACTTACAAAGGCCTCGAGTTACATAAAATTCGACTTACATAATGATTTTGTGCTAAAACCATGTCCCGATTTACATGATTTCTTATGGGTTTGCTTCGAGTTACATAAAGATTCTTTTTCCTATGGGTTTGCTTTGAGTTACATAAAAAATCATTTCCCTATCGGTTTGCTTTGATTTACATAAACATTTCATTTTTCTTATGGGTTTGCTTCGAGTTACGTAAAAATAATTTCTCCTATGGGTTTGCTTCAAGTTACAAAAAAACGGTTTAAGCAAAAGCCTACAGAACAGACTTTTTTTCATAAGTAGGGGTTTTACTGTACTTAGTTTGTCTTCTTAGTTTTTTTTTAAACCAGCAATGGTTTGACCAGAGCAATTAAGTTAAGGATACCATAGGAGCACAGCTGATATCGATCACTGGTGTTGGTTACTGACTTGTGTTCTGGAGACTTGGCAGGAGTTGGTTTTGTAATCTGAAAGGCAACACACAGTAGCATACTGTGGTAAGTTGAAGACATGGTCCACGGATGCTCATTAGCTGAGACAGTAATAAGGAAAGGTGAATGTTAAAATAGGTGCCCTTACCTTTAGGCAAACTGAAGCACATGTTTCAGGCAGCTTATTATGAGACATGTGAACAGGGGCTATAGTGGCAGTCTGTTGGGTTGTTTCTCCTGATTTTCTCAGAGTGGAAAGACAAAAGTATTTATGTCAGATGGATTAGCCTGTCCTCTCATTCACAAAGGCTTCTCAGATGAAATGGAAGATCCTGCAGTGTTATCAGTGTTGCATTAAGATTCACCTGCCAGGCAGCTGGGCTTCTGCATGGAAAATGCAGACACCATGTTATGTTTTACTTTAGGCAGCCCTTTTTTTTACTAGCCCTGTTGGCTAGTTTAGTTTGTAAGTGTTTTTGTGCCGCCTTTCTATCTTTCATACATCTTTTAGGTCCTGGCATCTCTCATTTGAATGGCTTGTTTCCAATTTATTCAGCCATTATTAACTAATGGCAGAAAGGGAGGAAGACCTAAAGAAGCTCCTGATTAGGTTGAAAGAAGAGTGTGCAAAAGCTGGCTTGAGACTCAACATTAAGAAAACCAAGATAATGGCAACATGCCCTATCAGTCCCTGGAAAATAGATGGGAAAGAAGTAGAAGCAGTGACAGATTTTACTTTCTTAGGATCAAAGATCACTGCAGATGGTGATTGCAGCCATGAAATAAAAAGGTGACTGATTCTTGGGAGGCAAGCTATGAGAAAGCTGGGGAACATAGTTAAAAGTAGAGACATCACCTTGCAAACAAAAATTCGCATAGTCAAAGCAATGGTATTCTTGGTGGTAATGTAACTTTTAGTTACTGCCTCTTAAATAATATCAGGCTTTCCTTTTTATTGTCTTCCTGTGCCAGTACTCTGCCACTGGACTTGATGTTGAATTTGGATGGACATATTTTGCTGTGATGAAATGCAGTCTCAATTCAGTGTATGGAACAGGATGGTATGTTCTATGTCTGTTCTATCCAGATGTCACAGATGAGAAGAGTCAGTTGTATGAGTGTGTTAAGTTATCCATAGTGAAAAAATCCCAAAGACATGAGATGTGTATATGTCTAAGGTTACTTCGTTGTTCCCTTTTTGGTTTGGCCTCCTTAATTAGGAGTAATTTGTAAGTGATTGAATCACTGATTCAGTTTAAAATACAGAAAATGTATTCATCTATTTGGAAAATTATTTTCCGGAAGTAACTAAAAACTGAAATAATATCAAGGAAGCACAGTCTCTTACACATAAATCTGAATGGCCTGTAAACTGGTTTTACATCTTTTAAAATTAAGTGTGCTTTAAAGGCCATAACAAAGTAAACCAGAATTTCTCCACATTCACCAAAAAATTGTCCTTTATCCAAATAACTCCCTTTTACTTGATTATTCTTTGATTTTCTACTTTGCTTCAGATTTTAGTAAGTTACTTCCAAATGGCCAAACCAACATCTTGACTAGGAAGGACAAATTCTGTGGCATTCAGCAAGTTGGGTTCTTTTCGCTATCCATAGGTTTATCACAGTCTCTTCTGATTTAATATTTAGAATGTAAGAGGTGTGCCAAAAACTTTTCCTCGATTTTACTTATCATCTGGGGCAGTGATGGCAAATCTTGGCACTCCAAGTCTTCTGGGACTTCAATTACCAGAAGCCCAAGTCAGCACTTCTGCTCATCAGGGCTTCTGGGAAATGAAGTTCAAGAACTTCTGGAGTGCCAAGGTTCGCCGTCACTTTTCTAGGAGGTGAGTTGGTGTTGAAGTGGATGAGTTTGGTGCTGTATTTCCTTATTTCATTCATTATTTGATAACACCTCTTGACATACTTCCAGAGGGGTAACACCAGCCAAATAATAGGCTTTTTCAATGGTGGTAGGTCTCAGGCAGCTAGTAATAACCCTGCATTATTCATTAAGACCTACATCCACTTGTTTGGCGTGTTCTGATTTTTACCATATGGCACTAGCCTAGTCTACTGAGGAGTGGCAAAGGAACAAAGTTGTTGTTCTTACTGTTTGTGGGTATGCACCCCAGTCTGACCAAGCCAGAGTCTAGTTATTTCTGGCAGTAATATTCTGTCTAATGCTCAAACAATGTTTATTGCAGGTCAGGGTTTGATCCATAGTGATGGCCTAATAATTTGTTTTATGTCAATGTTCCAAAATCTTGACTTCTAGAAATATTTAAAACACTGTGCACATTTTGGGGAGATCAGACCCAGTGAACAGAGTGATGCTGTACAACTAGTAAGCACTGACAGGAATCATCAGCGCCATCTTAAAACCTGTCTAAATCCATGTTGTGATGTCCTACATATTCTGCATTCTAACATTAAATTGTTTTTTTGTGAAGCAGTCCTTTTGTTGTCCTCATGGCGAGGGGAAGAAGCTGGAGCAGTCATTTGCAAGAAAGGCAGGACATCAGATCCAGTTCTTTTTATATAACATGCAGTTCTTTACATAGAATTGAGTGAGCTGTATTTCACCAATGTAATGGAAATCTGTTGATTCAGCTGCCTACCCTTAAAATTTATTCTTGATACTATTGGCATTGGAGAAGGGAAACTTTTAAGCAATTTTGAAATTGCCAGATTCACATCTAATTCAAAGCTATCACAATCTGCATAAATCCACTGTACACATGTGAGTTTTTATGGGAGAAATAATGTTTTCTTAATTGTTGACAAGATGAAAAACCCCTAAATGTTAATGCACTATTTAAA
Source organism: Bradypodion pumilum (assembly GCA_035047305.1). Classification (NCBI taxonomy): domain Eukaryota; kingdom Metazoa; phylum Chordata; class Lepidosauria; order Squamata; family Chamaeleonidae; genus Bradypodion; species Bradypodion pumilum. The sequence continues at coordinate 313,568,528 of JAWDJD010000004.1, forward strand.
AAGGGGAAACAAACCTCTTGAGTACATTAGTAGATAAAATAAAATAAAAACACCAAAATGAAACAGAGAAAAGGCCATATACGGTAATTATGGCAAAACATATAAACAGTGCAAGGTTTCACAATACCGTATATCAGTTTTAATTCATTTGTGCTTATTAAGGCCAGCATAAATTATATTAACATCTGTCAAAAAGCAACCTGTAAATAAAAGTCTTAATATTTTGTATGTTAAAAAACATTTAGATATAAACTATCTTACTGTTTACATTGCAAATTGAAAAAAAGTTGCTCTTTTTTCCAGCATTTGAACAAAAACTTTAATAAGCAGACATTGCATAAAAATGACACAATCCAGCAGTTGTTTCAGAAGGCCAACATACTCATAAATTTGCCATCCTTGCTTTTCCAAAAATACTAACCCATATTGTTCTCCCTGGACCTGTTGCAGGGATGATTAATCCAGCTGCTGTGGTTTCTCTTTATGCATTTGATGGAACACTTGGCTTGCATGACTTACAGCTGTGTGTTTATATGCAGTGCACACCTGCAGGGCCGGCTGACAAATAGCTGTAGAACGCACGGTATACAAAATTACCCTGGCAGTGGTGAAAATAAGGAGGTTTCTGTTTTTGAAGTCCATGTGTGTGAGAGCTGAGATGCCAGCTGGGATATTTATGTTGCATTGCACAGATGTAAAACTGCCAACTGATTTTATACCAAGTAAAGCCTGATCTCTTTATACATACTTGGTGTCAAAATTATGAAGTGGTATGTAAGAATGTTCTCACGACCTAAGCATCTTTTAAAATAAAAGCCGGGGTTTAAAATGCTTTAACTAATAATATGAGAAAACCTACAATGTAGGAAAACATAAAGACAAAGTATAATTTGTGCTTATTTAGGTAAATACTATATTAAAGTTTCTTTAAAGGGTTTATTAATGACATATAGTTATTAGGTGCAAATCATGATAAAGATTTGATTTATTATATGCATATCCACTATATTACAGAACCTTTTTTCCCTTTAGGTCACTTCATCTCTGTGTTGAATCCATTTTATGGGCTCTGAAATGTGAAAGCCAAATGTATATAGCTACTTATCTTGAAAGCTTTGCCTTCCTGTTTTCAGGAGTATAATTTGTAACAGACTGAAATGTATAACACAGACAGGCGCTGTGTTAATGTTTGGTATTTATTTAGGAAATCAGACTTTTAAATGTGCTTTATTTTTTTAGAAAATATAACACCCTTTTAAATGTGTTCATAAAAGAAATAATTGTTAAAATAGCAATTATTAGTTTAGCTTCTGTAGATGTTAACCCCATATCCTTCTTAGATGCATATTTTGGTGTACATTAACAATAAAATAGATAAAATATATCATGGGGCTGCAGAAGCAGACAACGCTGGCTTTTTGGCTTTGAAACAGAGATGAGCACTGCACCCTAGAGTCGGATACGACTGGCTTTCAAGCAAGGGAAACCTTTACCTTATCATGGGGCTTGTTAATTGCAAGGCGGGGTGGAAATCTATCTCTTAAATATAACTACGGTAGTTTTATATTCAGGTTTGAAAATAGCTTAACAGCATGATCCAGTGAAAGCTAAATTCTGACTTCAGACTTTTTCTTCTGTGTTTAAGCCAGACGTGAAACTGCAAAAAATGAAGGCACCTTTTGGTGAGTTCATTTTGCTGTTCATTTTACCTGACCCAGTGAGAAAGATTAGCTGGCAACACAAGGTTGCCGTTACCAGGGTACACCCGATTGTGGTTCAAAAAATCCACAATCTTCGAAGAGGCTCTTTCTGAAATGGATGTCATGTGTAATACTATGGAAGATAAGCATTCTGGTGAGCAAGACAGCAGCAATATTCTGGTATAATAGTCATGTGAAATAAAGAAACCAGTTAAAGAAAGAAAAACTAAGTCAAAAGTCAAAGTTTCAGCTTCTGCAGGAGAGGCAGAAACTGGGGAGTAGGAATCCTAAGGGAGGAAAGGAAGTCTTACTAGCCAAACAGCAATTTGGTCTTTGAGTCTCTGAGATACAGAGGCTAGAATTAAATAACTTGTCACCATGGGATTCACAATTCTTCTTGGCCATGATTGTGTAAAGGAGAAGTAGAGAAAATAGAGGCGTTTGTCATAATCCAGGTCTGGGCAGTAACATGAGCATCAGGAGAACCAGGGGCTTAAGGTTGACTTAGCCTTCCATCCTTCCAAGGTTGGTAAAATGAGTACCCAGCATATTGGGGCCAAAATGCTAATTACATTATGAACTGCCCAAAGAGTGCACTAAGCACTATGTGTAATTGCTATTGATGGGCTGCAACTTTATCGTTATGCTAGATCTAAGTATTCATCAGTTTTAAGATACAATTGATATCTATGGTGCCAAAAATTTTAATTTGTTCTGACCTTATGCCAGCCAAGCCTGCAGTCTTATTGCACTTCATCTGTTGGATAGCAGTTCCATAGCTGTCAAGTTTCCCATTTTGGCCGGGAAAATACCGCATTTTATCCTCTTTCCCACCATCTCTCGCGGTCCTCCCATATTAGTTAGACTGTAATGCCCTAATGCCGCCACCAGAGGATAGCACAGGATAAGCATAGTTGTCAAGTCTCCCATTTTTGCTGGGAAATGCCGGAAAATTTCCCTTATTTTCAAATCCAAAACTTGACAGGTATGAGCAGTTCTCAGTACTTCATATGTGAAAGGTGTAGCACTGAAGCACTATACCTGCAGTGTTTATTTAGCTGAAATGGTATATCATTGTCACACTGAAAAGGAAAGCAGCATAATCCCTAGTTTTGTGTGTATTATATGTGTTTTGGATATACTTTGCATCATATTTTTTCACATTTTATGTACTTAAAAGAAATATGCTCATACACAATACAGATTTAGGTACTTGTTAATGGTTAGTTTTAAAAAAAGTGCTAGACTTCATTAGGTATCATCTCTTGGATCAAGTTTCTTTACTTAATTTGTTGAGATAGGTACTTAAACACAATATTAAGAATATTACTCCTCCTGAAAGAATTAATGCTGCAAAAATATCCACTGTATCTGTTGACAACTTCAATACTTCTAGAACTATTTTTGCTTCAAACAATATTGCCACTGTTACAGGCTCCATGTGCACAGTTGAAAGTTTGTAGTTCTTGGCTAATGCACAGATGTCTTTCAATAATGTTGGCCTGTAATTTCTTCAAATTGCTTGGTTTATCGGCAGCACATGTCATCAATCCTCAAGTGCTTGCTCAAGTCAAGCCTCAGAATTCTTACAGATGCAGCTGCAAACAGGTGAATAGGCAGAAAGTAATTTGTGCTGCTTGGTGGCGGGCAGACAAAAGACAGACAATCTGTGTTTGAAACAGATTGCAGGCCTTGCATGAGCCAGACAAAAAGGATTTCTACAACTGCAAATAATTCCTAGGTTGACATATTTTCCTTTCTGCCATTAAGTGATTTGCTAAAATTGGAAACAATGAATGCAATAAATCTATGAAGAACCTGGATATAAGATGAAAGAGGAAAAGGTGATCGTTGAGTAAGTTTATATACCTTCCGTTGAAAAGGATATAACTGGCATTAATATAGCATTCTTGCTAATTATGAAGTTAATCTTTGTAAATAGAAAAATCATATACAGGTATGTGACACTATGGAAAAAATCTCATGTTATTTGAATAAAGGTTATTCAATGTGTGGCAGTGGACGTGTTCACTTGAAGGTAATTTTTTTTTGTAACGGAAGGTAATTTTAAAAAAACTAGTGATTCAGAAGCTGTATTAAGGTGAAAAAGCAAGGGAAGTTGTTTTCTCAGCTATTGAGGCCCGTGCTCGCCCTGCAGCCGCAACATCACCCGGGGAATGAGCTCACCTGTGCCCGCCACTGCTCCCCCCTCCGAGCCATGCCTGGCCAAAGGGGTAAAAAGAGTTGCCGCTGCAGAGAGGCCCACGCTCGCCCCGCAGCCGCAACATCGCCCAGGGAATGAGCACACCTGTGCCCGCCACCACCGCCGCTCCCTCCAAGCCACGCCTGGCCGGAGGGGTGAAAAGAGCAGCTGCCGCAGAGAGGCCCGCACTCGCCCCGCAGCTGCAACATCGCCCGGGGAATGAACACACCTGCCACCACCGCCCCTCCCTCCGAGCCATGCCTGGCCAGAGGGGTGAAAAGAGCCGCCACCGCAGAGAGGCCCACGCTCGCCCCGTAGCCGCAACATCGCCTGGAGAACGAGCTCACCTGCACCTGGCCCGCCGCTGCCCCTCCGAGCCACACCTGGCCCGACGGGTGAAAAGAGCTGCCACCACAGAGAGGCCCGTGCTCGCCCTGCAGCCGCAACATCACCTGGGGAATGAGCACACCTGCACCCGCCGCCGCTGCCCCCTCCGAGCCATGCCTGGCTGGAGGGGTGAAAAGAGCCGCCACCGCAGAGGCCCACGCTTGCCCCGCAGCCACAACATCGCCCAGGGAATGAGCTCACCTGCGCCCGCCAACGCCACAGCCCCCTCTGAGCAACGCCTGGCCGGAGGGGTGAAAAGAGCCGCCACCACCACCACCACAGAGAGGCCTGCGCTTGCCCTGCAGCTGCACCATCGACCGGGGGACCAAGGTTGCTTATCTGAGGACCTTTGTCTTTTGGCCTTTCTGGGCCTCGTTCTCAGCGAGGGGAGTGACAGGTGGGAACCATTGCCACCGACGCAGCTGCCCTCATGGTCGTTTGAACCATTGCACGCCTTTGTGGCTGCTGGGTGGTTGAGGTTATTTCTGTAATTTTTATAATGTATGTGTTATTTTTATGTGATTTTTTCCCAATTGTAATCTTATGTATGATATTATGCTTATATGTATTGTATTCTTATTATACTGTATTGTATATTGTTTATCATTTACTGTTGGAAGCCGCTCAGAGTGGTGCATGCACTAGAAGAGTGGGTTACAAATAAACTATTATTATTATTATTATTATTATTATTATTATTATTATTATTATTATTATTATTATTATTATTATTATTATTATTATTATTATTGAAGATGAAAGGATTATTATTATTTGGTGCAGTTTTTGAATGTTTTTATTTAAATATCAGTGAGTAAACAAGGTAAAGGTAAAGGTTGCCCTTGCTCGAAAGCCAGTCATATCTAATTCTAGGGTTCAGTGCTCATCTCTGTTTATAGCCAAATACCCAGTGCTGTATGCAGATGTTTCCTTGGACATGTGACAGGCATGACTAAACACCAGAGTGCACAGAACACACTTGAGTAAACAAAACAAAACAACAAAAATACAATTTTTAAATAGCTTTTCGTTGAGAACTTAATCGTACAGGTTAATATTTTATACCCACAGCAATGATAGGGTTGGCTGTGTGCTCTTTGTCTAAATACTTGCTCTGGATATATTCACACTGAAGCTGAGATCATTGACTAATTAAGAATGACTTCTATTTATCTTGGTGAATCAAGTGGATACTATATTTAGGGGGCAAATACACACATTGAGGTTGTCATCTGCTGTCAAAAATGCTGATCTGAGAATCTTTATACACATTGGCAATATGCTATGCAATATAAGCTGAAACATATTCCATAGAGGAGGGAAATAGACTAATTTACACACACTGTTCCTAAGTGCAATGAGTATATAATTCCATTACTTACTTTAAGCAGGTGCTTTTTATATGAGGCTTTAAAAAATGTAAAGTTGCTGATGAAGTGATTGGTTTGCATAGTGATCTGATTAGTTAATGAAGGCAAAAATGTTTCTGCAGATATTTCTTTAATCCTTGCGGTGATTAAAAATTAATATCTTCTTGGTAAAAGAATAGTCATTTCATACAGTAAAAAATATATCCTGAAACAGTACCATTGTGTTGTTG